>OX366540.1:2826768-4197652 GCA_947256265.1 Acronicta leporina | reverse complement strand
AGGTAATTATTGATTCCTTATGTGGGCAAACGTGCTTTGATAGTAATCATTTTGGTTGCTACTCATTCAGTTCAGGGGTGGCAGTGAAGGGTATGAGGGTCTCGTCATCAGCGTAGAGCAATATTGTCTTTCGGCGCCCTATGGTTGATCTCATGACATACATTGTACCGTTAGATTATAATCTATCTCGCGAGATTGTATTATTGTGAACTGTAACATACTGCATACAATTTAAAACATTCTAAATATTCCAAATCCTTTTAAAAGGCGGACAATGCATTTGTGACTCGTCTGGTGTTGCGGCTGTCTAATCGCTACCGGGCGGTAATCGCTTACCATCAGGTGACCAGTCTGCTAAATAGGCATGATGACGGTTAGCAAGAATTACTAAAATAATATGTTCATATACTGAAATATAATTAATATGTTTAGAAAAAAAAAAAAATTTTATTTATAAGACAGGATTATTAATTTATTTGATAAAATAAAACTACAAAATACACAAGTCCGCCATGTTCAGTTGAACACCAATCAGATTCAATTACGTCACATCTATGTTGAACTGTCCCTGTCACGTAAATTTCGTACGAATTTCGACGCGCGGAGGCGCTTAAAATTGTTTAAGTAGGTATTTCCTAATTGTATATTACTTAGATTTTTGTTCTACAACTAGTTTAAGAACTTTAAGTAATGGAACAGCTCTAATTTGCCCAGAGTTGATTTGTTAATGCTGGGGCAGTTCCTGGCATCAAACAAAGACTTCTGTTCAGCAAAATTTAGAAATGTTAAAACTACAATGTAAGTATTATTTATTATTATTTTAAAACTATATCAAAATTACTATAACTATACGTTACTATAGTTAAAAAATAAAATCACTTTTAAAAAGCACAGCTTCGTATGTTTAGTTTGAATAATGTTTTTATTTAATAAAATATGCTTACCTACCTATTCATCGGCCATCTTATTGGGACGAAGCGATTAGCTACGTTCAGTTAAAACGCGATGGAAATCTGTGTATATTTAAATCAAAAATCTGCCCAGAACACAAGGTCCATGCGAAGTTATATGCATTGACGTTAATAGTTGACGAAGTAAAGGAAGAAGTTGTATCGGTAGAATGCCATGACTGTGTTGCCTAACAAGGGGCCTGTAAACATGCCATTGCATTTCTCATGTGGGTCCTTCGTAGGAGTGAAGAATCGTCCGTTACATCTATTGAATGCTACTGGTTGAAATCAAAGCTATCTCGGGTTGGGACTACATTAAAATATATTACAACAAATAACTTATCAGGGTTTTTTTTGACGTATTATCACACTGGGGAACAGCACACCATTTATACATTTGCGAAGTCATGTTTAAATTAAAAATAACAAAAATATTATCTGATAAGTTGTTTAATCTCCTATTGTGTAGGATGCCAAAACATAGAAGTGACGTCTTAAGCAGACGCCATGACACCAGCGTTCGTTTTCGCGCTAATTTAAAAACGTTGAATGAAAATCGCATTTTTTTATCAAAAACTATTTTTTATTGAAGAAATAAATTATTTTTTGGAAATAGTATATACTTATGAATATTCTAGAACAGTTTTTGAAAATCAGTCATCATGCCTATTATCTACTATCGAAGTTTAATATTTGGTTAGGTTAGAATGCGAAGTAACTTAGTCGAAATCGGCTTTGTTTGTGAATCAGCAGGACAATTGAGTGATACATTATGATTTGTTTTTAAAAAAAGCTTACCAGCCATGTGTGACGCACATTACTAGTATTCTTGTTAACCCCTCGTGCTAAGCTAAATGTTTGTGTTACGAGTGGGTTCACGTCGGTAGTGCAATGGGTGGGTTTCGAACCGGCAACCACATGATCGCATATAATCATCAAGGAAAAATTAAAAAGAATGATCAATCGATTCATTAAATAAATCTTTTACTCATGACATTAAACCCTTAAAAGTACAACTTTCGAACCATATTACATAAATAAAAAAATCAATGAAGATTAATATATTTACCTGTGGCATGTTGTAAAATTCGAAGATTTATGTTTTATTCAATAACATTTTTTTTAACGGTTAACGTAACGGTGTGTACGATTAATAAATTGTTTAAAAAGGCCATTAACTAATAAAGAGTAATAATTATGGCGAAATATTGAGTGTCAATTACTTCCCCTATTTATTAATACAAAAAATCGATTTTTTTAAGGTGGTGAAATCGATACATCTAGATTATTTTATGGTGGTGATATCGATTCATCGATTAATTCATCTCAATTGGCATTGGCTACTCTGAATATGTGCATAGATTTGTAGTGAGCCTTAGCGCATGTACTGAGGACGTCAGTGAATATATTATGCAACTCGTTCTTAGTACTACTGTCTCTGCGCACGAATGCGCCCGTATCTGTAAACCAAAGGATAAAACGATAAAAACACGCAAAGTTAAAGCCTTGTATGAAGTAAACGGCGTTTCGCTAGAGGTGCGCAAAGAATGGAGAGGTGACACGATGTAAAGGGGTCGGCTCGAGAGCGCTGCACTCGAGGACCCTTCAAATTATACAGGTGAGCGTTTAGAGATGGGACGCTGCGTTGGCTATCGATAGTTTGCCCGCCTTCTAAAAGGGTTTGGGCCTCCGGTCTCCTTACTCACTCAGCGAAACACAACGTAAGTGTTGTTTCACGCCGGTTTCCTGTGAGGCTGTCGTATCATTCCGGGCGAGCTGGTCCATTCGTGCCGAAGCATGGCTCTCCCACGCTAATTATGACTTTAATGAAGTGAAATAATATTTTTTTTCGAGGATGTAAAAGATTTTCTGTACTTCCAAAGTAATAAAAGAGGCATTGTACTATGTAGTAAATTTGTAGGTACTTAATTTTTTATTATTATATTAGGAAATGCTATTGGTTTTATTTTGTGATGTCTTGAAATTGTAGCTGTCATATTATTCCGTTTACGTTATTAAATGGTTTTTTTTAAGGAAATAAAAGTGGATTAAAATGGCCAATTACTACATAAATCCGACTTGGCGACAGCAATTTACGAGATATCAAATTCATTTGGAAATCATACTTGTAAAGGCTTCTAATTTTGAGAAATTAAATGAGAATCTTATAGAGAATCGTTGCCAAGTAATAACTATGCTGATCAGCTGATCTGTTAAGCTGCGGTCAGTGTGTAGATGCGTGACCATTCGTAACACCTTAAACTTTATTAAAATGTTTGGAATTCCTAATACATTTTTTTTAAATTATCGATAACTTACAAAGCACATCACTACGCTCTTGACTCGCGTTGAGCGGTGGCAAGATTTTTCTGCTTACATCGCTTAAAAAAAAGGAAAGGTCACGAAGTCGCGATGTTTCGGTAAGCACCGCCCGTGGGGTGGGAATTTATAATTTTTGCCTGCCACCCTCTTGTCCCGGTTTTAACAATCGATTTGTCTTCGTGGTCATTTGCGTCGTTAAAAGTATTGTAATCACTTTCTTTAAGTATGACGACCTCTGTGGTTTAGTGGTTCAAGTACCGGACTGCCGACCATGAGGTCGTGGGTTCGATTCCCACAGAACACAAAAATTTATGTGATGAATATAAGTGTTTGTGTTCGTCTGGGTGTTTCTTATGTATTATAAGTATGTATTTACAAAAAAAAAAGTATATAAGTATTATATCCATTGTCTAGTACCCATAGTACAAGCTCTGCTTAGTTTGGGACTAGATGGTGCTGTGTAAAAATGTCCCAGAATATTTATTTATTATTTATTTATTATTTAAATACAATTTGTGTGAACGATAATGACCATTGAATTGGATTGGATGCTCTGACAATATGACCATTGCACTGCCATGTATGCCAAGTCTCAAGTTTGAATCAAAGCACCTCTGACTTCATTAATCATACGCCTAAACGTAGAAGGAAAACTTCGTGGGGTAACATGTACGCCTGAGAGATATTCTCAAAGGCGTGTGAAGTCTGCCAACTCGCAGTAGACTAGCGTGGTGGACTATAGACTAATCCACACACTCCTAGTGACCTAGTGACCCAGTAGTGGGACAGTATATAGGTTGGTGCTGATGATAATAACCGCATTCTTAAAAACTCTTATTTACTATCCCACCTAAATGCCTCATTAGCCTCATTAGTGGTCGTGAGCGCGAGGTCCTGGGTTCAATTCCCAGGTCGAGCAAAGTGTTATTGGGTTTTTCTATGAAATTCCCAGTAGCAGCTCGGAGTTTGGAATTTGTGCCCGGTTAATGGCAATAGGCTTGCCCCCTATTACATGGGACTTAAGAATACCGGCGAACTGTGGGTGTACATTAGTCGCCTCTGCCTAACCCTTCGGAGAATACAGGCGTGATGGTATGTTTCTGTCCCACCTCCAAAATATGTCTGAATATCAGCCTGTCTCTATACTTGGGATAAACTGGTTCAAGTCAGACTTCGAACTCCTGACTACGACTAACGATTACCACAGACATGATAATCGAGACCGTGTCTTGACGTGCAAAGTACGTTCACCCATCCATAGGCTGACCGCGATAAGCATTCACCTCAACGTTGCAAATGTATTGATTAGCGTAACTATTGCTTATCTTTCCATTGGCACGTTTAAATAGATCTTTTAATGACACTTTTATTCAATGTTTTACATTTTTTTAAATAAACACTTGTCTTATCACATGTATTAAAGTATTTCATTGTATGTCTATGTACCTTATATACTTGTATGTCGCATGCATATCTCTGCTACTCGACCCAATCATTTGATTGTTGTTCAATCAAGCCACTGGATCCTGATTGTTAGCCGCAATTGACATCAATGCGTTATTTTAATTCATCTGATTGATTGATGGGTTTTTAATAGTTATGGTTATGGGGAGAGAACTTGGGTTATACCATCCGAAATGATATGACTTCTCACTTTGTTCCTCATTCAATGTAGAGCACGATGTATCTATGGTGGACCTTTTTTACCTATTACATGGGACCTAAACATATTGGCGAACTGTAGGTGTACATTAGTACCATCTTCGGAGATACAAGCGCGATCGTAAATGCTACCACACTCACATGTAAGACAGTGCCAAACAGTGCGTGTTCCGTCGAGTGTATGTGAGACACAGAGCCTAGAAGGGTATTTATTTACTTGAATTGCTTGCTCTATCTTAGATGGAGGCCTCTCCAATTTCACGACATTGACCAGAACCTTCAGCTTCACCATGTTTCGTTATCCTTGTGGCTAAGTAATACTAATAGCTGAGAATGGGTGACCATTCTTAACACGAAAACCCTCCGTGCCTCAGAGAGCACATAAAGTCATCGGTCCCGGTAATCGTATGAACATCTACGGTAGTCGTTGGGTACTTAGTTGCAAGCCCAAAAAGCCTGGCTACCAGTTTATCTTTCGGTTATCGGTCTTGTCCAAAAGTAGTTTCAGAGGTCTGGTGGCAGTCGCTTCATGTAAAACACAAGTTTTACATGAAGCCCAGAAGACCCAGAAGCGGCTGTCCGCTTCTCGGTAGACTGGAAGCTCACCCCAACATAGTTGGATAGAGGCTTGGAGGATGATGATCACGTTACCCTTTATTTACTATATTCTGCCCAGTAATATTCGTACACACAGCGACATATCCAGTTTCACAGTTTGCCCTTTGGACAGCCCGTATTCCGTCGTAATAGCGGTGGTTTTTGTAGTGTAACATTATGGCTTGGCTTGTTGTCCTGTGTACTAAGTTCAGAGACAAAAAATGAAATGTTCTATTTTTATCACGTGAACAGCTGCGCTTGTAACTTTTTGGGTCACAGTGTCAAAATATGGTACAAAAAACTGTCAAAAGTAGCAGAACAAAGTTTTTGTTGAAGTAATCCGTTTGTCTTGAATGTTTGTTCTGGCGCCACACTAAAACATTGCAAGTGTTTGGATAAAGGTCCTAAAACTTATTTCGCTGTTAGCCAACTTTGAGAATACTTTTTTCACCTCACAAGCTCGGATTCTGTTTGTCATTCGAAATCTGCGTGGAAAAGTGCATTTTGTCCTCTAGCGTGGAAAGTGTTTTTTAAAATTCGAACCATTCTATTCAATAGTTTTCTATACCGCCGGGTCCACTGAAAATGCATAAATACTTGTTTCATGTCAATACGCCAACCACATTTTTATAATAATCGCACTGGCCAGTATGACGACTGTGTTTTATTATAGTAATAATTTGATTATTGATTATCAATAATCAAACCATGACTATATTTTAACAAATGCATGAAAAAAAAAATGCTGCCTGATGCGTTGCCAATTCCCAACTGCAGTTTGCGAGAGCTCCAGCAACCTATGGTCTACGCCAATGTCTTGCTGATCTGATATCGTGGTGCAACGGGTCGTTGAGCTCCCTTGGTTGCGCGATACGATGACTGATGTATGCGTGTCGTCGTCAGCAGGACAGGTCAACTCAAGGCTGGCTCTTTCTTCAAAAGGCCTGTTCAGATACTGACATTCACATGTCTATACTACTACATAACAGCTGTCTAGTTGTTTAGTTTGCTTTGGTGTTTCTTCTAGTAAAAAAAAACATTAACTTGTAAAAGTGTTTCTAAAAGATCTGTTTACAGGAATAAATATAATTAAACGTTCATATCCGAAAAAAAGAAAGTTGAAACACACACCAAGGTGCTTTACGACAGATTCCGATGTAAGGGTGGTCGCCAGTCAGTTGAGAGATGTTACCACTGAGCAAGACAAATATTTTCTAGCCTCTTCTGACAGTTACAATCAACAACAAGCATCCACCTCAAATCAAATCAAATCATTTATTGCAAACTAAGTGTATATGAGGGTAGTATTATGTTATCGTAAGTACTTAAAACTTAGTGCCTTTTCCAAGCATTGCAACATCGAGGGCTAACTATGAATATTAAAATAAAAGCAATGTCGCTATAATTAAGTACAATAAACTCAACTATCGCAACATTTCTATCAAAAATACCTACCTCAGTAAAATTCCAAAAAACTTAATCGATTATCTATGCCTGACATTTGCTACTTGCGATAAGTGACAAGCAATTGTAAGACTTTTTTCAACCATTCTCAATTATTCATGGGAGTGCTGGGACTCACAAAAAGCATGATAATTTTACTGAGTAACTCATTCACGCTCATGTTTTTTTACCAGTTTGCCAGACGAGATTTAGATCTCTATAATAACTTAATTTTCAGTGTACAGATTTCTGATACTTGCGCGAATATTGGACACTGAAATAAATTTACTTTTTACGGATTTTCGGATCCCTTACACATCGCAGTATCATGGTTACGAATTTATTTAATTTGAATGTAAAGTTGAAAGACCGATTTTTGTTTCGGGTTTTTCTGTAGGCCTTTGGGAGGGCAGATTTTTACCGTGATACGGGTGAGATTATACCTAAAATACACGAATAATTCAATGTACTGGCGCTGAAAGTACATTATAACTAATTTAATACAGACAAACGACTGTCTACCAAACAAAACACACAAGACATCGCCTCGTCTGCGTTTGCGTTTGTCAAGCGAATGATTAATGCGTCGGCCATCTTGTTTCTTTTTCCCGCCCTTTCGAGTTGGCGGCGACTTTGATCACGTCAACATGTTCAGTTTGTCACTGATTGTGTGAATTAGCTGTTTATGAAATGGTTGGTTCTTTTTATGAACCCTAATTACACTGGAGTTAAATATTCCAAATTATGAGCAAAGTAATTTTATCTCATTAGCCTAGTGGTCGTAAGCATAATATAGTAACAGTAGAGTCGATTCCTAGGTCGAGAAGTGTTATTAGGTTTTTTATATGAAATTTTTAGTAGCAAGTGTGTTAATAGCAATGTTTTTTGGTCTATGAAGTCTGCTGACTCGATTGTGGACCAATAAAAAATATATTTTCTTTTGTTAAAGTTGAGTAAACAACTTTGAACGTTGATCCTTCGTTAAACATTAATGGAAAAAATCTTCAGATTATATCCACGTCACAGTCAGTTGTTTGTTACCTACCCTCACCGTAGATTTTAGTTCAACATTAAAGGTAACGTCCAAACCCGCCCTGCGGCGTAATCCACGGACTTGGTAATGTAATAAAGAACCAAGAGTTGACATTATTTTAAAGTTCTTCTTCTTCACGTGGGAGAGCCATGCTTCGGCACGAATGGGCCGGCTCGACCGGAGTGATACCACGGCCTCAGAAAACCGGCGTGAAACAACGCTTGCGTTGTGTTTCGCCGAGTGAGTTGAGGTTACCGGAGGCCCAAACCCTTTTAAAGGCGGGCAGCGCACTTGCGACTCCTCTGGTGTTGCGGGTGTCCATGGGCGGCGGTTATCACTTACCATCAGGTGATCCGTTTGCTCGTTATCCTATAAAAAAAAAAGTTACATTATATTAAGTATTTTATTTTTCTATTTAAAATAACATTTTTTGCATCGGTTCTTTAGGACTTTTCTTGGGGCATGAAGTGGGTTTCAGAGCATGTATCTATTATCTATATTATAATGCGAAAGAAATTCTGATAATTGTTTACGTTCCACCGCTGAACCATTTTTATAATGATAGATCGAAACTTGGAGAACTTGGATATCAGCTACATTTTGTCTAAAAAGGTCTTGGGATACGAGCGAAACCGCAGACAACGCTTGTATTATATACTAGCTTCTGCCCGCGACTTCGTCCGCGTAGCGTGATGATATATAGCCTATAGACTTCCTCAATAAATGGGCTATCTAACACTGAAAGAAATTTTAAAATCGGACCAGTCGTTCCTGAGATTAGCGCGTTCAAGCAAACAAACAAACAAACTCTTCAGCTTTATATATTAGTAATATAGATTTCTGTGATTTCGACAAGCTGGAGCTGTGTTCTTGTTAAAATGTTTTCCAAAATTATTTTCTGTAGCTTAAAGGTATTTCGTATTATAAAATAATGATCTTAAATCCTTCTTTGTGATCTTTTCATAGGTTGAACTGTAAGATGATGTGTGTTATTATTATATATATAAATTATAATTGCCTTTATTTTCTTTGATCAAGAACTGTGGTAGTTACAGTCTAACATTCATATCGACGACCGAATACATACCTACAATATGGTATGGAAATTACCAGTATTTTCCATCACGACACAAGCTCTCGGCTTGTAAGGAGCCTACCAAAGAAAACATTATCTTTTACTTTGGTTTCTTAAAGAACCGGGGTTCCAAACTGTGTTAAGCCCAAGGGCTTCTGGATAAGACGTTCTTGGAAAAAAAATCGGGCGTTTATGAATATGACAGTTGTTTGGGTCCTATTCAATGGAGAGGAGCCTTAACGACTAAGAGGCTGTTGCTTAGAGCCCTAAAATGTAGCAATATATATTTTGACCGCTGGGTTTTTTCGCTGTGTTCGTTCACTTGATGCTTGCTAGATACTTAAGTTCGACATATTAAAATTGAGCATCACTCTGTGACGTCACATTTGCATTATGCTACTATTTCTTTGTTTTTGAAGTTCGCACTAACACTTGGTGCCGTAAATGCCTATGTAAGGTATTTTATGAAAACATTTAAATTACAGCTAGTAATAATTAACATACCATCACGCATGTATTCCCCGAAGGGTTACGCAGAGGCGTACTAATGTACACCCACAGTTCGCCGGTATGTTTCGGTCCCATGTAATAGGGGGCGAGCCTATTGCCATTAACCGGGCACAAATTCCTAACTCCGAGCTGCTACTGGGAATTTCATAGAAAAACCCAATAACACTTTGCTCGACCTGGGAATCGAACCCAGGACCTCTAGCATAGCAGTCGCGCTCAGGACCATTTGGCTAATGAGGCAGTTAGTAGTAATAATTAATTTATGAACAACGTCAGATAATGGCAACAACACTTGTTCTGATACCCGGGGTCGCTTATAAAATACTTTACATAATTACCTAAATAATTTGATTACACTGGTAACTTAAGTGCGTCATTCAAGTTTAAAAGGTCGCGGTGTCAAAACAACTTTGATTATTCATTAATGAACTTATTAAATACTGGCCGAAGCACTCCTAACTTAAAAAAAACTCGAAAAAAGTAATTATTTTTATGTTTTACATCGAAAATAACGCTCGAATGATCATAGGAAAAGTTTATGTTAGTAGAAACCAGCCAGAAATTAATGAAGTTAGTTCAGGTTTAGTGAACCCGGCTTAATTATCTATTTTGTTTTAATTTTTCGACTTACGCATCGCATGTCCACCTTCGGGGCATTTTAATTTCTTGGCTAATTTGTTGAAATAAGAGTTTCTCTTTTATGTCTCTAATTTAATGCTTGTTTTTTATTGAAAATGAAAACTATCTATTGTGAGTGTTTGGTAGTAGCTAAGACACCATAGGATTCGTACCGGCTACCCCTATAAACGAATAACACTTACATATGGGAATATTAGACATTGAAGCCGCCCATGAACACCCACAACACCAGAGGAGTCACAATGTGTTGCCGGTATCCTCAACCACTCGGCGAAACACAACGTAAGCGTTGTTTCACGCCAATTTTCTATGAAGCCGTGGTATCACTCAGGTCGAGGCGGCCCATTCGTGCCGAAGCATGGCTCTCCCACGGTAAAAGTAAACTACTACAAGTACTAAAAAATATTAATGAATAGTTCTTTAAGATCTACTTTTGGGTCCTGATCTTATCTTAAAAAAAAAAGACTTATTACTTAGATAAGTATTCAACATTCCTTTCAACTACATTATTACAACGGGGATTTTATATAATGAATGAAAGAATAACTTGGATTACAAAATACATTTCAGAAAGGAATTAGGATCCACATTTAAAATAACCGTTTGAAACACTGCATTACTGCACTTTACATTTCTCAGTTTGTTTAACATTTAATTTGTGAAAAGAAAATATAGCTAAATATTTCTTGGTTCCGTCTCGACGCCTGCGGGCGAGAGGGGCAGATGATGAAACAAAAATACAAAGTGCAATAATTACTGCATTAGCCCGCCCTTAGGCGTTGTTCGGGAGACAGGAGTCTACGCCATATTTTAACCGTTATATGGAATTATTTTAGTGAAGGAAAAATTCGATCTTAGATTAGCCACTGAACTACCGATATCCCTATCCGGTGTACTTAACCGGAGGGACGCATGTTCGAATTCTGCATTAGATCAAATTTTTCTTACACAGAAAATTATATCTTAACTTATATACTTACTTAGCATTCTTTAATAAATAAAATAATTACAATCAAATAGGTACTCGACATTAGTAGATTCCTGGATAGATATTATATCCGTGCACCTAAATTCACGTTTCACATTGCTTATATAGAAGCTAGAAATGTTGTTTTGTAAAAAAAACAGTTACGTTAATTAAATGGCACTAACGTAAATTAGAGATAATACACGTGTTTGTTAAAAAATATCTTCTGTGTTCTGTTCTTATCAATTTTATTTAAGTATACCTATAAGTAACATTACCAGGATTTTCTTTATCTTCAATAATAATTATTATGTTGTATACACTACAAAAAAAACATTTACATATGGCATAAACATAATTAATATTTTATTAAAAAAATACGACATTACAAGCTATAACATCAGTCCATTTTGCATTGAAAATTCGCTCTACCATACTTACAACATATTATTTTATTCAAACAATAAAACCTTTCTACTTATTAAAACAAAAAAAAAAACAGTCTGTCTTGTACAGAAAAAGCACTCGAGGCATTCCAATTTAAATTAAGAATAACTTTTCAATAAACTATCGCGTAGGAATCAAACCTACGTCATAAAATAATATATCACAAACACATTTTTCATTTACTTTTCAATTTATAAAACGAAATTGAGTCTTCAAAGAAAAAAAAACTGTTGAAAATATTTCGATACCGTCAGCTCCCTGCCTATCGTTGTCATTACCAGCACAGAGTAACACGATACTGCTTATTCGCTAATGCATAGTCGACGTATTAACGAGATAGTAGATATAAAAGCACCTCTTAGTGATACTATTAATACCTTCTTTCTTTGATTACAATAGTGGAGAGACATTGCAACCCCTTTAGATATTTTTGGTGTGCGTAAAATCCTCATATTATGTAGTCTGCAGACAGGGTTTTCATCACGGAATCTTACTGGATAAGTGTAGTATATATACTATAGCATCCCTGGGTGGAGAATCCTGCCCCATAGGAATAGTAAATGGGTGGATGTTAGATGATGATACAGCAGAAAGCAATTCCATGTGGTACAATCACAAATAAATACTAATATATTTTTTTTTCTTTCTTTTCAGAAGCCGAATCGTCCCGCGAATGATTTCAAAAATAACGTTACATCTTAAAATATCAAGGACTCCAGAGACAAATAGAATAATTAAATTACAATCAGTATTATGTAACAGCGAGTGTTTGTTAGTATAGCTAGTCGGCCATCTTGTGTTGCTATGTGCGCCATTTTGAATATGTTCCGTGTGAAAATGGGTGTGGTGATCGCGAGGATCTGCCTCCTGCTGATGCTGGCTGTATATTCTTCATATGGTAAGTTGTTTTGTTATTAAGTATTCATGATTTTTAACAAGTTAGCTGTTTCCTGCGACTCACTCGTCCAAAAGGATTTGTTGAGATAAAATGTTGCGAAGGTTCTTCTCCGAGGTCCAATCTATATATTTATCAAAATTGATTCAGCGGTTTAGGCATGAAAACTTGAAAGACAAACACAGTTACTTTAGGATATATAATTGTATTCTTTTAGTATGGATTTACTCTTTGCATTTTTTATACAAACATTACCATTTTTTATATTTCCGACTCACCACATAGTTTTTCAGACTAGGGCACAAAAAATCCTCTCTGGATCGACAAAGTAGTATTGTAAGAGTAATAAAACCATTTCTCTTAACACTAAGCACAATAAAGCACTTTAAAAAGAAAAACAAACGAATACCCAATAAACACTTCTCATTACAATGCAGGGCAAAAAAACGGGCCACCCATCACATAATAAATTCTATGGACGCTTGTAAGCGGTGTAGTGTAATAAAATAAATTGGACATCTCGACACGAAAGCCAGTTTGTGAACAATTACATGTTATTTCATATCGTTTTAGTTCTATTTTTTTTTTCTAAAGTGAAATTAGGAATAATGTGATGAGAGTTTTTATGGCCGGCCCTGTATTTCTGAGAAGCATGCACGGATTATACTAATTTAATGATCTACGTACGTTTATAATGTTATATCAGCTAATACTGCTAATAGACATGCACGCCGCGCTATAATTTTGTCTCTTAGGTATATAATCTACTGAGATAGATGATAAAATTATGTCGAGGGTAACATATTAACTCCCTTGGATGCGCTTAAGTTCCAGCTAAATGTAAGTACTTACAAAAAGGCTAGACTATGGTTTTTGCGTCTAATTATTTATTTGAATCTCCATAAGGTTTGATTTTAATAAAATGATTCTGAAAATAAAATGATTACTGTGCATAGGTACCTATTTTGATGTGTGAATGAATTTCAAAAGTCAAATATCCTTAGGTTTAACTCATCTACTACCTAATACTCCAACGTCTAGATATTCTCTGAATGTTTATCAAAGGTGTAAGGAATTATTTACTCACAGTTCGCTGGTATCTGTAGGTCCTGCGCAAGAAGGGGGAACCTATTGCCATTAACTGGGCACAAATCCGAACGACCACGAGTGAATCCGTTACTTCTAGGCAAGCGCGCTCCATCTTAGGTCGCCGTGTCGCTTAATATCTTGCGAACAGGCGATCAAGAGTAAGCCTATTAAGAATATAAAAAAAAAACTCCGAGCTGATACTGAGAATCTCATAGAAAAAAAACGTTGTTCGACTTGGAGATCGAAGCCAGAATCTCTAGCGTAGCAGTCGCGCTTAAGACCATCAGACTTGTGAGGTAGTTTTAACTGGACACGATTTTTAAATAATCTTATGGATTTTTTTATTGATGAAGTCGGGAAATGTGCTGATGATCCACCTGGTGGTAAGTAGTCATCGTCGTTCATAGACACCTGCAACTCCAGGAGTTGCTGTTGCGTTGATTGCAGACGGAGAGGGGAAACTTGCTCTTACGCGCAGAAGTCGAAACACACAGCAAGGTGCTTCACGACAGACTCCGACGTAAGGGTGGTCGCCAGCCACTCAGATCCCAAGAAGTCTTACCACCGACCATTGTGTCTGTCCATATACGAATCTCTGGAGTTTATAGTTGTTTGAAAGCCATTCCATTAAACTGTAGTTACCATAACAACAGGTTCATGTCTGCCTTCCACCTTCCCGTTATAATGCGTTTTAAATGACCCTACGTGAAGTGCATAATAAAAAAAAGTATGTCTAATTTATGTGTGTTGCCACACTTTCTTTTTAAAAAGTTATGGTATGAGAATTATGGACCTACAATGAAATAAAAAAAATTTAAAAGGCGGGCAATGCACTCGTGACTCCTCTGGTGTTGCGGGTGTCCATGGGCGGCGGTTATCGCTTACCATCAGGTGATCCGGCTGCTCGTTTGCCCCACTATCCCATAAAAAAAAATTTTAGTTCATGACATCATAGCGCCTGTATTCCCAGAAAGGGTTAGGCAGAGATATACTAATGTATGTACTATACCCACAGTTTGCCGGTGTGTTTAGGTCCCATGTAATAGGGGGCAGACTTTTTGCCATTAACCGGGCACACATTGAAACTTACGAGTTGATACTGAAAATTTCATAGAAATACTCAATAACACTACTTGACCTGGGAATTGAACCCAAGATCTAGCGTAGCTATCGCGCTTACGTCCATTATTCAAGGAAGATGATAACTTTTTTCGCCGTAACTAAGTTACTAAGACTAATGTTCTGATTTTTATCAGTTATAATGGAACAGATATATTGGGTCTCTACGGCATTACTACCCTCACTAGAGGATACAACTACCCTCCTATCGTACAGCTAATATCAGTGCTACCCCCAAATCTGTTCCAACCGCGAACATCACTAAACATACTAATAGCAGCACCAAGAATGCGTAATGAGCCCAAAACGTTGTCTGTAATTACAATATACAGACTCAACCCTTACACCGCCACAATTATCTAGATAATTAACCCCCACCGAGCTGAATACTCCCGTCAAACATTTAAGGATTGTTTAGTCCCCCAAATTACTAAATGGAGTGTTTATACACATTATAATGTTACGGCGAATTCATAAAGATTATTACAACAAGAAGGATGGACGGAGGAATGATAGACAGGGATAGAGATTGAGGATAAAATGCTTCGGCACGAATGGGCCGGCTCGACCGGAGTGATACCACTGCCTCACAGAAAACCGGCGTAAAACAACGCCGAGTGAGTGAGATTACCCGAGGCCCAAACCCTTTTGAAAGGTAGGCAATGCACTTGCGACTCCTCTGGTGTTGCGGGTGTCCATGGGCGGCGGTTATCGCTTACCATCAGGTGATCCGTCTGCTTGATTGTCGGAACTGCACAGATTGCCGGTATGTTTAGAACCCAAGCAATAGACAGCAGACCTATTGGCATTAACTGGTCGCAAATTCAAACTCGTCTAAGCAAGCGCGCTCCATCTTAAGGCGGGTCTATGCTAGACGAACCGAGTACGAGCGAAGCACAAGCGGAGCCGTTCTCGGCTTCGTCGTTCGCGGCGTCAAGTGTGGACGTACAATGAAATCCCTTTGTGTTCGTCAAAAAACCTACAACAGGCGGAAAGCAGCCGAGCACGAACGAAATGTTCGCAGCGCCCTCGTTCGAGGCTTGTAAGTCGGTCCACACTAGACGAATTGTTGTTGTTCGGCTCATGCTCGGTTCACCTAGCGTAGACCCACCTTTAGATCGCAGTGTCGCTTAAGATCAGGCATAATAGCGGCCAAATTAAAAATGCTGATAAAACACAATAAGACTGCTCCGGCTGGGAATCGAACTCAGATCCTCTAACGTAGCAGTTGCTTCTACTACCACTACTAATCACAGTCATGATGTGAGTTCTCTAAGATTCTCAACTTTGAAATACACTCCCCCTTTTCCCTGGAGGCGGTTCGCTTAGTGGCGTCGGTTAAACGCGTAGCTAAATGATAGTTGTGATGTCTAAATCTTTTGAAATGTGGTTAAGTGGGACCCCCAAAGATCCGTTTATGATGGGTCTGTCTGAATGAATGGTAGAAATAGCGAATGTTTTCAACAATATCAAAATATAATTCAAATTGTAGTAAAATAGCTTTTACCCCTATCGTCCTCTCTCTCAGTTAAAATCGAAATGACAAGGACAGATATTTAAAGCGTTTAATGTCAAGTTTATGTATAAAGGTTTCTCTTTGGGTACTAAACTAACCGCTTGAAGCGGTTGGGATCTTCTCTTTTAACAAAGGTAATTGCCTCAGGGTAAGATGCGTGTAGTTTTGCTAGCTAGATGTACACTTTCAAATATCTTTCTTTGTCTCATAAATTATATGAACCATGTAACTTCTCGAGAAGGGCTGGACACCTAAAAGTGTTGGACATCTACTATGGCCTTGAAATACTTCAAGGATCGTCTGCTACTTGGGGAAGCGGCGGGGATCCGACACGTCGGACCAAACCAACCGACCAAAATCGGCACTTTCCTTTACTTGCCTTATAGTCACGGCCTGGGAATCGTAACAATCGCCACGAGCTCTGAACCAAAAAAAACTCTATTTTACCGACACACACGTAGACCAAATAGGGTTGGTGCCAACCCGAGGCACTGATGAGGAGTATTGAAATGGTAAAACTCAGTTGCCGAGTCCGTCAGGGTCTGTGTTAAGCACTTACGTGATAACATTACGGTGTTCAGTACGAAGGGTAAAGAGACAATTGGCGGCATAGCTACATTATCCTTCAAACAGGGACACTGTAGTCTCATTGTTTTGGGACAGAATTTTCAAGACCAATACAGTTTATTCTTAGACTAAGAATTAATAATACTATCTGTATGCCGTTAGTCATTCTGTATTAGTAATCAACTGGTAAGTACAAACAAGTTCTAGGTTCTAGCTTTATCTCTATGACTAGTTGACGTACACACAACACGTTGAACTAGAAAAATCGCCACTATTGCGACGGAATAGGGACGCATTCGTAGTTTAAACTTGGAGTGCCCTCGTGTGTACAGCAGAGCTGGTAATCTCCCGGTGTAACAAACAAATACATACATATACTCACGCCCCTCTCTCACAGGGATAGGCAGGAACTATAGACCGCCGCATGCTACGATTCTTGCATACATGGCTGCTTCATCTACATTCATCTTCTCATATATAGGCGCCGGTTGCGGTCGGTGTATTGTAAGTACATAATCTAGGTAACATCACGCTTGTATTCCCCGAACGGACAGGCAGAGGTGTACTAAAGTACACTCACAGTTCGCTGGTATGTTTCGTTCTAGGAATGTTAATGATTTCTAAAAGTCATCATACTATTTATTAATAGGTAGTTCTCAATTATGTCAACTCAGTTCTGCCCACCCCATAAAAGCGACTCGAAATACGTTTACAATGTTTCCGCACACGTAGAAATACGGAGTTTTAAATTTAAGCCCCTCGTGTGACGGGCAGCACTCAATAAATTAAGTCCTCAAACGTTTAGCGGGCTTGCGTCTGCGCAGCTCCGCCACGTCAGGAGTACAGTGACCATGATTACAGGATTTAGTTGAGCTGTGCTGTGAACTGAAGCAATATAATCATCCTGATTGCCATTTTTAACTGACTTCAAAAAGGAGGAGTTGGCTGTATTTATGTGTGTATGTTACACACAAAAATAATCCTGATTCGATCCTAAATCGCGATGTTTATTTTTCTATACCTCTACCTTGGTGCGATAACTTTTTTTATGAAGAAATCTTACAATCAAAATGCATAATTCTCAGCAACTAAACAGAATTGTAAAGCTTAATATTGTAGGTAATCATGATTTTAAAAAAAAGAGTATTTATTGAGTTTCTTACTGGCTCTTCTCCATAAGACTCACCATTTGGAACCGTGGAAGTAGCTTTGACTTTTCTAAAGTAAAGATGACGTATTAAATTATTATGCCTTATTTCAAAAATTAAACTGTTTAAACTCAAACAAAACGTTTGGGCACCGTAGCAACCCGTTCCATTTCAAAATGTCCGTATATCTGTCAACAGTGATGACAGACGATGTACGCGACCAGTCCCCTTAAATTAATTGGGATGAAGATATCGTTGACGTTTGATAGAAATCTAAGCCGAAATGTAATTTCTTAAGTAAGAAGAAATTGTTAATTAACTATTTGTTGATAATGTCTAATCGTTCTGCAGGTTAACCCTGTCGTACTAGTCTTACTATATCGGTAAGTATATCCCAGAAAGAATACTGATCACAACTGGAATTATCTGGAAATATCTAGACAATACGAAAAAAGGAAAATATTGAAAGACTGTGTGATGATGGTACCGAATACCGTATAAGATGGTATGGTGGTACCGCTGATAGAGATATGTGTATGCTGTGATATTAGGAACCTTGGACAGCCTTGCTCTTTGGGGAATACAGATATATTTTTTATTTATTTATTGCATTAGATTATTTTTTATTAAAAATAAATTATAATAATAATAATTACCTAATTTATTTGTTACGTTAATCTACTTAGATCAAAACATTGTATTTGGGATATGTATGGTTATTTTTTCGATTGTAATGTTTTGTGCATTTAAATAAATAAATAAATACTTGAAGTTATGTAATTAAGAATTTTTTTAATCCAAATATCATCAGAATTTTTATTACTTACCTATCTCGTTTTGTTAAGTTTAAGTTAAGTTGACAGTTAACCTTTAGCTGACTGGAATAATAATATCTCCAGACATATTTAAAGGCAGAGGCCTGAAGTTAAAATTATATTTCAAATTTCTTTAACCCGGCTTCAGCTTGTCATAATAAATTTCCATTACTTACATATTTAAACTTCAGTTTAAAAATAAAAATATCGGCAGCAAAGCCGAACCCCATTGCGTATCGATAAAAAAAAACTTAAAACGTCAAGCGTTCGCCGCCATATTTAAAATGAGCTTTCGTAATAGGCAGAACGTGCATGTTCGCTTAATCTCGAGTATGTTCGGGCGGTGGCGTGGTCGCTGCAAATCCCTGGACTTAGGAATGTACTCGCTGGAAACTGGCTTGCTCAGGGTCATGAGTTGGCGACGAGGCGACACGGCAAGTGACTTCTCGCAATATTTTGCGGCGGTTACACAAAATGAAATGCTTTTAAAGTATATTAGCTATTTAAGGAGCGATTCTTAGCATAGCTATTTTCGCAGACGTGCTCGGAAAACAGATCTATGCTTACATTTTTGCTAAATCTTTTCATTTTGGTAACTACAATTACACTCGCATACAAGTTTCTGATACTTTTGCTAAATGTCGGGAACTCCATTCTGAATACACATATCATTGTTACTAGCTTATTAATATAGTTCAAGTACTATCATCCATTTTATAATATTCATTCAATATGAAATAGCCGAAATATTCAATTAAACAGATAAACAAAAAAGTTGGAAACTCATTCACAAATCCACAATCTCCCATTGGTTTGAGCGTTCTATTTTTAAATCGTTTAACTGTCAACTGTCAAACTCGATGACAGATGGCGCTGGGCACGAGCGGGATAAGGGTGTGCACACCGACCGATGACATGCTGTAACTACCACAGAAGCTAATTTTAACTGGTAATACTTATCGTATCAAAAATATCTGATTATGTTGCCAAGCAATTATTTTTTGTAAACTACTTTATGAGCAAACTTGTCTGCACTGGTCTTCTTCACTGGTCCACAGATGTCTTAAAGCCGAAGCTGATCTATTTTTCCGATTCCAGCCAATCGTTTCATCGTAAAAGTAAGAGATTTCTCCATTCAAAATGCAAATTCTTTGAATCAGAATACCCAGTAGGTATACAGGTTTCTATTACGTATCCGAAAACAGCACCGTCACTTTAGGTGATTAAAACCAAACTACCTATATACTTGATTACTTTTTTTTCAGTACCATTGAGATCGACTGATTGTTTTTTTTGTAACTGTCGACGCAAATACAGGTCGTCGTTTAGACCTTTCTGGGAAACATGTTCCATTATGCCTGTATTACCGTTTTGGTAGACTCACACGCCGTTCCTCAAACATCACGGTGTTCAGAAGTACACCTTTTTTAATTCTTGATAGGCTTTCGCTTATGAAGAACCCTTCGGGAATACAGGTGTGTTGGTATGTTTGTTTTATTGAGGGACTTCACGGTGTATAATAGAAATTATTTCTGATATGAAGCCCAAAAATGTGTATTTGGCGCAAATGGCGTCACGTAGAACAATAAAAAGTCAAAAATGTCAAACTTTGAAGCTTCCGCCTTAATGATACATGAAAATATAGTTTACGTACTTTGTAAATTTCTACAAACTGATTTTTGGTCAAAACTACGACCTTATTACAACGGTTTAAAGTTTAAAATTGAACGCACTTTATTTAAAGCAGGGTTGTCGACTGAACGTTTATGGAAATAACTTTAAAATAAATCCGTGGAGTTTAAAATGCAGTTTAAAAGGACAGAAACGAATGGAGTTGAGTGCTGCAAGATTTTTTCGTCTTGTTTTTCTTAAACTTGGAAAATAATCAATCAGTATGGTATACATGCAATTGTAGTGTTGTTTTTGTTTTGACTGTCGGGAAATGCACTAGAATATTATTCGGTGAAACTGTCGGTCTTTAGATGCGGTGATAACCTAGCAATGTAATCATTGAACTGCTATCGAAAATCACTGCTTCAATGAGGATTGAAAACATCATGCCTGATTGAAATTAAACTACTTTTTACAGATTTTATCGCGTTATATTGATATTATTTAACTGACGGATGTTTTTGTAGGAGTTTTGGCCAGCGTGGTTGTCTATAGCTTGCCTCTAGCAGTCTAAGAAGAGATTTGTGTCCAGTAGTGGGAAGGTTTAATGGTGAGGGTTTGTAGAAAGAATTAAGGTTGATACGAGTCCATAAAACGATGTATAATGCGACAACCTTGAAAAAAAATACACCTAGACAGTCAGCTGGCACCCTTTCGGCATGCTAATCAGCCTGCAATAATGGGCAATATTGGTTTGATATTTTTCTTTTTCAGAATAAGTAACTTCTGGTCTCTACTTAAATTATCTCCCAATTAAACAATATTCTCGGCCTCGTCAATTTAATTTTTACTGAATCTAGACTCTGGCCCCTTTAAAAACAAAACATTCACCGCATAATGAACTTCATAGAATCCTTTTACTGTCAGTTACGTCTCTATCACAAATTGCCTATTACAATTTTTAGTACTAGGTACTAAAGCCACTCCACTCTCTTTGTCCAATTGATTCATTACCACGGGTGGGGTCGGAATTTATTATCATCTTCGCCTTAAGAGTTCCTAGGGACAGTTCAACTTATTTACCTTAACTTAATAACAGGCTTACATGCCCTTATTTATGTCAAAACTGGCGAGGGGCGGTTTTTTCCGGTGCGAACCGGATCTATCCGGTTTAGGGTTGTCAATGTGAATTTGAATTTATGAATGGCTTTAAATGTGTTGGGTACAGAGATTTCTTAAATTAGAATTTTGTAAGTCGTCTATAATTAGGAGATGAATTATAGTAATCAGGATTGTAATTTATCTTGGGCAGCTTGAAAATAAAGCAAGGCGCTCGGTACGCCTACCCTGGTCCAATTTTAATAGGGTTTTCGCAAAATGTGTGCTAAATACACAATAACTTGATGCCTATGTACTGCCAGAAGGGATTGGTTTACTCAAAGCCATGATTGCACTTTCTTTTAGACTATTTCAGGCATTGCCCCGCACTGTAACACTTACAATTCGAAAGACGTCTGTCCCTCTGTTTCTATGTTAGTTTTGCATATTAGAATGGATAATATGGTTTATAATTTTCTCATGAATGCACATATAAAATAAAAAAACCGTAAGCTATATTATATAGCAACATTATCATTATTAAATTGGGTATAGTTTCAAAAGTATTATAAAAGATCCATTTGGCCCCAAGGGATGTTAGATCTTCAGAGCTTTTTCAGTCGTTCCACTTGAAGGCTCGCAGACATTTTCAGACAAGACATACCCCTCGGGGTATGCCTAAAATGGTTTTTTTATCTAATTTGTAAAACATAGTAGAAGAGATTAAGCCGTAAGTTGATATTTATGTCTCAGGGGGTATTTCGGCTGGAGCCTTTACCTGTTTTTATTCATGAAGGTTAAGTAGAATAAGCCTCATTGACTGCAAACCCGGTTACTGAATGTGGTAAGGTTAGGTTCCTCGACCAAGCAAATTGTTATTGTTTGTTTTTTTTTTTATAAAATTGGACTGCAGGCTGAATATCAACTTGCATTTGCATCTTCTGGTTTAATACACCACACGCTTTGACCACTAAGCCACCGCGAATCCCTACCACCAGGGCGAAATTTGCCTTCGCCGAAATTCAGAATCAAAGACGGAAATTCGGAGTTTTTTAATTTTATTATGGCACACCAAAGATAAACACACAATCCTACATAGAAAATATAGTAGGTATTACCGAGGGTTCTGTGTGAGTAGATCACTTACAGGCGCGTACATCATTATATGGACGATTTTTAAGATAAAAATTAATTAACAAATTTACCAGGTCTGTCTATCGTGTTGGAGGTTGTCCCACACTAAATTTTTCTGTGCCTGGTCTCCACTCGAGAACCCTTCTGCCCCAGCGGCTATCTGATCTACGAGCTATGTGCTCAACCCAATACCACTTTAGCTTGCTTGGCTAATCCTTTGAAGTATGTCGGCAACTTTGATTCTTCATTTATAACCTAGAGAAATGCCAAGCGTAGCTCCTCTATAGCTCGCTGAATAATTTATAAATAATCGATTCATTCATTTTATAGATAACTAGCTGTAAACCGCGACTTCGCCCGCGTGGTATTAAAAATAAAAGTCATCAGCTATCTGCCAGTGAATGTCCCGTCAAAATCGGCCCAGCCATTTCAGAGATTAGCCGGAACAAGAAGACAGACAGACAGACCGACAGGCAGATACAAATTTAAAAAATGTTGTTTTGGTATATGTAGCTACCGAGTATACATCCAAGCGGGTGTCCATGGGCGGCGGTTATCACTTACCATCAGGTGATCCGTTTGCTCGTTTGCCCCCCTATCCCATAAAAAAAGCACTTAGTAAAAAAACCGGTTCTTTTAATATTACTTCAATGTTATTTATTTGTATAGATTATTGTTACTAAAAAGGCGTTTTATTCAATATCAATCAAAATTAAGTATGCAAATTATTGCAGTTGTCGGCAGTCGCCAATATCGCAATTACGAATCGCATGGCTCCAACCATTCGCAAAGTATTCTAGTCTGTCATCGACAGCCGAACAACCCCCTAATCGATTACCGTTCACAATGTACTGGCAGTCGACACAATTTCTCCAATCCCTAGTCCTGAATACGAGAGTCGAGACATAACCTCAAAAAAGGACAAACAATGAACCATAAACAAAAAGGCGACCATAATTACAATAGAACCAATTTAGAACGCGCCACTCGAATCATTACAGACGAAAAAAATAAGGCAAAGGCAAGCGCGCCGACAGCCAACATAGTTGACATGGCGCACTTATTTCAGTGTTGCCATCAATTTCCAACCCGCCCGTTCTGGGTAATTTGCCGAGACGTACTCCGGCTGATTATTTATGCCGCGCTCATTGGTGGAGACATTCTTAGCTGTGGGGACTTTTAATTTTTATTTTTTCGAACGTCGAGCGTTTGTTTTGACGTCAATAAATGGCGGGAAGGTTTGGCGCGAATTAGCGGTGGACAAGACGTGACGGCGCGAAGCGATGAGTGATTATCGGTTCGGGAAGTTAATGTTTTAAAACTGTTTTGAATTCGATTTTCTTGTGTCATTTGCAAGCGTAAGTCGATGGATTAGATCTTTCTCATCTCACATCACAAAAAAGTTTAAAAAATTTGCATATACGAATTCTAAGCATTTTTTTATTGTATAAAATAAAGATGCCGACTTCGAGCAGTATTCGAATCTACGTCCTCCAGTTTGATACTCCAGATACTAGCCAACTAAGCTACCAAGCGATCTCTGTAAAATTGTTGAGCAACCAATTGACACATTAATAAAACTGTCCTAATTGTTGTGAACTGTATGTTTATAACATCTGCTTTATATAGAATGGGATTGCGTTTAGGAATAGAAGTATGGATGTCTTAATGTTACACTTTGCAGGCACTATGATACTTATTGTCATTCGATAAGCAAAAAGAGAAGCAAAAAAAAATAGAAAGAATTGAAAACATTAAATTAGTTGACACAGTATTCCGCTACGCACATAAAATTAGCCCCATGATACTATGGTAGTCCCTTCAGAAGCTTTTGAAAGCTTTTAACTTTTAAAATACTTTAATAAACTCACATTAATTTAACAGTCATTATTTAAAACACCATTTATTAACATTTTTCTTGATAAAAACTGAAAGGCTGACCTTTTCTCTCATGATTCCTTTATTCATTAACTATAATAAATACTTAAGTGAGACGGCATTTTAAGACCAGAATCCAATGCAATCAGGAGTTAAATGCTCTTTCCACGTATAGGTCACAGAGTGAAAATTAATAAAATGTCGCATTACGTAACCACAGATTAATTATAACAGTATCCATAAATAACATAGCTGTGTTGCCAGATATTAACGAGACATTTCGTAAGTTAATACATTAAACTGTACAGTAGTTTGTTTATTATGCGCCCGCGCTTTGGCAGCTGTATTTTTTTAAACTGCCTCTGATCAAGATCGCGATGTTGCTGATTTTGAAACTCCTTCATATCAGTCTTAAAAGGTCCACTGCTGAAGACGAAATGAAATGATATTTATTTCTGTAAGTAGATCATTAGAGACACTTTTACAAGTCAATGGTTTGTTTTTTTTTTATAGCTAGATGGCTTCGGCATTTCCTAACTGACGACCTCTGAGAAGAAACACCGAAACAAACTCAGAGAATCATGGTCTCTTTTAAAGTCCAGACATAAAATAATGCAAATAATGTGAGTGGGACAATGCAGGGCAATGTCTGAAATGGCCTTTTGAGACCTTGCACAAGGTCCGGTTATATGGCGCATTTACCAGGTCGTCTGATCATCTCATTGGAGGCCGACCTAGACTGCATTTTCTGATGGATAGTCTCCACTCGAGAACCTTTTTGCTCTAGAGGCCATCAGTTATACGAGCTTTGTTGTAGGATGGATGTTTGTTACTCTTTCACGCAAGAACGGGAACGGATCTGGGTAAAATTTGGCAGAGGGATCGATTATAGTCTGGAATAACACATGGAATACCTAGCTAGCTACTTATTTATCTAGGTCGGATCCAATTCTGACGTCCACGCAGACGAAGTCGCGGGCAGAAGCTAGTTAATAATAATTACGTAGCTATTAACATTTCGCTCTCACCAATAAATCAGCATTCCATTGACTCCCTTTTCTCCCATATCGATAATATATTATATTTCTATCACTACTAATGCCAGTGCCGTGTACACGTAATGGCGTCTTATCTCCTGATAAAGATAACGACGGATATCACTTAAAAACACTATTAATTTAATTAAGAAAGTATTTCTTTATTTATGTTACTTTTTGTGACGGTAGCCGGTGAAATATATGACGATAAATCTATAGTACATAATATTCAAATGTTAACGGGTTTAATTAGGTTGAAAAGAAGTTCACAGAATCGCCCAATGAATCACAGTACGATTTGAAATTATAATAGTAACATTAAGTAGGAAACTATTAATGTTTCATTCATGTTTCCTGAAACGTTACCCGCTCCCTGAAGACATGTGCTCGCCATGTGTCGACAGCGAGAAACTATGGAGTCGTGTTGTAGCTATATATTTTTTATATAGCTACAACACAACTAAAACAAAAAAAATGTTTATATAGAATATTTCTTGTTTTGCCCTACAAGCGTTTCTGAAGAATCAACACAAGATGCTTATAGTTTATTTTCTTTTCTAAAAAAAGGTGGTGGGAGGCAAGTACACTACTTATCTATCCGCACAGTTAAGCTGTAATTACCGCGGTCAGTTCTGGCGTTTGGCGTAGCGGTTGAGCGATTGGCTTCTGTACGTGTTGTGGGTTCGATCCCCACACGGAGCAAATGTTTCTATGACCCGAGAGATAGTTGTTCCGGATCTGGGTGTTTGTATATTTGAGAATTTGGAGCCAATATTGTATGTGGCTTAATTAATACATATTGGCGAACTGGTGCGTATATCAGCATACCTCTGGCGAACCGTTCTGACTTACAGGCGTGATGGTATGTCTAAATAGTATTTAATAAAGCATTTTTGTGTTTCGTCTTCTAAATCACGCAAAGAATTTCAATACATTTTTAAATTTTCACTTAATTTTTTTTTGCTAGTGTTAGTATAAATATTATTATGTATCATGCCTACTCCATTCATTTCTGTGCCTAAATTCGATGACGTTTTTAAAGAGCCGAATAACTTATGTGTTGAGGATATTTACTTGGAATTTAGGAATGTGGATATGACCTAAATGAATTGTTTCTTCAGTGATATTTATCTTATCTTATCTTGTGTAGGGCCGAGGCAGCAAGGCCTCAGTGCACTTCGACCCAATGGGATCTTTTGTGCTTCCCCTAGATAATCTATTCCTCATCCCCTCCCAGTTCTACAAACAGCTCTTCCATGAGCTTTATAATGAGGCCTGGGGGTATGAGTCTGTAGTCCTCCGGGCTTGGATAACCCTGACCCAAAAGGCACATTCGCTTTCCAGCCATTGCATCGCATGTACACAGAAGGTGTTCCATGCTCTCAATTTCCCTTTTGCAGGCCCTGCAGGCTGATGTATCCGTCAGACCCATCTTTTGTAGGAGAGCGTTAGTCCCGAAGTGTCCGGTCAGCGCCCCCATCAAAAGACGGGCCTGCCGCCTGCTTGAGTTCCAAATGGCATTTTGCCATTTCGATGAGGAACCTATGAATTTCTTGGAGTGAGCAAGTCCCGTGAGGCTCAACCACTCATCCATGTGCCTCGTCCTTGCGTACTCCCGAAATGCCGTTTTGACTGTGCTTGGAGCCAGTCCTACAAATGGTTCCGGTCCAATTAGTGAGGTTCCAGAACCTTCCCTAGCCAGCTCGTCAGCATGCTCGTTGCCCACAATACCCCTATGACCAGGGACCCAAACAAGCCTGACCTTGTTTCGCTTTCCCAGCTCATTAAGAGTTCGGGCAGCGTCCATGGTCAGCCTTGAATCGATCCTGTAGGAGGTCAGGGCCATGAGTGCCGCTTGGCTGTCACTAAGAATGTAGATGGACCTACCTGTGGTACCGCTACTTTCCATCTGTTGTGCACAGGCAAGAATAGCATATGTTTCCGCTTGGAAAACTGTAGCTAATTTGCCCATGCTTTGACTGACCTTATGGTCCCTTGCATATATGCCCGCCCCTGTACCCGACTCGGTTTTCGAACCGTCAGTGTACCATATCAGACTGCCCTCCTCTGGTGGATCTAGTCCCTTCATCCATTCTTCCCTTGACGGTAGATGAACCTTGTAAGACCTCTTGAACCAAAACATGGGCTGCATTTTGTCGCAGTGCATGTTCGTTAGTTCGTCAAGGCCTTCCTGTATTTTAAGCTTTGTGTGTCTAGTTCTAGGCTTAGAACTATCCCACAGGCCATTTATTGCCAGTCTGTGTAGTGCAAGACGGGCCTCAGTCTCTATGACAATATGTAGCGGTGCAAGGTTGAGTACCTTTTCCATCGCCGCTGTTGGTGTGGTTTTGAACGCCCCTGTGATAGCTAGGCATGCCGTTCGCTGTAGTTTAGCGAGGGCTTCCCTGCATATCCCTAGTTGCGTCCTAGGCCACCAAACAATGCTGCCATATGTGATTATTGGTCTAACCATCATGGTGTACAGCCACTGCACAACCTTTGGTCTAAGTCCCCAGGTTTTGCCATACGCTGAGCGACACATACCCAAGACTCTTAGAGCCTTGGCTATGGTATTGTCCAGATGTGTTCGCCACGTCAGTTCTTTATCCAGGGTTACCCCTAAATATTTTACCTCTGAGGCCCAGTTTAGTTGTTTGCCATAAAGCCGAAGTTGGCCAAGGCCTGATAGCAGTCTCTTCCTAGTAAATGGAATGACAACTGCCTTGCTTGGATTGATAGAGAGGTGATTCTCTTCGCACCACCTCTCTACTTTACAGAGAGCCCTTTGGATCAGATTTGAAACCGTGTTCGGGAATTTGCCATTGACAAGTATGACTATGTCATCGGCATATCCCACGGTTAGCAAAGGGCCCTCATTGAGATTGCTTAGTAGTGAGTCTACTACTAAGCACCACAGTAACGGTGACAACACTCCCCCTTGTGGACAGCCTTTGGTCGTCCTAACGTGGAGTGTGTCCCCTCTAAGAGTGGAATGAATGATCCTACTCCTTAGCATGCAAGTCACCCATCTGATGATGGTTTGGTTGATGCCATGTTTTTCTGCAGCTCGCTGTATCGATTCAAAGGTTGTGCGGTCGAAGGCTCCCTCGATATCAAGAAAGGCTCCGACACAAACCTCCCGCGATTCCAGTGCCGCCTCTGCGCGGCTTACGACGTAATGTAATGCCGCCTCTGTTGACTTCCCTGCCTGATAGGCGAACTGAAGCCCATGGAGAGGGTATCTCTTTAGAGGCCCCTCTCTAATATACCTATCAAGCATTTTCTCAAGTGTTTTGAGTAAAAACGATGAGAGGCTGATAGGCCTGAAAGCTTTGGCATCCTCATAATCTCCCTTGCCAGGCTTAGGTATGTAGGTTACTTTGACTTTCCTCCACCGCGCAGGTATGTATCCAAACGCTACGCACGCCTTATACAGCCTGCATAAGTGCGGTATCAGAGTCTCAGCCCCCTCCTGTAATAAAATAGGGTAGATCCCATCCGGTCCAGGGGCCTTGAATGGTTGGAAACCCATCACTGCCCACCTGAGCCTATGTTCATCTACCACCTTTTTAGCAGTATCCCAGTCAGCCCTGGTGGTGCGAATAGATAGCTCCTCCAGGGTCACTGAGTCCTCCTTATCATCATCCAGTTTTACTGATCCCGGGAAATGAGTTTTGAACATTACATTCAAGACCTCCTCCCCAGTCTCAGCCAGTTTACCATTCCCATCTTTAATAGATGCTAGTGGAATGGCCTTAGTTGTAGAAATTGCTTTACTAAGCCTCATGCCTTCAGAAACACTCTCGATCGCCTGACAGTGTCCCCTCCAGCTCCTACGCTTGGCTCTTCGTACAGCCGAGTTAAACTTTGTGAGGCTAGCACTGTAGCCCGAA
Source organism: Acronicta leporina (assembly GCA_947256265.1). Lineage (NCBI taxonomy): Eukaryota > Metazoa > Arthropoda > Insecta > Lepidoptera > Noctuidae > Acronicta > Acronicta leporina. Next base: position 4,168,207 of record OX366540.1, on the reverse strand, counting down.
AAGTCGTTAATGGCCTTGGCGGCATTAAAAGCCTGTCGTGTATCTCGACGAAGTTGTACTATCTCCGGAGTCCACCACGGCTCCTTCTTACCAAGAGCCTTCTTTTCAGGACAGTTATCTGTCCACGCTGCATGTAGGCCCTTAGTAACTCTGTCAGCTTCAAATTCAATATCTAATACGGAATTGAGCTTACCTATAGGTTTCCCTAGATTCACCTCCAGGTCTCTGCGAAAGGCATCCCAGTCGGTATGTCTAGGGTTCCTCCTTCGTACAGTCACATAAACATTATGGGTCCTATACCTAAAATATATGTACCTATGATCGGATCCAGAGATCTCATTCGGTACATGCCAATTTTCAATGTGAGCGCCTGCCCTGCTAGTGGCTAGCGTGACATCAATAACTTCAGCCCTTCTCCTGTTTACAAAAGTAGGTCTGCTGCCTTTATTGAGAATCTGAAGGTTTGCGCTTACCACGTAATCCAAAAGATCCTCCCCTCGTCTGTTCACATCTGTGCTGCCCCAGACTACATGATGTGCATTTGCATCACAGCCAATTACCAGTTCAGTGTTCCCTTGGCTGCCATATTCGACCAGTTTTTTGATGAGCGGTGATACTGGCTCCTTGTTTTCATAGGGAAGGTATGCTGAGGAGAGCAAGATCTTGTGTGCCCTCTTCCCTGTCCCTAGGTGGATCCAGGTTGTTGTTAGATCCCTAGAACATAAATCACGTACGATGGAAGCATCTATACCATTTCTGACATAGATGCAGGCTCGCACGTCGTTAGCGGAATGTTGATAAATTATACCCCCTGTCCCGCCGAAACCCTTAATCTCGCCCTTATAAACATAAGGTTCTTGAATGAGGGCAATATCAAATTTATTCATTTTCAACTGCCTTGCCAGAAGGGCAGAGGCAGCCTTGGAATGTTGCAGGTTGATTTGTACGCACCTTAGTCCCTCCATCTTGTCATCTGTAGATGGGTGTTAAGTGGTTCCTATATTAGGCCCCTCCAGCCCCCGCCGGTGAGTTAAGACCGAGTCCGTCCAGTTCTCCGAGTAGGTCATCCGTCTTCACCGATACTGGCGACGCCGGATTCCCCACCGAAGCACCCGAACTACCCTGTCCTCCCCCACCGGTGGTTGCTGCGTGCAATAAATCCTTTTGCGTTTGCCCTGAGGTTCCTGCCCCGTTCGCGGATGCATCACTTTGGCAGAGTTTCGGCCCTCCAGTTCCCATATGGGCCCCAGAAATTAAGCCTCCTCTCCCGCCTCGATGAGCACCACGACCTGAGACGGTCCCTCTGGCATCCCTAATTGACTCAGAGAGTCCTTTTGTAGCACCGTTAGACGGCGTCCACATTGAGCTGGCCTCGCCAGCCATCGGTTGCGATCCCTTGACCCCCCCAGAATACACGGGTCTGCCCGAGACATGCCCGGGGCCGGATTCTCCAACGCATGCATTGGTACCGGCCTGGGGTAGTTCCTCTTTAAGTCTCGCTTCCATTGTTGTACTTGGGTGTCCACTACTTGCCACATCGGCGCTACCCACCCACCCAACAGTGATCGCGCCAGAAGGCCTCCGAACCCATCTATTGGGTTACATACAAGGATAGGATGAGACGGGAGTTGGGAGAGTCGGGATAGGATTAGATAGGAAGCAGGTGATAGGATTGCGTGACTAGGCAAGGGTGCTATATGGAATACAAAGGCGCCCGGTGTTTTTTGTTATGTCTAATTCTTAAGGAATTAGACCAAGAACAGGGCGGCAACCTCGAGAAGGCTAGACCACCGGACTTGCCTTGGGGATCTACACGACTGTAGCGCTCTCCCCCAAGACCTCACCCCCTTACCACTTCAGAAGGAGGCGGTAAGGTAGGCCTGCACCTATACTACCACGCAAAGCAAAGCAAAGCATGTCATTGTGCAAAAGCAAAAGCATAGCGGCAGACCCGCCCCCCATCAGTGATATTTAGCTAAGCGATAGAGTTCCTATTCTAAGAAAAACGCAAATGTGACACCCCTTTATAAATAAAACATTCGCAAATTATTTATAGGTAATTGTAGTATTGTCATGCATTTCACCTTAAATGCGTTTTTCAGGATTTTACATTGTAATGAAAATGACAAATTGTAATAATATTTGTATAATTATACTTTAGTGTCATAAGAACAGCATGCATACGCTTACGTTGTGTTTCATCGAGTGAGTGAGGATACCGGAGGCCCTAACCCTTTTAAAAAGCCGGCAACACACTTGTGGCTTCTCTGGTGTTGTAAGTGTCCGTGGGCGGAAGTAATCGCTTACCACCAGGCGATCCGTCTGCTCATTTGCCTCCTATCACGTAAAAAAATAATACGGTCATTATTCAAAACTAAGTTATCGATAAAAAAAAACATATTTGGTGTATGTTTCGACTTTGGCAGTCTGCACTGCAGTCCGTAGGGGCTCTTATGGGTCGGCAACGCATCAGCAACTCCTCTGTTGTTGCAGGTGTCCATGCGACGATGACTACTTACCATCAAGTGGCATATCAGTTCGTTTGACAACTTAACCAATAAAAAGAAATCTTATATTAATTCAACACCATAGATATCTTTTTCTTCAATAGTCCTTATTCCAAGTTAAAATAATCTTAGTCCATTCTATCAAAAGTCGTCGCCTTTCAAAGAAAAAGTGACAGATTTCGTTTTGTAAACTATATATTACCGTGCACATCACAAATAAAGACTTTAACATCTAGGAGATAAAGATAAAAATTGTTTGTTTCGGTATCAAAGGCGGACTTTTCCCATAGATATACTTAAGGTTTTTTCATGTTGCATCAAAGGGTCGCTCATTCCTTGGGATTCCTATAGGAAGTTTGTTATTGGTGACAAATATAGTAACAACTTGGTTCCGGATATGAATCTCGTTTGAGGTTTTAATACGTTTTGTAGTTTTTTTTAAGGAATGGGTTCATTAGGCTGTTATGTGGGTTCCGGTGCTTGAAGGTGTGATTGTAATACTACATAACTACATAAAGGTTAGGTACTTATACTTATAGTGACCAATCATAAGACTAAACCCAAAATCGTGATTTTTTTATCTCTTAAGTACTAACTGACCCGGCCGTTCTTGAGTTTTAGCGAGACTAACGGACAGCAATTGATTTTTATGTAATTATATAGATAGATACAGAATATGCATGGCTAATTGGTTTTTCTATGAAATTCTCAGTAGAAGTAGAAGCTATGAGTGAGATTTGTGCCCTATTAATTACAGTAGGCTCGCCCCCTATTACGTAGGACCTAACCTAAACATACAAGTGAACTGTGGGTGTGCATTAGTACGCCTCTGCCTAACCCTTCGGGGAGTACAGTCGTGATGATGTTTGCATGTCATAAACTATCATATGTTTTTCTTGTTAGCCTATAATTTTCGTACCATAATTTAAAAAGATGGTATGTTATGTGAAAGTATATATATTATTTCGTATTATAGTACTTAATCCTTTCATTATTAAAATTATTTATTTAAAAACAATAAGGTTCTAAGGGTCTCAGGCCCACTTGCACCAACTTGTTAAAGGTGTTTAAATTGTATTTAAACACGAAATTTCTATGAAAAATTGAGTTTAAGTACAACTTAAACATATTTAAGAAGTTGGTGCAAGTGGCCCTTACAGTATGTGGAGAAAAGCTATTCCAGTATTTAGGTTATTATATATTATCTTTGGTTCTTCTCAGACAGTAATTTCCTCATTCCCTTTGCCATCATAGACAGGTTCTTAACTAAATCGGTAACACTCACGGGTGCATGTTGGCTTGTCGCCCAACGCTGGGCGTGGCCGCGTGATGGAGTGGGGTCCCGCCTCGGACCATAACTCAACTGGAGGCGTCGACTATCTGCACTGTAATTCAGGCTAGAAATTGTTGCCGATGTAGGTACGGCGGAGAATGTAAGAACGACATGTTCTTTAGATTTTTTTTCTAGATTCGTGGAGAACGCAGAACCTTGCTAGTTTCGTCTGGGCTGGTACAACCACACTTGTTTATGGGATAAGGGGGCAAACGAGCAGACGGTTCACCTGATGGTAAGCGATTACCGCCGCCCATGGACACCCGCAACACCCGAGGAGCCGCAATAGCGTTGCCCGCCTTTTAAAAGGGTTTGGGCCTCCGGTATCCTCACTCACTCGGCAAAACACAACTTAAGTGTTTTTTCACGTCGGTTTTCTGTGAGACAGTGGTATCACTCCGGTCGAGCCGAAGTATGGCTCTCCCACGATGACAACTTTTAACCTTTTTGAAATCGTCTCCAAGCCGGGGTCAGGGCGAAATGGCGCACATTGGGGGACGCCTACGTCCAGCAGTGGACTATTATAGGCTGATGATGATGATGATGAAGCAACAATTGTATTCCCTTAAGGGTTTTTTTATATTTCGGTTGAATTCGTCTCTAGTTAGATTCGTGTTGCTTGTATTGGCGGACATGCGATTTGATACATTGCAAAGAGTATTATTCTCCTGAAGGGTTAGATACCTACTAATATAGTACCTTCCACTACAGCTCGCTGATATGTTTAAGTCCCATGTATTAGGACGCGAGCCTATTCCCATTAGCCGGGCAATACTCAAAAAATTTCACAGTAAGACCAATTAAACCTGCTCGGCTTGGGAATCGAGCCCTAGACGTAGCGTAGCAGTCACTCTTCGGACCACAAGACTAATGAGGCAGAAGTAATCAATACTAATAAGGACAAATCGTGCTGGAACACATTTGCTTGGGTGTCCTACTTGTACGGAGTTCCGACTTTAATCACACGCAGGGTTGTCACCAACCGTCGTGGAGAATGGTATCATGAGTCCCAACGTCACCCCTAACGGGGACGGCCAATGAGGATTTTTCGCAATATGTATATACTAGCTTCTGCCCGCGACTTCGTCCGCGTAGCGTGATGATATATAGCCTTCCTCAATAAATGCGCTATCGAACACTGAAAGAATTTTTCAAATCGGACCAGTAGTTCCTGAGATTAGCGCGTTCAAGCAAACAAACAAACAAACTCTTCAGCTTTATATATTAGTATAGATTTTCGCACTGTGTATACTATCATGAACATCAAGCTACACGATTCTCACATTATAAGAACTAAATTGTAAAAAATAACAATACTGATTTCTGAAGTTTACGGTAATATATTAACATTAACATATGAAATAAAACAACTTTACGGATTATATCGCGTTATATGAGTACAATACAAATCGCGACGTTTCGGACCTTTTACAGCGTCAGCTGGTCACGGGCAGACTGAGGTGTCGTGCGTCTAGTCGTTGTATTTATTGACAGTACATCTTTTACTTTAATCATTCGTTATTCGATTCGAATAATTATATCGAATAATAATATTCGAAATAATAAAACGATACGACGTACGGTGGCATCGTTCGACATTAAACTAACTGCAAAGTAAGTCATGTCGGTTGAGAGGCAAAGTACTTTGCTTTTCAATAGATGTTACTGGCGTCACCTTTAAGACGTAAACTAAGAATGTAAAGGCAAATTTCGACATGGCGGGTGGGACTCGCGGTGACTTAGAGGTCATAGCGTCTGGTGTACCTAACCAGAAGACGTAGGTTGGAATCCTTCCCGCAAGTAAAATAACTTTATAATCATAGCATGGAAAATGCTAAAAAAAATACAAATACATTTGCTATATGTGGAGGCTTGTAATTAGCAATTTATTAATACCATGTTCATTATATCATATATTTATTAGTCTGTAAGCCTTCTGTAAAATAAAATAAATAATATTTTTTTTCATATACCACACCGCGTAGCAACCCTAACGCACTCACACCTAGACATATTATAATGAACACGGGGACACTTTAATCGCACACACATAAATCCGACCGAATCCAATTCCTAACGCTAGCATTACAAGGGAAAATGTTAGTTTAGGCGCACTCATGCGTTTTATGTTGTAAAGTAACCCTGCGACTATAGTCTAGATCTAGATCTTTGTCGGATTTTAAAATAGTGCTTACAACTTCATTGTGTATTTTTTTAAGTAGTATGGTGGTATGTATTCAAATATCTTTATAATTATCTATACAGATAATTACTGTTGCTTTTATTGTGTACTAGCGACCCGCCCGCAGTTTCACCCGCGCTGCCCCGGTCCTAAGAGTCACTCTATCTATTAAAAAAAACCGCATCAAAATCCGTTGCGTAGTTTAAAAGATCTAAGCATACATAGGGACAGACAGCGGGAAACGACTTTGTTTTATAATAAGTAGTGATGATTCAGAAACTGCGTAGATAAGTACACCGTGATCAACCCCATTTGTAAGTTCAGGTTCTGACATGTCCATCCTAAGGTTGCCTGGAAGAAATTGGAGCTAGCGATAACGCCGCCACTAGCGATAACCCACACCCACACCCACAGCCAGACCTGGAACAATTACATGTCTTAGAAATATTGGTCCCATGCGGACATCGAATTCACAACTCAAGCAACCAGCTCTCAGCTCGACTACTGCGTTAATTGGGTAGGTAGTCAAAATTTTAGAAATAACATACATTTACAGTTCACGCTATTGAGGATAAGTAAAAACTTCATTTGCCTATTAATTCAGCAAGCCGACTGAAAATAGTCACAAAAATGTCAAAGCTGTTCTGTCTTCATCTTGTCTAACAAAATCGCATCACCCAATCTACGAACGTAAGTCGCAATCGTAACTGTGCGCCCATCCCTATCCGTTTAATGTGGACATCTACCCTTGATTATGGAGGGGACAACACATTGTTTCATTAGTTAGTGTTTGGTCAGCAAACGCCGGTAATCCGGAATCCCGTAATTTCGGATTTATTTCAAGACTGGTCAGAGGAGAGAATGACCTGTAGATAGGCGTGCATAGAAATTTGTACTAACTAAAAACGAAGGGTAATCTGTGATTTTTGCATTTTCCATGCTAAGATTGATCTGATTGGAAAGAATCTGTCCCTGCCAAATATAGTTTCAGCTATGCTGACAGGACAGGTGGGGGTCTGTTGCCTCTTTCTGTGAGTGTATCATGCTCCAGAGGGAGTGAGCGGAGCGGGATCGAGAGAGGCCCATCCCACCCGGAGCCCAGCTTAGTTAGGGCCAACACCGAATCCGTACTAATTTACCATCAGCAGAGTCTGCGTCTTCTGGTTAGATACACCAGACGCTTCGACCACTAAGCCACCGCGAGTCTATACTACTTGCGGTGGCTTAGCGGTCGGTAACTTAGTGGTCGTCGACGCAGGTTCTCAGCAGCAGCTCGCAGGTTAGGATTTTTGCTCAGTTATTGGTATTACATGGGACCTCAACATGCCAATGAACTGTGGGGAATACTTAGTACGCATCTGTTTAACACTTTTGGGAAATACAGCGTGATATATATGTTTATATTACGTAAAAGAGAAAGACCCCGTGAACGCCAGACCTTCGTTATTTTATAAAAGCTGAAAATTTGTCACGCTTGCTCCCACACAAGCAGACACACAGCAAACTTTCAGCTTTTATAAAATAACGTAGGTCTGGGGCTGACGGGCTCTTAGGCCGTAATAATTTTCCGCCAAAGAGGTTTCCATATTGTCCGTATGTAATAAATGTAAGGATTAAAACTCTGATAATTATGCATATAATAATATGCTTAACATACACTTTCAAACAGTGCTACTAACAACCACCGAATAGTTACCGGCTTTAATTGACATAGGTTAGTTTTAACTAGATCATCCCGCGCTAACTATGTCGGCGAGTTTGAAGTTATGACTTGGCGGTTTTGTTTGGACTCGTGTTGACTCACGCGGTTATTGTGAAGGGTAATAAGCAGAAGTGTTAATAGCCAACAGTATCTGTATGTTCATCATCATACTATTGTCTAGTTTTCTCTGCCTCATTAGTCTGGTGGAGCATAAGTGCAATTTACGCTAGAGGTACTGGATTCGCCAAATCAAGCAGTCATGGCTGAACCTACGTGAAATACCTATTTACTAACATAATTCTGTAAGTAACAAGAATATTCCCAGAAATCGTCAGACAACTTTTCGAGACTGTTTCAGCTGAAGAGAATTTACTGAGAAATATGGTTCTACAAGCGATTATATTCATGTATACCGTACCTAAACGAAGATAAGTCATTAGAATTTATTAAGAATTTATTAGTCATTAAAATTTTTCGCCTCAGCGAACGTTCTTACGACCCACACATGACAAAATCCTGGTACGGGACCAAGGTTTAATATCAAAAATAGAACCTCGCAGACCCGCCCCATAACTCGTAAGGGGTTGCTGTGTGACGTCATCAAGATAATCTTGAGCCTCATTATAGGAAGCGATCGGTCTGAATTCTCCCGTGTTCCGCGACCGCTCTAGAATATTAATTCAAGGAAAAATCTGAGTAAGAACGTGTAGGTTCCCTGTTAAGTGAGGTTAGATTGATTGGTTTACTAATACCCTCGTACTAGATTACTAGCTTTCGTCGGCGGTTTCACTCACAGACTTCTCGACTTTTTTAGAGAAAATGTAATACCGCCATCAAAAACATAAAAACGATGTTTAAAGTGTTTTGTTGCCCTTACATTATATATGGCCCTCCACCTTACCAGTCGCGTTTACGAACACTAGACTAATAAGGCAGTTAGTTAAAAATCAGTTATTAACACAACATTACAGGCGGCTTACTTCGTCAAAGAATCTTAAGCGTACCTTACTCACAACAATCAATTAAAAATTAAAACACATTCACCTTTGAAGCGTTTAAGAGTTGGCTGTCGTAAGGCGAGAGGCAAGAGGGTCTTTAGAACATTTAAAATTCACTGAGGTATTATGTCTTATGCTAGTAATAATATATTACACGTTAAACACGGCTGATTATGAGAATAGATTAATTTTGTGTACGGAGAACGTGCGAATAATCGATTAATTTTATTGTGTTGGCAAGTCATGAATGCTGCTGTCTGAGGGGTGACGAGTTCATCACGTGATTGCTACTATTTTTGCTAATATGTATAATACCTAAGTACGATTGTCAAGACAATCATTTTGTAACAGGTTTACAGAAGACAGACTTAAGAGCCAATTCTCTTTGTAATTTTCAGAAAAAAAGTAATTCCAAATTCGAAAAATAAAATCCTACCTGGCAATTATTATTCAAAATGGCCGCTCTTCGCACTAAAATTATTCCAACGAAAACAGATGGAATCCATTTGAATTAACATTCTTTTTGGAAATTGGCGGGAATTATAAGTGAAAAAACAAAATGGTGGGGACACCCACTTAGCATTCAAATCGCGTTTACTTGATTGAAAATAAGAATTCGCAAGTCAAAAATGACGATGGAAAAATATATTTTTGAATTAAATTATTGTAACAATGTTAGTCGGGTGACTTTCATTATTATTGAATTTCTCACGCTGTTATATTTTTAGTGTAATTTATGAAAAAAAAACAGTTTTTGATAATCGGAGGACTTAATAACGTAAAAAATCAGACAACTTAAATACGGAAAGTCTGTCAGTAAATTTTTAACACTTGAACCAACGAACAGTTTCGATAAAATTAGTCAAGAAGATTTCATCTTAGGTAGTTTCTTTTTGGATTTTTACGCAAACAGATTAATTAGTTTTCAGATTTTGGAATCGAATTTGGACTCGAAAACCGATTCGCTATTGTCAGGTGCCATTTGCAGTTGTCGATAGCGTTTTCGTGAGGTAGATTTAGTGGTTTGGTTTTGCGAAATCAGTTTGTCTACGGATTATCGGTACGATACGATTTATGACTGTAGATTGATTTTAGGCGCGTATGTATGAGAAGATGTATATGAATGTCGCAGAAGCAAAAGAAGTATGCAAGATTCGTAGCAAGAGCTTCTGCCTACCCCTGTGGGAGAAAGCCATGAGTGTATGTATGTATGTATTGATTTTAGATACGTTTTTATATAAAGGACTCATGTCTAATTCTGGGAAAAGCACACTACGCAAACTCAGTTTTAAAGAGCCATTAAATCGTGCTGTCTCTCCCACTGTAAGTCAAACTGACTGTGACGGTTATCAGTTTTTTTTAAACCACTAAGATGGCAAACAATGCATGGCCCGCCGGCGCCGCCTGATAGTAAGCGATTTCCGTAGCCTATGGCCGCTTGCAACACCAGGGGTAACACTCGCGCATTGCCGACCCTGTAAAAATCTTTCGAACCTTTCTATTCAATAATTTTCTACACCGCCAGGTCCACTGAAAATGCATAAATACTTATTTCATGTCAATGCGCCAACCACATTTTTAGAATAATCGCACTGGCCAGTAAGACGACTGCATGAAAAAAAAACTTAAAATTTTCTTCTCTCTCATCAATTCACATAGGTATTGGGTATTTTAGATTGAACTAGCTTCTGCCCGCGGCTTCGCCCCCGTGGAATTCGGTCTGTCATCATATCCCACGGGAACGGGATAAAAAGTATCCTATGTCCGTTTCCTGGTTCTAAGCTACCTCTCCACCAATTTTCAGCCAAATCGGTTCAGCCGTTCTTGAGTTATAAATGAAGTAACTAACACGACTTTCTTTTATATATATAGATTTTGATAAAATCCTAAGACATCTTAACTGTACTTAATCTATAAAGCTGAAGAGTTTGTTTGTTTGTTTGCTTGAACGCGCTAATCTCAGGAACGACTGATATGATTTGAAAAATTCTTTCAGTGTTAGACAGCCCATTTATTGAGGAAGGCTATAGGCTATATATCATCACGCTATGCGGACGAAGTCGCAGGCAGAAGCTAGTACCTAATATGAGTGAGTTCAGTAGCGACGAAGATATAAATTTAACACCTGCAGAGTTAGTGTAAGCGGTAGGTACATAATGCCGAACTCATTTAATATTTGCTGTTTTTCTTGCACCTAGCATTTTCCTCGCTGTTGTGAGGTTGAAAGTTGTGTGTTTCGCTCGGCAGCAAAGTTATTCTACGTCTCGTACCTTTGAAACCCTCGCAACGCTCCTCAGGTTTCAATACAAGTACTCGCGCCAAAAAACAACTGCAGCCTTGCATAACAAATAACTATTTTATTTCAGTAAATAATAGCCCTCTGGCGTCACTAATGAATCGGGTCATCATCTAGTCGCACTTATAATAACAAAACACAGAATGTCTAGTACCTACGGAATGTTATGAGTAATGCAATGTGTTTTCCAGATACAAAATGAGTAATTCTATGATACTTCGGCGAATACCGCATCGGGATCATGTTAGCGGTTTTAGAGACAAACAATTTAGTACTTATAGCATCTTCTCTTCTTCTTCTGCTCTACTATTATAAAATTGTAAAAGCTGTACATTGAAGATATTTAAAAAAAAACACGTGGGTTATGGTATAAAACGTCTCCGAATCCGAAAATGTGATTTTTAAAATTCTTGTCTGTTTGTCTGTTTGTTACGGGTTGGAGCAAAAACTACTGAATAGATTTTAATTTTATTTCACTGTTAGAAAGTATATGCTCCAACTTAAAAACTGGTGAACTTCTTATCTCAATTAATTAAATGAATCCTGAGATACAGCTTGACCTCCCTGATGTATAGAGGCCCATACAAAGAAGAGGTCATGTTGTCATCAATGTTGGTTTTCTATTTTTACTCCTGATATAGCTTCACGTGAGCGAAGCCGCGGGCAGAAGCTATATTATACATAACTGCCACATTAGCCAAGTAACAGTTTCCCAGTAACAGGTCGAAGTTTGGAATTTGTGGTCGGTTAATGGCAATAGGCTCGCCCCCTATTACATGGGACCTAAACATACCGGCGAACTGGGTGTATATTAGTACGCCTCTGCCTAAACCTTCTGGGAATACAGGCGTGATGGTATGTTATGTATTATATAAAATCCTCATGGATAACCTGGGGAGGCCGCAGGATATGTCGGACACGTACCGACTAAAAACAGTACTTGCCTTTGCATGCCTTATTCAAGGCCGATGGGGATTCGTGTCATTCACTATGACCGTGACAGGAGAAAAGGAAATATCTAGGTACAAAACCAAGGGCTCTTCTTTTACCAATATCTTGACGTAGTCATGGCTTTTTTAAGGATTTATTTTCCAAACCAAGGAATATAGCATCCAATCCCTAGGAGTATGACGTTCTTCGGATAACACACTAAACCAAACGTCCCGGTTCTCAATACGAATACCTTTTTCAACTACTGGCGGACATACTCTATGATAAAAAAAACCTCTCCGATCCAAAAGGGGCAAATACCCTAATATCATCACCACATAAAAAGTGGACTATCGGCATTATCAACTTAGAAGGATTGTATCTACTTCTATCGTAAATGGAGCTGTGGTTACTGCAATAATGGATCCAAAGGTTACTCCAGGTTACTGTGACACCTTTAGAGGCCTGAGGGCGCTGTTTTGGCACACATCTCAAGGCCATGGATTTACTTGTTCTTTTGAGATAGAAAAAGCTTGGATTGCGATTTTAGGTTTTTGGAAACCTAGAAAAACCTGCAGAAACATGTCAATAAAGTCCCGGTTTATGGTATTAATTCTGTGAAATTAGATAAATGTCTTCTTGAGGGTATTTACATAAATCATAATATTCATTATTTACTTTTCAACATAACAAAGCAACGTCGAAACTTTTGAGGTTTCCGCCTTACAAACACATCCTGAAAACTGACAGACCTTGGCCACACGAAGGCGAAATGCACAGAAGGTCAACATTGTCTGGACTAAACACTGCACAAATACATTTTATAAACAATTACTTAAAGCAATATTAGTGTTTGACCTTCTTGAAGTGAACTGAACTCTACAAATCTAGAAAGAATGAGGCATTGATCATCACGGTACAATGCGTGATCAAAGAGTATTACAATGTTTGTACAAGTTTCTAAGAACAACAGACACATTAAATATATTAATCTCGTTGCAAACATTATTGTAGGCTGAACACTTACGGTAAAATGGTGAGTGCTGACTATAATTAGTTCGGCAGAGGGGCTGATGGAGGAGATGCTATTAAAACATTGACTAAAAATCTACTCATTGAGAGACGCGATAGCGTTGTCTGCTCCAACATTTTTTCGTCGATTATTCAAATGGAACTTTTCCTTATACCTCCTTCGTGACCAAGGGGGAGCCATTTCGAATAACTTTACTTTTTTCCTTGCGAACCATCAGCCCTGTTGACATTGTACCTTTAATGAAATGTTAACTTTACGTTCAGAAATTGTAATTGGTCCACAAATATTTGCCATTCGTTCCTGCACTGTCTCCTTCATCGAGTCGCGATATTTTCCCTTTTTAATTTTCTTGGGGTTAGAAAAACTGTTTTACTCAGTTTACTTATGCAATGTAGGGTTCATATGCTACTTGAGAAATAAGGATAACTTCGTTTATATTAATCAAAAACCATTTCTATATTAAAAATATATTACACTGATCTTCTAATACGACGACACGTTTGGCGTAGCGGCTGTGCGATCGGCTTCTGCGACACGTGTTGTGGGTTTGATCCCCACACGTAGCAAATATTTGTATGATCTACAGGTAGTTGTTCCGGGTCTGGGCGTTTGTGTATGTGAGAATTTGTGTTTGTAAACGCACCCACGATACAGGAGAAAATCCTTGTGTGGGGCAATGTTGTTTTAAAAAAAACAAATACGCTTTTTTGCTTTTATTTTTTTTATTAAAGAAAACTGAAATCATGTGTTTTTTGGAATATAATCAGAATCGATAGATTCCAACCAAACCTCGGAAAGGGTAATACAGAAATCCGTTCACAATCTACGGAGATGTAAGTACGTCACACACACATAAAAAAAACAATTGAATCGATAATTTTCTCCTTTTTGAAGTCGGTTAGAAAAATTGCCCTCATACCGCAGATATCCCTGTCATCAATTCTATTTACCGAAATCGATTACGTACGTGCAATTCTACAGTTTCTCTCCCCTTCGAATAAAAGTGTAAACATTATTAAAAACCCTGGTCACTTAAGTGTCAGATAGGGCTGCCGCTGCTAAAACTTTTACTAGCGGTGGTCTGCAATCAGGAATTGGTCTGTGTGAGTATTGCTTTATTGCCAAATAGTGTATCGACAAGCAGGTGTTAATATTCCCTTACGGTTTCTTAGGGTTAGCCAGTGCAATTCGTCAAATGAGACCTAACAAACTAATTTGAAACAGTGGCAACGGTACGAGTGCCTGTAGCGACTAATCTTGCATCAACAGATGGACAACATGGATGTATATTGGTCCATTTCGTAAGCGTATTTGCCACTCTTCATAAATATAACGGTACAAAAAGAAAAGGGAAGAAAATTTCAAATGTCCTAATATTCAACAAATATACTGTAAGAATAATAATTAAAACAATTTTTGACTCTGACTTCACACGTACTCAAATCCTCGATCCGGCGTATCGCGAACGCTCCCAAAACTAGGAGTAATGCTAACAGCAGCCCTATAGAAAGCAAGTCCATAATAATAGAGCTCGCGTGGACACCGCACCACGTGTTTCCCAGGATTATTCGGCGAAACGGAGCGTTAACCGATTGTGTCGAGAGTTGGACGTCTAGTCGATGACGGATATATCGATATATTGATTAATGATGATACATAAAATGTATTTCTGTAAATAGATCTTTTAAAGACACTTACAAGTCAATGTTTTGCATAGTTTTTCAAATAGATGGCGCATGGCATTTTTTAACTGACGACTTTTGAGAAGAAGAAAACTCAGAGAATCTTGGTCTCTTTTAAAGTCCAAACAATAGTATTATCATATATTACGTGTGTTACGTTATAGGGACGCTGTGTACAATATCTGAATCTGAATAACTTGCTGTCTTGATTTCTAAAAGTATATGTATAGTGACGTTTAGTTGAACGATAGTAAGTACAGTCAGCGTTAAGTCGCATGCTTACATATCATAAATAATAAAGAAAAAAGTTCCACGTGAGACCAATGAATTTTAATTAATAGTAATTTTATCAATACACCTTGATCTAGATAATCACCTCCTTACTTCAATATATGGCAGATCGCGCATCACTTGAGAACGACTTGACCGATTTGGAAATTTATTTTGATGATTTTAAAGAAAGATTCTAAAAAATTAGAATCTTTGCATGATTAATGGACATGATGTTGTGTATTGTCTTAACTTTACTTATAAATTTATCGATATATATAGTCCCATCTCTATTTGACAGTCCCAAGGCGGTATTGCGCGGTAGTGTGTGCGCCTTACGCCCTTTGTTCAGAGAGCACGCCCTAACAATCCACTCATGAGCACGCCATGGCAAATAAACCGGTGTTGTCATGTTTAAGCCCCCGGCGACGTATGGGATCATACACTGATCTCATTTATGTTTAGTTGAAACGGAAAATTATTTTGAACGTACAGCCTTCGGAAGAGATTATCTGCGTTTCTGACAGACATAATGAGAGCTACCATTGTTAAGCTCACCTGATGGCGCCACTATCGAGTAAGGTCCTAAAGTATAGCTTTCGAACTGTTATTTCATGCGTGAAATCAAAGTAATATAACTAGATCGTAGTTAACACCGTAGATACCATAAACATTATTGAGCATGCTGTAGAATTACTTACCGAGTCTCGTCGTTTTGTTAAAAAAATGGAGATAAGTTTCCGAAAGATAACACTGTCACAAAACACTGACATTCATGGACCCGTAACTCATCTATATCTTAAAGCTGAAGAGTTTGTTTGTTTGCTTGAACGCGCTAATCTCAGGAACTACTGGTCCGATTTAAAAAAATATTTCAGTGTTAGATAGCCCATTTATTGAGGAAGGCTATATGATATATCATCACGATACGCGGACGAAGTCGCGGGCAGAAGCTATAATTGATATAATTAGTCACAGATATTGCAAAACATAATTATCTACTTAGTAAACCCGCATAGCTCATCCATACTTATTGTAGTTTGACATTGCAGATACCTTATGCTACACTAGCGCCTCTAGCGGCGAATTCACACGTGGTAGCCCTCATAGTATTATGTTTCAGGATCAGAACCATCCTCGTAGGTTCCGACTCACTCACTGACAGACAGACGGACAGCCTACTGCGTCGTAGAGACCTAAAGGGTGTATTTTGCAATAATGGGTAGAGTTGTACAAAGTAAGCATTTATTGAAATTCAACCACAAAGGGGTAAAATGGATGAAAAAGTTTGTATGAAAGTCTTTTGTTTTAATCCTCGAAGCAAGAGTTATTTAAGTTTTTTTATATACTAAGTGTAGTTTACATTGTTTCAGGTAAGTTTACATCAGATTTTACATCCAGGAGAAAAAATATCGCCGTCCTCCCAAATTAAAGATAAGTAAGTAGTTTGTGTTTGTCACATTAGTATTTGATACTTACATTAAAGTATGTTAAACAGTTTGGTGAAATAAAAATTCGAACACTTCTACACATGTTGTGTGAAACCACCATTAGCTTACATGATAGGTAGATGTTAACTTGGGGCTTGTGGCTAAATAATAACTAAGCTGATCAACTGATCTGCAAGGTTAACTTGCGCTCGCTGCGGTCGGTTTGTGGATGGGTGATCATTGTTGAAAACGTTGTTGTCACGTGTTTCGAAAATCATCTAAAGCCATCGGTCCCGGTTGTCATACAAACATCAATTGTTAGTTGTAGTTGAAGCCCAAAAAAACAATCAGTCTATCCGCAGAATAATGGTATTGCCCAGAAATTGTGACGCGGAGGTCTGATGGCAGTCGCTTCGTGTAAAATACTGATATTCAGCCGCATCTGGGTATACTGTACACTTCAACATAGTTAAGAAAAGGCTCGGAGGATGATGATAGATAGAATGTTAATTTTCGCCTATTCTAATCAAAATGACGGGCGACACGAATAATAGAACTGTTCCCTAGTCCTTGTAGGTTTTCATAGACAATAGCTATTCTGTAACTAGATATTACGACACTGAACCTAGGTAATTTACTGAAATATTATATCGAAACCTTTCAACTTAGATTACACCTTTTCTAATTAATAGTTAATATTAAAGCTAGAGTACAGTCAGGGCCGCATTATCCATTAGGCAGTGTGGGCAACCTAGGGGCCCCGCATCAACTATGCCCCCCCCCCCCTTGAGAAGTGTTTTTTGGGGGTGTAGCTGTTGTCGACAGCCTTTGGTCTACGAGCAAAACTGCGTGCAATAGATTGTTGTAAGTAAAAGCATTTTGTTAGTTCTGATCACCGTGGTAGAGCCGTGCTTCGGCACAAATGGGCTGGTTCTATCATAGTGATACCACGGCCTCACAAAAAACCGGAAACAACGCTTACGTTGTATTTCGCCGAGTGAGTGAGGATACCGGAGGGTCAAATCCCTTAAAAGGCGGGCAAAGCACTTGTGACTAATCTGGTGTTACAGGTGTCCATGGGTGGCGGTTATCGCTTACCATCAGGCGACCCGTCAGCTTGTTTGCTCCCTATCTCATTTTTTTTAAACGTTGCCCCACACTAGTATTTTCTCCTGTATCGTGGGTGCGTTTACAAACACAAATTCTCACATACACAAAATGTCATAAAAAAAAACCAAATAGATTTTTAGTCAGTGGAAAGTAAACTTGCCTAGGGGCCCTGACATAGTTAGTCCGGCCCTGAGTACAGCGACTACTAAGTCTAATTAGGTACCGGTAACTTATATTAACCTTATAGAAAATAAAACACAATTAGCGAGGAGATGGAGCCTAATTACTTAGGTGTTTTAATATCATGAATATATTTTTTTTCGTATTTATAAATGCCTAGCTGTTTCCCACGGCTTCACTTGCAACCTAAAGTGGCGTTATGTTTAACTCCATTAACAATATAGTCTCAGTTACTCAGTGATATTGTAGCATTCTATTAGTGAAAGAAAAATCGGAAAATCGGGCCAGTAATTGCGTTTATTCATTACAAACAAAAATACAAATATTATCTCTTTAAAATACATACATAATTTGCTGCTTCGTGCGTCGTTTGGTCACAGTTCTAACCTAACCAATATAATATATCTTACTTACAATAAAGCTAAATGTTGGACGCCGCTTTGTAGAACGTATTGCCATCACAATCCCGCTGAACGTGAAGTAGAACCATTAAAATACAGCAACGTTTAACGTTTTTCAATCCGGTGCATCTACTTGTATTGCGTCGTGTTATACGATATTCCTGCGATATATCCTCTACATTCCTCGCAACAATGATGCCATTCTCTCACTCATAATAGCACTATCCTTCTCGCACAACCCCAAGTTGCTTAATATCAATACTCAAATATCAGTAAAGTGAGTAACCCCCTTTGATATTCAGTTGAGAGTATATCGATGCCTTACTCATAAAATTCAAGTCACATTCAGACTTTTTTACGTTTCAAATAAATCCAAAATTCTCACATTAGAATTACAATGATTCATTCTAAATTGGTCATTTAAAATTTTCAACTTCATACAGTGAAATCATCTCGATATATCTTAAAACAACACCCGCCATTTTGTCTCGCCGCCATTACTAAAATAGCCGCCATAACTCTTCAGCTGTCAAATCACTTTTTTTAAATCGTTCGGATACAATTCCGAGGATTTAGAAATTTTTCACCACAAATCGTTCGAATAAGTAACAAATTCAAAAGATTAGTAAGAATTTTTATCGTTTCCGAAAGCAGTTAGCGCTTGCTTAGTGGTATTTCCGGAGGGTGGCAGCACCAGTTATTGGTTCAGTAAATGAAATTGGACTTGTGTCAATTATTGTTATTCAAGTAAAGAGATTTATCTTGACATTTTTTTCCGCTTGTTGTCTGATCGTGGTGAAGCTACCGTTTTTTTCTGTTATGATTTTAATGTATTTGACCGTTGCTGGAAATTCCAAACAGGGTCTAAGATAAAGTTCGTAGTTCAAGTAACTCTTTCCGACTCTCAAACACACACGACCGGAGACTTTAAAATACTGTTGATGCCATACTATTACTGGTGTTTTTTTTTGCATTTTGCACGTTAAGAATATAAAGTGATTATAGTGAAGGAAAAATTCGACTTGCGGGCAGGAACCTGCGTCTTCTGTTTAGATACACCAGATGCTATGACCGCTAACCCACCGCGGTTTGGTCTTCAAGAGACAGATTTTTACTTGAGAGTTTGTCAGTATTCTTGTTTTTGCGAAAATAAATACAATTGTTGTTTGCTCTTTCTATGAAATTCTCAGAAGCATTCGTTTGAATTTGTGCCCGATTAACATTGACTTTGACTTTTGACATGGGCCCTAAACATACCAGTCAAATGTCATAGAAAACTCCAATAATTAGAGCCTCATTTCTAGGTCATGCTTTTGGTCGAATGAGGTATGTCGACCATCTATTCTAAAGTTGTTAGCATCAAAATAATTAGCTCATTTCCCCAAGCGATCCAGGCTCATGAACAAGGAACAGCGACCCCTCCAATAGTCACTATGAACAGTATCAACCCCCCACCTGCCCCAATTCGCCTCAACTTTATAGATTAGTGTGTACCTTCACATCTGCGGTTCCGTTTTTATTAGTTCGTAAATTCGCGACAGTAAATCAGTTGTTAAAGTTGAGACATGTTTTATGGGAGGTGATAAAAAACGCCATTCCGATCCGATGGCGTTATTCAGTAGTGTTGTGGTACAGTAAACCACTAACCAGTCAAAAGTAGTGACTAGGACGTTAGTTTAAAGCTAGCTTTAACTTAATAATACCTATTGGTGTATGTCATGGAGCGTTAGTTAAAATCACTTTGGACATACTAAGTATTTGTCATTATGAATTGAAAATGTTGATTATTTTTTGCAGTCTCTAGAACATAACACATATTCTTTATCATATCTTTGATCATATCCTAAACTGCGAATTAAAATGACAGAAAACCTGTCATTTTTGGGGAAATATTTATATCTAAATGCGATATTTTGTGAGGATGGATGGATGTTTGTTACTCTTTAACACCAGAACGGCTGAATGAATCTGGATCAAATTTGGCATAGAGATAGATTATAGTATATCATGGAAAATGCAAAAAAGAAATACAAAAAGATAGGCACTTAGCTACAATGTCTGTCTCCCATTCGAATTTAATCGTGATGTCTAGAGCAAACACCAAACCAGTAAGTACAATCCGTACTTAGTGAATTAATATCCATTATACAGGCTATCCAAACACTGTAAGCAGATTACCAATATGTCTGTGTTGCTAACATGCCTGTAATTGCGTTACTGGTTAAATTCACTATTAACTCGTGTTGCGCTACAAGGTGTGAGCTGAAAGCGATTTTAGGGTTCCGTACCTCAAACGGAAAAAACGGAACCATTATAGGATCACTTTGTTGTCCGTCTGTCAGTCTTACAAGACCCTTTTTCCCAAGAACGCGAGGAGGTATCAAGCAGAAATTTATATCAAATACTCAGGTCTACTGTCCCTTGGAGCTGTGAAAAAATTAAACTTCTAAGCCAACGCGATCAAACGATACAGCCGTTTCTGCTGCAAATTTTCGACACTCGCAAGGAACTCAAAACCTACAGGGTACTTCTCGTGAACTCAGAATCTTGAAATTTGATACGAATCAACGTTTTATAGCACAGATAGAGGAAAAAAATTGCGAGAATTATAATTTTTTTAGTTACATCATAAATAATAAAACTTATATTATTATACTTACAAGTTTGTACGGAACCCTCGGTGACCGAGTCCGACTCGCACTTGGCGGGTTTTTAATTATGGGTCCAGCGTAGCTTGGATAAACGTAATACCAAAATAAATCGTAAATAAACAATAATTTCGAAAACTGCCTCATTAGCCAAGTGATCCTGAGCGCGACTGCTACGCTAGAGGTCCTGGGTTCGATTCCCAGGTCGAGCAAGGTGTTATTGGGTTTTTCTATGAAATTCCCAATACCAGCTCGGAGTTAGGAATTTGTGTCCGGTTAATGGCAATAGGCTCGCCCCCTATTACATGGGACCTAAACATACCGGCGAACTGTGGGTGTACATTGGTACGCCTCTGCCAAACCCTTCGGGGAATACAGGCGTGATGGTATGTAAACAATAATTTATCAAATTGTGTTATTATTCAAAGATTGACGAAACGAGTATACATGATGAGTACGGATGTAAGAGTTGGAAGGGGCCGACCTCGACGAACGTACCACAACCCAGTTGCGGCCGTTCTTAAAAAAGGTCAGGTTAAGAGCACCCTAAACCGACGATCATGCATGAGGAGGTTAATGAACGTAGATGAAGCGAAAGTAGTGTGCCAGGATCGTAGCAAGTGGAAATATATAGTCTCTGCCTACCCCAATGGGAGGCAGGCGTGAAAATATGTATGTATGTATGAGATTCTTTTATCTAGGTTATTACCGTACCGTCTACTACTACTTTACTGGAAATAAACGACCGGAAAATCGTTCCAAACTTGGTAAAGTATAAGTATCAAGAAATGCATTCGCTTACATTAATTTCCAGTTAAAGATTTAGGACGAAATGGCAGAGCGGGAACCTAGGTATCGGAATCCGAATAACACACTGAATAAATTGTGTTTGAATTACGATTTATTTTGGTACTACATTTGTTTAAAAAAACCTTGTCATACTAGCTTAAGAGCCACTTTTGTGAGTGATACCACGGCCTCACAGAAAACCGGCGTGAAACAACGCTTGCGTTGTGTTTCGCCGAGTGAGTGTGTGGGAGAGCCCAAACCAACCAAATAACAAGAATAAGGACCACTTGCACCAACTTATTAAATATGTTTAAATTTGGTTTAAACACAATTTTCAATAGTAAATTTTTGTTTAAATATAATTTAAACATATTTAAGAAGTTGTTGCAAGTGGTACTAAAACTTGCACCAATTAAGAGCGTACTCCCTTTTAAAAGGCCGGCAGCGCACTTATGACTCCTCTGGTGTTGTGGATGTCCACCATCATACCATCAGGCGATCCGACTGCTCGTTTGCCTGCAATCACATAAAAAAAAATGTATTTAAACACAATTTTCTATTGTAATTTTGTGTTTAAATACAATTTAAACATATTAAGAAGTTAGTGCAAGTGGCCCTAAGTGTAATTCTTGGACCGCAAACCAATCGCCCAGTATGTCATATTCATTGACGCAACGTAAATTGGTTATGGACCGTTTAAAGCGAATGCGCCAATGAATAAATGCATTGAATTCGTTTCTGATTACGACCTACTAGGACATGTAGGTAATTAAAAATGTAAGAAATATTCCTGTTTTGATAAGTATTTGAATAACTAATTATATAACATCACGCCTGCATTCCCCGAAGGGTTAGGCAGAAGTTTATTAATGTACTCTA
This sequence comes from Acronicta leporina, assembly GCA_947256265.1. Taxonomy (NCBI): domain Eukaryota; kingdom Metazoa; phylum Arthropoda; class Insecta; order Lepidoptera; family Noctuidae; genus Acronicta; species Acronicta leporina. The sequence goes on along the minus strand of OX366540.1, from coordinate 4,145,837 downwards.
CAGTACGCCGGTATGACGGTATTGACGACCTCTGTGCTTTAGTGTTTCGAGTACCGGACTGCTGACGATGAGGTCGTGGGTTCGATTCCCACAGGACACAAAAATGTATGTGATGAATATAAGTGTTTGTGTTCGTCTGGGTGTTTCTTATGTATGTATTTACAAAAAAAAAGTATATAAGTATTATATCCATTGTCTAGTACCCATAGTACAAGCTCTGCTTAGTTTGGGACTAGATGGTGCTGTGTAAAAATATCCCAGAATATTTACTTATGTTTAGGCCCTACGTAATACCAGCTAACAAATCCCAAACTTCGAGCTGCCTGGGAATTAATAAGAAAAACTCAATAACACTGTTTGACCTGGGAATCGAACCCAAGACAGCTTATTACATTATAGCCATTTACATATGTTTACAGAGAAACCATATCATTTATTTATCACAATGGCGAATATTATAATTCTCCATGACTCTTCTCTGTGTTTTTGCTGTGCTAAGATACCATACAGAGCAGTGATAGCCTAGTGATATGACCATTGGACTGCCAAGTCAAAGGTCTCGAGTTCGAATCCAAGGCACGCACCTCTGACTTTTCGAAGTCATGTGCGTATTAATAGTTAATTATCACGCGCTTAAACGGTGAAGGAAAACATCGTGAGGAAAGCTGCACGCATGAGAGATTTTCTTGATGGCGTGTGAAGTCTGCCAACCCGCATTAGGCCAGCGTGGTGGACTATAGCCTAATTCCTCTCATTATCAGAGGAGACCCGTGCCCAGCTGTGGGATAATGTAATGGGTTGATTATGAAGATACCATACGAGCACACGGGCCCCCTGACCGCAGCCTAGACGCCAGCGGTATATCTAGGTAGTCCGAGTCAAAATAATAAGGTCTCGGTAACCAAGATCTCGGTCTCTGCTATCCTTGGTCTCAGACACGGCCACTGACGAGGATCACAAGTTTTGCAATAGTGAACATTTTGAATATGCCTCACGCGCTCGCTCAGTCGTTGAGCGCGATACGTGATTTGTCAAATGATTAATGAACTACAAAAGCAGACAATCAAAGCAAATAACGAACAAGCATCACTTGGTTCGTTCTTTCATTCGTTTAATTATATCACAGTGCAATAGAATAGAATGGAAATAGAAAAAAGCGGCGGTAGCCTAATGGCTGGGGCGTCGGACTTGCGATCATGTGGTTGCCGGTTCTACCGACGTGAACCCACTCGTAACACAAGCATTTAGCTTAGCACGAGGAGTTAACAAGAATACTAGTAATGTGTGAATCACATTGCTAGTAAGCTTTTTTTTTAAAAAAAAAATGCAACTAAACACTAATGTCAAGTATAAGTTATCAATCATTGAATATGGTACAAAAGGCGGTCTTATCTCTAAAAGCGATCTCTTTGGATGGACTCTAGAGAAAGGAAAGGCGAAAAATAGCTAGTCTGGCGTACACAAAAGAAACTAAACACTTAAATGAAGTAATACACACATTTCAATATAGCAAATACACATCTATACTAATATATAAAGCTGAAGAGTTTGTTTGTTTGTTTGATTGATTGTTTGTTTGTTTGTTTGTTTGCTTGAACGCGCTAATCTCAGGAACTACTGGTTCGATTTGAAAAATTCTTTCAGTGTTAGATAGCTCATTTATCGAGGAAGGCTATAGGCTATATATCATCACGCTAAGACCAATAGGAGCGGAGCATCAATGAAGAATGTTTCAAAATCGGGATTTTTCCTTTTGAGAGCTTCCGATGCATGCGCTGCGTAAACGGTTAAAGTTTCGCAAAAATCATATATGAAAGAATTGTTCCGCTTTAAAAGTTCTAAAAAAAAGTCCGCGACAGCATATGTCTATCTTTTAAGGTTGGCTCACTATAACCGTTTTTATGCTAACTTTGTTCTAAAATTCGTTTTTTTTTCCTTTTGATTGCTTCCGATGCGTGCGCTGCGTAAACGGTTAAAGTTTCGCAAAAATCATATATAACAGAATTGTTCCTCTTTAAAAGTTTAAAAAAAAAGTCCGCGACAGCATATGTCTATCTTTTAAGGTTGGCTCACTATAACCTTTTTTATGCTAACTTTGTTCTAAAATTCCAAATGCATTATTTGCGTAGGTGTTTTTATAAACATGATATTAATCCTTATCCAAATAAATACGTTATTCATCAGCCTTTAGAGCGTTTGTTTTGTATCCGTGTGGACCGAGCTTGGGTCCGCACGGACCCAACATACGCTCTAAAGGACATATCCTCATTTAGCGTTCTTTTATTATTCATGTTCCCGTGACATATTTTACTAAAGTTCCGCTCGGATACTCAATACTCAATTATCAACTAACAATATTGGCTATATCTTGAAGGGAGCTTCAATCAAAACATACTACAAGCCGCTGAACGGGATCATCATCTTCTTACCACCTGCCAAGTTTGCTTGAACTTGAACGCGATAATCTCAGGAACTATTGGTCCGATTAGAAAAAATCTTTCGGTGTTAGATAGTCCATTTATTGAGGAAGGCTATAGGCTATCATCCTGCTAAGACTAAGTAACTATTCCACGCGGACGAAGTCGCGGGCGGAAGCTAGTACATAATATACATATAGTGTAAATCTATACTTCTATACTAATATATAAAGCTGAAGAGTTTGTTTGTTTTCTTGAACGCGCTAATCTCAGGGACTACTGGTCCGATTTGAAAAATTCTTTCAGTTTTAGATAGCCCATTTATTGAGGAAGGCTATAGGCTACATATCATCACGCTACGCGGACGAAGTCGCGGGCAAAAGCTAGTATACTATAAATGAATGAAATGAGTAAGTTTTAATTTTGCGAGCCTCGTTCTCGGCCTAGATATTATTTTATTCTCGTTCTCGGTGTCAATCGCGGCCAACGTCAAAAAAATAGTCTCGGTCGGACCTTACAAAATAATAGATACACTTGACTGTTTCAAGAAGTTCAGTATTTGCGTGCATCCCTCCTGAGACCTCCTGAGACCTCCTGAGCTGTTAAGCCTCCAAGCGGTACCAGAGTCACGAACCCTCGCCTCGTCTTGTTTACTATTCCAAATAGGTTTAACGCCTAACTGACGTCAGCAGAAGTATATAATTACTAGCTTCTGCCGGCGACTTCGTCCGCGTGGAATATTTACTTGGTCTTAGCGGGATGATATAATATATAGCCTATAGCCTTCCTCAATAAATGGGCTATCTAACACTGAAAGAATTTTTGAAATCGGACTAGTAGTTCCTGAGATTAGCGTGTTCAAGCAAACAAACAAACTCTTCAGCTTTATATATTAGTATAGACTAGTATAGAGTATAGTATTTCTTTGTGGAGTAGAAAAATTGAGAATTGTCTAGTGGCAAGGCTGTAATGCAAACTGTTACTGTTTTCTATTAGTAGATTTACAGTATCAGCTCGTCTCGTTGCCAATCGTTTCTTTTTATACCACTAAGGTGACAAACAAGTATATGGCCCGCCTGATGGTAAGCGGTTACCGTAGCCTATGGCCGCTTGCAACACCGGGGGTATCACTCGCGCTTTGCCGACCCTGTAAAAATCTTTTCACATCCTTTTTGCGAGGAATGGGTAAAGATTAAGGAGGAATATTTGGGCTGGCCACATAGGAGACAGTAAGTGTGATGCTTCAACACCATCGGTCCCCCCCCATTACCAACACAACGCTTCATCGCGGAGCTCTGGCGACCTTGCTCAACGTTACGAACACAACATAGCACAGAGCTATGTTATTTGGCTACGATTTTCTAATACTTCCCCAGTCGGGCAGGTCCAATATTGTGAGTGGAATTATTCAATTCCACTATGCCCTACCTCACACACCTATATTATGTATAAATAGTACTAGCTGCTCCCCGCGGTTTCACTCGCTGTCCTGTGTGGAGTTGGTTATCATGTTCACCGCAACTAAACATTATCTTTTTTTTTATGAGATAGGTGGGCAAACCAGCAAACGGATCACTTGATGGTAAGCTATAACCGCCGCCCATGGACACCCGCATCACCAGAGGAGTCGCAAGTGCGTTGCCCGCCTTTTAAAAGTGATACCATGGCCTCTCAGAAAACCGGCTTGAAACAACACTTGCGTTGTGTATCGCCGAGTGAGTGAGGATACGGGAGGCCCAAACCTTTTGGGTGTCCATAGGCGGCGGGAATGGCTTAACATTAGGTGATCCGTTAGCTCATTTGCCCCACTATCCCATAAAAAAGTACTATTACAGAAATATTAGTAGGTAGTATAATCTTATAGGTACCTGTCACTAATTCTATAAAATACAATATTTTTCGACGTACCTTATTGTAGCTTATTTTGTTAAATTATATAAAAGACCGAAATGTTTACATACATAATGTAAGTATGTACATAAACAGTATGTTGTAATTACCATCTACTACATAAACAGCATAATTATGTAAGGAACAGAACATCTTGTTATCAATAATAATAATATGATAACTATTAGGCAAAGCGCTGTTTGTTTGTTTGTCCACAAGTTTTAGTTAAACATAAGATACCTATATTTATCGTATTAAGTAATTCCTTTGAGATACACAGGAAGGAAATATTATCAATATCAATCCTAAAAATTGGGCTTGAATGGAAATACAGCTTTCAGACAAAAACAGATCTGAGTCTGAAAACTGACAGGTTTTGCTGCCCTCACATTACCACTAGCGTTGACCACGAAGGCGATTTTGAATTCTGTTGCAAAAGATGAAAAATATTTAAATAGTTCAAGTTCAAATGTTTTTATTTCAAATAAGCTTTTACAAGCGCTTATAAAAAGTTTTTCAGTCTAGTAGCACGGTTCCAAAAAGTTGATCTTATGGAGATAATCCGACAAGGAACTCCATGGACATGAGAAAGACACAAATATGGAGCTATAATTTCAATGATTACAATTGGACCTTCTTTTAATTCAATTTTCGTCTCCTTAGTATCTACCAAGGAGACCAAAATTGACCAAAAAAAATTTTCATTTTTATTTTATTTTTTCAATACTGCCTGTATAACAGAAAATAAATTACTTTTTTGGTAGATTCATAGCGTTTGTCTACCTATAAGCTAGCTATATTAATATTACTCACCCTCACGTTTCAGATACACAAAGAACCCTAGTTGAGTGCAAGTCTTGAAGTTCAAAGGGTTGTCAAAATCTACCGACTTTGAAAAGTGATGTGTGCTTAGATCTCTTGACAAGTTGATGTTTTTGTTAAATAAAGCTTGTGTAGTAACGTAAGTAAATGGGTGAAAGGCTCTGTGAAGGAGATTACAATGTTATGGTGGATTTATGGCCTGACGGAAACGGACAAATTAAAAAAATACTAAAACTCGACTGAAAAAAAAGACAACTGAAAACCGTGTACTGTATACCGTGGTAAAGAGCTATGCTTCGGCACGAACCGGAGAGGAGGTTACCGGAGGCCCAAACCCTTTCAAAAGGTTTGATGTGGTTTGACGTGGTGATTGTTCAGAAAATGTTACTAGTTACTGTAACGTATGAAAAATTTCCTTTATACATTTACATAAGTACCTAAACTACCTACCTGGCCTAAATTATTATGTACATACTTATCACTGTTCAAACGAATCATGCGCCGAAATTATCGCTACACCAACATGATTCATGATTACGAAGGTACTTACTCGTATTTACCTATGACTAGTATATGTATACATTCTGCATACCACCTTATCAGTTATTTATTATACATTCTATCATTATTTCTGGGAATGCGTGTGACATACTAGCTGACGCGGTAATGCCCCTGCCCCGCACCTCACCGCCCTCCCCGTGGAACTCTCCGAACTCTGCTGTTTCAATTTTAACTTGTGGACAATACCGTAGAAATCTATTTTGAAGTGTTTGAAAAAATATTGTTTAACATTATAACAGCAGTTGCAGGGTCAATAGGCTAGTTAATAATAATAAAACGTTTATTTGGAACGAGCCAATCAACAAAAATGAAATTAAAAGGGTTTATAAAATCAGGAACTTATTTAATAAGCATTTTAATTTGATGCCAGACAGAGCACTCTAAGTATCGGAACGTGACGTGAGTGTTCCGTGCGCCATTCAGTCTATGGTACTCATTTTGCGGAAAAGAAAGATCATCTCCTCTCAGTCTCCTCGAAAAACTTGTATCTGGGACCGTAATAGCTGCTTAAAATATTTTTTTTTGATGGTATGCAAGGAAAACAATATAACTTTCAAGAAAAGAGCGTACTCCCTTTTAAAAGGCGGGCAACGCACTTGTGGCTCCTCTGGTGTTGCGGGTGTCCATGGGCGGCGGTGATCGCTTACCATCAGGCGATCCCTGTGGTCGTTATCCCATATTCTTTAAATCTATTTTCACTTAGCATGTTATTTTGAATTTAGAATCAAACACTTAAGTACTAACATTTAACAGAAAAATACGATAGCACTATTTAAGCCAGACTTGAAAAGCTACCATGCCTGCTGTCAACGACGAGACAGTGCACTAATGTTGCTCCCCATTATGAAATCTATTAATAAAACGGCGATGATACGCCGCCATTTTCCAATATCAGAGCCGAAATCCACACACACGTCCATTCTAACTAAAATATCCGCTTTAAACCGGCGAAGGATCCAGTTTAAACCAGTTCAAACTAGTTTCACAAGCGCCATATTCGAAAAATTACCATTTCGCAGGCACCATGCAAGTTTAAAATCAATTATAGTCTGATACCGGCTCTCAACTTCCGAGGGGAGATGAGCATTACACTTTATAATCCTTCGGGGGTCGGCAGATCGATATCAGGACCTTTCAACCTGGAAGGTAGCTTGAATAACACATTGTTATTCAAGCTACCTTCGATTTAGTTGAAAACAATATTTTTACAACTTCGATTCATAGATACTAATTGAGTCAGAAGGATTTTGATTTTTGGCTAAGATAATAATTGAATCAGAAGGATTTTGTTTTTTGGCTAAAATAACTATGGCGATCAATGGTTCTGCGCATGCCACGGTAAGTCTAAAAAAGCCTAACAACCATTCTATTCTTACTTAGAGAGGTTATGAAGACCTGATAGTAGTTGTTTCGTGTAAAATACTGCTACTCAGCTGCATCTGGTTAAAGTGGGAGCCGACTCCGACTGATAAAACGTGAAAATGATTGTTTCATTGACATCAGTTTCTTCACATTTTTCTTTTTTCCATAGTCCATTCCATTTCTTGGGTTATTCAAAACTTTAGAAGTGCATTACCTTATTTGAATTTAGATTGAATTTCCACCATTGGGCTAGCGCATCAGTCTGTGAGCAGCAGACAATTCCTCATGGTCCTGCCAGGATAGTAAGGAGTTATATCTGCCGATTTCTCATCTCCTAAATATATTTTTCAACAGGTTTTGAACACTTTTGAATTGTCAAATACTAGTTGCACAGTTCCAATTAGTGGGTCTTCTGGAGAAGAACCAGCAAGACTCTCCATAGATAATCTTTGGTGGTGGATTAAAGCAGCCACTAAAGGTTGTCTGTAAGAGTTTGCTTTAAGCAATGAAACTGCCTTTCTAAGATGACAAGTACTTATCACTAGTTTTTGTGTGAAATAAGGTTTTTTAAACTGTTTTGGTTTTTGTGAACAATTTTGTTCTGTTCTGTATTCATGCCATGTGAGAATTAAGCAGTTTGATTCAAAAGATAAAAATAGATTATGATTAATCGGTGTGCAATTTAGGTCCTTGCTTTGCAAAAAATTGGAGGGTCAAATATCATACATTTTGAAAGTTGTCGACAGTAAAATTACTAAGAAAACATCGTTTTCTTCAGACTACAAAGAAAGCCTAATTAAACACTAAAGCAAATGAAGTAGGTTAAATAAATTGAAAATATTACAAGGCACGGAATGTTGATTTTAGTGAGTCGTTCGTACCAAGATGTCGCTTGGATGAATATGAAATGCTAAGCATACTTTATCAAGTAAAAACGTTCCGGAGGTGAGAGCAAATGTTGGGAATAAGTTGGAAGATGTTGGCGGGTTTCTTCTGGCTTCCAAAGGGCTATCACATCATACGGGGGTATATTAACGCCTCTCCAATTCACGCTATCAATTTGAGGACGTTCTCAAAATTTGTAGTAGAATTCTCCTGTTGCGTGCCTCCTGCCAAACGAGCAGACAGATCGCCTGGCAAGCGATTACCGCCGCACATGGATAACAATGCAACACAAGAGCAGTCACAAGTGCGTTGCCAGCCTTTTAAAAGGGTTTGGGCCTCCGGTATCCACACTCGGCGAAACTCAACGTAAGCTTGGTTTAACGCTGGTTTTCCGTGGAGAAGAATGGCTCTCCCACGTTAATGAATGTTACCACCGCATTGCCAAATATACCTATACCTACCTAAAATATTATTGTAGCCAGTGAAGTTATTGGGCAAATGTGACTTGACAACTGCGGTTTCAAGATGGCGATGTGTGCGTGAAATCAAAATAAAAAAAAATATTCAAAGACTACTAGGTAGTACTTTTTGAACGTCATTTTTACATTATAGACAGCCCCCAAAACGCCCGCCCTTCACCGCTTCCTAGTGTTTTCGTTGGGAAGAAGAAGCGGCGCAACAAACTCCCCAGCAATCATATTTCTGTCTGCGTTACACAAAATAGAATTCAAATCATTGTTTGGGGTACTTAATAATTTATTCATTGCTACTGTCAGCTGGCGCACATGTTATTTTTATTAATTTTCAAGCAGTATTTATAATATTAGCAAGCCTCCTTTATGACAATTTTAACTATTAAAAACAGTGAACCTGACTCCACTGGTGTTGCTGGCGTCTATTGGCTGTGGTTACCGCTTACAATCAGGCTGAAAGGCAGACCCATTTCGCTTGTTTGTAATTTTTAAGATTGATTCAAATGAGGAATTAATTTGACGTTTGACCGATTTTGTATAGAAAAACTCGATAAAGTAATCTGGCAAAATACCTACCTAATAAAAGTAAGTACATATCTTTTTCCGCTCCTCTCTCAATCCTCGCTACATCCCAAGACAAAGAGCGGTACACCAAACAGCACTGAGGGTGAATTGTATTTTTTTCATCAAATTTGCGCTCAGAATATTAAATGAACGCGTGATGAGGCCTCGAGGCAGTGTCTTGAGCAACCCCGTAAGGGAAACCAATGCGGTTAAATGATGGAGGGGTGCCTGGGGAGTTCCTCAAGAGATTAGTTAATGTTATTGCTACTCTGCTTAAGATAAGTTAAGCTGCGCTTGCCGCGGCCTGTAATTGGATGGGTGACCATTCAAAAAATTGTTTTAGTAGGTCATTGTTTTGTGGTGATGATGATGTTAAGTATGTTAATTTACACTTTATTTTGAACATGGCTGATCAATATTCAATAGATCAGTAGTACTTTGGCCCACAGATGTGACGTCATCGATGGATCCGTTATGCGTATTAATCAGTTTAATTGTAATGCAATACGGTACTTTACGTTCATTATCTTGACTTTGAAACGGTTTAAGTATCGGTTCTACTAATAAAGTTCCTTCGTATTAAGTAGTCAAATAAACTTCTTAATATTTAACACATTTGTAAATTGTAAAATGATAGATGATATTAATTTCTGACTTAGAGAAACATTTATGAAACAATTTGTTTATAAAAGATTTGATTGGCGCCATTTCTTATCTCTCAGAAGAAACACCTAAACAAACTCAGAGTATCATTAGTCTCAGTCTGGACATAGTAGTAGCAATATGTGAGTGTTACGATGCAGGACAATGCCTGACATGCCTTTTGGAAGAAAGAGCCATAGCGGCTTTGAGTAGACCAGTTCCAGCTGAAAAACAAGAGCATTAACCAAGCACAATCATATCATCATCATCATTGAATAGTAGTTATGAAGTTGTAACGTTTTTGGTATAAGAGTCTATTTTATTAGGAGATACATGGTAAGTAGAAAATAATATCCTACTTATATCCTATCCTACTAATATTATAAATGCGAAAGTTTGTGAAGATGGATGGATGTTTGTTACTCTTTCACGCCAGAACGGCTGATCGGATCTGGATAACATTTGGCACAGAGATAGATTATAGTCTGGAATAACACATGGGCTACTTTTTATCTGAAGTCTACGCAGACGAAGTCGCGGGAAGAAGCTAGTAACTAATAAATTCTTACCGTGGGAGAGCCATGCTTCGGCACGATTGGGCCGGCTCGGCCGGATTGATATTACGGCCTCACAAAAAAACCGGCATGAAACAACACTTACGTTGTATTTCGCCGAGTGAGTGAGGATAACGGAGGCCGAAATCCTTTTAAAAGGCGGGCAACGCACTTGGGACTCCTCTGGTGTCGCGGATGTCCATGGGCGGCAGTTATCGTTTACCATCAGGTGATCCGTCTGCACATTTATCCCCCTATCCCATAAAAAAAACGAAATAATATTAATAACTTAACATACCATCACGCCTGTATTCCCCGAAGGGTTAGGCAGAGGTGTACCCCAAAGGTACACTCACAGTTCGCCGGTATGCTTAGGTCCCATGTAATAGGGGGCGAGTCTATTGCCATTAACCGGGCACACATTCCTAACTCCGAGCTGCTACTGGGAATTTCATAGAAAATAACACTTTGCTCGACCTGGTAATCGAACCCAGGACCTCTAGCGTACCAGTCACGGTCAGGGCCACTTGGCTATTAAGGCAGTTATAATAATAATATGCGCGACAAAAATCAACATTCATACAATCACAATAATTGAATGACGATATTCACACAATAAAATATGTAGTAGAATTGGGGCCCTGGTTTCTATAGACCAAAGTGTATTACTAATGTCTGAAAAATAAAATCTACCTAACTTTATATTACTTTTTTTAGAAACTAACTCTCACTTTGAGCTTCATAGTTAAACAAACTAAAACGGATGTGCTTAAATAAAACTGTTTATAATAACACAACCAAATAGAACTTGTTTACATTCACTTAAGTGCTCGGGAATTGAACTCGGGACTTTACTAACTTTATGATTGTTTACTGTTTTACTCACGCGCATGTTTTGGGATTAACCGGCTAGTTTTGGACTAAACATACCATTACGCCTGTATTCCCCGAGGAGTTAGGTAGATGTCTACTAATGGACACGTACAGTTCCTCGGTATATTTAGATTCCATGTAATAGGGGCGATCCTATAATCATTAACCGGACACAAATCCAAACTCCAAAGTACCTACTACTAAGAATTTCATAGAAAAACCCAATAATACAATAATGCTCGACCGGAGTATCAAACCTATCTAACGTAGCAGTCGAGATTTGGGCTACTAGGCTAATGAGGAAGTTGAAATTATATTTGAATTAAAGATATGTTTTTTGATTCCTATCTAAGTGTCATTGGATTTTTCTATGGGATCCTCAGAAAAAGTTTGTAGTTTGAGATTTGTGCCCGGTTAATAGCAATAGGCTTGCCCCCTAGTACATAGGATCTAAACATTTTATTCATATTCATATGTTACAACTTAAAGCAACATACTTGCAACATACAGCACAAACTGTAGGTTTACATTAGAACACCTCTGCCTAACACTTTAGGGATATAGGCGTGTTGATGTGTCGTTTTTACGTGTCTGACATACATTGACATCATTCACGGTCACCCATCCATGGACTGACCGCAGGATGCGCAGCTTAACCTCACGAAATGTTTACACCTGCATACTCATAACAAAACGTTGGTACGTGTCCCTATAACATGTTGTCAACCCTGACTGAACGGCACGCGATGTGTTAGCCTAAGTACGGTCAGCAACGAAAATCTCACATCACTACACAGCATTAAAACGTTTCAAAAGATTCAGACAGGCTGTTAATTTTACCCGCACTCCTAAACGGGGCCATTCTACCCGTCGTTTTTACCCACCCGCTCCTATTTTTAGCTAAAACTAGCTATTTTAGCTAAAAACTTAAATAAAATGATTTTAGCTTGAGAGGTTTTGTTAGATTCGTCTCAATTAAAGAGTGTGTCACTAGATATATCAAAAACTAAAAAGTGTATCATAATAAAAATAATTAAAAAAAAACCCGACTGCCAAAAATATAGAAACAATCAAACAATCTCGCATGGGAGGTACAAGAATCACATTTTATTTTTTATTATTTTTATTTTATATTCGGGGATTAAATTCGTCATTTTAATTACGTTGAAATAGAACCGATTTCTAACCGCACTCACAATTTAGTTTATAAGTAGTTATTATTATTTGCCTCTCTGTATTCAGGTGTCTTTTACGAATAAATATTTTTTATTTCTTTCTTTCTTTTAAGATTGCAGCGACTTTCGTTGCAGACTGTACCATATTTATTGTGACGTAAAGTTATAAACGGGATGCGTGCCGTCTAAAACTCTGAATATATTAGGTACCTGGGACTTCGAGACTTTGTTTTTAGGTACATAGTGTGGTTAGAAAGTTCCTATCATATTACTTATGAAGTCTGGAACACTAGATATGCAGTTCATATAGTTGAATATATTTAAGGTAGTAAAACTGTGGTGCTGACTTCGTCTGGGTTACCACCGCATTGCCAAAAAAGCAATAGATAATAATCCTTATCATCCTCCGAGCGTTTTTTCCATTTGGGCCCGCTTCCAGAGTCACCAGATGCGGCTGAATCAGTATTATACCCTCGCAGGCAGGATTGAATTCTGCGTCTTCAGGTTGGGTACACCAGACGCTGACCTCTAAGCCACCGCGAGTCCTACCTGGCATGTCAAAATTTGCCTTCACATTCTGAACTTACATCTTACAGGTGATGTCAGTAACATCTATTGAAAAGCAAGTTACTTTGACTCTCAACCAAGTGATTTTTTCCCTCTCTAAAATAACTTTATAATCTTAGCATGAAAAATGGAAAAATAATCACAAAAAGACTAGTAAGTAAGTATTATACCGTTAGCGACTGCCATATGACCTTCACAACCTAACTAAGCATGGGCGGGCTGGGCAAATGAGACTTAACAACTGAGTTGTCAACAATGTCGACATGCGAGTGATATCACTGGTGTTGCTGGCGTCTATAGTCTATGATTGTCGCTTACCATCGAGCGGACTATGTGCTTGTTTATTAAAATACAAATTATCGTGCGAGAGCCATGCTTCAGCAGGAATGGGCCGGCTCAACCGGAGTGTTACCATGGCCTCACAGAAAACCAGTGTGAAACAACGCTTGCGTTGTGTTTCGCTGAGTCAGTGAGGTTACCGGAGGCCCAAACCCTTTTAAGGCCCAGCAACGCACTTGTGACTCTTCTCGTGGTGTACAGAGGAGAAAAGTTTATTAAACATAAAAAGGAAAATGTTTAAATCGGCGCCTTCAATTTGTTTTAACTCCTCCATTACAGTTAGGCAAGGCACCGACTTCAAACATGACACTCCCTACGATTTTCCCTGTCCAATATCCCAAAGTTATCCCAAGACTCTAAAGCTTGGCATCAAATTAGACATGCAAATATCATTTTGATGATCACCGTAAGCGATATGCCATTGAGTTGTGCTAAGTGATTGTGGAGGAAAGATCCCTACGGATTAGGGTTGCCAAATATATATACAACTAGCTTCTGCCCGCGCCTTCGTCCGGGTAGCGTAATGATATATAGCCTTATAGCCTTCCTCAATAAATGGGCTATCTAACACAGAAATAATTTTTCAAATCGGACCAAGTAGTTCCTGAGATTAGCGCGTTCAAGCAAACAAACAAACTCTTCAGCTTTATATATTAAGTATAGATAAACTGATATTGTAGTATCCTAGTATATTTTTTGTCTCATTAGCCAAGTGGCCCTGAACGTGACTGCTACGCTAGATATAAAAAAATGTGTGTATACATTTATTCTTTAATATACACAGATATATTAATATCAATACATAGTATAACACAGTCGCTTACGCCTGTCTGTCACTCCCTATGTATGCTTAGATCTTTACAACTACGCAACAGATATTGATGCGGTTTTTTTTAATAGATAGAGTGATTCAAGAGAAAGGTTTTAAGCTATTTAACATAATCCTGCGTCTCTTAGGAACGGGGCAGCGTGGGTGAAACCGCGTGCGGGTAATAAAAGTATAACATTATTCTTTGTTTCTGAAAGCGGATGTACTTACTTTTTATTGAAAGTTATTATTGTTGCCTAGTGTACTAGATAGCATGATTATTTCTCCTAATCTGTTAGCTTATCGATTGCCAACACGCATTAATTGCCAAACAGGAAGGCTTAGTGAATCGAGTGAATTAAACATGAAAGCTAGCCCCAATTCTTGAAAGAATATTAATTAGTTGGAACAACAAATATGGATTTGTTGGTAGATTTACTTAACATATAAAGCTCAGTAATATACAACAAGTAAATGTAGTAATGGAAAACATAACATTACGCCTGTATTGCCCGAAGGGTTGAGCAGAGATGTGTGATACACCAACTTCGCTGACCGGTATGTTTTAGTGTGTATATAATATGGGTCGATCCTATTGCCATTAAGCTGGCACAAATCCAACTCCCAGCAGTTACTGAGAATTTTATAAAAAAACCCCGTTAAAATTGCTACACCTCGTAATCGAACCCAAAGATCGAGATGTCTTCCTTCATATGGTTAATATTGTTTACCACAACAGAACCTGTAAATTTTAACTTAAAATGACATCGGGTTCTCAAAGAATGTGAACCTTCGTTTAATATTATCAACTTCGATCAAACTTGGACATTTACCTTCAAAATCCACATATCGTGTTATCGCAATATTGTACCAGTGAAGACTGCAACGTAATTTTTTTTTTAAAAGAAGCTTACTAGCATTGTCGCACATTACTAGTATTCTTGTTAACCCCTCGTGCTAAGCTAAATGCTTGTGTTACGAGTGGGTTCACGTCGGTAGTGCAATGGGTGGGTTTCGAACCGGCAACCACATGATCGCAAGTCCGACGCCCTAGCCATTACGCTACCGCCGCCTTAATTTATTTTAAAAGAGTGTCCATGCAGTTTCTTGCTGGATCACCCTTAAGATCACCCTTTTGGAACCGTGCAACTAGAATCATAACGTTTCATAAACGCTTGTAAAAGCCTATTTGAAATAAAAACATTTGAATATACTCGGTAACTTGAGCAAAGCCACTAGCTTTGCTCAAGTTACCGAGTACCATGAATTTGGCTATAGGTATAAATTGAACTGTTACTGGTTCGCTCAAAAAGTCCTTTGCATGAGTAAAACCGCGGGATATAGCTAGTCTAGTCATAAGGTTAATTTTATCCCACTCAAACATAAATATACTCGATTCAAGTTTATAAAAGCATATACCGTTAATCTACGCGTGAGTAAGACGGTTGTATTCAGTAAATTTTAGCGACTCTAATTTGATGCAAGCTTCACACGAGAACAAAGAAGAGACAATACAGAAGATCAACTTGTAACAAGTTGTAATTCTTTTATACATTTTTTCTATACGACTAAGAATTAAGCATTTTATTGGTTAGCGGCAGAATATTTGATATTTTGGATGTACCAGAGGAACTCAGCAGCAGAATTCTAAGATCGGAAAGCGTAGATGGAGAACTAGGGCATAGTGGAATTGAATAATTCCTCTCACAATTGGAGCTACCCGACTGGGGAAGTACCTCCTTGCCGAAAAACAGCTCCGTTCTATTTTGTGTTCCTAATGGTGAGCAAGGTCGCCAAAGCTCCAAGATTTCTGTTGGAGCTCAGGCGACCTAGCTTAGGAGACACTGCAATCACTTGGCAGTGTCTCCTATGCTGTCAGCCCAACTATACTCCTTAATCGTTACCCCACCCTCTCAAAAAGGGTGTGAAATTTTTACAGGGTCGGCAACGCGTGAGTGATACTCCTGGTGTTGCAAGCGTCCATAGGCTACGGTAACCGCTTCATATCAGGCGGGCGGGCCGTTTGCTTGTTTGCCACCTTAGTGGAATTAAAAATGAAGTGGGTCTTCTGTAATGTACTTCTATGTTGAGTACACAAGTATGTAAGTAGTGAGTACATATAATGCTGAATGCGAGTGTTAATGAGTGCTATCCGTTGGTTTATAAGCCGCTATTAGTGTTTTTAATTCACTCTTCGGGCTGTGTTTGTTTTACGCTGAATGTGTTGAAATTTTGTTGAATTTTCTTCATTGTGTACTTGTAAGATAAATGTATCGAAACCCACCCACGTCACAACAAAATTCTAGTATTTGTAAATAGTAGTATTTTAAAATTAACTGGTGACTATTTCAAGACTTCCGCCATTATCACAAAACTGCGTTAGCTTATCATGTTGATAGCTATGTCAGACGGGTACTTAGTTACCCTGTTTCCTGAATCCAATCATAATGCAATGGCTGTCACAACTCACTCTTAACCACTTAGCAATAATTTTCTCGCATAACTATGTCATTCAAAAAAAGCAATTTCTGAATTCCTTATTATGAAAGCGCGATGGTGGTATCGTATCTACCAGCTTTGAGAAGAATTTTACGAGTAAAAAGCCGTTAAGACTCCTAATAAAAGTCATTGTGTTCGCTTTGCGAATGATGCATAAAACGGATTGTAAGAAAATATTAAAGTTTGGGTGAACGCACAAAAGAATTACAGTCTTTATGGTCAGGCTCGAAGCATGGGAGATGGATATGTGTGTGTTAAAATAAACAATGGCATTTATATCCTTGGTTTATGGAGAGAAAATTATGGTTTCTGTAAACTGCAATGGTTTAGGCGTATGAGTAATGGAAAAGTAAACACGTCAACTATGAAGCTCGATTTCTTGAAATCCTTCATACTACCTACTTATAACTGACACACTTATTAATCAAGTTGTTGACGACCTCTGTGGTTTAATGGTACCAGTACCGGACTGCTGACCATGAGGTCGTGGGTTCGATTCCCACAGGACACAAAAATTTATGTGATGAATATAAGTGTTTGTGTTCGTCTGGGTGTTACTTATGTATTATAAGTATGTATTTACAAAAAAAAGTATATAAGTATTATAGCCATTGTCTAGTACAAGGTCTGCTTAGTTTGGGACTAGATGGTGCTCTGTAAAAAATGTCCCAGAATATTTAATATTATTAACTGGATCGTCTAATTAATTTTGATAACTAAAAGTTAATAATGATTATGGCTGACGTTCGGCTACAGTTGAAACCGATTCGGTTCATCTTCAGTACACGAACGAAATTGAAAACTTATATGATTTGTTTTTATAATATACTAGTTTCTGTTCGCGACTGTTACTAAAAAAAGGTTCATTCATCATTTCCAATTATTTAGATTAAAATAATCGCCCCATACTTACTAAAAAACCGACATAACGAATTAAATATAATGTTTATTGTAAATGTAAATATAATTGCATATGATATATCGCTGGCCACCCCATTGCAATCTTGTAATGGTTCACAATACGACGATAGGGTTACATGACCAAAAAATAAGGGGGAACTGTGACAACATTGAAATTTAAAACCGGCACTTGTTATATTTGTATTCAGAGTTTTTTTTACAGTTTAGGGTTTAAAGTTTCAAGTGGTATAACCATTACCCGATTAACCTAAACGATTTTCGGGTCAGTATACTGAACCACGTATGCTAAGCTGTGGGTTCCCGATGGGTTTATGAACCAATCTTAAATACGAGGATTCAAAATCCCTTCGTACCATGATCGTAGCTGGCAGTCGGTGTAAGTAAGTCATACGACTCATACGGTGTGGCTTGTCGTACGGTGTGGCTTGTCATAATACGTATGGGAACCATTACCAGTTCCATCTTTTGCCATAAATGCCCAGGGTCTCTCATCATCACCAATACAGCATAATATCCTTCTGCTCGCCTCTGGAGAGTGGATTGAGATCCACCACGCATGCGCTAAGCTCCGGTTTTCCGATCAGAATATTAACCAATCTTAACTAGGAGTATTCAAGATACCTTCGTACCAGTGATCGCACATTGGCTGTCGGTGTAGATAGTCAAGTCATTCGAGTTATGTGGTGTGGCTGGCTTGTCATACGGTGTAGCGTGTCATATCTACGGTGTAGCATGTCGTACGGTGTGGCTTGTCATATTACGTATAGAAACCATTACCGGTTCCATCTTTCCATAAATGCCCAAGATCCCTGGCTGGTCATCATATTGTCTTCAGCTGGGATTAACCCACCATGTTAACCTAGTACGTGTTTGCAAACGTCACACGCTGCCTAGAAAGTCTCTCAAGCATAAAGGTTTTATCACGGTGGTCTGTCTGATTAGGGATCGAATTTTAAATAAAATAATATCGGATGTCCCAATATTATTTGATAGTTGTTCAAATTTCCATGGACAAATTTGCATTAAAAATAGGGCTATAAAAAATAGCGAGGGTTACGATCTTTGAAAATTGAAACCACACAGACCGTACATGTTTATTTAATTTATACTGGAGAGATTGATAACTCGCTAGCGTGGGAATAAAGACGAATAGATTGAGTGACATGAATTTGAATAATTTCCCACTGCGTGGTACAGGCCTGCCTATCTTTTTTCTACATCTCTCATCTCCAAATATTCAAACTAAGAAGGCGTTAAGTTTCGTGATATAAAACAACAGACTATGACAAGTATGACATCAGGAAGAGACATCACCAGAGACAGACAACAACCTTAAACACGGTCAAGCGTAAGTCTATAAAGAATAAAAAAAAAATTCTGAGTATTTGGCCATCGGTCCTTCGCCACTTTAGGACAATTAGGTTAAATAATTATGTTCTCTAAGGGCCACTTGCACCAACTTCTTAAATGTGTTTAAATTATATTTAAACACGAAATTTCTATAAGAAATTGTGTTAAAATTGTATTTAAACACGAAATTTCTATAAGAAATTGTTTTAAAATTGTATGGCCCTACATTTTGAAAGTTTTTTAAGTATGAGAATTACCCTTGATGTGGCTTTTTGATCTCAAACGTCATCAACACGCAATCGGCCAACTTGCATATTACATACTTCTCATAGTGCATCTCCGACTAGCGAAGGTGTTCGGGAGCACTCGCTATCCCCATGCACTCCCAGATGTTACGTAGCCTTGACTTTTTCCTCCGACCGACACGTCTTTTGCTTGTTATTTGTCGCATCATAATAAGTTGCAGCAACTCGTATCTTTCCTATTCATATTACTATCAATCTTTATTATTCTAAACTGCCTCATTAGTGTTGTGGTTAATTTGCATAAGATCCTGGGTCCGATTACTGGCTTGAGCAAAGTCAATAGCAGTTCAGGCTTTCGATCTGCGCTCAAGACTACCTCCATTTTACGATGGAAATTAAAACTCAGTTGCAAACGGTTTGTACAGAGTTAGAACCTTCAGAAAACAATCAAAATGAGGTGTTTTTCTGAAATATTGATAAATAATTGTATTTCTGCTGCAAGTATTCCACAGAAAAAAATATTGATTGAAATCATTCATACTGCACTAAATTCAATTAGCAATTCGAATTAGTGATGCGAAAAATATTAATTCGAAATGTTCGAACCCTAAGCTAGTGACGTGACAAATTTAATTACAACTCGATTAGCTGCCTAGTGATGGGAAATCAATGTTTTTTATTGCTTTTACTACGATTAAAAGTAATAAATTCGATTGGAATTTGAATTAGTGTTGTTCCCAAATTGATTGCTTTCATATACGTGCTCAGTACAATTACTGAGGGCGTGCGACAAACATTATACATTCATACCTCATAGTCACCAGCCTAACCCAGCGGCTCGGATTACACAATTTCGTTTATTAGTGATGTGATTGATATCGATAAAATTCCAAATAATTGAATTATGTTTGAGCTGTTAAAATTCGTATCTTTTTATAAATAAAACATTATATTTCCAATATACATTGTAATCTTCATAATATAACCAGTATTCTTAATACACTCTGAATAGGCTTATATAATATCAAAATAATCTTTATTGTGGAATCGTGTTTTTATATAACGTTGCCGACTGGATGATGGTGGAGTAGTAGATATTGAGAGAATGAATGAAAGATAAATAACTATAACTAACAAGGAATTTATAAGGCAAATGACAGCGGCAGTGACGGAGGAGTTCGCTCTGGAACATCATACGCCGATCTCATTGGCGAGGCCCTGCGAAAATATCGGGTGCGTAGTAGCTACTCGCAACAGACGCGCGTATGTTCAAGGTCAAAGTTCAAATGTTTTTATTTCAAGTAAGCTTTTACAAGCGTTTATGAAACTTTATGATTCTAGTTGCACTATGACAAGATGTATGAATGTGGACGAAATAAAAGAAGTATTCAAGAATCATAGCAAGTCGTTAAACAGTGCAACGAGAATTCAAGAAAGTAATCTTGGCTTTAAGACTTGGGGTCATAGTTAAGTGGATACTTAATTGGCCTTGTTTAATACTTTAAAAACGAATCGCCTGATGGTAAGCGATTACCGCCGCCCATTGACACCCGCAACACCAGAGGAGTCACAAGTGCGCTGCCGGCCTTTTAAAAGGGTCTGGGCCTCCGGTATCCTCACTCACTCACTTCACTTTATAATAATAAATAAACCGAACTTATAATATTAGATGACCTTATACTTCTGTTGCTGCGATAAGGTGACCTAGTTTATAACAACTTACCGATTCTTTTCCAAACATCATAACAAGGGTTCCCAAAAATGTAACGCATATGTTTTCTAGAGAGCCAAGTCAAATACATGTTTGTGAAGTAATTAACTTTTTTATTATTGTAGGCACTGGCAAAGTGTGTCAGAATATTCGAAATTTAGACGAAGTTTGCGATAATATTATTTTCGTTCGACTCGAAGCAAATATGGAAGTTTTGTACAATCGTGGTTTTCTTCTGTTTTATTTGTTATTTCTTCTCTTATGTTTATTCAGTTTGTGTAGTGATGAAGGCCAAACATTGATTTGTGAATAAAAGATTTTGATTTTTGCCAGGATTTTCAGCAGCGACCTAGTTAGTGGGATTCATTCAAGATTCATCATTGGTCAACTGTGCTAACAATAAATAAATCTCCATTTTTTACACTAATGTAAACATGAGAATGTTTATTGACATAATTATGTTGTTTAAGTTTATGCAACTTAATCTCTATTTTCTTTCCAATCCAAAATAGTAAAAAAGAAAACACCATTAAATGGTGAATAAACTGACATAACATCAAATTAAAAAGTTCCACCTCCTACATAATTGACTCAGCCCTACAAAACTACGATTACGACATAACGTCACGTATAGTATCAATCAGTCACCGCCCTATCGCTACATCTCAGTTTATCGATAAGAGCACAACACTACGCTGTCCATTATAATAGGCGTTTTGTTTACTATGCCAACTGAAGGGGAATCCGGACCCCACCCCAAGAGCACAACGACACAAATCAAACCGCAACACCTTTCAAAATTACACTTAAATTATATTATTACAAAGCTGATTTTCCTTTGAAGATGTCGGGAATAAACTTGGGGCGATGTCAAATGCAAATGGGAATAAGTGACACGGAGTATCGGTGTAATATGAACTGTGTAACATAACTGTAAAAGTCGTTTTTGCCGTGTAGTTTGCGGTGTAGATAAATGGGTTATGTCAAGACGCTATCCCCAGAAGAAATCGATAACACAAAATTGCGTTTCCGTCACCTATTCGCGTACAAGTTGGGTTTTTTAGTGTACGATATTATAGCGGCATATTGTACCGTGAAAAAAGATCATCCTATCTTCCAGTTCTTATGTCACTTGGCTTAGCGCAAACCGACACAATAAAATATAGAAGTTTCAAGTGATTAAATTCGTAGTTTCTATTGATGTAACTCTTTCTACCGTAAAAGTATTTAAGTTTACAGTAAGATATTAGTAAAAAGGTTCCAACCAAGGTTTGAGTAATGAAAATATGTGATTCAGTGCAAAATGTATCGGAATTAGTAAGAACAATAATTACAAGTGCAAATTCTGTTTGAATTACGATTTATTTTGGTAATACATTTATACTTTATCAAATTGTCTTATTATTCGGATTGAGGTTTATTTATTAGGTTATTCTTATTATCTATCTTATATCTATCTTATATCCTTATTCTAGGTTCCTACTGTACCATTTCGTCTACACTTCAAATGACCGGAAAATTGTTCCAAACTTGGAAATGTTGTCAAGAATTACATTCGCTTACATTTATTTCCAGTGAAGTATTTTCGACGAAATTGTAGAGCAGGAACTTAGATTAATGGTATCAGAGTCGGAATAATAATACACATTGAATCAATTGTGTTTGAATTACGATTTATTTTGGTATTACGATTGTACTGGAAATGATAGTCAGATACTGTTGCACGGTAAAACTCGAATGAGTTTATGTTTGCATCTTTAGAATGTTTTTTGTAAAGTGTACTTCATATCTATACTAATATATAAAGCTGAAGAGTTTGTTTGTTTGTTTGTTTGCTTGAACGCGCTAATCTCAGGAACTACTGGTCCGATTTGAAAAAATATTTCAGTGTTAGATAGCCCATTTATTGAGGAAGGCTATAGGCTATATATCATCACGCTCCGCGGACGAAGTAGCGGGCAGAAGCTAGTAAAAAATAATAATGAACTCTTAATTAAGTTATTTGACCTATGCGGCTGCTCGCAATCGCGTAGGTACTGTTATTTTGGGAGTATCTGTATTCATCGTAAAATTTACTATTGCGAAGTACGTTAAACCCCGTCAGATTACACCCGTCCACGAGTATGACGTATTGAGTTCTGTCATAATCTTCGCGACTAAGAAAACTACCATTTTGTGACCATAAAAGCTCGAAAGTTGTACAGCCGTGTAACATTTTGTATGGGATTGCATGATGTTCGGTGGCCGTCTGCCGCGGTTGGTCTGGACAATACGCGCCGAAACAAAGGGTCATTAACCGGTAGCCATGTTTTTTCTTGTTTTTTTTTGTGAAATTAAATAAACTCTTTCATTCGGGGCGTAGAGCAGCGAAGGGTGAGAGGCGTGTTATTTTTTTGTAGAGTACATGTCGTTTTTAATTATTTTTTTTGGCGACACGGCGACGTGCGTGTCTGCTGAGCGATCGTCTTATGCGACACGTGTTGTGGGTTCGATTGCAGGTTCCGGGTCTGGGCGTTTGTGTATGTGAGAAGTTGTGTTTGTAAACGCGTTAAAGGCCAGTACAGACATTGACCTTTATAGTAATACTCACATAATATCTTAGAAATACTAATAGATACTATTCTGAATTAGTTTTCAGCGTTTCTTCTCCGTGCTCATTGGTTAGGTTGACATTGACTTGTAAAAGTGTCTTAAAAAGGTCTTTTTAGAAATAAATATAATTTATCATTTATCACTCAGGATATAAGAGAAAATCTAAGAGTAGGGCGACGTTTTAAAAAAAGATACAATAACGTAAGTACTGACCGAATAAATGACATGACTTTACTCGTCCTCAAAAAAAATGCTACGTAGGTATGAAACAGTTTCGGTAGTCGGTGGCGAAAACAAAGTATCCGACCAATTAAATATTGCACCGACTTCCGAAACTGTTTCGCACATAACATAATATTTTGTTTGTGTTTGAAGGCGGTTTTTATGCAAAACATAGAAATTTATACCGATTTTTTATATTAAAATTAGACTTCCGCCCCGGCTTCGCACGGGTGGAGAAATCACTAACGTTTTTCAAAATATTCTTTATAACCTATGTTAATCTGGAATAACGTAGCATTCAAATGGTGAAAGAATTTTTGAAATCGGCCCTGTAATTTTTGAGTTAATTCGTTACAAACATACATACAAACCTTTCCTCTTTATAATATTAGTATTAAAATGAACCAATGTAAAACCACTTGCGAACCACTTCCGACGTGCGCACTGTACCTAACATAGCTCTCTACGTAGTAATATTAGTTATTCTATATCTCTGGCCAGACCCCAAACAAACAAAATTTTAATGGAATCGCGGCCTCTGATCCGCTCTGCTCTGCGCGGTAGTTAAATCGAGTTTGAAATTGGCGCGGCCACCCTAACCCGAATTTGTATTGAAACAAGCTTTTTACTTCTACCCACATAACCTACATTTATGTACACTCGACAAAAGAGTTAGGTGCACAGGCAAGGACACTGTCTTCTTCTTTGTCTTGAATAGATTACATACATACACTCACGCCTTTCTCCCTCAAGTAGAGGCAGAAACTATAGACGCTAAGGCTATATCTATATATTCCACCACGTTGACCTGATACGGGTTGACATATTCACATGTGATTGATGAAATTTCTCAGGCATGAAGACTTCTTCACGATGTAAATTCCTTCACCTTTACAGCTAATATGCACATCATTGCAAGAAGTCAGAGGCTTGGATTCGAACTCGGAACCTATGACTTGGCAGTCCAAGAGTCATATCAATAGGTTATCACTGCTTTCAATCTACATTCTTATAAATTAATTTTCAGTCGTACAAAATTGCTTGTTTAATTAATCACGCAAGCAGTTCGCTAATCGTATGTAATGAGTTATTATGCTTGTAGCTATTAGCTTCTAACTTTGTTATACATGAAGTTTATAATTACTTGAACCACGGTACTTCATACCGTTAAGAGGTTTTACGAGTCTGAAATTCAACAGAAAAATTTTGTACCAATATCACGCGATAAAATCCCTAAAAAGTTGTTATATTTCGAGATGGGCAAATGAAAAAAAAAACAGTATTTTGTATTGATATTTTTAAACAGCATCGATAATATTGTGCCAAATGTTGATATATTCACGAGATTTTCATAAATATAAATATGAGGACTTAAAAGAAGGCCGTCCAGTAATACCGGAGTTGCGTAAAAAATATCGAATTTAATATCGATTAATTTCTCCAGAATAAATACTTAACGATATATCTTGGATTTAAACCATCGACAATATATATCGATATTGTTTTCCCATTCGTAATTTTATTTTAATGTACTTTTGACCTAAAAATTTGTATCTAAACATTCGTTGATCGTTTTATACGTTGTGTCATCAAGTCAATCTAACGACTATTTATCTAATTTTGTGGCCACAAACATACTTATTACAAACTAGCATAGTAAAACTGACATATTTTTTATATACAGGCTGACCCACTTATAGCGCCACGTATCGTTTGTACTTACACTAGAAAGATTCGATTTGAAGGATTTGGCGCTTTAAAAAATTACAGCTCATAGATACATTGCGTGGATCATGTGCTGCGTATAGAATGATCTTAGGGCTGTACTCGGCCAAAGTCACGTTAATTATTATTCTTACGATGACTCTCTTAAGATGGTGTACCTTGCACTATGCCAATCAGTGATTGGTTATTGCAAAGTTACGTGGGGCGGTGCGGCTAAGACTAGATTTCTGTGGGTGGAAAGAGCACAGCGAGCCATACTTAAAGTCATGACCAATAAGCCTTACCGATATCCAACAACTGAACTGTTCTGTTACTGTAAAGTTCTTACGGTCCGTCAGCTTTATGTGCTAAATCCACCCTTAAAAAGCACGCAGGCCTTCCTCCTCTTATTACAAACAAACGCACGTATACGTCCCGCCAAATATACAACACAAGACCTCCTAAATTCACATGCACTAAAATCTAAAGTAACACAGTGGCTGCTCCTTGAGGATTACTCTTACACGGAGTCTTTACTCACCTATCTTGTATAATACATTTACACACACAACTACACACACACCTACACATACACTCCAACCTACGCACACACCACTCACACACACAAACACCCAACATACAACTCTACTCTTATACCATACAGTAGAATGACACAGTCCACTCGAGATTTAAGTTTTTGTTGATTACTGACCGTCAACTACCTCTTATAATACAGGTATACCCTAGCTTAAGAGGTAGTGTATTATTCTTGTACATAAATTGCAACAAACCAATCCAAAACCAAATATCAAAATGTATTTCAAACTCTGTATGTTTTGGATAAATAAAGATATTGTTAGCAAAAGTAAACCCCACACAAATAAACAAACCGACATAATTATTTCTATGATTTCCTATCAACAACGCATAGCAACTTATTGTTCGATTCACGTTAGTAATGAAGGGGCAGTACCTACTGCGGGCCGCGGGGACACAACTTTTGATTGTTTCATATTGTTTCACGCTGTTTCATAGGCTTCATACTGTATATTGTTCGTGTATTATGGTGTACATTCGATAGATTTCACTAAATAAATACAACATTATTTTAGTGAAGGAAAAATTTGACTTGCGGGATTGCTTAAAAAATAACAAAAAGATAAAAAATACAACATTTTTTACCTATACAACACTAAAAACTAATTAAAACAGAATATTTACTATTTATTTTAAGGTAGCTTCTAAGGATCATCATCATCTCCATCATTTTCTGTCTCATTGTACTGCTGGGTTCGCATCCCCCTCCCCCCAATGAGAGCTTAGGCTATTGTCTATCACTCTGGTCTAATGCCATTATGTCCAAACCGCCTTCAAAAATGTTAAAAATAATGATAGCGCAAAATAGTTTTGGAAGCCTTTTAAACACACTTTTTCATAGTAAAATTGTGTTTAAATACAATTTAAACATAATTTTAAGAAGTTGGTGCAAGTGGCCCTTAGATTTGGTCAGATACTTTGTTTACGCCACCGACTTCCGAAACTGTTTTGTACATAATTATCATTATTTTTACGTTTTTGAAGGCGGTGTTACTTTTTACCCGACTGCCGAAGGAGGAGGGTTATGTGTTTGACGTGTATGTATGTATGTATGTATGTATGTATGTATGTCCGTTCCTATGTCCGCTCGTAACTATTCAACGGTGCAACCGATTTAGATAAATGATACCTCATTAGATTTGTCTTGATGGCACGAGTGTCACTGGGTACATGAAATGAAAAAAAAAACAAAATAGCGGATTTTATGCGCTTTAATGCGTGGGCTGAAAAATATGTATTGAGCATTCCGTATCATGTATTCTCAAATTTTCGGTAGCAATTAGCGAAAGCATTACATTACTTTATTGTTATGGGACTTGTAGGAAATCATCTACTTTTTCATATAAATAATTTTTCGTAGTTTTGCACTAAAAATCCGGAAATAAGTTACGTAATTAAAATAACTAAAAAACCCGACTGCATAAAAACACTTAAAAAAAAACTAAAAAGACAAAAACAAGTCTAGTAGTCCAGACCTATGTAAAGTAATATTGAATAACTACACCATTTAAATGTTTTAACATTTACTGTGAAAACATTTAAATGTTAAAACATTTAAATGGTGTATTGTTAAAATTTATTTTATTTCTAAATTTTAAGTGGCGAGTTTTGTTCTAAATAAATTTTGTGAATCGTATCGGGACTTCAGGAGCACCTATATAAAATGCTCTTTCAAATAAAATTTCTTATTTGTCCAAAACATGGTAACAAACATCGACGTCCTCCTGTATTGAAGGCGGTTAAAAATAAATCAACTAATTATATTCCTTTGTTTTTTCACAGGTAAGCATCCATTAACGAGTCGGCTTACTTATTTGAACCTCTGCTTACCCACTTGGAAATAAGCTGATTACGAAACAGGTAATGAGAATTTGAATGATTTTCGTGCTATTTTTAATGTTGTTAGCTTACAATTTCCTTAGTAACATCATATATGTATTATGAAGTGGTAAAATTCTGCTACTAAGATCGTCAGAAGATCGGCAGAGCCATGCTTCGGCACCAATGGGCCGACTCGACCGAAGTGATACCACGGCCTCACAGAAAACCGAATAAGTTTTATTCAGTAAGAGTAAGATTTACTCAGTTCACAAAAAATGATTGCCACGGCAAGTAAGAGCTGACCTGAATTGAACTAAGTAGATACCACTGATTTGGCAGTCTAATGGTCATATTACTAGGCTATCAGTGCGCTTACTGATAGAAACAACAATGAATTTCAGCTAATAAGTACGAATCTGCGTATGTAAATGAGACATGGAATCCTTAATCTGGAATATTCTAGAACAAAGGATTTTATGTAGAACAGTTACCTACTGACTAATTAGATTTGTGTAGTTATCTACGAAGCTAGTTGGAAAATTGTGGCCTGTATGATCTTTATAATATCTTCACCAAACGATTTTTACATAACACCATCACGCTTATATTCCCCTAAGGGTTATGCAGAGGCGTAAGCACACACACAGTTCGCCGGTATGTATGTTTAGGTCCCATGTTCGGGGGCGAGGATATTGATATGGTGTAACTAACCCGACTTTTTTGTATATACATAACTAGTAGCTTTGCCCCGCGGCTTCGCTCACGTGAAGCTATATTATAATTAGAAATGGATCCCAAAAATAATTTAATCAAAAACCAACAGTGATGATATCTTCTTTGTATAGGTCTGTGTATATATCAGAGAGGTCAAGCTGATCTATTCAGTAGTTTTTGCGTCAAGCCGTAACGAACAAACAAGAATTTTAAAAAAATCATATTTTTGGTTTCGGAGATGTTTAGGTATAAGTATATACTCTAACCCTCTTGTTTTATATTAAATATCTTCAATTTACAGACATAGCTTTTTACGATTGTATAATAGTAGAGAAGAAGATATTAACTAGCTGCCCACCCCGGCTTCGCCCGTTTCCCCGTAGGAATGAAGCATTTTCCTGCGGTAAAAAGTACCCTATGTTCATCAGGGATAATGTCGGCTACTATTGGTAAAAGACTTTTTCAAATCGGTCCAGTAGTTTCGGAGCCTATTCAATACGAACAAACAATCTAATCTTTCCTCTTTATAATATTACTAGCTTCTGCCCACGACTTCGTCCGCGTAGCGTGATGATATATAGCCTTTCTCAATAAATGGGCTATCTAACACTGAAAGATTTTTTCAAATCGGACCAGTAAGTAGTTCCTGAGATTAGCGCGTTCAAGCAAACGAACAAACAAACTCTTCAGCTTTATATATTAGTATAGATTAGTATTAGTATAGATGAATAAGAGAGTATAGAATATACATCTATGTATACATACTCGTTTAGACGGCCGTCGTTCAGTTGAAGATGTTCATCTCGTAATGCCTGGGACTAATGACCCAGTGTCGTGTCACCTAAACTATTTATCAGCATAAAATTCATGAAGCAGTCATTGCACGTAAAGAAACGTACCCAACTGAATAGATTCAGTCTGGCCGACATGAAGTCACTGTCTCGACCAAATAAAATTACCTTAGAAATGATTTGGTTCAGAGAATCTCAAAGTTTTCACTGTTATACAACATTAGTTTTTTTGTATATGCGAACCCGAGATACATGTCTAGTATTTTCATGTGAAGAATCTTAGATGTATTAAATTTCAAAACAGTAGCACGAAATATCTCATACTGGACAACCTGGTTGTCCGTACATAAACAAGCTCAAAACGTTTTATTACGTCCGCCCGCTGTGCGCCCGCGCCTAGTGCCGCTATGACTTGCCGTGACTTGTTTTGTGCGAGTGAGTTTGCGGAAAAATACTTGTCGTATAGTTCGCGCAAAATAACTTGACCCAAAACTAACGGAGAGGGGGAAAGTTTGCGACGTGCATTTGCGCTCAAAATGTACTAAAAAACTACTACTGCGCATCCGCCATTTTGGTTCAAGTTATTTTGCGCCGACTGTACGGTGTCCCACTTGTTACCTTTTTCAAATATTTTAGGGACAAAACATAACATGGTGGAAAAATTCAGGAATCAATTCAGTTACTTATTCTGAACAAACTTTATTCAGGTTTCGCATAATATACTAAAAATAATGTTGCATAGTATGTAATAGCACTACCTATGAACACACTTCACAGATATTTTCTATTAAATTCAATGGCAATAGGCTTGCTGCCTATTACAAACACACCAACGAACTTTGCATGTAGACCTCTGCCTAATCCTCTGGAGAAGACAGGCGTGATGGTACGTTATGTATCCATATTGACTTTTATTTCCAGCGACAGTGTCTTGGGACACCTAAAAACTATTTAACGGAATAAATATGGCCGCATAGGGGTCAATAAGTCACAGTTTGAGATACACTGGATTGCGGGTGGGGGTGTTACTGAGGGCACGTGTAGGGCGAACGGGCGGCGGGGGTGGAAATTATGAATTTGTGAATTATTCACGCGGGCCATCAAAATACTAATGTTAAAAGATGGAAGGAAGGCCTGAAGCACACTGGGTCAGAATTTGTATCTATTTGTATTAATTTTCATTTCATTACGTTTATTGCACTCTGTGTAATTAAATAATATTAAACGAAAAAATAATTTAATTTGGATACTAAAAGTTCTACAAGACTTAGTGATTTAATTTTCTTTTTTATATAGTAGCAGGTCTAGCAAACGCTCGGCCCAGAATTTAAAAAGAAATCGTAGAACCAGACTACGGAGCCACCTACTAAAAAAAATATGAGAAAATAATATTCTATTTAAATAAAAATAATTATATTTTTTATTGTGTGCTTGTGTTTTATTTATTTCATCGTGTGCGTCAATGTGAGTGTAAAAGAATGAATAAAATTTTCTTTTCTTTTTTTAAAAAGAGTATCTATGGAGTTTCTTGCCGGCTCTTCTCCATAAGACCCACTTTTTGGAACCGTGCAACTAATTTTACTTTTCAAAAGTCCCTTTTTTAATGGTCTAAGTTATATAAAACATTTTGACGTTGACTTTGACTTCTTTTCGTGAATTGTTTTGATGTTTTAATAGTTATTCTGCTAGAAGTATTTGAAAGAAAAAGCCAATAACATTTGCTCAACTTGGGAATCCAGGGTTATCGTGATATCTGCCTAACCCTTCGGGGAATACAGACGTGATGGCATGTTGTTGAAATGGGCATCGCTATCGCATTTTCTATAAAATGTCGGATTTTCGGTGGATTAGTTAAATTCTAACTTTTCCCGCTCAGTGTACCAAGTCCCACTAATTTACTAGGAAATTAGTAAGTAGGTACTAGTTGAGCGTACAATATAAAAAGTCGCTTGTCGCCACGTCTACTTGTTTATAATTATCTCTTAGATTAATAGCATAGTTGACTTCTATTATATTTATAAAGAAAATATTTCGTAATTGACGAAAATTTTTAAGTTTTTTATATGTAAGCGTTTACAGTTTTTGGTGGGGATTAAGAGGATCTGTCCCTTTCCCGCAAAATGAGTGTCCGTCACCCCAAGAAATAAGGCTTTCCTCTGTTAAATAGAATCTTAAAACGTGCCGGTGATCTGTTGGTGTATAGATGTACACCTTTTTTCCTAATCCTTTCGGGAGACAGACATGTTTTATGTCTATTTAAGTAACGTTTGACTAAACCGGACCCGAATTATATAAAAACTAGCTTCTGCCCGCGACTTCGTCCGCGTAGCGTGATGATATATAGCCTATAGCCTTCCTCAATAAATGGGCTATTTAACACTGAAAGAATTTTCAAATCGGACCAGTAGTTCCTGAGATTAGCGCGTCCAAGCAAACAAACTCTTCAGCTTTATATATTAGTATATATAAACTGTGCCCTGCGTTTTCACTCGCTTTGCCCCGTTCCTAAGTGTCGTAGCGTGATTTTAAATAGGTTAAAACCTTCCTCATGAATCACGCCGTCTAATGGTGACAACCTTATGAAAATCCGTTCGGTAGTTTTTGAGTTTATCGCGTTCAGACAAACGTGGGGGGACTTTATATGAAAGGATAAAACCTGCTGAATCACAAAAATATAATATTTTGACATAAAAAAATATATTTCGTAACCGAAGGTAAAAATATCGTAGAAATGTGTAATGAAATAAGTACACTGTAGGCCAAAAAAGGTATACAATAATCAATGATACATTTGTGGCGAACCGTTGAACCCTTTATTTTGCCACCGAGTGTACTACAATAGTTTTTAAGTGGCTTTACGTGTAATGTCAAAAGTGTAATACAAGAAATCGGGAATATTGCTTTAATATAAATTATTTTTCGAATATATATATTTTGTGAGGGATTGCGAAATAATCGAGAACAGTGATTCCCAAAGTGGTCTATACCTATCGGCCCCCAGGGGTCCACGATGACCTACAAGGGGTCAGCCAACGGGATGAAAAATTATGGTTCACTAGATCTAAATGGGTATAGTAAAGAAAAATTTAAAATTAGGTAAGAAGGTGGTCTAGTCAAAACTGAAAAATATGTCAAATGGTCGACAAGATAAAAAAAATAGGTCCTCTGATGTAGAGAGTATACTTCTTTTCATACCTATTCCATGAAGGACTAGGCAGACGTGTACTAATGTACACCCACATTTCAGCAGTATGTTAAGGTCATACTTATTACGTCATAATTATAATATAACAAGCGACCCGTCCGCGGGTTCACCCGCATTGACCCGTTCCTAAGAATCGTAGCGTGATGTTAAACAGCTTAAAACCTTCCTCATGGGTCACTCCGTCCATTAGTGAAAACCGCATGAAAATCCGTTCAGTAGTTTTTGAGTTTATCGTGAACAGACAGACGCAGCGGGTGACTTTTTTTATGATATCTAAGAAGAATAAGAAGGCAAGTCATTGCCATTAAATCGCTAATCCGAACTCCAAGCTTGCTTGATCTCAGATTAGAACCTAGGACCTCTAGGGTGGCAGTCATGATTAGGACTTCTAGAAAAATGAGGCAACATAATATACCATCATGACTTTTGCCCGAGAAATTTTACAGCTTTGATGCTTGGCAGAGTTCTCCAGCGTGTCTTAAGTTCCCATGAATCTAAACTCCGAGATGCTACTGAGAATTTCCTTATAGAAACCTCTAATAACACTGCTCTACCCGGAATTCGAACTTAGGACCTCACGCTTAGCACATGCGCTTGCGAATGCGAACTCTATATGTCTACAGTTTATATACCTAGTGTACATAAATAAACAAGTAATAATATTAATGTTTAATCGCAAAGCGGTCGATGGAGTATCATTAATCACTCGTAAGGGGGTGGGCAGAGATGTGGGGTCCCAATAATTTGATGTGGCGACATATTGTCGCTGGACACGGTTCCGTTTTGGGGTACCGGGTAGAAATGAAGAAAACGATTACTTCAGATGCGCAATTTATTTTGATAAAAGCATGCTTATTTATAACAGACTAGCTGTTCCCCGCAGTTTTACTTGCGACCTAAACTATGACACCCCTTGCCCCCTCCCCCTTAAAAAGTCCAAAATCCCTGAAATACGTCATTAATAATTTAAGATGACAATACCCATTTTCAGATTCCTATTATTGAAAAGTGGATCCTAAGCTCGTTTACCGACTTCATCCATAAAAAAATTGTCATCATCTTATTACAATAAAAAACGTTTTTGCTCCTACACGCGTTGGCTATTTGACAAGCCCCTCCAATGTCTAGAACCCAACAAACTTATACACACCCCAGCATCGTAATCTATAAACATAGCGTTGTCCCCATCAACGGTGATGCGTGAGACATACTATTACATCTGCGGATCCCCGAGGACACATCTCTAGCGTGAACCCTCGCAAGAAAAATTACTGCTTTTTAAATTGTCGGGTAACACGATACGTGTTTTTGTTAACAGTGGGAACTGGGAAGAAATATGCATGTAATAGGTGCTGCCTGCGGTATTACTTGGATTTCGGAAGACTAAAGAAAAAAGCGATGGTAGCCTTATGAAAAGAAAGAAATTATCTTTTTGATCACAGATCACAGTGATCTTACTCTCTCTCTCTCTTGAACTTTCTAACCCGTATTGTAGCAAGTTGGCATAAAGCTATATCATATTTCATCATATTTGTTTCAGCTGTTTAGGCATGGAAATGTAACAAAAACAAACAGAACACAAAGTTACTTTGGCATTTATGATATTAGTTAGTATTGATATTGTTTTTAAAGACTACTATAATCATTCAGGTGACTGTCTATCTGTCACGGGAAGTTTTTGAAACTCGATGTTCTTACTTGAAAAGTAAAGTAATCAGAGCTTAGTAGCCCATTTGACAACTACTTACTATAATTTATATTTATACTGGATCTCCTCTCGCGGTTTGACGTTGCCCCGTTCCTGAAAGTCGTAGCTCAATTTTAAATAGCTTAAACCCTTCCTCGTGATTAACTCTGTCCATTAGTAAAAAATGGAGGAGCATGAAAAACCGTTCAGTAGTTTTTAGTTTAGCGAATAGACAGACAGACAGCAGACGACGGCGGGTGACTTGTTTTATAATAATAATATGTAAGGATTGTCCTATGACTTAAGGTTCTGCAGTTTGGGACGATTAGCCAGTTAAGTTTCCGAGATGTCTTCCATGTTGTACATCTTAAAGTTGTGTCATTAAGAAAAAAAATATTGCCATTCATAGTGAGGAAAAAGTAGAACTCCAAATTAGTTTGGAAAAATGTCATAACCAAAATTGCACCGCAAAAGTCGTCTAAAGAACGTATGCCAGATAAAGTGATAATGCAAAAATATTACTGTATGTATTCTGCACGTGCTCTCAAATATTTCTCTTTGCGACTTACTCGATGACGTCATCAAAATGGCCGCCCATAGCAAATAAAATGTACCCTCGTTTTAACAAATAATTAAGAGTTCGAGCACCGTGAAATTATAACAATTAACATATTCATGCTGATAACTGAGCGTAAGGGACGTATTGACGTCATAATACATACGCGATTTATTATTCCATAGGATTTGCCTGCGGCTTCGCTCGCGAGAATATTGATAGCTATCGGTTTTGAAATGAAATAAATATTCATCGCGTATCAATGCTTAAATTGACTGTGGTCTATACAACCTTTTGTCTACCATGTCTTTAAAGTGAAATTGAAATATGTAACTTCAATTAGACCATTACAGGTACTTTAGAATTTTCATAAACTAGTTGTCATATTGATTTCTGGTACATGAATATTTGTCATTGAAATAAAAGTACTATTTTACAGATCTTATTGCGTTGTATTGTTAATATTTTATTCCCAACGTTTAGGATCCTTTACAGCATCCATCACGGTCAGACTGAGGTCACGGATAGACTGAGGTGTTGGACTTCTTAATGTTAAAATTACTAACAGCTACCTTACACATTCATTGAATACTATCAATACAACGCTATAAAATCGGTATAAAGGAGTTTTATTTCAACTAGTTGTCAGTTCAATATAGTTCTTATAAAGGAGAGTCGGAAGGAAACTCTATACTCCTTGAAATAATCAACGATTGTAATATTTTCTGTTTACAATATTGTTCTATCAATGTGAGAATAATGCAGCATGCGACAAAAATAGTAGATTAGGATCAACAACTGCCATTCAAAGGACTAACCCTTTTATTGATGGTATGTTATGTAATGTAATTTGAGCTACTTCTAACCTACCGCATCTACGTACCAGGGTGCCGAGTCTACTATTTAGTTGTGTCAGAATTGTGATTCAGTGACTTCAAAATTGTTGATTTTTGACAGTTTTCTCTACGAAATCTGTCATTTCTTATGTCATTTAGTGCCATTGGACGGTCATTCTGAGGCAATTGAAATAGCCGACTTGGGCCCCTGAGACTTGGTCTTGGGCCTGAAAAGCACAAAGAGAGTAGTCTATGGAGCATGCATTTCAAGTAAACGAGGACGAGACGACGAGACGTAAGAAAGAGGGTGAGCCGTCAGTGTCCAGCCTTTTTATCTTCTCGAACTGACAGTAGCTAGGTTGTTGCTAGCTAGTGCTACCGGTTGTTGGGTTGCCAACACTTCTGCCTTAATCTGGAGGAAAGTATCAATAAAAAAATATGATGAAAGTGTAACACATCTCATGATCATGAACGGGTGCCGTCTATTGGGCTAGTCAGCTCTGACATGGCAATCCGTTTCTTCTTTTAGACAATGATGAAGACCTACAGTATCGCCGGTATGTTTAGGTCCTATGTAATACGGGGCGAGCCAATTGCTATTAACATAACAGAACATACCATCACGCCTGTATTCCCCGAAGGGTTAGGCAGAGGTGTACTAAGGTACACCCACAGTTCGCCGGTATGTTTAGGTCCCATGTAATAGGGGGCGAGCCTATTGCCATTAACCGGGCACAAATTCTAAACTCCGAGCTGCTACTGAGAATTTCATAGAAAAACCCAATAACCTGACCTGGGAATCGAACCCAGGTCCTCTAGTGTAGCAGTCGCACTTGGGACCACTAGACTAACGAGGCAGTCATTATCCAGACAGGCAGGCAGGTAGGCTATTAACCGGGCACAAATCCAAACTCCGAGCTGGGAAAACTGGGAATTTCAAAGGAAAACCCAATAACACTTTACCCTGGGTATCAAACCCGAAACCTGTAGCGTAACAGTCGCGCTTGGGACCCTGGCACAAAAGATAACCGCTACTAATTATTTTAATTCACTACTAAAGTATGCTTACGCAGAAAAAACCGTGACACGCACATGTTACGTACTTCATATAATACTTTTCGGCACAATAGAAAACTACATCGCACGGTAATCGAACCGAGGACCCCCGCCGTCGAAAATCACACAAAAGCCAAACAGCTCAATCAATTATCCGGCTAACTATTGTGACGGAGCGTTTTTGACCCCTTTCTCCTATTAGAAAACGCTGTTATTTTGTTTGGTGTACGCACTGGGTTATAAAAACGCCGCGGTTGAAGAGCGTCTATTTTTCAGTGACTTAAATTTTAGCTTATTTTTGCCACATATTTCCCTTTGCTTTCTTGCAGTGGCCAGAAATTGGCAACGGGTTACGTTTCCGATTCCGATGCAGATTCTCCGAAATTGAGAACTAGTGTTTAGACGAATTTTTGTGGAAGATTCACCAGAGATACAGGAGAATATCCTAAGGGAAATCCTATTTAAAACAACTTATAAAAAATGGCGAAATAAACAGTCAAAGAGTAAGTAATCCTAAGAGTGCTCTCTACGCGTACAGCTGTTTAGTAAACGCTAGACGCTAGCGGTCATTTATTTTATCTGAAAAGCCCTTTAGTGGTCACCAGAGAAAAACAATTTCGTAATCATGTATGTACCTCATACCCTCAGGCGTCATTATAAAGCTAATAGAAGAGCTGTTTGTAGAACTGGGAGGGGATGAGGAATAGGTTATCTAGGGGAAGCACAAAAGATCCCATAGGGTCGAAGTGCACGTTGCTGCCTTGTGCCCTGCACACAAGATAAGATGTATGTACATACTTACATTTTTAGTAAACGGCAGAATTCGGTGCTTTCTGTGACCTCTAGTGACACAAACATAAAGCTCATATTCAGATAATTCTCCCTCGCCGGTAATTTAACAACTGCATGAGATTCATGATTGAAACTTAGAGATACAGATTATCTATTTTCTGTAAACGAGGAGCGTCGCGCTGCGGACGACGTGAACTTGAATTGTTGCTACATAAAAAAAATATAGTATTATACTGTTTTAAGTTTTCAACATTTTAATCGCATTATTATACATAATGTTTCCTATTCTTGTATAAGCTGCTCCGTCCGACGTCAAGACGTCGACACCGGCTGTCGCTGAAAACCAGCGTTATGATTCTGCTCCCTGCACGAGTCATAACAAAAAGCTGAGCGATTGGCCGTTTTGCGTGGATGTGACGCATACTTTCGCAAATTATGTACCTACCTAGTTTACTTCCTTGTTTAAATACACAATGTTGTGTGCGTCTTGTCTACGCAAATAAATTTATTTTCTTTCTTTCTTTCAATTTAAAACGGTTATCCATACGCGGTAAGCACGGCTTAATCTCCACACAGACACATAACGTGGAATACATATTTGTTAGTAACGCTTTAGTGAATATTGAAAGCTAAGCCAAGCCCCCCGCTGTAGGGCAGAACCATTAGGCTTATACATTAACGTTTGAGGATTAGATTTAACAACACGTTAAGCTATTCGGTGCTTCGCAATATTTTTTTGTAGTAGTGCAAGTTTCTTTTAATGCTTTTTGTAAAGTTCCCTGCTGCATTTTCGACTTTTGCGCGTGAGAGCTGATTACCCCTCGGTTGCGCTCGAAGGTGTTCGTAAGGTTCAGCAACACATGAGCAACTCCTCTGGTGATTCAAATGTCTATAGACGGCGATTACTGCTCACCATCAAGTAGCTCGTCTGCTCGTTAGCGACATAATAATAAAATAACATAATTAATACGTAAACGGGCCGCCTCTTAAGCGGTAACCACAGCCTATAGTCACCAGCAACATCGCTGTTATCACTCGCGCGTTGTCATCTTAGCGATCAGTTTTTATTTGAGCACATAATTGTTTAACGACAGAATATAGTGATCACGAATGAATTGGTACCAACAGACAAACTCAACGAACAGAAACAGACCATTTCTTTTTCGTGTATCTGACCAAAGGTGTTTTTTGAGGATGAGCGAAACGCATTACGTTTACGTTTATCATGCGTACTGCCGAAATATGGGATGCGCTTCACGAATGGGTCTTCCCCGATAGATATAATCTGGGAGTTTTTAAATCACGGGTGAATCGGTTTATTCTAGATAAGCGTGCTCCATCTTCGGTCGCAGTGTCGCTTAACATCAAGCGAACTGGCGGTTATACATAAGCCCATCAAGAATTTAAAAAAAATAAGAGATAATTTCGGTAGCTATACTTTGCTCCATTTGATTGTAGCAAACTGGACGACGAATTCAAATCCTGTTTCAGGTGAAGTTTTTTATTCAAATTCTTAAGGGCTAACGCGCACTTGTGATTTTTAGTCTACCGATAGTTTAGTCGCTGTAGTAGTCGTGTATAATTTCATGTCGAATTCTAATCGTCAAATGCGCGCCCTGCCATATAACTCCATAGTGAATCCCAGAAAGATCAAACTATCGCCCGACTAAAAATCACAAGAGCGCTCTAAAACCAATTGATCAGAATCGCCGCGTTTTTGAAAGCTAGTGCGTTCCAAAGCTAGTTAGCGACATATGGCAACATTGTGACCGCGCGTCCCCACGGTTTATTTCTGGCAATTCGCAAGTCATCTAATTGATTGGCCTCCTATTTCTATGTTTGGCGGTTATGGCTTACGTTGTACTTTTTGGTACGGCTACGATTTTGGAAGGTATAAGTCTCTTTGGAGGTCTGGGCGGGGTTAAAACTTGAAACTTATTGTACGTTATTGCTTAAGGTGTAGACGTTGGTTTGGCCCAGTTTTTAGTACTAATTTCTACGCAGTGGCGGTGCTAGACCCAAACTTAGACGTCAGCACCACACGCAAACTCATATTTTTATGGTACTTTTGAAATGTCAAAAAATTACATGCACGGTTCCAAATAGGCTCTTATGGAGACGTCAACGTTGCGAGTCCTCTATCAGCCAGAAAGATATATATATATATAAAATAATAAGTTGAATGAGACTGATGTATTAAATATATGGGATTTATTGCCAATCTAATTTTGTCAGAAATTACACAAATAAATATAAACGTTCTTATCGGTTTCCAACACTTTTTTAACAAAACAGAATTGTTTATACATGTATAAACGTTTGACTTTTCTGTTCTCCGTTCTCAGCGCCACTGTTTCTAGGTCTATAACAAGTTCATCTTAATAAATAACTAGCTTCTGCCCGCGGCTTCGCCCCCGTGGAATTCGGTCATCACATCCCACGGGAACGGGATAAAAAGTATCCTATGTCCGTCTCCTGGTTCTAAGCTACCTCTCCACCAATTTTCAGCCAAGTCGGTTCAGCCGTTCTTCAGTTATAAATAGTGTAACTAACACGACTTTCTTTTATATATATAGATATACTAGCTTCTGCCCGCGGCTCCGCCCCCGTGGAATTCGGTCTGTCATCACGGCCCACGGGAACGGGATAAAAAGTATCCTATGTCCATCTCCTGATTCTAAGCTACCTCTCCACCAATTTTCAGCCAAATCGGTTCAGCCGTTCTTAAGTTATAAATAGTGTAACTAACACGACT
Source organism: Acronicta leporina (assembly GCA_947256265.1). Lineage (NCBI taxonomy): Eukaryota > Metazoa > Arthropoda > Insecta > Lepidoptera > Noctuidae > Acronicta > Acronicta leporina. The sequence goes on along the minus strand of OX366540.1, from coordinate 4,105,851 downwards.
TTCTTTTATATATATAGATGTAGGTACTACTTTGCGCGCTGACAAGTGTAAATTATTTATTATATTACAAACAGTAAATAACTTTTTTTTTATATAAGTAAGTAAGGTAGAGAATTAATAAAATAAACATTTTTAACTGATAGAATATACTTCCGAGGTTACCAGGTTGATGTACAACCATCGGTTTTTAATATATACCGCGGAGTGCTTAATCTATCTATATATATAAAAGAAAGTCGTGTTAGTTACTTCATTTATAACTCAAGAACGGCTGAACCGATTTGGCTGAAAATTGGTGGAGAGGTAGCTTAGAACCAGGAGACGGACATAGGATACTTTTTATCCCGTTCCCGATACTTTTTATTCCACGGGGGCGAAGCCGCGGGCAGAAGCTAGTTTAATATATACTTTAATGAACATCAAATTAAACATGGGACAGGATATAGTGAGACAAAAAATATATAATGGGCGGCCTTATCGCTAACTGCAATTTATTTCAGGCAACTTTAGGATGGATATATCTTGGACTGAACTTATAAATGGGGTTGGCTACGGTGCACATACCTACATATACTCGTAGATAACTAGCGACCCACCGTGGCTTCGCACGGATGGAGAAATCCCTATCTTTTTCAAAATATTGTAGAGCCTATGTTTATCTGGAATAATTTAGCATTAAAATGGTGAAACAATTATCGAAATCGGCCTAGGACTTTTTGAGTTTATTCGTTACAAACATACACACAAACCTTTATCCTAACCTGTATCCTATGTCCGTCTCCTGGTTCTAAGCTACCTCTCCACCAATTTTCAGCCAAATCCGTTCAGCCGTTCTCAAGTTATAAATAGTGTAACTAACACGACTTTCTTTTATATATATAGATATAGATTCTTCTGTAGGTTTGTATATCAAATAATTTATAAACATTCCTGTGCGAAGCCGGGGCGGCTCGCTAGTTCTTCATAAGATTAAAATACATAAAAATGAAACGATTGCTAACGGATGAATTCAATTTCCTTTACAGGAAATATGTATGATAAATAAACTGGTATTTTGAAACCCTACCAGTGTTTCACATTCTATTTCTTTCCTACTTTACTTTTATAGTTCAGAAGATATTAATAAACGACTTAACGACACACACAGTATTCATTTTTCTTCAATAACGTTTCCAAGTTGTAAACAGCTGTAATTATATCATAAAGTGGCACATCAAAGCTTAGGCGTGTTGCGGTGAAACTCGTAAATCAGCGCTTCCGTTAAAGGTCCGCCCCGCGAGTTGCGTCGATAATAAATCGCAGCGCTGTTTATCCATAAATGCTTCGGTTCATCGCGGAAGAGGGCAGTGGCGGGAATGATTGTGGTTTCTAGAACAATGGTACTTGCAGCTAGCGCAAATTATTCTCGGGGATATTGCACTGCTATCTGCAGCAATCTTATTCTCTGTTGGCTGTTGTTCATATTCGGTATAGTACCAGTAAAATTATTTGAACTAAATAAAATATGCAAAAAATATTATTTAAACCACATTAGGAAGTTTGTAATTGAAATTGTGCCCGGTTATGGACAATAGTCTTACTCTTCTACATGACCGATAACTTGAGGATGATACATCAGTTCACCTCTGTCTAAACCTTTGGTGATAGTATGTTAATGTAACGTAGTGTAAAAAGTAGAAGACTTGAAACCAACTCAAATTCAATTGATGTTTTTTGTCTGCGCGAATTGCGATTTAATTGCTCGGCAATTAAATCCAAAGGACCGTGAATATTCAAACTCCAAAGGCATAATTTATCTCCACATCAAAAGGTATCTTATGTCGTAGTGCAACTCATAAATCTGACTTTAAACCAAACGTCCGGTTCGTCGCTAAAATGGCGATGTGCGCTGTTTTTGACGTTTTAACGTAGTGACGTGACAGGGGTAAGTTATAGCTATTGTCTGCATTGGCCGGGTGTTTTAATTACTAGCAATTCTAGCATACTTTATGGGTTAGACGCGACGAATTCAATTTAGAGATGGCCTTAGATTAATTTGTAGTTGCAATTGTACATGGAAATTAATGTCATCGGAATAAACAGAAACTGCATTAAGTAAATGTTGATTAATATGCCTTTAAATAACTTTTTTACCCTAATGTGTTGAAAATAGAAAATACTTAATGGGCCGCCTCGACCGGAGTGATACCACGGCCTCACAGAAAATCGGCGTGAAAAAACACTTACGTTGTGTTTAGCTAGAAACGCGAGAAACTTACTTACTCGCGAGAAACGGCCCCCAGTTCCCGGTAGCTCTGCTATTCCTGACCAAGGCGGCGGTCACGGTAACGGCAGGGCGGGGTGCGAAGAATCCCCGGGCTACGGAAGGCCGCCCACCCCACCTGACCCTAGCAACGTATAACGGACGCAGTCTGAGGCTTGACGCACACCTAGCACAGTTGGAAGTGGAGTTGGAGAACATCAGGTGGCATGTTTTGGGGTTATGTGAAGTCCGAAGAGAGGGAGAAGACACGATGACCCTAGACTCGGGCCACCTGCTGTACTTCCGCGAGGGTGATAAAACATCCCAGGGTGGCGTAGGGTTCCTTGTCAATAGGGCCCTCTCTAACAGCGTTGAAGAAATCTCCAGTGTGTCGACCAGGGTAGCGTACCTGATAATCCGACTATCCAAACGATATTCTATCAAGATTATTCAGGTTTACGCACCGACTTCGGCACACTCGGATGATGAAGTCGAAGATATGTACGACGACATATCTAGAGCGTTACACAACACCACAAAGGCTCACTTCAACGTTGTTATGGGGGACTTCAATGCCAAAGTGGGAGTCCAAAGCTGCAACGAATCCAGAATAGGACCTCATGGTTATGGATGTCGGAATCACAGGGGGCAAATGCTTGTCAACTTCTTAGAGAAGGAGGGGCTCTTCTTAATGAACTCGTTCTTTAAGAAGAAGCCTCAAAGAAAGTGGACATGGCTAAGCCCCGATACTGTGACAAAAAATGAGATTGACTTCATCATGACGGATAAGAGGCATATATTCAGGGATGTTTCCGTGATCAACAGGTTTAATACCGGATCTGATCACCGACTCGTCCGAGGCTCCCTGAATATCGATATAAAGCTCGAAAGAAACCGTCTGATGAGGTCCACGCTCCGACCTAATCCACTCCATATCATGAGAGGCAGCGAGAAGTTTCAAAAGCTTCTCGCTGATAGATTCGATGCAATGGCACCCACCGAGGATGTTGACGAGGCCTTACAAAACGTGGTTGGAACGTTGAAAGACGAGGGCATTAAGTTTTGTCAATCGCGGCATAAAGGTAGGAAGTCCAAACTCTCGGACGAGACTCTACGGCTTATGACAAAAAGACGGGAAACCACCCGATTGACTTCGTCAGACAGGTCAAACCTGAACAAGGAAATTGCGAAGATGATACGGCGTGACCTTCGGATCTCCAATACGCGCCAAATTGAACAGGCGATAGAGCAAAACCGAGGGTCCAAAGTATTCACTCAGCAGCTTGGAAGGAGCCACCTGACGAAGCTCACCACAAACGATGGTAGGACCGTTTTGTCAAAGCCGGAGATTCTTGCCGAGGTTGAAGACTTCTATGGCCGACTTTATGCCGCCCATGTTCCTCGTCCACAGCGAGACAATTGCGTTTGTAGAGCCACTCTGACACGCCACTACACTGACGAACTGCCGGACATCAGCCACAACGAGATCGTGGTGGCTCTACGACAGCTTAAAAATGGAAGAGCCCCCGGTGAGGATGGAATTACTTCAGAGCTCCTGAAGGTAGGAGGAGCCCCTGTAGTCCGGGAGCTACGAAAACTGTTTAATTCCATCATTCGCCGTGGGAGAACTCCAAAGGCGTGGCATGGGGGTGTGGTGGTTCTGTTTTTTAAGAAGGGAGACAAAGGTCTTCTTAAGAATTACAGACCCATCTCTCTTCTAAGTCATGTCTATAAGTTGTTCTCTAGAGTCATCACGAATCGTCTCGCTAGGAGACTTGACGAGTTTCAGCCTCCGGAACAGGCCGGGTTTCGCACGGGGTATGGCACCATAGACCACATTCACACAGTGAGGCAGATTATACAGAAGTCCGAGGAGTATAATCGGCCCCTGTGCCTGGCATTTGTGGACTATGAGAAAGCCTTTGACTCAGTGGAAACCTGGGCTGTTTTGGAATCCTTACAGCGGTGCCAAGTGGACTATCGCTACATCGAGGTGCTGAGATCTCTCTACGAATCGGCTTTTATGAATGTCCAAGTACAGGACCAACAGTCTAAACCCATCCAATTGCGCAGAGGCGTGAGACAGGGGGACGTCATATCCCCGCAACTGTTCACGAGCGCATTGGAAGACTTGTTTAAGACGTTGGACTGGAAAGGTAAGGGCATAAACATAAACGGCGATTACATCTCGCACCTACGATTCGCAGATGACATAGTCCTAATGGCAGAGTCGCTAGAGGAGCTTCAACAAATGCTGGACAGCCTAGCATCGGCCTCGCAAAGCGTAGGTCTCAGCATGAATTTGGATAAAACCAAAGTCATGTTCAATGACCACATTGATCTGAGACCTATTGCTGTAAATGGTCATCCTCTTGAAGTTGTTTCAGAATATACTTACCTCGGGCAGATCTTGCAGTTGGGTAAAAACAACTTTGAGAGGGAGGCCAAGAGGAGGATCCAACTGGGCTGGGCAGCATTTGGAAAACTACGTCAAGTCTTCTCATCACCCATACCGCAAAGTTTGAAAACGAAAGTTTTCAACCAGTGCGTCCTACCCGTGATGACCTACGGCGCTGAAACGTGGACACTCACAGTACGGCTAGTCCATCATTTTAAAGTCGCTCAACGTGCTATGGAGCGCGCTATGCTCGGAGTTTCTCTGAAGGATAAAATCCGCAACGAGGTTATCCGACAGAGAACCAAAGTAGTCGACATAGCGCACCGAATTAGCAAGCTGAAGTGGCAGTGGGCTGGCCATATCTGTAGAAGAACCGACAACCGCTGGGGTAGACGTGTTCTTGAGTGGAGACCGCGACTCGGCAAACGTAGCGTAGGACGCCCTGCGGCGAGATGGAGTGATGATTTGCGAAAGTTTGCTGGCGGAAGCTGGATGCGACAAGCCGAAGACAGGGTGAAATGGCGCACATTGGGGGAGGCCTACGTCCAGCAGTGGACTAGTATGGGCTGATGATGATGATGATGATGTGTTTCGCCGAATGAGTGAGGATACCAGAAGCCCAAACCTTTTTAAAAGGTAGGTAACGCAGTTACGACTCTTCTGTTGTTGCGGGTGTCCATGGGCAGTGGTAATCGCTTACCATCAGGTGATCCGTCTGCTTGTTTTCCCCCATCCCATAAAAATATCCTATTCAATGAGATAGTTTTTCATTTTGAATAGGTATCCCTTCACCAGGCTTTCTCAAAGGGCTGTAGTCCCAGAGTACTCAGACGGAATATTGGATTCTAGAAAAAAACTCCTAGTTGGCGTTCTGCGAAGTAAATTAAACCCGTGACTTTCATGTGGAGATCACATTGTAAAAAGTCACAAAAACAGTTCATATTGTGATTTTGTCGAAAAACTCATAAAAATATATAGCCTACATATAAATCTTAACAGACATCTCTAACTCACTCCTTTTTAGGTCGATATAAAATACGGGAAACCTAAAAAAAGTCAACATCAAAGTTAATAATATTGCCTTTATTCCCCGAAGGGTTAAGCACAAACGTACTAATGTATACCCATAATTTCGCCTGTCTGCTTAGAACCCATGTGACAAGGGACCGGTAATCGAACAAAACTCCGTGCTGTTATTAAGAATTTCATAAAATCCAATATCACATTGCTCGACCTGAGAATCGAACCCAGGATCTCTAGCGTGGCAGTCTCGCTTGGGATCACTAGGCTAATGAGGCAAGCAAATGTTAAATGCCCATTTATTAAAAATAATTCGCTTTGAAGTCCCAATAAGTGATATGCGGAATGACTTTGAAGTTTTGAGTGCGCGTTACGAATGGATTCTACCCTCACCAGATGTTAGTTGCGTCGACTCATTGTGTTTATTAGTTGTTTTTCGTGTTTGACCGCGAATTAAATGTTTTGGAGCGGACCTGGTTGTGATTTTACATTTAGGGGTTGTAATTAATTCCCGGCACCACGTGAGGAGTGTTTTATCATATTAATGATTAGTTTTGACCCTCTCTTAAGGGTCTTAGCGTGATGTTAAACATCCTATAACCTTCCTTCCTTCACATATATTGAACTGCATTTAAAATGTTTGATAAATATAGGTTTAAAATTAACGCTGGGTCGCTGATGAAAAAATGAAATGTCATATGTCAAATGTCAAATTAAAATTACTGTCATTGCTTCAAGTTTTCAAGTACATAGTCATAAAGTTAGCTAAGTTTGATTATTATTGTTAAGAATATCATGTTCTCTGCTATCTATGTTATTTAGTTTTATTTATAAAGTTATTTCAGTGAAGGAAAAATTTGGCACAAGTTCAAACTCTGACCTACTATTGATTGAGAATTTCATAGAAAAACCCAATAAGTAATACTTTTGCTCGTCCTGGCAATCGAACCCAGGATAGGATATCTTGCGTACCAGTCGCGCTTGGCTAGACTAACAAGGCAATTATGAGACATATGGTATTTTATTTTTTATGTTTAATAAAATATGCTTTCCGAAATTGCTCGTGACATTCCTAACGCTTGTCAGGGAAGGCACTTATAAACGACATGATCCTTATCCCCTAAGCACTAAAACTTGACATAGGCTCTCACATGTCATCCATAAATAAAACTTTCATATAATATATCAAACGGTTATAAAATGCAGTTCGCGTTACGTCATGTTACGGTGGTACTCGTAAACCAGGCAAACGCGAACATGTCTCATACATCATCATATATTCTTGAAGTATTTTTATAGGCAGTAGAAACACCATTTGAAAATTGGCAGAGGCATAGTGACAACACGTCGGCTGTGTGTTGCTATTGAATTCGAGATTTGAGTCCTAATAAATCTGCTATGAGACATTGATGAAAAAATGAGAATTCCGGCGACTGGGGACCACAATTAACTCGGCCCATGGTTCCAGTTGCCGGTTTCATTAAATTGTTATATTTTTCTTCCGGCGACTTGGACCCACCCAGAAATGAATATAATATATGTGTTTCAGTAGAATTGTATAATTCGCTAATTTATATAGTCGCTAGCCGCTTTACAAAACAGCTCTTTTATGTAAAATATCTGAATGACTTTCAGCAATTTTCCAAAAGGGTGACCTTCAACACGCGGGATGAAATGTAGCGTTCATCAATATAGCGGATTGATGTTTAGCTGTCTTGTAAAACAGTGCATTTCAGCGTGAAATGAAATATTGGATTATAGATTTTAGTTCCAAAGTTCGGCGCTAGGGCCTTGTGTATCATAACGATGGCATAAGCTCGTCAAGTAAACCCTAAATTCTTCTTCTATATAATTATGCACAACTACATTTAATTATGTCGGTTGGTCACAGTTCTAACCTAACCTAACCAATAAAACATATTTGGTTGCAAAAATCCGTCAAAATATAACTAAAAGTCATAGGTTTTTTTTCACAAAACTCTTAACGTTACTGCAAATAAGTCATTCTACAAAACAACTAAACTACCCATGTTTAGTTGTTTTGTAGAAGGTAGCCGTTTTTATAAATGTATCGCAATGGCAATCCAGATGGATGCTATTCAGCTATTTTACATAACAGAGCTATTTTGTAAAGCAGCTATCAGTTATGTAAAATAGCTAATTATACAATTCGCTATACTATACGACATATGCATAGCAGTGACCCTAGTAGGAGTTTAGCCTGTGCTGGTCTCATTTTAAAAATATACCATTTTTTTTGTTTTTTTTGTTCTCATTCACTCAGAGGAACTAGACTGTTGAAAAGGCTAGACTGTAAGGTATTTTAGGAACAAGTTAAAACGTCCACGTAACCCGACTCGCATAACTCACGGAGTCACGGCTCTCACATCCGCTGCACAACTATTGTCTCCCAGACGTGTTTAAATATGTAGTTATACATTCAAAAGTTTTAGGCCCTGTTTCAACATCTCCGGATAAGCACTATCTTCCAGATAATGATCTACAAGATATCTATTTTTGACGTGGGAGAGCTATGCTTCAGCGCGAATGGGCCGGCTCCACGAATACCACGCCCTCACAGAAAACTGGCGTGAAACAACGCCTGCGTTGTGTTTCGTCGAGTAAATGAGGTTACCGGAGGCCCAAACCCTTTTAAAAAACGGGCAACGCACTTGTGACTCCTCTGGTGTTGCGGGTGTCCATGGGCGGCGGTTATCGCTTACCATCAGGTGATCCGTCTGCTCGTTTGCTCCCCTATCCTATAAAAAAAAAGATAAATTCAAATAATAATATTTAAACACAATATTTCATAGTAAATTTGTGTTTAAATACAATTTAAACATATTTAAGAAGTTGGTGCAAGTAGCCCTTAGGCTGCCTAATCGGATATTTTTTTAAATAATATTTAACTGTCCCTATTTAGGTAAACCCCCTGAGTTGTTCTGTAATGCTGCACAATTTACTAACCCCTAATATCGCCACAAAAAAACATTTTTATGCAAAATCGTCGGTATCTTGCCGACCATAAGGGTTAGTTTTATCCCACTTATTATTAGTAGATATGAGAGTTTTAAGTTAATTTAATATTTAGGTATTCACACTTAGTTAATCTGAGAGGTACACGTAAAACGTTATTTTCATATGTTTATTATTATACCATCACGCCTGTATTACCTGAAGGGTTAGGTAGAGGTAGTAATTATTAATATACACAGTGTTCCGGTATGTTTTAGGTCACATGTATTAGAAGGCGAGCATATTGCCATTAACCGGGCGCAAATCCAACTCCAAGCTGCTACTGAGAATTTCATTGAAACCACAATAACATTTTGCTCAACCTGGGAATCGAACCCAGGACTTCTAGTGTAGCAGTCGCACTTGGGACCAATAAACTGATAAGGCAACCCGAACACCAAGCGAGATATTCTCAATACTACTGAGAATTACTCAGAGAGAGAGAGAGTGAGATAGATAATATAAGATGTGTTATAATATATAACACCACATAACACGCTCAGTCCATGACACCAAGCGACCACAAGGCCAATATGATCGCTTTACGACACGATACATGAATAGAACTATTAGATTTTCTACCCAGAAAGTAGCCATTTATTCTTCACTGACGCAAAAACAAGCGTGAATATGTGTACTTAAATGTCCTTACAGTCACAACAAAACCTACAGTCTTGTAGTGCGGTCGATGCGAATCCCGCACTCCGGGATTAAAGGATTAAACGCGGGACCGTGTCGATACAATCTACCACAATGGCGCCCGATTACTGCGTTTGTGATCAACAACAAAGCATTGCTTAAATAAATAAAATTGTGACCAAAAGATTTGGGAATTTGTACAGGGAAAAGATATTCTTGTAATAAGGAAGTTGAGTGTAGGTAATCTTATTATTTGCTCGAAGCTTAAGGGATGGTGAAACTCCATACTTTTTTCGAGGAAAATCACACAATGGTTCTCTTGATCTATCATTTTACTCCACCACAGATTATTATTACTTTGTCATAAATATCCAAATTTAAGATATTGTATTTTATTGGTTTTTCACCGAATGATGGCAATAAACTTTCGGCTTAGAGTTTAAGTAATTATATTATGAAATCGATTTGTGGAAAATCGCACATTTACTTAACTATTTTTGCATTTTTTTATAGTTTGACACCATAATAATGATATGATATTTACTTATTATGCACTCTTACTGTAGGATAAAATCTGGTTAACAAGATTAAATATGGTTATATACCGTTACCAAAGCTAACCTTATTATTATGTATCGATCAACAAGCTCAAAATAGTCCCCGGTTTCAATAATTACTCTGATCCATTAAATATTGCGTCTAAAGGCCAACACAATTTAGCTTCGCCCCATCCCGAACCACGGAAATAAACAAATGGCGGACTAATTCGCAAATTAAACATGGATCCGACTGTCCCCCGACAAACACTAATTTGTCTCGAAAGATTACTGAATCCCGGAGCCGCGACCCGGGCCAATACGGCGGCGCGGGCGGTGCGTGCGACCGCATGTCAACCCGGGATTATATCGATAAATATTTCACTTCTCTAATCGTAACTGATTTTGGATGACATCTTATTATTAATTTATTGTAATTGACTAATATAAATATTGTCAAGAGAAAATATCTGACTTGCCCTTACGTCGTAGTCTATCGTAAAGCACATTTGTGTGAAAGACACAGTTCCTCTTGCGGTTGCAATCTGGCAGTCAACGCATCAGCTACTCCTCTGGTGTTGCAGGTGTCCATGGGTGACGATTACTTACCACACAGGTCGCTCGTCAGATCGTTTGCCGAATTAATCCATTAAAAAAATAAGGAAGGTCCTTGTAAAGCAATCTCCAGGCAACCCCGTCGTTCTGGTGGGGAAGACATTGTCATGAATGGCTTATGTTTAACGATCCACCAGATCTAGTAAAATGTAACGGTAAAAAATCACTTTATATTGCCAAAAATAGTAAATGATCAACAAAATAAATCTAACCTAACCTAAACCTAATATTTGGTGACCATTTGGCCATTTTGGTGACCATATTTTATCCTATTTGGTAAGTATTTTGGTGATCAATTTACTAAGTTCGGCGGTCATTATATTTTGTCCCGTCATGAATTAGTACAACTTTGTCTAACCTTTTGGGTATACAGGCGTGATGGTACGTTATTATATGTTGCTGACTATAAAGAAAATCTTAAACTTGTACTACACCAATTTGTAGTGTAACTAAGTTTAGAAATAAATACATAGAATGCAACAAATTCTAAACGAGTACCGCTTGTTACAAAGTATTTTGCTCACGTTTTTAGAACTGGTTTGATGAAGTTTGAAAGAGTTTTGAAGTAAAATTAGATACCCTTTAGGATTTTCACACACGATCAACCAATTAAATATTTTATGTTCTTAACAAAATAGTAAATCGAAAATAACTTAGGATAAAATGTATATTAAAAATTTGCTTATTTAAAAAATATTATTTAGTACTTGCGATTGATTGATGATGCGTAATGCCAAATTCAATCCTTATTTCATATATATAAGTATTATATTTACTTGACTGAACATTGAGTTTGCTACTTTTGGGACCTTTTGCCCACTTCACAACCGAGGCACGACTACGAACTGCAACGACCATGTACATAAACTATAGATTCCCTAGATTCCTAGATAGAGGCTTGTCTTGAACTTCCTCTTTGCATGGGGTCAGACAAACTTGGCGCCATGGAACTGTTAGGAAAACTATAAAGACACACGTACAAGTTAATGATTTTGGTTTCATATTCATATTCATTTATTTTTGCACTCATGTTGTTTACAGAGATGGTAAATACTATATGGTATCAAACATGAACCCCGTTAGGGCACAGCAATAGCTTAAAATTAAATTAAATTATACAAGATTAAAATCACTGTCATGACTATGTTGAATTAATCTTATAACTAATTGTACATTTTATAATAATAGTAATTAGTGACTACAATCTGAATGTCTATGTAATATGTACCATGTATTCATGTTATAAAATGTCATATCAATATTATTTTTATTTATTTCTAGTATATTATTTTATTTATTCTATAATAGTATTTATTTATCAGTAAAGAATTCAGTTAGGCTATAATAACATTTTAATATCAAATATTTTTGTAATTCGTTTTTAAATTTATTTTCATACTCAATGGTTTTTATATTTTCTGGAATTTTGTTATATATTTTTACACACATTACCAACGGACCCGAATGAAATAAAGCTAATTTTGAGCTTGGTAATGCTAGTTTATTATGGTACCGTAGGTTTCGTTCTTGCGGGCGTTGATCTTTTGTTAAAGGAAAAAGTAGCGGATGGTTTTTGACAAACTAAATGACACTTACTAAATGACACTAACTAAATGACAGTGGCATTTCCTAAATGATGTCTTGTGAAAAGAAACACTAAAATCAATACAGACAACCGTGGTCCCTTTTTAAGTCCAGACATAGTAGAAGAATATGTGAGTGGCACAATGCACGGTAATGTCTGAAAATGAAAATAAAAATATCAAAAAGATTTGCCTTTTAAGAAAAGAACCATAGCGGCTTTGAGAAAGCCGTCCTAACTAATCACACGTATGCATCGTGTAGCTCAACCATAATTTAGGGACTTCATTATATTTTACATATTTTGCTCAGGTAAAACTGACGGTCTTGATCGCTTGCACAAGACCTAATCCCGAGAAAATGCGGCAGTGTCTTATCTGTGGTAAATTAAAATATAACCAGCATCGAACGTGTCACTGTCGATATAATGTGAAATATTACGTTCCTAAGAGATTAATATTTTCTGTGGTGCATCTGGGCCCCCGGGCCGGGGGCGGCGGCGGCCACTCAAATATAAATTGAACAATATATAGATTAGACTACTTGATAAAGATAAATTATTGTTGTAATTAGTTGTACCTACAGTCACCGTTATTTGTTTTAAGGCTTTTTTTATTTAATTTTGTACATGATAAACCACCTGGTCTGCTTATTAACTTGGAATAGCTCGTCAGTCACGTCTAAGGCTGGCTATACACTAGAGCGGAACGGAATCAACACACATGACATGTGAATTTTCTTGTTTATTTAATCTAGTGGTCCTATGCTATGCTCGAGGTCCTGGGTTCGATTCCAAGGCCGAGCAGTGTTATTGTGGTTTTCCATGAAATTCTCAATAGCAGTACGGACTTTGTGATTTGTGCCCAGTTAATTGTCTGGCAATAGGCTCGCCCTTAGTATATGGGGCCTAAATGGGAATTGTGAGTGTACATGTCACCGTAAAATTTTAAATATCGTTAGATCATAATCGATCTCGTGAGATTGTAATTTGTCGATTGTGAACCGTAACATACTGCTTACAATTTAATTGACTACTTCGCTTCTGGCTTCCATCATACCTTTTTTATACCACTAAGGTGTCAAACAAGCATACGGCCCTCCTGATGGTATGCGGTTTCCGTAGCCTATGGCCGCTTGCAACACCAGGGGCATCACTCGCGCGTTGCCGACCCTGTAAAAATCTTTTCACATCTTTTTTGAGAGGGTGGGCTCAAGATTAAGGAGGAATAGTTAGGCTGGCAGGAGCAGCCGGTTCCCCCCCCCCCCCCACTGCAAACACAACGCTTCCTCGCGGAGCTCGGGCTTGCTCACCGCTAGGAACACAACATAGCACGGAGTTGTTATTTGGCTACGATTTTCTGCAAGGTAAACATTATCTTACATGTGTGGACGGTAGCCACCCAGGCGGAACACTAGGTCCTACCATCAAGTGTAGGTTTCTCACGTGGGAGAGCCATGCTTCGGCACAAATGGGCCGGCTCGACCGGAGTGATACCACGGCCTCACAGAAAACCGGCGTGAAGCAGCGCTTGCGTTGTGTTACGCTGGGTGAGTGAGGTTACCGGAGGCCGAAACCCTTTTAAAAGGCGGGCAACGCACTCGTGACTCCTCTGGTGTTGCGGGTGTCCATGGGCGGCGGTTATCGCTTACCATCAGGTGATCCGTCTGCTCGTTTGCCCCCCTATCCCATAAAATAAAAGAAAAACACGTGTTTCTTCACAGCGAGCAAAGAGAAAATGTTGTATTTTTACCCATTTTCCCAAGGGCGAAATTCGTTCTTAGATACAAAAAAAAAGTAGAAGTAAGTAAGTAAAAAGTTTGACAAAGAGTTATCCGAAATATGAATAATTAAGATGAAGTTTTTATTAACTCTTATTTAACAAGATAGCTCTTTAGAAATATCTGAAAATCCGAGTTAAGAAAACTACTACTATATAATTATTATCTCTTCAAAGTGGTTAAATTTAAAATTTCTTTTGACGTCACAAAAATTTAACTATTCATAGTCGTGAAAGGCACACAGTCGTTAAAATATTAACACTTTTCGCTTCTGATTTCTTTTTGTGAAGTCTGTCAAAAATACTGATGTTCTGTGAATGAAACTAAATATATTAGTTTCGTTAGGCATTCATCTCTTTAAATATTAAAATATCAAAATTAAAAGCTTTTGTCGAAGATTTTACTCTAAGCAACTTGTGTATTTTTGAGCATCTATTATGCTTTTTCGTTTGAATTAATTATCTTAGCATAACATCACGCCTACACGCCCAGGTATAAGTGCAGAGTTCTCTGCTGCGGCTTCTAGACCAACAAGGCATTCAAATGGATAGCTTCGTAATTCCTTCAAAAATATAATGCGCAAGAACGTTTGAATTCAGATACAAAATGCATAAAAAAGTAATTTACGCGTCACCCCAACCCTCTAAGTATTGATATTTGAGTCACTTTGGCAATTGGTAGGCGTCCCCAATAACTATAAAAACCTTTTTACGTCTAGACGACCGACGAGTGGCGGGTTAAACATGCATGAATTACTGCGGGGACCGTAGCGGGCATAGGGTTATGGGAGAAACATTTTACTGTCTTAAAGAGTCCTGAATATTGAAGTGTCCTTGATAGTATCCGACTTTCGTTGTGAGGACAGTTCTATTTAACGAAACATTTTTCAAGTCATTAGATGCTTTAAATAACATAACATACCATCACGCCTGTATTCCCCGAAGGGTTAGGCAGAGGCGTACTAATGTACACCCACAGTTCGCCGGTATGTTTAGGTCCCATGTAATAGGGGGCGAGCCTATTGCCATTAACCGGGCACAAATTCCTAACTCCGAGCTGCTACTGGGAATTTCATAGAAAAACCCAATAACACTTTGCTCGACCTGGGAATCGAACCCAGGACCTCTAGCGTAGCAGTCGCGGTCAGGACCACTTGGCTATTGAGGCAGTAGATGCTTTAAATATTATGAGCAAAAGGAAACAAACGTTAGTCTAGTGTATAAAACAAGCACATGTTCAACCTAAGGCTGAGCGATACGCGAACCTGTCGACGTTGTGAAGAGGCTGATGAAACGCCACTTCGTTCTCTTGGGGAATGTGGATCGCTAATGCACAAGCGTAGCGCTCATCTAGGGAAACATACCTTAAGCCCGGATGAAATAAAAGAGCTCACCCCTAGGAAAATCCTGCAGTTCATGGTAGCTGCAGGATTCAGCGGTGAACTGTAACTCAAAAAGTGGCGATCACAATAGACCATTTTCGGTCGCAGTGATACTATAGCCGCAAGCAAACAATAAAAAAGCGCGAATGCTACCCTAGAATATAAATAAATAAATATTCTAGGACATTTTTACACAGCACCATCTAGTCCCAAACTAAGCAGAGCTTGTACTATGGGTACTAGACAATGGACATAATACTTATATACTTTTTTTTTTTTGTAAATACATACTTATAATACATAGAAACACCCAGACGAACACAAACACTTATATTCATCACATAAATTTTTGTGTCCTGTGGGAATCGAACCCACGACCTTATGGTCAGTAGTCCGGTACTCGAACCACTAAACCACAGAGGTCGTCGTAGAAGTCCTGGGTTCAATACTGAGGACGATCATTATTGGGTTTTTACGCCAATGTTCCACTGATCTGGTATCGTTTAGCTCCCTAGATTATCGTCGACCTACACAATGACTGATGCATGCGTGCCTTCAGATAGGACTGGTCTACTCAATGCCGCTGTCAACACCATAACAACACACATATTTGCTAGTAATTACTATGTCTAGACTTTAAAAGAGACCTTTATCTTGGACATCCTTCAACGTGCACACATCTTGTTATCGAAATATTGTACCAGTGAAGATTGTAACATAATTTATTTTAAAAGTGTCCATGGAGTTTCGTGCCGGATTCTTCTCCATAGGATCAACCTTTTGGAACCGTGCAACTAGAATCATAGCATTTCATTAACGCTTGTTAAAGCTTATTTGATATTTAAAAAAACACTTGAACTGAGTTGGATTCGGTCTTTCTTCTCAAAGGACGTCGGTTAGGAAAATCCTGTGCCATCTAGTAAAAAAAAAAACATTGACTTGGTAAAAGTGCCCTCAAAAGATCTATTTACAGAAATAAATATAATTTATCATTTACTATAAAACGCGTTTGTCTAGACGAGTTCAACTTACATGAATAATAGAGTGGCGACTGCTAACCGTTATGGCTGGGGAGTCGGGGACGATACAGCCATGAAAGACGTCATGGGGTTTCAATTCCGTCTTTGAAATATATGTTACATAGTATTTATATTATGCGAGAGATAAATGTATGTAAGAAACAGAGCTGGACTTACATTTTCAGTTTATAGTTCATTTCGATTCATTAATTAATTGTATCCTGGTCTATTGTGGTCTGTAAAAAAAAGTTATCTATTATAAAAAAACCGCCACAGAACCTACGTAAAGCACGAATTTCTCATTCGAAGCCAAGATAATGGGCAAAAGATTGTGTATGTCACGTCAATATGCAAAAAGAATATCATCATCATCATCATCAGCCTATAACAGTCCACTGCTGGACGTAGGCCTCCCCCAATGTGCGCCATTTCACCCTGTCCTCGGCCTGTCGCATCCAGCTACTGTCGGCAGCCTTTCGCAAATCATCACTCCCATCTTGCCGGGGGGCGTCCTACGCTACGTTTGCCGAGTCGCGGTCAAATTCGAAGACAAGAAACAGTTATTTATATTGTTTTGTCCCAACCTTATGTAATTAATTTAAAACTAAATTTACGCCTATTTAGTTATTCCCAATGGCGTGGGAATTTCCCGGATACCAATCCAAAATTCGTAGCGGATATCTATATATAGGATGTCCCAGAAGGCCTACTAATGGCGGGCCCGGAAAAAAAATTCATCGATGTATTCGCTACGGTTCCATAGTACCAGCCATTTAAAAAAAAACACAAAAATACTACCCTGAGTAAGTAAGCCCGCCATAAGTAGGCCTTTCCCCTATTGCCGGCTTATCGTCACGTTGTGGGACACCTGTATATCTTACTAGCTTCTGCCCGCGACTTCGTCCGCGTAGCGTGATGATATATAGCCTATCTCGATAAATGGGCTATCTAACACTGAAAGAATTTTTCAAATCGGACCAGTAGTTCCTGAGATTAGCGCATTCAAGTAAACAAACAAACAAACAAACTCTTCAGCTTTATATATTAGTATAGATTAGTATAGATATCGCAGAGAACTTATTTTTAAAGATATAGGTATAATTGTTTGGTGTACTTAATAGGGGACGCAGGTTCGCTCCTGCTTGCGTTGAATGTTTCTTTAATTGATATGTAGGTATCATTAATATATAAAACTTCTTAAGAACTTCCTAGAGCTATAATGTGTTTTGTTTTATTCTGACGCGTGATACTTACCTATTCTGTGACAGAGAAATATGACAAAACACGTGGTGGGAGAGCCATGCTTCGGCACGAATGGGCCGGCTCGACCGGAGCGATACCACGGTCTCACAGAAAACCGGCGTGAAACAACGCTTGCGTTGTGTACCGGAGGCCCAAACCCTTTTAAAAGGCGGGCAACGCACTTGTGACTCGTCTGGTGTTGCGGGTGTCCATGGGCGGCGGTTATCGCTTACCATCAGGTGATCCGTTTGCTCGTTTGCCCTACTATCCCATAAAAAAACATACTTTTAAGAAGTTTTACTTAATTATGAATTTAAGGGGAATTTAAAGGGAGTAAGTAATATCTTTATAAATGGTTAATGCATGCATTAATGCCAAATAAATCTATTAAAAAATAACTAGCGATTCCATTCGTCAAATTTCAAGTTTTATAGTTTCTGAGATTTCGTTATTACTAACTCAATTAATGGTATTTACGCTTTTATTTATAAGACTTTAAATAATGGGCTTAATTAAAATTTCTAGAAAACACGGTCTTGCAAGATTAAGTAAAAGATACCTCTGATATTAATTATTTTGGATTAAAGAGGTTCGATCGTATTTCATTGACTTTGAGCGGCGTGTCTTTTTTAATTTGTTGTTTAGATTCGGCAACTTACATTTTAGATTTTGTTAAATATTGAAATTACCAATATAATCTTCGTTGAGAGAACGTAATGTTATGAGTTTGTGACTTGCTATTTTATTTTTAACTAGCTTTTGCCTGCAACTTCGTGATTATATATAACCTATAGCCTTCCTCAATAAATGGGCTATCTAACACTGAAAGATTTTTTCAAATCGGACCCCTAGTTCCAGAGATTAGCGCGTTCAAGCAAACAAACAAACTCTTCAGCTTAATATATTAAGTATTAAGTACTAGCTTCTGCCCGCGACTTCGTCCGCGTAGCGTGATGATAAATAGCCTATAGCCATCCTTAATAAATGGGCTATCTAACACTGAAAGAATTTTTCAAATCGGACCAGTAGTTCCTGAGATTAGCGCGTTCAAGCAAACAAACAAACAAACTCTTCAGCTTTATATATTAGTATAGTATGGATAGATAATTAATTTCCATAGCTATAGTTACTGGTAATTAAGACGTACGAATAAGCCTGCTAACTAGTTTTTGCTGAGGATGTCGGTAATATTGAGACAAAAACATGACTAGGAATGGAAATTGCTACTTTTCAGTAATTTTTATGTAGAAAAAATTTGACTTGTGGGCAAAAGGTATCAAACCTGTGTCTTCTGGCTAGATACACCTGACGACTAAGACCACTAAGCCACCGCAAGTCCCACCGCAACCACCCGCCGTGTCGAAATTTGCCTTCACATGCTGAAGACGCAGGTTCGAATCCTGCCCGCAAGTCGAGTTTTTTTCCTTCACTATAACTGAAAAGTAGCATTTTCCATTCCTAGTCATGTTTTTCATACAAAAAAAAACACAAAATGATTGCTGTTTCATTTTAATTTGCTGAAATTGTTTTTTTTTTCACAGTGATTTCACCAGTGAAATATCACAGTCTGCTAATTCACTCCGAATTAAAAGTATTTAATGTGGAGTGAATTTACGTTCGCCTTGATTGAATGTACCATTTGTTAGGTACTTATAATGAGAATGAATAGCGCTAATTTATGATATGTTGATGGGTACTATAGTACTATGCAGTCGTGCTGCGTATATATTTAAAATATTTGTTTTTCTTTCCGTATTAAAACATAACATAGCATAAGATACCTTCACGCCTGTATTCCCCAAAGGGTTAGGCAGAGATGTACTAAGGTACACCCACATTTCGCCGGTATGCTTAGGTCCCATGTAGGGGCGAGCCTTTGAACACTAACCGGGCACTAATTCCAAATTGCTCCTGAGATTTTCATAGAAAAACCCAATAACACTGCTCCACCTGCAAATCTAACCCAGGACCTCTAGCATAGCAGTCGCACTTGGGAACACTAGACTAACAAGGCAGTCAGTAAAATCATTTTTATAAGTATGATTTTTATTTTCCATCACATTTAATTCTTTAGGGATGGCCACTTCTTCTACTGATCTCTATCACTCTGTCATAAAACGCATCATTTCTCACACAACCCATCCATCATCCATACAGGCTGACACACATAAGATCACGCTTTACATCAGCCATCTAAATCTACAAGTCAAGAACATTTTCCAGTCTAGATATTCAGACTGACATTGACAGAGACAAATTCCCAGATCGATGTAGTCAGAGGTTAGAGTAGTTAGAGGGCGTGTCCTGAGATCTAGTTCCTTAAGGGTTATAGTAGGTACTTAATATACGGTGAAATATGTTGAGTTCCTAGACCTTGTTAGGGGTAATTACGGTGGTATACACAATATTTAAGAAATGTATAGTCCGCATTTTTATCGACGCCGAAGCCGGGTCATACCAACTTTAACGTTGCCAATGTAGCCATTAATCAAGCACAAATCTAAACTAAGATTTTTATTGAAAAACCTAATAATATCTACGTTGCTCAAGTCAAGGTTTGAACCTAGCCACGCTTACAATCAATGTAAGCCCAAATTTTTTTTTGCATTTTTCATGCTAAGATTATAAAGCTATTATAGTGAAGGCAAAATTCGATAGGCAAGCAAAAATGCAAAAAAAAAACACAAAGATAGTTAATAGGTATGGTAGCATCGTACGACATAGAACTAACCGTATGGTAAGTCATTTCGGTTGAGAGGCGTAACTTGCTTTTCAATAGATGTTACTGACGTCACCTTTATGACGTAAGTTCAGAATGTGAGGGCGAATTTCGACATGGCAGGTGGGACTCGCGGTGGTTTAGAGGTCATAGCGTCTGGTGTACCTAACCAGAAGACCCAGGTCCGAATCCTGCCTGCGAAGCGAATTTTTCCTTCACTCCAATGAGTTATTTACGAAAACAGCTAACAAAAACAGAAGTAATTACAATTAGCGAAGCATCCGCTAGAGTACACCTCACCACTGAATCGCGCAGCTATTGTGTTCAAACAAATTGAGCTGTCAGAGAGACTTGCGCTCCGGGCTGTATGGGCGGCGGTGTGTTAACGATATGCTGTTATTGGTCCAGGTAATACAAGAATGACCTCAGTTAATTGGAGAATATAAAGGTTCGTTACATATGGTACCAGACAGTGTGACTCTGTTGTGTGTTTGTATATGAAAACCAGAATTTGAAGAGATATTTACTTTAACTGATTGATACTTAAAAAAGCCTATGTATGCTTTCCCTCAGACAAGACTAGAGCCAAATTGACCTGGACTATGGAGTTCAAAAGCAAAAATATTATACGTTTATGTAATTTTTTATATATATTGCTAGACTTAATATAATGATAATTAGCTTAGGAAGCTTAAGTTAAGCCTCACCGGACTTGCTCACTCCAAGAAATTCATAGGTTCCTCATCGAAATGCCAAAATGCCATTTGGAACTCCAGCAGGCGGCAGGCCCGTCATTTGATGGGGGCGCTGACCGGACACTTCGGGACTAACGCTCTCCTACAAAAGATGGGTCTGGCGGAGACATCAGCCTGCAGGGCCTGTAAAAGGTAAATTGTGAGCATGGAACACCTTCTGTGTATATGCGATGCAATGGCTAGAAAGCGAATGTGCCTTTTGGGTCAGGGTTATCCAAGACCAGAGGACTACAGACTCATACCCCCAAGCCTCATTATAAAGCTCATGGAAGAGCTGTTTGTAGAACTAGAAGGGGATGAGGAATAAGTTATTTAGGGGAAGCACAAAAGATCCCATTGGGTCGAAGTGCACTGAGGCCTTGCTGCCTCAGCCCTACACAAGATAAGATAAGATAAGCTTAGGAAAATGTAAAACACTTTTTGGCAAGTAAATGGCTATTATTATTACTTCAAACATTTAAAAACCCAACCAACCAATGATAATACTTGATTTGAATATCAAACCTCCAACCTCACGCTTAGTGGCCGAGTTTTTGTCCATTAGACCAAAGGGGCAGACAAAATGTAATAATAACACATAATTTTATCAACACAATACATTTTTATTTAAAAAAATCCTTGAATAAAATCCTCCCCTTGTATTTAAAAAAATAATAAACCCTTGATGAATCCCGCTTCAGTGGTCACATATAATTCTGAATAAGTACAATGAACCAATGAACGGTTGGAGGGTAGATAGGCATAATAAAGTGAATGGATAGACAAATGAATTTGATTAGTTTATTGTTGTAATAAATTCGATTTTTCATTGGAGATAATTTCTGCCTGTACCTACCTAGGTAATAATTGTGATGATTACTACAATATTTGAAAAATTATATGTTCGTTTTTATACTTCATGCTTCTTCTTTGCGGAGCCTTCAAATCATATAAAACCATATTTGTTAAATGTAAGTAGCAAGCGTGAATTTAAATCCCGGGGAACTGGTGGGACTTCATTTTTTTAAGGGATAGGGATACGAGCAGACGGATCACCTGGTGGTAAGCGATCAGCGCCGCCCATGCACAGATAATTATGTATACACTTGGCAAATTTTAAAAGCGATTTTCTCTTAATGTATTAATTGAAATTTTATGATGTTATGAACATAGTATTTTTGAACCAATGCTTTAATGATATGTTTATTATCACAAAGTTTGCAATCGTCATTTCATAAAAAAACGCTTTCGAATTTTAGTAAGTGTATACATATTGATGCTCGTGACTGTACACCCGCAACACCAGAAGAGTCGCATGTCCGCCTTTTCAAAGGGTTTGGGCCTCCGTTAACCTCACTCGGCGAAACACAACTCAAGCATTGTTTCACGCCGGTTTTCTGTGAGGCCGTGGTATCACTCCGGTCGAGCCGGCCCATTCGTGCCGAAGCGAGAGCCATCCCATGTTAAAAATCCTATCCACGTTAATAGGAGCAGGCTGTTAAATATCGCCGGTTAAATCACTGTAACAAGATAATTTATTTAAAAATGGTTAGTCAAGTGGTCCTAAGCGCGACTGCTACGCTAGAAATCCTGGGCTCAATTCCCAGATCGAGCAGTGTTATTGGGTTTTTCTAGGAAAATCTCAGTAGCAGCTCGGAGTTTAGAATTTGTGTAATGGCAACAGCTCGCCCCCTATGGCACATGGCTCCTAATTATGTTGGAAGATTATAAGTTAGTATGTTCTTAATCATCTATATACTTACATAGGTAATCTAGTTACTTTATCCTCAAAAAAATCTTTAAACAAACAAGTCGGTATGTTGTTGGTATTTTTGCCTACATTTTTGTCTAACTGTTTTTCCTAGCCTGAAGCTAGGTTTCGCTTTGGCTGTGTAAACAACGGCTCATTAGCAAACTTTCGAACAGTTCCTCTTGTTTGTAATATGGTGATTTTTTTTGTCACAACTTCCAGGGCTACCCTGAAAAACAAATATGTATGTAGGTATATTGTTTCTTGTTATTATGTATCTACTCTTTATTAACTCTGGAAATAAAACTGACATTAAAATTGACATTTATAATTGCTGTTTACTATATATCTATACTAATACGACGACGCTGTGGTTTAGTGGTTCGAGTACCGGACTGCTGACCATGAGATTGTGGGTTCGATTCCCACAGAACACAAAAATGTATGTGATGAATATGAGTGTTTGTGTTCGTCTGGGTGTTTCTTATGTATTATAAGTATGTATTTACAAAAAAAAAGTATATAAGTATTATATCCATTATCTAGTAAGTACCCATAAGTACAAGCTCTGCTTAGTTTGGGACTAGATGGTGCTGTGTAAAAAATGTCCCAGAATATTTATTATTATTTATAATATTATAAAGAGGAAAGGTTTGTATGTATGTTTGTAACGAATAAACTCAAAAACTCTTAATCCGATTTCGAAAATTCTTTCACCATTTTAATGCTAAATTATTCCAGATTAACATAAGCTATAGAATATTTTGAAAAAAAATTAGAGACTTCTCGATCCGTGCGAAGCCGCGGTGGGTCGCTAGTTATCTACGAGTATATGTAGGTATGTGCACCGTAGCCAACCCCATTTATAAGTTCAGTCCGGATATGTCTATCCTAAAGTTGCCTGAAATAAATTGCAGTTAGCGATAAAGCCGCCTATTATTTGTTTTTTGTCTCACTATGACCTGTCCCATGTTTAATTTGATGTTCATTAAAATATAATAAATAAATTTAGCACTTTGTGGTATAAGTATATTCAAAACCGGTGGTTGTACATCAACCTGGTAACCTCGGAAGTATATTCTATCAGATAAAAATGTTTATTTTTTTAATTCATCGGAAAAGTTCTAATAAACATATATTTCGCAATTTGAACGCGGTAGAGTAAACTAAATGGGTTCACCAATGGACGGAATGATTAATGAGAAAAGTTTTAGGCTATTTAACATCACGCAGCAAAGCGAGTGACATCGCGGTCACAGCTAGTTTCTAATAAAATAACGAGTAACATTTTGCAAAAGCAAGCTTAATATGCGCGTTGCGACTGCACGAATCCAATTGGAACGCAAATCATGGACTAATATGTAACCCGGTTATGCCGGGACCTATTTGTGAACTCGCAATCAAAGCAAATTGATAGGTATAGGTAGGTACACCGACTGTTTCTTACACAATAATTATGTTGACTTTCATGAATATTTAGTTTTTTTTTTGGTAATGTAACTGGTATAGTTCGCGCAAAATAACTTGACCCAAAAGTAACGGAGAGAGAAAAGTTTGCGCAGTACATTTGCGAGCAAAATGTACTAAAAACCGACTACTGCGCATCCGCCATTTTCGTTCAAGTTATTTTGCGTCAGCCATATATATGCACGTTTTCGGATCGGGCAGGGTTTTAAAACATTTTCTTTCCAAAAAAAATTACGACACCAGCCTTTACTGTTAAAATTCGAATTTCAAAAATCCTAAACATTCACGTTTTCGGATCGGGCAGGGTTTTAAAACATTTTCTTTACCAAAAAAAAATGACGACACTAGCCTTCACTGTTAAAATTCGAATTTCAAAAATCTCAAAACTCATTCAATTTCATCGATAAAATGATTCCAAAAACAAACAAGGTCCAATCGTCTATGGTAACAGAATTACGAACATATTTCTCGATTGGCGGGATCCAACGGTATTCGATTATCGTGCACGGGTAGTAGGGGAGTGAGGATAGTGAAAAATTTCTCTATATATAAACGAGTTAAAGGGCTGTACCATGTTTATTAGAATGTATTCAATGCTATTTTTATTACATTAAGATATTTTTCATTTCTGGATTCTTAGTGCTTTTAATAATTTATTTTGCTTAGTGGTCTACTGTCTATGGTCGTATTGATAGGCTTTGATTGCTTTCTGTGTTATTTACTTTTAAACGTCTATGTATTGGTAATGCTAAGCTAAGCGATTGAGTGATTTGAGTTTTTACTAATATAACGCGATAAAATCCGTAAAGTTGTTTCATTTAACTGCCTCATTAGCCCAGTGGTCCTGGGCGCGACTACTACGCTAAAGGTCCTGGGTTCGATTCCCAGGTCGAGCAAAGTGTTCTTGGGTTGTTCTATGAAATTCACAGTAGCAGCTCGGAGTTTGGAATTTGTGCACGGTTAATGGCAATAGGCTCGCCCCCTATTACATGGGACCCAAACATACCGGCGAACTGTGGGTGTACATTAGTACGCCTCTGCCTAACCCTTCGGGGAATGCAGGCGTGATGGTATGTTATGTATGTTTTTTTTTTCATTAAATAAAACATACATCTAAAATACTGAAATAAGACAACTTTTTGCGGATTTTATCGCGTTATATTGAGTTTATCATTTAACCGTAAAATGTATTCTAACTTCAATGTCTAAATTATAATATAAAATATTCTAAAATTGCGAGTTAGAAATCAGTATCTAAAATGCTTTCAGAAATGTTGAATACTCCTAATAGATTTTTACTTTGCGCTTTTTACTTTGAACAACAATAACACCGCAGTATGGCAAAATTACAGAGTCCGAGAAAAGTAAGCCACACAAATTAAAAAATAAGCAAAAGAAATATTTATTTAGTATATACATTCCTAGTAATTAACCCTACAATGAACTTATTCCTATTCAATCTGAGTTCATTTGCGAACCAGGTCGGAGCGACCGGCCGCGTCGCAGATACGGCGGAGGGTTGAGATATTTTAATTTATAACTAATCGGAACGCAGTCACGTTGGAAATGTTTATATGAACGTGAAGATTGGTGGGGTTGAAGCAATTTTTGTGTTAATATGTGGTTAGGTCAGAAAGTTTTTTATTTAACGGGGCCGTAATAAAATAAATATTTTTTTAAAATAAAGCTTACTTTAAAAATTTACCTGTAATGTAACTTCTCACAGGGCCTATAGCGTAGCAGTCGTGCTCGGGACCACTGAACTAATGAGATAGTAGACACCTTGACAGATTTCAAAAGAGATTTTATTTATTTACTAGCTTCTGCCCGTGACTTCGTCCGCGTAGCGTGATGATATATAGCCTATAGCCTTCCTCAATAAATGGGCTATCTAACACTGAAAGAATTTTTCAAATCGGACCTGTAGTTCCTGAGATTAGCACGTTCAAGCAAACAAACAAACAAACTCTTCAGCTTTATATATTAGTATAGATTTATTGTATTCTTTAATGTGCACCAAATGAAACATAGGACAGGACACACTGGGACAAAAAACATACAATGGGCGGCCTTATCGCTAACTGCAATTTCTACCCTAGGATTATCTATAAAATAGTAGATACCTATATTAGACAACAGATCTTAAACCCATTACCGAAATCGTTGAAGCAAATTCGAATATAATTCAAAATACAATAAAACCACCTGTATTGAACAATTTCCCGCTGCTATTGGATAATGGCTAGCGGAAATGGCGCCGCGATGACGTCACAGTGCTTCCGGCGAGCTCAGCCTACCTAGGCAATCTGTAGTCTCGATGTTGTTGCCAGTATGTTTCTATGTTACAGAAGAAGTGAAATTATGTAGGAATTCACCGTATGTGAAAAGTATTTTTTCGGGTTCCTAGTTTGGATAAATTTGAATGGGCTGGCTCGACCGGAGTGATACCATGGCCTCACAGAAAACCGGCGTGAAACAACGCTTACGTTGAGTTTCGCCGAGTGAGTGAGGATACCGGAGGCCCAAACCCTTTTAAAAGGTCAGCAACGCACCTCTGGTGTTGTGGGTGTCCATGGGCGTCGGTAATCGCAAAGCATCGGGGGCCTAAACCGATCGTTTGTCCCATAGTAAAATTCGTTAAGAAGCCGATATAAATTGATTTCCGCTGCCCAGATTACGTGTTTGACTTCCGAACGATACAAGGGTTTTAAAAAGAATAATACATCTGTCCAAAATTTTATATTAGGTGTTACCAATGTGGGTGGCCTCATTACGCCGTGGTCGCCGGTGCCCCTGGGTCGCCGGTGACTCTGGGACCCAGCGACCCAGCTTGTCGGATACGAAACCACTGTTGCCTGCGGTCACCACAGACTTATTATATTGTACTCCAACACAAAAAAAAAAACAAGAATATTTTTTACATTTTTTAACCCAATTATTTTATTTTTCAGGTAAATTCCTGGCTAACATCAAATTCTAGTTATTGAGTAAGGTACCAAAATATAAAATAACTTTATGTCAATTCTTCTAATACTTAATTTTTCTAAACTTACTAGTAGTCTGTTTTCACTGGTGTCAAAATCGTGGTCCCACTGGAAAATCACCCATCTGTAGGTAATCTAACCGCATCAATTTCAGCTTATCCACAAGCAGTTGATATTTAGGTAGGAGCTCCTAAAAATCTAGACAAATGTATTGTCTAGCTACAATAACTAAACCTAATAATATATTAGGTCCCGCATCCACTAAATGCGATGTAGTACTTTTTGGCTGTAGTATATCTTGAAAACGAATTTGTGACTTGGACCGTCTTGTTATCAAGGTTGACTGTCCACTATGGTGAATTTAATATCAACCGCAATTTACATACACTGACGAAGGCTCCTACCGATTCTTGTCAAAACACGAAACAGTCGCTATTCAAAATAGAAAATATCTTTTTACCCGACTGCGAAGGAAGGAGGAGGGTTATTAAAACTTACAAATTGCCAAAATTAAGCAACTCATTGCGGGGAGAATGGACACTGTATGCTCCTTTACTGAACAAATCTACATGTAATACAATCCTGATCCAGTGTTTCCGTTATTGTTTTGTAAAACATATTAATGTAAAATTCATATATTATGCATAGCACACAAGTAGGTATGTAAATTGTCTGAAATAAATAAATTGTATACGCCCTTTGTCGGCGGAAACTATAAACATACTTACAATTATTAACGGACACAAAATACTCAATAAAAATATTTGCGGGTAGTAATAGAGCCCACTACACACAGCCCAATGGCAATGTCTGCAATGCCATGCAATCTTATCACGGTCTACACAGAACTTGTTACGCCTCGGTGGGCAGCAACCCGAGCGGCCAGTGTTCACGTTGGCAGTGTTTCAGCGCATAAATTGGCACACGCGATAAACTCGCGGTCACCGACACATCTAGTTGCTAGAATTTGTGAGAAAAAGATACTACTTTCTTATTTTATTAGGAACTTTCAACACGTTTTTTCGACAAAGAACAGATAGGGGTTGTTGGCAAGACAGGGAGAGTAATTCGCATCTTTCTTGGAGTTTATTAAGTATAGGCCGTTAGGAACAATTTGCGCGTTCTCACGAGAGCCTTGACAGGATATTTTTTATTGTTTAAGTCGTCAAACTAGCAGAGAAGCCACATGCGTTTATACGGCGAGGAAACCTGCATGTCTGAGAGATTTTCTTGACGGCGTGTGAAGTCTGCCAACCAGCATTAGGAAAGCGTGGTGGAGCGCCAGTATTCGCGTTGTCCTCATTCTAAGAGGAGATCCCTGCTCTGTAGTGAGACAATGTAACGGGTTGATTATTTTATGCATCGAAATCCCCATACCCAGCAGCCACGTTACCGCTCACTGGATCACTGAAGGGCGGGCGTTTTGGGGGCTGTCTATATTGTAAAAATGACGTTCAAAAAGTACTACCTAGTAGTCTATATTGAATAAATGATTTTGACTTTGACTTTGAATGAGACAAACACAAACAGTACTAAAAATATTCCATCAACAAAAATATTCTGAACAAAATACATTTACCAATTAACCCTCAACTCGCCCCGCGCCACAGCGCAACTCAACCCTAGCGTGTCTACGTGTCCTTAACCCTAACGCTTGTAATTCAGAGCACCGCGCAATTGTGTTACCCAACACTGTTTCATCTACTGCAGACACCCTTATTGGCACTCCAGCGTTTTAGGGTTCCACAGACCGAAAAATGAAGGCTATTTGGGACTAGGGGGTAAAATTGTTTTGTAGGTACAGTGACTGGTAGATAATGGCGACAATAGTCTCAAGGTCGGTTAGCTCTTGTGTTTGATTCTCAGATGAAGCAGTGGTCTGAAATATTATTTATCAATTATTATAGTATAGATAATACGCACCTGATTACGAAAGTTTGAAGTGGCTTGGCTTGAAACTCGAGACCTACGAAATTTGGGAGTCCATTGAACATATCACTAGACTATAAACTTCCATACGCCATTTTTCATCTCCATTCATGGCTATGATAAATTTATTTACAGTTACGGAACCCACCCCGTCAGCAGCGGTTACACAGGAAAAATTCGCCAAATAACGGACGCATTGAACGAAGCACCTCCCGCTCTCGATTAACTGTTTCATCCAGAACGAAACCCCCACTTATCCCCGTTTTGGGGTTCCATGTTCACAAAACACTGGGTTTTAGGCTATGTGCACATTACTCACAGTTTTGTATGAGGTGGTAGAACTTTGCTGCTGAGATCTTTTGTGTTGGTACCACTGAATCTGCAGCTAAGCAATAATCTGCTAGTTTTATAGTCTTTCAGACGTTGAGAATAAGAATAGAAGATAAAATAGAAGGATACCCTTTTTATTTGTACCCTATTTATTGCAAATAAATTATTTGAATTTGAATTTGATAGTCAAAACAATCATCCTCCGAGCCTTTTCCTAACTATGTCGCGGTCGGCTTCCAGTCTACCCAGATGCGGCTGAATATCAGTATTTTACACGAAGCGACTGCCATCCGACCTCCGCGTCACAATTTCTGGGCAATACCGATATTCGAAGGATATTGTCAGGCTCTATTTGGCTTCTGACTACCACTAACATCTCTGTCCTCACCAAAAACTTTACTTATATCAAACTACTTATATATTATATACCCGATTTTAAGTATTTTTTCAGAATACGAAATGTGTAATTTATATTTTTCACTACCCGTTTGGGGGAAACGGGCGGGAGTGTTTACGGTCAACTATTGCTTAATTTACCATCGATCACTTCATAGTGTGGTTGATCGATCGAATCGTGCGAACTGAGTTATAAAACATTTTTATCAGTCGTCTCGCTCGCACTTACAGTAAAACTGATACTTTGTCGTTAGACTTGGATTTGTCGATAGGCGATAACAGGTAATGAAGAGCGAGGGTCAGGAAATAATTCAAAATACCAGCTACCTGCGTTCGACCGGTATGTCTTTATCGATAACTTTTGCAGCATTGTCACATACCTATTATCTTAGTGATTTATGACAGTTCGCACGTTGGTAATGGCCCAAGTATAGTGTGTACCTACCCTTAGAACGTCAGTTGCGTTCGACCGAGCAGCGGGGGGTTATGTGTGGCGTAAAAAATCGAGATCTGTTCGTTTGAGGGTTCAAAAGCCTGTGATGAAGTGGAACTTGATGGCGCAGTTTTATTTTTTAAATTCTGTGCCTTACATAGTTTTATTTTTTGCGTGCTTTATCTTTGCCAAATACTATACGATGCGCTTGTTAATTTTTTGTCCGAAGGATATACTAAAAATAATACTGTATATTTATTTGCAATTATTGACCGTTCGTTTGGCATATATCATATCATATCATTTATTTATTTTCAGGCATTTATGGCCCAAAGATATACATAGACATACATACCTTACAAACTAACATATATAAAATATATACAATAAGTGTTAGTATATAGAGCTTAAGACTATGTTAGTAGCACTTCACTTTGCACTTATTGTCTTTGTGCTGTCCTGTGGCACTTGTCCGCGTAAGCGACGTATAGTAATTGGCTTCTGAGCCATGGGTTGTAGGTTCGATCTCCGTACGTGTTTGTTCGTAACAGGTAACATTTAGAAGTTTTTATATTATTGACCTATCCAATGTGATCCGATGATCTGTGCGATGCCTATTTTTTGTCATAATTCTTCCCAGGTCCGCAGATAACAACTGGCCAAAGATTCATTGCAATCGGATGAAAAAAAAAAGAAAAAAAATGCATTATATAGGTACATTGGCTGTTTATTAAGTACAAAAGTGTGCGATGCGCGACAACAGCAGTAGTAATGTATGCGGGGTGTCATAAGACTTCGCTTATAGATATTTACACACTGAGGCACCCCTCTGAACTTCGGAGGACACGTCGGGCTGACACCGCGATGAGAATACATACGACTAGTCTGAGGGAGTCTAGAAACTTGTCTAATGTCTAGCGAATAAATAGACTAGTGTTTTCTTCGTATTTTTTTCAAATTAAGGCTATTCATCTTCTTACATCCTACCGCTGGGTAGCCTGACTGGCTAGCTGGCCTGCTTTAAATTATTCCTTAAAATCAAATTTCAATTAGTTTTTCGCATTTTCTAGATCTATAACACGTAAGATTCATGGAAGTAGCATTTGCGACATTTATCTATACTTACAATATTCACCACTGACACTTAAACCTTTTCTTGAAAATTTTTATTGTTGTTAAAAGTTGTGCAAATCGACAATTTTCGTCGTTGGCACAGTTTTTGGAGGATTGTCGGTGTAAATCAGAACTTTTGTAGTGCGAATTTCGCTGATCTGATATAACAAAGCGGGCATCTTTACCTTGCCATTAATCAGGCAAAAATCTAGAACCAACTTACCCCTACTAGTAAAATGACACAGGTCAGCCTAATAAAAAAAATCTCGACATTTAGATTCTTGGAGACACAGGATTTTGCAGGTCTTTACAATCGGCAACCGCGTTTTATCGGTGCAGTGGTTAGACCTATGTGGAAATCCTTAAATTGGAAGGTCCACAGATCTGACTGACCTAAAAATTGTAGCCACCAACTCTCCACTCACCCCTAAATACAAAAACAGTGTAAATATAAGTAGAGGGCAAACAAATGACGTCAGCGTGGGCGGAGGGCACACAATCGCTCCCATGACGGCTGTAAACTCCAGTCGTGTACACGGACCCTAATGATATTGTCACTGTTCAAATATCGAATGGAAAACACATTGCGAAAAGTGTTTAAAAGGTGAAAGTATATTGAGAATGAAGAAGCGGCCGTGTGGTTGCCTGTTTGAAACCCACCCATTACACTACCGACGTGAACCTACTCATAACAGAAGCATTTAGCTTAGCCCGAGGGGTTAACAAGAATACTAGTAGCGTGAGACCCACAGTAAGCTTTAAAAAAACACTATTCTAATTCCAAGGCCTTGTGTTGGGGTAGTGAATGATTTTGCGTTAAGAATGAATGATAAAAATGGTAACTGCCTTTTTAGCCAAGTGGTCCTGAGCGCGACTGCTAAGCTAGAGGTCCTGTGTTCGATTCCCAGGTCGAGCAGTGTTATTAGGTTTTTCTATAAAATTCCCAGTAGCAGCTCGGAGTTAGGAATTTGTGCCCGGTTAATGGCAATAGGCTCGCCCCCTATTACATGGGACCTAAACATACCGGCGAACTGTGGGTGTACATTAGTACGCCTCTGCCTAATCCTTCGGGGAATACAGGCGTGATGGTATGTTATAAAAATGGTTTAGCGCCCTCCACAGTGGTGACCCCGACGTGATTTAGGATTGTCCCTCATTGTTTTTCCACGTAACTCGGTAGATTTCGCTACGTGGGAGAGCCATGCTTCGGCACGAATGGGCCGGCTCGACCGGAGTGATACCACGGCCTCACAGAAAACCGGCGTGAAACAACGCTTGCGTTGTGTTTCGCCGAGTGAGTTGAGGTTACCGGAGGCCCAAACCCTTTTGCGCTGGGCGTAGGAACAGGGCAGATAACGCCCTGTTCCAACCACCATAAAGGGCTACGGGCGGCGGACTTGGGGAAGTCCGACCGCCCACTCACAAGGCCCGAGCTGGCAACGCGGTTTGCAGTTTCCGCGCCCCGCTCAGCGGATCGGTAGAAGAAGGGGAGAGAGAAGTCCACGTCTGTCTCCCCTTACGCGAAGGGGGCCGCAAAAGGCGGCCCGCCACTGCCGGGTCCGCGGACGAATGCTACAGCGCTCCCGTAGGCCCGGCACCAAAGTGGTGACGCGAAACGCCGAGGTTGGTTTTAGTCGGTAGATCGCTCTTTTCAGAGCGGAGTCCGACACACCCCACCGCTCTCCCCGGAGTGGTGGATAGTGCATAAAGCATTTCCAACCCCGTCAACAAAAAAAAAAAAAAAAAAAAGGCCCAAACCCTTTTAAAGGCGGGCAACGCACTTGCGACTCCTCTGGTGTTGCGGGTGTCCATGGGCGGCGGTTATCGCTTACCATCAGGTGATCCGTTTGCTCGTTTGCCCCCCTATCCCATAAAAAAAAAAAACCTATCTAATCTATTATTGTCTGCGCAAATCGTAAAGGTACTATCAGACTAGTATACTCGTGCGTAGCATGGTCACCGTGTGACCCAGTTGTGTCAAGCGCCAGGTACGACAATTTTATGGCCAATTTATTTGCGTATCGATGTGGGTGTCGTCACACTTGCATGCGATCGTGCTGAGCCAATACTGGAAATTGAATATTTTGCTCGAATCTTACATCAAGGTCCCAATTCGACTATTGTATTGTGTGAAAATCTTCATTCGATGACTTCAGAATTGTTGTTGATTTCTGACAGTTTTCCTTCAATCTGACAGTTCTTATGTCATTTAGAACTAAGACTTCAGCGCCAAAACAGGCCGAATTTTTGGGCTTTTGGAATTTAAGTGCGGATTTACCTAACGGTTAAAATTACACCTGTCACGATATTGACAGAATGACAATGACACTAGATATAATTATGTAGTTTATTACGTGTGAAAAGCGACACCTATCCTCTTAATAATAAAACATACATTGCCGTAAGTGTTTTTTGGCAGCGAAAAATACTAATGTTTGTCCGGGAAGCTTGTGATCGCACGGACTAAAAATCTTTAGTGGGAAAAACATCTCATCTTCCTTCGTTCCTCACTGCGACATACTCCTCAACTCAAGGCGCAGAAACTTGTCCTCAGTGGCTCAGTACCTATGTCATATTACCTCAATGGAGGCAAAAGGAACATACCTTAATTCAAAGCCACTTGTATAATCTCAACCCGCTTGTTTACGAGGATATAAACGCAATGAGATACACGCTCACAGAATGTTAATACAGCCTAATCATCCACTACGTGATTCTGTGTGCGTGTGTATAATTGATTTTGTATATGCCATGTATAACATGTATATTACCGTTATACTGTTATTTGATTGGTTCGTTTGTGGCTACATTTGTGAAGTAATGAGCGGGTGCTGTAATTTTAGTTGTGTTGTGCCATAACATACTAACACGAAAGTATTTTCCGAAGGGTCAGGCAGAGGCGTACAAATGTACACCCACTGTTTGCTGGTATGTTTAGGTCCTAATTCCCATGCAATAGGGGGAGACAAAAAACCCAAACAACAGCAAGTTAACTTGATTTCTGCTTCTTCTTCGACGTGACTAACCTTACAGTTAGTGAATGTTGTAGGTACGATGCTACCATAACTATTAACTATCTAAGATAATGAGTGCGTATTAATTAATGAAAAGTACCAATCATTTCCATGCCTAGTGTCATGCATGATGCCAGCAACTTCCATTGAAAACACTATACTTATATATCCTTTAACTGATATTTTGTGTACATTTGTTGGCACATCCCTAAGGTTTATGGCTTTGCCCGGCCATCGATCCCATACCTAAGGGATTCAGTGTATAAACAGTGAAGCGGAGTAAACCTTGATATCTGCCCCACTATATTATGTACTCATCAAGGTTGCGTATTCCAACAAGACTCTAGACATGTTGTAATGTAACGTCCGAATCAAAATGTATGAAAATTACACAAACTTTTGACAAATAAATTATACATTTTTTTTCTGGCGGTGTCAAAGGATTTTTTGAGACAAAAGATTGTCATGTCCTTATTTAAGGTCAGTATGTGGTATTGTAATTTTTTTCTAAATTGTGATCAGATCTTCACCAAATTTAAATGACCTCGGGACTATATGTATTCTCTCAAAGAAAAAAAGAATTTCCGAAATCGGTGTATAAATGACCGAGTAATCGAGTAAAAGTAAAATACAGACGAATTGAGAACCTCCTCGAAGTCGGTTGAAAACAGCGGAGTTGGCCCCCCTGTTAGTGAATAAAGACCTCGGATAAAGACATATAGGTTTAGACAGAGAGTAGTATATTTCTTGTACAGGCTCATCTTACAACCCGCCAGACATCCTACATCTAATAAAAGACACAAAAAGGCCGTCTCACATGTAAGACAAACCGCAAATGTAGTTAAAGCCCTTTCAGACAGGACTGTCGCGTCGGCGTGCGGTTTGCGCCGAGTGGCCTTCTATTGATGCCTTATTGAATCTTAGGTCGTGTTAATATTGCCAGACATGTTAATGCGACTATCGTCAGATTATTTCCGTGTCGTAGCACTTTGTCGTAGTAATTGTATTAACTAACAATGAATGTCAAAGCTGTCACTCTTAGTAACAAAAAATGGTCGCAAATTTGGCTACTGAATGTGAGTTCCTGGGTTCGATCGGTGAGTTGGTACCTGTTGGATATTTCTGATTATTATTGTGTTTTGGAGTTACCTTTAGGAAATTCTCTGTCCTTAATACACCCCGCATGTACTGCATCAGTACTTACACCCTTGTTTTACTCATAGGAAAATACCCGCCTAAGGGTATATTATGCAGACTTTAACTCGCATTCCTTCTCATCGTGTGCAGACTAATATTGCGTCCTTCCATTGTCAATATAAAAGAAAATAAATACGACAATTTGACGAAATTATCGCGCGGCTAATCCGTGTGGTGTGCCCGCGGCCTTTCCAGTAATGCCACAGGCTTGCAACTAACCCAATCACAGTAGTTCCATTTGTACGCGACTGTACCCAATGCGGCGCTCACGAGAATTACCCAAGTACAGTTACGTGCGCAAGCTGAATGATAAAACTAAGTTGTTTTTATTGACGCACCTCCTTTTTACCCGACTATGAAAATGGAAGAGTCATGAGTTATATGTATGAAGGCACCCGCTTTGCACATTAATAGAACTATGCCTAACCCTTCGGGGAATACAGGCATGTTGGTATGTATGAGCTATCATGTAGTTCTTACTGGAGTGTTAAAACAACTTGATTATAGTCTCGGCGTTTATTCTCCATGAACAAGAAGTTAGCGTCGAGCAAGAGAGCGTTACAAAAAAATTACAAAACTTTTGGCGCTTCTTTTGACATTGACGTATGTCAATACTGACACTGACATCTGCTCTTTTTATAGCGTGGTCTTCTGGCAGCCAGAGACAATTGATAAATGTCTACTCTAAGGTACCATCTATAAGGACAAAATTAAAGTAATAGATAAGTACGTTATTGTATAACATTTTTATACAACGAAAAAATGAAAATCGAATCAAGTTTCCCAAAGAAATGATAATTTAGACATACCGAAGGTGTTATTATTAAAACGAATTGCCAATTACATGGCAATTTCATACACTATATCACATCAAAAGATAAATGTTAAATTGAGTACATACCTACTGTAATTATAGGCAAGATGGCTGTAATTAAAATTATTTACAGAAATTAATTGAATTAATTCCAAAATATAATCAATTCCTAAACACATCGATTGATTTTATTTAGTGTTGCTACGCCATAGGTTTAGCGGGTACCTACTTTGCGAAAATAGTCGAGATAATGGTTTAAGGTTTAGGGGAGGACCCTCTCCCTGTCGGGGATGTCCGCTACAACTATTAGTGAAGTGAGCCAGTTGATTTACAATCTTTACTGACAAATTCGATTAGTCGCAAATTCGCAAGTTTGTCGTTGGCCTTTTTGGTGGACTGAACTTATTGTAACTATTGTGTATTCAGATACAGAGGGGCTTGTGATAAGGAAAAAACTACGATGATCAATTGTTTTGTGACGTTAAGCTTCGCTTGCCGCGGTCAGTATATGGATGGGTGATCGTTTTAACATATCGGGACCTCACCGTGCCTCGGAGAAGTATAAACATATCATATAATAGTACCCCAGTTTGCCTGTATGTTTAGATCCCATATAATAGGTGCTTTTCTGTGAAATTCTCAGAAGCAACTCGGAGTTTGGATTTGTGCCTGGCAATAAGTTCGACCCCTTTTAAATCAAACTTATCGGCGAACTGTGGACCCATTTGTACACCTCTGTATAACCCTTCGGGAAATACAGACTTGACGGTTGTTTAATAAAAAAATTGTACTAAAAATCGACCCTTAGTCATCCCAAAGATTACCAGTAAGCTTCTGAGCGTAAACGTCATTCCATATCCATCTTTAGATAATATCAACCAACAATTGACTCCTTCCCTTGACAAATAGTTCATCCACAATATCTTACCATACAAAATAAACCTCACGTACCTACTTATTCCCCTTTCGGCCATCTTGATCATTTGTCCTCCTACCTTTGGCTAGGGTTGTCACTGCCGCGGTACCACCGCGCGGTCACCGCGGGGCTTCCACGGGGTCATCGATAAAGTTTTCGGGTCGTTGGTGGTCGCTCTATAGTGCAAAACAAAGCCAATACGATCCGGGGTTTTAGGAAATTTAAGAATTTTGGGAAAATGTAAAGTGCAAGTTGTCGGTTTTATAATTATGATTTTCCAAAAATTGTGTTTCTCCGAAGTTTAATGAGAATATTGAATAGTATATCCTTTATTGTACACTAAAAACTAATGTCAAGTATAAGTTATCAATGAATTGCATTGATACACTCATGGCGCGAATGAAAATCATAAGAAAAATCTCATCTTAGTGAAGGAAAAATTCGTCTGCGGGCTGTTTCGAACCAGCGTCTTCTGATTCAATACACCAGACGCTATGACCATCTAAGCCACCACGAGACCCACCTGCCAGGTCGAAATTTGCCTTCACATTTAAGGTGACGTTAAATTTTTTGTAATTAATCTTACTCAAGAAAATATTAAATGATGAATGATATTTATTTCTGTAAATAGACCTTTTAAAGACACTTTTACAAGACATAGTTATAATTTTTTTTAAATTTGGCAACCTCTGAGAAGAAACACCGAAACAAACTCAGAAAACAAACAAGGTCAGTTTAAAGTCTAGACATAGTAGTAGCAATATGTGAGGGTTACAATGCAGGGTAATGTCTGAGATGGCCTTTGAAGAAAGAGCCATTATTATAGTATTAATATTTTTACCTCTAAGAGCCAACCCTGCCAACATCTCAGTAGCCGCGAATACAAATGATAGCCGTGCTCTGTTGAACACAACGCTTGACTTGGTAGTTGAAGTTCGATTCCCATCCCACGTGAACTGTCAGCTTCCATCTAATTCTCAATTTCCATTCTGAGAACTGGAGGAAATTCTACATTGAAGATTTTTACTTGATACCGATACTTAGGATACATTAGAAGTTATTTAGAAAGGTGAAGGTCAAAGTCTCACATTATTCTTGTTGTCTTTAACGGGTATAATGCGCTTCTGTTGAACGTGAGATTTCCGGGTTCGCTTGTCATTTGTTATCCAGCAGTTGCTTGACCTGATAGGCATTGTCAATAGCACCTAGTGAATAGCTAAAAGAAGTCATAATTGAGACCATTGCACTGCCAATTCGTAGTTCAAATCCTAGGCCTCTATTTTTTTTAATACTTTATATGCCCTATGCTTGGCTTTAACGCCAGTTCCCCTGATGTTAAGTGACACTATGTACGATGGATTAGAAGAAAGGTTTTTTTTTTTAAATTCTATATTGTACTTTGCATTAGTTTTGGTGTACAACAAAAAAACTCTAGTCTCTATTCTATTAATCATTACTTGCTTAAACAGTGAAGGCAAACATCGTAAGGAAACCGCCATGTCTGAGATATTTTCTCATCGGCGTCTGAAGTCAGACAAGCAAGTTTTTTAACGTGGGAGAGCCATGCTTCGGCACGAATTGGCCGACTCGACCGGAGTGATACCACGGCCCCACAGAAAATCGGCGTGAAACAACGCTTGCGTTGTGTTTCGCCGAGTGAGTTGAGGTTACCGGAGGCCCAAACCTTTTAAAAGGCGACAACGCACTTATGTCTCCTCTGGCGTTGCGGGTGTCCATGAGTGGTATCGCTTACCATCAGGTGACCCGTCTGCTCATTTGCTCCCCTAAAAAAAGCCTCACTAGCGCCGGGTGGTCGACTATAGCCTAACAAAATAAATTACCTAAATTTAAAAATTACCGAAATTTTTGAACGCCTAAAATCCACATTCAGCCTTTTGTCGTGGTGGGTCTCCCAATGAATAGACCTGGCGCTGCCGGGCTCATACTAATGTAATACTAATGTTACGCTCTGTGACAAGAATACGGATGGCTGGGCCTAATATATTTACAGTATAGCCTGTAGGGTAAGGCATGAGCGACCGGCGATTTCGAAAATTTTGAATAAAATCTGGTTTGCAGGCTTGAACTGAGAGATAAGATTATTATTTTTGCATTTCCCATGCTAAAATTATAGATTTTTAGTAAAGTAAAATGACTTTATAATCTTAGCTTGGAAAATGCAAAAAAAATACAAAAAGATAGTTAATAGGTAAGGTGCCATCACTGCCATCGAAATTACCACAAAGTAAGTCATGGTCGTGAGAAGCAAAGTATGTAACTTGTTTTTCAATAGTTGTCACTAACGTCACCTTTAAGGCCTAAATTTAGAATGTGAAGGCAAATTTCGACCTGCAGATGGGACTCGTTGTGGCTTAGTGGTCGTTGCGTCTGGTGTATCTAACCAGAAGATGTTCTAATGCTATATTTCTGTGGGCAAAAGTGGCTTTGGATATAGCATTACAACAATGCTATGATATTATATTTTTATTGTACTATAAAGAAATATCGCCGCTCATCAAATCGCTACCTCTCGTTGCTTGTAACACATCTGCTCGTAATACGAAGTCGAGTGGGCTGGAAAACTGAAGGGAACTGTCTCCACGGACATATCTCTTGAAGGCGCCGGGTTCTATTCCCGAGTGAGGACAATAAGGAAAATATAACTGATCCAGCAGATTGATTGGTTTTTGTTGTGGTAACATAATAACGAAAGGGGGAAATTAGAACAAAATAATGTAAGGATGGGAAACTGTTATGATTACGGATACATACTATTTTTTAAATATAAAATATTACGCTTGTGTATTATGAAGGGTTAGGCAGAGGCGTAATAAATACACACAAATTTCGCAGGCATGTTGGTCCCTTGGTAAAAGTGGAGCGCCTATTTTCACTAGCCGGGTATACAAATTGAAACTAGATGTTGCTGTTCTGTGAATTATCACAGAAAATTTTTCAATACTCAATACTTTATTGCGTACCTTAATGTAGATACAGATGTTATATTAATATTAAAGGAGCAATTATTGACCCTGTCGGGCACAGCAAAGTTCAATTCATTAGGAGAGAGGAGGAAAGTGCTTAATTTTTTATTAATTTTTACACTCAAATTTAAGTAATACTTTTGTAATAATTATTTTAATAACTGTAGTATTTGGTAACTGTATTGATAATATTTTATACTTTACTAAAATTATGTAGGTAGGTAATTTTTATTTTGTGATTATATTATTTATTTATTTTATTTTTCGGTTTCGGTTTAAAGAATTTATTTATTTCCCATAAGAACCTAAATTACAATGTTCACTTAGAATGAGAAATTTTTAAAATAACTTAAATTAAATTAAATTATGTCTCTGGGCTCTGCCAGTTACAGTTTAGGCTACCTACCGTAAATCCATTTTTTATTTGCGTAAACAACTAGATACTTACATAAATCGCTACGGTATGAGAACACTCGCCACCTTCACAATTCTTAATAATCCTTTTCAATTTTAGTTTAACTTTCCTATTATTACTACTACTACTCTCTCTATTTTATAATACTGTTCGACTCGGAAATCGAACTCAAGACCTCACGAAACTCAGTAAGGAAGCCCTAATTACGTGTAGTACTGTAGCGTGTGAAATCCTAGCAATTTTGCTTTATCTTTTTACGCGTTATTTTTGTACTAGCTTAGCGTAGATACTCGAATTGTCTGCTAGCTTCTGCCCGCAAAAACACATTCTATTTCACAGTTGACCGTAGGTACCATCTTTCAAATATACACTTAAAGAATAACCGCGTGTTGGGTCTGCATCGACCCGCAGACCGCACCCCGCAGTGTCAATACGGATATAAATATTAAACTATTTGCACCACAACTTGTGACAACTTCGAAGTCGGAAGCGAGCAATGATAAGTTACAATGAAAACCTCTTTGTCACCATTGAGTTATTACGTACTGGAGCAGAACAGACTTTTTAAGGGTCCGTCTGAGCTTGAATTGCCCACAAAAACGTAATACCAAATTAAATTTTTAATCCAAACAATATTTTAACAAATTGTGTTATTATTCAGATTTAGATACCTAACGGTATCTAAATCTTGGTTCTATCTAGGTTCCTCTAACGTACTATTTCGTTTACTTCTTCTTCACTGGAAATGAATGACCGGAAAATCGTTCCAAACTTGGTAAAGTTATCAAGAAATGCATTCACTTATATTTCCAGTGAAGTATTTTGGACGAAATGGTAGAGCAGGAACCTAGATTAACGATTTATTTTGGTTTTACGTTTTTTTGGTTAATAATATTTTAATTAATTTGAGGTCACTGAGTGGAGAACGCCTTAAATAGTATTGTTATATGTAATAATATGTATAACTCTGGATCTGGATCTGTTCAGCTGAACAGATGAGACAACATAGGAGTGCTTGTGTCTGTAACGTAACGAACTGAACACCCCTCCTCTAGTACAAAGAACCTATAGCTCAATGTTGAGGAACAATAAGTTTATGCGAACGTTAGTAGTTTTTGTCGTCTGTCGTCTATTCTTTGCTCTGAAGTGTAAGTTGGCTTTAAGAAAAATGTTGACCAATAAGTTTTGACCGCGACAAGTCGACAACGAAGGTGCGAAAACACTTGTGAATGCGACTTTAGTTGAAACTTCTTGTATTGTCTTGAGACTGTCTGTGAATTTTGTCGAGCTGTGAATAGACCGTTTTATTTATTGCGAGCGATTAATGATTGGTTTTATTGTGTATGTTATTTTTGGCAAGTGATATCCATGAAGATATTGAGAGGTGTACTGATGTACACCCACAGTTTGTTGGTATTTAACAGACCTAAAGGTCTCATGTAATGGGGGCAAGACTATTTGGCATTAGAATTTTTTTTACTAAGTGATAATAGATGAAAACAAGTGCAAACTCCCAGTTGTTACTGAGAATTTCTCAGTAAAACATCGATGAAGCTTTGCTCAACCTGGGAGCCCAGGATCACACACAAACTAATGTTGTTTATGTATAATGTTTCTTTTTTTTGGTGATGCTATTCGGATATCTCTATTCCCCTTTTGGATGGGACAGGGCTTTTTAAAGTAGTGTGTATAATATATTTAACTTTAGGTTTTAATATGTTTTTATGTAATTAATCTATGTACAACATTAAAAAACTGTATCACGAAAAATTACAAATTTATAAGCTTGTTATGTTATCTGGTTTTCCGTACAAAAACATGCTCAGCATGTCTTATTACCCCGGCCCCGCTGTTCGCCCGTGCCTAGTGCCGCCGCTATGACCTTCCGTGACTTGTGATAAGCTTGTATGATTGCGAAAAGATACCTAGGGCCACTTGCACCAACTTCTGAAATATGGTTAATTTAATTTAAGCACAAAATGACAATAGAAAATTGTGTTTAAATACAATTTAAAAAAGCTTTTATGGCCACTTGCACCAACTTCTCAAAGTTTAAATACAATTTAAACACATCTAAGAAGTTGGTGCAAGTGGCGCTTAGTGTAGCTCGGTGTCTCACCTCACTAGTAACTTTTTTAAACTGATTTTGGAACAAAATATGTCATGGTGTAAAATTGATTAGAATAGATTCAGTGATTTATATTCTGAACCAACTATATTTAGGATTCGCATACCTATACTAAAATAATCTATCTATACTAATATATAAAGCTGAAGAGTTTGTTTGTTTGTTTGTTTGAACGCGCTAATCTCAGGAACTACTGGTCCGATTTGAAAAATTCTTTCAGTGTTATATAGCTCATTTATTGAGGAAGGCTATAGGCTATATATCATCACGCTACGCAGACGACGTCGCGGGCAGAAGCTAGTGTTGTATATCCAGAGATATTCTAATATTTATTTGAAAGATATTGTAAGTATCCTGGTATGCCTTCCTGGTATGAAATAAATACTTTTCTTTCTTTCTTTCTAAGTTTTCAGCACCTCGGTCAAAGCTCAGGTGTAAGTTTAAAAGGTTTTCCTTGTAACATACTGTTTAACTGGCTTTATTATATTGAACATGTGAGTATGTTCTCCCCTTCGCAGTAAAACTCACAGTTGTTTTATAAAAAAAAATGATATAAATAAATTAAGTTTTCTAAACTTAAAAGTGTTATGTCTTATTTTAATACTAGCTTCTGCCCGCGACTTCGTCCGCGTGGAATAGTTACTTACTCTTAGCGTGATATATAGCCTATAGCTTTCCTCAATAAACAGGCTATCTAACTGAATTTTTTTTTCTA
This sequence comes from Acronicta leporina, assembly GCA_947256265.1. Lineage (NCBI taxonomy): Eukaryota > Metazoa > Arthropoda > Insecta > Lepidoptera > Noctuidae > Acronicta > Acronicta leporina. Next base: position 4,062,346 of record OX366540.1, on the reverse strand, counting down.
ATCGGGCCAGTAGTTCCTGAGATTAGCGCGACAAACAACCTCTTCAGCTTTATATATTAGTATAGATTTTAATATTAAAACGTCCAATACGTTAGTCTACCAGTGACCATGGATGCTGTAAAAGAACGACGGGAATTAAATATTATCAATACACCACGATAAAATCTATAAAAAGTCGTTTATAAACAACACCTGTGACAATCGATAGGGATGTTCAGAAGCCCAAAAATTTCATTTATTCAATTTCATTTATTGACTATATTATGATTTATTTGCTTATAGTATAAATGTTGAATGAAATTGCTTTGATTTATTATAATGTTATTTATTATGATTTATTATTATGTTATGTTAAGCATTAATTTGTGGAAGTCGCCTCTTTGACATAGGCCTCCCCCAGCTTCCTCCAGTTGTCTCTGTCCCTAGCTAGTCTTCTACAATCTGGTCCACTACCGGTGTTAGGATATCGGTATTGCCGAAAATTGAGTTGTGTGTGGCATACCTAATGACAGTCACTTTGTGTACAACACTGATATTCAGCCGCATCTGGTTGGAAGCCAATAACAACATAGGAAATGGCTAGTAGGATGATTAGGTATTTGATCTTTATATTGACACATACACAGCACACATTAAAAAAAGTTTGCGATCACTAGCTTGAGCTGTTTTGTTTTTTAATTTAACTTTATCAAGAAAAATCTTTGTTGTCTGCCTCATCAGCCCAGTGGTCCTGAGCGTTTGTCTGACTGTCCTGAGCCTGACTGCTACGCTAGAGGTCCTGGGTTCGATTCCCAGGTCGAGCAAAGTGTTATTGGGTTTTTCTATGAAATTCCCAGTAGCAGTTCGGAGTTTGGAATTTGTGCCCGGTTAGTTGCAATAGGCTCGCCCCCTATTACATGGGACCTAAACATACCGGCGAACTGTGGTACGCCTCTGCCTAACCCTTCGGGGAATACCTACAGGCGTGATGGTATATGTGTATTTTCTTTAAATAAAAATTCTGTTTGAAATTAAAAAATAAAACTACTTTTTTATTTTTTATGAAAAAATTGAGTAATTAATCATATTGTAATTGTAAAAGATTTCGATTTTTCAAAGTGATCGCAAACTTTTTTTGATGTGTGTATCTTTAAAAGAACAGGGTGGAACGCACGTCAAAACGACCCTATCTATGGTCCTACTACTTACGGCAGATGCGAATAACAAATCAGCTGATAGATTTACTTACGACTAGCTGTAAACCACGACTTCGCCCGCGTAGTATTTAAAAAAATGCAGCCCAATTTACCCTCTGTTACTTCAGCTATCTGCCAGTGAAAGTCCCGTCAAAATTGGCCCAGCCATTTCAGAGAGTAGCCGGAATAAACAGACAGACAGCCAAAAAATTGTAAAAAATGTTGTTTTGGTATATGTACCGTATATAATAGAAAGAAAGAAAGAGAAAGAAACGTTTAATCACTATAAAAACAGCGAGTACATATAGACACAAGTAACAATAAATATTAAAACTAAACAAACAGAAGGTACGGTGGCCAGCACATCAAGCCTCCACAAAATGTCAAACCCTCTACGTCGACTTTGATCTTAATTGTCAACAATTTAAGGTTCAAAATCATTCGTAGAAAGTTGACAGTTCTGTATAACCCGATGTGCTGGCGACCGCACATCGCCGCTGTTCATAGCAATAAGGTCCCCACTTAGCGTAATGCTGCAGCGCCTTAAGTCGCTGCAGCGCTGATTTTTTCAATATGCATACAATGATATAAAAAAAAGCCCTATAGAAATGTGTTTTGGCACTCACGAAAATATCTAATATAATACATAAAGTGCACTTAGTAAAAAGCTGTTATATTAATATTACAAACAGACACTCCAATTTTATTTATTTGTGTAGATGTATAGATTAGTTTCCAGGGGCGGCGATATAGTGTAACATGTTTAGCCGACAAAATTGTTCGGACGGCCGTATCGATGGATCTGAAATAATTACTTCAAGATCGAAAATATTTCATATGCCTATATTCTAATAATTCTATTTTTTTCTTCTGTTTCAGGTAAGTTCCTGCTTACATATACGTTCATATCGTCATAGAGGATGAAAGTAGCACATTATTTTCAACACACCGTAAGTTTTTGGCAGGCTTTTATTTATCTAAAGATAAAATAATTATTATTTATCTAAAGATAAAAAGATGAATTCTCAAGTAATTGAATGACAATTTAATTTTGTAATTCCAATGACATCAGGGGCCCAAGTCTGCTATTTCAGTTGTATCAAAATGGTCGTTCAATGGCACTAAATGACATAAGAACTGACAGATTTCGTAGACAAAACTGTCAAAAATCAACAATTCTGCAGCCATTGAGTGACGATTTTGACACGACAAAATAGCAGACTTGGGGCCCTGAATTGTTGAAATTTGACAGTTCTTTTATAATTGATTGCCTTTGACCGAACATTCTGATACAATAGGATAATTGACTAGTGTTGGATTTATAAAAAAACAGGCTTAGCGAAGTGTAAATAAAAATTATAATTGTCTTTTCCTCTTCCGCACCCAAATGATAAAAACGGGACCCTATTACTAAGACTTCGCTGTCTGTCCGTCTGTCCGTCCGTCTGTCTGTCACCAGGCTGTATATCAAGAACCGCAATAGCTAGACAGTTGAAATTTTCACAAATTATGTATTTCTGTTGCCGCTATAACCACAAATAATAAAAAACAAAAAAAAAATTAAGGGGAGCTTCCATATAACAAAAGCGACCTTTCCCTTCACCTCCACCCTTCTGTATGACCCAGACTTTAGATTCAAACCTACAATTTTATTTTCCCGACTACCCGCACTTGGTAACATGTGTCCATCCGCACATTGCAACTAATTGTGCCGGAATTAGCTGCAGTCTGTTGTTACCAGCTACCACTACACGGTACGAATGAGTTATAAATAAAATAAACTCCTCGAGTTCAGGAAAGGAATAGAAACAGAATATATTATTATTTTTAACATACCATGACGCTTGTTTTCGCCGAATGGTTAGGCAGAGGTGTACTAATGTACATCCACAGTTCGCCAGTATGTTTAGGGGAGCGAGCCTATTGCCATTAACCGGGCACAAATTCCAAACTCCGAATTTTCATAGAAAAACACAATAATACTGCTCGACCTGGGAATCGAACCCAGGACCTCAAGCATAGCAGTCGTGCTCAGGACCACTAGGCTAATTAGGCAGTAGGTTTTTTATATCAGGCGTAAATGCAAACAAGGGGTTTTCATTTTTTATTCTCTGTCGAGTTCTCAATTCGACTCTAAATCAAGTACACTGAAGAAGTGCAGAGAATGAAACAAGAAACATTCCAATGTCACCTTTCTAATAATCAGTTTACGTTTTTTTTAAGGTGTCAAACAAGGATACGGCCCGCCTGATGGTAAGCGGTTACCGTAGCCTATGGCCGCTTGCAACATCAGGGGTATCACTCACGCGTTGCCGACCCTGTAAAAATCTTTTCACACCCAATTTGGAAGGGTGGGGTAACGATTAACGAGGAATAGTTGGGCTAATAGCATAGGAGACAAATGAGATAAGTGTGATGCTTAGGCCCGGCGGCCACTGGTGGCACGGCATGGCAAAGTATTTTTAGGCGACAAATAAAAATATAACTTAATGGTATGGTATTAAAGTTGAATTTTCATTGTTAACTGTCGTAAGTATAAAAATAATAACGCGGTATGCTTATCAACTTGCTTTCAACTTTATTTCCATCCTATTAAGTTAAATTTTATTCGACGCCTAAAAATACTTTGCCATGCCGTGCCGTCAATGGGCGCCGGGCCTTAAACGCCACCGGTCAGCCAGCCAGCCCATTCGTGCCGAAGCATCGCTGTCCTACGATTATTGTGTTATAGCAATAGGCTTGCCACATGGGAACTAAACAAATAATCTTACTGTGGGTCTACACCTTTGCTTAACCTTTCGGGGAAAACAGGTGTAGTTATGGTATAATGTCCGTCAGAAACGCTATCTTCATATCTTGTTACTAGCTTCTGTCCGCGACTTCGTCCGCGTAGCGTGATAATATAAAGCCTATAGCCTTCCTCAATAAATGGGCTATCTAACACTGAAATATTTTTTCAAATTGGACCAGTAGTTCCTGAGATTAGCGCGTTCAAGCAAACAAACAAACTCTTGAGCTTTATATATTAGTATATATATAAGAAGTATAGATTGAAGCGGCAGTAGACTAAGTAATGACTAGGGCGTCGGACTTGCGATCATTTGGTTACTGGTTTGAAACTCACCCATTGCACTACCGACGTGAACCCACACGTAACACAAGCATTTAACAAGAATACTAGTAATGTGCAACCCACAATGCGAGTAAGCTTTTAAAAAAAATGCTTTTCATATTTTTACGTAGACGGGTTTTAGATTTGTTAAACAGTTTTTTTTACAATGGCAGTTTCCTGGACTTTAAATGACTTCAAACTCCCCTACGGAATACTGCTTAATTCGCATCACTAAATACAACACTAGTGCGCACTCGTTCGCACTAATGTGCACCAAAATTAGCAACATTGTCGTTTGAGCGGTACGGATTTAGACGCAAGCGACTGCCGGCTATTAACTGCACGCTCGCTCATTGGTCTAGTTGTTAGTAGAAGCAGTTTTTTTTTTTAAAAAAAAGCTTACTAGCAATCTGGGTCACACATTACTAGTATTCTTGTTAACCCCTCGTGCTAAGCTAAATGCTTGTGTTACGAGTGGGTTCACGTCGGTAGTGTAATGGGTGGGGTTCGAACCGGCAACCACATGATCGCAAGTCCGACGCCCAAGCCATTAGGCTACCACCGCTTCAAATTTGAGGGTTCGATTCTCAGTGCAGGCTAAGATTGAGGTGATTTTCGTTTGGAATATTTTGGGTTGTTTTTTGGAGCCTAAAAAGATTTTACGCATATAAAATGTGTTTAGAAAATACTGTTCGATCTGTAAAGGTAAACGTAAAATAAAAATACCCTGAAAATAATACCCGACAATAAACTTTATTTATATTTTTTTATACATACATACATACACTCACGCCCTTCTCCCACAGGGGTAGGCAGAAACTATAGACTGCCACTTGCTACGATTCTTGCATGCCTCTTTTGCTTCTGCGATATTCATACATCTTCTCATACATACGCGCCGGTTGCGAGTACTACGCACCTGACCTTTTTTGAATTTTCCATGCTAAGATTATAAAATTTTAATAAGAAAAAAAAAGAGATGGCGTGACGATTTTGATACCTTCAGGGCAAATTGGGTCCAGATAACACAAGATCGTGATAGATAGAGACATGAGGGGGAGGCCTTTGCCCAGCAGTGGGACACATAAGGCTCATAATCATAATCATAATGAAGGAAAAATTCGACTTGCGGGCAGGACGTAAATTCAGAATGTGAAGGGACTCGCGGTGGCTTAGTCTTCATAGCGTCTGGTTTGATTTTTTTTTTGTTTGAAATAGAAATGTAAAAATTATTGGAACCGATTCAGTTACTTATTCTGAACAATTATATTCAAGTTTCGCATAAAGCAATGATTTTGTATATGCCTCTTTCGGTGCGGACACGTTTTTTTTTAAATTTAGTTCACGAGTAACACATTAGAATCCTTGGTGCGCGAGTTTGACTCGCTGATCCCCGGATTTTTATGTGAATTTACCTGCGTGGCTATTCAGGAAACCTGCCTACCTTCAGACAGATGGTTATTACTCGTAGTTATTGAGTAGTACGTGAACTCTACCATAGTAAAATTGTAAAAAAGCTGTGTCTGTACATTGAATATATTTAAAAAGCGGCGGTAGCCTAATGGCTAGGGCGTCGGACTTGCGATCATGTGGATGCCGGTTCGAAACTCACCTATTGCACTACCGACGTGAACCCACTCGTAACACAAGCATTTAGCTTAGCACGAGGGGTTAACAGGATTACTAGTAATGTGCGACCAACATAGCTAGTCACCTTTTAAAAAAAAAAACAAGTGTGTTAGGGTATATAAACGCCTCCGAACCAAAAAATTTGATTATTACAATTCTTGTCTGTTTGTTACGGGTTGGCGCAAAAACTACTGAATAAATTTTAAATTTGTTATCACTGTTAGAAAGTATGTGCTCCAACTTAAAAACTGGTGTACTTCTTATCTCAAATAATTAAACGGAACCTGAGATACAGCTTGACGACCTCTCTAATGTATAAACACCTATACAAAGCAGAGATCATCATTGTTGGTTTTTGAGCTTCAAGTGAGCGAAGCCGCGGGCAGAGGCTAGTACGTGAATAATAAAGTTGTTGACGTCACGTATGATCGGTCGTCTGTGCTTACTGTCACCGTTGATTCGATCCAACTGCGCGAGTGTACTGGCTCCCATCCTGACAGTACTTAACCTCGATACTTAACATGATAAATGACATCTGTCCACTTCAACTTATCTGATTCACCCAGCGTATATTGGTAAATGGTACAAGCAGTACCATTTACCAATATACACTGAGTTCCGGGATGGGGAGACTTGCTACGTCACCTACGTAGATATTTAATAATCCATCCCAAACTACAGTAAGGTCTCTGTTCCTAACGGCCTGTGGGTGGTGGATCCAGCAATTTTTGTGCCACTGTTATTACAGTCAAAAGCTTATTATTCTTTAATTTATTATAATTACTTATTTTATACATTTTTAAATATTTTTTAAAGATTAAAAAAAAACATTTAAAAATATATAAAATAGTAGCCCACCGGTATTATCGGTGGTCAGGGCTCCAGAGAGAGGAACCTCCTAACAATGCGGGCCCGTGTCCAGAGCTTTCTGTATCAAGCCCTTGATCCAGCCAGCTAGTGAGAGCCTCCGTAGGTGTTGGTCGAGGCTCTTGGCTATTAGACCATTGGCTGACACAACGATTGGTACAATGACCGCCGAATCCACCCCCCACATGTCGACAACCTCGTGTGCCAAATCAAGATTACAGTCAAAAGCTTATTATAAGAGAAAACTCTCAGTCCACACTTGACGCTCTCGTTAAAGGACTGGAAAGCGATACTCCGTGGACTTTTCGAGGCAAAAGGTAGCCGATGCTCTTCTTTAGGATTCAAAATTTCATTCCTCTGCCAAATTTTATCGAAATCTGTTCAGCGGTTTAAGCGTAAAAATGTAACAGTCGAACTTTATAGTTCGAGTTTAGGTTTTTATTTATGCATCTTAAAACATACGTTGACGGACTTAATACTTTAGGCATTTTCTAACACTTATCCTTAGACATATATATTTGATAAAGCAGGTGTAGTGTAACTAATAGAGAAAAAAAAATGCCATATGAAAATCTTACGTATGGATTAATTATTAGTGTACGTATTATGTAGATTTACAGTAAAAATAACAAAAACCACAAGGAACTCCAATCCATTAGGCCTTACCACTTAACCCTAAAACGCCTTCATATGAATATTGTTAACACGGGCTCTAAGCCGAGGCCCAGAAATTGTAAAAACAGCCGCTGTCAAGGCTGTGGGCACGGGGGTGTTCCCCCGAGTCCTGGCCACACCTATATAAATGGAAAGGCCTTGTACTGTGGCCCCATGAGGCCTTAGCGGTGTGTGCTAAAAAATGGACACTCCCGAAGCTGGTCCTCGTAAAATTATAATATGGAAAGTAAACGGATATTATCGTGTCGTGATCCGGGGAGCATTTAGAATAAAGTGGAGCACAGAAGCAGAATTGCTTTTTTTGAATGTAACATCACGCCTGTATTCCCCGAAGGGTTAGGCAGAGGCGTACAAATGTACAACCACAATTCGCCGGGATTTACACAGGGCACAACATCAAAACTCCGAGCTGCTACTGAGAATTTTATTGAAAAATTAGCTTCCGCTCGCGACTTCTTCCGCGTGGAATAGTTACTTAGTCTTAGCGTGATGATTTAAAGCCTATAATAGCCTTCCTCGATAAATGGGCTATCTAACACTGAAAGAATTTTTAAATCGGACCAGTAGTGCCTGAGATTAGCGCGTTAAAGCAAACAAACAAACTCTTCAGCTTTATTCTCTACTATTATAAAATTGTAAAAAAGCTGTTTTAAAAATATATAAACGTCTCCGAACCCAAAAATGTGATTTTTAAAATTCTTGTCTGTTTGTTACGGGTTGGCGCAAAAACTACTGAATAGATTTTAATTTTGTTATCGCTGTTAGAAAGTATAATTATGTTCCAACTTAAAAACTGGTATACTTTTTATCTGAAATAATTAAACGGATCCTGAGATACAGCTTGACCTCTCCAATGTATAGAGACCCATACAAAGAAGAGATCATCACTGTTGGTTTTTGACCTCCAGGTGAGCGAAGCCGCGGGCATAAGCTAGTATATTAGTATAGATATTGATTCAATAACACTGCTCGACCTTGTAATCGAATCCAGAACCTCTAGCGTAGCAGTCGCGGTTGTCAACATCGGTGAGTCTTTATTAGAATTAAAAATTTTGAGGCCTGCTCGAGCTATGAAGTCATTAATTTATCCATATAGTTTTACCCACAAACAAACCGTCCAACAAATATCGATATAATTCGATAGCTATTATTATTTATGTGGTGCTAGCTGGAAGCGGATGTGACCGAATTCGCGCGAATGGAAGAGCTTGACCGCCCGGTAAAGCGATTTGTCAATACTCGATTGTAGTCGGTGCGTGACATTTTGATACTTGGAATTGATTAACAAGAAATATTATAATGAAGGATGTAGTTTATTCTATTGTATCATAAAACATCATCACTCTGTGTCTGTATTACCCTTATATCGGCTTTTTTGCCATTAACCGGGCAAAAGTCCAAATTCCAAGCGACTATCACATTGCATTTTCCATGCTAAGGTTACTGTAACTTTTCTAATTTATTATTAGATTATTGGAAACCTAATAATATTGGGAAATACCTAAACTTCTATCTATAATCTATAGGTTCTTAACAGTATTTCTCCTATACACACAAACACGCAGTTAACAACAATATAATTGTTATAATATATTCTTGTAATGCCTAAATAATTAGACTAAAAAAATCCAATTACAATTCCAAAAGCATGTTAGTATTTCTTTTTATTAACATAGAAATTGTGTTCAGTGAATATTGAATATTTAATGTAGATTCAGGAATTAGGTGAAATACTTACCTAATTTTGAGTACGTAGACTATGTAAATTATTTAATACATGATTACATTTTACATCACAGTGTCTCGTCATCTCATGTGTCTACTCAATTTGATGTTCTTTCTTTGTAAGAGAAATTTTTCAATTTAATTTGCTTATAAATATTATGATTTATACTGACATTTACGCGAATATTAGACATTGAAATGAAACTACTTTTTACAGATTTCATCGCGGTATATTGATATTATTTAGTTCCCAGTTCCCAGGGGAATAATATAAATATTATTCTGAAAATATCCCATTATTGGTATTTCAATTCAATTTTCATTAGCAGTTCCTAGTTTGAATTCTTGCCCTATAAGTGGTCATAGATTTGCTTACTTGCTCAGGATCTAAACATAGCGAACTATATACATCAACAACCTTTGCCAACCTGTGAGGAATACAGGTTTAATGGTACCTACATGATAATATTTAAAGTATCAAAATCGCGTAGACGCTGTACAATTCATTGGCCAGCTAGTTTTGATCGTCGCGGCGTATGGATCGTTAAGTGATTGGCCCTTACGCTTCACAGACCCCACTGAATGAACTATATTTACATCTGTATCTATAAAATATGAAAGAATAAACAGCCAAATGAGACACAGTTCATTCAAAATGTTTTTGTTTCAAATAAGCTTTCGCAAGCATTTATGCGCAGAGACATACATAATTATACTGCAAGCAATAATGTGATAACATTATTTTGTCCCAGCAGGAATTTGTCCTGTGAAATTAATCAGTAGGCTTCATTGTCCGAAGCCTACTGATTAATTTCACAGGACAAATTAGGCCTCAACAAGACACGTGCCAGTGATACTACTGGAGTTCTGGCGTTTATAGGCTACGGATGCGGCTTACAATCAGGCTGCCCATATGCTTCTTTGTCATCTTATATCCTACTATCCTACTAATATTATAAATGCGGAAGTTTGTGAGGATGGATTGATGGATGGATGGATGTTTGTTACTCTTTCACGCCAGAACGGCTGAACGGATCTGGACAAAATTTTGCAAAGAGATAGATTATAGTCTGGAATAACACATGGGCTCCTTTTTATCTGAAGTCCACGCAGACGAAGTGGCGGGCATAAGCTAGTCTAATAATAAGGAGGCAATCTACAATATCTAAAATCTTCAATTTACAATGAGAGAATGACTGAAAGACTATACCGAAAGGAATTTTTAGGGAGAATGTCATTGGTTGCGTTGGAAGAAGTCGTCCTAGTAAGACATACGCCGATTTTATGTGGAGGTCCTTCAATAAGGGCAAGTGCGTAATACTAGCAACCGGCGCGTATGTATGAGAAGATGTGAAGATGTGAATGACGGCGAACAATCTGTGCATGATATTATATAAACCCAAGATAATAATATATGTTGATAAACCGATAGAACCTAATAGTTACGTATGGTCTATGTACCTGACAAATAGCATTATACTACATGTGAACATTGAGTTATTAATTCTAGAGAGCTGCAATGTCAGTTTTACCTACATCAGTTAAAGCGAATGCGCCACAACTTATTTAGTGAGTCAGTGCTAATATGAATACAGAATACCAGTTTACAAGCATATATTCCAAAAATCTTTAATTAATATTGATATAGATACTTACTGTTGGTAGACCTTTGGCTTTACAATAAAGTCTTAAATTACCTAAATTTATATTGAAAGAAACGTAAAAATATCATCCTGAAAAATAACAATAACATAACGTAGTCTCAATCAGAAAATAATTATGTTTATTCATGTGTGCAAATGTGATTTGATGAAGCTTCTCTAGTGCGACAGAACATTATATCTCAATGTTCGTGAAGCCGAAAATATGTTCTGAAATCCATATTCATTTTATAAAACGAAGATTTGTTGTTGATCTTGGTATAAATTCAAGGATTTCGTATAATATATAAGATGGATCTAAGGGTTTATTTGAAAGGGAGGCGAAAAAATAAATAGAAATAGGTATATCACTGCTTTTTTCTCGACTTAGTTATTTTACCTTTAAGACGTAAAATTAGGATGTGAAGGCAAATTTCTACCTGGTGGGCTGGGACTCGCGGTGGCTTAGTTGGTCATGGCGTCTGGTGTATTGAACCAGAAGACGCAGGTTCGAGTCCCGCCCGCAGTCGAATTGTTTCTTTACTAAAATAACTTTGAAAATGCATTAAAGAATACAAAAGATGAGTTATTTTTATTTAATCCTGTTTTTTTTCGGTTGTAAAACTCTGCTGAGTTCCTCTGGTTGTTACCACTGTATTGCCTAATTCTGCCGGTACCTTAGCAATAGTGTACTGACATTATCGTCTTCCGGGTAATGTAGCCAGTAAATTATTGATCATATGTGCGGTATTACCCGATGGTTGGTTTGCGTATCGCGTCTTCTGGTTACTGCTTACCATCAGGTGGGCAGTTCATCATCGTAGCAGTAATAACTGTCTTAACTGTCTTAACTGTTCTGGGTTATAGGAGAAGTGAAGGCAAGTAGGATTTTTTGTAGAACAAACAAAAAGTCGCACTCAATAGGGTAATGAGCCAAATTGCTTCATTAGCCTAGTGGTCCTCAACTTGACTGCTACGCCAGAGGCCCTGTATTCGATTCCCAGGTTGAGCAAAGTGTTATCGTGTTTATCTATGAAATTCACAGTATCACAGCGAAGCTTGGGATTTGTGACCGGTTAATGACACAAATTGGACCCCACTCGGAGCGAAGCGACAGCGTGGTCGGCCCAGACGGAGGTAGCGCCATGAATTGGACTCTAGCGGTAGAGATTAGGTGGCTAATACTATAGACGAGAGTGATTTAGAAGGAGGGAAGGGTGGCTTTTGCCTAGCAGTGGGACGAAACGGGCTAGAAAAAAAATAGGAAAAAGTGGCAATAGGCTCGCCCCTATTACATGGAACACTATAGATGTAGCCACATTAGTTCGCCTCTGCCTAACCCTTCGGGGAATACAGGCGTAATGATATGTTTTTATTTTCAGACAATGTCAAAGGATTCATGAAGATTTTCCGCACTTCAAAACAAAATCATAAACAAGCTATGCTCTGCTTTTAAGGGTGTTGTAACCGGATGTTAAATAGTCTATATCCTTTCTCAAAAATTGGGCTATCAAGTGCAAAAAATAATTTCAAATCAGACTGATAGTTTCAAAAATTAGCGCGCTCAAACAAACAAACTCTTGAGCTTTATATATTGTAAGTAAGATTGTTAATACTTATAGTGATTTTGCGACCTACATTTTGATATTATTTCTACATAACTGGATCGAGTAAATAATGATCGCGCGTTAGTGAAGTAAATCAAACTCATATTTATTGAAGTTTATTTCTCTGGCGACTGGCACGGCGCGTTCCTAGTTCAACTCAGTAGATGTGTGCAAGGAAGCATACGTTTTTATTGTAATACTAGCGACCAGCTGCGGTTTCACCCGCGTTGCCCCGTTCTTGAAAGTCGTAGCGTGATGTTTAATAGCTTAAAACCTTCTTCGTGAATCACTCTGTCCATTGGTGAAAAGTAGGCTTGTGTAGTACATGTACTATGTACTATTAGGAATTGATTCCCGACACAGACTAGTACGAACTATTCCTTTTCCTTTCTAGTACATCATTCCTTTAGTACTTCGTCGTTCGTCGTAGTCTCTGGCTCTCTAGTTCTGTACGAACTACGAACTGAGCGGTGAGCGACGGAGCGCTCCGTCGCTCACCGCTCATTTGAACTCGACTAGTACATTTGAACGACTGTACTATTAACCGTCGCTCACTAGCAAGAACAAAGCTAGTTTGAACTTTATGTCTATGAGCCCAGTGATTATTTTTGTTCACTTTTCCTTCAGTGAGCTACTGTACTAATAGTACTAGAAGACCGAACTAGTACATTTGAACGATTGTACTAGTACGGAGCGCTCCGTTCATAGTCCGAACTAGTACATTTGAACGATTGTACTAGTACGGAGCGCTCCGTTCATAGTCCGAGCAAGAACAAGCCTACTGTACTAATAGTACTAGAAGACCGAACTAGTTAGTACATTTGAACGATTGTACTAGTACGGAGCGCTCCGTTCATAGTCCGAGCAAGAACAAGCCTACTGTACTAATAGTACTAGAAGACCGAACTAGTACAATTGAACGATTGTACTAGTACGGAGCGCTCCGTTCATAGTCCGAGCAAGAACAAGCCTAGTGAAAAGTGCATGAAAATCCGTTCGGTAGTTTTTGAATTTATCGTGAACAGACACGGCGGGGGACTTATAAGATGTAAGGACCACCAGTGGTATCACTCGCACGTTGTCATCTTGATACTCTAGGCTAATGAGGCAGTTTTAATTAACTTTAGTACATTTCTGTCTGACCCTACAGGGAATACAGGCGTGATGGTATGTATATTCTTAGTAAAAGGCCATTGTTTTGCGAACATGTGAGATGGCCGCTGAATAAATAAGTGACTAGCTCTCGTCAGTACTACTGTTCACTGTCACGCGAACGAACATACGAATGGGCCCTGGTTTTGCCTTCCCTAATTTTGATGTAATTATTTTTTTTAAGAAACTTTTTACGAAAACTGCCTTATATAAAAAAAATATAAAAAAAATACTATTCTAATTCAAATTTGCCATGAATTTAATATAAAATGTACCTACTTAAAAAATATTGCTTTTTCTTTATGATACTTCGTATTCCTGTAATATTTGGGATTATTTTATTTTCTTAATTTTAAATATTAAGTTTTTTTTTAATTTAAGTAATAATGATAATAAAAGTATTCATATTATTAATAATTAGGATATTGACTAATAATTACAAACGACACTAAGGGCAAGTTGCACCAACTTCTTAAATATATTTAAATTGTTTTTAAACACAATTGTGTATTGAAAGTTTGTGTTTGAATACAATTTAAAGCAAGTAATTACAGCAGAAAAAAATAAAAATATTCAAGTCTATAAAATCATGCAGCATAAAAACCTGTGTACCAACAGCCGGACCTCCATAAAAAATATACTTACAAACAAACATACGGCCAACAACATTTATTATTAGCGAACGCCAAATATTATCGGCATATAAAACTTGCGACTTCGCATCGAGTCTCCCTGAGTTATGTAATTCGCGTGCCAAACCAAAAAGTACCTTGGCGTCGTAAAATTAGAGTTCAAATTATGTTTTGCGAACTTTTATTGATGGTACCGCAGTCAGTGATGTAACTGTTTGAGTACTTTTTTGGGTTATTTTCATGGTAGATAGGGAAAGGAAGTTGCCTTATACATAAATAAATGGTTCACGCATACTGAGATTTCACGTGGTAAGTATAGCTATGTAGGTCACGGGAATCGCTTAACTGTTTTCTTGTAAAGTATTTTTCGGAATAATAAATCCAAATTCGTTTTCGGAATTCTCCCTAAATAATAAATATTTTAACTTTATAAATATGACGACCTCTGTGGTTTAATGGTTCGAGTACCGGACTGCCGACCATGAGGTCGTGGGTTCGATTCTCACAGAACACAAAAATTGATATGATGAATATAAGTGTTTGTGTTCGTCTGGGTGTTTCTTATGTATTATAAGTATGTATTTACAAAAAAACAAGTATATAAGTATTATATCCAATGTCTAGTACCCATAGTACAAGCTCTGCTTAGTTTGGGACTAAATGGTTTTGTGTAAAAATGTCCCAGAATATTTATTTATTTATATCGAACAAGTATTCTTAAAATTAGGCGTAGAATCCATGCCATTTCAAATTTCACGCGGAAAAAAAAGATCTATTTACAGAAATAAATATCATTTAACAATGGTCCATGCCTACTCAAATCTTACAACCAAGGTGTTTATTTGTCGAAGTACGTACAGAGAGGGTAGCGGTCAGTGGCATCTCCCACATTCGTCTGTAACTAAATACCTTCACGACCACACGCATAGGGGGGTATTCCGTTATTTATATTACGAGACACACCCCCCATTTGGTGGCTAAGAATTTATTTATCTTCACGGTTCGCCTCGAGGGTGAGCACGAAGCTAAACGATATTAAATTGAGGAGGATAATTTATTACAGACAATATTTGTTAAAGCAGTAATTGTGTTGCTAGTACTTGTTAAAGCAGTAATTGTGTTGCTAGTACCTAATATATGAGCATGGACTAGCAAGTCAGTATATTTTTTTTAAGTGATAGAGGGCAAACAAGCAGACGGAGCGCCTGATGGTAAGCGATTACTGTCGCCCATAGACACCCGCGACACCAGAGGAGTCGCAAGTGCGTTGCCGGCCTTTTAAAAGGGTTGGGCCTCCGGTATTCTCACTCATTCGGCGAAACACACTAGTTCAAATCCGTGGATTTTACTTCACTCTTTGTTTTTTTTTAGTTTAGTCGACAAACTTTTCACATAAAACTCTGTTACACTTAAGGGACCGAATTGCCCGAACAAATGTAATTCCAAAAATAAATCGTAATTCAATAAGAATTTATTCAAATTGTGTTATTATTTATATTCGGATACCAATAATCTATCCTAACATTTCGTGGAAAACATTTCACTGTAAAAAAAGTAAATGTAATTTTTATAAATAGGTTTACGATAGATTGAATGGTACCTATTCGAATCCGAATAATAACACTACTTGATTATATTTGTACTGTAATTCAGCATTCGCTAAATCGTGTCAAACAATTCTGACGCATTTTGTAAGTATTTACCTTATCATAGACATTGGCTAACTTTGGTTTCAAAAAGCCCTTTGGGGAAGCAGCCATTAAATTAATAAACGGACATCAGTCAACCTCATCAAATAAAAAATAAACTCCCCTTCATTTAACATAATGTTTATTTAATAGCCCACATAAAATGATTGTACAAATGGCCCAAAAAAAATTCTAGTTATTCAACCGTATAGCCAACATGACATGTGTGTGATCCAGAGATAAGTTATTATAATAAAAATAATGTTGTTTTTATTATATATCGTATCGAATCATTTACCCAGAAATGATTCGGAGTGTTATTTTTTAGTCAGCTGCTTAGATTCACATTAAATTATAATTTTATATTGGTACATATATTAAGAAAGAAGGAAAGAAAACATTGTATTTCAGACTCGCACAGACAGAACATATTAGATACATAAAATATATATAAATGTAAGTGAGATTCACTCCTGCACGAGGCTGAAAAAGGACCCTAACTGAGCTTAATGCTGAGATGATTGCTGCTACCTGTAGGTCATACAAATATTTAAAATTGGGTGCTGATTCTATTCTATTCTATTTATCTTTCGGGGACGCCGGTAGGCACCAGGCGGGCGATCAGTCCTCATGTTGGGATTATTTCGCCCAGTTCCCCATTTTGGTGGATCCCGTCATGGGTTACTGGCGCACGGCGTCGCAAATCTTCCCGTAGCCTTGCAGAAGTCCACCAGTTGTCCGATGGAGAGTTCTGCTAGCTGTTCTTCATTTATCTCGTCGGTTCCTAGTATTTCCCATCTAAGTAGCGCATACATTGTGCATTTTGCTATTAGATGGAAGCTTGTTTCTTCTTCTTCCCCGCATGCTGGGCATATAGGGTCCTCCTTTATTTTCATGATCGCCAGGTGTCTGTTAAGTCCACAGTGTCCCGTTGCGATCCCTACTGCTATCTTTATATTTTCTCTGCTCATCCTCAGTAATTTTTGGGATTTCCTTTCGTCATATGACTTTAGGAAGATTTTTGATTGTCGGCAACCTTCCATTGATTGCCATCTTTGGTTGGGTGCTGATTAACACGACTTCTATTTAATATCATTATTGTCCTCTAAAAAACTACATTATCCTGTGAATTACTAGATCAGCCACTATCAATTTTCACCTAAAAAGATATACTATCTGAGCCACTATTTATTATCGACGTGAGCTACTGTAACAATACCATCATGATTGTTATTTTATAGCATCTAAACAACGCCAATAATCGGTACTCGCATCGTGTGGTCACAGTTCTAACCTAACCTAACAAATATTAAATTTTCTTTCATTACTTCGGCGGAAATTGAATGTAAAATGTAAAATGTGGTGGTAAATCCGATGTTAAGTTTGTAAATCAGAAGACAAGTAAAAATAATTATGTAGTATTAACTTGACGCTTTTTTTATTCTGTTGGCGACGTTTACAAGACGTATTAGTTTATTAGAAGACTTCTTATTTTCCTGTTACTCAGAGGTTGGAAAAGAAACTATGGCTTGACTTATAATTTCCCTTTAAAATTTATTTTTTAATTTATTTTATTATTTATTTAATTATCAGGCAGAAAAATTTCGAGCATACCCGTTGTGTCATACGATATTTCACACAAAACATCCACCACAGCTTACCCCGTCACCCAGCAGCTTCAGAACCAATTTGTCCACGTCACTCGATCAGCGACCGATATGTCGGACGCTCGCATCCGATGACGCTTTCATTCCGACGACCTGACGTTTGATCGAGAGTTTTGCAGCGATGGATGTGGAAATGAAAAACGACTCGAAAGAGAACGAATTTCGGTGCCGCGTAGATTGTGAATCTACCTTTATTGATACGGAACAAATTGTTTATTTTCCTTTGGCTGAAGGTTTCTGTTTTACTATCACAGCTCTCGCCATAAATCTCTAAAATTTAGATACTATTTAGATGTTTAATAGCAAACGAATCACTTCTGGAGAAATTAATGCATTGGATGGGTAATTAATTAAAATTTGAGAAACTGACGACAACACCGTGAGTGAGCCATGGTTCGGCACGAGTGGGCTAATACCAAGGCTTTACAAAAAACCGGCGTGAAACAACGCTACGAGTGAGTGAGGATAACGGAGGCCTAAGCCCTTTTAAAAGGCCGGCTCTAGTGTTGCGGGTGTCCATGGGCGGCGATATATATATCGCTTACCATCAGACGATCCGTCAGCTCGTATCCCATAAAAAACAAACTTATGGTAGTTTTAAGATTTTAGTATAGTTCTCAATACTAAGTTTTTATCGAGAATAACAGAACAAATAACATGATCAACCCATTCATTTGTCCCACTGCTGGGCACGGGTCTGCTCTCAGAATCAGAGGGACTAAAGCTATAGTACACCACGCGTAATCCGAGTTAGCTTCACACTCCCGTCGAGAAAATCTCTCAGGCAGGCAGGTTTCCTCACGATGTTTCCCTTCACTGTTTTAAGCGAGCGATCCTTTGATCCCTTTGGTAGTATTTAGGTACACTAGACTATCATTACCACTATCGAGAATAAAGTTTCTTTAAACCTAAATAATATAAAGCAAATTCGCTGGTTTCTGTCTGTTTCTCCGCTAAATTCTTCTTAACAACGCAACGGATTTTAATGCGATCTTCACTATCATTTAGAGATTTTTCTTTAAAGTTTATTCTGTGTTTGATCCGCTATTTGGCACTATTTTTTGATAAGTTTTTTTTTATGTGATAGCAGGCAAACGAGCAGACGGATCGCCTGATGGTAAGCGATCACCGCCGCCCATGGACACCCGCAACACCAGAGGAGTCACAAGTGCGCTGCCGGCCTTTTAAAAGGGAGTACGCTCTTTTCTTGAAGGTTTGAAGGTCGTATTGGTCCGGAAATACTGCAGGCGACAGTTCATTCCACAGTTTTGCTGTGCGAGGCAGAAAGTTTCTAGAGAAACGCACAGTTGTGGACTGCCAGCCATCAAGATGATGGGGATGGAACTGTTGTCGCGTAGAACGATGGCGAAAAGAGGCTGCAGGGATCAATCCGAACAATTCCTCGGAGCACTCCCCATAGTATAGGCGATAGATAAGTCAATAATACCTGTAATAATGGTCTAATTGGCATAGAAAAATGATATTTGCCCTGTCTTTGTATAAACTTGCACTGTTGCAGCTACCAAGATAATTTTAAAGACAGTCTCTCTGCTTTCAATCTAAATCGTTAAACTCGTAGAAGCTCTTACTAAAAATACGCAAGTTTCTACAAAGGTATGTTAAACAGTGCCAGGATATCGAAGACTGTTTTCCATAAATGTCTTTGTCGCAAATGGCCAGGTGTGTGTCCTGTTTGAGTGGAAAAGTGCAGTTATATACCTCCATATTTTAGTCACATTTTGAGTTTCAATCGCAACATTTTCTTTTCTTTTTATGTGGGCAAACGAGTGGATGGATTGCCAGATGGATTGGTAAGCGATTACCACCACCCATGGAAACACCTCCCGAAACACCAGAGTCCGGAGTCTCTAGCGCTTTGGTGGCCTTTTAAAACTGTTTAGTCCTCCGGTATCCTCACTCACTCGGCGAAACACAACGTAAGCGTTGTTTCACCGGTTTTCAGTGAGGCCGGTCGTGACGGCCCATTCGTGCCTAAGTATGGCTCTCCTACGGTAAAAATTATCTAATAGTAAGTACAAAACGGAGCTGCCTCATAAGCCTAGTGGTCCTGATCGCGACTGCTATCCTAGAGGTCCTGAGTTCGATTCCCATGTCGAGCAGTATTATTGGGATTTTCCATGAAATTCTCAATAGCACCTCTGAGTTTGGAATTTGTGCGGTTAACGGCAATAGCCTCGCCTTTTATTCCATGTGACTTAAACATACCCCCTCCCTATGTTCGATACAATGCCCCACTTCGTTGTAGCGTTAGTTGTATGCCAAATATGATACCACGGCCTCACAGAAAACCGGCGTGAAGCAACGCTTACGTTGTGTTATGCCGGGTGAGTGAAGATACCGAGGGCTCAAACCTTTTTAAAAGGCCCACAACACGCTTTTGATCCACCTGCTCGTAAAATATTCTGAGGTAGGGACCATTAGTAATATAATTTAGTTTTAGTGAATTAATAGAGTAATGGCGACTCGCCTTCCAAATTCCATTAACACAGGTTTCAATGGAATTTGGTAATTGTGTAATGTTTATGACTTTCATCAAATATTTTATCGGAAATACGTCGCCCAAGTTACCAATTAGTTTAAGGCTAGGTGCACACTGAGCAGGCACTAACGCTGGCGCCTCGCCTGCCTGGCAGTTAATGTATAGATTTAAAAAAGAAATAAAGCTACTGTAGTAGTAGTAGGTACTACTAAAATGTATTTTTTACGAATTGACGGAAGAATAATGTACCGTTTAGTAATTATTTTGTGACAGTAAAACTTCTGCCAAATTAAAACCGAAATGTCGGTTATTAAATAATATCAATTTAACGCGATAAAATCCGTAAAAAGAAGTTTCTTTCTTTCTTTACCTTTTATGAACTGTACAATTTCTACAAGATATAGGTATGCATTATTACTAGATTTCATGAAACATCGGATATCATGCGGACTTAAGACCATTAAGACTGCCGAAACCGCATTTTATGACGATTCTATGGAAAATTTAATGTAAGAATTATGTATTGTCCGTGAATAAAAAAAACCTATAAAATTAATTTTAGCAAGTTTTGTAGACTAAGAACGAAGAGCTATCGAATTCGTATCGTAAACGTATCGAAGTTTTTCTGCTACAAATTTCATACATACATATTTTCACGCCTGTCCCCAAATTAGGGTAGGCAGAGACTTAAATTTCCACTTGGTAGGATCCTCGCACAACACTTTCGCTTCATTTTTTTTTTTTATGTGATAACAGGCAAACGAGCAGACGGATCGCATGATGGTAAGCGATCACCGCCGCCCATGGACACCTGCAACACCAGAGGAGTCACAAGTGCGCTGCCGGCCTTTTAAAAGGGAGAACGCTCTTTTCTTGAAGGTTTGAAGGTCGTATTGGTCCGGAAATACTGCAGGCGACAGTTCATTCCACATTCATCTACGTTTATTAACCTCCTTCTCATACAAATTACTCTCGATTTCGATACGAATGCGTTTTCGCAAGTTATTCGTGCTTGGGCAGGTTCACGGCTCTAAAACTCGACGATAAATAAAACAGTTTTTTATTCTGCTGAACTGGAAAATGTGGCGCTTACCCGCTCAGTGTACCTCAACCCTAAACAACAATTCCTAACAATTGTAAGGAATACCAAGTTTTCAAGTTAAATTAACTTGTTTGTTGAGACAATTCGCGACCATTACAGTTTTATCAACAATTGGGCCGTTCAGAAATGCGATATTTATTCAGCGTGGCAGGTACTCGATCTAAAAAGGTGGATTGTGTTTCATTTTGACAGATTGTTCTTGACGTTTGGTCAGGCACTTTAGTGCTCAGTGTTGCCCTATTTGTGCTTCTATAGCGATATTATTTTTCATTCTAACTAAATAATTCATAAATACGCCTTTTTCCAATAGGGGTAGGCAGAAACTACAGAACGGCAATTGCTACGATTCTTGCATACTTCTTCTGCTTCATCCACATTCATACATGTTGTCATATACGTCGGTTGCGAGTGTCACCTGATCTTTTTTATACTCTAAGTTTTTAAAGGATCACACATAAGGTTGAGAGAAAGAATGACAGACGATTAACGAAAGGAATTTATAAGGCGAATATCAGCGGCGTGTCAGAAGAGGTCGTCCTAGAAGTCGAGGTCCTTCAAAAAGGTCAGGTGCGTAGTACTCGCAACCGGCGCGTATGTATGAGAAGATGTATGAATGTGGCAGAAGCAAAAGAAGTAGGTATGCAAAAGAATCTTAGCAAGTGGCGGTCTATAGTTCCTGCCTACACTTGTGGGAGTTCGGCATGAGTATATCTATACTCTATCTATCTATACTAATATATAAAGATGAACAGTTTGTTTGTATATTTGCTTGAACGCGCTAATCTCAGGAACAGCTGGTCCGATTTGAAAATATCTTTCATTGTTTCAAGATAGATCATTTATTTAGGAAGACTATAGGCTAAATATCATCACGCTATGCGGACGAAGTCGCGGGCAGAAGCTAGTGTATGTATATAGATCGCTGTATGTCTTTCTTGGGCATCCCATGCTTGCGTCTCCACTGTGATCCGTTTTATAAATCACCGTAATTAATCGCCTTTAATTCTTCTCAATTTGTGTCACTTCATCGCTTAAGTAACAACGTTCCTCTATTCCTATCACTCTATTTCACAAAACTTTGTCTTGTGTTTAAACAACGACCAGAAATATCTATTTTACTACCAATAAAGTCGAGATACCTGAATGGATTAATGGTCACCAAATTGGGTTTCATGAAGTATTGAAGGAATGACGCTGTTTTCCTTTTTATTCTATTCCATAAAATAAAATATACCTTAAAAGTTAATTTCAGACCGAATATTATAACGAATTTGGTTGTAATAAGTGATTCGGTTCTGGTTCGTAAGGGATGACAGTTATAAGCTAATCTAACCCAAGATTTGGTGACCATTTCTCAATTTTGAGAAGCAAAAAGAATATTTGTACAATTATTCTGATGTTTGTTTATTTATTTTGGACCGTAATGTAGTATAATTAAGGATCCTTTTTATAAAGTTATTTTAATTTTAATACATCGTCTTATTATGTAGATATTTTTCTGTAGCTTATAGAGTCAATGACGAAGAGAAACTTGGTATTTCACTACCTACAAACAATTTTCCCACTACGAATATCAATTTAATCAAGTATGTACATTTCTTAGAAACGCCCTAAGCATTTAGGGGTCTTCGCGAAATAAAACAAATCCCTACTAGAGATGTAAAAAATTATAATGTACGTAATTGTATCTCGGGCCGCACCTGTCGCGCTGTAGGACCGAGTAGTCTTGATACTCGCACTTAAGTAGCATATTTATTACAGTGAAGTTAGAATAGTGTGTTGTACCTATTTACTATTTTTTTTATTTCGACTACCTCATTCGTCTAGTGGCCCTAAAGGCCGACTGCTACGCTACAGGTACTGAGTGCGATTTCCAGGTCGAAGTTGTTTTTGGGTTTCTCTACGAAATTCTGAGTAGCAGCTCAGAGGCTTGCCCCCTATTACATGGGGCGTGGACATACCGGCGAAATATAGGTGTGTGATCATTTAAGCCTACAGGAATAAAGGTGTGAATTGTGTAGTTAAGTTAGTTAACACACACCTGGTTGCGAATTTTAAATCTTATTGTGTAAGTTCTATGTCCGTGTGCGTTTCATGTATGTGCTAAATAAATTTTATTCTTTCTTCTATCTTTCTAGTTATGTTATTAAATTTTAATGTTTTACTTCAGTATATTTTGTAAATATTACCAAAACTAAGACAATAATTCGCCTTTCGCAGTATTTGTCTATCCTTATTGAGTGAATTCTTTGAATAACAGCTACAGCTAAACTCTTCAACCGTAGTTTCGTTTGCAAAATTAACTTTGCAAGTAGAACAAACCCATACGGTTCGTTAATCAGGTAAAAAGCTTGTTTTGACCCGAACCGTCAATTCTCACGCTTGAACACACATTCTCGAGGAATTTATTACAATAATATACGTTTTTCGTTTTAGATTTACGACCGATAATAGTATCTTTTGTGCGTAATTTTCGGTGTGTGAATATTGTAGTCATAAATTCATGAATTTGGAAAGTAAACCGTGTCGTGAAAATCGTGAGGATACTGCCTGGTTATTGTGAGGTTTATATGTGAGACTTTTTGCTGGCCATGCTTTTGCACGAATTGGCCGGCTTGACCGGATTGATACCACGGCCTCATAGAAAACCGGCGTGAAACAACGCTTACGTTGTGTTTTGACGAGTGAGGGAGGATACCGGAGGCCCAAAACCTTTTAAAAGGCCAGCAACGCACTTGCAATACCTCTGGTGTTGTACATGGGCGACGGTATTGCTTACAATCAGGCAATCCGTTCGCTCGTTTACCCTCCTATTCCAAAAAAGGATCGGCCATAACTGTCTCGCTCCTCTCGCCCCTAAATAGGCTTTATAAATGACCTAAATTAAGACGGCCGCACCCTAGGAGTTCTATTCTCACCTCCCTCTCGACTTCCTGAAGTATCTCTGAAACAGGTAGCTCAACTACTATCTAGTAAAGAAACTTGAGTTACTATCTCTCTACTGCTATTATTGTTTTATTAAATTATTTTACTCTAGATACTGGTTTACTTATTCAAAACAATCTTTTTAACTGCTATAACATAGTAAGCCCGACAAATAAAACATTACTTGTGTAAGTATTCCATTTTAATAATTCAAAGTATAATAGTCTCATTTAATAGCTTACATCGTAAAGTACCAAGAAGGTGGGGCGGCGTAGTGTCCGCCGTGCTCAGGTGTGTTATAAAGACGTTTTTCTTGTCTCGGGTCCCGTGGTGCCATTGCTGCGTAGGAATGGGACGCTAGTCCAACTTTATATATCGATACATTTAGGCAGGTAGATTTTGTGGTTGAATTATATTCTAGAAAGCAAAAAAAAGTATTTAAAATATTCTTACTTAACTTATTAAATCACGTGGGAGAGCCATGCTTCAGCACGAATGGCCGGCTCGACCGGAGTGATACCACGGCCTCACAGAAAACCGGCGTGAAGCAACGCTTGCGTTGTGTTTCGCCGAGTGAATGAGGTTACCGGAGGCCCAAACCCTTTTAAAAGGCAGGCAACGCACTTGTCACTCCTCTGGGGTTGCGGGTGTCCATGGGCGGCGGTTATCGCTTACCATCAGGTGATCTGTCAGCTCGTTTGTGGCCCGTTTTCCGATATTTTACGTGGATTTTTTTTTTATGGGATAAAAAAAAATCCACGTAAAATATCGAAAATTACCTGATAATACTGATAACACCAAATATGTAAATAATTTGAGTTTCTATAGTTAATCTGCTAGTTGAATATAGCACAACAATCTAATAATTTTATTCCCGAACATTGGTAATACAATAAAAATAGGGTATAATAAAGTCGAACTAAGTCGTAAGAACCACTATTAATATTGTACGTATACACAGTAATTACATCGGTGTAATTTCAGTAATCTTGCTGGGTTGCTTATAGCTGGCCATATTAGCCAATAGGCAAGTAATACTTAATGGCTGACCGACATTACAACTTCCTGATGCCGATTGAATTGCTATTTTATTACTTGTAACCCTAATCATAATTATGAATTCATGAAAATTAATCTGGGTGTAATGTCAGAGCATGTGATAGACAATTAATTAATTAAGATAATTATGAACTAATGTTTGCTTGCAATTTTAATTAGTTTGATTGCTCAAAAGGGTTGCCCGCTATTACATAGGACCTAAACATACTGGCTAATTGTGGTTGTACAGTAGTACATATCTGCTTAACCCCTCGGGTTATACAGGCGTGATAGTATATTATGTATAGTGTGTGAATCCTGGGATTAATTACGCCACGAATGGATAACTCGACTAAATGGCGTGGAACTTATCTATACTTACTAATATATAAAGCTGAAGAGTTTGTTTGTTTGTTTACTTGAACGCGCTAATCTCAGGAACTACTGGTCCGATTTGAAAAATTCTTTCAGTTTTAGATAGCCCATTTATTGAGGAAGGCTATAGGCTATATATCATCACGCTACGCGGACGAAGTCGCGGGCAGAAGCTATTTCTTATAAAGAAAAAGTATCTAGTTTATCGATATAGACGAAACACGACCACATCCCTAACCATAAAATATCCGTCAAAGTATGACAAATATTGTTTTTACTACACAACGGGATAGCCCCGCATACGGAGTGCACAGATTTTAAACATATCCCGGGAAATAACTTGCCTGTACCTACAGTTTTCTTATTGATATCTTTAGAATTTTTCTTTTAGAAAAATGTGGGTAGAATTGTTGGCGTGTAAATGATAACATTCCGACAAGACATGGTACGTAAAGGTTTAGTTTGATCGGCTGAAAGATCTTCATGGTTCGTCTGCCAGAAAGGAAACCTTCACCGTAGGCCCAAACTCTTTTGAAAAGGCCGGCAACGCACTTGCGACTCATTTTGTGTTTGGGGGTGTACATGGGCGGCGGTAATCGCTTACCATCTCGCGATCCGTCTATTCATTTGCCCCCCTATGTACAAAAAAAAATACTGCAAGCCAAGTTTCTGCTATGTTATATCTTCGTAGGTTGTTCAAAATACCAATAACACGCAGTACGAGGACCTAAATTGTCTGCAAAGTTTGCTCGGCTTAGCCAAACACACATTATGGCCGATTGGTGGAAGATAGGCCTCACTATAAACACATAAATTCGTTGTATCGACTTTGTGTTTGTGTAGAATGACCTTCGATGTTTCTACATATAGATTGAAGTTACTTATTCATGAAAACATATTGGAGATTATAAATATTATTGATGGAAACAAAAGTACAGTTTTTAAGTTACATAGTAACAGTAAAATCTTTCTAGACAAAGTATATCATATCATCTCTCAGACTAGTTGTCAAATTAGCTACTGTATCTGGACTTTGAAAGAGACCATGGTCCAAGAGTTTGTTTCGCGGTTTCTTCTCAGAGATCATCAGTTAGGAAATGCCGGTGCCATATAAATTAAAAATATATAAAAATAATTTCAGACAAAAAAGTCCATAGACTAGGCAAGGCTGTAATAATTTGTCGAATATATAAACTTATTTGTATATAAGTAAATTTAAATTTAAAAGGATATTTTGTTTGGAATACGTTTTAACTTTTGTACACTGACTGACTCTTGATTTTAATACCGCAAACAGCGACAATATACAGTGTATTTTCTCAAACTAAAATCTGGTTTATGTTCACCTTCCACTACTCTCCTAGATAAGTTACAAGAATTTTGCTTTAAGGTAGTGTTTAGTACTAGTATTTTACTTCTACATTTAGCTTGTGAAAAAACATTAATTAGTAAATACCGTTTTTATAAGATCTATTTACAGAAATAAATATATCGTACACGTCCCAAAGGACTTTGCGAGACAAAAGGTAAATTATATCCTTCGGAAAGGTCCAATCCATCACTACTAAAAATCAAAATTGGTTCACTGGTTTATGCAAGAAAACATAACAAACCTTCACATTTTTAATGTTAGTATGAATTGGTACAATATTTCACGGGTAGACCCAACCTATCTAGAAGTACCAACTTCCCACTTACTTTATATAGTATTTTAGCGAAATCCAATATTAGTTCAATACACAACTACTAATATTTTGAGTACACTCAAACAGGATCAAATTTGAAACACGAACATAATCCCGCCAGTTAATTCGATATATAATCGATAATCGGTTTAATCTCGATCCATTATCGTAATCGTTACAATTGTAAACATTGAGTGGTTTGTAACTATGTAATATACTCTTCAGTACCTACTGGATCTTCGAGAGTGGTTATGGATTATACAGGCTGTTTGAAAATTTGATTAAGATAGGGGTAGGTAGTGGTGGATGATCCTACTCTCATGTTTCGCTAGTGCTCTGTCTTTTTTGAACTTAATAAGGAGTGGAGAGTGCCCCATGTCATTAACCACGAACACTATCCACATTCCGAGCTGCTTCTGAGGTTTTTTTTATTGATTATGTCGGCAAACGAACAAGCGAGCCACCTAATGGAATGTAGTCATCATCGCCCATGGACATCTGCAACACCAAAGGAGTTGCTGATGCTTTGCTGAGCTCCTACGGATTGAAGACTGTCAGAGTCGGGCTACCGAGAGGGAACCGTCCAAAAACACACTAAGGTGCTTTACGACAGTCTCCGACGTGAGGGTGGTTGCCAGCCAGTCAGACCCCAAGAGATCCTTACACCGGACAAGTCAGATATTTTCACGGCTCTTACAAGATGCCTATCTGAAAGGCAGTGAGGAACTGTATTCTTACCCGTCCCCACACGGGGAAGATCATCCATGATCATTCATCATGGGGCTGGCCGTAGTCTGGAACACTTGATGACTTCCTCTATATCAGTCCCCAACTTATACAGCCAGACGTTCCTGAGAAACCTTAAAAACAGTGACCATAGAATGGTTTCGTTTTGTCCTTGTCTTATGGTACTGTGTATTTCCTGTGTACCTCAATAAAATTGAGGACATTCCCAAAAAAGTCCAGGAGTTAGAGCACCCTAAACAACAACAACAACGTTTGGCCACTTAATAAGACACGATCGACTTCTTCAGAGCTATACTAGAAGGTAAGATTGAAGGAAAACGAGGAAGGGGAAGACCTAGACGAAGTTTTGTGGAACAAGTGAAGGAAAGGATGGGGATCGAATTGCACCGACAGGTAAAACGGAAAGCAGAAGATAGAGAACAGTGGCGTCTTAAAGAAGAAGAGAGAAACGATCACGCATGAGGAGGTTAATAAAGTTTATTCGGATAAGGCGAAAGTTATGTCGTAGTGTGCCAGGATCGTAGCAAGTGGAAATCTATAGTCTCTGCCTACACGAACGGGAGACAGACGAAACGAAACGAAACGTGAAAATATGTATCTATACTACTAAGTAAATTAGTATTGTAAATCAATCAAAATAATTTAAATCAGCATGTATCCACATAAGCGGGCGGGACGAGTGGCATCATTTAACAATTGGCTCTGTCAAATACAATTGTCTGTTAGTTGATACTGCGGTAACTACAAGTTGAACGCGTTTCCTTACCACTGGCTCAGCAAACCTATGGGAACGGTCAATATGATAACTAACTTCATATTAGATATATCACTCATAATTATACATAATATACCATCACGCATTTATTCTGCGAAAAGGTAGGCAGAGATTTAGCTGGTACGTAGTTGGAGAATATTATTAATTGCTCACCGAAAAAGGAATGGCAAGTACTATTTTAAAATGTAGAATGAACGCAGAATTCAAATTTTAAAATTTCAGTATTCTTTATAGCAATATTTTGATGACAATATTTGGATGGATTTAAAAGAAAATAATTAAAAAGGACTACAGTATTTCTTTCATGTAGGAAATAGGGATTGAACCTATTGCCAATAGCCAGACAGGAATCCATTTTTTCACGAATCGTGAATTTCCAAAGATCCCCTATACTTGGTACTAACCTGCTTGAACTGGGAATCGAACCTAGGAGCTCACGCTCAGCAGCCGCAACCGCTAGATGCACTTAATCGTCTCAAGTAATTTATTAGGCAATAACATCACAGGATCAAATAAATCATAATTATAACGAATACCACCAATATAATTATTCCATAACTCGGAAAATATGTATCAGAATTTAACAGTAATGAAATCTTAACTGCATTATTAATAGCAGGTAGAAAAACCGAAAAATCATCGACTAATTAATTAATGAGCACAAAACACCGAAGTATTTTTGCCGCGCTTTTTCATTAGCCTCCATTTTCCAATATGGCGGCTTTGTTTGCGTCAACCGTGCAAATGGCCGATATATTTTTGCGCGCGAAAATAGCTTGTTTACTAAGCTGTTTGTTTTCTACTCATTTAACTAATTGATCTGTTTTAAATTAAATAAACTATGCTCCGAACGTTCATTAATTTCGAATGTTTGTGCTTATAAGTTATAAATAGCTGTATGTCGGTTCATCAAAATGTAAAATAATTACAGCTTCCTTTATTATTTCCTTCTAATATTAAAGGAAGCTGTTGATGATGATTTTGTCCTTGTTGTCAAAGTCAAAACTAGTTGCACTGTTCCAAAAAGTGGGTCTTATGGAGAAGAGCCGGCAAGAAACTCCATAGATACTCTTTTAAAAAAATAATAATCATGATCATCATCATCAGCCTATACTCGAACACTGCTGGACGTAGACCTCTCCTAGTAAACGCCACACAGCCAGATCTTCGGCTTTCCTCATCCAGTCACTGCCAGCTGCCTTCCGCAAATCGTCAAAAAAAAACACAATTACAATACTTATTAGCTTTACAACTTTGTTTTAAATAGTTGCTGAGAATTAGCTTTATTTCATTACATAAAAAAAGAGATTGCCACAGCAGGTAAGAGCTGAGTTTTAGTCCATTTCGTTTATGAGTTTGTTGTTTAGTATATATAGCTGTATTTGCAATGTTCTAGTAATACGCATGTATTGTAATAGAAACCTTCCGTAAGAAATATTTTAAAATGATCCGTTGTGTGGTTTAAAAGAACAGAGGCCGTATTATGACGTGTTATTGCCATCATTTTCCGATTGAAAGAGAGGGATGCCGCTCTACAGATTAAATAGCGCTATCCCATTCTCACAACCTCAAAATGATGGCAATAACACGTCGTAATACGGCCCCAGAGCGCACAAAGAGATAGACGAGGATAGCGACTCTGTTTTATACTCAAATGATAGTGATAGATTTTACAATATGGTTTCCGCAAATTCCTCAGATCAGAATAGTAATGTAACCAATAATGTCGGGAAGATTTATTTACAAATAGCTTCTGCCCGCGACTTCGTCCGCGTAGCGTAATGATATATAGCCTATAGCCTTCCTCAATAAATGGGCTATCTAACACTGAAAGAATTTTTCAAATCGGACCAGTAGTTCCTGAGATTAGGCCGTTCACGTAAACAAACAAACAAACAAACTCTTCAGCTTTATATATTAGTATAGATAAGAAATAAGAAATTGACCGTCGCTCGATCCATATGAACTTCACCTCTCAAAAGCTCACAGTCATTTTAAAATGATTATTAAGCATAATAACCAAAATAACCCGCCATGCTAGTTTCCTATTTAAAACTCCATACAGAAACTTATTCAAATATTCGTTTCTAAATTAATTAAAATCTAATGCAATAAAGAGAATGGTTCCTACATGAGATGAAATCGCTCATTCGTGAAGTGTGCAGGCAAACTTATGGCTGTCTCTTTTTATCACGTACGTAATATGCATACAAGAGAGGGATAGAGCATAGGCGGGCAAATGAGCGAAGTTCATTAGACATTCAGAAAATGAAACTCAATCACATTTCCGTCGCGTTTAAATGGGACGAGTTTATGCTAGACTGAGTAATGCATTTCGCTTAAATTTTCTTTGAGAATTTCGCAATTGAGGGTAAGTTATAAGGAGAATTATTGCAGAATGGAAAATCTTATTCGTACTCGTTTATTAATTGGCTCAAGAACTAGAGTATTTAGCGATCCCACTTAGGTGCATTTTCAGTCAAGACACGCCAGTATAGAGCAATCATGTGTTACGCTTACGATGCACTCAGCTTTCGTCTGACACAGGTACTCTCAGAACATAGCTGTTTCGGGAAGTACCTGTAGCGAATATACCAAGAGCCAACGCCATTTCGCACATGGCGAAGCAGGCTTTATACATAATTACACATAATTTGTAAAAACAAATCTTGTAAAATTGTATACTGTGTCATATCTATATTCTATACTAATATATAAAGCTGAAGAGTTTGTTTGTTTGTTTGCTTGAACACGCTAATCTCAGGAACTACTAGTCCGACTTGAAAAATTCTTTCAGTGTTAGATAGCCCAATTATTGAGGAAGGCTATAGGCTATATATCATCACGCTACGCGGACGAAGTCGCGGGCAGAAGCTAGTTTTTAATAAAAGTTATTATTGTTATTATTTATTATACCTAGCTTGGTCAAAACAGCGACATGATCTAGTCGCGGCAATGAGTAACCTCTCGCTTCCAGTAGTAAATCGACTTCGATTCGCTTCAATCAAGTTATGCTTGCGAGCGGGAGACAGAAGGATATCACAGTAAAAAAAGATATTACTAAGAACTTAGTCCATATTTTTATTGTAACAAATTGACAAACAAGCATACGGTACCGCCTGATGGTAAGAGGCAACCGTAATTTTTGGACCGTGTGGTGGTATCACTCGCGTGATGTCATCTATCTTTAATTTATAGAAATAATTATAATATTTCAATTATTTAGTCTCACTGGCTCACTCTCGCATAATATCGTCCGCTCTATTAACGCTGAAAATATGATTAAGAAGGCTTTGATGAACGATGCATACTCGATCATGAATGTAATGTGATTATAAACATTTTATCACTCGAGATAATTAATATCATTACTTATCTTCACATCTATATTCCATTAGGTATTTTTATACCTAAATATATCAGCAGGTTCGCTAGATATTCAGTTTTTTCTGGCGGGATACTGCTAAGATTTTATGTAGGTTATAAAAAAATCCAGCAGTTTGTCTGACATGAGAATTAAACCTGCTTCTTGTCTTCAGACTACTCCTATTGAGCACTACATGACGTAGACGAAATAACGAATTGTTTAAAACTGGTATGATGAACTCAAGTTTCTAGGTGGCGTAGCGTATGAAGATGAACAAGTACCAGAGTTTAAGTACCTCCATCAATACAACTTCGTGCCGCAGTTTTTGCGTGATAGGCGTACAAACATATAGACAGGCGAAAGAAAAAGTGTAAATATAATTCATTGTCTCATGATATTTTTTGGTCCTGCAGTTTTCGGATATAGGATTGAGTTTCCCTAAAAAATGCTTAGTTTTATTTCAATGTTCAATATTCGTATAATTGTCAACTAACATAATTATTGCATTTAAGAGATTATTTTTATAAGTACTAAATAGTTTACATGCATTGGTATTTAACGTGAAATCTATATAATTATATACTATAACTCATAACCAGTCTATAATAAAATAAATACAATATTTTGCTGTTAAAAGTACCTACTTTTGACCAACGTCCTTAGTTAAAAACACTTTTGACTGATTTTGGCAGTCAAAAGTGGTTTTGACTGGTTATGAGTTTTGACTGTAACATAAAGATAAATTAATCCCTATTTCCCTTGGTCACGGCATCACGCGTGAACGACCGGACCGACTTCGCTAATTCTTTTTGTGTTGTGTTTGTTACTGTAAGGAGAAAGTTCTTATAAAAGAAAAAATCTAAGAAAGTTGCGAGGAAAAGTAACTTTAGACAGAATGAAATCTGTCGGGGCAGCTAGTAATATTATACGCCTTTATAGTTATTAATAACTGCTGAAAAATCCATAATTAATTTATTAACGGCCACACAAAAGTTATAAAAGCATAAATTTATAACTCAATTGTGTAACTGGTTGTCAGTGAAATGTTGTTGACGGGTGCAATTTTGAAAACTAATTGTCCGCCATTTTATAATTGAATATATTTGTTTACCTGCCGAGTGGCACTTGACGCCATCTTGCGGGGGAACCGTAATTAATTTGATAATAAATTGCGAATACCGGGGACAAATTAAAATATTTCTGTTGGTAGGGTGGAAGGAAGAGCTTTGTTTTTCAGGAATAGTATTAATATTAAGGCCTTGTGCATCGATTTCCTTGGCACGAATGGGCCGGCTCTACCAAACTCATAGCACGGGCTCACAGAAAACCGGCGTGAAACAACGCTTACGTTGTTTACTCGTTTCGCCGAGTGAGTGAAGTTACCATAGGCAAATCCTTTTAAAAGGCCGGCGACGCACTTGTGACTCCTCTGGTGTTGCGGGTGTCCATGGCTGGCGGTATCGCTTAGCATCAGGCGATCCGTCTGCATGTTTCCCCGCCTGAATTTATGAAAAGCAAGTTACTTTGCTTCTCAACCGACATGACTGACTTTTTCGATTTGTCTGCGACCAAAAAGCAGAATCACTATTTAAAACAAAATCAAGAAAATAAAATTCTTAATATTTAAAAAAAAATACTAGGCATAAGAGACCTAAAAATTGTGAAAAACCAATTGAAATTGGCGGGAGAAACGACTGCCTTCGTTGACAGAATACCCAGCAACGTTTACCATCATATTATTATTGTAAAGACCACAATGGCCGGATAACTATCCTGAATAATACATTCATTTTTAATAACTCAACGAGTTTTGTTTTTCAATGGCGACTGTTTTTTGATTGGTTCCGTACACAGTGACATTTTTATCTGGGATCTCGCTCTTGTATATCTCGACTTTTGGCCTTAAAGAAAGAAATTGATGGGTTCTGAGGCTCATACAAATTGTACTGTGCCTGCGTGGTTAGGCAGGCTGCTCTTGGGAAGTGACCCTACTACACATTCATATATTTTGAGACTAAACTCCTCCTAAACATCTGGAACGATTTTGATGTTTTTTTTCTGTCCAAGATTCTCAATTCGACCCGGCAGAACACTGCAATATTTAAAAAAACATAGTTTCGTATGAAAAGCTTGTGGAACTCCAAACCACGGCATCCGTCAGTGCAGGGAACACCTGGAGTCGAACGGCGGCGTCGCGAGTAAAACAAAGGGCGAGGACAATGGTGATAAATGTATTATACATTGGCACAGTTGACGCGTGGTGCAAGGCACTAGCGGAGAGCGATTGTGTATAGTCGAGCGAGCAATTAACTTCTGAAGTAATTATTTTATTTCTCTACCATCCCTACCGTAACCTATACCCCATATACTGTGTGTGCGTGATAATATATCGTACAATGTAAGTTTACGACGTCGAAGTGCCGACATGTAATGTTAGTACCTACAGCTTAGGTCATGGGGCGATGTCATTAATCGGGCAAAAAACTCTCGAGTTGTTACTAAGAATTTCATAGCAAAACCCAATAATACATTGCTCGACCTGGTAATCGAACCCAGGACCACTAGCGTAGCAGTCGCGCTTGGGAACACTAGATTAATGTGCCGTGCCGTGTGTAAAGTTTATTAACCCCACACCGTGGAATAACTTTCAGTCCGAGAGGAGGTTCAGACCTACCAGTAGGACATTAATAAACTGAGTGAAAGAAAAAATCGACTCACGAGCAGGATTCGAACTCGCGTCTTCTGCTTTGATACACCAGACGCTATGACCAGTAAGCCACCACGAGTCCCACCTGCCATGTCGAAATTTGCCTTCACATTCTGAACTTACGTGTTAAAGGTGACGTCAGTAACATCTATTGACAAGCAAGTTACTTTGCCTTTACCAAAACAACTTTATAATCTTAGCATAAAAAATGCAAAAAAAAACATAAAAAACCTGAGTGAATCCAAATATAATTAAAGAAAAATAACATTTGATTAAAATCGCTTTTATCTTCACACTTAAGCCGAACGATAGCCATTGAATTCTTCACAGCTGTAAATTAGGCCTTTCAAAAATAAAACAAAAGATTATTGGAACCTAGCCTAGACTAGTTAGACTTAGATCTATTGTGGCTAGGTCCATTGTCAGGCCCCTCAAAACCCGGTTATTATTCAAATCAAACGTTTTTCAAATTGCGGTTGAAAAGTAGCGTAATAATAATAGGAATGGGGTGGCTAAAGTTGGGGGTTTACGAATCGTTGATTATATAAACAGGAGGTTATTGGAAGCTGTCTTATTTTTAATGGGATAAAGCCGGGGCGAGCCCCTAGTTTTTAATATTTGGCATTACCTAACGCGTGCTAAAAAACTTTTAAAGATTTAAGTTACAAGGTAAAAACTATAAGCATTAATAATTTTCATACATTACTCAGCATCATAATTATTTTTTTAATGAAATGATTGTCTTATTAAATGTACATGTAAACCCTTAGCCTCGTCACAATACTAAGAACATAAGCAATAACAATAGTTTTAACATCATTTTTTCTCCTTGTTCCCCAGGCGGTGGCTGCAACTTCCCCGAGGGTTGGACGGGTGGCTGGTTCCAGTCGGGCATCCCGGGCCTCATCTACATCAACTCCACCACTATGCAGGGCAGGGGGGAGTGCGCCGAGACCGACTCCAACGACAAGTTCCTACTGTATGACAGGTAAGTTATATTTGGTTCTTCTACGTATCTCCTCATTTTGGCTTCGGTCGCGTAAAGAAATGACTGGCATAGCTCGCTGAGTGACCTTGAGCTTTCTAATGAGACCCATAGCGAATGACCACGTCTGTGCCATCAGTCATCACTCTTGTCCCAAGACACTGTGGTATTGTTGACGAAAAGACTTGGCGAAGTTTCCCGAACGTTGCCCATCTGAGTCGGATCTGACGAGTGATTTTCTCGAAGTTAGAGCTGCCTAACTGCACGTTTTGTCAAAGATACACATATTTGTAAACACCTTCGAGAACAGAGTTCCCAACGGATATTGCGGTGGACACGACATAGTCACTTGACATGACTTTTGTCTTGTCCATTTTTAGAATAATTAGGTGGTTGTTGGTTAGGAAACTCTGTCGAGGTCATAGGAGCTTTGTGCTCTTTGAGGTCCAATTCGTCACATTTATTATATTTATTTCTTTACTGACGACCTCTGAAAAGAAACACCGAAGCAAACTCAGAGATAAAACATTAACTTAGTTATTTTTCCGAAACCTTTCCTGTGTTGTATGGGCAAGTCTACTACATTGCTAGACTAAGATCTAATTGTCAAAATAATGTTTCAGAAACGAGGACTGCTACAGATGCCTGGTCATCCATGAAAAACACAAATATGTGTTACAATATAAAGAAAGTAAGTTTAGATTACTAATTGATCTACATTTTTTTTTATTGCACACGCTTCGCCTGATTTTAAGAGGCATACCGTAGCGGGTAGTTTATAGACACCAGCAACACCAGTAATATCAGATAGACACCAGATATTAAGTCTCATTTACTCAGTAGTTTCACTGTCTACATTAGGCTTCACACCGAAACAGCGACAGGATATTTGACAATGCTTAGGCAGCCCAGACGAACTTATCAGCACAGTTCTTTCACTTCTCCATTTCAATGTCTTTCTTCCACAGCCTTCTGCGGCCAGAGAGAGTCGCTGTCCACAATGTGCGAGTCTATAACTGGGGACGCCGCTCTCTACTCCATGTTCAGAAAAGAGCCACAGCCTCTACCGCAGCCGTGTCCGTTCCATCCAGCGCCCTTCACCTTCACGTATAGTCGGTAAGTGGATTGTAAAAGTTTGAAAAGAGAATGTGTCTCTGTCCTTCGTGGTCAGAAAGGAGCTGCAGTTGTGCCCGTTCTATGTCATACCCTTTACCTTCCCATGTAGTTAATAAATAAATGATGGAGGTCTGGCAATCGATAAGCCAAACGCTGAACGGAGGATATCTCTCATTTCCTGGTCATAAAGGAGACGCGGCCATGATATCTACCTTCCTTAGAAAACCAAACAGAACCACTTCCTATGCAATGAATTACGTGACTCTAGAAGCGCTGATCATTAGATTGTCATTAAAAAAAGCAGAATCACAAGTCTGTTCATAAACGATGACTTAAACCTTCCTAGATTAATCTCTCTTTCTATTGGTGAAAACCGTATGAATATATATGATGGGGACTTTATTATATAATAGTGACTTTACAGCAATTTCATGATATATTTGTAAATTTTGCAGCGGGTCAGGCGACTGCGCGAACCCTCCGTCGCGGGCGGAGTCATGTACGGATGACTCGCGGCTTCTGCTGCGGTACATGGCTTGTCCTGACGTGCCGGGCACTGAAAGCAATGGTAAGCATCTCGTACTAAAACAACCCTTACGGGGCCGGGCCTTGAGGACCAGTATCCTATACTGTTCTCACTGATAGGCACCTCGTATCAGGCGAGAAATTATGTGACTCGCTCGGTGGTAGGACCTGTTGGGGTCTTGATTGGCTGGTGACCACCCTTACGTCTCGGAGTCTGTCGTAAAGCACTTCGTTTCGACTTTAGCGAGTAAGAGCCAGTTCCCCCTCGGTTGCTGCGGCTCTGGCAGTCTGCAGTCCGTAGGGGCTCTTAAGGTTCGGCAACGCATCAGCAACTCCTCTGGTCTTATCCATTGGCGACGATGACTACTTACCATCACGTGGCTCGTCTCGTCAGGTCGTTTAAATTAACCTTATCATTCTATGGTGTCATCTTAGCATGGAAACTCGTGCCCAGAATTGGCCAGAAAAGGCGAATTTTCTCTGCAATACTAACACAACTTTTTACTATCAATTTGCAGTTGAGGAGTTGATCTGCCTGGCGACGTGGAAGGAAGGCTCCACGCGCTACCTGGTGGGACTCATCTCCCAGGTGCAGCGGAGGAATTCCATTTCCACTGACGAAGATATGTATAGGTAAGTAATTACAAGGTCGTAAGCAGGAATTCATTTCTGCTCGTGGTCTAGACCAGACAGGAACTCATCTTGAGAGGGGGACGAGGGGTTCTACGAGTGGACCAGAAATAATAAGTAACTAAACTTGATTGGGAGGGAGTATTCCTAAAGAATTATAGGTGGGGAGGGGGCTAAAAATGTTTTAGGATTTCTCATTCAGAACTGAACAGAAAATATTTCTTGCCATTTCTCACAAATGATCTATGGAACTGAACTGGTGACTCTTAATGAACCTCAATATACATTGTGCGGTCGTCTTATACCTGGTAACTTATGGAGTTCTTTTAACAGTGAATCGTGTAGTGATTGATTAAAATTTTTGGGGGGCTTGATATTAAGAAAGTATAATAAATAATCTTTAGTTTAATTCAGGATTGTGGCAATTCCTTTTTTTATATATGTATAAGTAATGAATGGATCTTGCTCATCAAACTGCATCATTCTCAGTAACTATTTAATAACAAAGTTGAAAAAAGCTAAAGCTTAATATTGTAATCCAAGTTGATATATTTTTTTAAAAGAGTAACCATGGAGTTTCTTGCCGGCTCCTCTCCATATGACCCACTTTTTGGAACCGTGCAACTAGTTTGACTTTTCAAAAGTACCTTTTATAATGGTCTAATTGAAATAAAACATTGACTTTGATTTACCAGGGGTGGACCCAGGTGAATCTAAAGGGGGGTTCGCGCCTTGTATCCACTACTTATTTACTTATTTAAGCCTCCCTGTTTGTTCGCAGATGCTTCGTGTACAAGGGGAACCACGCGGACAAGACAGTAACATACAACATCGCGCAGTCGGGCGACGCTACTTGCAACGGACTCACCTCGCCGGTCGACGGCAGCCGGACTATGAAACTCACTAACAGTACGTATCAAAATAAAATATCTCTTATATAAAATATATTATAAAATTGTAAAAAAGCTGTGTCTGTACATTGAAGATATTAAAAAAAAAACACGTGGGTTTTAGGGTATATAAACGTCTCCGAAACCAAGAAATGTGATTTTTTAAATTCTTGTTTGTTTGTCTGCCTCATTAGCCAAATGGTCCTGAGCGAGACTGCTACGCTAGAGGTCCTGGTGTCGATCCCCAGGTCGAGCAAAGTGTTATTGGGTTTTTCTATGAAATTCCCAGTAGCAGCTCGGAGTAAGGAATTTGTGCCCGGTTAATGGCAATAGGCTCGCCCCGTATTACATGGGACCTAAACATACCGGCGAACTGTGGGTGCACATAAGTACACCTCTGCCTAACCCTTCGGGGAATACAGGCGTGATGGTATGTTATGTATGTTATGTTGTTTGTTTGTCTGTTTGTTACGGATTGGTGCAAAAACTACTGAATAGATTTTAATTTTGTTATCACTGCTAGAAAGTATGTGCTCCAACTTAAAATCTGGTATACCTCTTATCTCAAATAATAGCGGAACCTGAGATACAGCTTGACCTCTCTAATGTATAGAGACCCATAAAGAGATCATCACTGTTGGTTTTTGAGCTTCAAGTGATTGAAGCCGCGGGCAGAGGTTGTATGACATACATATTCTCACGCCTGTCTCCCATTGGGGTAGGCAGAGACTATAGATTTCTACTTGCTACGATCCTGGCACACCACTTTCGCTTCATCTACGTTCATTAACCTCCTCATGCATGATCGTCGGTTTAGGATGCTCTTAATCTGACCTTTTTGGAGAATGGCCGACATTTGGTTGTGGTACGTTCGTCGAGGTCAGACCCTTCCCACTCTTGCATCCGTACTCGACATGCTCAAACCACCTTAACATATACCTTTCTTTTTTTTACTTCAACTTCTTTCACACAACCGCTCCCTATTAAAACGTATGTATCAAACAACAAGAAAAGAGCGGCATTTAATAGGCTGGCAACACACTTGCGATACCTCTTGTGGTTGCGGGTGTCCGTGTGCGACGGTAATCGCTTACCATCAGACGATCCGTCTGCTTGTTTGGCCCCTATCCCATAAAAAAGCACAGGCCATTGTTTGGCAAACCCCTTCTTGCCTCTAAAATCGTAATTAGGAACAAACAGGTTAACAAAATCACCGTAATTAATTAACTGCCTCAATAGCGCGTTTACTACGCTAGAAGTCCTGGGTTCGATTCCCAGGTCGAGCAAAGTGTTATTGCGTCTATGAAATTCTCTGCAACTCCAGTTAGAGCGCCGATCTCTGTAACCTGCTTCCCGTAACATCGCTTAACTTGATTTCTCAGCAAGTTATACAAAAAGTCTTTTGACAACTTGAACGATCCATAATTTATTTTTGATTTTTAAGTATATTTATAAAAGCGTGTTTTTCTAGTGTTTTTTGAACTATTAATTTATTGTTCCTGTTTCCAGTTGACGATGAGCACAACCGCTGCCACTTCCCCAGCTGG
The DNA here is from genome assembly GCA_947256265.1 of Acronicta leporina. Classification (NCBI taxonomy): domain Eukaryota; kingdom Metazoa; phylum Arthropoda; class Insecta; order Lepidoptera; family Noctuidae; genus Acronicta; species Acronicta leporina. Next base: position 4,021,863 of record OX366540.1, on the reverse strand, counting down.
GTGGTGGAGCACCACAAGTGGTTCAGTCTGGACCACACGCACCAGTACCACTTCACCACCAAGAATGCCACATTAAAGGTAACAATATAACCTAGATCAGGCTTTCTTAAACTGGGCGATAACGCCCCTTGTACAACCGAATATATTGAATTGAATATTTTGTCTTGTATATATGAGCCTACAGGGTACAGTGCCTAGAAAAAAATATAGTATCTTTCTTTATCTTCTTCTTCTTCTCTACTATTATAAAATTGTAAAAAAGCTGTCTGTACATTGAAGATATTTAATAAACAAGTGGGTTAGGGGTGTTAAAACGTCTCCAAAGCCATGTGATTTTTAAAATTCTTTTCCGTTTGTCTGTTTGTTACGGGTTGGCGCAAAAACTACTGAATAGATTTTGATGTTGTTAGCACCGTAAAAAAATATATGCTCCAACATAAAAACTGGTATACTTTTTATCTTAAATAATTAAACGGATCTTTAGAGACAGCTTGACCTCTCTGATGTATAGAGACCCATACAAAGAAGAGATCATCACTGTTGGATGATAAATTATTTTTGGGATCCATTTTTAATCATAATATAGCTTCAGGTGAGCGAAGCCGCGGGCAAAAGCTAGTAAGTTGTAATATTAACATTATTTTTCGTTAAGAATAATTCTCAATACAAAGAATATTTGTTTGTCTAATATGTTTCTTGTAAACGGCACTCCTTAATCACTCCGGCAATCATTGGGAGGCGCAAAAAAAATTATTATTAATTCTGTATCTATTTCAGATAATGAAAGAGGATGGTTCATATGAGGAGAAGCGGCTGGTGTGTCACTCAATACTGGAACAGAAAGAGAACAAACTAGTCAAGCTTGTGGCGCACGTCACCAGGGGATGGTCAGTGTCTTTTATTTTTCATCGAATCATATACTGTCCCACTGCTGGGTACGGGTCTCCTCTCACAATGAGAGGGATTAGGCTATAGTCCACCACGCTAGCCTAATGCGGGTTGGCAGACTTCACACGCCGCCGAGAAAATCTCAGACGTGCAGGTTTCCTCACGATGTTTTCCTTCACTACAATAACTTAATAATCTTAGCATGAAAAATGCAAAAAAAAAATACAAAAACATTTTTTTTTTCAATTTACGTAATGATACACACAATTCAATATTGTTTACATTTTGAGCAGTTTTGATTGAAATGGACTATAGGGTAATTGACCGGTTATTTCTTATGGAAATAGAAAAGAAAGATGAACATCAAAGAGCTGATGCCTCCCCGTATCCGCCTAAATAATGGTTGAGCTACACGATGCCTAATGTATGCGTGCCGTCAGTGAGGACAGGTCAACTCAAGACTGCTATGGCTCTTTCTTCAAAAGGCCTGTTCAGATTTTGCCCTACATCGTAACACACATATCTTATAATACTACTACTACTGTCTGGACTTTAAAAGAGACCATGATTCTCTGAGTTTGTTTCGGCGTTTCTTCTCAGAGGTCGTCAGATAGGAAATCCCGGCGCCATAAAAAATAAAATAAAAACACTTGTAAAAGTGTATTTTTGAGATCTATTTACAGAAATAAATATCATTTATCATTAAGAGATTGCATAGTTGAAGGGGTATTATATAATAATAATAATAATAAGACCCTCCACAACCGCGAGGTGTGCAGTCTCAGAGAATATTTTCTCAAGGCTGACGTGGGTATGCACCGAGATGTGGTCGCAGTGGACAAGGGACTCACCCCGCTATCTCTGGCTAAAGAGAACTGGCGCAAACCTGTGGTGCTTAGTACCAACGACCGCAAGGAAGTATGGCAGAGCAAGGAGCTTCACGGACGCTTTTTCCGTGCCCTTCATGGGCCCGACGTAGATTTCTTAGCGTCCGTGGCCTGGCTACGCTTTGGTGACCTCTTCGGGGAAACCGAGGGTGCGGTCTGTGCAATTATGGATGAAGTTATGCTGACGAACAACTACCGGAAGTATATCATGAAAGACGGGACGATCGACATATGTCGGGCATGCCATTGTCCCGGTGAGTCTATCAGGCATATTACTTCTGGGTGTTCTCGTCTGGCTAACGGTGAGTATTTGCACAGGCATAACCAAGTGGCCAGGATTATCCACCAGCAACTTGCTTTAAAATACGGCCTTGTGGATTCTGAGGTACCGTATTACAGGTATGCGCCCGACCCAGTTCTTGAGAATGACCATGTCACGATGTACTGGGATCGATCTGTTATCACTGACAGGACTATTGTTGCCAATAAGCCTGATATAGTGGTAATAGATCGATCAGCGCGCCGCACAATGATTATCGATGTCACCGTCCCGCATGACGAGAACCTCGTGAAGGCTGAGAAAGAGAAACAATTAAAATATCTCGACTTAGCCCACGAGGTGGTCGCCATGTGGGATGTGGACTCGGCCATCATTGTACCGATAGTCGTCACGGTCAATGGACTTATCGCCAAGAGCCTCGACCAACACCTCAGGAGGCTCGAGTTGGATGGCTGGGTTAAGGGCCTGATTCAGAAGGCAGTACTCCTTGATACGGCGCGTATTGTGAGGAGGTTCCTGTCTCTGGGGCCCTAATCACCGGTAGCTTGGACCCTGCTCCCCATGCCGGTGGACAACTATTTTTATATTTTTAAATGTTTTTAATTTCCCTTGTTTTTTATAAAAATATTTAAAAATGTAAATTATATGATTTTAAAGGAATAAATGGAATAATAATAAACCATTTATTATTCATAATAAACCAATTATATAGCTTCTTAGCCCCCTCTGTATCCTCTACTAAGACATTGCATAGTTAAAGGGGTATAATATAGCTTCTTAGCCCCCTCTGTATCCTCTACTAAGACATTGCATAGTTAAAGGGGTATAATATAGCTTCTTAGCCCCCTCTGTATCTTCTACTAAGACATTGCATAGTTAAAGGGGTATAATATAGCTTCTTAGCCCCCTCTGTATCCTCTACTAAGACATTGCATAGTTAAAGGGGTATAATATAGCTTCTTAGCCCCCTCTGTATCCTCTACTAAGACATTGCATAGTTAAAGGGGTATAATATAGCGTCTTAGCCCCCTCTGTATCTTCTACTAAGACATTGCATAGTTAAAGGGGTATAATATAGCTTCAGCCCCCTCTGTATCTTCTACTAAGACATTGCATAGTTTGAGGGGAATGATATAGTTTCTTAGCCCCCTCTGTATCCTCTACTAAGACATTGCATAGTTAAAGGGGTATAATATAGCTTCAGCCCCCTCTGTATCTTCTACTAAGACATTGCATAGTTTGAGGGGAATGATATAGTTTCTTAGCCCCCTCTGTATCCTCTACTAAGACATTGCATAGTTAAAGGGGTATAATATAGCTTCAGCCCCCTCTGTATCTTCTACTAAGACATTGCATAGTTAAAGGGGTATAATATAGCTTCAGCCCCCTCTGTATCTTCTACTAAGACATTGCATAGTTAAAGGGGTATAATATAGCTTCTTAGCCCCTCTGTATCCTCTACTAAGACACTGCATAGTTATAGGGGTATAAGGTGCTGGAAGACCGTGTGGTATTAATGTGTTGTTGTTGTTGTTGTTGCAGCGAGTCGGGTCACGTGTGCGTGTGGGCGTGGCGGCGCGGCGCCGGCGTGCTCGAGCTGCGCGTGGGCGCCGCGCCGCACGCCGCGCCGCACCACGCGTGCGCGCCGCCGCAGCACTACGCGCCGCACGTCACGCTCATCTGTAAGCAAACATATTGTACTACTAGCTGAAACCCGCGCTGGGCGCCGCGCCGCACGCCGCGCCGCACCACGCGTGCGCGCCGCCGCAGCACTACGCGCCGCACGTCACGCTCATCTGTAAGCAAACATATTGTACTACTAGCTGAAACCCGCGCTGGGCGCCGCGCCGCACGCCGCGCCGCACCACGCGTGCGCGCCGCCGCAGCACTACGCGCCGCACGTCACGCTCATCTGTAAGCAAACATATTGTACTACTAGCTGTAACCCGCGCTGGGCGCCGCGCCGCACGCCGCGCCGCACCACGCGTGCGCGCCGCCGCAGCACTACGCGCCGCACGTCACGCTCATCTGTAAGCAAACATATTGTACTACTAGCTGTAACCCGCGCTGGGCGCCGCGCCGCACGCCGCGCCGCACCACGCGTGCGCGCCGCCGCAGCACTACGCGCCGCACGTCACGCTCATCTGTAAGCAAACATATTGTACTACTAGCTGTAACCCGCGCTGGGCGCCGCGCCGCACGCCGCGCCGCACCACGCGTGCGCGCCGCCGCAGCACTACGCGCCGCACGTCACGCTCATCTGTAAGCAAACATATTGTACTACTAGCTGTAACCCGCGCTGGGCGCCGCGCCGCACGCCGCGCCGCACCACGCGTGCGCGCCGCCGCAGCACTACGCGCCGCACGTCACGCTCATCTGTAAGCAAACATATTGTACTACTAGCTGTAACCCGCGCTGGGCGCCGCGCCGCACGCCGCGCCGCACCACGCGTGCGCGCCGCCGCAGCACTACGCGCCGCACGTCACGCTCATCTGTAAGCAAACATATTGTACTACTAGCTGTAACCCGCGCTGGGCGCCGCGCCGCACGCCGCGCCGCACCACGCGTGCGCGCCGCCGCAGCACTACGCGCCGCACGTCACGCTCATCTGTAAGCAAACATATTGTACTACTAGCTGTAACCCGCGCTGGGCGCCGCGCCGCACGCCGCGCCGCACCACGCGTGCGCGCCGCCGCAGCACTACGCGCCGCACGTCACGCTCATCTGTAAGCAAACATATTGTACTACTAGCTGTAACCCGCGCTGGGCGCCGCGCCGCACGCCGCGCCGCACCACGCGTGCGCGCCGCCGCAGCACTACGCGCCGCACGTCACGCTCATCTGTAAGCAAACATATTGTACTACTAGCTGTAACCCGCGACTTCGCCCGCGTGCCAGTGAAAGTCCCGTCAAAATTGGTACAGCCATTAATCAAAAATCTGCCGGAAAAAACAGACCGACAAAAATTTTACAATATGTTGTGGTATATGTACCGTGTATACATTCCTAATGCACTTAGAAAAAAACGGTTATTTTAATATTACAAACAGACACTCCAATTTTATTTGTATAGATATAAATGTTTATAGATTTATACACGGAAAAGTAAAGTGCACTTTGTCGATTTTACATAGTTTTTTATGTCTTTTTAACCATAAAAGTTCCACGAATCGGACCAGAGTACCACGGCCTCACAGAAAATGTGAATTATGCTTACCTACGTTGTGTTTCGCCGAGTGAGTGAGGATAGCGGCGGCCCAATCCCTTTTTTTACTCTACTCCTTTGACTCCTCTGTGTTGCTAAACCGTCGCATATGGACACCCCCGTAAACGATGTTTTCGCTTACCATCAGACGATCCGTCTGCTCGTTTACCCCCTATCCCATTCAAAAAAACTTGTATATCTCCAGCTTTTAATGTAAGAAATTATGGTGGGCTAATTTCTACCCGCGACTTCGTCTATATGGACTTCAAAATTGAGACAGACCTAGATAAAAAGTAGCCCCTAGCGTATTCCAGATTACAATCTATATCTGTGCCAAATTGTATCAAAATTCGATCAGCCGTTCTGGCGTGAAAAGGTAACAAACATCCATCCATCCTCACAAACTTTCTCATTTATAATATTAGTAGGATAGGATGAATGTGGGCTTCCAAGCAAAAAAAGTCCAGTTCTCGATATTTAGTTTCTGAGATATACGCATTTATATAAAGTTGGGTGAAATTATATTATTTTTATGATATAGTGGGGCAAACGAGCAGACGGATCACCTGATGGTAAGCGATGACCGCTACCCATGCCCGAGTCAGAAGTGCGTTGGCGCCTTTTAAAAGGGTTTGGGCCTCCGGTATCGTCACTCACTCGACGAAACACAGCATAAGCGTTGTTTCACACCGGTTTTCTGTGAGGCCGTGGTATCCCTCAGGTCGAGCCGGCCCATTCGTGCCGAAGCATGGCTCTACCACGATGAATTATTACTATTATCCCTTAAAAAAAGGTTAATGTTTTTGTTTTCTTTTTACAGCGACGTCGGTGTATCCAGTGCGTTGCCCAATATTGGGACGCTATACGGTTGTCGACTCATTAGCTGACAGGCGACGGAGGCGACAACAACTCACTATAGGTAAGAAAAATTGTAAGGGGTTTTTAGTTCAAACCTTCTCCCCTCCACGCCCCTCTCTGAATTGATCAAATATTACATTAATGTGGTATTGAAATAACAAGAGGCGAGTGACAATAATATTTTTTTTAACCGACTTAAAAAAGGAGGTGCTATGCTAGCAATCCTGGGTTAAATTCCCAGATCAAGCCGTATTAAGAGATGAAACATTTAGTAGAACTTAACCCTTCGGGGAATACAGGCGTGACGGTACTTTAATTTTCATGTAGTACAATAAAAATTGCACCCCGAAAGATATCTACTTAATTGTTTACTCGATACTCAATATATTAGTTTTTGGTGTACAATAAAGGATATTCTTTGCTATTCTAATATTTATTGACTTACAAAATGTACATTTTTTTTATGTAATGATATCTAATTATTATTTTTATGTATAAAATTAGATTAGTGAAGGAATAAATGTTTTCTTTTTAGATGAAAATAGTGGCTCTGGATTATCAGAGCAGCCGGTCGAGTGCGTGATGGGGCAGTATGACAGCGCTAGCATCGGCTGCGGCGCTCAGCAGGACACCATCGAGTTCCACTCCGCTTGCACCAGCACTGGTACATGACCATATCTTAATATACTGGTTTCTTACACTACGCGAATATAAAACACTAGCTTCTGCCTGCGACTTCGTCCGCGTAGCGTGATGACATATAGCCTATAGCCTTCCTCAATAAATGGGCTATCTAACACTGAAAGATTTTTTCAAATCGGACCAGTAGTTCCTGAGATTAGCGCGTTCAAGCAAACAAACAAACAACCTCTTCAGCTTTATAGATTAGTATAGATTAATTTGAATATCTTGTATTAGCTTATTTGAGATTAAAAGTTCTTTTAAAAATAAGGGCATTTGCACCAACTTCTTAAATATGTTTAAATTGTGTTTACTTAAACACAAATGAAAAATTGTGTTTAAATACGATTTAAACATTGGTGCAAGTGGCCCTAAGTTCATTTAACAGTAATTTCTTTTGAAATTAGGTGCCTCTAATAATAAATAGGTACTTTTGGGAGTAAGTTCTTTAAAAAAAAAAGGTATTTGAATATTGATGTATGTAATAAAACTACGTTTTACACAGTTTGTCGCGTTATTTGATGTCGTAACGGACTACATGCCATATTTTTCGGGTTAGCGTAGACCCTTCATACCTAATTTATTTTTTTTGTAAATTCATTAAACCCATTTAAATTTCATGGACCCTAATTTTTCTTCCCGCTGACATAGACCACTTTGTAAGTCCACTTCGACCCCTGGGGGTCGATATAGACAACTTTGAGTACCACTGTCACAAACACCACTCAAAAACAATGCAATTCTGTGAATTCACAGTTACTCAAACAGTACCGCTAATGAGTTACTGATAAGGCGAGCGCAACGTAATAATGTGTTCACTTCCGAGGTCGAAAAATAAGTCATAATTAGGTAAAATGGGTGACATATTTATACTTTGAGGTAGTTTGTTTATCGGTAAATCATTATAGATAATTAAATTGGGGGTAATTGATGATAAATTTTTTACATTTAGGACCTACGGGGGAACCACCGTGCAAATAGATTTTGCAAGAGATTTTGACATAGTGATCCTTTACACCAGTGTAAAGGATCACTATGTCAAAATCTCTAACAAGTTGAGATCAGTTTTTCATAATATTCCTGTTTTTCAGTGTATACGTGTTACGGCGGCTGGCGTGAGGGTAATGTCGGCATGCTGGTGGCCGGCCCAGCTAGAGCCGCCCGGCCAACGGCGCTCTGCTTTATATACACAACCTACGTCAACAACGGTGAGTGTCCGATATTATCCTCCACTAAATGCTCTGACTGGCGTGTTTTTCTACTCAACTTACAAGATTTTTACACGGAATGCAATTGTAACTTGATAAAAGAAAATTCATGCTAGTAACCTAATATTTAACTTTAGACTTTAATGATCATGACTGCCTTTCTCACTCTCTTCCCCTGTCTATCTCACTCTCTCTCCACCCCACCCCCTATCCCTATCTCTGTCCTCCCTCTTTCCATGCCTCTCTACATCCTCGCTGGGTCTCTTTCTCTTATCTCCTTCTGCCTTTCCGTTTCTCTATTGACATTACATTGCTCTCCCTCCCTCTCGAGCCTGGTTCTCTATCTGTCTCTTATTATTTTTTTATGTACAAAACAATATTTATTAAACATTTGCAGATTCCCTGGGCGTGCCGGTGCAGTACTTGTCAATATCGGCCGTGTCCCGCTCCTGCGACAGGACGGTGTTGCCCGGCATCGCAGGCGATAAGGCCTACAACCTTACCATCAATGGTACGATAATATTCCAGAATTTAAATAAGTCATCAACATAGTGCAAAACTAGAGGGGCTAAAATGGACACTTGGACTAAAATGGACACTTGGCTAAAATGGACATTTGGCTGAAATGTACACTTTTGATGATGATTAGTCATGCAAAACTAGAGGGGCTAAAATGGACACTTGGCTAAAATGGACATTTGGCTAAAACGGACATTTGGCTAAAATGTACACTTTTGATGATGATTAGTCACTTTTGATGGTGATTAAAGTCGCGCAAAATTAGAGGGGTTAAACTGGAGACACTTTTGATGATGGTTAAATTCCTCACAGACCCTTGGTTACACATTACATACACACACGCCCAACACCGGTTCTATATTGCTAGTATAAGCTGACTGTTTGTGTATGTGAGAATTCGTATTTGTAAACGCACCCACGATGCAGTAAAAAATCATATTGCGGGGCAACATTATATTTAAAGTCCATTGATGCATGGGAAACCGGTTGTGCTCTAAGCCTCCGCTATCTGAAAATGTCTTATAGTCTTACAGTCGTAATGTATGCGCTTAAAAATTAAAAAAAAAACATAACATACCATCACGCCTGTATTTTCTGAAGGGTTAGGTAAAGTATCCTTTAGGTGGCGAATTAGGCCCTCAATGTGTTGTTACGTTGCAGGTACATGCGAACAGAGCAGCAAGTACAACAGCGAGGCAGTGCGGGTGCTGCCGGCCTTCCTGCTGCTGCTGCTGCTGCTCGCCGCCAGCTGATACGCGCGTGCGCGCTGAGCCCGCCCCGCACACACATACAGTCGTAGCATCTAGCTCCACGCGCATCGGACTAGCACGGACACGGTAACATGGGTAAACAAACTTATAGTACACAGCTGGGTAAATAGAGTATGTACCGGTACCACTATCGGTAAGGAACCGGTTTCAGTATCGGTAAAGAACCGGAACCGATTTTGGTAAAGAAACAGAACCGGTTTGGTAAAGAACCGGTGCCATTATCGGTAAAGTACCGGTAACATTATAGGTAAAGTACCGGTATATGTATTGGTTTAGTGTCGGTAACAGTATTGGTAAAGTACCGGTACTGATATTGTTATTGTACCAGTACCGGTATTTTTATTAAAACCGGTACTTGAGTGACAGATTAGCTAAATAATATATACCGGTACTTTAGTGACAGGATAGCTTGATAATAATATTCTCTCTTAGCAGTAATATTATTGATTACGTTATAGTTGCTAAGTACCGGACTTAACCATACCGGTATTATTGCAAAATATCAATATTCTACTGGTATTAAATGCAGACTAAATCTGGTGTAATATTATTATTGCTGATCAATGGTGTTCTACAAGTATTTCTGCTAAGTACAAGTATTATTACTACATAACGGTATTCTGAAAAAGTAATTTCATGTTTTTTAATAATATGTCATGCAAACGCTATTTAGGAATTGCTTGAGCACGAAACTAGTACGGAGCTTAAAAGCTTAAGAAAAAAGAAAACAGAATCTTATAAATACCCAGCTGTTTCATATAAGTTACGTCATAGCTAGTCCGATCCAAATTCGTAAGTCTGCAAATATCGACGTTATTTAAAAAAAAAACATCCAAATGCAACTGCAAGTGTCTAGTGAATAGGGCTGCTTATTTAATTGTGATAATGCAAGTATCGTCAAAAAATATTAATTTGTCCAGTGATAGAAAAATATGGGAAGTACCTACCATTCATTTGTGATCATCGGCAGCTTTTTAGTAGGAATAAACGGTAATTGCAATGGCAACACTGAATCGGACTGTCAAAAGTGCTAAATGTTGCCATGTAACGTTGAATTATTTGATGGAGTTTTTTTTTCTACCAATTTTTCGGTTGTTAATTTTATTTGTCTTTGTAAAAATCATTTTTTTAAGGTGAACTCTGTAAAATAATTTGAACGTGTGCTATAGGTTAGGTTGGAACTAAACAATGTTTAAAGAAACGAAATAACGTGATTTAATATTGTAAATAAAAATGGTATAGAATTGGATTACTGAAGAGAATATGACGATTTTTTTAATAACTGTTACTTATGTAATTTGATAGTAAAACATAAAAACTGTCGCGGGGAATGTACATAGAACATTGTCATGGTTAATATATTATGTATAATACTATCCGTGTCCCGTGGTTTCGCCTGCTTGAAAATATAAAAAACCATCGACAAATAAGCATACCGTCCATTTCACGATAAGCGGCAACCGCAGCCTATAGACGCCAGCAACACTAGTGGTATCACTCGTGCGTTGTCATCTTGAGACATCAATTTTTGTCTCATTTTCCAGTAATTTCATTGGCTACATTGCTCTTTATACCGGAACACAATAATGTTAGCACATTATTTCTAAGAGAATACTTGCAATGCGGTGGTACCGACCAAATGAACACACCTGCAGAAATCTACCCTCCAAAAACTAACTCTTCCAACTGTTTCAGTCATTCGAACCTTTAAAATGATATTACTTAAGTCTTTTTAGACCTTCAAACATTGACAGACTGATAAATTAAACTTGCAGGGCTTACATGCCGCGACATAATTCTGTCGTCAGTTTATCTCGTCTCCATTGTCACAGTTTCAACATGACATGACCACGACAAAATTATGTCGGGCTGAATTTAGATGCAGGAAATTTTGTTTAGGAGTTTCTTATATAACGAAAGTGTTCTAAGATATTGGGAAATTCCCACGTGCGTGGGAAATCATTACTTTTTATAAAACAAGTCCCCCCGCCTCGTCTGTCTGTTTGCGATTAACTCAGAAAGTACCGAACGGATTTTTATACGATTTTCACCAACGGACGGAATGATTCTTGAAGGTTATAGGCTATTTAACATCACGCTACGGCCTTGGGAACGGGGCTAAGCAGATGAAATCGCGGGATACAGGAAGTATATAAACATTATATAAAACTTCTACTAGTGTGACAAAGTTCTATGCCATTACGAATGCGTTCAAACATTTGATATTTTATTTTTTAAACATACTTAGGTAGTATATAAATGTTTTCTGTGTCGTATACGTGAAAATCCTCCCACACACCGACGATTTGTCGCTGCAGTTAGTCGCACTTTATTATCTATAGTTTGATTTGAATAGACGTAACGTGATCTTGTCAAAGTTATCCTAATGTCGCATACACACGACACGACACGACTAGTCGCTGCGATTTTTGTTACGCATTAATTTTGCTTAAGTTGTACAAAGCTGTCGCAGCTACAACTTAATAATTGCTCAAAAAAAACGCAAGACAAAATCGTCGTGTGTGAGTTTTTTCACAAATTTGACTCAGAATTTCCCTGTACAATATATCGATGATATTATTATATAGAAAAAACGCTTCTGAAGTATACATTGTATGCAAGATATACATAACATTAAATTCATAGTCGGTTGCCCACTGTTGGACGTAGGTCTCGAGTACAACGAATTATTTTGGAAAATAAATAGCGTTTATTTATGGCAACAAACGAAGACAGCTCATGATAAAACCTGAAAAAACAATTATTATACCCTTATTCAAACATAAGCCTCGAAAGTAACTAAAAACACTGTATCACTAATAAATAATAATTCCTTTATTTCATACTATGAGTACTTACAAGTACCAACATATTAAAATAATAATTCGTATAAAATTAATATTCCGTTGTTCGTTCTCTATTAAGTACGCCATTCATCATTACTAACAAAAAAAAATAGAAGAACAGGTCCTCATTGCAAAAAGAAAAAAAAAACATTTTGTGGAAGAAAAATTCTACCTTCTTATTATTTCCACTTGCCTATCCCAACAGTGGGTGAGACGAAAATATACAGATAATAAATAAGACTAATCTAGATAGATCTAAATGTAGATAAAATATGCTCAGCCGTTTCCGATTAGTTTACGAAATACGTCCATCTTTTTATTATGCTCTGTTTCTTATGTTTTTTAAGGATTGCAGCTAAAGTACGAAATGAGAGCTTGCGCTAATAATTACCTACTGTTATTATAGTAATGAATTGAAGAAAAAAAAAATTTTAAACTTATATTTTGTAATTTAAGATATTTTAAAATGTACAATCTGTAGAATCAATATTTTATTATTAATTGTATTTAAGAGATACGCATTGAAATCTTAGGGCCACTTGCACCAACTTCTTAAATGTGTTTAAATCATATTTAAACACAATTTTTCATACAAATTTTGTGTTTAAATACAATTTAACCACATTTAAGAACTTGGTGCAAGTGGCCCTTAATATTTAATTTACATTCTATAGAAACTTTGTTTAACTGGCAAACTAGAAAAAATATTTAGTTTGATTCTTGGATTATAAATATTAAAATATATTATTAAAAGCACCTAATCATATATGTACGCAACTTTAAAAAAACAACTTTCATAAGCTCTTATGTCGTACTGAACTATGATGTATCCGGTTTTATTTCTAAACTTTATTTTTTTATATTTTTTTTTCTAACATAGTTTTTAGGTAGTGGGGCCTCTGGTATATTTGAGTGTTGAGAATTTATGTCTATTTTGGAGCATATGAATAAAATGACGTCATCTCAGACTTAGGGGCTATTGGGAGAGGATCCAAATTTATAATGACGTGGAGACTAAGATAGTGATCATTATACGTACAGTATAAACTGTAAGCCCTTTTACACAGGCGGCCCGTTTTATATAGTTTTCTCTAAGATCAGTTCGCTTTCGATGCTAAACAATCAATAATGACCAACAGTAGTTATAAAAATATACATTTGCTCATACGAAATAGTTGATTTTTATTTATTATGTGATAAAAAAAATACTTAAGGATTTGACGCCGACGTATGCGGATGTGTTTTGCCTCGATTTCGGTGGCAAAATGCAATTTTATTTTGAACAATAAAAACTTATAAATTATTGCCATAATCAATTACAGAGTTTTACATCATCTTGAGTGGACCATACTAATGTACGACTATTTCGTCGCAAAATCCATCTGTGTGCGTAGGACCTAAAATATGTAAATATAATCAAGTTCCTGTATGCTTTTAGTTGAACTCAAATTTATAATTTGTGATAATAATGTGACTCGGAATGTCAATGCTTGCCTAAACTTTGTTTTTATAAAGAAATATAATGTAGCCCAAAAGACTATTGTAAATAACATTAGCTGGATAATTTATGAAAGTAATGTCTGCACGTTGGCGATTCGGTCGTGCGATTTTTAGTCGCTGTTTTGTCGTAAACGTCCTAAAATATACAAAACCAGTCGAAATCATGTTGTTCTAAGAATAATAAATATTAACCAGTGTTTATGTGTTAGGTATTTTAATAGCAAAAAGTTAGGTACTATTACCTACTGTTGAAAACAGAACTCAGTGTGACAGCCTGCGACATAAAATTCGGTGACAGTCGCCAGTGTGCAAACGACCTATGTATAAACGCATTTTTAAAAGTACAGGATGAAAGTATTAATTTATAAAAATAACTGAAGATAATAAATAGCTAATAATTATATTGAAATTGTAAACGAAAAAGTTTCATACGATCATTTTTATCGAAAATAAATGTTTTTTAAAGAATTATTTAATAAAAACGTGTTAAATGCACTAAAATGTTATAAAATTAAATTCACTTAGCGTTAAGGGCTTTGTTTTTTTTTATTTATTGTAAATTAAATTAAGACAAAAATTCTTCACGATGTGAATATGTGCACATAACTGTTTATGTAAAAAAAATACTCTATTGGAATATGTACTTTCGCGTGTAAATAGTTTCTTTTCGGCTGAAGGTTTTTGTGATATCAAAATGGATTTTTTTCGTGTATAATAATAAGCGTTTAATATTGTTTTGTGGCGTCTCAATGTTGATTTCAATTTGGCCACAAGATACGATTTGTAACTATTAACGTATAAGCCTATTATTATATTTTGATTACTGAAATATATTTGAAAAATAATTTGTTTTTTTTTTTTATTGTCTGACGTAACATCAAAATAAACGCCCTGAAACCCTGCCCTAAACTAATGTAACTTACTAAAAATTCATTCTTCGACCCCTGAAAATTAAAAATCACTGTGTATAAACAACACAGCGATGTTAACGATAATATTCAGACATACCTACTTATTTGACGTAAAAAAAGTTTTCAGTTTTTTAACCAATTTTTAGTTTTTGTTTTCAGTTTTTTAACCAATTTTTAGTTTTTGGGTTATATTATACCATATGTATGTACCTACTGGTGCCATTGACTGTCAAGTAGGTGAATATTAGCCTTGCCAATAAGAATCACAGTGTATAAAAACAGGATACCGTAGCAAATACTATTGTTATATAACTTGGGAAAAAAAATTACGGAATTGAATTATTAACAACGTGGCAGATCAAACAAAGGTCTGCGCCTCACTGAGTGAGTGAATTAGGAAACCAAATATGGCAATGGTATTTGACAGCCTTCGTGCAGCCAAACAAACCCTAGAGAGAGGAAGGTATCCTCCTTGAGCACAAACAGTTAGCCGAGCAGTCGCATAAACATTCGGACATTAAATAACATAATGAACACTCTTTTCATCTCTTTTAACATTACAGTGGTTTCAGAATGCTTTTTTTTCTTGTCTTATTGTTCGATGGCAGTACGAAATTTTCATTATCATGATTTGAAGCGGCCGTAGCCGCTAGCGCGCGAATCATGTGGTTGCCGGTTCGAAACCCACCCATTGCACTACCGACGTAAACCCACTCGTAACACAAGCATTTAGTTTAGCACCAGGGGTTAAGAAGAATACTAGTACCTAATGTGCGATCAACATTGCTAGTAAGCTTTAAAAAAAACCATCTGCATTCTTAACAATTATTATTATGTATTCTTAACAAAGTTGTTTGTGCGTTAATGAATGAGCATGGAGTTAATGATGTTCTAATGTTCACCCAGCCCTGCGTATTCCGGGGAGGGCATCTACCATGGTACCACATCGTAATAAATCCCGGTGGTCACTTACCATCAGGTGAGCCACTTGCAATTTTATGACTACCCTAAAAAAAATATTGATCTTTGAAATAAAACACATTATATTTTTTAAATTTATTATTTTGTTCAATGTTAACCAATAAGTTTCTTAAGCAAGTTACAGTACGGATATAGCGTAGCATAGTATACTCCCTCTAATAATGTACAGCTCCATCAACTTTGGTCTTACGAACAAATCTTAGAAAAACCACAGTAACTTGACCCTTGAAGATTTTCGAATTTTCCTCGAAGACCAAAGAAGAATGTGTTTTAATGAATATATTAATTATTAAGTATTTTACAGAGTTACACAAACACACAGAAAGGAAATCGGAATGTTTATATATATTTTTATAATATAAATAGTGGTAGATATTTCTTTGAACGTTTTCCTTAAAAAATTACTGAGTACAAAATTATGTTCGCTTTTCATAATGTTAAAATATACAAATCTTTTCAATTATAATATTCATTATGATTATTACGAAGGCATTATTTATAAATTAACATTTTTATACAAAAAAATACTTATTATTCGCAAAAAATAATCATTCGCTTGATTAAATTTTAATTATTTCCATTCGTTCAATCATTCTCGTCCGGTTCCAAAAACTATATATATATATTTGTTGCCCATTTTTACCAGACTTTAAACATTTTTTAATGAAATTATGTTTTTT
Organism: Acronicta leporina; assembly: GCA_947256265.1. Lineage (NCBI taxonomy): Eukaryota > Metazoa > Arthropoda > Insecta > Lepidoptera > Noctuidae > Acronicta > Acronicta leporina. Next base: position 4,005,650 of record OX366540.1, on the reverse strand, counting down.
TCCTCTATGATATGTAAAAATCAGGTCATCAAATCATTAAAGGAAATAGTAGGTAAATGGGATAGGTACATAAATTATTGATTTTAACAAAGAAAAATAATAAAACTTTATAATTATATCAAAATCCAAAATATTGATGAAAAGAATTATAATTATAGGTTTGGACTAGGCAATAGGCATAAACCAGTGAAAATATTTTTCAATTAAATCAATATCTGTATGAAATATAATTTCCTTTTGTGTTGCCAACTTGCCAATTACATATTGAAGTAGTCTTTAACCACATTAATCAATTATATTTTTTATTTGAAAAATTATATTCACTAGATTATAATAACAAATAAAGCACCTTAGGGTAAGGAATTATTGCCAACGATAATATTCAGACATAAGAACTTATATCGGGCTACAAAAAAAAAAAATATTTTTATTATAATTTTACCAATTTTTAGTTTTCGGCTGACCAATACTGGCGCCGTCGACTGTTAAGTAGGTATGAATATTACCGTTGCCAATAAAATTTACAAATAATAAGAATTAGACTAAATGGGACTAGAATGTCGCATAATGACTAGAAAATGTTCATCAATAATATCAAACGGTATAATAAGTACCTAGTAATAAGTAGCCGTTACAATTTTAAGAGCATTATTATTAAAATTTTGTTTTTTTTTGGTGATCGGCCTGCCGACAATTTATTCCGAATTCAGTAGTAGTATCTAGGGCACGCCCCTCTGATTGTCACTGATTAGGTATAAACTTATAATAAAGGAAAACATTGTGAGGAAACCTGCACGTCTGAGAATTTCTCGACGGCTTGTGAAGTCTGCCAACCCGCATTAGGCTAGCGTGGTGGATTATAGCCCAACCCCTCTTATTGTGAGAGGTGACCCGTGCCCAGCAGTGGGACATATATTATGGGTTGATTATGTTTTAATATCGTGAGAAGATTCTAGAGTCCTTATAGAATGAAAGAAACAAGTACAACAACCGCTGTTCTATTCTAGTGCGTGTTAGCAAACTTACGAGTTCTTGAAAGCGTGATGCTATTATTCGATAGCAAGTCCACAGTTTGATTAAGAAATATTTTCGGTACCTCCCTACTTTCAAAACCAGTGTCAATATACCTTAAAATTGTAAATGCTATTCAACGCTTTATTATCGCAAAACGCGACCAAAGGCATTATTAAAAAACCGTTTTTACAACATTTGACATAATATTCTATACAAATTACCTATCTACATACAATAATATAATAGAGGAATGTTTATTTATATAAAATAAAAGAAAGATAGTTTAAGGCTTATTTTTAGTTTCATGAACCATCACTGCGACCTGGGTCAGGAAACCTTTCCCAACTGCAGTTCCGGGAAAAACTTAAAATTGCTATTCAATATTTTCATCGATCGAAGGTCTGAATACCTAGGTAAATACAGTGACTGTGTAGGTTTGAGATAAACAGAATATGACTGTAGGTATTATATGTTTGACAGCCAGTGTCAATAAAATTATTGGCCATATTCGAAAGCACTTCACTCGAGCAAAATTTTCGAGAATGGAATCGGAATCGGCCCTCGGCATGATATCTTACCATAGAGCCATAGTTCATTGTATAAACCAAATGCTTTTTTAGTTTTTTTTTATTTATTACAATAATAACTATTAACTCTCCAGTTTCAAAAAAATATTATTAATCCTGCATGTTAAAATTTATAGCCTGATTCTTATGTCACATTAATTATTACTGTGCGTTTTATTAAAGTATTTTTAAATTCCCGAAATAAGTATACTAAATTAATAACATAACTCAAAATTATTTTGTCTGACATTGCCAGAAAACACGTTTCAAGAAAAAAAAATCACGTCAAAGATGTCATTTATATTTACAAAAAAATACTTAATTTTTTTAACAATTAATTTCCAAACAAAACGAGACCTTCTAATAAAGTTTTAATGTATGTATTATGTTTATAATTAAAATTAATAATACGGGTGTTACGTGCAAAATATTGTATTTTTTTCACAACTTAGGTACGTAGGTAACTAAGTATGTTTTTTTCCTTTTAAATTGCGAGCGATTTTAATAGCGAGCATCGTTTTTATGTCATTACGTTCTCTTTGTAAAGTTCTTTATGAGAGGCGAAATACTTATATATTTTTTAGGAGAATTCACCAGAAAATATCGCTTTCCTTCCTTGATAAACTTAATTGGAATCATTTAAAATATCACTTTTAAAGAACTGTTAGTGCATTACCAATCACTCTATAATACTTGCAATATTTTGCACGAAACAGCATATTAAGTTAACTGACATTGAACACAGCATTTTATATAGGTATGTATAAGACAATCTGATGATTGTCTTATACATACCTATATCATCATCAAGACGACTTCATAATAGATTTAATTTTAAATCAGCTACTATATCGCCCACAAACGGAAATTTGTGTTTAGTATAAAACAATTTGATCACAAAAGTGCATTCTTTTCTATTCGTGTAAAAGCGATTTCACAACTAAAATTTAAGAAAATATGTGAAAATTTTATGAAAAAAGATGAAATACTTTTTTTGGATTTTCATCCGCAGCAATGTAAAATTTAATTCTATTTGTTTTCCTTTGGGCGATATATAAAGTGCAAGTCTATAGATAGGTACTATAACTATGGTGTAAGCGTCGTCTATGGCAGTCGGTAAACATATATGTAGGTACATAATATATATAATAAATATAATTTTTGCAAAAATACAGCATACATCTCATGCCTTAAACTAATTTAGCATAATTTCAGTACACAGGGGTAGCGATTTTAACATTTTAAAGTACATGGCCGGTTTCATTATTTTTATATAAGTTTTTTTTTTCATTTATTTTAATTAATTAAAATTAACACATACTTTAAGCTTACTAAATACAGCTGTATGTATACTTATAAAACAGATTTTACTACATTTTATCCCTCAATCAGCGTTTTTACATTACATTTGTAACAAATATCCAATTTACTACATTTTATTTTAATGTATATTATTAGTGGCAGAAATATTACTGCCCTAATTTTAAAAACAATAACGAAGTTAATTAGCATCCAATATGTTGCCATAATTATTATTAAAATGAAAAAGAGCCTTTTTGAAACTTTACGCCGGCACAAATAGTAACAATTTATACATTAGGTAGGTATTATAGCAAAAAAAAATTCTATTTGCACACTTCACTTTCATAGTGACACAATCTCTCAACCCAAAAACTGATATAGTAAAAAATCCATTACCGAATAAAAAAAATATAGTACGTAGATATTTTTAAAACACTAGGTCATTGCTCTTAAAAAATTACATTAATGTTCAGTGGAAGTACGCCAAATGTGTTTTGAAATCGATGTTTGTTAAAACAGTGTCAATTGGGAAGCATTTGTGACATCATCTATAATTTTATTATTACAATAATTTGGAAGCAAGTACTGAGTCGTTTCAAAAATCAAATCTCCTAGTCTTTTTTTGTCTCCCAATACTTTGTGCACACAACCACAAAAATAATCTGTCTTCACAAAAAGATTATGGTACGTTTTTATGTAGCCTTTTTTATGCCCACTGCTGACCAAAAACTTTTAGTATTTATTTATTTATAATTATATAAAATGTAGGTATGTATTAGGACTCATGCAGGATCTGATAAAGGGCGAAACTGTCTCATTAACAAATAACACATAAGTACCCGAACCTATTATTAATGGGTTCAATGGGGAAATGAAGAATGATTTGATTGTCTTTGGAAGAATTATCAAAACCAATCAGTGAAGACAGAATATCACTAAATTTTAATGCCACGACCGAATCACGCGATAATACCTACATACGAGTTGACATAATTCAACTGAGAGGACTGTACAAATCAATATTTAAGTAGATACTTCAAACTGAGCTAGACGACATATCAAATAGAATCATTTAATAAAATGTATTTTTTATGTACATAAGAATGTTAACCTGCCAACGATCAATGATACATAACCGTACTTGAATTAATTTAATGATAGATGTGACAAGGTGACAGTCAATTTCTCAATTGTTGAGCTCAATTTGAAGATAATCCCACAAATCTGTTGCTAACGCTTACAATAATAGTTTTTTAGCTAAAATGCCATATTATGTGATGGGGAATAAATATTGCGATAGAAATAAGTAACATTTTTAATAAGGTTGGCAACATAAAATGAAAAGCGAAATACGTAATGCTAGGTGTAAAAAAATACAAAAATAATAATTTTAGTTCTCTATTTTAACCCTGTTTTATAAGCAACATAAAGTGAGATCATAATTATCACAAACTTTCAAAAGTTGATTTTTTTACAAAACAAGCTTTTCTTACGCTAAAGCTTTACAATTTGCTAATTTTGTTTAATTATTTATTTAATAAGCAGGAACAATTTTCCCAAAAATCGTCGCCCAAAAATCGTTACTCTGAATTTCAATCTTCATGTGCCAACAGACGCAATTTAAGAACTTTCCTTTCGCACACATTGTCAAAAAACGTGATAAAAATACGTCATACTTTGTTCCTATTATAACTCTGTTGACAGTGACATAATTATTCTAACCAAATTGCAATCCATCAAAAAATTAATTTACCACCCATCCACTAATCTGCAATCATTAAAAAAAAACATTCATTAACCTAAGTAAAACTTCATTCTAAGTGAAAAAGAATTTCAACCCATCCATATCTTACCAACAACATCAACGTCCACCAACTGCAGCGTTAAAATTTTACACATATCTGCTAGACGTCAACCATATTTAAATTATTTCAACAGATATATAATACTTATTACGTATTACATCTGATAAGCCAAACATCAATCGAAGGCCAACCAGCTTTATCACGATAAACTGAATTTTAACGTACCCAAGTTACCATTATTTCAAATTCTCTGCCAAGCTTGAACCGAATTTCAATCCATAAAAACGGATTTCAAACCGTAAACAATGGATTTCAGCCCGTAAAAATGGATTTCAATCCATCACTCTGTATTCCCCATCACATATTTGCCACAACTTACTAAGATTACTTTCACGCAATCGACGTTGTAGGCGGTGGGACATCTCTGTCGCGCTGCAACAAATCGCGGCGATTGTCGCGCAGAGAGTTGTTCCGTCGCAACTCGTCTTTGATGGAGTTGTCGCGGGATTCGAGTCCCCGTCGTGGGGATGATGTTGCCTCGCGACATTCTGATGAGGATCGCTTCGTGTGGGTGCCTGTGGAGTGAGGATTTGGTGAAATGAGGATTCTGGTGATTGTGGAATGGATGATTTTGTTATTATTTATTTTTATTTTTAAGTATACACTATTTATTATTTTATCATATAAAAATTAAGCATTCAGGTAGCTATAAATGTTTCGTAAGATTTTTTTTATGTAGGTATTTGCTTGTTTTCATGAATCTGAATAACTTTTCTTAATAGACTTGGTGAATAAATAACTCCCAAGTAAAATCAACAACTGATTAAAGGGAACAAAATTAAAATGTTGAACTAAGGCTTTTAAATTTTAATAAAATTTAAAAGCCTTAGTTCAACATTTTAATAATTGGCAGGTATTTGAGTATAAAATTATTTTATACTCAAATACCTGCCAATTATTTTTTCTGAGAAATCTCTCAATTTGTTTACTGACAAAGTAGATTTTTTTTCTGAGAAGTCGTACACTACAAATTTTTAATGAGCCCATTTTCCCGTAGGAATGAAGCATTTTCCCGCGGTAAAAAGTAGCCTATGTTCATCAGGGATAATGTCGGCTTCTAATGGTAAAATAATTTTTCAAATCGGTCCAGTAGTTTCGGAGCCTATTCAATACAAACAATCAAAGCTTTCATCTTTATAATATTACTAGCTTCTGCCCGCGGCTTCGCCCCCGTGGAATTCGGTCTGTCATCACATCCCACGGGAACGGGGTAAAAAGTATCCTATGTCCGTCTTCTGGTTCTAAGCTACCTCTCCACCAATTTTCAGCGAAATCGGTTCAGCCGTTCTTGAGTTATAAATGGAGTAACTAACACGACTTTCTTTTATATATATAGATTATATAGTGTATATAAATATTAATGTAGATATAATATTTTAAATAAACTTTCAAATTTTTTAATGAGGAAACTTTCAAATTTTTTACTTATTTTTTATCATTTTGTTTTTTCTCTGGAATATCACTAACCTGGCAGATCGCGGCCGCAGCTCATAATCTCGTGGTCGAGGGAGGCGGAGGCCGGCTCGGCCGCGCGCCGCCCGCGCCCGCCCTGCTGTCCACACACTCCTCGTTACTTACACTATACTCTTACGTTACTGATACATGCTAACTACTCATTCATTAATTCACATGCTAATTTTGAACCAATCTAAAAAGGAATACTGTTCCTCACTGCTACTAAGATAGGCATCTCGAAAGAAGCGAGAAAATATCTGACTCGGTGATATAACCTCTTCGGGTTTGACTGGCTGGCGACCACCCTGACAATATCTGTTCGAAAAGTCATAGTCATTCGAACTCAAGACTTTTGACTTGGCAGTCATATTATTGTCTATAATGGCTGTTCAATTGTTTCGGTTCTTTAATCTGAGATAATTAAGGAGTTTACCTAAATAGTAGATACTGTATAACTAGCTTCTGCCTCTGTCTTAGTGTCATGATAGTATAGCCTTCCTCAATAAATGGGCTATCTAACACTGAAATAATTTTTCAAATCGGACCAGTAGTTCCTGAGATTAGCGCGTTCAAGCAAACAAACAAACTCTTCAGCTTCATATAATGGCGCGCGAAGGTAGGTAGTGCCAGTAGAGAGGATATTAGAGAGTATAGATTCAAATATTAAAGTATAAATATTTACTTTGTAACCGCTCGAGCCGCTAGTCACTGACGAACTTGATCCAAGAGGATGGGTCCCATTCTGAAAATTATAATGTTAAATCATCAGTTTTCAATGTAGGTATAATATACCTACTAGTGGTCCGCCAGCCGTTGAACAGGGGCAATGGTACAAGGGGCCTTCCATAAATTGCGACAAACACTAAGAGCGGGAGGGGGCCGTCGAGATATAAAAAAAATGGGCTGCTATTTCTAGATGTAAATTTCATTGATTTATTATTGCTTTATTCTCTCTACTAGTAAAATTGTAAGATGTCCGAGGTCACAATATGGAGGAATTGTTTGACAGACAGTGCAGCCAACATAACGGCTAAGGAAACTCTTTCGTGTGAAATACATTCTTAGGAGTTTTCACATTTTTAAATTTTCAGGAAAAAAAATTATGCCATTGTGGGATCAGACATCGGAGGGTGAGCCTTTTTTTATTTCTTACCTGGTCAAGTTGGTCTATGGATGTGTGGCTGGTGGGACTCTTGACAGTATCGAAGACTGAGGAGTCACTGTCGTGGTCCGATTGTTGGTGCGGCGTCTCCGGGCTATCAGGGATTTCGCCCGCCGCTGAGGAATACAATTTTTATATTTATTAATTATTTTACAAGCATACAGGCCGCCTGATGGTAAGCGGCAACCGAAGCCAGTAAACGCCAGCAACACCATTGCGCATTGTCACCTTGACACCTCAGTTGTGCAAAGAAACTTGCTTTTTGATAGATATTACTGGACGTCACCTTTAAGACGTAAATTCAGAATGTGAAGGCAAATTTTGACATGGCTGGTGGAACTCGCGGTGGTTTAGTGGTCATAGCGACCACCAGAGTGTATCTAACCAGAATATGCATGTTCGAATCCTGCCCTCAAGTCGAATTTTTCCTTCACAAAAAATTACCCCAGTTGTTTCATTGTTCAGCTAGTTCCATTGGCTATATTACACTTTTAACTGGAACACAATAATGTTAGACTATTGCTTGGCGGAAGACTATTTAGCAATACGGTTGTTTTACGAAGTTAGCAGCAGAGTTTTACTGCGTCAATTAAGTGTATAAGTAAATATCTGGGGGCACTGCAGGGCCTCCGCCAAGTCGAGCAAAACATCACGCTGTGCCATTTTTTTCTTAAACCAACTCACAGCCTACTATCAAATTCGATTTTCCATATAAAATTTTCTCCTGTATCGTAAAAGCATCTAGGGGCCCAATTTTGCTATATCGGTTGTATCAGAATGGTAGGTACTAAACGACGTAAGAACTGACACGTTGAAATGATTGAATGACGATTTTGATAAAATCAAATATAAACAGCCCAAAAATGCAAAATTTGGTCTTGGGAATTTAACTCCTCACCCGAAGACCGGCCATTTTAATTATTATTTTACTAGCTTCTGCCCGCGACTTCGTCCGCGTAGCGTGATGATATTATAGCCTTCCTCAATAAATGGGCTATCTAACACTGAAAGAATTTTCCAATCGGACCAGTAGTTCCTGAGATTAGCGCGTTCCAGCAAACAAACAAACAAACTCTTCAGCTTTATTATTAATAGTAGATTAATTGCCAAAAGACGTCCACTGTCGCAAATTATACAGTTCACAAGGTGACTTAAAAAAAATAGACACAAGTAAATGTATTGTGTTTTAGGTACTGATACTGTCTCCCAAACTAAGCGGGTGCTTGTATTTTGGGTGGCAGTGTTCAGTCGTTTATGATAACTCTTATTATGTATGTTATGTTATGTTGTGTTGTGTTACATACCGTGCGGGTGTATGTTCCTGCGCTGCGCGCGCGGCGAGGGCGGGTGCAGCGCGGGCGCGCGGCCGGCCCCCGGCGCGCGGCACACGGCCGACTGCACCACCTCGCACACGCGCCGGAACCGACGGATGTTGCCTACATACACACTACATTTTTATATGGGATAGACGGGCAAACCAGCAGACGGATCACCTGATGGTAAGCGAACCGCCGCCCATTGACACCCGCAACACCACTCAGGAGGACTCAAAAGTGCGTTGCCCACATTTTAAAAGGGTTTGGGCCTCCGGTAACCTCACTCACTCGGCAAAACACAACGCAAGCGTTGCTTCACGCCAGTTTTCTGTGACGCCGTGGTATTACTACCCCAATGAGAGACAGGCGTGAAAATATGTATATAAAGGATATTTAGGTCTGGAAAGGAAAGTAAAAGGTATTTTATAAAAATGAACAGTGTTTTACAGTGTTCTGAAAAGCCACTATTGTGACTACGCTGCACTGACTTAGTGTGTGCTTAGTGTTAGGTATTTTGATGCTGAAAACAGTATTTTGTAGTTAGTATCGTACTGTTTTTAACAGTATCTTTTAAAAGGCGGGCAATGCACCTGCGACTCTTCTGGTGTTGCTGGTGTCCATGGGCGGCGGTAATCGCTTATCATCAAGTGTAACCTACACCTGATGGTACCTAAGCGATTACAGAAGGACACCAGCAACACCAGAAGAGTCGCAGGTGCATTGCCCGCCTTTTAAGAGTTCCAACTTTACAAGTACCTACCTATAATATATTATAGCCAAATTATTCATTATACTTTTTTATTTCTGGGGGGCTAAAATCGCCGCGTGAAAAAGGCTGAATAGGTTTCGCCGATTTAAAAAAAACGAATTCCGAATGATTGTTTTAATTTTTCATCCGATTTCAAAAAGGAGGAGGTTTTAAATTACGAGTGTTCAAAAAAAAAAAAGTTAGTAGTTAGTTACGCGATTATTCGCCCATTTTTGAACCGATCTGTTTTTTTTGTGTGTGAAAAATATACGTACTGACTCCTGAATCGGTCCCATTCTAATTTGATGAAGATCGGATAAAAAATGACAATAACACGTACCTACTTAGGTACCTACTGACCCAATAAATGACTACATCGCTCGTCGTCGTTTGAGTGTTTTGAGTGGTGAGTAGGATCTCACCACTCAAAACATTGAAATAAAATAACTTTTATCAGAAAACCGCCTTCAAAAACAATATGTTAAGTATGTGCGAAACAGTTCGTCGTCGTATGTTGGAAGTCGGTCGTGAAAACAAAAGATCCAAACAATGGCACCGACTTCCGTAATTGTTTTTTGTTTGTATTTGAAGGCGTTTAATACTTTTTGTTAAAAGATATTGTCATAAAAAAACATAGTCTTACTGAATAAAATAAATAGAAATCAACATTAACGGTCCGACACTTTATAAAATATTTGGGTGCATGGCAGTGCATCGCCAAGTTGGAATTCTTGACTGTGTAATCAAATTAAATAGGTAAAGATAATTTTGACGAATTTAGAAACCTCCTCCGTTTTGAAGTCGCTTTAAAATAATCCTGTGTAAAGTAAATTACTTACCGGATAATAGAGTAAACGTGATAGCATACAAGTACTCCTTGCCATTCTCACCCGGTGCCTTCGTTATTGTAGATATATCAACCTGAAAGAACAATTAATTGAAACATATTAATAATTATATTATTTTTATAAAGAAAAGGAGAGACAGAGTTCGTTCTAGATAGCGTGAAAGTTCTATCTGTTTTTCATAATTACCTGAAACCTAACATGTCTTTGAAACATGGCAGGCGCGTTGGATCCTCGCTTATACTCCACACGAAACGACATCGGACTGAGAACACTGTGTGATAACTCTGCTATCTGTAATACAAGAAAGAAACGAAGTCAAAGAAGTGTCCCTCATAATTACTCACAGTGAAATTAAGCTCATGTGTCTTTAGTTTTCGAAGTTGTGGAGTTGGTAAGGTAAAGATCGAGAGTAAGAAAATTATTTACTTCATAGGATTAAGAAAGGAAGCCCTGACTTACAGTTTGCTGATTGTTTTTCATCGGCCGAGTCTATGCGTAATAAGCACAAATGAAATCAAACGCATATCTAAAGTTTAGACTGCCGCGAACGAGATTTTTTTTAAAGAAATCTTGTATACCTTTGCTTGACCTCTGAATGGGTTCCAGAGTCTCAGGCTCAGTAGTAATACCTAATTGATTGCTTAACGAATGAGGCTATTTTATTTCCTTCAATTACAGTCCAAGAGAGACTTTCTCACAAATAAAGGATATGATGTATACTTACACTCAAAAACGCGTGTATAAGATCAGCCTTGACGGTAGCCAGAGGTTTCCCTTTCACTAAAGCGGTAAATGTTTCTTCTTTATCAGCAGACAGGAGGAGAGAACCGAACCACGACCGCTTTGTTAGTTCAGGAGAAGTTTCTGGAGTAAGATGCACCTCTTCTGATGACGCTGGAGAAATAAAACAGGTTATCATAATATTTGGTAGTATTTTTGTGTCACTCATAACATGGCACTGGGTCTATGTGTGAATGAGACAACCGTTGCTTGAAGTTGCGTTTTAAAAATTCCAAAATACATTGCAGCGATCGAGTTTTATTTTACACTAGCTTCTGAATTTTCAAATCGGACCAGTACTTCCTGAGATTAGCGCGTTCAAACAAACAAACAAACAAACAAACTCTTCAGCTTTATATATTAGTATAGATATAGCTATTAGAAAATAGAGTATAGAAAATAATTGGAAAATGTGATATAGCCACGATGCGGTTTTTGGTTTCGATTTCACATCGAACACGAGTTAGAAATTTTCCTAAAAAAGAAATTGACTTTTCCATAATTTATTTTGTCATTAAATTTTTGTCACTGGTATTAGATCTATTACAATACTTAAACAGTTGTACATATATATCGCGAAAATTATTAGTAATACATACTCTGCATTTTCCTTCGGTGGAATCGTGGGGAGCCGAGGAAGGAGTTCTTGATGGTGGCCAGTCTCACGCGCCAAGGTGCCGCAGCGCCACCCGGGCCCGTGCCGCCCAAGCCCACTCCCACGCCCACACCCATACCACCTGGCGCCACACCTGCATTCATATTTAGCTACGTCAGCGTATATTTTGACCAAGTGAGCGAGCACCTATCCCTTGACCATCTTTCTCCCTCTTTATCTATGGGTAATTCGTTTCCTGTTTAGGTATTTCTCTCCTTTACAGACGATACTCACTTGTGATGGTGCCTAAGTTGGGGAATAGTGAAGGCTGGGCAGGAGACTGTGTTGTGCTCGGCGGGCCTGGCAGTGATGATCTTTCCCGCACTGAAAACGCAATATTCAGAATTTAATTTCTTGCTGCGCTACAAATGATGAATGTTACAATGTACTTTAATTTTGCCCGGAAGAATAAAGCTAAAATTGTATTGTATCGGGCTAAAATGATCTGATCGTAATCGCCTCATACTTCTTACTCCTACCCTTTGGTGCATCTACAGTGACCGTCTCTGCACCACCCTTGGGTCGTCTGATCGTCATTAAGACCGCCTTTGAACATATTTATGTACATATTCTTAATTTTTTTAAAAATAAATCAGTAAAGATAAATGTTTATATGTTTATAGAAAACAGTAAATATTCTTTTAATATTTTTTTATGTGATAGCAGGCAAACGAGCAGACGGATCGCCTGATGGTAAGCGATCACCGCCGCCCATGGACACCTGCAACACCAGAGGAGTCACAAGTGCGCTGCCGGCCTTTTAAAAGGGAGTACGCTCTTTTCTTGAAGGTTTGAAGGTCGTATTGGTCCGGAAAATAAATGACAAAAATGACATAATATGAAACTTGGCCCTGCCACTACCATGCACGTACCTCTATGAGACTGTGACGGGCTGTGTGGCCGTACTGCGACCGACGAGCCCATAATCGGTGATTCGTTAATAATAATCACCGCTTCTCCGGGCTCGCCACCTGTGGTGATGTTTTTGATAATAGTTAAATAATTCTCATATTATATTTGTCTATATGGCAGTCAGAGTAGCTAGAATTTGCACACTACCCTTATCTACATCAGTAGCATATTGCAATTTACTAATTTAAATTGTCACATAATGTGTCACGCCTGTATTCCTCGTAGGGTCAGGCACAGGTGTACTAATTTACACGTACAGTTCGCCAGCATGTAATAGGGGCCAGTCTGTGGCCATTTGGCCATTAACCAGCCACAAATCCAATTTCCGAGGCCTCAATTATTCTATTACTGTAAGTAGTACATTTGTAAAAATACTCACTTATATTAAGACTTATGGTAGGACCTGTAGAGTTTGCTCTCTGGTGATGATGCTCACGAACTGATGGGGATGCTGAAATAATTTAATGCTAATAAAATTTCATTTTCATAGATGATTTAAATGGATCGATTGTTACAAAATGATTGTTATTTTTATAAAGATGATAAACAAGCATACTGGCCATAGTAGCTACCGTCAACATCTTGAGATCTAAGAGTCTCATATTGTCTCTCATTTGTATAAATGTGGTTGCTATATTTTATCGTGTCTAGTGTTTAATAACAATATCTGCGTTAATATAAAAAAAATACATTTTAATAATATTTTTTTACGTGGGAGAGCCATGCTTCGGCACGAATGGGCTCGACCGGAGTGATACCACGGCCTCACAGAAAACCGGCGTGAAACAACGCTTGCGTTGTGTTTTGCCGAGTGAGTTGAGGTTACCGGAGGCCCAAACCCTTTTAAAGGCGGGCAACGCACTTGCGACTCCTCTGGTGTTGCGGGTGTCCATGGGCGGCGGTTATCGCTTACCATCAGGTGATCCGTCTGCTCGTTTGCTCCCCTATCCCATAAAAAAAAAAAAAAATATATCTGGTTGGTACCACCTGTATTCTACGCAAATAAATTATTTTTCTTAGCTTTTTCTATTCCCTTTGATATATTTTTTACGTAATGATTAAATACTTACCCAACGGTGATCCAGGAGTTGCAGGCGTGCCTCCCAATGACGACACTCGATGTGGCGTGTGACCGGCTGAGTGAAAAACATATAGATTATAAATCTTTTGTTCGTGTTAAATTGGAATCTTTAAAACTCAACTTGTCTTTAATTATAGGAATATTAAAAGTTATTATAATATCTTTCTTTCTAAACTTGTCTGGGTACACTGCCATGCATACCTTTTTATAAATAAAATGAAGTTGAATTAATATTAGGTATTTGGGCTGGGTTTTCTGTCAGATCGAATAGTAAATACTTATGATTAAAATTTATAAGATTAATCTTCGTCAAGTAAGAAAAACATTACTTACTTGGAGGGCTGGCTGGAAGCTGCGGGGAGCTCCGCCCCTCTCCCCGGCGCCCAGACGCCGACCTGCTGCGACCAAACCTGTCCTCATACCTCGGATATTACAAACACTACCTATCCTCTACTTGGCACGGCGTGAACATGTCACAAAAGTAACAAAATCGTAACTAAGTACTACAATGTGTAAGCTTCACATTCGGAGAAAGGTTCAGTTCTATTTTTGGCTTCATTTTGAAAAGAACTATCTTCATCCAAACCAAAAATGTAAAGACGTTCATTTTGATAAATGGTAAATGCAATATTGTTATAGAGGTAATGTACCTCGGGCACAGAAACCGTCATACGTTGTACTGTAAAATATTATGTAGGTAAGTGACTGCAATCATACGTAGTCACAAAGTTAAACGGAGACTATGTAATCTGACCTCTCACTGTAAATAAGTCAGCGCTAAATTTGCACTTGAGGCTCTTAGGGGTAGTGTGCAAGGTGGCAAATTTTAAGGGGCAGCAAAATTCGGAGGGTCAGAAATATTTTTGAAAAGACACTAAGTATCCATTTTATGTATAATTTCGATAATAGGGCGCCGGTACTGATAAATACCCAAATAATACGAGATCAGCTGAAACAGGCCAGTGTGTGCCTGTCACTTTGTTAGCAGTCTAACCAACTCCTGGTTAGTGATAGATGCCTAGAGTGTCTGGAAAATTGCATGACAATATTAGTTCCTCACTTCCTCTACTCCTGGTTAGGCTGAGACCTGAGGAACAGCGTCTGAACCTCAAGTCGCGTATACTCACCTATTATTGAAACAACGCAAGCAATGCATCAGAAATAACATTATCATCATCCCATTCCCTTTTCAATATGCTATCATTGCTACTACGACCAACTACGGCCTCGCATGATTTAAAACCACCAGAGGGCCTCGTGAAATGCTCCACTGAAATTGAGTCTTGCCCCGCCACCTGACCTGAACCTGATCCTATTTCATCTCATTCCAAAAAACAGATGTATTTAGAGGGGTACTAATGTACATCCTCACTACGCTGGTGTTATGTTTAAGTCCCATGTAATAGGGGGCGAGCTTATTGCCATCAACTGGGCAAAAACCTAATAAAACTGCTCGACCCGGGAATCGAACCCAGAATCTCTAGCGTAGCAGTGACTTTTAGGACCACTAGACTAACGATGCAGTATACATATGTAAACAAAACATACCATCATTTCAGATGTTCCACTGAAACCTTCGTTACACTGAAATTTTTAGGCAACCATATTGCCACTAACCAGGAATAAAATTGCAAAGTACTGCTGAGAATTTCAGAGAAAAACCCAATAATACTTTTCTTGATCTGGGAATCGAACCAGCGGCCTCACTTGGTTCAATAGACCAGTAAATGAAGAATGAGTGATGCAGATAGTGATGAGCACGGCACAAGGTACGAAATGTCATCTCATGAATCGTGTCTTATCCAACTTTAGTAATAGTAGGTAGTACTTAAGTAGTAGTTAGTGGTACCAGGTATTTCCTGACAGCTTGCACTAATTTTCAGCTTACCTCCAAGAGGTAACCTGAAGATATTTATGCTTCCTACCTATACTGTGATCTCCGAGGCGTAATGGGCGATCCTTCACTGATTTGACCAAAATGGGCTGATTGGCCGTTCACCTGAAAAGAAGGATTTTTTTGTGGGGTTAATGTTGAGGTGTTCACTAATTATTATAATATATAACTAGCTAAACACGCTTCGCTGTAGCTCAGTCTAGCGGCATGAAATATACTTTACGACCTATTCTTATACCAAATAATAATAAATATTCTGCGACATTTTTACACAGCACCATCTAGTCCCAAACTAAACAGAGCTTGTACTATGGGTACTAGACAATGGATATAATACCTACTTATATACTTTTTTTTGTAAATACATACTTATAATACATAAGAAACCCGCAGACGAACACAAACACTTATATTCATCACATTTTTTCTGGTCTGTCATCTTTTGGTCCTGTGGGAATCGAACCCACGACCTCATGGTCAGCAGTCCGGTACTCGAACCACTAAACCACAGAGGTCATCAAGTAAATAAGTATAAGTACCTACATAAAAATTTACAAACAAACATCGTGAGATTGTTATAAATATAGATTATTAATGAATACTTATTATATGAATGCCTAACTACCTGGTTTTGTATAGATCTGATCTCTTTTTTAGATTACCTAAATAGTGGTTTGTTAATTAACAAAATATTGAGGCTCTTCGGTCTTACCCGGCAGGTATCAAGTCTTTTACGCGGTGGGTCTGGAGGTAGTGCTGGTGCTGTAGGCCGTGGCTCGTCGTCTCTCGCAGGCCTCCGCCGTTTGCGCTCCAGCAAAAGAAAGTAGATTACTTTCTCTGTATTATGGCTGCAAAAAAGCAAAAGGTATTAATTATTAAATAGGCCAAAATGACGTAGTTCTCCACATGGGAGAGCCATGCTTCGTCACGAATGGGCCGGCTCGACCGGAGTGATACCACGGCCTCACAGAAAACCGGCGTGAAGCAACGCTTGCGCTGTGTTTCGCCGAGTGAGTGAGGTTACAGGAGGCCCAAACCCTTTTAAAAGGTGGGCAGTGCATTTGCGCGGCGGTTATCGCTTACCATCAGGTGATCCGTCTGACAGTTTGCTCCCCTATCACATAAAAAAAATATAAATCATACAAATCGGTATAGTAATTTCAGAGAAATGAGGTTTTATTCCCTTTCTTCAGAAACTCCGCCCTTATAATGTCGGTCGAAAATATGATCTACCTTCAATTCATAGTAGGTACTTACTGTGGACTCAACAATTCTTGTATCAGCTTATCTCGCTGCTTAAAGCACCCAAGGCTGCAGATAGCTTGCAAAACATCAGGGTCTATGGCATCAGCTGACGGCAGCACCCTAGTCTGGACTACTTCCATCATTGGTAGCTCCTGCTCCAGTTCGCCACGACCACCGGCCGTTACCCAGGGATGTCGGGTGATTTCTGCCAACTGGTGGAGCGAAAAAGGTACCATCAAAAATCTAGCTGGTTCCATCGAATGGCAATTAAATTGGTCATTGTCATAACTTAGTCAAGACACGGGATCAAGTTTATAAACACAGAAATATAATTCCTATGTTTTTTTTATAAGAAATATAACTGTAATACCAATTACCAACCATCTCCTTGCTAATGATAATGGCTGTGGTCCATCACCAGCGTTCGTTGGACCCCTACAGTCAAAGAGCATGGCATACCTTGCATTCCTTTCGACTATCGTCCACGCATCCTACTCGATCATCTTTCTTACCGTCATTCTTTTCTCAGGATTGACTTCAATCATCCCTCGCAGGAGCTGCTGACAGTCGGGCGGAACGAAGTGTGGCACGTGGAAAACACCACGCTTTACCTGCAAGCAATATTTTTTAGTAATAATAATAGTTTCCTAGACACGGCCCACTTAGAGGAGGTCTTTTCTTTGGGGTCCTAATCGCCGGTAGCTTGGATCGTGCGCCCGATGCCGGTGGGCTACTATTTCTTATATTTTTAAATATTTTTTATTGCTCAATAGCTTTTTTATTATTAAAATGTAAAGAAATATGTATGTATAAAATTAAAACTTGGTCGGTCCCACTACCGTGCATACGTTGCTACTTATTGTTTTCGTTTATCGCAGCGCCATCTAGCGACCTACTTTAATCTTGTACATTTTTGCCTTGTACATAATTAATGTCGGCACTTATGGAAACACGAGATTACTTACATTTAGGTATTATAATTAGACAAAATAATAAATTAGGTATATAAGTAATTTACAAATTAGTTGTTTGTAACTGAAGTTTACCTTTTCAAGTAATTGACGCAAATTATCATCGTCGAAGGGCAATGCGCCAACCAGCAGCGCATACAGGATCACCCCACACGACCATACATCAGCGCGGCGACCATCGTATTTTTCCCCCTGTAAGCAAAAGTAAATAGTCTTTAAAAAGTCTCTGCTTATCCTACAAGCAAGACAGAGCGTGAAGTTATACTAGGTAAACGAAAAAAAAATATCTTGAGGTTTATCATAAAACGAAAAGGTTTTGCAAATATGTATTTCCGAAAGACTTGTATGTATATTAATTTACGATTTTACGGTACATACAAAAGTACTATATATTTTTTGAGTTTTATATAGATGGCACAATTTTCTCTTCGTGGAACGGAACGACACGCAACGTATCATTGACATTAGTGGGTTGGCAGCGCTGCATGATTTCAGTGTGGCAATATAGTGGAGAATTTCCCAAAATACCAAGGTATTTATTTTATAGCTTGCATATCGCTTCAATCTTCATTTGATTAAATCATTGTATTTAAAGGAACATACATCATACATGTATAATACAGGTACTAGAAATACGATGATCTTAAAAAGAAAAGAAAAAGAAAAATAATTTATTTGCGTAGAATACAGGTGGTACCAGATATAAAATTGGTGGTTTTGTAACAATACCATATTCTGCCTACTTATAGCATGCAAATTAATTTAACATTTATATTATTAATAATTTTGTTGGTAATCATTAAAATTGTGTTATTCTTAATATTAGCCCGGAGTTTAGATTCGTGCCCGGTTAATGGCAATAAGCTCGTCCCTTATTACACGTAAACTGTACATTAGTACACTTCTGTTAAGCTCTTTGGAGAATTAGAGGCGTGAAAAAATGAAACACGGCGAAGGTATAATATAAAACGAATTAAGTATTGTCGACTTTATTTGATGAGTATGGATGGAAGAGTTGGAAGGGGCCGACCTCGACGAACGTACGACAACCAAGTTGCGGCCGTTCTTAAAAAAGGACAGGTTAAGAGCACCCTAAACCGACGTTCATGCATGAGGAGGTTAATGAACATAGATGAAGCGAAAGTGGTATGCCAGGATCGTAGCAAGTGGAAATCTATAGTCTCTGCCTACCCCAATGGGAGACAGGCGTGAAAATATGTATGTATGACTTTATTTGATGTAGGATACTTCTGCATCATTATCAAATAATTTCCGTACAACTCATAAATTATAATATACATTGACGACCTGTGTGGTTTAGTGGTTCGAGTACCGGACTGCTGATCATGAGATCGTGGGTTCGATTCCCAAAGGACACAAAAAATTATGTGATGAATATAAGTGTTTGTGTTCGTCGGGGTGTGTTTCTTATGTTTTATAAGTATGTATTTACAAAAAAAAAGTATATAAGTATTATATCCATTGTCTAGTACCCATAGTACAAGCTCTGCTTAGTTTGGGACTAGATGGTGCTGTGTGAAAAATGTCCCAGAATATTTATTTATTTATTAATAGGGTTTATTATTTTTAGTTTGGGCAACATTCTCGTTACGTCAAACCAACATAAAACGACCAAGTAATAAGCAACTAAATTAGATTGGTACCAACTGTCAACCGTTACACGAAATGGCAAATACAAAATCTAAATGTTAAAAAGAGATAGCAATCGTCGCATTTCAATAATCGAAATGTTTGTAACATATTGATAATTCATGAACGACCGTTGCTTTGATTTCATCAATCCGTTAGAAAAATATAATTTGTGATAGTTTATGTGATATCAAAATACGTTCAAAATGAAGTCCGCTAAATCGAAACAAAGATTAAACGACGTTCGGACGCCAGCTAGAAGTAGACAAAATCTAATTGGCGACAGAGATCCTGTGCAAGTGTACTGCCGACTACGACCTATGCAAAGAGACTCGGATTTACCATGTATGAAGATAATATCACCTACAACGGTGCTTTTAACTCCTCCTGCAACCGCTATAACCTACAGAAACGAAAATCCGAAGACTATGAAGTATACTTTCAAAGAAGTATTCCCGCCAGAAACAAGTCAACAAGAAGTGTTCGACAAAGTCGCCCTGCCGATAGTAGAAGGCCTAATCAAAGGTAAAAATGGCTTATTATTCACTTATGGTGTCACAGGCAGCGGCAAAACGTTCACAATGACCGGTGAACCACAAAACTGCGGTATTCTCCCGCGATGTTTGAATATAATCTTTAAAACTATAAACGACTTTCAAGCTCACAAATACATCTTTAAACCTGACAAAATGAACATGTTCGATGTTCAAACAGAAGCAGAAGCTATGCTGGAACGTCAACAGGAACTGCACAAATTCAAAAGTGGAAAAAAGAACAATTCAAATCCTGATTTAGCTATGTCATCATCAGATGTAACTAAAATTGAGGGTATTAATGAAGATAACCAGTATGCAGTTTTTGTGACCTATGTAGAAATTTATAATAACAGTGTCTTTGATTTACTAGAAGATGGGCCACCAATAAGTAGAAACTTGCCTGTAAAGATTATCCGTGAAGATGCAGCCCATAATATGTATGTTCACGGCGTCACTGAAGTCGAAATTAAGTCAGCTGAGGAAGCTTTTGAAGCATTTTATTTGGGTCTGAAACGAAAACGCATGGCTCATACTTCGTTAAATGCGGAGTCCAGTAGAAGCCATTCTGTTTTCACCATAAGACTAGTGCAGGCACCAGTCGATGAAATGGGAGAAGCTGTCATCCAAAACAAAAAGTTCCTAAACATCAGTCAGTTGAGTTTAGTAGATTTAGCTGGCAGTGAACGGACAAACAGGACCAAGAATACCGGTCAACGTTTACGGGAAGCGGGAAATATTAACAAGTCTTTAATGACTCTCAGAACTTGCTTGGAAGCATTACGAGAGAACCAGATCAGTGGTACCAACAATATGGTACCATATAGAGAGTCCAAAATCACACATTTGTTCAAGAATTTCTTTGAAGGTGAAGGCCAGGTCCGAATGGTTGTGTGCGCTAACCCAAGGGCTGAGGATTATGATGAAACTCTCCAAGTGATGAGATTCGCTGAAGTGGCTGCTGAAGTGGAAGTTGCTAAGCCCCAAGTTATTGATATAGCTGCTAACATTGGCCTCACTACAGGTCGACGTAAAGCCAACAGACTCTTCACTGCTGCCCGAGACAATCTTATCAGGCCAGAAGCTAAAGAATTGGAAATGGACTTGGGTCTGGTTTATAGTCTTGGACCAGACTTCCCTAGTATTGAATTAAACAGCTCCCAAGCAGCCCATATCATAAAAGAGCTTATGGCCCATTTGGAAATGAGAATCAATAGACGAGAGACTTTAAAAAGAAGTAAAGCTATTAAGGATGAAAGACTAAGATCTGCACTTCTAGACCTAGAAAAAGACTCATTAGAAGTCAGGAGTGAGAATGCTTCTCTTCGAGGACAATTAGCTGCAGCAGAGAGGAGAGTCAGAGCTTTAGAAGAGCGTCTGACTGCTACAGAAAATGCTTCATTGACACATCAGAGGAAGCTAACAGAAATGACCGAATACACATCTGCCTTAAAGAGGGAGCTGCAAGAAAAAGAGCTAATGCTTAGCCAGAACAAATTCGACAAAGAAAAACAGAAGAAGATTTTAGAAAGGAAGTATAACCACAAGATTGCAGCGGAACACGAGAAGGCAAAAGAAATAAATTCAGAGAAGGAACGCTTGAGGAATGCTATTGAAGAAAAAGAGAATAGACTGAGAATCATAGCTGAAGCTTTAAACCGAGGAGACAATGACGGATTTAATAAAATCACAGCAGAAATGGCAGCACAGACTAGCAACAGGGAAGGCACCAGGGATTTCACTCCTGGTTCCACTCCAAGAGCTTTACCAGCCCATTTACTCACACCATTCAGCTCTGTACCTCATACAACGCAAACGCAAAGAGAAATGAGAGACACTCCCGCATCATCGCGCCGTGGGATCGCTGTTGCAAACCCTAGACACCGGCGCTCTCTGTCCGCCGACGGCCGAGGCTGGGTAGAGCATGCTCCAAACAAAATAGTCCCTATGGGCACTGTAATGAAGCCAAATATCGTCAACAGCAAAGTTGTTAACAAACTGACCAGTGTGAAAGACATAGCGAATTCAAGAACCTCAAAATACTGCCTCATTTCTCAAGAACAAGATACAGATGGAGAGTTGGAAACTAAGTTGTATAAAGGTGATGTGGTCCCTACTTGCGGTGGAGGGGCCCAAGTAATATTCAATGATGTTGAAATGCTGAAACAATTTTCACCTACAAGGGAATCTTCACATTCTAATCGTCTCTCTGGGACAACTTGTGCAAGGCATTCAGGCAAGCGTAGAGATACCGCTTGCTCACCACCGCAGACACCTTCAAATACCAGCAAAAAGCAGAGAGTGGATGATGATTGATTGGTAAGATAATTTTATTCTCAAGCATACATTTGGAATAATGTTCTGGGAAAATGATTATTGATTGATGTAATTATTTGTTATGAAAGGTTATTTTCAATGTACTTTTGTGGGTAGATAAGGCGATTTGCAGAATGACTCACTAAATAGATAATTTTCGTTAAATTATTGAACTTGTTCAAAAAAAAATCAAATAGTGTATTCCAAAATGGATTCAGTGTGGGCTTAAACCTGCTACAATATTACTGTGCAATTATGTACTGTTATGGGTATTTCTTATCTAATTTATATACTTACATATTAATAAATTGCTAATTTTCACAATAGTCCTTACAAATTTGTGTTTTGTACACATATAGAGCTTGCAGTTATTCTATTTAGTGAGTGGTTATGCCAGGAAGTTAATATCATTGTGTGCTAGTTAAAAACATTGTTGTTAATTTTAAGTTCTGTTAAAATATTACTAACATATTGATTTATCACTGATCAATCTGACTACAGCTCTTGTTATAATGATTGGCTACATAATTATTGTTCTTTTCAATATTTTTTAACAGTTAAAAAACGTAAAATTGCTAAAATTTTAGTAGGTACTATTTAACATGATTTTTGTAATTTTGTACTCTCCCGACTCCATAGTGAGAAGGGTGGACGGATCCACCCTTATTATTGGCCAAAGATGGTCGTCGCATTTATGTCCTGCTCAAACTAACTAGCCACATTCAATTAACTGCAATGTAGTCAGAATACAATTTACAAATTATTAATTAGTTTTACCGCCAATTTTATTAACGGTATATTCAGTACGTAGGTATAGTTAACTTAACTAACATTGACTATGTTAAGGTTTGTAATTTTGTAGTTTTAGTTTTTCTATTACAATTTGCTATATTTCTGAACCCTTTGGCACAAAGTTGTGGTATATTTTTGTTCTATATTAAATAATCAAATATTTTTTTAAGGTCGTTAGTTTGTCACACAGTACATAAAGGGTCAAAGAAAGTACAAACAAAAAGGGCTTGTGATTTTTTATAATATTGAAGACATTTTTGACTGTGATTCAAATAAAATTGCTCATAGTACAAGTACATTACCATTTTATTTAGGATTTTGTGGTGGATCTCTTTCACAATATCAAACTACAGAATATTATTTTATTTATTATTTATGATGACAAATAAACATACGGGCCGCCTGATTATAGGCGGGAACCGATTTCTGTAGACGCCAGCAACACCAGTGTTATCGCGAGAGTATCGTCATCTTGAGACCTCAGTTATTAAATCTCACATTCCAAATAATTTCACTGGCTACATTGCCCTTCAAACCAAAACAATAATATTAGCATATTATAACCTTTCACATTTCAAAACAAATTTCCTAATCGAACTATATAGGTACCTATTTACACTTTGCCTGTCCAGAAAATCAAACTCGGAATCTAGCAGCTGTGGTCGCTATCACTACTATCGAAGGTGTTTATTATCAATTGATATTGTCATTGAAATCTCTTAGGCCCACTTGCACCAACTTCTTAAATATGTTTAAATCGTATTTAAACACAAATTTACTATGAAAAATTGTGTTTAAATACAATTTAAACATATTTAAAAAGTTGGTGCAAGTGGCCCTTAGAGTTGTAAGAAGGTAAGTATAAAAATATACCTACTCGCATTTATATTCTTCGTCGAATTCCAATCAACGTTTTTAAGTTGTCTCTATTGATAAAATACCTATATTATTTACCAATGTAACCAAACCTTTTAAAACTATGCGTTACATTTTTTTTTTTCATATAAGTACTAAGTTTTCACAGAAGAAAACACACAGCTTTTGTATAGAAAATCTGTTAAAAACGTATTCTTCTGTTACCTACCTTACAATTAAAAGAATACCTAGGTCCTTATAGGACTTATCTTAAAATGACCCACTTCTATATAGAATAAGATTCCGGCGGAGTTTAAATTGTCCACATAAATGTAATACCAAAATAAATCGCAATCCTAACAATATTTTATCAAATTGTATTATTATTGGGATTGAGATACCGTTAATCTAGGTTCCTGCCGTACCATTTCGTCTACTACCTACTTCACTGGAAATAAACGACCGGAAAATCGTTCGAAATTTAGTATTTCTTGATAACTTTGTCAAATTCAGTGAAATATTTTGGACGAAATCACGAAATGGTTGAGCGGGAACCTAGGTTAACGGTATCGGAATCCGAATAATAAATAACACACTTCGATTAAATTATGTTTGAATTATGATGATCTGTCAAGTCTCTATAGGAATTATATTATTTTATTATGTATGAATAGGTAAGACCGTAAGTATTTGATTAATGTAGTATGTACAGCCCTAGACATTTGTAAGTAACTGCTACTAAAGATCTGCTGACATATAAAACGCAAGCAAAGGTTTTGAACTTAGAGGTTATTGATGAAGTTAATAATAATAATTCCATTCTATTCATGCCACTGCTGGCCACGTCCCTCTCAAATTGAAGGGGGATTAGTTTGTAGTCCACTACGCTGGCCTAGTTCGGTTTGAAATACTTTACACACTCAAAACTTTATTGAGTCCTAGTAGATTGGCAAGTTTTAGCACATTTTGCACATGTAGGTATTCAAAAAGTCAAGCCTGTATGACCTGAGTTTTTAGGAGTCTGATACGGCAAGTCAGGTCTCTAAATACTAATGAAATTTAGTGTAATTAATCCATAGTTATGTTCATTATACTTGTGAGTCTTTACGGACATTACTCAATCCACCGTTTCTTATCTAGAATAACCGCAATTGTACAAAGGTAGGTAGTGACGTAAAAATTCAAAATAATGTTGACTCAGTTTCTTAAATAAAAGGACCGACATAGTAATTAAAACACTTTGAAAACGGAAATTGATAATCAAATTAAGGGTGTCCCTTTCCGGTGTAAAGGTCAGTAGTCTTAATCTGACCTGTTGATAATTTTGTTGTGGTAAACTCATTGTCAGCATTAAAACATGAACAAATTGTGTTCTATCGTTGGTATTTTAAAAGCGAGAGCCCGAAAGGGTATTTACCTGAATTTGTCCCACCAAACTTGCCTTCCATAAAGATTAGAGTTTTATTATGGCATGAAACTTTAGCATCTGCAATACCTAATTTATGTCTAAAAACACGGCCATTGCATTGCATATCACTTGTTGCAGCAGAAAACTAAAACTGCCGGTTTAAGAAAATGTGTATTAATATCGAACATAAACGGAAAGCGTATACCTACAAGTCACAAACAAATTGATGACCGTAATTTAGTTTTACAAGCAAATGTAACCCCGCCGCCCACGCTCAATTTCAAGCCCTTCACTAATCCACTTTGTTCAACTTAAACCAGCGTTATGCGTACAAGTACTTAACTAGATAATTATGAGGATATGGGTTATTTAATAAACTTAAACTTTGGTTTAACTATTTTGTAGACATGTGTGTCAGTTGTAAGTTTTCCCGCCATGTTTTGGCGCGGAATTGTAATAAAGTAATTTTCCAATGAGTTTTGTTGTTTTTATTTATTATGGTCTGGATGTTAAATTAAACCACTTTAATAATCACGGTGTAGATATTGTAGTGTTCGATTCATAAGTAAGTTTACTTAAGACTCAAACAACGCTACAAGATAAAAATGGCCGTTAACTTTAGTTGTCATCTCTTCCTTTGAAATAAATTGATCACTAACACCCCGTAATACATACATAAATTGAATTACGTTCAGAAAAACAGGATGCGAGCACTTTATTCAAGAAGTGACTTTTGTAACACCAGATGTTATGTATTCGATAAGCTGATGAAAATGTTAGTTTTTTTTTGTACCCACCACCACCACACACCATTGTCAAGTATTAGAGTAATCAAGTAATCTTTTCAAAAAATATTTCCCATCATGGGATTGTGTTATGGCACCACACTTTTTGTGTTCGCCAGTGTCAAGTATAAGTTCAGTTGCCCCAATAAAACAGTAGAAACTTTATTGAGGCTTTGATGGAGTTTAGGAGTGAACCCAAAAAGTCACGATTTTCAATTTTATATCATTTGTCTACACTCTCACACGTTCACGAACACTTAATGGTTAATCACGTGGAGAAATTCAAGTTTTGAAAAATTGTATAAAATCGTGCACTTTTAATTTTCCCGCCTAAACTCAAAAATGTTAGTTATGTTATTATAAGTTTACAGGCTAATAGTGGACTAATAGTGGAGCGAAAATCGGACGTCAACAAAACAATGCGATCGATTAAGCGATACTTCGTGCTCGATTTCTGTTGCAGGCGCCTTTATTCCAAATAGAGGAGTTACCTCTAGATTTTGAAGTTCTTTGTTAGGAGGACCAGAATGTTAGGTTTTATTAGAAAGAGACGATATATTTGTTTAGTTTGGGCGTCGGCACTGTGTCCAAACCGTCTTTTATGTGCGTGTGCTATATAAAAAAAATAACACGTGGTTCGACCCCAGCTGTCTGTACATTTTGCTCTAGAGATAATACGTTTTGCGTTGTTTTGTAAGCGTTTTGATATAGGGAATCTCGGTGTGGCACCTCTAAGGAGAAACCTCTTCCAGTTTAGTTGTGCCATTTATTGAAAAAATACCTAAGTACAAATTTATCGTTCATTAGCATTTTAACAATAAAGATATGTACTTACAAATTTTTATTGAAAGCTACATTAAGTGCAGAATGCTACAGGATGTCTCTGGCAACGATCCAGTCGTCTGCCGAAGCCATTCCAAAGATTGCTATTATGACTTCGTTGAGTTATTGATCGAAGGCAAATGCTATATGCCAATTATTTCAGGAAAGGCGTACCTATAGATCACCGCAGGACGGTCCCGATTCCGGTTTTTGAGATGATTTCGAAGTTTGCTGTTTTGACTTCGTTTTGTAGTCGAAGTGCGCTATTTTAATTTCATTGTGTAGTCTAAGTGACTAGCTAGCTATATTGACTTAGTTCTCTAGTTATTAATGGGGGTACTTACTCTTATAACCTCAGGGCAGGCGTAGTGCGGACTGCCGCAAGATGTCTCCAGCAAGGATCCTGCAGGCTGCAGCGAGGCCATCCCGAAGTCTGCTATTTTAATATTGTTTCGCTCGTCAAGAAGAAGGTTCTCGGGTTTCAGGTCGCGGTGGCTGAAAATAGTTTTTATATTTTTTTTTTGTATGATAAGTACCAAACTAGGTTATTTATTATTACATAACCGGCTAGCGGCCACTGAAAAATGGACTCTGTGGCTATTGCGATGAGACTAGGTTTTGGATAATAGGCTTTGTCATTTTTGCCCATGTTAATACCGAGCAGCTATGAACCGAGGTCCGAGGCTTGAATGAAGCAGCTTAGCTGACAATTAGTATTTGTTTGTCTACTAGGTAATAGATGGCAGCAGTTGTATGATTACACACACGGAACATAAAAATCTATTCCTTGTTCTGTGATTACACATTAAATTTACAAATGTATTTTCAAGAATATGTCTCATTAGTTTTTTATAACAATTAGGTACCTAAACTCAGTGTGAGTTTAGTTTATTGATAACTATTCGAGCGATATATTAATCGTCTCCAACTTATGCATATTCTTAGTTATTACGTCATTAGAAATGTTGGTGCTGCCAGAGACATAGATAGACTTCTACTTACAAGGTAGGTACATTCATTTGATTGTTAAGTAGGTAGGTACCTAGTAAGTTTTGATACGTACCATATCGAATGACTGTGACAGAAGTCCAAAGCTGATATAATTTGTCTGAAGAACCGCCTCGCCTCCTTGGGGGTGAGCCGGCCCTTCTTCACCAGGTAATCGAATAGTTCACCACCACTCACGTGCTCTAATACTAAATACCTGGAAATCGGAAAAGCAAGAATCATTTATCGAACACTAATTGAAGAAATTATTTGTTTTTCTTTCTTTTTTTAGAATATTAAGTTTTTGTGATTGACCACTAATTAACATGTGTGGTATTGTATTACTTACAAATATTTCTTATTCTCGTAAACGTCGGACAGTCCTAACACGTGTGGATGTTCTATCAATTTCATAATTGCTATTTCTCGTTCCACCTGAAAATTTGAAAAGATTGGCCATGAGCTTACCTAATGCAAATATTCAAATTATTTAACGGTATCTGCTCTATTCCAACCTGCGATGTAATTTTGTTGTTTATCCAAATAGCAATATATAAATTATAAGTAGTAAGTTTCCATTCAATTCATGACACCTAATTTTTTATTGTATCAATTTACAGAATGGACAGCGCCATCTGTAATTGAGTATTATTACTTATCAGTAAAGCTACTCGACAACAGATGGCGCTGTGTCAACTTTGTCGTTATAATAAAAGAGTTCATGGATTTAATTGCCGGATTCTTTTTCCATAGGATTTACCTATTGGAACCGTGCAACTAGAATCATAACGTTTTATAAACTTGAACTTGAATTATAATTACCTTCATCAACACAGACTCGCTGAGTTTCTCCCTGTTTATGATCTTTATAGCCACCTTCTTGCCTGTCACGCAGTGCACTCCCAATTTTACTAGACCTAGAAATGAAAAATACGAAATGTTATAAATAAATCGACGGTTGCCATTCGCTGTAATGAATACAGTGCAAATCGGTTTGTCTGCAGGATAAAGCTGTGGTTCAACACTCGTTCTTATATCAGTGTCGGAGCATTTCAGTAGGTATCATATCGATTCTCAATTCAAAGGGACCTAACGTGGACGTGCTTTGGCCTCTGCGTTGGCCATTCTGGAACTTCTATTGGATCGTCCGCGACCCGGGGACGCGGCGGGCTTTGCTGGACCATCTAAAAACCACACGATATCTATTGATAAATTTACTCTCCTACAATGCTACCTAAGGCAAAGACGAAAGCGTGACAAATATACACGCTCCTAGGGGGCGGTTACCGCCGGCTAGCTACCCCTTAAATTAAAAAGAGCCCATGTCAAAATCAAACAAATCGACCTAAATCTTACATTACAACCTTTTCAGACTCGTCCTAGACCTAAGAGTTTATTGTGAAATTGTTAAAAGAAATCTTTTCTCACGCTCTTAAATGATTTACACTTAGATTTAGTGCGAACTGGGGTTTAGTTTCAATGTTTCCTGCGCTGCATTTGATAATTACATAGAGTGGTTAATACCTTTCTTAGTTAGCCTATTACTGTCCCACTAAGGGCACAGAAGACTAATACTATCTACTTTTTACAGACCGGACACTGTCCGGCCTTTCCTACGTTTTTTTTTTATGGGATATGCGGCAAACGAGCTAACGGACACTGAACACAACGAAGTATTAGGTACCACTTACGTTGTGTTTCGCCGCATGAGAGAGGAAACCAGAGGACCAAACCCTTTTAAAAGACCGGCAACGCACTTGTGCCTCCTCTGGTGTTGTGGGTGTCGATGAGCGGCGGTAATCGCTTGCCATCAGGTATGCCGGATGCTTTTGCCCCCTATCCCATAAAAAAAAATTGCCGACTCCTGGGAGTCAGGCGATTTATGAGCATTTTCCGCAATAGGTGCGTATCAACAGCTCTATATGACTTCCAACGAGGTACCTACACAAACTGGAAGTGCGTCTGTATGCAAACATCATTCACATGGAATCTGTGGACAGTGACATGAGTGGAGTTATCATGATGACATTAATTCACGGGTAAGTGGAAAAACACCATACTTAATTTTTATTTAAACCGGTTTTTGGGCGCTGCGAAAATAGCGCTGCCTCATTAGCCTAGTGGTCCTGAACGCGACTGCTACGCTAGAGGTCTTGGGTTCGATTCCCAGGTCGAGCAGTGTTATTTTTTTCTATGAAATTCCCAGTAGCAGCTCGGTTCCCGGTAGCAGTTTGGAAATTGTGCCCGTTTAATGGCAATAGGCCCGCCCCCTACTACATGGGACCTAAACATACCAGCGAACTGTGGGTGTACATTAAGTACTCCTCTGCCAAACCCTTCGGGGAATACAGGCGTGATGGTATGTTGTTATATTATGAAAAGAGGGTAATTAAATACACAGACAACAATTAGTACTATATAAATATATTTTACCATATAAAGCAGTACACACACTCTCTCATTAGTTTAGTGGACGTAAAGTCGGCTGCTGAATGTCAAATCCCGGGTTCGACTCCCAGGTTGGGCAAAGAGTTGGGGTTTTATACATATTAATTTTTTAGTAGTATTTAGCCCAGAGTTTCCTAGGTGGAGCCTAGAAATAAAATAGAACATACCTACTATCACGCCTGTTTTCGAGGTGTACCTATGTACACCTATACTTCGCCGGTGTGTTCAGGTCCCTTGTCTATACTCTATACTAATATATAAAGCTGTAGAGTTTGTTTGTTTGTTTGCTTGAACGCGCTAATCTCAGGAACTACTGGTCCGAATTGAAAAATTCTTTCAGTGTTAGATAGCCCATTTATTGAGGAAGGCTATAGGCTATATATCATCACGCTACGCGGACGAAGTCGCGGGCAGAAGCTAGTACTTAATAAATAAAAACATAAATAACTTCGAGTTGCTACTTAGAATTTCACGAAAAACGCTTCGCTAGATCGGGAAATCGAACCTAGGACCTCTATTTTATTATATATAAACCAGCAGCGATATTCATATAATGGCTAAGGTACACAGAATATAATATAAAACAGTTATGTATATGGCTAATAATAGATTTCTCTATTTAACTTATATTGTGCGAACGGACTTCAAAACAGTAATTCGAAATCAATTACCCACCACACCTCTGGTGTAGTAGTCGCGCTGGGAATAGAACCCAGGAGCTAACAATCGGTAGTTCGTTTTATGACCTGCACAACAACACTCATGGTCAGTTTTCTCTATAATATGACAATACTTTTTTTTATGGGATAGGGGAGCAAACGAGCAGATGAATCACCTGATGATAAGCGATAACCGCCACCCATGGACACCCACAACACTAGAGGAGTCACAAGTGCGTTGCATGCCTTTTAAATGGGTTTGGGCCTCCGGTAACCTCATTCACTCGGCGAAACACAACGCAAGCGTTGTTTCACGCCGCTTTTCTGTGAGGCCGTGGTATCACTCCGATCGAGCCGGCCTATTCGTGCCAAAAATATTAAGTACTCTCTCACTTGAGCGTAATAACCACTTGTTTTTCTAGGCTTATAATTCTGCTAATCCTCAACATGGTAAACAGCTCGTCGACTGTGAGACATCACACCGCCTCCATACAAGCGGTGCCTCCCAGCGTCTCCCTTACTCCCATACGTGACAAACAGAATACAGGGAACTTTATTAATATTAGTGAGTATATTTTTTGTTATGGAATAAGTCGGCAAACGAGCTGAAGAGCCACCTGGTGGTAAGTAGTCATCGTCGCCCATAGACACCTGCAACACCAGAGGAGTTGCTGATGTGTTTCCGACCCTCAAGGGTCCCTACGGACTGCAGTCTGCCGGCCGTAGCAACGAGGGGAAACTGGCTCTTCGACACACACACGGTGCTTTACAATATACTCCTACGTAAGGGTGGTCGTTAGCCAGTCAGGCCCCAAGAGGTCCTACCATCTAGCACTCCACTCGTGGTCATAATATTAATGTACAGAATAATTAACGACATTTTAACTAGCCGATTTCTAGCTAGAGTTTTCTCTAACTAGAGTTTTCTGCATATAAGAAAACTGGTACTAGCTTCTCAGGTCTGAATTTTTTGGTTAGTAATGATGTAAAAACGTTTTGAAGATTGCATCGTGTTAAGCGAATTTTGGCGCTGACTGTACGTATTGTGGGGTCAAAATATCTGTGCACAGTGCAGTGGTTTTGCACTGATAAATTCTAATATACTACGCCACTTGCTACGATTCTTGCATATTTCTCATGGTTCTGCAACATTAATTCATCTTCTCATGACCTTTTTGAAGAACATCGCCAATAAGATCTTCCCGTCAACCGCCTTCCGACGCTGCCGCTGACATTCGCCTTATAAATTTCTTTCATTTTTCGTCTTTAGTTCATTCTTTCAACATGTCCAAATGCTCAAATCTATCTCAGTATCCTACCGCTTTTTAATATCGTGTGTGCTACATCATCTCTCAGTCTCGTTGTCTTATCACACTTCTTCAATCTTTCGAATTTATTCTACTTTCATGTCTCTTCCGCCACACCCAAATTTACTCCCATACATATGTGTTTTGTGGATAAATAAATAAAAGATAAATCATTTTCGTTATGAAACCCCCGATGTCCTCAATGGAATGCTTTCGTTTTGAACAGTTTGAATTGAAACCTCCGCGCCGCCTATTTCCTGAGGTCATGTCTCCTGTCACAGACAGCGATACAAACCTATTCGGGTCACATATAGAGCTGTTGGAAATTTTAACTGGAAATACGAAATGGACATACCATTACTTACACCTTTATTTCCCGAGGTGTAATAAGTAAATGTAGTATGTAGATACAGCAACATTTCGCCGTTAGGTA
Source organism: Acronicta leporina (assembly GCA_947256265.1). NCBI lineage: Eukaryota > Metazoa > Arthropoda > Insecta > Lepidoptera > Noctuidae > Acronicta > Acronicta leporina. Next base: position 3,972,841 of record OX366540.1, on the reverse strand, counting down.
TGATTTAAACGGGCACTCTTCCAAATTTTGAGCTTCAAATAATATATTACAGAAGATTTCATAACAAAATCCGTTAGATAATTTTACTTAATCACACATCCGCGCTCGCGACCAATAAAACGCTTCATTGATGAAGAAAAAGAAAATTTGTGAGGAAATTCAGGTTTCCTCGCTCCAGCTTGAGAGATTTTCTCGACAGAATGTGATGTTTGCCAACCTGCATTAGGCCAGCGTGGTGGACTATATCATAACACATCTCATTCAGAGAGGAGACGCGTGCACAGCGGACACAGTATTAAGTAATAACTAGTGGTTTATATTGTATTGATGACTGACCTCAAAAGGATTGCTTTTGCTACATAAGTAGGTATATTTCATCCAGAAATGTTTGTTTCAGATCCATTTCTAACAAGTGAATTGCTTCATGCTTTGGTGGAAGAATCAGAGAATAAGAAACGCTTCCAAAGGTACAGGGATGTCGTGTGATGTAAACATTGTTAAATAAATAATATAATTTATACACATATATTGTTTTATTATTAACTCATCCATCCAAGGTCAAACTCAAAAAAGCTGTAGCCTGTGGTTTAGATCGCGCACCAAAAGTACAATATTTACCGTTTTCAAAAAAACTTGCATTGGGCAGCGTGGTGGACTATCGCCAAATCTCTCTTATTCTGGAAACCTGTGCCTAGCAATGGGCAATATAATGGGTTATTAATGAAATACCTAATCCTCCTGGAGTGCGAAACCAATGGCAAGAGCGAGTCTTGAATTTCGAAAGGCTATAGCTAGGTATGTCCTTCTGCGGGATGCGATCTCCTTGTCAAATTTCATTGAAATCTTTTCAACGGCCTAAGCGTAAAACGGTTTCAAACAAACAGAGTTAGTTTGGGGACAGGTCAGAATACTGCCATTCAGATAGGCATCTCGTAAGAACCGACAAAATATCTGACTTGCTCGGTGGTAGGATCTCTTGGGGTCAGACTGGCTGGCGACCACCCTTACGTCGGAGTCTGTCGTAAAGCATCTTGGTGATTGTTTCGACTTTTGCGCGTGAAAGCCATTTCCACGTCGATTGCTACAGCTCTGATAGTCTGCAGTTCTGATTCTGGTATCTGACTTACCATCAGATACCAAAATTATAATGTATATAGTTACGGATTAGAACAGCGGTTTTTATTTTAGATACTTAGGTACTTATAGCTAGTTTTCTGTGCCTATCGCATACTAGGTAGGAGCACTCAACTTCCCCGCAAACTCCCAGAACCCCACTTGTCGAGCGACTGGCTTGAAGAAGATAATTTTTGTAAAGAAGATACTTACGGAGCTCAAAGAGTAAAGTATAAAATATTACCTGTTTGTCCCTTTCCTAAGGTCTTCTCCAGTCTGAAAGGTCCCACATACTGGTAGACCTCCGAGGTCCCCGTAGACCCCCCACCTTCCATCTTCACGCTTCACACCAAGGGGTCCAGTCACGAACATAAAAAACTTTCACATTTCACCAACATTGTTCAGTCATTTCGCCGCTAGATGTCACTGTACAAAATTTATAGTCATTTTATTTTCTTCTAAATCGATTCTTCATTCGGATGGACGGGCATACCAATTATATTTTTGTTGCTGTCTGTACCTTTTCGGATTCACTAGTGTTGCAATTTATTCTTCTGATACTTACGCAAATAAATTATTTTCCTTTTCTTGGAGCGCTCGCGCACTTGTGATTTTTATTCGGGCGATACCTAGTTTGATCGTTCTGGGATTCACTACGGAGTTATATGGCAGTGCATGGACGATTAGGATTGGACATGAAATTACTCGACTACTACAGCGACTAAACTATCGGTAGACTAAATCACAAGTGCGCGTTAGCCCTTATTATTTTCTGACGATAACAATTTTGAGGTTTTTTTAAAATTAAAAGCCTTGATTTTTGGAATTTATTCATGTGCCTCAATGAGTGAAAATTTTAATTGCAATGAATATGTAGGTACCTAATTTAGAGACCACTACTAGTCAACTACGGACAAACTTTCTAAGTAATTTCCAGTAGTATAGCCTCATAGTAAACCTATGAGGCTATGAGGGTGTATTTTTACAAATCGGAAAAACCCATAGTACCTACCTGCCTTCCTACCTATAAATTTAACGTCTACCTATAACTTAAAATTTGAAATGAAGAACTGAAACTGACTGAACTGAAGAAATCGTAAGAACATAACATACCATCACGCCTGTATTCCCCGAAGGGTTAGGCAGAGGCGTACTAATGGACACCCACAGTTCGCCGGTATGTTTAGGTCCCATGTAATAGGGGGCGAGCCTATTGCCATTAACCGGGCACAAATTCCTAACTCCGAGCTGCTACTGGGAATTTCTTAGAAAAACCCAATAACACTTTGCTCGACCTGGGAATCGAACCCAGGACCTCTAGCGTAGCAGTCGCGGTCAGGACCACTTGGCTATTGAGGCAGAAATCGTAATACAAACAATATTTTATCAAATTGTGCTATTATTCCGTTAAGTTACTATTAATCTAGGTTCCTACCTGAGCTCCGTACCTTCCTCTCATTTCATCTCCTACTATTTGACTGGAAAGGAAAATCGTTACAAACTTGGTAGAGTTATCAAGAATTGCATTCGGTTACATTTATTTCCAGTGAAGTATTTTTGATGATATGGTAGAGCAGAAACGAAGTCGTAGGTACCTGAGGGCTGAATTAGATGATAGATCCAACCTCAGAAGCGATCTAATTTATCTCATCATGTGGATTTCGATCTGAAATTCATGGCTACAAATTTTGATGCCTGCTAAGGCCAGTAATTATTGAAGAAAATTCTGATTGAATTGATTTTATCAGAATTTTCAGTCAGCAGCCGTGCTTACCACCTTCCAACAGACCAATAAAATAGAATAAAATTTCATGTGAAATGTTTTTTAATGAATAATATCCCTCAGAGAGCTGCTAATTACGTAAAAAATAAGTCCGAACGACGTCTATCCAGTTTGAAAGCAAATAACGTGACCCTATTTAGCATTTCGGGACAAGAATTGGGTCATAACAAAAAAGGCTTTTAGTAAAAAGGTACCTATAGGTACTTAATGTCTAGCTGGATTGTTGCCAGCGATAAAAATCTTAGAACAATACATTATTGTGGTGTTAGAAGAGGTTACAAGTCAATGTGTTTTATTTTTGCTTTTTTTTATTCTTTATTTAAATTGGAATAGGAATCGTATTAGTATTCTATTATCTGTGCGTATGTTATGTTGGATCCTTAAAATCCTTGGTTCATTTAAATTAAAAAAAATATAACATACCTGCCTAACTACATACCGATTATTATTTTTAAGTACCTACCTATTAGGTAAGTACCAATTTACACACGCAATTCGTTGATATATTTTAGGTCCTTTCCTTACTTAAAATACACGTACCTACAATAACATAAATTTTATTGCGAATGTATTGCCATCAACGGAGTGATTATGTTATCTTCTTCGGCAAGCGTGCCTATATAAATTAAAAAAAAACCCGGGCTCAAAGCCTTTTTCAATTTTCACGACCTGGCAGTCAAACCCAGGATCTAAGGTTGGTCATCAATCCTGCATACGTATAACGATACTTAATTCTGGTAATCTTTGATAAGAACATTTGATTAATAAACAAATGACATCAATTAAAATTCATTTATGTATATTCTTCGTGATATCTGATCCATACATTAGCTTGAACACTGATCAGATAATAAGAGACTAAGAGGGGCAGGGGAAGGGGCTCGTGGCTAAGTAATAACTAAGCTGATCAACTACAAAGATAAGCTGCGCTCGCCGCGGTCAGTGTGTGGATGGGTAACCATTCTTAACACATCTTACGCAAAGCCGTTGGTCCCAGTTATCATACGAACATCTATGACAATTTTTTGTGGTATTCATAAGCCCAAAAAAGCCTGATAACCAGTCTGTCTTCCGAATATCGGTAGGTATTGCCCAGAAATTGGGGTGCGGAGGTCTGATGGCAGTCGCTTCGTGTAAAATACTGATATTCAGCCGCATCTAGTTAGACTGAAAGCCGACCCCAAAACAGTTGCGAAAAGGCGTAGGTATGTAAGAAATATACGTAAGCTTAATTTCTAACAATCACTGTTAATTTTAATTTGGAAAATCGTGAAAATAAACTAATAGACGCCAAAAATATTTGTTTTTGCTCAAAAATCACGCAAATTTCACTCTATTCTCAGCCTTACTGAAAAAATATTAGTACTTAAACTCAATTATTCAACGCGTGCCTAATCAGATTAAAGCCAATAGAACATAGGGTTATGTGAAAGATATAAAAGTTCAAGGTTTACGAAAAGGCACAGTCTAATTTTTAACGGCATTTATTTTACAGTGAGATGCATAAAATGCATATTTTCGGAGATGAACTGTAATTTAGGATTACTGCCCTTTTTTTATTGGACGGAAAATCCTCATGAATCGCCTGTCACTTCGGGAGGTAGGGTATATTGGACTAGTATCGCCAAAAACCGTAAACCAAAGACCCTATTAACGAATTGGCACCTAATACCGCCACTGTCTTCGGCGAGGCACACCGAGGACAGTTGCAGGGATGTGCTCTAGCTGAACTCGGTGAACTAAAACTTTAGATGTTCGTCGTCCCGATTCAAATCAAATAAAATTGGTCCAAACTTCGGACCTTAACAATATAAACACAGACAGTGTTTGTGCTTGCTTTACCTGTCATACTTAGGCACCTAATATTATTTCTTTATTTTGTGTCAGGGACATGTCAATCCGAGACACAATGTCAATATCTCTACGTCCTTGCCCCATTAAAGTACCTAGAAATGGGAAAGGAATCGAATGGGTTGAATTCAAAGGCACTCAATAAGTATAGATAGATAGACTGGCTCAGTAGGCTGACTAGTAATCCACTGCCAGACTAGACAATAGGCCCAGTAGGCCATATTGGCCACACGCGTACCTACGTTCAAGTTCCTGACCATTGACAGCCACGACCACTCTGTCAAGAGTGCCCGACTGAGAAGGAAGGTACCTACGTTCAAGTAGGATACGAGACAAGACATTGAAGTAATCCATGGTTCGCTGGACCACAGCCTTTTAAGACCACAACTATAGCGCAAAGACAAGTGCGGTTTTTAGTTGGCAGGTACCTACCCTGTGGTTTCGCCAGGTGGCAGAAGATAACGAGGATTTTCTGCTCCCGAAAAAATAAAAACCGCTCTTTTTTTGTCGAAAATCATATTACTGTAGTAAACTCAAGGAGGTTTATAACACCATAGATAGTTGGGAGAAGAAATAGATTCACAAGAAACCTGTACCTAAGTACCTCTATTCTATTCTATTCTACCTTATCATCATATTAGCCATTTTCCTTACTATGTTTGGCTCGATTCTCTGGATGATCTAGTTGCCATCAGTATTTTACACTAACGACTGCTACTTTACTGATTGCTAAAATGCTAAAATTTCAGACCCAATTCCTAGGCCTACCCAAGGACTACTGGTTGTTTGACATTTCAGGATTCTGACTATCACTAACGAACGTCATAGGTTTTCTTCAGAATCATTATTGGGCCAATAGACGGGCTATTTAAAGCCCTTTTACAAAAAACTTTCAATAGACATTATAAGACCGACAATAAGATTCCACGATAGCCTTCCTGTTTATCCGCAAATCGATCTAGCGTGAGGGTATGTAATAGAAAGAAAGTTGTTATTTATGTAACGTCCGTGGTCGGTATTGCGATCAAAGTCAATCGATAAAAGTAAACTTATTTCAAGATTAAAAAAATCAAAGTTTATTTTTATTTGATTCATAAGGTAAGTCATAAGGGTTGAAACTATTTTTGGGATGTAAATATGGCGTCTTTAATATTTTTAGAACACTTAACTCGTTTGAGTTAAAGTACATTATGTATTTAATTGATTAAAATTTGTTGTATTCAGTTCTAGTGCGACAAAATTAATTATTAAAAAATTAATGCAGATTTTTCACGCATTTCCAGTCGAGGCACAGGAATCATTTCAAAATGTCAGCAGTATTATTTTATTTTATTCAGAATCGTTTTATTCTTAGTTAACTTACTGAATTATTAAAAGCACTACACAATCTAATAATAACACTGTATTCCGCATACAACGTTTCATCTGCACGTCACTAGAAAATCAATATAGGCAGTTTCCTTCACATCACTTATGTTTAACACAACAACAGACGGACGCGTTTCCGAAATAACAAACACTCGATATATTTCCGCGCATTTTGACTTCGGTATTTACAAAATTATTTTAATTTAAAAAATGTAAAATATTACATAATAATTTGGGTTGAGATTTTATGTTTTCCGTGCGGTCTCCGTACGCGCGCCGCTCGTGAACCGTCGGCCGATGTCGGCAGTTTTCGCTAGGGGGTGAAATGAGTGAGTCATTAGCCTTCGAGGGGTGGTTTTTCGTTCCGTTCCACGAACGAGAAATAATAAAAGGGGAACAATTTCTTATTGGAACGTTTTGAACTGCGTGGTTACCTACAATGTCATTTTTAAAACGGACAATTGAATTTAAAATACCAAGGTAATTACCTATCTGTAGGTAAGTATAGTAAGTAGGTATATATCTATACAAAATACCTATATGGGGCAAAAAAAACAAAAGCTGAATAAGTATTATTTAGGTGCATTTTATTTTCTTCCAGCGTCCCTATGTAGGTACTTATTCTGGTTTAATCAACAGATTAACACATTGTAAAAAAATCTGGCAACAAATATTTCACGAGAGGTTAATCAATACTTAGATAGGTTACCTGCAAAAAAAATACTTTTGCTAAATTTTTCTAGAAGCTTACTACAGGCGCCATCTCGTATAGCAAAAAGAAGAACTTACTTACCTACCCTCGCCAGGTTTAGATGTTGTCTACCGCCCGACTAGCAAGTGTCACGGAAGGCATCTTTGTAATTAAACCCTCATTGACCTCACCACAGATAATAGAATACCTACTAACTAGTAACCTCACTCATATTCGGCTGAAGTGCTACTAACATAGTCTTATGCCTTATCTACTAACACTATTTTGAATATGCCTAAAATTAATTTTTATTTTGGCCGTGTTAATATCTAATTAGCCTTATATCAATAACTAGCTTCTGCCCGCGACTTCGTCCGCGTAGCGTGATGATATATAGCCTATAGCCTTCCTCTATAAATGGGCTATCTAACACTGAAAGAATTTTTCAAATCGGACCAGTAGTTCCTGAGATTAGCGCGTTCAAGTAAACAGACAAACAAACAAACTCTTCAGCTTTATAATAATACTAGCTTCCGCCCGCGACTTCGTCCGCGTGGAATAGTTACTTAGTCTTAGCAGGATGATAGCCTATAGCCTTCCTCAATAAATGGACTATCTAACACCGAAAGTTTTTTTCTAATCGGACCAATAGTTCCTGAGATTATCGCGTTCAAGTTCAAGCAAACTTGGCAGGTGGTAAGAAGATGATGATCCCGTTCAGCGGCTTGTAGTATGTTTTGATTGAAGCTCACTTCAAGATATAGCCAATATTGTTAGTTGATAATTGAGTATTGAGTATCCGAGCGGAACTTTAGTAAAATATGTCACGGGAACATTAATAATAAAAGAACGCTAAATGAGGATATGTCCTTTAGAGCGTTTGTTGGGTCCGAGCGGACCCAAGCTCGGTCCACACGGATACAAAACAAACGCTCTAAAGGCTGATGAATAACGTATTTATTTGGATAAGGATTAATATCATGTTTATAAAAACACCTACGCAAATAATGCATTTGGAATTTTAGAACAAAGTTAGCATAAAAAAGGTTATAGTGAGCCAACCTTAAAAGATAGACATATGCTGTCGCGGACTTTTTTTTTAAACTTTTAAAGAGGAACAATTCTGTTATATATGATTTTTGCGAAACTTTAACCGTTTACGCAGCGCACGCATCGGAAGCTCTCAAAAGGAAAAAAAAACGAATTTTAGAACAAAGTTAGCATAAAAACGGTTATAGTGAGCCAACCTTAAAAGATAGACATATGCTGTCGCGGACTTTTTTTTAGAACTTTTAAAGCGGAACAATTCTTTCATATATGATTTTTGCGAAACTTTAACCGTTTACGCAGCGCATGCATCGGAAGCTCTCAAAAGGAAAAATCCCGATTTTGAAACATTCTTCATTGATGCTCCGCTCCTATTGGTCTTAGCGTGATGATATATCCGCGCCTATAGCCTTCCTCGATAAATGAGCTATCTAACACTGAAAGAATTTTTCAAATCGAACCAGTAGTTCCTGAGATTAGCGCGTTCAAGCAAACAAACAAACAAACAAACAATCAAACAAACAAACAAACTCTTCAGCTTTATATATTAAGTATAGATATTAGTATAGATATTAGTATAGAAGTATAGATAAAATCAACCCATTAGGTATACATTGTTCTGCTAGGCACGGGTCTCCTCTCAGAAGAGGGTTTAGCAGGCCTGGACTTAGAGGTCCCGGGCCCCTAGACACTTGGCATTTGGGGTCCCTTCAAGCCAGGCTTATGAGCTTATTTGTAGGACCCGCCACTGGGGCCCCAGGCTGACTGGGCCCATAGGCTGGCTGGGCCCTTAGGCCGGGGCCTTGTAGGCCTAGGCGGAAATCCGGCACTGGGGTTTAGGCTATAGTCCACCACGCTGGCCACACCACCACCACAACCCACACTAGTTGATAAATTTCACTTTCACACGTTGGTTGAAAAAATCTCTCAGGCATGCAGGTTACCGCACAAAGATGTATGTCCCTTCAACGTTTATTGCGTGTGTTATACGCTCATCACTTCGAAAATTCACAGATTCATTGATTGGCTTCGTACTCGAGACATTTGGCTTGGCAGTTCAATGGTAATATCACTAGGCGTTCACTACTTCTTACAACAAAACTATTAAGATACTTAAGAAGTACATAGGACAGAAATAACGATGCCTGTCCTATTTTTCTGTTATTATTATAAATTAGAAACATCCAAAGTTAATCCAGTGCTGAATATTACTCGCGAGTGTATGAGAAGTTTCTATGAATGTGAAAGAAGCGAAAAAAGTATGCAAGATTTTTAGCAAATGGCTGTCTGTAGTTTCTGCCTACCCAAACATTCCATAAATTCCATCACAGGATGCATTTGGTTACCAAGTTACCTCGTACCTAAATAGATACCTAAGTACATTTCAAACAAAATTGATTAAAAATTATAATTAGGTTCTAGTGAATTGTTTCGATGCAAATTGATTGGAAGGTACACAGTTATAATTTATTATCCATGTTTATTTATTAACTGTCGCCATATTGTCCTCAGGGGTACTCAATATTAGGAGTATTTTTTTTTGTTTTTAAAACCGTTGCCACATACTAGGATTTTCTTCTGTATCCATAGCTTCTTTTACAAACACAGATTGCACGCCCAGACCCGGAACGACTAAGTGCTAGACTAAGACCCACAACACGTGGCGCAGAAGCCGACTGATCGTTCAAGGATCGATCAAACTTGTTTTTTTTATTGCCTTTTATCCTGATTTCTCCTACTTAGTTATTAATTTTTCTGTGCCCGACAGGGTCCATAATTGTATCTTATCACCTGTATTACATTACGGATTGCAAATAAATCTGTTCTCTTCTCTTACTATTATAAAATTGTAAAAAAACTGTGTCTGTACATTGATGATATTTAAAAAAAACACGTAGGTTATTTTTTTTTTTATATATAAAGCTGAAGAGTTTGTTTGTCTGTTTGCTTGAACGCGCTAATCTCTGGAACTACTGGTCCGATTTGAAAAATTCTTTCGGTGTTAGAGAAGGCTATAGGCTATATATCATCACGCTACGCGGACGAAGTCGCGGGAAGAAGCTAGTGGTATATAAACGTGTCCAAATCCGAAAATGAGATTTTTAAAATTCTTGTCTGTTTGTTACGGGTTCGAGCAAAAACTACTGAATAGATTTTAATTTTATTATCAATGTTAGAAAGTATATGCTCCAACTTAAAAACTGGTGAACTTCTAATCTCAATTAATTAAATGAATCCTTAGATACAGCTTGACCTCCCTGATGTATTGAGGCCCATACAAAAAAGAGGTCATCAATGTTGGTTTTCCATTTTACTCCTGATATAGCTTCACGTGAGCGAAGCCGCGGGCAGAAGCTAGTATAATATATGAATATTAATGTTAACGTGAAATTTTGTAGGTATATTTGGATGTTATTATACAATCATGCAAAATCGGTTGAAAGAATTTAAGTAGATGAAAAACAGTCAGACTTTACAAAGTACCGCACGGATAACAGATTACGTTCTGTAGGTATACATGACATGACATACATAAGTACCTACTATACTTACTAAGTACTACCACCTACTACATACCTTTTTTTCTCGGGTGGGGAAATGCGCCCATGCGCCATGCCGCCCTGCTTCAGGGGTGCAGGACGGTTATGTCGGGCTCCGGCTAGGTGGCCGGAATCGCTCTCGCATGCTCCGCTACCGCAAGTACTACCTACCTAGGAGTACGTACGTGTGTACTAATTTCTGTCAATTATGGGTTGGTGGTACGTAAATCGCATCAGAAATGTTGACGATATCTGCTCACATTATTTGTTACAAAAACAAAGTAAAACTTGTAAACTCCCACGGTCATTGTTAACGTTCATTTGGAGTTTATTATTCTAATAGTTCACAGGTCTCCACATCTAAATGTAAGTTTTTTTAATATGTATTCTACCTATCTACCTATAATTACCTACCTATAGCATGATCTACAGGGTTAGAAATTTATTACGGTTTCTGTTTTTTATTCCTGAGATCGGCCTTGATTGATCCCTTGACCGGAAAGGATAGGTAGAGAGAGGTCGGCGTGCGTTTGTGTGCTTGACTTGGATTGGATATGAAGCAAGGCCTCGATTCCCTGAAAGAATCCAGTCAATAAGGGATCGAGTCCTATGGCCTTACTATCCCTATGGTTAGGCTATACGACTCGATGAATGGGAAAGCAAGTCCGGTTTTTAGCTGGCACCATTCCGACGTACTTAGGTACAGGAAAAACGAGTAGGTAGGTAGTAGGTACCTAAGTATTGAGGTGTAAGTAAGATTCGTCTAAGTTCATCAGTGAAATACCAATTGCTTTAATCTTACAATGGGGCCTTCCTATTGCTTGGTACCAGAGACAAATCAAGTAGGTAAATTCTTAATAGGTCATTGTTGTATTTTTAAATAGAATACCCGGACGGAATTTAAGTAAATACAATATAACGTAAATATAATGTAGAATTACGCTACTAATGTACTTACCTACATACACCCACTCACATAGAAACTGCTCAACCTGGGAATCGAAGCTAGGCCTAGCGTAGCAGTCGCGCTTATTATCACTACAGTATTTTTTCAGCAAAATGGACAAAAGATACACAGGGCTATCCGAAGAGCAGTTCGATGCAATGACAGCGCGATATATCGCGTTCCAAGACTCCTGCAATGACCTGACGAAGGAACCTGTCAAAGTCTTCAATCCTCTGCCAAAGAAGAGCTTGGATGAGTTAGTTCTGATCCGGGAAGTCAGCAAAGACCTGCAGTTGAAAAAGGAAGAGGATGCTAAAAAGGCTGCGGTGAGTTGACACAGGATGTCTGTGTTTTACGTATCCACTCATTTGATCACAATTAAGGCCGTAGCCTGCAATTCGCTGGGGTTTGGGTTGGTTTGGGGGCCGCCTCACGATGATGGCATCCCTTTGTGGCTCTTTCATATTTCAAGTACCTAACCTCTTTTCTCTGAGAAAGGATAAAGAAAATTCTAAGCAAGTAGTCTGCTTACTTACTTAGAATTTCAGGTGCTTTCAGGTAATCAGTGTAATCAGTCTATAAGGACCGCTGTAGATACATACACCTACGACCTTTTTATACATACTTTTTTTTTTCACAGTGGTTTTAACAGAAACCACAGAAAGCCACTTGCTAGGATTTTTGCGTAGGCACTTGTAGAGCGGTGTCTTAAACCTCATCATCAACATATCTATTGGTGTCAACTGTTGAACGTGGGCCTCAACTATTCATTAATTATTGTATTGATTTTCTATTTATTTAATTATTTGTTTACAGCAAGCCGCACAAGAAACCGTAAAGGAACCAGAAGAAAAAAAGGAGACACAGGAATAGAGGCAGACTGATGACAAAATTTAAAAAAAAATGAACGTACCTATTTAAATTTATTTATCTATTCTATGGACAAAATATTTATTTTTAATAAAATTAATATACCTACCTACATAGAAATTTGTAGTCTTCTCATTTTTTTAATTAGCTTTCAAGAAAAATAATTCTTACTGTGGTCAGTGGTGTATTTATCAGACTAGTTATTATACCTACTAGAGAAAACTGAAATCTGTAGGGACTGCCTCATTAGCCAAGTGGTCCGGAGCGGGACTGCTACCCTAGAGGTCCTGGGTTCGACTCCCAGGTCGAGCAGTGTTATTGGGTTTTTTCTATGAAATTCCCAGTAGCAGCTCGGAGTTAGGAATTTGGGCCTGGTTAATGGCAATAGGCTCGCCCCCTATTACATGGGCCTTAAACATACCGGCGAACTGTGGGTGTACATAAGTACGCCTCTGCCTAACCCTTCGAGGAATACAGGCGTGATGGTATGTTATGTTATGTAGGGACTAAATCAAGTAGGGATCTTTACCGTCAGTGGGAGGGTCAATGCTTCGGCACGAATGGGCTGGCTCGACAGGAGTGATACCACCGCTTCACAGAAAACCGGCGTGTAACAACGCTTACCGAGTGAGGATACCGGAGGCCAAACGCTTTGAAAAGGTGGGCAACGCACTTGAGACTCCTCTAGTGTTGCGGGTGTTCATGGGCGGCGGAAATCGCTTACCATCAGGCGATCCGTCCGTCCGCTCGAATGATGCGGTGAGGGCTGACAGGGATGGATGGGAAATTTTCCCATCCATCCCAGCCTTTCAGTTCGATTTAAAATAATTCATTTGATATAACTAACTACCTAAAGCAAAAAAACATTCTGGCTTATTTAAAATATTTTATCTTTATTTATCTACTTATAGCCTAGAAGTCGAGTTATATAGAGAGCCTACCTACTTTATAAAACTGAAATCTGTTATGTAGGACAAAATTGAGTACACAGGCATACATGGATGGATTAAGGCAGGTGTGATGATGGATAAGGAAGGGAATCAAGGGTAGGAAGAGGATGATGGCAGTTTGATTTTTACTAATCCATATGATAAAACAAAGGAAAAATAGTATTTATCATTTGTATTTGAAATGTTGTTCAATTACGTCTTTTTGTAGAATAGCTAAATTCAATAAAAGAAAAATTAATTGAATCAATAATATGAAATGTAATGTAAAGTAAACAATTGAAATAAAATGTTATAGATACATCAAAAATATATTTGTTTAACCAACATTTAACTTAAAATACTGGAAGTGGATACACGAAAAAAAACTACCATTATCATAAAAAAGTATAATTATTGTTATAATAATACGTAGCAATATGCTTATATACGTTTTTAAACTAGGAGTTGTCTGTCATGATCTCTTCGTCCTCATCTTCAGGCTCCGCAAGATCAGGGTGACACACTCTGATATGGAGATTGAGATTAATTCTCACAATGAAACTTTTGCCACATGTTGTACATTTATGTGGCCTTTTAACATCATCGTCAACATTAGGAGGATGAGCTCTGGCTAGATGCGTTCGGAGCAACGATGCATGCATAGTCCGGTCACATTGTGTACATTTCACATGACAATCAATTGGCTGCCCTTCATGAGATTGCCTATGCTTCTCCATTGTGATTTTTGATACAAACTGCTTGTTACAACAGTCGCATTTGAAGTTTTTCACTTTAGTATGCTTCTTCATATGGATTTTCAAGCAATTTTTTGTAGGAAACATCTCATCACATTTCATACACTTGAATTTCTTAATATCATTATGTAGTTGCATATGCAACTTCAGATATGCTTGTCCAGTGAAGCTTTTGCTGCAAATCTCACAATTTATTGTCGATGTGGAAGAATGGCTTTGCATGTGACTTTTCAGGAACTGTGCAGCAACAAAACTGCGGTCACAGACTTCACACAGATATTTTTTGGATGCAGCACCTTCATGCTTGCTCCTGTGAATATCCAGATGATACTGAGAATTCACTTTGACGTCGCATTGGTCGCATTTAAACTTACGCCGTTTTTTGGGGCCCTCTTTGTGATGGCTGACGGGGGGCTCGGGCTCCATAATAGGGGTATCCTTGTCATTTCCGTGGAATTTTTTGTGCAACATCAAATACTCCATGCCTTCGAAGGTCAGATCGCAAACATCGCACCTATATCTTGTCTCGTTTTGCTGCTGTTTCATCTCGTATGTTACGTTTTCACCACCGTTGTAAGCTTCGGCCATTTTTTCGCGTTTTACTGAAGAACGATTATCTTGTTTGTCACTAGACGCCGGCTCCATCATACTCTTCATCCAATGGTCTTGAATTCCAACGCCGGACTTCGTCTCCATTTGGTGAAGCGACGCCTGGCTGTAGTTAGCGCATATTAGTATTTGCGATATTGATCCATATAATGCGATACTCTTCTCATAAATTCGAGTAAAAACACAATTGAAGCTTGTTTCAACGTTAATCACGCATTGTTTACGCGTTACTTTTGTGGATTTCACGTTAAAATATCAGCGGTAACACAAAAGGGAGCCTTGTTACAGTACCATAAATTCCAAAAGAGAAGCGATGCGCGTTGCTTTTTTTCGGGCAGTTCAATGACAGTGGGAGCTTTTTTTTCTTGACAAGTTAATCGTTGCCATTAAAAAATATTATTTAACCCTTATATTACCGTCTTATGTACTTAAAGATAAATTACGGTTTTGTCGTAATAAATATTCGCATCCATCTAGACTAGACCTAACTCTAGTTGGAAATTAGGAATAATAAATTGAATGTTATGTTACTGCTACTGTACTACATTAGCAATACTAGACTGCGCTAATAGCGGTATTTTATTTTCATTTCTTATCTAAATATCCTAGGTGTCGTGTAAAAAAGACATAAAAAAGTTAAATTAAAAATGACAGACGGAAAATGGCGTCAGGTAGAATGATACGCGGTGTTTATTTTTATTTATATCCTTGAAAACTTGAGTTTATCACGTTAGAAATGACAATGTTTTTGTAGTGCCGGCAATAAGTAAGGTGTCTGTCGAAATGACTTCTAGTCCGGAGGCTCACGCTACGACTTATGTCGATAGTTCGTCTGACGACGAGTGTTTATCTGTAGTGAAACGAAAAGCCGAAATTGCTGAAGAAAATAATAGGAGTCGAAGATATGAGGACAGTGATGATGATGACGAGCCTATCATGGCCGGTGTCCTCGTTACCGTGGAGGTGGAAGAAATGGACGAGGATTGTCCTTTAGACTTTAACAACAAAGTAGGTAACAATTTTGTTCAGAAATATCAAGTTATCAAGTATCTTTAGCGCTAAAACTTGAAACTTCCGTCTTATCTACTTCTACATAGTCTATAAAGTGCATAATGTCATGTTATCAGGTTTCTTTATCCTTCTGAAACTGAAAACATGTAGTAGATATGCTTAAACTTAGCTGTACCTAATGGCAACAGGCTCATCTATGTACAGATTCTTTCGAAGGATTTTACAGGAGAATTAGCTGAAAATAACTGAAACAAGAAATAATAATTCTAAGTTCTTTTGTATTTTTTTTTTTTAATTTTGTCATCAAAGATTATAAAGTTATTTTAGTGAAGGAAAAATTTGACTGCAGGGAGGATTCAACCCTGTTTTTGATTCAATACACCAGATGCTTTGACCATTAAGTCTGATGTCAACTCAAAGACGTAAATTCATTATGTGAAGACAAATTTTGACCTGGCAGGTGGGACTCACAGTGGCTTAGTGCTGGCAGTCGAATTTCTTTCGTAAAAATAACTTGTTCAATAAACAGCTTCCTCAATGGGGGAACAGCTCTCTCCTTTAAAAACCCTCACAGATGCTAAGGGATTGTAAAGCTGACCGCAAGATAATTTAAAAAAATAACAATCATTCTTATGTAGTTTATTTCTTTGTATTTTTATTTTTAGTGTATTTTAAATGATATAATTAAAATATTGTTAAATTATACTCATCTCCTAGTTTAAACTTCAGTATGAAAGGCCCAAAAAATCAAAAAGAAGAAAAAAACCAAAGGACAGTAAGGAAAAAGTGAAAAAATCAAGAACATTCCAATGTACAGTGTGTCAGGCAGAGTTTGAAACTTCACCGGAACTAAAGAATCATGGACTGGAACACCAGGTTAAAACACGGTAAGCTCCTTTAAATAATTCTATGGTTGCACACACAACACACAAACAAATTTTTATTCCAATACAGCCAGTATATATGATTTTTCAGAATATAATTATTTTAAGACAAATATTACTTTATCTACATATTTTTTTAGGTACAGTTTGTGACAGAAATATAGTTCTTTTGCATACTACGTATAAGTATATATATTTCAAAAACAGTACTAGTAAGCAGCATAGTATGTGGATATAAAATATTTACAATTAGTGCATTCTGTAACAATTGTGTTATACCAAGATGAAAACAGTTGTCTGTTGCCTGCCGGTATTATATAAGAACTAGCTGTTTCCCATGGTTTCACTTATGACAAGGAGTTATGTTTAACATTTAATTAGATTAACAATGTAAGCCTTATTTTAGTGATGGAAAAATTCGCCTTGGGGGCAGGATTTGAACCTACGTCTTCTGGTTAGATACACCAGACACTATGACCACAAATTTCGCAGCATTCTAGTTTTTGTATGCAATGAAATTTTTGTGCAGATTCATGTGTTTGAAAAAATTGACAATTTGAAATTGTCATTTCATGGACAATGAAATTGTGAACAAAATGTGATTTCATTGAAATGTGATTTTGAGCAGGCTGTGTGAAAAACATTGGCAGGTGACACATGAACATTTTTTTCACATGATTTTTCATGCACTATTTGCGAAATCTTCTATGCAGAGGTAGGTAGGATTTATCATCCAACAAATTCAACTTTACAAAGGTATTTCATCTAGAATTTTGTTCCAGTAGAATAGACTTATAACAATGGTAGTTACAACTTGGGCTGTTAAGGTTTATGACAAATAATATTTATTTCCTTAAGTGGATTTTTTAAAGACACTTACAAGACAATGTTTTTTTACATACTTGATGGCGTCAGCATTTCCTAGCTGACAATCATGGGAGCGTATAGTGTATATAGCGTTTTGAAGAAAGAGCCACAGCCCTTTGAGTAGAAGAGTCCCAGCCTACAGCATGCATGCATCAGTCAATTTCTAGCTCAACCATATTTTAAGGAGCTTAACGTTTTAACATTAATTACACAACAAAACAAGTTTACTAGTATAGTTTGACTCGCAGGCAGGATTCAAACCTGCGTCTTCTGGCTAGGTACGCCAGACGCTATGACCTCTAAACCACCGCGAGTCCCACCTGTCATGTCGAAATGTCGAAAAAGTCGAAAAGTCAGTATAGTTTGTATAATTTCTAGGCATAAATGTGAGGTATGCGGTCGGTACTTCAAAAAGGCGTTTAGTCTTCGCATGCACTCTAAGGTGCATATGGAGAAAAAGGCACCACAGTGTCCTCTATGCGGCGTAAAGTGCATCAATAAAGGTTATTTGGTAAGTGTTCATTGAAATAAAACTACTATACAGGGAGAGCCATGCTTCGGCACGAATAGGCCGGCTCGACCGAAGTGATACCACAGCCTCACAGAAAAGTGGCGTGAAACAACACTTACGTTGTGTTACGTAGGATACCGGAGGCCCAAACCCTATTAAAAAGCCAGCAACGCACTTTTGACTAACGGGGGGCGGTAATCGCTTACCATCAGGCAATCCATCTGCTTGTTTGCTGGTTGTATCATGTCGTTGCACTGCCAACGTGAACCTACTCGTAAAACAATCATTTAGCTTAGCACAAGGGGTTAACAAGAATACTAGTAATATGCGACTCACAATGCAAGTAAGCTTTTTTTAAAAAAACATGGCAATAGGCTCACCCCCACTACATTGGAACTAGACATGCCGGCGAACTGTGTATGACATGGGTACGCCTCTGCCTAACCCTTTGGGGAATACAAGGGAATGTATGTATGTTTTAACTTTATACCCAGTCCTCAAAACGGCTGCCTTTTACGATTCATCATTGATATTGTTCCTTTGTCTTTAGATGCGACATATGTCGGTCCACGAACGTACGATAGAGTGTCAGAAGTGTCCCGCCAAGTTCCACACGGACTCCCAGCTAAAGAACCACATGAAACAAGCACATTCTAAGAGGAAACAGGATCAAGACTCCACCAAGTGAGTATTTTGCCTTAAGTTTGATTTATTAAATGAAATAAACAATGTATATAATTATAAAAAAGTCATCATCAGTCGTTTTACTTTACTGCGCCAGAAAGAGGGCTTTTTTTGAGCGTATGTAAAAGATATATCTTTGACACACTCTGTAGTCTAAGCTTGATGGATTTAGGCTTGAGGCGTCGTTGGATTTATCTCAACTATGAGAGTGACACTGGGTATAACAAAAATTAATTAAATAATCTAAAAACCCGACTGCCAAAAAAGTTGGAAACAAGATGACCAATCTCATGCAGTCAGAGATTGACTTAAATTAACTCCAAAGTGCATTGTGTCACCTTTTTCATCTATCTTTTTTAGAATACATATTAACCCTATCAGATAAGTGAATATGCTCATGCCCCTTTTGGGCCCTGGAGACTTTCAGTAGTTGCTTACAATAATTGGAAGTCAGAAATCGCGAAATACTGTAATTCTCTTTTCAGGAATCCATCTCGCCGACGAGATCCGAATCAAAGCTCGTCTGCGGGCGACAACACTCATTCCGATCAGGACATAAAGAATTCAGACGACGATTCAAGCAAACCGCCATTTTTGTTCGACGAATTCCGCGGATGTCTCAAGCGAGAAGACCTGAGCCACCCTACTCAATGCGCCATCGTCAGTAAGATGCACAAAGGTAGGTCAGTGTCCGATGTCTGTAGACTGTACAACTTGACCCCAGAAATTGTCAACGAGATCTGGGAAGACAGGGAAAAGTATGCACTACCTAAAAAGGCTCAAAAACGAACCACACGGTATATGAACAGTATTTTGGACACGAGAATAGTTGAATGGTTTCATGCGCAAAGAGCAAACGACATACAGGTGTCTGGAAAAATGCTTCAGGATATAGCCGAAGTATTCGCCAAAGAAAACGGCTTCGTCGCCTTTAATGGCAGCAAGAAATGGCTGGACAGGTTCAAAAAAAGATATAACATCTCCTTAAGAGGGACCCCATGTAAACGGGAATACCGCAACCAGATGGAATCTAAATGGAAGAACCATTTCTTTAATGAACAATGGGGCGATGCGCGGTTAGGTATCCCCGATGAAGACATTTATACTGCAGACGAATTTGGCTTTTATTACAACCCTTCAAAAGGGCGCATCAAAAAATTAGCCGGCAAAAAATACATTCAAGGCTATGCAAAAGACAGATTGGCAGTTTTCCTCTGCGCCAATATGCCAGGGACAGACAAAAAGAAATTGCTTGTTTGTGGAACTGACGATCCGTTGCTACATTCCCATAGAGACCCCGACACATTACCTGTGACGTATATCAGGCATTCACAAGCTCATTTCACAACGCAAATGTTCGAGGAATATGTCAAATATTGGAACAGGGAGTTGGAAATGAAAAATCGGAAAGCAATACTCGTTTTGGACAGAGCAACGATACATTCTAAACTGCAATTGTCGCATTTGAAACTAGTCTTTGTACCTTGGAAGGCGACGAACGGATTAATACCAATGAAAAACGGTGTGTCAGCGAAGTTTCGAGAAGAATTTCGGAGATTAATTCTAGAAGAAAAAGCTATGAATGCCCTAAGAGGCGTCGATCGAAATTTGACATGTTTGGAGGCATTGAACATGTTAGAGAAAGCATGGGAAAGGACACCCCCGGATACAATCACTAAAAGTTTCGTAGATACCGGATATGACGTCACAGTTCCCGAAGAAATAAGGCATGTCGACAAGCCGAAAGTCTACGAGAATGATGAAGAGATTCTAGCCAATATGTTGAAAGATTATGACGTCGAATCTTACTTCACAAACTTGTCGAATTTAGATCAGTATTTGACGGTAGACGAAGAATTAGTCACTGGCCAAGGGACGAATGGGTCCGTTTTTGGCGGGAACCATAAAGTCAACGATCCTCTGAACTATGCTGAGAAAGAAAAAGAGGATTTAATGCCGCTGGCCACAGACAAACCAGAGTCTGAAGAGAAAGAGGTTTTAGTCAGAAAGTCTAGGGCGTTACAAGACCTAGATATTGTTAAAAAGTATTTGCACTCTAATAATACATCGTATGAAACGTTTTGTTGTTTCATGGAGATTGAGAAGTTTATTATGCAATCTGTTATCGGTTGACGTTTTGTTTTTACATTGTTTTTAGAACAAAAGAGGTAGCATATGGTTTTAGGTCATTCTCTTTTCTTGATGAACCAATAACGGCTTTCGACGGGTTTTCTCGAGACTCGTATTGTGATTGGTGCAATAATATTTTTAATTCGTGGCGCAGTCTTTGACTTTAGGAGAAAAATTTTGCCCATGAACTTTTTAAATGTATTGAGTTGAAAAAATCATGAATTGAATGTTCAAAATGTAGCTATGGAGATTAAAACATCAATAAAGGGGTCTCAAATTCAAGTCTATATTTAACGTGAATGAGTTGTGCAGTGGATCACTTTTAAGGTGGAGGCATCCATTTGGCCCAAATTTTAAATGCGTTTTACACAATTTGTAGGTAATACATTCGGTTCATGGCAGTAGTAATCTGAAGTCTTTTATCTGCTCTAGGTTAAATTCCCAGTAGCAGCTCGGAGTTGGGAATTTGTGCCCGGTTAATGGCAATAGGCTCGCCCCCTATTACATAGGACCTAAACATACCGGCGAACTGTGGGTGTACATTAGTACGCCTCTGCCTAACCCTTCGGGGTAAACAGTCGTGATGGTATGTGTATGTGTGATGTGTGTTAGCTTTTTATACATTATGTATATTTAATCACCTGTTTATGTATTATTTCAAATTATGTTATCTGGAATAAACATTGCTTACTTTTGTCAAAATTAAGTCAGTAGTTTCAGAATCAGAGGTTGAATCATAATTTTGACTAATTATATTTATAAACTAGCTTTTGCCCGCGGCTTCGCTCACTTGATACTCAAAAACCAACAGTGATGATCTCTTCTTTGTAGCTGTACTGTACTGTACAGAAGCTAGTAAGATTAGAAATGGATTCCAAAAATAATTTAATAAAAGCAGTGATGATCTCTTCTTTGTGTCCGGGCTTCTATACATCAGAGAGGTCAAGCTGTATCTCAGGATCCGATTAATTAATTGTGATAAGAAGTTCACCAGTTTTATAGCTTCATGTGGGGATTACTACTGCCTTGTACCTAGAATGATATATGGACCTAAGAATTGCGAGAAACTAAAAAAATATATTTTGTTGGCTAGGTCGAATGATCAGCCTTAAGTAAATGTTGTAGGATCCAACAATTTTAGCTAGAATTTATAGGATAAGCTATTTTCGAAAATCTCAAATTAAATTTTGAATCTTTATCAAAAATATTTTAGATGTTCTAATTGCTAGTAAATAATTAAATAAACGTGTTTTGTCGTATCCATATCTATTACAACGGAGGGGTTCGTGGTTAAGTAATAATTGCAAGGTTAAGCTGCAATTGCCGCGGTCTGACTACGGATGGGTGACTATTCTTTTTACGTTGGGAGCTTCCTTCAGTCTTCCTCTACCATCCTTGCATAGAAAGACTCCAGAAATCAGGGATATCAATAGATTTTTTGTTTGTCCATGTGTCTCTGTATGTTTGCACGCTCATCACGCAAAAAATAGCACGAAATAGGCTAATTAACTTATTATTTGTTATAGTATCATTAAAAACTTGACTTATAATTAGAGCAACAACATAAACAAAATTAAAATCTGTTAAAAAATATGAACGCTATAAGCATTTTAAGTTTATGTTAGAAAAGAGAGAGTACCGCGTACGCTATATAAATTCTACACCGAGACCAATTTTGCGGGAAAGAGTCAGAGCATCCCCTCTCAATCCCTTCCAAAAAATTTAAAAGCTTATACATATCTTGAAACTCTTTTAGTGGATTTAATTATATTAACTGCCTCGTTAGTCTAGTGGTTTCAAGTGCGACCGCTACGCTAGAGGTCTTGGGTTCGATTCCCAGGTCGAGCAAAGTGTTATTGGGTTTTTCTATGAAATTCTCAGTAGCAGCTCGTTTGGAATATGTGCCCGGTTAATGGCAATAGGCTCGCCCCCTATTACATGGGACCTAAACATACCGGCGAACAGTGGGTGTACCTAGGTACACCTCTGCCTAACCCTTAGGGGAATACAGGCGTGATGGTATGTTATGTTAATTATATTATTTACATTTAATAACACTTTTTAATAGGACAGTTATTTTTAATAAATCAAACAACCGAAAACTACCGTATTGTCTATAGTTTATACAGTTAAATTCTTAAAGGTCTAACTTAAAATTAATGCATGATTCATCTTGATATCCGCCTAGAATCGAGGTTATAGTAAGTAAATTATTTTGGGATGCAAGGCAAACTTCAAAAAACTAGAACATACCTGTGAACTGTGCATGTACATTAGTACGCCTCTACCTAACGCTTCGGGGAATGCAGGGGTGTTTTTATGTAATAGGGGGAAGTGTTATCTTTAACCGAAAAATAACTATTCCATAACCGGTAAACAAAGCCTATGGTTATGACAAGACACGTTTAAACTTACAAACAAATGTTCAGTCGTAATTTCTACCATTGGGTTTGATGCCCATATCAAATAGGATTTAATCCAGATACAGAAAAAAGGGCAATATTGACATTTATCAACGAATATAGCTTTTACAGATTTGAAATTTTTATACAATTTTGTCGATGGTTACAATTTTAATAGTAGATAAATTTTGATGTGAATTAAGGTAGTTTTTGATGTAGATGGCGCTGTTGTTCTTTGATATGGTAAAGATAGACAAGTGTATTGTATGCTGAAGGTTTAGACTCTTTGATCCATAAAAAAATGGTCAATGTGGATTTTGAGATACTATTCTGTCAAGATATACTGCCCACTAAGACTAAGTGCCATTCATGTACAGGATAAGCTGACCTCTAACGGCCAGTTCTTGTATGGACCTTATGTCAAACTCAAAGTCCTATCCTATTTTTATTGGAGTCGACTGGCCGTACGGAAGTGTACGAAAAGCCTATCTATATTATGCTAGTCAGTTTATACTGGACAAACAAGCACATCGTGTATTTTATCACACAAAATGCCAACTTCAGACCCCCTGGTCTTCTTATCTTATCTTGTGTAGGGCCGAGGCAGCAAGGCCTCAGTGCACTTCGACCCAATGGGATCTTTTGTGCTTCCCCTAGATAATCTATTCCTCATCCCCTCCCAGTTCTACAAACAGCTCTTCCATGAGCTTTATAATGAGGCCTGCAGGTATGAGTCTGTAGTCCTCTGGTCTTGGATAACCCTGACCCAAAAGGCACATTCGCTTTCCAGCCATTGCATCGCATGTACACAGAAGGTGTTCCATGCTCTCAATTTCCCTTTTGCAGGCCCTGCAGGCTGATGTATCCGTCAGATCCATCTTTTGTAGGAGAGCGTTAGTCCCGAAGTGTCGGGTCAGCGCCTCCATCAAAAGACGGGCCTGCCGCCTGCTTGAGTTCCAAATGGCATTTTGCCATTTCGATGAGGAACCTATGAATTTCTTGGAGTGAGCAAGTCCCGTGAGGCTCAACCACTCATCCATGTGCGTCGCCCCCCTCGACTCCCTGGTCTACACCAGTAACAATAGATTTCCTATACTGTCTGCTGCATGACGACAAAATAACAATCTGTCATTAATTGATGACCGTTATACTAGACCAGCGGTTCCCAAAGCGTCCTTGTCCGCTACCAATCATATAAAGACTTCCAAATTCGCCGTTTGTTGTCATGGACAAAATGGTACATAACCAATGAATGAAGGCCCATCCAATATTTGCTCGGGACCCACCAGGGGGACACCTCCCAAATCCAAAGTTTAGGAAGTGCTGTACTAGACTACGACAAGTTTATTGACATTGAATTGAATGGTCGCACTTAATAAGTGACAAGTAGTTACTTGATGGTTCATTATAGTAAGGGTACAGTCACGAGCATTAATATGTATACACTTACTGAAATACTATAGCTACTATTGAAAAAAATGACTCCAATCTTCAGTCAGAATTTGAAAAATAATATAAAAAATTCAATCCAGAATTTACGTATATACTACGTTTTTTTCTCTACTAACTGCCTCGTTAATCTTTAGTGTAGAGGTCCCAACCTCAAGCGCTGCTATTGTAGAGGTCCTGAGGAATTTATTGTTTTTTTTTCTATGAAATTCTCAGTAGCAGCGTGGAGTTTTGATTTGTGCCCAGTTAATGGCAATAGGCTCGCCCCCTGCTACATGGGATCAAAGAATACGTAACCTTTGTTTACATATTTATGCTTGTGACTGTAAATCTATGAGTACAGCGATAATTGGCGAATCTAGATTGATGTTTCTTCCTTTTTCTATATGTCTTGCTTGTTTTTGTTATAAATAATTAATTATGTATATACTTGCGAGATTGATTATAAATTAAGCAAAGGTGTGTAAAGCGAGATTTATTGTACATTAAGCAAAATGTTATTTCTTTCTGTAAATATTTTTATGTAAGAGAAATTCCAATTTTATTAAAATATACTTGAGTATGATTATGGTTAATAGCAGATATAGAAAAAAACCCATTCAATGTAATATTTAGTTCACTATGTACTTAATTTGTCATAAAGAGTTGATATACGCATGTCCATCAATGAAGCTTTAAATTTTCAGTACATAGAGCTGACCTGTCGTTGAGTACGGTCTACGTTAAGCCCTATACAGGAAATATACAGGGTTAAATTTCAAAGGCCAGCAATTTTCATTTAATTTATTCATTAAAGTCTTCCCCAAAGTGTATTTTAAACATATATTGCGTATTGTCAAAGTATCACAGTAAAATTGTAAAAAACATTAATTTGAAAATATTGTAAGAAAATAATAATATATAATAATTATCATAAACATTGCGGATCTGTGGTCGGAGTGCGTGCGTTGCTAATCTTTAAATGTTTTAATTAATGTTTTATTTAGAGGCGAACAGGAATAAAATCATGAAAAAATATATTTCATACATCGAAAATATTTTCGATTCTGTAAATTTGGCTGGCTATTGAAATCAAACCATGTATAGCTTAACTTGAGATATAGCCATGTGTACAGTCGACAAAGAAGTTAGGTATACAGATAGCTAACGACATCTGTTTTGACAAAGATTTTGTAATCAGTACATACGTGATACATGTATTACGTAATTTGTGTCGAAATTCGAGTAAAAAAGGTTATACTGGAAAAGTTTAGGTAATGTGTGTACATTACATACATTTGACTCTAGGATGATGAGTTATTAGTTATTACATTGGATGGGTTAATATACAATTTGTAAAGAAAACCTTGTACGACCCTTGAATCAGGTATTGAATTCCAGTACGGATCTCGACACCTACAGTACCTTATTTATATAATCGTTTCCAATTTACAAGTAAAAAAAATACACTAAATTCAATTTTATAAAACCAGGAAATATGACTTACTGTGGCAGAAGCATCGAAACTGCGTGCCTAACATAGTAGGGACGATGATGACTAATCACATTTAAAAAAAATAGCTAATTTTGGGTAAATTATCGTAATTTAGGCCCGACAATCGTGAATTTTCGTGTCGTGAGTTGCCTTTTGAGCTTTTTCTAAAACATTTCATTAATATGTGAATATTTAATGTCTCTTATCTGGTAGTGAGATTGGAATACGCATATTTGCCCCTTTCGGATCGGACAGGGTTTTTTTAACATAGTGTGTAGTGTTGCCAGACCAAATATTTTCAATTGCTTTTAACTATGTTTTTTTAATTATTTTTAGCACATTGACAGGTAAGTGCCTAAGTAATAAAATAAAAATGAACTATAATAAGTTATTATAATGACTGTACTTATTATTTGTAAGTTATGTAAATATTTAATTATCATAATTATATTACGCTTTTAAACATACCTACCTAGTAATTCAGAAGCAGTTATAGCATTTGCTTATCGTGTCTCATATTGATTCACTTTGAATAAACACGATTTCGAATATGTATATCCTTTTTAAATGAAAAAACAGCCATGCTAAAAAATCACAACATATCAATTTTTAAAAGACTTATTTTGACTGGAAAATTCAGAGTAATTACCAAAACAAAACCTGTTTCGACACTTTCGACATAATTTAAGTTACAAGTTGTTACAGCAACAGTCAGCTCAGTAAGTCAGTCTCAGTAGTTTTTGGGTCTAAGTATGTTGCTGCAATTTTGATCTGGCAACACAGTAAATGTACAATCGACAAAAGATTTTGGTATGCAGGCAGTAAACGACCTATCGACTAATTACGGTTTTTTATGGTAACACACTACTCTCAAGACACAGACACATAATATTCTCTGATACATTGTAACACAATCGTCAACAGATGTCGTTAGCTGCCTTGCTTTTGTCAACTGTACATAAAGGTGCACATAAACCCTTTTTATGGCGATCGAATAGTCAATGAAGTTGTGGTGTTTTTGTAGTTTGTTATAATGTGTTACATATTTCCTTAAAAAAAGTAATTTAAGAATAAATGATTTAAGTGTCAAGTCTTTGTGTGGTTTTATTCCTTACAATCTTCTTATCACCTAAATAATAGTGAGACATAACTTCATTAGCCTCGCTACGCTAGAGGTGCTCTGGGTTCGATTCCCAGGTCGAGTAGTGCTATTGGGTTTTTTTATGAAATTCTCAGTAACTGCGGAATTTGGGGCGAGCCTATTTCCATCACCGGGCACAACGCCCGGTGCCCGGTGATGGAAATAGGCTCGCCCCCTATTACGCGGGACCTAAACATACCGGCAAACTGGCCGTAAATTAGTACGCCTGTGCCTAACCCTTCCAAAAATACAGGCGTGATGGTAGTGCAGTCAGCAGATTCAGATCATTTTTTCGCGGATTCCCAAAAATGGTCTGTTTTGATTTAAGCATGCGATATTTGCATAAAAGCCATTTGGCCGAAGGTCGCTGATACAAAAGTTGGTTAATTAAAAATAATTTTTCTATGGATTTTTTGTATGATTTATGAAATTCGGATAGGAAAACGTTAGCGGGGTTTTATTTTTGCTATTGGCAATGGCTGGCGAACGATCAGCCATAGAAATAAAATTCCGCTAAGTTAATGGAGTTGCCATATGATATCAACACGAAGTGTTACCACACTTGAAATAAAATACAAATTGAATTCTAAAATTATTTTATAACAATGTATAAACAATTATGTACAGCTTTCAAATTCTAATTATTCAACTTATTAAATACGTGTTCAAGAGAAATTCATAATGGAAGCAACATAAAGGAAAGACTTGGCGGCTACTGACAAAAATTTACCCTATGACACTAGTCATAGATTACATTTTTGTAAATAGTGAATTAGCCCCAATATCTATTTACAAGACGTTTTTCATGACGGTTTTCTTGTGGCAAAAATCGCATGGTACCTACTGTTGTATGCGATATCGCATTCAAAAATGAAAAAGATACCCAATAATTATTTAAAAAATGTGAAGATTATTTCTAGCACGACGTTTTTCATGACGGTTTTCTTGTGGCAAAAATCGCATGGTACCTACTGTTGTATGCGATATCGCATTCAAAAATGAAAAAGATACCCAATAATTATTTCAAAAATGTGAAGATTATTTCTAGCCCGCGTGCTATACATATTTATTGTTCGATGCGAGAAACTGACACTCATATTGCCATTACCTAATTTACAAATGGTAAGAATACTTATAAACACACTTGAGCGTAACCTACGCTCGAATGTGTTTTTGTATGTAATTATACAAATTTAAATGGCCCTTTTTAAATACAACATAACAATTCATATTCAAAGAAATCATTTCGGTACATCTATTTTAGTTCCAAAGATAAAAATAAATAGCTACAGTAGCTTAGCATGCTAAGATATATGTTTTAGTGGGAGATTTTTTATGAGAAACAGTAATATGTTTGTCTAAATAGATGGCGCCAACGTCACCTTCAAGATTTAGCAAATGGAATCGAAATTCGACTTAGGCAGTACCTACCTGTGGTCTTTATTATGTAAGTTTGCTACAAAGTTAACCGGAGGGACACAGGTTCGAGCCCTGCCTGAGATCGAAATTTCATCCTTAACTTAAATTTATATAAGTATAGGTGATGTGTGACGATTGGACTGCCAAGCCAGTCTGACTTCGAAATAATTGTGCATATGAATAGTTAAATATCACGTGCTTAAACGGTGAAGGAAAACATCGAGCGGAAACCCGAATGATTTTCCCGACCGCGGCGGCTTGTGAAGCTCTTTTAACCCGCATTAGGCCAGCGTGGTCGAAATTGAGATAAAGGCAGGATGTTTATTGGAAACTTTAAGGGAAACTGCTAGTCAGAAGACCAACAATCTTGAACAGTTTATCCATCTAGGATATCGGTAGGTATTGCTAAAAATTATATAGATATGGCCAAGCAAGTTTCATGGTAGCAGATTTGTCAGCCGCTTTGGCGCTAGTAGCCGACTAATGACAAATTCCATTTATTTTAAACTAGGTTCTGCCTGCGACTTCGTCCGCGTAGCGTGGTGATATATAGCCTATAGCCTTCCTCAATAAATGGGCTATCTATTCATATTCATATTCTTTATTGCATACCATAATGTACAATAAGGTGGTGTAATTAGACAAGAATCATTATGGACCCTGTAGGGCACAGCAATTTTAGAACACTGAAAGAATTCACTACAATCTAACACTGAAAGAATTTTTCAAATCGGACCAGTAGTTCCTGAGATTAGCGCGTTCAAGCAAACAAACAAACAAACAAACTCTTCAGCTTTATATATTAAGTAAAGTATAGATAACAGAAAATAATGTATGTTTTATAGTCCTAGAGAGAAAGTAGCACTTAGCTGCTTGTCTGGGACACTCAAGTTGTGCTAAATTCCAGAGAAGCGTTTGAAATGGGACAAAGAAGCCACACAACACATATTAGTTGGATATGG
Organism: Acronicta leporina; assembly: GCA_947256265.1. Taxonomy (NCBI): domain Eukaryota; kingdom Metazoa; phylum Arthropoda; class Insecta; order Lepidoptera; family Noctuidae; genus Acronicta; species Acronicta leporina. The sequence continues at coordinate 3,943,405 of OX366540.1, read as the reverse complement.
CGATAATGTGAAAGGCTATAGAGTATATAACCCGTTAAAAATACCATTACTACTAGCAGAAATATCATTGTTATGGAAGAAGAGGTAGGTATGAAAGAAAGCAATGAAGATATGGCTATCTGGATTCCAAATGAAGAGACACCAGAGCAGAATGAGGAGATCTGTGATTCAGTGGGGGAAACATCTCAGAATATTCCAGAAGTCCAAGATAGTTCTGATTATTCCTCAGATTCTTCAGTATATGCTGATGGCAATGAAACATTACTAGAAACTCCATCAAATGATGTTCCTGAACATGTGTCAGTAGAAAAACCACCAACTCCAGAGCCATCTGATGTATTGCTGCACAAGCGGAATAGGAAAGCACCTCAGCGGTATGGATTTAGTAACATATGTGTTTCCAGTACTGTTCCAGAATCCGGAGAAATTGTATTTTCTGAGGCTATTGTGGGGCCAGAGAAGGAGCAGTGGAAGAAATCAATGGCTGAGGAGTTACAGTCATTTGAAGACAATAATGCATGGGAGCTTGTTGACAACCCAGGTGATGTTACAATTGTAAAGTGCAGGTGGGTGTTGAACAAGAAATATGATGCTGTTAATAATGTGCGTTTCCGTGCTAGGCTAGTGGCAAAGGGGTTTACACAGAAACCCGGTATTGATTATACTGACACTTTTTCTCCTGTAGTGAGACATTCAACATTAAGATTACTATTTGCTCTAAGTGTTAAGTTGGGTATGGATATAACCCATCTAGATGCGACAACTGCTTTTTTAAATGGTCATTTGAAAGAAAATATTTATATGTCCATACCTGAAGGTTTTGTAAACAAAAGTGGGGGAAAGGTTTTAAAGTTAAAAAGGGCAATTTATGGGTTAAAACAATCCTCCTTAGTTTGGTATCAAAGAGTGAAAGATTGTTTAGATAAATTGGGTTTTAAAAACAGTAAATATGAACCATGTTTGTTTACAAAAATAAATGGTAAAACTAAAATAATTGTTGCACTTTATGTTGATGATTTTTTAATTTTTTCAAACAATGAGACTGAAACAATAGCACTGAAAAATGTGTTAGGGTTAGAATTTAAGTTAAAGGATTTGGGACCTGTGAGACAGTATTTAGGCATGAGAATAAATGTAAACAAACATAAAAATGTTATAACTGTAGATCAAAAACAGTATATTGAACAGTTATTGTGTAAGTTTCAAATGTCAGATTGTAAGTCCATGGATACCCCAATAGAACCCAAATTGAATGTAGAAAAATCTGAAAAATGTGACCCTGATATTCCCTATCAGAAACTTATTGGCAGTTTAATGTATCTAGCTGTATTAACTAGGCCTGATATTGCCTATTCTGTAAGTTATCTAAGTCAATTTAATAGTTGTTATAATCATGTACACTGGAACTATGCTAAGAGAATATTGAAATACCTACAATGCACTAAAAACTATTGTTTAAAATACAGCAATAATAATTTGGAATTACAAGGTTTTGTTGATAGTGACTGGGCCAGTGATGTTATAGATAGAAAATCATACACTGGTTTTTGCTTCATGATGTCAGGATCAGCTATTTCTTGGCAAAGTAGAAAGCAGAAAACTGTGTCTTCGTCTAGTACTGAGGCTGAATACACTGCTCTGTCTGAGGCATCTAGAGAAGCTGTTTATTTAAAAAACTTATTGCATGAGATTAATGGTAAATGTTCTATAATTGATTTACATTGTGATAATCAAAGTGCATTAAAATTGGCATCAAGCCATCAGTGTCATAATAGATCTAAACATATTGATGTACATTGTCATTATATTCGAGATGTTGTGAAATCTGAAATTGTGAACATTAAATATATTCCTACTGAAGAAATGCCTGCTGACTTGTTGACCAAAGGCCTATGTTCAATGAAGCACTACAGATTTATGAATATGTTGGGTATTGTTCCTGTGTAAACTTTAAGTGGATTGTGTGCTGTGTTTATTTTGATAAGTGGGGGTCTTAGTATTGTATCAAAATAATTTTTATAACTAGTAGCGCCATCTATTCCATGAGAATGTAACTATTGTGACAAGCATTCCTAATAAAGTAGTCTGTTGCGAAAAGCCGGTGTTTTAATAATTTCCATTAACGACTAACGTGCATGAAAATGATTTTATGCAATTTTTATCTAAAATATCCAGGCAGGGGATTTATTATCCTGAAGTGCCCATTTAGATCGTCAATAAACAAGACAAAAACAAGAACTTTGTTTATAAGAGGAGCCAGCCTCGCGACACAGACGCGGGCCGCGTTTGGCAACCCCTACTAGGTATATTTTTAATAATGGTGGGATATTATAACGGAATCGATGTAGGAAGTCTGGTTTGGGTCGAAATAATACCTATCCTTTTTGTAAGTATTTTTAATAAAGCCTTATTATTTAATTTCATTATCTCCACACATGAACGTAATAGTTTACACATGTAGGTACTAAATTATTGTCTTGCACGAAATAGTTTGTTCAGTATGAGTATTAGCTCCATACTGTACGTTTGAAAAACTTTTTGCAACAATAAAACTACTTTGTATCTACTTCACGTTGGAAAATATGAAATCTTGAAAAGGCTAGGTAAGGCTAGCTACTTATCTCACGTAAGTCTTATGCTTACGTGAGATAGAAAGTACCTAGTTAATTTTGGGCGACAATTTTTGACCACCAGTTCGTGTGGACCTAAAGCGTTTCGTTTGGGTCATCACGGGACTTAATGGCATCTTAAAATTGGGTATTAGACCGTCACAAATACTTGTTTTGTTGTCCGAAGACTGAATGAAATAACTGAATCTTTCATCAGTTAGAAGCCCATCAGAGCTTGTGAGATAGCGCTAGAAATAATAACCACTTGAGACATGTTTGAATAACTATGATTTTGACTTTGATGTTTGAAAACTAATTTTACTGCTAACAGTACAATTAGCAGTAAAATCATCATTATTCAAACATGTCTGAAGTTGGTTGGTGTTTTTTATTGGTGTTAATTAACTAAATTGTATCATATTTTTCATATTGAAGCTTTTATAGATAGAAGATATTTTTTGGAAATTCGGGACACAATTTATTTGCATACTCATGAATGCATAGGTCCCTTTCTATCGAAAATCATAACACTAGGATAGAAGATATGTTCAATAAGTCCACTGTGCTTGTCAGCCAGTCAATTTTACAGCTCTAGTGATGTTGATTAAGATAAATGTCATTTGCAATTTCTGGCAAACACACATTCACACAGTACTAAGGACTGCAGACACGTAAATTTAGTTTTAAATAGCACTAACATTGCCTACTCATTTTTCTGTAGCGATGGTGAAACATTCCTGCCGAGCACATTCTCATGATACTTGAGCTTCTTGACATTGGTTGGGTCTTTTAGAAGGTCTTCGTCTGTTAGCCGCTCAAATCTTTGGTCTTGCACTGGCTCTGAAATAAGTTAATACATGGCTTTTACATCAGATTTTTCGAAGTGATGTGCGTGTTAATGGAGAGCAATGCGCGGCACAAATGGGCCGGCTCGACCAGAGTGCGATCAACGTGAAAATATCAAATCAGCGTGAAACAACGCTTATGTTGTGATTCGCTGAGTAAGGGAGAATACCGGAGGCCCAAACCCTTTTAAAAGGCGGGCAATGTACTTTTGCGAGTCCTATAGTGTTGCGGTCGTCTATGGGCGGCAGTAATCGCTATCATCCTATTTGCTCGTTCGCCCCTAAAAAAATAAATAACTATCACACACTAAACTGTGAAGGTGTACACACACACGACACATGTAAAGTTTGTAAACCCGCATTAGGCTAGCATGCTAGACTATGCCTCCCCGCCACGTCCCCCAGTCAGCTGATACCGAATATTGCGTTCTGCGCAGTGAATCCTACACAGTTCTCAGTCGCCATAAGTTTGAATTGTACTGTACATAAGATGTTTCATGTGGTAGTAGAGACACATTATTGACAAGCAAATAAAGATATAAATATATATAATAAAAATAGTACTTAATACCTAATAAGTATAATAATATAAAATAGTACTTAAATTGTATTGCTAGGTGGCTAGAATAACTGTGAACATGACTCTTACAATACGACGAAATAATAAATCAATACTTACTATTGTAAGGTGTATATCTATCAGACAGCAAACTTTCTACATTATAGCCTATTACTCCTACAACAGCTGCCACCGGTAATGTGAAGTATGGAGCATTTGACCTCAGAAACTGAATTATTATTGGCCACATCTGAAATATAAAATTAAAAGTGTCCGTTTTTAAAATGGAAAGAAAAAGTTATAATTTCTCAAGGTGTAGCTATGGAGTTTCTTGCTGGTTCTTCTCCATCATCAGCAGCACCCACAGCCCTCAATATTCGCTGCATGTAGCCATGCATGTATGTCCCTCAAACTATGCCATTTTCTATGATACTGAAAAACTCACATCCAGGTTGGATCTGGACTTTTATTTGGAACTGTGCCTGAATGTTTGACAGTTCAAAATTACCTGTAATAATGGTCTATTGAAATAAAATATTTGACTTTGACTTATTCTTAGAAACTTACTTCTTATTTTTAGAGACTTATCTTAGAAAAAAAACACTTATTAGATTGGGGCACAGTACATACAGTATATTCTAACCACACCATTGAAAGCTTGAAGTTATTTTAATATTCCTAAAAAGTAATGTGAAACATTTATTCTAGATGTAGGTACCTAGATTAAGCATTAAAGTCCTACATCATTGATAATGTTTTAGATAAATAAGATTAAGTTATCTCACTACCATTTATTTTCTAAAAAAAAGTAGAACAATTCAATAAACAGTAATATCACTTGTGGGTCCATTGCAAGTAGGTACTACATGGCAACCATGCCAGGACTGAAAAAAGGCCTCCCTATGTGCTAATAACCATGTTTCAGTTGTAGGGGTTTAATCGGAAGTTAAAGTGGGGTATATTATTGAGAAGTATAAGATATAATATATTTAAAAAAAAAATAGTGAAGGAATTCTGTTAGATAGTTTCAACATTGACGCGGTAAAAAGATTTAAGGAGTCAATACATTTTATATTTGTGTAAATATCATTGATACGGTTTAAAAATCAGTGGTTAATTCAATCGTTATTTTATTACTCAATTTCATGATTAAATTCTCTACGATTTTAAGGTTATGTAAGCGGCTGATCAGCTGATAATTGGAATTCTAATATCATTATAGCTTACCTTTGATAACAATAAACTATCGCACGGATTTATATTTTATTAAACCTATAATTCGTAAATATCACAATATTTACACAATGGATTTCATTTCACAATTACCGAATAACAAACAGCTGACTTCATTCAAAATTCATGTATCAAAATTTCAAATTGATATGCTCATGCTGTCAGCTCAGCTGCTTACAGAGTTCGATATATCAAAACGCTACTTATATCGGATATGTGTTACATATCATATAGATATTTATATCAGCATAGCCGACTGATATCACGAAAACTGTATCGAGTCAAAGCCCATATTTTTTAGTTTATTTTCTATTATATAAATGTAGTTTTGATATTGCTTTTGAAGTCCATGTCTTGGCGGCTGGCGGCTACGGCAACTCGATATTAGTGATAAACTGTACGACAAATATCGATATCTAAGAACCGTGTATACAAACTGTTTAAGTATCGGATACATAACCGTTTGCATAAAAAATCAAAAACTCTGATGTCTACTGCTTGCTGCTCTACCTTTTAACAATTATGACATGACATTGACATTAATTATGCAGTTCAGGAATACTACTGACTTCTGTGAAATTAACCGGCGTAGTTTGATTTAATAATATTTAAGTTTTATTTTGTGCAATATTTTTAACAGATTTGTTGACAATCACTCAATAATAATTCAATTGTTTTTTAGAACACAATTATTATTTTTATTAAAACTGCTAACTGCCAATACACACAAGCATAGAGTTGTGTCGAGAGGTTGCATATCCTCACATCCACGGTACTTTTCAGAACTTGGACACATCTTGAACAAGTCCAATTCTTCGGCTTAGCATCTCTCTCGAGTCTTGGGCCAAATAATGGCTTCGTAAACATATCTGCCAGTTGCAGCTCTGTGGAGACTTGCTTGATATCAAATTCTCCATTCTGTATACATTCTCGAACGAAAAAATGCTTAAGCTTAATGTGCTTGGTTCTCCTATGGAACTCATAAGGCGGATTCTCGGATAGCTTAATAGCAGACTCATTGTCAACGTAGATTGTGGGTTTTCCATTGAGATCTGTTATTTCAGTCAATTCTTCTAGGAGCTCTTTCAGCCATATGTCAGGCTTCCCTCGCGGTCTCGGTTAAGGCTACAAGTTCTGCCTCCGTAGAAGAGATTGCTACCGTTGGCTGTTTCTGGCTTTTCCACATGATCGGACCAGACAAAAGGAAGACCATCCCGGTCGTCGAATGACCCGTGGTTGTGTCGCCACCGTGATCAGCGTCACTGAAACATATCAGCCTTTTCTCCCCGCTTTTTGTGAAGACAAGTCCTTTGTTTAATGTACCTTTCAGGTACCTTAATATTCGCTTGACCTTCATTACATCAAGCTTTGTTGGTTTTTCTAGATTTCTTGATGCCACGCTTACAGCATAACTTATATCTGGTCGCGTTGCAACCATCAGATATGCTAGGGCTCCCACGGCTTGACGATATGGAAACAGTGACTCTGAAGTTTCATCTTCTTCTTCATAACTTTTGCTAACTTTTATTGCCGGCGTTGGAGCGGATTTACAGTCAGCCATTCCAAATCTTTCCAGTATATTTTTTGTATAAGACCTTTGATTTAGGGTAATACTACCGTCTTTGGTTTTGTTTATTTCAAGTCCAAGAAAATAAGAAGCCGGTTTTGTAGTTATTTTAAATCTACTTTTTAGTTCTTCAAAGAACTTTCTTCCAGCATTTTCATTAGTAGAAGCCACCAAACCGTCATCTACATATAGTGCAATCAAAACTTGCTTACGTAAGTAAAGACATGGATCTTTTTTGCTTTGCTTGAATCCAGAATTTATCAGATACTCCGATATACATGCGTTCCAACAAAGAGGTGCTTGTTTGAGTCCATAGAGGCTTCTTTTCAGCTTGCATACTTTTTTAGTGCCATCATTGAAGCCCTCTGGCTGCTTCATATAAATTTCTTCTTTCACAGTACCGTTTAAAAACGCAGTAGATACGTCGAACTGTTGAAGTATCATATTTTTCTGAGCCGCTATTCCTAGAACAGCTCTTATGGTACTGAGGCGAGCAACAGGACTAAAAGTCTTTTGATAATCAACGCCTGGTTTTTGCGAAAAGCCTTTAACTACAAGCCTGGCCTTATAACGTTCGACTGTACCATTCGGATTCTTCTTTATTTTGTAAACCCACTTGCATGGAAGTGGTTTACGATTTTTCGGGAGGTCGACAATTTCCCAAGTCTTCATCTCATGCAGTGAATTCATTTCACCCTGCATAGCCTCTACCCATTTGGATTTTTCTTTGCTATTCATAGCATCTTTAAATGTTTGAGGTTCTGTCTCATTGTCCATATCCATGACTGCCAGGACATAGTCTTCAAAACGTTTTGGCGGTTCAATTCCAGATTTATCGCGTAAACTGTATGTCCTTCGTTCTTCTAGAACATTCGCAGGTGTATCAACATTTGTGTCTGCTTCATGGATTTCAGTTGGTTCATCAAGACTTTCTCTGTTTTCATCTATTTCGAAGGTATCGTAAAATAATTCATTATTATTTTCAATTTGTATAGGTGCTTCGGTAGAGCTTGCAATTACATTGTCTTTTTCTGCTTCCTGACTACTTGTATTTTTGTTTGTGTCTTCGAAATAAATGTCTATCTCATCCTCTTTTGTTTCAGTTTCATTTGACTGATCATTATAATCTATTTCTTCCAAAGGAATTGAGGCGGAATTTTGGTCGTTATCATAGAACATCTTTTTCAGAATACGGACATCTTTAGAAATAAGGATTTTTTTATTTGATGGAACATATATTCTAAAAGCTTTGGAGCGTTCCGAGTAGCCAACGAACACACCCGGAATAGCCTTTGAAGCGAATTTGTGTTCACCTTTTCCTTTCTTGAGGATGAATGCTTTCGCACCAAATACATAAAAGTGATTGGCATATGGTTTTCTACCAACCCAGCGCTCAAATGGTGTCTGGTTTCCAATACTTTGGTTAATGCTTCGATTAGACAGGTAATTTGCAGTATAAACGGCATCTGCCCATAAATACATAGGTACTTTTGATTCCAGCATCATGCATCTAGCCTTTTCTATTAGGGTTCTATTTTTCCTTTCAGCGATTCCATTTTGATGTGGAGTGTATGGAGCAGTTAGTCTTCTTGCTATGCCATTTTCTTTCAGAAAAGTGTCAAACTTCAGATTTAAATATTCAATGCCATTATCGGTCTGGAGACATTTAATTTTGTTCTCTGTGAAGTTCTCTACTTCTGCTTTGTAGTCAATGAATTTTTGTAGTACTTCATTTTTGTTTTTGATGAAATATACTCGGCAGTATCTTGTGTAGTCGTCGATGAAGGTTACAATATACTTATTGCCATTAAGTGTATGATGTTTAAATGGTCCACAGACATCACTGTGTACGATTTCCAGTCTTTGGGTTGTACGTTCAGTGTTTTTGTCACTTGGCTTGCTAGGCACTCTAGTCAGTTTGCCTTGTATGCATATCTCGCATTCTCCTAAGGAACTGTCTTTGTTAAAGTCTAGCCCAATTAGGCTATCATTCTTTAGAGCAAGCTTCATGTCTCTTTCGCACATATGTCCCATTTTGCTGTGCCATTGCTTAATGTCATCGTTTGACTTACTATTTTCTGCTTCATTACTACATTCTGCAGTATTGGCTTTTTGTCTATTAGCATTGTTTGTCGTATGGAGGTAATATAAACCATCGTCTTCTCTCACTGCTTCTATTAGTACTTTGCGCTTGTGGTGTTTTATTGTTGCTTTCTTCTTAGTGAATAGGATAGTATGTCCATTGTCAGTCATTTTTCCAACAGACAGAAGATTAGCACACAGGCTTGGTACATAAAGAGCATTTGTGATACCAATTTGTCGTCCCTCTTCAATTTCTATTTCAGCATGCCCTTCCCCTTTTATCTCAGCAGTTTTGTCTTTGGAAGCAAGGCTTAGGGTTTTCGATATAGGTTTTATCTTACTAAAGGGCTTATCTGAAAAAGTCATGTGTGATGTGCAGCCACTGTCAAGTATCCAGTACTTTTCGGCATTGTCATTCACTAGGTAGGAACTGTATAGGTTTGTTTCGGTTTTATTGTCAACTTTATTTGAGCTTTCTTTCGGCTTATTATTTTTCTTGCCTTGTTTCTTATTCTTTGACCAACATTTTGATGTATCATGACCTTTCTTTTTACAGATTTTGCAAAAAGTGTGTAGACATTCTTCAGAATTTTTGTTGTTGCTAGTACTAGGGTTGTCACGACGTCGAGCGTCACTCTCTTCAATAATTTTTATATTTAGCTTTTCAGGATCTGGGAGCGTGTCTTGTGATTCGATTGCAGTTCTAAAATTTTCATAATCTGCAGAAAGACTGTAGAGGATCATAATCGAGAGTAGTTCACTATTTATGGTAATATCCATTTCTTGTAGCTTGTCTACTATATCCATCATATCTTTAAGGTGCTCACGAACATCAGTCCCTTCTCTAAGTTTAGCCAAGATCAGTTTTTTCAGTAGAGTCGCCTTTCTGGCAGGTCCTTTACTGGCAAATATTGTTTTCAGAGTTACCCATACATCTCTAGCGTATTTACAGTTTTTCACCTGTTTTAGCTCTGAAGGTGCTATCAGCAGCAACAGCTCCGCTTTCGCAAGTTCGTCATTGTCAAGATCATCTTGTGTTACACTTTCCTTTGGGCTTCCTATTACGTATTTCCACAGCTTGTTTTTTATCAAATATGCTTTAGCATGAATACACCATGTATCGTAATTGTCTTTTCCCAAGGTTTGCACTTTTACAACCGACATTATTTTTCCGCAATTTCCTTATTCCGTTAGATTTAATTATCCATTTTTCGCTCTGCTACCATGTGAAATTAAACGGCGTAGTTTGATTTAATAATATTTAAGTTTTATTTTGTGCAATATTTTTAACAGATTTGTTGACAATCACTCAATAATAATTCAATTGTTTTTTAGAACACAATTATTATTTTTATTAAAACTGCTAACTGCCAATACACACAAGCATAGAGTTGTGTCGAGAGGTTGCATATCCTCACAACTTCCTATCGTCTACTGTACCATTACCACCACTAATTTTCCTTTATAGAAGTGAACTTACCACGTAAAGCTGGCGACTAGCAAAGGTCGTTTTATGCGGTATTGATGCGTATGTAGTTTTGGCTTTTATTAGCCTAACTATACTGTGCCTCCTGCCGTTCTACTACTGTACAAAAGACTTCCAAGACTAACTAAAAAATATGATGCATTGTAAAGTTACGGTGGAAATCATAAAATCGTTACACAAATTATTCTACTACTGGAGATAAACATTCATTTCTGAACGAAGTAAGGTACTGAAGAACTGATCTGTCATTTTTGTCAGTGTCAGTGAAACTAGTGAAAGTCGTGAAGATCACAGGAAAAACATAACCTCAATTTAGTTTACGAAAATAATGATAAATAGTAATGTATTTCTAACTTAAATAGGTGTTAACAATATATATTTATTTACTCAAAATGTCACAAACGCAACTTCTTAAACGTGTTTTGAGGCTCCAAATGACCGCTGTTGAGTCAAAATATTTACGTAACTATAATCAAGTTTTAGTTAGAAATAATGCATCGCAAGCTAGTAAACAGAAGACCGCTTCGTCGGTATATCGCTCTATGAACATATTCGATAGGAAAGCAAAGGCTTTGCAGAAGGAGAGATCAGCGCGAAGGGACGATTATCACTTAGCCGAATATATCAAAGAAGAAATAGGCTGGCGAACTGCCGACCGAGTTTTTGATATAAAAAGAACGTTTAAAAATGCTGTGGAGCTAGGTAAGTTAGAGTAACAGTATTTACTGTTTTTCATTACATTATACCTACATTTATCTTATCTTGAAAAGATTTGTATGTATGTAAAGAATAAACTCAAAAAATACTGGGCCAATTTCAATAATTCTTTCACCATTTGAATGCCATTGCAATTATTCCAAATTAACATAGGCTATAGAATATTTTGAAAAAAGTTACGGATTTCTCCACCCGTTTGAAGCCAGGGTGGGCCGCTTGTGTATCATGATAACATCTTTTATTGTAATGTAAATCTACACTAATATTTTAAACAGAAAAAGTTGGACTGTTTGTAAAATTGTTTGTAATTGATAAACTCAAAAACTACGGGACCAATTTTACAAATTTATCACTGATAGAATGCTACATTATCATTATCACATTACAGGTGCATGTCGCGGTTATGTGGCTCGTCACTTTTTACCAGACAGTGTGGAGAAGGTAACTCTATGTGACACATCACAGACCCACCTTGACAAAGCAATAGTGGGTGATGGTGTGAAGGTTGAGAAGATTCTCATGGATGAAGAGAATATTGATGTATGTATGTAGTGCTTGCCTTGAAAATTACCATAACATAATAATGCCATCTGAAACATAACAAACAAAGTCATGCAACTTTGACAACACGTTTGGCGTAGCGGCTGAGTGATTGGCTTCTGCGACACGTATTGTGGGTTCAAATATTTGTATGATCTACAGGTAGTTGTTTCGGGTCTGGGTGTTTGTGTATGTGAGAATTTGTGTTTGTAAACACACCCATGATACAGGAGAAAATCCTAGTGTGGGGCAATATTTAAAAAAAAAACTCAGTTCTCACTTAAGGGTCCTTCTGTCTTAAGTTATTACATAAATAGCTTACCTAACAAAATCTTATTGTGACCATATTAATATTAAAAAGGGAAATTTTTATATAAAATTATTACACAGTATTTTGAACTTTATCTGCATTGCTTAACATTCTCGGATTCCCTCGACGTTGCCGTCGAATGCGCGCAATTTCGCCAGATGACACGTGACTCGATTTTGTTTACATCTATTTAGGATGTTACACCATGGAGATAAAGTTCAAAATTCCGTGTAAATTGTGTGACGCTTAATTAACCCATTAATAGTGCATAAAAATATTTTGGCCAGTTTCCAGAGAACAGTGTGGACTTATTGGTGTCCTCGTTAGCTCTGCACTGGGTCAATGACCTTCCAGGATGCTTTGACAGGATCATGAGATGCTTGAAACCTGATGGGGTAAGCGATCAGAGATATCATTCTACCTATGTTTTGCAAATAAATAGATAACTATCTTTTTGTGACTCTTTTGCATTTTCCATGCCAAGATTACAAAGTTATTCTAGTGAAGGAAAAATTCGACTCGCAGGCAGGATTCAAACCTGCATCTTCTGGTTAGATACACCAGACGCTCTGACCACTAAGCCACCGCGAAATTTTGCCTTCCATTCTGAGTTTACGTCATAAAGGTGACAACAGTAATATAGTATTGAAAAGCAAATTACTTTGCCTCTCAATCCTTACACACTTAGGATTTGCAGGATTTAAATACAATTTTTTTATGAAAAATTGTGTTTAAATACGATTTAAACACATTTATAAAGTTGGTGCAAGTGGCCCTTAAAGACCGATGGTATCTTAATTATATTTTTTTTTAATCCAGGTGTTTATGGCGTGTGTTTTTGGTGGGGATACACTCATGGAGATGCGGCAAGCTCTTCAGCTGGCGGAAAACGAGCGTAGTGGCGGCATATCACCGCATATATCTCCATTCACGAGGATTCGAGACATCGGAGGACTGCTTACTGCGTGAGTAATACCCTTATACGCCCCTGTTTGCTGTGTCATTGGCTTCGGATGGTCTCGATGGATTGATAATTAGAGAAGAGGAGAAATTAAAATCGACTCCATTTGGGAGAGCCATGCTTCGGCACGAATGGGCCGTTCGACCGGAGTGATACCACAGCCTCACAGATAACCGGCGTGAAACAAAGTTTGCGTTGTGTTTCGCCGAGTGAGTGAGGTTACCGGAGGCCCAAACCCTTTTAAAAGGTGGTCAACGCACTCGCGACTCCTCTGATGTTGTGGGTGTCCATGGGTGGCGGTTATCGCTTATCATCAGGTGATCCGCCTGCTCGTTTGCCCCCTATCCCATAAAAAAAAACGCCTGAGTTCTCCGAAAGGTAAGCCAGAGATGTTCCTACTAATGTACTTAGAGACCCACAGTTACAGCCGATATTTTTAGATGTTATGTACCTAATAGAGACCAGCCTAGTGCCATTAACGGGCCAAAAATCACTAACTCAGAACCAAGGCTAGTTGAACTAGTATACCTACTTTAAAATGTCATAGAAAAAATGACTATAAATAGGGGCGAACAACATTAAAAAATATGAACGTTGCAGGTATGTATTTTAAGTTTATGTTGGAGACCGTCCGAGAAATCTTTAAATACATTTAAGATGTTTTAAAGACATACAAGTAAATGTAGAACATTTGATTAGCTAGACTACCTAGTTGACGAACTCTGAGAAGAAACGCCGAAACAAACTCGGAGAAATATCGGTCTCTTTTCGACGTCGAGACATTAGTTGTATTATCAGATAATAAGTGAGCTCTACACTGTACATGTAAGCTTCTTCTTCACAGAGCTCTCCGTACTAATCTTTCAAATGTACTAGTTCGGTCTTCTAGTACTATTAGTATAGTACCTCACTGAAGGAATAGTGAACAAAAATAATCAGTGGGATCATGAATATTAAGTTTAAAATAGCTTCACGAATCAGATAAAAATGATGGCGTAACACGTCGTAACGTCTTATTGCTATCATTCTCCGATTGAAAGAGAGGGATGCCGCTCTACATATGAAATAGCGCTATCCCATTCTCACAACCTAAAAATAATGGCGATAACTAGCCGTTATACGGCACCGGGACTTCTGAAGAAAGAGCCATAGCAGCCTTGAGCTGAACTGTCCTAACTGACGGCACGCAGACACCAGGGCCCCAAGTCTGCTAATTTGCCGTGTCAAAATCGTCATGGCTTCATAATTGTTGATTTTTGACAGTTTTGTCTACGAAATCTGTCAGTTCTTATGTCATTTAGTGCCATTGAACGATCATTTTGATACAACTGAAATAGCAGACTTGGGCCCCAGTCATCGTGTAGCTCAACCATTATTTAGGGAACTAAATAACCCCTCGATACCAGATCACCAAGTTGCATGTTATGACCTTCAGGAGTGGCTTCACCCTGCAAACTGTGGACGTGGATTCTATGGTGATATGGTACCCTAGCATGTGGGAGGTGATGAGGGACGTGAGGGCGTTGGGAGAGGGCAACGCCGCATACAACCGACCTCTGCGTCTCTCCAAAGACGTGCAATTTGCCGCCGCTGCTATATATGACGAGATGTACGGCAAGGTTGGTACAAAAACGTAATCCAAACAATATTTTAACAAATTGTGTTATTGAAATAAAACTATTTTTTACGGATTTTATCGCGTTGTATATTTTTGACGGATTTTATCGCGTTGTATTAATTTTATTTAATTCGCGACGTTTCGGATCCTCTACAGCATCCATGGTCACTAATAATTAACAAAAAAGTAAGGTAGCTGTTAGTAATTTTAACATTAAGACATCCAACACCTCAGTCTACCCGTCACCATGGATGCTGTAAAGGATCCGAAACGTCGGGAATTAAATAAAATTAATACAACGCGATAAAATCCGTAAAAAATAGTTTTATTTCAATGTCTAAATTGTGTTATTTGGATTCCCATACCGTTAATCTGGGTACCTACCGTACCATTTCGTCTACAACTAATTCTGGAAATAAACGTCAGGAAAAACGTTCCAAACTTAGTAAGTTTATCAAGATATGCATTCGCTTACATTTATTTCCAGTGATGTAACATAACATATCACACCTGTATATCCCAAGGGGTTAGACAGAGGCGAACTAATGGACACCCACAATAGGGTATTACACCTTTTTTTGAAAACTGTTTTAAATTAATCCTTAGATCGTAATGAACCAGTAGATTTTTTATTTCAGTTTTATAAAACCGAAAAATGCCTAAAAAACTATTATTAATTTATGATTTTGAATTTTCGCGCGGAAACGCTAGCCGCCATGCTACTTCGGGTCGTGACGTCACTTCGTTAGTAAACAATACAACTGCAAAAGACCAAGTAACTTCAAGTTACTATCGGAGTGACATCACGTCGGAATCCAATATGGCGGATGGCTTTTTAAAACAGATTAAAAAAGACTACTTTTGAAATTGAATTTTAAAATTTACATTGCATTTTTATAAATAAATACTAATATTTCTCGTTTACTTTTTTAAAAATCTATCATAAACATGCATTTTTAAATTTTTTCTTACATGGTGTAAAATACCCTATTCATCGGCATGTTTAGGTCCCATGTAATAGTGGGCGAGCATATTTCTATTAAACCGATCATAGAAAAGCCCACTTTTTGTCGACTGAACCTAAAACCTATTTACAAGGCTTTTTTTAAATTGCAGGAGATGCCAGAACGTAAAATGCGCGGTGTTCCGGCCACCTATCAGATAATCAACTTCCTGGGATGGAAGCCTGATCCGACACAGCCACAGCCTTTACAACGAGGCACTGGGCAGGTTTCTCTGAAGGACCTGCACAACATTGATGAAATTATCCAAAATCCTAAAGTTGTAAAACTTACGGAAGATGATATGAAGTAGACCGGTGTTACCCAAAGTCTATATCGACCCCCAGGAGTCGAAGATGGCCTATAAAGGGGTCTATGTCAGCGGGAAGAAAAATGAAATGAATCCCTATTCCCCACGTTTCGTATCCTTTACAGCATCCATGGTCAAGGAAGGCTAAACTGAGGCGTTGGACGTTTTTAACATATTTTAGTATTAATTTCGTTATTTATTATCTAAGGATTGTACATAATATTGAGATGCCTAGGAAACCTTCTTTTCTGTAAATATATGTTTTAGATATTTCGTTATTCATTTAAGTACATTTTATTTTTTTACCATTTTCCCTTTAGCCGACTTTATAGAAGGAGGACCATACTATGTTATCTTGTGCAAGTTGTTTCTGTGCCCTTTGGCCAAACTAACATGAGTTAATTGGACGTGTGTAGGTAATATCTATGGGAAACTGTACGTGACATGACATGTATAGTAGTATAGTATATACACTTTATTGCACACCAATAACACAACGTTTACATAATTATGTTTGGTAAGTACATGTGTTTTGTATGTAAGCTATATAACTACATTATATTATTATTTTTACTTGCAACCGTAGCTACGTATTTGAAAAACCCGAGTCAAGAATTGCGGCGTGAAACAACGCTTGCGTTGTGTTTCGCAGAGTGAGTGAGGTTACCGGAGGCCCAAACCCTTTTAAAAGGCGGGCAACGCACTTGTGACTCCTCTGGTATTGCGCGTGTCCATGGGCGGTGGTTATCGCTTACCCTCGGGTGATCCGTCAACTCGTTTGCCCCGTATCCCATAAAAAAAGAACAAAATTAGCAAATGCTAACTTTAGTCAAAAAATTGCGCAAAACATTTTACTATTTAGGTACGTAAGCACCATTTTTTTACGTCGTTCGTGAATCGTCGTATAAGTGCTGATTTATAAAACAACTAGCGGTAATGTAAAAAAGTGAATTATCTAATTTAACTGCGACACATAGATATCATTAAGCCTGTATTCTTCGAACGGTTAGGCAAAGATGTATGCACTTATACACTCTTTTATCAGTTCTCCGGTACCTATGTTACCTGGAAAGCAGTGATCTCTAATTTATATGATAGCTTCTGCCCGCGTCTTCGTCTGCGTGGACTTCAGATAAAAAGTAGCCCATGTGTTATTCCAGACTATAATCTATCTCTGTGCCAAATTTTATCCAGATCCGTTCAGCCATTCTGGCGTGAAAGAGTAACAAACATCCATCCATCCATCCATCCTCACAAACTTTCGCATTTATAATAGATTCAAAGATTCAAAGATTTATTGCTTACTAAGTGTACATTAAGGTGTTAGGTACATTTTAGTGAACTTATAACTTATATATTAGTAGGATAGGATAGGATTTAACTTGTTTCAACGGTCAGGAATTGAATTGGGGGCTTTGAACCTGGCAATAAAGAATTGAGTAAGTATTGAGTGAGATAATTTTTACACAGGCTACCGTCGAATAGGTATTAGGCTTGGTGCCGAATACGCGAGGGCGCGACTGCCGTAAGCACTCTCGCGCTCGGCATAAGATACCTACTGCCGATTATGTGCATATCTCTAGTTACCAGATCTCCTCTGATAAGTGAGAAAAAGCTTAGGGAAACATAGGTAAGTACCTACTGAAAAAATAATTTTAATCTATACTTACTCAATTTAAGGTAACGGTGGTAACGGCAAACCCTCTATGTGGCAATGAATTTTTGCCATCAAATGATGTGACTGCTTGTTTGCTGAAAATAATGTAATTATGCACTTTCGCACCGTAGCTCGACGTGGATACCACAGGAACACAAGGTTGAAACCTACTACATCGGTTGATGATACCTAGGTACATAATGATCGCGGTTACAATCGACTTGGCTTACGAGACTGCTGCGCGTGGTAATGATGATTGCCGCGCGAGCTAAAGCTTGCCGCGTGATTAAACAGTTGCCTCGCGTAGTCGACACACAGCTTTATCCTGCTAACCATAGCAGGAAGGAGCTAGCGAGCATTATGATGAGTCACAAGGAAATTACAGTTAATTTACATTCATTATGGTATTATTGACAATTTTAATTGAAAATTTCCTGTATTTAATTCCATGTCTACCAGATTTTATGGCGTTTGGGCGTCATGTCAGTGAAACTCTTTCAGTGAAAATTGTAAAATTAAGAAGTATAATGTATATTTCGATGTACATAGTGGGTTTTATGATTGTGTGGTTATTTTTAGTGATAAAATCAGAAGGTATTTTATTTAATTTCCTTTGTTATAAGCAGTTGCCTTTTCTTGTAGGTACATTTTTATTATGTTTCGCTACTTGAATAAGTACTAGTACCTATGTAACCTACTCCTTATTTTATTTTTAATGTGCGGATAAGTAAACCTCATGGATCAATTGCCACCTGGGGAGGTGGCAAGCTACCTGGGGCCCAAGTCTCCTATTTCAGTTGTATCAACAAAGTATCAAAATGATCGTTCAATGGCACTAAATGACATATGAACTGACATATTTCGTAGACAAAACTGTCAAAAATCAAAAATTCTGAAGCCATTGAGTGACGATTTTGACACGACAAATTAGAAGACTTGGGGCCCTGTACCAACTAATAACCGCACTTGCCTTCCCTTGGCCTATGGTCAGGTAACTCGTAATCACACTCGCCACGATCCCGTTAGAATAGGAAAATAGAATTAACCAACTAGGTATTGCCCCCAGTTACACCCACTTCCCAAAGCGATTACTTACTGACTTTTACACATGCACTAGATTCTATTCTGTCTATGTATTATATCTGTGAGATCTCCAGCATTACTACAACTACCTACTTATATCCAATTTGGTTTAGTAGTTTTTGTGTGACAGGCGTACCTACATACCTACACACCAATCTTTCCCTACTAGCGACTCGCCTCTGTTTCTGTGATGCTTGTAAGTATATGTTTTACCTAGGGGCCGTTCAAGTATTACGT
Organism: Acronicta leporina; assembly: GCA_947256265.1. Lineage (NCBI taxonomy): Eukaryota > Metazoa > Arthropoda > Insecta > Lepidoptera > Noctuidae > Acronicta > Acronicta leporina. Next base: position 3,924,590 of record OX366540.1, on the reverse strand, counting down.
AAGCAGAATTTTTGCAATTATTAACCCACCCCTCCCCCTCGTCAGCAAAAGTAAGCAAAGCTTTTACCCCTCCCCCCCATGCTTACGTAAACATTGGTACTAATGATTGATTTACGAGCAGCAGTTATAGTAAGTCTAGAAATATACCTAAACGTAGGTATTCATTGTTTGTAGGAATCCCCGAAAATGCATTTCGTTTTCTGCATAGACAATTGGCGATATGTGTAAAAAAGTAAATAATTACTGCTGACGTAATCACTATCTAGATCCCCCCACCCCCTATGTCATCAAAAATAAGCAAAGCAAAGACCCCCCCGCCCCTCTAAGCACTATATGCTTACGTAATACTTGAACGGCCCCCTACATGTAAACCAAGAACCAATTAATACCTACTGTATCAAAATCCGCTGCATGGTTTAAAGTTAGCGGAGACACAGAGATGTACACATGGGCCAGTTACAATTTTATTATGTAGGTAGGTATAGATGTCCTAATATGGATAAGAAAGTACCTACGTACTTAGGCTGTAAATTATATCGCGGCAAACACATTCAAAAGGTATGGAATATGGATCATAAAAGTACGTATGGAATGTTCCTTATTTCCCATAAAACTTTTTGATTAGAAGTTAATCTATTTCCATACTTGGTTACATCCATTGTTTTAATTTCTTTCGGTGTCAGGCTGACGTATGACAACAATTAGTCAGAACGAATTTAACAAGTGGTTGAATAAGACTCAATTGGATTTAATAAGATTTAAACCCAAAAAAAAAGTACTTAAGTAGGTTCCCATTCTGTAATTATACGCCAAGTCTCAATTAAGGCGGATCGTTCACCTGAGCCCGCCAAATGCAAATTTCAATTGGTTTTTCGCAATTTGTAGGTCTATAACACATTCTAGATTCCTAGCTGTAGCATGGCAATAGCATGCAAATAGCATGGCAATAGGCTCGCCCCCTATTACATGGGACCTAAAACATACCGGCGAACTGTGGGTGTACATTAGTACGCCTCTGCCTAATCCTTCGGGGAATACAGGGGTGATGGTATGTTATGTTATTGTAAATACGATTTTTGGTCTTTCATTTAGTTTTTTCTCCCGCGTCCCCCGACTGGCAGCTGATCCATGCATGTGATGTGCTTAGAATATCTACACCTACTCTATATACTTAGTAGGTACCTACTAATTTTAAAGAGAAAAGATTTGCTGAACTATTCAACAGTCTCACAAGAATACTACATTATCACCATAGATATGAATAAGTACCAAAGTCTCTGATTATTAGAGTTTTAGCTGAAAGTGACATTATTCACTTTCAGCCGCGAATGAAACCGCGGGTAACACTAGTACAGAATACAAGTATTTCTCAGTAGGTAATATGTTTTTTCAGTAATTGATATCAGAATAAAGAAACTAAACGCGGCGTGTTTAATTTCACCGCAGAAGCCAAGCATTATTGAGAACACCAACTTCACTCTAAGGGTCAAAAGTGATCTAATCATCAATGAAAACTATAGCACGTAAGTTTTTTCTATTGTACCTTGTAGCTAAGTACTAGTACTACTAGTAGTAGTACTAGTATTCTATTATCTGTGGTAGTAGGTAAATAAAGTTCGGTCGAACTAGCTGTGCGGGTCTGAAGTTATCTGCAAGTGGTTTTGCAGTGAGAAATTATAATGTTACTTGTAAATACGAATAAGGTCGTAAATGTTTAGCATTCGTGAATACTATCCTTACAAATTTCGATATTATTGTACAAAAAAAACCACTTGGAATTATGATGAAAATTTTAATTGTGATTGTTTCCTTTCAGGTGGATATACGGTAGGCGTTCTGATTCTAAAAGAACACACAATACGATTAAAGATTTATGTGATACAAATATAACTATAGTCTACGAGAAAAGCCAATTTAGTAACTATAAAACGTCTACATCAATCAAGTATACAGTTTTACATGTGAGTACAATACAGTGCGACAAGCTTATTTGATCCGGTGGTCATAATTGGAACTATAGTTATTATGCATCGTTCAATAAGTTATTATAAAAAAATAATTATCATCATGCCTGTATTCCTCGAAGGGGTGGACAGAGGCGTTCGATCACAGTTCTGCGGTATGTCTAGGTTTCATGTAATAGGAGGCGAACCTAATGTCAATAACCGGGCACAAAATTCAAATTCCGAGCTGCTACTATCACAATAATACCAACTGCTCGATGTGGGAATCGAAGTCGGGACCTCTAGGTCTCGAGTTCAATTCCCAGATAGATTATTGTAATGTAGTTGGCCACTGTGTGGCCGATCATCAATATCTGTCACGATTGTGTTTGTCTCCAATAAAATATCTTCCGATTTGGATGCTGGTATTATTTATTTATATTAAAATATATCGTATTGGTACATATTCTTCAGTGGCGTGGCGTTTGATTATTTTTCGATCCGATTATGAATATATGATAAAATGCTAGAATGCTATTTTCTCATTTGCAGTTGGATTGTATAAATCGCTGTTTTACATACAAAACGATCTTGATCGACATTTGGCAGTTTTTCATAATTGATAAACTATAACACGCGGTTATGCATGAATGTTTTGTATTTATCAATGCAGCGGGTCAATGATTAGCTGTAATGTAATACAGCGTGAAACGAAACGCTGATAATTAAGTTTTAGTTCTAAATTTTGTCACTCGTTCTCGTGGCTCTGTATGACATAACAACAACAATGGCGTCCAAAACAGAAAGTAGTTCGTCAACATTAGCGAATAGAATCAGCAATATGAGTGATAGTGAACCCAATTTAAGTGAAAACAGTGATTTTAAAGACAATTTTAATAAAAAGTTATTTGAGTTCTATGATAAACAGTGCGGTAACTTAAAAAAACCGTGGTCCAAGCTACGAGTACTGGAGGTTATAAAACAAATCAAAAGCGCTAAGGTGGCTCTAAGTTATGGTGTACGCCGAACATCCAGCGAATACTACTGGATGTCTAAGTACGACACGATGCAAGTTTCCGGAGAAGATTATCTTATTTTGAAAAAATCATCAGCTGATGATACTACAATCCGGGTAATCGCAATGGAAGACTATTTTGACTTGCTTATGGAAATACATAGAGAATGTGGACATGGTGGACGTGACAAAATGAAATATATTATTAAAGATAAATTTTACATACAAACAAAAGCTATTGAATTATTTGTCTCTTTGTGCCCCACCTGTGACCAGAAACGTAATTTACCAAAAAAAAGTATCGCCACAAAACCAATTGTATCAAAAGATTTGAATGTCCGTGGGCAAGTTGATTTAATAGATTTCCAGTCAACACCAGATAATGAATATAAATGGTTGTTGAATTATCAAGACCACGCTACAAAGTTTGTACACCTCAGACCACTACGCACCAAGCAGACATCTGAAGTTGCTTTAGAAATATTATTTATATTTTTAGAATTTGGAGCACCTTACATATTACAAAGCGATAATGGCAGAGAATTCACTGCAAAAGTTTTGGAAGAATTGGCCAAACTTTGGCCGGAATGCAAAATAGTTCATGGAACACCTCAACATCCACAGACTCAAGGAAATGTAGAAAATAGTAATCAGGATGTCGAAAACTTACTTCGAACTTGGATGCAGGAAAACAGCACAACAAATTGGTCAATTGGCTGTCGATTTGTACAATACCAAAAAAATTCCTTGTATCATAGAATTATTGGCAGATCACCCTATCGTGCATTATTTGGATGTGATCCTAAATGCGGATTACGAAGCTCTAACATTCCCAGTGATATTTTGGAATCTATTGACAGAGAGGAACAGCTTGATGATATTATGAATGGCAAAATCTTTAATCGAAACAATATTGAGAACTGCAACAACATTGCTCAGAATTCAGTAAGTATTGAAAAAAATGATGCCAGCAATTTTGAGAACCAAAACATTTCGCAGAATTCAGGTATTCATCAAAAAATGGAACTCATCAATACAAACAAAGAAAACACTGATCAGAACTCAGTAATGATTCAAGAAATCAAAGTCGAGATCAGTCCAGAAGTTGTTGATAATTTAGGCTCCATTAGCCCAGCTTCTGACCAAGGAACCAGTGGGACCCATTTTTGCCAGTCCTGTTTAAAACCTGTTCATACTCTTTGTGAATCGTCCTATGGGAATGAAGGTTACAACTCAAAAATACTCTGTTTATTATGTACAGCTGAACAAAATATTAAGAAGGAATGTGTAGAAGCCCACCAAGGTGTAAAACGTGCTGCGGAAGAAAGTATTGACGAAACAGCGGAAAAGCTTCCTAGGTTAAATATAGGGCACAGTGTTATTTTGAATGTACCAAAAATGGACCGTGGGCCTTTGGACACCAAAAATATTCTTGGAAAAATTCTTGGTAGCAGAAATGGAGTTTATCAAATTGGTACTGAAGCTGGAATAATAAAGGATTGGTATCCACATTCCGACATAGAAATTTCATTAATTGAGTATAAAGGACAAATACCGGAAACATTAATATCTTTACGAGAAGCGGTTATCAAAGAGTCTATTTTTGGGGGTCAAGGATTTCAACGGTGTACTTGTAAGCCAGCAAAAAATCAGTGTCAAACAAATAGATGTGCTTGCTTTAAGAAAAAGGTTCAATGCGGCTCTAAGTGCCATTCTAATTTGATGTGCATTAATACATAATATATTGGATTTTGTAAAACAAAGTTATGCAAAAAATTGAATAATAATTGTGATCTCAAAATATACAAAATACTATTCATTATAATCATGTTATTTTAAAAGAGTGGAGTGTTATAGACAGTGATATAACTATTAGAATGCCAATTCAAAGGTCTTCACTTTGAATACTAGGCATAGATCGTAGTTAATTATCATGTGCTTAAATGGTGAAAGAATGTTCTGTATAGTGAATTCTGAGAGATTTTTTCAGTGGCATGTGAGGTTTCCAATCCGCACTAGGCCGGTGTGGTGGACTATGGCCTAATCCCTCTGACTAGCAGTGATGGCATGTTATTTTATTGTTTTAAGCATCTTAACCAAAATAAAAAAAAATATAAATATAGATAACTAAGCTACAAAAGGACTGGTTTCGTTTATCATAAACTGCTGATTGACTAAGAGGTGTATGGGTAAAATTGTTAAAGGTTAACTTTATTTTTGCGTTGTAAGTTAATAACTTATATTATTCTCATTACTAAAAATACCAATAAAAAATTAACTAAATGTCATACTTTTTATTTTTATTTCATCATGGTCACCCTACTTCAAATGCGTATTGTGACTGCAGTTAGGCCATCTTTAAGCACTTTTGTTATTTATATTCACAATCTATCTAGTTTGATGGTGCTGTTTTGTAAAGCAGCTAGCGGTTATTAAAACAGCGAATTATGCAATCGAACTGCAAATAGATCGATGAAGAATTTGTGTTTGTAAATGTCATTTTATCATAATGATGATAATTTTATTGATTTTTAACGTAAATTTTCGAGATTTTATGCCGTACGAGTACAACAGTTACCATTCTTGCATGCATCTTACGATCTATCAAGTACCTATTTCCAGGAGGCGAGCTAAGTGTTCTATGTTTCTCAGATATATTGATTGAATGGTAAATCTAGGGTAGTTGTTTGATTAACTATTAATTAAAATAACTGTCCTATTGAAGTGTTATTAAATTATAATTAATATAATGAAAAAAAAAAACCACTAACAGAGTTCAAAGATAAAGCCTTTTAAAGTTTTTGTGGGAATTAAGAGGGGATGCTCTGTCTCTTTCTCGCAAAATTGGTCTAGGTGTAGAATTTGTATGACGAACGCACGGTTTGACGTCACAACGTGCTATAGTACTCTTTCTGTCCAACATAAACTTAAAATACATACTTGCAACGTTCATATTTATTATGTTGTTGGCCTCTATTTATAGTCATTTTTTCTATGAGATTTTAAAGTAGGTATACTAGTTCAACTAACCTTGGTTCTGAGTTAGTGATTTGTGGCCCGTTAATGGCAATAGGCTGCTCTCTATTAGGTACATAACATCTAAAAATATCGGCTGTAACTGTGGGTCTCTTAGTACATTAGTAGGAACATCTCTGGCTTACCTTTCGGAGAACACGGGCGTTTTTTTTTTATGGGATAGGGGGGCAAACGAGCAGACGGTTCACCTGATGGTACCTAAGCGATAACCGCCGCCCATGGACACCCGCAACACCAGAAGAGTCACGAGTGCGTTGCCCGCCTTTTAAAGTGTTTGGGCCTCCGGTAACCTCACTCACCCAGCGAAACACAACGCAAGCGCTGCTTCACGCCGGTTTTCTGTGAGGCCGTGGTATCACTTCGGTCGAGCCGGCCCATTGGTGCTGAAGCATGGCACTCCCACGTAAAATTAGGTGGTAATAATGGTATTCTATTACACTTTAATTAATACCTACCTTTAATAATTTTAGACGCATAAGGCTGAATTGAGTATGAAAGGAGACTGGGATTTCCGATTCTGTGTCAGTCAGAAACACGAAAATCCGTTCTATGACAATCCTTATGAAGGGGAATGTACTTATGTCAACTGTTCCACTTCTGTGAAAATAGGTAAGTATGTTTACTATTTTTATCTTTTGGCACAGGCCGAGCGACCGAATTCTAAGTTATGGTCATTAGTTTATTCGCACACGGAACCAATTTTTATATGACCAGCAGGCTTACTCTTGCAAATAATCCAATTCCGATCCAAACGCAACCGATTTCAATGTCAATTTGCCTGTGAAGCGAGGATCCGTGAGGATTGGATTGGCATCTAGATAGGAATACGATTGAGTCGTTACTTTGAAAGATGTAGCTACGATACTGGCCGTTCGAGTGTTGTTCCACTACGAAAATAGATACAGATGGCGTTAGGTGCCTGCATAGTTAACTCTTTTGTTAATTGTACCAAGATTTCCTATGCGAATGCGATATATTTTTTTGCAAGATTTTGCTATTTTGTGATATGACCGGGTCATATCATCTTGCCTGCTTCTGCTCGCCATGCTTCCTAGATTTTCTCGGCAGCGTGAGAAATTTGCCAACCCTCTCATTTTTTTTTATGGGATAGGGGTGCAAACGAGCAAACGGATCACCTGATGGTAAGCGATAACCGCCGCCCATGGACACCCGCAACACCAGAGGAGTCGCAAGTGCGCTGCCCGCCTTTAAAAGGGTTTGGGCCTCCGGTAACCTCAACTCACTCGGCGAAACACAACGCAAGCGTTGTTTCACGCCGGTTTTCTGTGAGGCCGTGGTATCACTCCGGTCGAGCCGGCCCATTCGTGCCGAAGCATGGCTCTCCCACGTGAATCTCATTCTGAGATGTGACACATGACCAGCAATGGGAAAGTATAATAACTAGTACGATGTTACATAAATAAATAAATAACTTGGCGAAACACAACGTAGTGTTGTATCACGTCGATTTCCTGTGGGTCCGTGGTATCACTCCGGTCGAGTCGGCCCATTCGTGCTGTGTGGCTCTCCCAAGGTAAAAACAATATTTTTGTGGCGACATTTGTAATTTATGTTTTTAATTACAGAGTCCCTATCCAGTGTACCGTTACCAATTGGTAAGTTAATAATATAGTGTACCTATCTATTCAGTATTTACAAAATTATTTATAGTATATGCGAAACCTATTATAGTTTGTTCAGAATAAGTAATTGAATCAATAATTTTTACACCATGTTATAGTTTTGTCCCAAAAATAGTTTAAAAAGGTTACATGTGGGACATCGACCCACGCTGACGCTAAGTATCTTTCCGCATACATACGCGCACAACGGGGTAACAAGTCACGGCAGGTTATAGCGGCACTAGGCGCGGGCGCACAGCGGGGCGGGGGCAACCAACAACATAACAAGCTTATAACTTTGAAAATTTTCTCAGATACAGTTTTGAAAATTTGTACATAGATTTTTTATATAAAAATATTGGACATGGGTCTCGGGTTTCACATAATTATACTAAAAATAATGTTGTATAAATAATTTGAAAATTATTGTATACGATCGAATTATTAAATTGTAATTGTATTGGTTAATTAAATGTAAAACACTCAAAGTTCGCTGGTATATTTAGGTACCATGTACTAGGGGCGAGCCTATTACTATTAACTGGGCACACATCGGAATTCCGAGCTCCTACTGCGAATTTCACAGAAAATCTAATAACACTGATCGACCTGGGAATCGAACCCCAATTAGACTAATGAGACAGATTTTTAGATTTAATTGTCAAGGCTAAGGCTGAATAATTTGACGTGGGAGAGCCATGCTTCGACACGAATGGGCCGGCTCGACCGGAGTGATACCACGGCCTCACAGAAAACCGGCGTGAAACAACGCTTGCGTTGTGTTTCGCCGAGTGAATGAGGTTACCGGAGGCCCAAACCCTTTTAAAAGGCGGGCAACGCACTTGTGACTCCTCTGGTGTTGCAGGTGTCCATGGGCGGCGGTTATCGCTTAGGTACCATCAGGTGATCCGTCTGCTCGTTTGCTCCCCTATCCTATAAAAAAAATTTACTTCATTATATTTTTATTTTAACTTCCAGTAGCTCCACCAAAGAATGTTCCAAACGGTAAGTAACGCCATGTTTAGTTATTCAGTGAAGGATTTTTTTTTTAAATTATGGCGCCACACTTTTTGTGTATTTGCCAGTGTCAAGTAATAAAGTAAAAGTATAAGTTGTTGAGTTGCCCCAATAAAACGGTAGAAATTTTATTGAGGCTTCGATGGAGTTTAGGAGTGAACCCAAAAAGTCACGATTCTCAATTTTATATCATTTGAGTGAAGGATTTGTGTAGAAACGTCTTGCGATGTACAATCGACAAAAGAGTTTGGTATGCAGGTAGCGTACGACATCTACGTTTAGACAATATTACGTGATTCTTTGTTACAGTGTTCACAATATATCTATATCTGCGTACGCGTTTTATGATATAAGGTAAACGGCCCAGTAACCGTTAAGTTTTGAACTTCGCCGACTTTGCAGGTCTGCTATGCTAAAACTAGAAGACTTACAATAATTATTTTTACATTTAAAGATAGTAAATTTATTCTTGTTTTTTATGATTACTATTTTCAAAATTAATATAAACGTTAATATACAATAATACAACAAAATCATTAAAAAGGGTCATTTGTACCAGTATCCGTTAGATTTGTACTAGTAATCGTTATATTGTCCCAGAATCCGGTATTTTTTACAGCAAATATGAACTCTATTGCTTGATATTAAAGTTCACATTATAATACGTATCCAAAGAAAATATATATTTTATAAAATATATATTTTTTTAATAAAATCAGTCTTTATCAATATTATTTTCAGAAAATTTTACTTATATAAATTTCAATGTTATAATTAGAAAATTGGAACCAGGTAGGTATATAACCTACATAGGTAAAATAAGGTATGAATTAACTTATGGCTAAACTCTAAATGTATGCTTGAATAACATTAAAGCCTCAATTTCAATAGGTTTACCTGCGAAAAAAAATTGCACCAACATTAAAAACTTAACAATCTTAGAATGAGAATACAAATCTGGTAGTTTTTGTAAATACAGCTTGAATAATTTGTTAAAATGACACAAAATTAACAAACATACTTGCAACAAACATTTGGAGATATACAATGAGATCATTATGATAAAATTATATTAATAGGCGTCCCCCTTAGTCTCGATCGTCTGTGCCCAACGGTGTGTCAGGTATACCAGAAGATCACCAGCCGACCTACCCTTGCGAAAGCCGTACTGCTGGTCACAAAGCATCTGGTGATCCTCTAAGTACCGAAGGAGCTGGCAGTTGATAATGGACTCCATTATCTTCGAGAAAAGGGGGGTAACGGCTATCGGTCTGTAGTTGGATGGATTTGAGCGGTCGCCTTTTTTAGGGATCGATGGACCAATGCTGTCTTCCATGATGTTGGGACGCCAGAAGAGTAAGAGAGCCGAAAAAGACGTGTTAAAACTGGTGCCAACTCTGGAGCGCACATCTTTAACACAATAGGAGGGATTCCATCAGGCCCACTTGACTTAGATATCGAGGGATACAAGTGCTAAACGCACTGCGCGTTGGTGGAACCGGATATCCGGCATACAGCCAACGAACCGCGGTATGGTAGGCGGCTCTTCTCCCCCGTCATCCAAAGTTGAGTTGGACGCAAAGAGTTTGCCCAGAAGATCGAGAGAAGAAGGCAGGCGCTCAAGCCTCTACCGATTTGCACCGAATTTGCCCTTGCAATATCTCTTTTGAGGACCTAGAGGCAACGTTATACTTCTTTTTTAATGCGCTGGTATTTACATCCCTTGCCGCCACCGCATCAGCCCAGGCTCGATAGGCTTCCTGCTTCCGACGAGAGGCCTTTTTGGAAGACGAACCGAACCAAGGTCGAAATTTGCCACTAATGGGGACTACAGAGGATGGAATGAAAAGTTCCATACCCTGCAACACCACATCAGCAACAAAATCAGCAGTGGCGTTGGGATCATTCGGCGAGAAGCAAACCTGTCTCCAAGGGTAGGACGTAAAGAAGGACCGCATCCCATCCCATTCTGCTGACTTGTAGTGCCACACACGGCGGCTACGTACAACTCGCGATCGCGACGAGCACATGAAAGGCACTGTACTCCGGACAAGGCAATGATCTGACGAACCAAGCGGGGCGCCTACGGATACATGATAGCCGTCCGGATGAGAAGTCAGCAGAAAATCCAGCATTGAAGGCTTCTGGCTCTCCACATCTGGGATTCGCGTGGGCGTGGTGACCAGTTGTGTCATCGGTAGAAGAAGGGGAGGGAGAACGTCCACGTCTGTCTCCCCTTACGCGAAGGGGGCCGCAAAAGGCGGCCCGCCACTGCCGGGTCCGCGGATGAATGCTACAGCGCTCCCGTAGGCCCGGCACCAAAGTGGTGACGCGAAACGCCGAGGTTGGTTTTAGTCGGTAGATCGCACTTTTCAGAGCGGAGTCCGACACACCCCACCCCTCTCCCCGGAGTGGTGGATAGCGCATAAAGCATTTCCAACCCCGTCAACAAAAAAAAAAGGCCATAATATGTTCTTATCTCAAATAATTAAACGGAACCTGAGATACCTACGGCTGGACCTCTCTAATGTATAGAGACCCATGGCCACAGCAAGTAAGAGCTGACCCACTGGTCGGCTCTTGCTGATTAAAAACTGATATCAGTCAACGACTCAATGTTTGAGCACATGATGTGTTGTATACCCAAAACTACCTTCAGCTGAGTTTTTATTACAATAAGGCATTTTAAAATGTCTGTTTTGAGTACTATCTTGTATGAAAGGTGCTTGGTATAAGGGGTATAGTTATAGGCGTAATCATTTAGAAATAATACAGAAAAAAGAAAAAAGGAATCCAATCCATGTGGTTTTAAAAGAACGTACACAGTCATTTCAATTGAAGTCAAAGGAAAATAAGCTCTTACTTAAGGCAATAAGAATCATTACGGATTTAGGTGCAACTGTTAATATACGTCCTAGTACCCGGCAGATCTTTATACCACAGTTTCAAAGGAAAAAGAGACCTATTGCAAGGCAATAAGGATACAATAACGGGTATCGGTACAATGGATATTACCGGTATGATGCTTGCACCAATATCCGGTAGAAAATGGAAAATATATGCCGGTTGCTGGGTCAACTAGGGATTAGTGCGTACCAATAAATGTGACATGCAAAAATAAATACTTCTCAATTAGATTCACCATAATTTATAGTTTATATCGTTAGATAGTTCACTCAAATATTTCAATAAATTAACACCCTTACCGTATGGTCATCCGTAGCAGCATGCCAAGCTGAATAGTATGACGGGGTGATCTCGCAGTTTAGAGACCGGACCTCCAATTTTCTTAATATTTTTGGAGAGCACACTTTTATGGTTACACAGTTTTGCCACCATAAAACTTTTTGATCAGTGTTGCAATTATTATTGTACAAAATATTACCAAGAATGTGTTACAATTTACAAACTTTAATTTGTGCTTGGTAGAAAGGTGGAAAACAAAAAAAACTATCTAGTTACCGGGTATTGGGACGCTGCCGGAAATACGTACTTCTACCTTAACACCGCTATAGTTTTATTTATTTATTTATTAAGGTTTACCCACAGCTTGTGCATACAATATATATATCTTATGTATAAATTATGACAATATTAGACTTACACACTAGCCAATTACGGGTTGACCAACATTCACAAAATTATCACAAAATATAGTTCATCGTACGCTGCTGATCGATCAATTAATTTTATGAGGGGAGCAGTTCAGGTCTGACCCATAATATGTAAAAAATAGGTTATTTTAATTTCGGAGCAATAATTTACGAGTAATTAACTAGAAAGCATACGCAACAATATTTAAGTCTGTTGCGTTTAATAAATTTATTTATCCTGTACGATTAATTTGTTGTAAATAAGTTAAATAAGCTGCCTCGCTTCACGTTGTGATCACAATTTACACCATCTTTTTTAAAAACCATTGACTTAAACGCACCTTCGGTAGGACAAGGGCGTAATTGCAGTAACTGCAAAACTGCAATTTTGATCTTGTCCTACCGAAGACAAGGTCAAAATTGCAGTTTTGCAGTTACTGCAATTACGCCCTTGTCTTACCGAAGGTGCAAATATGTATTATTAAAAACAGACGTCGTTAGCTGTTTGTATCTATTCCTAAGTAGCTAACGATTTGATTAATATATTGGTAATTTTTTTTAAGGTAATAATACCGTAGAAGGCAGAGGAAATGCTGGTAAGTTTAACTAAGTTAGACACAGGAGTACACCAAGACTTGGCTGGTATTTTTGTTAAGGCCTCGTCAAAGGGGTCGAAATTATTGCCATTAAACCGGGCTAAGATCCAAACTGCGAGCTGTTATAACGGAGATTTGAATAGCAAAATCTATCACCTTCAAATTTTATCGTAATCCGTTCAGTGATTTAGGCCTGAGAACCCTCTCACGCCTAAACAGACAAACAGAGATACTTTCCCATTTACGATTATAAGGATATACCTACTAAAGTTAATGGTTTTTTTTTTTAGGTAATACGTATAATGTAGAATTTTATATAGCAATCGCGGGCGGACTCGTCATACTCAGTGAAACAGTTTACATCATTTATATTACATGTAGAGGTGGGTTGAAAATTAGTGCATTTATTACTATTATTAAAATTAGCTATTATCAGGCAGGCAGTTGAGACAATTGACACAGCCTGTATCCTGCTATTCTTGGCTAAGTTGCTGCTGAGATGTTCGTCCAGTCTATTTTTAAATTGGTTCACATTTAGGGCTGCAACGTCCTTTGGCAGTTTGTTCCACGCTTTAACGATGCGGTTGCATATAAAGTGTTTATGCGGGTTATTATTTGTTAATGTATTGTTTATGAGAAGTTAGAGGATAATGTCCACAGTCGCACCCGACATAAGGATAGACTGCGGCTACCAAAAATTAACCTAGAGCTATTTAAGAGAAACGCTTACTGTATGTCAATTATAATTTTTAACAAATTGCCAGATAATTTAAAAACATTACCTATTTAATGACTAATTAATAAAATATTCTAATTAATATTTCTAATAATTTAATAATCTATTTTAATCTATTGACATTGTAATTACATTTGCACGCCATGTTCTATGGCAGAATATGTGAAACAAATGCGCCTGTAACAACTATTGTACTATATTTTTGCAAATAAATTGAATTGAATTGAATAATGTTCATGGAGTTTCTTGCCGGATTCTTCACCATAGGATCAACCTTTTGGAACCGTGCAACTAGAATCGTAAGGTTTTATAAATGCTTATAAAAGTCTAAGTATTTGAAAGAAAAACATTTGAGAACTTGAAGTTATGATTATTGTTTAAGATTTTATTCATGGGAGATTTGTGTTTACAAACGTAGGATATATTAACATACAAAGAAAGAAAGATTGAAAGAAAATGTGTTTATATTGGTTTGTCCACTATAGTGCGGGTTATGAGACAATTGACATTCAATACTTAGGTACTAGTTCTTACTAGCCAAAACATCATGGACACTACAAGTGGTTAGAAGGACCAGCCAAGTAGAATAATTAGATTAGTTCAAAAGACTATTAGAGGTCGTGCTGCAACGAGTAATAGAGATCGTTTTGCGATTGAGAGAGAGTGATGCATCTCTACGTATGAATTAGCGCCGTCCCATTCTAACAATTTAAAAATGATCTCGTTAAACTCGGTTTCAGTTTATTAAAATTTTACTAGATTTTGATTTTGTTTTTTTATTTTTCAGATAATTCATTAAAAACAAAAATGCAACGTTCCGAGACAGCCGAAACTGTTTGTCCTTATAATGGTATGTTCAGCATATTAACATTTTCTTCATAATCTCTCTCTTAGCTAGATGTTTCCCGGCCTTTCTTCATACATTTGAGCAACAAAAAGGTCAAAAAAAGAGTAATAACTAGTAACATAAGATATCTAATCATCTCCTCTTGTAGAACAGTTGTCAACAAATGGTTTTCAAGAATTTTATACTCTGAAACAGAAAATACTTACAACATAATTCATTTCAGGTACATATATCCAGATCACAGAAACACACACACACTCACAATCCTTTTTTGTCAAAATCAAAATTTTTTTTCAAGATTGAGACTACGTTTAGCGTAGCGACTGAGTGATCCGCTTCTGCGCCATGAGTTGTAGGTTCAATCCCCACACGGAACAAATATTTGTATGACCGACAGATAGTTGTTCCGGGTCTGCAGGCTTACTCTTGAAAATAATCCAATTCCGATCCAAACGCAATCCGATTGATATTGCCTGTCAGGCGATTTCGTACTCTTGAAGACAAATCCGTTAGGACTAGATTGGATTACAATTGAGTCATTACATAATTATTATGAATATAGCTACGATACTAGCCGCTCGAGTGTTTTTCCACTACGAAAATTAACCGGTAACGTTATTTTTAATGGTAATGAAATCCCCGACTTTAGTTTACTCAATAAACACTCAATAATTATTGAAACAATATGGCGCTAGTCTCGCATTCAAGAGTACGAAACTTGACTTTTGTCATATGTAACATAACATAGTCATCAACTTCGAAGCGCGTGCATGGGTGTGCTTTTAACTTATTTATTTCTGTTGTTTCAGATCGTATTATCGACATTGCCAAGCGACCACCGTTACCTTTGCCGGATGAGATAAATGACGAAGGTAAGCTTATAATGTGCCCTTTTTTATAATTTTTATCAAGCGAGTAGTTATATTGAATCATGTGAAGAGACTCAAAAGCTTTTGAAAGATTTTAAATCGAGAAAGGAAACGAATTTACATAAATCCTAATTATGTCAATGCTGGAAACTAAAAACTTGTTCAATATAACAAAACTGTTACATGGCACTATAGTATAAACACTTCTTTGAAAATAAAAGTAGGATAAATAGTAAGATTTATGTAATGATGGACCAAACATAAAACCTTGGGGAACTCCCATTTTGATTTTAATCTTCAACGGTAGCCTAATGGTTAGGGCGTCGGTCTGGCGATCTTGTGGTTGTCGGTTCGAAACCCACCCATTGCACTACCGACGTGAACCCAATCGTAACACAAAAAAAAAATACTAAAACATAGTTTAAAAGTTTTTTTTTATTACCGATAGGTCCTATGTCACCATCACTGCAGAGAAGAGAAGAGCAAAATGTGAAGAGAGCACCTGCTGTTTCTCCCAAGCCAGTTCAGCATAAATATAGACGTAAAATCACTGATACTTATTTATTACATACATACATACATAAAGTCACGCCTCTTTCCCGTAGGGGTAGGCAGAGACCACAGACTTCCACTTGCTACGATTCTGACATACCTCTATAGCTTCATCCACACTCATCAATCTTTTTATACATGAACGTCGGTACTCTTGAACGAGCCATATTTCAGAACGTCCTCAATCTGATTTCGGAACGTTCGCCTAGGCCTTCCCCTTCCTACATTCCCATTCTCTTGACTCTCGTATATCTGTTATTTCTCTAAGATAAGTTTAAAATTCTTCTTTAAAATTATTCTTCGATAACCGCCGCTCATGGACACCCGCAACACCAGAGGAGTCACAAGTGCGTTTTCGGCCTTTTAAAAGGGTTTGGGCCTCCGGTATCCTCACTCACTCGGCGTAACTAATTTAAGTTTGTAGGGATTAGGAAGGGATGCTTTGTCCTGTTCCCGCAAAACGAGAGTTAGTACCTACAGCATTTGTATGGCGCAGCAAGTTGTGACGTCACCATTCTCTATACTACGTTCTCTGTCTAGCACAAAATGGAAATATTTATAACTAGCTTTTGCCCCCGGCTTCGCTCACCGGAGCTATATTGGGATTAGAGATGGATCCCAGAAATAATTTCATCAAAAACCAACAGTGATGATCTCTCCCTGGTATGGGTCTCTATACATAAGAGAGGTCAAGCTGTATCTCAGGATCCATTCAATTAATTGAGATAAGAAGTTCACCACTATTTAAGTAGGAGCATATACTTTTTAACAGTGTTAACAAAATTAAAATCTAGTCTGTAGTTTTTCGCCAACCCGTAACAAATAGCTTTTTTACGATTTTAAAATAGTAGAGACTTTCTTATTTATGAACTGATTGTAATTTAGTGTTTGTTTATAGTCTCATTTTATGATACATAGCATACCATCACACAGTTCGCCGGTATGTTTAGGTCCCATGTAATAGGGGGCGAGCCTATTGCCATTAACCGGGCACAAATTCATCTCCGAGCTGCTACTGGGAATTTCATAGAAAAACCCAATATAACACTGCTCGACCTGGGAATCGAACCCAGGACCTATCGTAGCAGTCGCGCTCAGGACCGCTTGTCTAATGAGGCACTTCAGTTTTATGATACATTTTTTCATAAAAATTTCAATAAAAAATAATCAATGAAGTAGACCGATTTCTTAAAAAAAAAATTGTCCTATTATTCTGAGAGGAGTCCCTTGTCTAGAAGTCGATGGTGTTGGTGTTGATGATATTGGCTTTTTCTCAGATGTCCACATACCGTTACCAGTGCAGCCTCGTACGCCTAGAAAAATGAGAAACGGTGGAACTCCTCGTAAGTTTTGTAGTATTACTTACTGATATGAATCGATGAGAATTTTGGGGAGTGGGACAACCTACAAACTAACCTTTGAATTAAGGTTTTTTATGGGATAGAGGGTCAAACCAGCAGACGGATCGCCTGATGGTAAGCGATAACCGCCACCCATGGATACCCGCAACACCAGAGGAGTCAGAAGTGCGTCGCCCGCCTTTTAAAATGGTTTAGGCCTCCGGTAACCACACTCACTCGGCGAAACACAACGCAAGCGTTGTTTCAGGCCGGTTTTCTGTGAGGCCGTGGTATCACTGCGGTCGAGCCGGCCCATTCGTGCCGAAGCATGGCGGCGCTCTCCCACGTGAAAAACGGGTTCTACTTAGCTTCACCGTAAGATCGAAGCCCCCTGACACAATGCGAGAACCCCTTGTGGGGCGGAGCAGTCTACCTAGCTTATTGATTATGATGTTATATTATTATGATTTTACAGAACCTCCACCAGCATTATCGCCGAAGACGAACAAAGGACCAGCGTTCCAGACGAAGCATAAGAGAGGTAACATAATATAGTATATCAGTTTTCATAGATTTTTTTATGGGGTACTAGCTTCTGCCTGCGACTTCGTCCGCGTAGCGTGATGATATATAGCCTATGTCCTTTCTCAGGGTCTAAAGATTGTCTATGCCAAATTTCATCAAAATCAGTTGAGAGGTTTAAGCGGGAAAGCGTAACAGACAGACAGACAGACAATGTTACTTTCGCATTACGTACATATTAGTACGGGTAGGGCAAACGAGTAGATGGATCACCTGATGATAGCGATTACCGCCGCCCATGGACACCCGCAATACCAAAGGTCGAGTCGCAAGTGCGTTGCACGCCTTTTAAAAGGGTTTGGGCCTCATGTATCCTCACCCACTCGGCGAAACACAACGTAAGTGTTGTTTCACGCCGGTTTTCTGTGAGGCCGTGGTATCACCCCAGTCCATTCCTGCTGAAGCATGGCTCTTCCACGCTTAGCTTAGCTTAAAACAAAGATACTTAAACTTATTATGAGTAAGAGACATGTCAACATTTACAAAATCTTAATTTACTACTATTGTTATCCATAGATGAATGAAACTACCTTATTATTAGTACCCTGGTCGAGTACCTAGTATTATGATTTGACAAAATTTTGACTTTTTTTATCGCTTTAAATTTAAAGCTGCCATATTATAAGTAAGACAATATATTTGAATTCAACAGAACCTCCTCCAATATTATCGCCGAAGCCGAACAAGAGGCCAGCACTCCAGGCAGAGAGAGATCAAAGAGGTAACATCATCATTATTATCAACCCATTAACTATTTCACTACAGGTCTTCTCTCCAGAGGAGTCGCAAGTGCGTTACCCGTTATGAAAACGAAATGAAATCGGATTTCAAAGAAACAGAAAATGAACATGGCGTTTTACGCTGGTTCCGGTGATTCTAGCAGATGGCGTTGTATGCATTATCCCTTTTTTATAGGATGGGGGGGCAAACGAGCAGGTGTATCACCTGATGGTAGTGATTTCGGCCTCCGGTATCCTCAGTCACTCTGCGAAACACAACGTAAGTGTTGTTTCACGCCGGTTTTCTGTAAGGCAGTGGTATTATTCCTCTCGAGCCGGCCGTTTGCCGGCCGAAGCATTGTACTCTCCTACGGTAAAAAAGGTGATCATTGAGGCCGTTAACGTAATCTTCGATAAAAAAATATATTATTTACTCTTTCAGAAAAGCAAGACTCGTCGGAAGATGAATGGGAGTACGAGAAATTACAACCCCTACATAAATATCTTAAGAATAGAAATAATTAATAACTAAATCCTGTCGTGCAAGACTAATGTCTTCTCTCAGAGGCTCTCTAGTCCATGGTAAAATAATAATTTAAAATAATGTTAGCATCGTTAGGTATTTTCTTGCTACGATATAGTCATTCCATCTCACGAAGTCCTGTATGATGACCATTATGTAATTGTAATAAAGTTCAAATTTCAATAATTTAACGGCCTTCGTGTAATTATACCTTGTGGCATCGTCACGAATGACATGATTCAATGTTGCCATTGATTCACATCTTCCATACAACTAAAGAAAAACATTTTTGACCTAGGTTCCTATCCAACAATTTCTTCCAAAATACTTCAGGGGAAATAATTTGTAAGTGAAAATATTTTTTTATAAGTTTAAGAAGTTTCGACTGATTTTCCGGTCGTAGAAGTAAGTAGAGAAAATGGTACGATAGGAACCTAGATTAGCGGTATCCGAATTTGAATAATAACACAGTTTTATGAAATTGTGTTACAATTAGAATTTATTTTGGTAAATACGTTTTTATGGGCAATTCAGCGACCCTTAAAACTGCATGCTATAATGATTTTTAAAACTATGCATATAGTTATTTCGTGCGAAAATCAATCAAATCAAAAATATGTCATGCATGAATCAGTTTTATAATTAACCGATTTTTTGGTTCCCGCGTATTTTGACACCTGTCAAAGCAGACAGGTGTCAAAGTGGATTGATGTGAGGAAATTGGCTATTGTCCGTCACGCTAGCCTAGATAATCTAGAATTTTACCAGGAGTTTAGCGAGCAAAGGTAACTACCGTATCTGTAAATTATTTTGTATGGAACCCCTACTTTCTTTCCTGGGCTTGTAGACAAGTGGCAATCTGAAGTTCGAATAGTCAAACGAATAGAAACAAAATGTATGGCGATGACATTTGTGCACGCATACATGGAGAATTCTATTCTATTCTATTCGACTAGCGTTCATGTCACTTCACTAGTTTGGCGAGTTTAATTCGCCTTCTATACTCAGAGTGATTTTTGAAGTCTTTTTTTTATTTGTATTTTGTGGTTCACTGCGACCGTATTTGCTATATTATGCCGCTAGATGAATTCGCCACTAAATCCTGCGGCTATTAATAACTGCAGGAATTGCTCATTCGGGCCTGAGAGCTAAAATGGTCCATTCAGCAATTTCTCTTTCTTTCAATTTTAGCGTATCTGTTTTTAAGAATTTCTTACTTTTTTATTACCTCTTCCCAAACATGTTGAGGTTGGCTTCTAGTCTCATTCCCAGACGCGGCTGTGTATGTCATATTTTTAAACTTTAACTTTATAACTAAACATCTGACAATCAAGTTTCAATCGAACTGTGCCGCTCTGAAGTTGTAGGTACGTAAGTTGTTGCGCTGGAGTTGATTTATAATAAACACGGAGTCGCTTGCTATCTCACTCACTCTCTTATGTTCCGATGAAACAAAAAGCAATACCTAATGATATCCATGTCCAGAGGACAGTCGGACTCGTAAATATTCCGCATTCGTGATTAGTTTCCTAATAACTTTTAATATGTTTGCATATTTAATCGTTTTTTAATATGACTACCTTCGTGACCATTTTGTTTCGACCATTCAATAGCTAAAAGTTAAGCAAATGTATAAATCAATTTTTTAACACTAAGAGCCGTTGTCTGGGTGCATTTAAAATGATAGAAATAAGTAATTGTAGGTAATCTTATAGTGTTTAAGTTATGTATCGAGATCTTTAATTACTGGAAATACAATTGAATTATTTTCTATTTATTTTATACTTACTAAAGTTATATGTGAGAGGAAAATTCGAAAGTAAAATACGCTTCTGCAGGTACGTACCTATACCTACTATGATTGTGCCTAAAGAATTTAGTAAAAGAAAACGGTCTCAGGTAGGATTCGAACCTGCGTGCACCGGTTTTGTACAATTGGACGGTTAGCCAATTAAGCTGTCGAATGTTTAATTCCTCTTCCAAATTGTCCCTCTCAAGATGATGTCAGCAACATCCTATTGATGACATATTACTTTGTGTTCAACCGACACATTTAAAAGATAAACAATACGCGTGACAGATGTCATAGTGACATACCAAGGATTGGAATTTTCTTGGAAAAAAAAAATTATCGTATGATGTTAAAAAAACCGATAATCGATAAAATTATATTCTAACTATTATAAGATTGTAAAAAAGCTGTCTATACATTGAAGATATTTAAAAAAAAATGGGCTAGGGTATCTAAACATCTCCGAACCAAAAACGTGATTTTTTAAATTCTTGTCTGTTTGTCTGTTTGTTACGGGTTGCCGCAAAAACTACTGAATAGATTTTAATTTTGTTATCACTGATAGAAAGTGTGTGCTCCAAATTAAAAACTGGTATACTTCTTATCTCAAATAATTAAACGGAACCTTAGATACAGCTTGACCTCTCTAATGTATAGAGACCCATACAAAGAAGAGTTCATCACTGTCGTTGTTTGAGCTTCAAGTGAGCGAAGCCGCGGGCATAGGCTAGTTCTAATTAAAATCGGTCTACCGGCCGTCGAGAAAATTTCTCAGGCATGCAGCATTTCTCACGATATTTTCCTTCACCGTTTAAGCGCGTGATTAACTATTTATATGAGGTGCGTGCTTTGGATTACGGTTTAAGATCTTTATTTCCTCATAAGAATTCACAATGATTCACTTACTGAGAAAACAATATTCACAAGATACACTTAAAAACTTAAAAGAGTGTACAGAAAAGAGAATTAATGTTCGAACGGATTTGAACTCTAGACCGTTGACTTGGCAATCCATAGGTCGATATACTTACCTACCTATATCACTAGGCTATTCATCATTAATTTGAGTCTAAGTATTAAGTATAAATAGTATTAAGTAATAAGTATTAAGACTAAAGCCCACTTGCACCAATTTCTTAAATATATTTAAATCGTATTTAAACACAAATTTACTATGAAAAATTGTGTTTAAATACATTTAAGAAGTTGGTGCAAGTGGGCCCTAGTATAAGTATTGTAAATAAATAGCGTAAAGATTTCAAAAATGCTTTTATTTATTGCTTTCAAAAAATTTTTTTTTTACTTATAATACATATATTCGGAAATATTCACAACTTTTATTATTTAGCATAAACATACCATCACGCCTGAATTCCCCGAAGGGTTAGGCAGAGGCGTACTAATGTACACCCACAGTTCGCCGGTATGTTTAGGTCCCATGTAATAGGGGGCGAGCCTATTGCCATTAACCGGGCACAGATTCCTAACTCCGAGCTGCTACTGGGAATTTCATACAAAAACCTAATAACACTTTGCTCGACCTGGGAATCGAACCCAGGACCTCTAGCGTAGCAGTCGCGGTCCGGACCACTTGGCTATTGAGGCAGTTATTATTTAGGTATCTTACAAGTTAGCGTATTACATTATTACACACTAGAATACGTTAATCACTTTTTATAAGTACTTTTTACGTCATCAACCCTTATTTTACTGCTTAGAGGAGATTGGCAGATATCACAGACCGCCGAGAAATCTCTCAGGCATGCAGGCTTCCTCACAATGTTTTCCTTCGCCGCTTAGCGAATAATAATTAATTACTCCGGCCATGCTATAACTTGGCTATTACTGCTCATTTATTGATTAACTAATTAATTACAAACAAAAAATGCAAAGCTTTGATCAATTTATTAATAATGTTGGGTCTTGGATGAAAGTATCCTATGTGTTGGTCTTGGTTCAGGCTATTGTGATTTGTGTGCCAAATTTCATTTCCGTTTTTGCATGATTTTGTAACAAACACAAACTTTTTTAAGTTAAGTTTAACAAACATCTAGAAGTTTAGCAAACGAAGCCGCGGGCAAATGTTTCTTTTTTATATCAGAGGGTGTTAATACCATGGGAACGAGCCCTAAGTTTTGTTCCATACTACCTATATCTTTCTCAGCCATCATATACTGCTATTTCAATTTTCTATTACTAATATACGACTTTTCATCTCTTATCATTCATCATTATGAATGACTATCTTCTGCCCGCGACATCGTCTGCGTAGCGTGATGATATATAGCCTATAGCCTTCCTCAATAAATGGGCTATCTAACACTGAAAGAATTTTTCAAATCGGACCAGTAGTTCCTGAGATTAGCGCGTTCAAGCAAACAAGCAAACAAACTCTTCAGCTTTATTTATTGAAACTAGCTTCTGCCCGCAACTTCGTCCGCGTAGCGTAATGATATATAGCCTATAGCCTTCCTCAATAAATGGGCTATCTAACACTGAAAGAATTTTTCAAATCGGACCAGTAGTTCCTGAGATTAGCGCGTTCAAGCAAACAAACAAACAAATAAACTAACTCTTCAGCTTTATATATTAGTATATAGATATAGATAAGAACTGACAGGTCTTGTAGACAAACTGCCAAAAAATTACAATTCTGAAGTAATTGAATAACGATTTTGACACAATCAATTATCAAACTTGGGATCTCTCTCTGGGATTGGGATCTCTCATTCTTAGCCATCATATCTAAAAAATATATCCAATCTATAAAAGTTATACTTTTATAGATTGCAGATTTGTGCACATAATTATATATTGTATATATTCATATTATTATAACTATTCAAAGGCTTCAGTGGTTCGTATGTCCATTCTTCATCAGATGAGTCCTGCTTCTCGTTCGAGAATGTGTAATACGTTTCTGTAAGATAAACATATAATATATAATATTTATATACCTACCTACTTATTAATTTTGAAATTTTAGTAGTGTTACGTAGGTATACCTATGTATAAGATTTAGTATTTTAGTATGTGTATGTATATTTATGCTCGAGACTACCTGATATTACCGTTACAAATATATAAAAAAAAACAAAGATAAGGGTCCGCTGGACCGAATTGAGCGTACTTACGTAGGTAATACGAAAATGTATCGTAATTCACAGATAATTTAATCAAATTTAATCAAATTTTGTTATTATTCGGATTCGGATACCGTTAATACCATCACGCCTGTATTCCCCGAAGGGTTAGGCAGAGGCGTACTAATGTACACCCACAGTTCGCCGGTATGTTTAGGTCCCATGTAATAGGGGGCGAGCCTATTGCCATTAACCGGGCACAAATTCCTAACTGAGCTGCTACTGGGAATTTCATAGAAAAACCCAATAACACTTTACTAGACCTGGGAATCGAACCCAGGACCTCTAGCGTAGCAGTCGCGGTCAGGACCACTTAGCTAATGAGGCAGTTAATCTAGGTTCCATTCAACCATTTTTTCCAAGATACTCCACGGGACATAATTATTGTAAGTTTAAACCGATTTTCCGGTCGTTTATTTTCAGTGAGGTAGTAGAGAAAATGGTTGGGTTACCTAGAGTAACGGTATCCGAATCCGAATAATGAAACATTTTGATTAAATTGTGTTTGAATTACGATTTATTTTGGTATGACGTTTTTAAGGGCAATTCAGCGTCCGACCCTTAAGGCCGATATGATGGAATAGGGAGTGAAGGATGAGGTGATGGCTGACTGGGATGAATGACAAAAAGCACATGCTGCGCCGACCACAAATACAATGGGATAAAGCACGAAGAAGAGGATTATTCAAAAAGAAAAAGAAACTTACCTTCTGACACGGGCTGATGTGCTGGCGATATATGAGGTCCCCTCGGCATTGGCTTCGCAACGGGTGGCGGTCCTTTTAATGAAAAAAAAAAAATTAAAAACAACATAGTACGCACTCCATACCAATATTATAAACTTTGTGTTGTTGCTGGCAACAGCTTACTTTAAAAAATACTCACTTGGTTTTGGTGGCGTTGTCCCTGAGCTACCGTGGTCAGGAATTGATACAATTGGCACCTGCATAACTGTTGACGAAAAAAAAGCTATATGACCTTACACTAAAAAATACTGTGAATGAATGGGGCGCTACACACTTTCATGAATAGCCGAAGATTGTCCGAAAAGGCACGGCGAGCTGTAATTGGGGGTGTAGACACTAATGTATGGTAGTGAAAGTTGGGTATGGCAGAAGAGACATGAAAGTAGAATCAATGCTGTAGAGATGACAGCGTTGAAAAGTATGTGTGGGGTAACTTTGAAAGAAAGAGTGAGAAACAGCGTGATAAGGGAGCGGTGTGGTGTGAAAAAAGGTGTAGTAAGAAAGATTGAGAAAGGTGTTATGTAGAGAGGATGCATGAACGGAGACTGATGAAACGAGTATACATGATGAGTACGGATGGAAGAGTTGGAAGGGGCCGACCTCGACGAACGTACCCCAACCTATTTGCGGCCGTTCTTAAAAAAGGTCAGATTAAGATCCCGACGATCATGCATGAGGAGGTTAATGAACATAGATGAAGTAGTGTGCCAGGATCGTAGCAAGTGGAAATCTATAGTCTCTGCCTACCCCAATGGGAGACAGGCGTGAAAATATGTATGTATGTAAAAATACATTATAGCACTCACATATTTTGAAACTTATGTATGTCTGGACTTTAAAAGTAACCAGAGAGTTTATTTCGGTGTTTCTTTTCAGTGGTCGTCAGTTAGAAAATGTCGACACGATCTGGTACTTATATATCATAACATACCATCACGCCAGTATTCCCCGAAGGGTTAGGCAGAGGTGTATTTAGGCATATCCAGAGTTCGCCGGTTTGTTTAGGTACCATGTAACGGCGACCCTATCGCCATTAACTGGGCACAAATTCCAAACTCCATGCTACTTGGAATTTCATAGAAAAACCCAATAACACTTTGCTATACCTGGGAATCGAATCAGGGCCACTAGGCTAATGAGGCAGTACCAAACAAGTATTATTAAAGCTTCCTCACCATTATTTCTTCTTCTAAAGGCTTGTTCTAATTCATTTTTTGGGGGTATCGAATCTGTGAAGGAACAGAACACAGTTAAAAAGGGCTTGTATAAAAGAGGGTAGTTGACTAGGCTTTGACATATCTATCTTATCTTATATATATAAAAGAAAGTCGTGTTAGTTACACCATTTATAACTCAAGAACGGCTGAACCGATTTGGCTGAAAATTGGTGGAGAGGTAGCTTAGAACCAGGAGACGGACATAGGATTTTTTATCCCGTTCCCGTGGGATGTGATGACAGACCCAATTCCACGGGGGCGAAGTCGCGGGCAGAAGCTAGTTAGAAATAAAAAGTATCCTAAATCTTGAGCAGGTTCATAAGGTATCTGTACACCAGATTTCATAGAAATCTGTTAAGTAGAACTTAGGTTATAAGCGAACTTAAACAGACAGATAACAAATATTTTCGGCTTCAGTATCGCTCCAGCCTTCTTCACTTTATTTATTTATAATAGACGCGAATTTTCATGTTTTTTTTTATTAGCATGGTAAATGCAAAAAAATATTTAAAAAAATTTTTTTTAAAGAAACCGTTAGGAACTATAAACTAGGATTGTCTCCTGTATCGTGGGTTTGTTTACAAACACAAATTCTCACATATACAAACCCGGAACAACTGCCCAATATCTGCTCCGTGTGGGGATAGAACCACAAACAAGTGACGGAGAAGCCGATCGTCATAGTGATTACATGTAAGTATAACAGGTTTCTGGATATCAGGAATTTCTATTCTCAAAAAAAAAGAAATCTCCTATTTCCTCAAAACTACTTATAGAATTTGTATTTTTTATTTTTTATTTGTTTACCAAAAATTATATGCCTGTACTTTCCTTATTTGTGAACTGATTTTAATTTAGTTTTTGATGTTCGCCTCCATTTACATTATGAGGTTATAAATACACCAGCGGAGCTGTAATTGCCCACAAAATCGTAATACCAAAATAAATCGTAGTCCAAACAATATTTTATTAGACAACATTTAACATACCATCACGCCTGTATTCCCCGAAAGGTTAGGCAGAGGCGTACTAATTTACACCCACAGTTCGCCGGTATGTTTAGGTCCCATGTAATAGGGGGCGAGCCTATTGCCATTAACCGGGCACAAATTCCTAACTCCGAGCTGCTACTGGGAATTTCATAGAAAAACCCAATAACACTTTGCTCGACCTGGGAATCGAACCCAGGACCTCTAGCGTAGTAGTCGCGCTCAGGACCACTAGGCTAATGAGGCAGTTCGTTTTTGATGTTCGCCTCCATTTACATTATGAGGTTATAAATACACCGGCGGAGCTGTAATTGCCCACAAAATCGTAATACCAAAATAAATCGTAATCCAAACAATATTTTATTAAATAGTGTTATTATTTGGATTGAGATACCGTTAAACTAGGTTCCTAACGTACCATTTCATTAACTACTACTTCACTGGAAATAAACCACCGGAAAATCATTCCAAACCTGGTAAAGTTACCAAGAATTGCATTCGATTACATTTATTTCCAGTGAAATTGGTAGAGCAGGAACCCAGATTAACGTATCGGAATCCTAATAATAACACACTTTGATTAAATTGTGTTTGAATTACGATTTATTTTGGTATTACGTTTGTATTGTTTATTTATTATCTAGAAATGACATCGGGTTCTCAAATAACGTGAATCTTCGTTTAATATAGTCGACCTCGGTCAAACTTGGACATCCTTCAACGTCCTCACATCTTGTTATCGCAATATTGTACCAGTGAAGATTGTAACATAATTTATTTTAAAAGAGTGTCCATGGAGTTTCTTGCCGGATTCTTCTCCATAGGATCAACCTTTTGGAACCGTGCAACTAGAATCATGTAACGTTTCATAAACGCTTGTAAAAGCTTATTTGAAATAAAAACATTTGAACTTGATTGGAAATTCGGTCACACTCTTAAGTGTGTAGGTACATTTTCTGTGTGTCATACTCAGTGATAGACCATTCTGATGAAATTGATAATAACGTGGTCCTTTTAAATATTTTTTTTTATGGCATAAGGGGGCAAACGAACAGACGGTTGCCTGATGGTAAGCGATACTGCCGCCCAATACACCCGTGACACCACAGGAGTCTCAAGTGCGTTGCCCACATTTTAAAAGGGTTTGAGCCTACGATATTGTCACTCACTCAGCGAAACACGGCCGTAAGCTGTTGATTCTGGGAATCTTGGTGGTGAGGCACCGAATACCTCCAGCCAGGAGAAGCTTATAAATTAAGCAACAGCAGCTAAAGGCGTCCCCTAAAGGGACTCGGATAATCTGCTTAGGGAGGACTGGATCTGTTTTTAATTATTTACGAACATCGGGGGGGAACTGTAGTCCAAGTTGGGTTCAAGTCTGTCATGCTATGATTCTAACTACCGTATTGTATTTTTTGCATTTTCAAAGTTATTTTAGTGGACTTTAAGACGTAAATTCAGAATGTGAATGCAAATTTCTACCTTGCGGATGGGATGGGACTAGTGGCTTAGTCGTCATAGCGTCTAGCGATCTAGAAGACGCAGGTTTGAAACCTAACCGCAGTCAAATTAATCCTTCACTAAGATAAATTTATGATGACTAGCAAAATAGTCGTCATCGACTCAATTGCCAAAACGGAGAAGAAAGAAGAAGAGAAATAAAATAATACCCTACAATGACAACCTCACAAAGATGTTTAAGGAACTCGAAAAAAAACTTACTTGGTTTTTGGGTGACTGCTGGCTTGCTCACACATCTCAACTTCTGCGGTTCCCTCTGTATATCCAAGACCTTGGCTGTTTTCTTGAGTACGCTCAGTCTTGCTGCAGATACAAAGAAGTAATTTATGTACTTACTGATGTCTTAAAGTCTGGCTCCTCCAATCGTTTGATCCTTAATTGAGTCCCTCAGTCAAAACCAGAGCTAGGCACACATTCTTCTTAATATTGAGCGGATAAGCTGCTCCAGAAAGAGATTAAAGACATATATGTCGAGACACCGTGGGGCTGTCCGACCTACCCTCAGCGCCAGCTAGGTCCGTTGCGAAGAACTGCTAGCGGTAATTCTCCCTCCCTTGTTCATGCCAAGCTCATTATCAACATCATATCCACCAAAAGAGGTTTACTGTTGAACAAAGGCCGCCCCTTTTGATATGAATATGAGTCAAACAATTTAGTAAAATATTTATAAGGTAGGTAGCAGAAGCTAAAATGCGACTTTTTTACAATTGAAGACTCCTTTCTGTATCAAGAATCAGGTAGTGTGATGACACACAGCTTAAGTAGAAAAAACTTACGTGGCAAAGTATTCACGACTGGAGGTGATTCATAAGTGTTTTCATCAGTCTCCATTTCTGTAACATCAATAATAATTGTTCTAAGAGGGCTCGTGGCTAATAAATCGTAACACGGCAGTGATGGACTGTCATGTCAAAACGCACCATCCTTCAGGGGTAAGACTGGGGAGTGTGGGAATTGACCTTACTAAAACCACCCCCGTGGCTACTGCACATGGAGGAAGGCACTGTGTCCTCTTAAAAGGCTACCCAAAATCTCCCCTCAGCAACGCCTTTTAGAGCACATTCCTGAGAAGACTATAAATTTTACTCCAAAGTGCTTGGCAGCACTTGATCACTGCCAGGGGTAGTTGAATTTATGTAAGTTTAAATAAAAATCATTTTCTGAAAGTTGTATCATCAAATCTGATAATCAGACACAAAATCCAGGGAAGTATAATTTATCAGATATAAATGAAATCAGTTAACAATCAGTAAAGACATCGCTTTACATAAATATAGAAAATAAATATATTTTTTGGAGTCTTTGAAATTGTCCTGCATTATGTAGGTAAACATGTAATAACTAACCTTCATAAACTTCTTGATTATTCTCGTCATGCAGTGGCAAGGGAAGAGGGGGGCGGTTGGCCAAATTGACGTCCCTCTCTGCAGAAGAGATCCAAATTCAATAAAAAGATATAGTAGTGTCCGAGCTTTTAGATCATCGTGGAGTTTGTATGAGTGGCGCGTTGCTAAATATTAGTGTCATCCTGTGCCTCTGTATGATAAATACCGACCAATTATATCCTAAAATGATGTACTAAAGATGTCGGGTCTCCTACTGAGGTGGTTTGGAAGAAGAGATGGTAATAATGAAAGATATATTTATTAAGACAGGGTAAAATATACAGTACTACTGCTTGTGGACTGTATAACAGGGTAGACTGTAGCAAGCCTCTAACCCTGTGGCAGAATAAGCGCAAGATCTGAAAGACGTTTGTACAGATACTGTGTGGTTTTTAATATATGTTAATTTTTCTCGAAAAGATAATTACAATGCTTGAATCTCTTTGACTATATATCCAGTCAAAGCTGAAAGTTTCACCATCTGATCCATTCGTGGCTTTAGATATGGAAAAATGCAGCAAATATTTATGTCTAATACATTTTATATTTGGAACGGATTGAGTGATTTCAAAGAAACAAAACACGGACAAAAATGAACATGGCGTTGTACGCTGGTACCGGTTATACGTTGTATGCATTATATTTTTTATGGGTTGTTTCACGCCGGTTTTCTGTGAGGCCGTGGTATCACTCCGGTCGAGCCGGCCCATTCGTGCGGAAGCATGGCTCTCCCACGATGAAGACAGCAGATTTTTTCAGCACGTCTGGTGCCGGTTACGTTTATTATTAAATTAAAAGAAAACATAGAAATACAAGCAAAAACATACATCTCTTTAGTTCGGCTATAAACTAACCTATTTTTTTTCGTCTTGGAACAGAATGGTGCTTAGTATCAGGACCTCGCCCAGGCCTGTTGAGAGCAGCTGTCAGCATGGTCTGTGTTGCTATCTTGCTCTGCTGGTCCGACCTCGGTGTACCTGGAAACTAGCTTAATTAAAATCTGTCAGATATGTGGGTATGTACCTACACCACTTTACCACCGTTTGCCTTCAAACGAAAATAAATGATATTTAGATAGATTTCAAATACAATACAAATAAATAAATGATACATACGAGGCATGGTAGATATAGCTGGCGGCTGCGGCGGCTGGATTATGGGTAATCGATCTGTGAAAATAATAAAAATAATTTTAGAGGTGGGGGTGTTCACAAAGAAATCAGGGGGAGGAGGGGTGGCTAACATTGATGCCATGTTCGATGGATCATAATTTATGATTTACTAGATTCCACCCGTGATTTCAACCGTCAATATTTTCATAGGTGCTCTGCTCCTTTCTGTCGTATATCTCGTCGTTATATAGCCTTCATCGATAAATGGACTATCAAACACAAAATATTTTTTTCAATTCGAACTAGTGGTTCCTGAGATTAGCGCGTTCAACCAAACAGACAAATTCTTCAGCTATAGAATATTAGTATAGATAGACAATTTGTTAATACAATGCCTTCGACATGGCCAACGCAAACCTGTTGGTTGAACGCTTTGTGATATAATTTCTAATGACAATAATTATATAGAAGATTTCACCTAAGATTTTTGGTTCTATCAAATAGATGGCGTTAGCCGTGTCAAATATTGCGCCAGTTGATTATCTCCATTTTTTAAAATTTTAAATAACACATTTGACTCACCTGGTAATTCAATATTAGGAGCTTCGTAAATTATGCTTTCACGACTTATCTCATTATTAGGCGCCGATTTTACAACTTTTTTACCAGGATCAGAACAGTAGCGAGCTAGAAAAATAAGATAATGTAGGTATATTTTTGATGAGTCAATCACCCTCTGAAAGGTAAACAGTGACCTTTCAGAGGGTGATTGATACATTACAATAGAATTGTCTATTAAAATGAATTAATCGCCCTCTGAAATGTAAACAGTTAATACAAGAACGACCTTGATTAAATATCGAAAAAAAAATTGCTGTGTAATATATGTATTTAATAATCAACCCATTATATGTCCCACTGCTGGGCACGGGTCTCCTCTCACAATGAGAGGGATTAGGCTAGTCCACCACGCTAGCCTAATGCGGGTTGGCAGACTTCACACGCCGAATATATATATTTGTACGGGTTTATTTCTGATGATGTTCAGTTTTTGGGTGCTGGAAACATCTCTATGGTGCTGGAATATGTTTTGCTATTTCATAGAGGTAAGATAAATAAACCACATATTTTGAGATAATGGGGATTACTCGTTGTCAATTGCGACTGCAATAAAGACCGAGAGGGAGATTGTTTAATGTGCCAGTCATACGCACGACTTGCGCCACTGGTTATTGCAATAGCCATCCTAAACCACAAATCGCATTATTCTTGATAGTCAGTTCACCTGATGTTAAGCAACACTGCGACCTAAGATGGAGCGCGCTTGCCTAGAAGAAACCGATTCACTCGTGATTTAAAGACACCCAGATTATATCTATCGGGGAAGACCCACTTGGGAAGCGTATTCCACATTTCGGCGGTACGCATAATAAATGTGGAATTATGCGTTTCGTTGGCGTTTTTAATTATACGTTGGCGGAATTTGACAAGGTCACATTAAATGATTGGTTATTAATTTAAATGTATAGCTAATAACTACATGTTGTGTTGGGTGCATGCCTGTAAGACCATGTAATAAATACAAATAAAGAAATCCCTTTTTAAAAATTCGGTTTAGCCAAGACATTAATTAAGTAATTATGTAAAAAATCGTCTTATATAAAAAAGTGTCCATGTGTTTTTTGCAGGATTCTTCTCCATAGGATCAACTTTTTGGAACTAGACTTGTAGATAAATAAATAATAACTTTATTGCCAGAAAGTTTACAATATTGTTGTTTAGGTACATGCATGGACTAGAATATGAGGACAAAACTACGAACACGATCCACTGCCGAACTAGGTAGGACCTGTGTTTCGGTTCCACTCCCCTTAGAAGATGCTTGTAAAAACTAATTTGAAATATAAAGATATTTGATTTTGACCTTCAAATAACTTTTTGACCAAGTTTCGGTGGCTTGTAAAGTTTTCTACATGAGATCTCACTACTTTTATTGGTGGAGAGTTGCGTTGCAAGATAAGGTATTTTTGTACTTTTTATGTTTTGATGTGAAAGTTCTTAAGTACTTACTGGTATCGACTACAGTGTGCTCTGTTTTCTTCGATAAATTGTTATGCCTGTTTATCTTTCTTGCTGAAAAACAAAGTAAAAGCAATTTTACTATATCTATACGTATTAAAGTCCTGACTTATTGAATCACTGACTTACAGGCAACGACTAGATTAAACAGCTGATCGTAAAAAACTTGAAACGTTGTAGGAGATCGAGATTTAAACCGTGGGAGAGTCATGCTTCGGCCTGAATGGGCCGGCTCGACCGGAGTGATACCACGGCCTGACAGAAAACCGGCGCGAAACAACACTTGTGTTGTGTTTCGCCGAGTGACTGAGGATATCAGAGGCTCAAACCCTTTTCAAAGGCTGGAAACGCACTTGACTCCTCTGGTGTTGCCGGTGTCCATGGGCGGCGGTATCGCTTAACCATCAAGCGATCCATCTGGGCCCCTAGTCTGCTATTTTGTCGTGTCAAAATCGTCACTCAATCTTCAGAGTTGTTGATTTCTGTCAGTTCTTATGTCATTTAACGCCATTGAACGACCATTTTGATACAACTGAAATAGCAGACTTGGGCCCCTGGTCGTTTGCCCTCCTATGCCATGTAAGAAAATAGTTTATTGGCAATAGGCTGCTATTACATAGTATCTACACATACCGGCGAACTGATGGCACATCATGGTACCACACCTTCACCATAAACCTCTGCTTACCTTTGGACTTAAGGTATACAATGTAAGCTGCTTGAGCTCCTATGATGGTCACTCCAATCACACCCTCTGCTATCATTATGATAAAATAACGGTGAACTGAAAGAAAATCATGTGATTACGTAAGATAATATTTAATTATATCCCATCAACTGTGGCGGCCATTTTGCATAGATCAGCACATTTGTGTCAAAAATTCGCGAAAGTTTCGCGCGTTATCGGCGCGTGTGAAATAAAGATATCTCTAAAGTTTTGTATGAAAGCTATACATTACTCCAATTTTGTCTTGTAATGTATTATTAATTGTAATTTGAATTCACAGTTGCCGCAAAATAACTGAAACTAAATTGAATTAAACCAAAATGGTGGATGCGCAGTAGTCGATTTTGGGTCAAGTCAACACTGCGCAAACTTTCCACCTCTCCGTTAGTTTTGGTTCAAGTTACCTTGCGCGAACTCTATACTGATTGTGTGTTGGTTATTTTAAAGTCCAACGCGATACAGAATTAGCATTGCGGGAGTTATTAATAAAAATAATGTTGTGCGAAACGGTTTCGGAAGTGGGTGCCTCGATTTCGTTTTTGTTGGTCGGATCTTTTAGTTTCGACACCCGACTTCCAAAACCGTTTCTCACATAACATTATTTTTTATTTTTCTAGAATTATTTAAAACTCACCAGTTTTAATATCAACATATTCAGCAGGCTCTGAAAATTAACGATAAAAATATAAGATTATATTTGAAGTTTTATATAAATAAAAATCAGTTGCCATTATTAATCAACAATCATTGACGACCTCTGTGGTTTAGTGGTTCGAGTACCGGACTGCTGACCATGAGGTCGTGGGTTCGATTATCACAGGACACAAAAATTTATGTGATGAATATAAGTGTTTGTGTTCGTCTGGGTGTTTCTTATGTGTTATAAGTACGTATTTACAAAAAAAAGTATATAGTAGTACATTGTGTAGTACCCATAGTACAAGCTCTGCTTAGTTTGGGACTAGATGGTAAAAATGTCCCAGAATATTTATTTATTATTGGGGTGAGCCTATTGCCATTAACCAGGCAAATTTTTAAGACACTTTTACAAGTCAATGTTTTACTTTTTTTAACTAGATGGCGCCAACATTTCTTAACAGACGACCTCTGAGAAGAAACACCGAAAGAAACTCATAGTATCTTTTAAAGTCCAGGCAGTAGTAGTAGCAGCAGTATTATAAACTTATGTGAGTGTTACGATAGATAGATATATATTAGATATTGCCCTACCAACGAGCTGCTACTGGGAATCGAACCCAGGACCTCTAGCGTAGCAGTCGCGCTCAGGACTACTTGGCTAATATGAGGCAGTTTCTTTGAAATTAAAACTTTACTTACCTATAGTGACATTGGTGGAGCATTGAGCCCTTGTATAGTTATGTCCTTCGTATGTTGTGAATCGAGATTTATTAATGTTATCCTTTATATCTTTTAAATATAGAAATTCGAACATCCAAATTCCTTCAATATATTTTTTTGCCACCATTTTCTGAAAATAAAGAACACGCCCGATTGGTTTTATTTTGAGAGACCTATGCCCAGCAGAAAGGGTACTAAATGGTATAGAAATATGGAGAAGCAGTGAAATTCCCGAAAACCCGCACGAAACGCTATTCTATCATGTGTCCCACCGAAATGTGGAATGCGCTTCTTACCCACTCTGGTAGCGCATTCCACATTTCCCCACCAATCTTCCCCGATATACATAATCTGGGTGTCTTCAAATCTCGAGCGAATCGAATCGAATCAAAATCGAATAGATTGCAGTGTCGCTTAACATCAGGCAAACTAGCGGTCAAGCATAAGTATATCAAGAATAATAAAAAAAAAACTACAGACCATCGGACATCGGATAAGCCACCGTCTGATATTTCATAATTAGAGTCAAATAAAATAGAGATTTTTTCGAATAAGCGTGAAGTCTAAGCTGCCACTCACTCACTAGGCTAACTTGGAGGAGTATTCAAATCTTTTTCTGAGAACTGTGCCCTGCAGCGGGATATTATAGGTTGACAATCATGATGTTATACATATCGAGATGTCTTCATATGGTTAGTAGGTATTGTTTACCACAAAAGAAACTGTAATATGTGTTTGTACGTTGTGGCTTGTCTAAGTAGACACCTAGTTTCATTTGTGGCTTTGATGGTGTGCGTTTTTACCACATAGTTTATTTATTATCTAGAAATGACATCGGGTTCTCAAATAACGTGAATCTTTGTTTATTATAGTCGACCTCGGTCAAACTTGGACATCCTTCAACGTCCTCACATCTTGTACGTATATCATATTGTACGAGTGAAGTTTGTAATTTATTTTAAAAGAGTGTCCATGGAGTTTCTTGTCGGATTCTTCTCCATAGGATCGACCTTTTGGAACCGAGTTGGAAGAATCATAACGTTTCAAAAACGCTTGTAAAAGCTTATTTGAAATAAAAACATTTGAACTTGAACTTGAACTATAGTGAAAGAGGCTGCTAACATTTCTAAATATATAAAAATAATCTCTGGGGCTCATGGCTAAATAATAACTAAGTTAATTAATTGATCTGCAGGGATAAGAGCGCTCGCTGCGGTTAGTGTGTGGATGGATGACCATTTCATACAACACCGGGACCCCTCCGTGCCTCGGAGAGTTCGTAAAACCGTTGGTCCCGGTTGTCACACGAAAGCCCAAAAAACCTGTCAACCAGTCTATCATCCGAATATCGTCCCGTACCGTATTGCACAGAAATTGGGTTGCGGAGGTCTGATGGCAGTCACTTCGTGTAAAATACTGATATTCAGCCGGGAAGATGAGTCTTTGGAGGATTATAAATGAACTAGCTTCTGCACGCGACTTCGTCTGCGTGGACTTCAGATAAAAAGTAGCCCATGTGCTATTCCAGACTATAATCTATCTCTGTGGTAAATTTCATCCAGATCCGTTCAGCCGTTCTGGCGTGAAAGAGTAACAAACATCCATCCATCCATCCATCCTCAGAAACTTTCGCATTTATAATATTAGTAGGATAGGATTTATCAATTGTGAAGCTAAAAAAGTTAGATATGATGACTTACGTGTGAATTTTTGAAATAAACATACGATTCGGTATCCCTATGTTTCCACCTGAAAAAAGTCTTATTATTTTCAGCGAATATTACACACAAAAATATACAGTCGAAGGTGTTGTAGAAAGAAAAGTTAACACATTAAAAACCACTGTAATCGAATAGTCGATTCTGAACACAAACTTTCAACCCTTGCGCTTGCGTTACATTGCTGGGTTGCCCGCGCCGAGCCGAGTAGCTATAAATTCGTCCCTAAATATTTAAACCAGATCCAGACGTCCCTAGCTGTCTCCGAACAACGCCCTATACCGAGGTCCGAGTCCCGTTAGGGGACGACTTAGCTGTTGTTGCTTAGTTTATAAGTTGCTCCTCGCTGGAGGCATTCGGTGCCTCGCCACCAAGTCCAGTTCCGCTGTTAAGATTCCCTGAATCAACAGCCATTAATTTAAAAAGGCCGGCTCACTTGCTACTTAGTCACCGGTCGGTTTCGATGCTGCTTACAGTAAATTCCTTCCATACTTGTTTTATGAACATTATTTTTTTGAAATAAATATTGCTGTGTGGAAATTAACGGCTATTTGTTTGTTGCTGTGGTTCGAAATTGTGTTGATTTGGTGAATTCTTTTTGAATTGCATTTAATCTGAATTAAATTAGACTTATTGTGTTCAGCTATTTTTTTTTAAATTTTAACCCTTCTGATTGATAAAAGTATATGAAAAGTCCTTTTTATAAATTCCTACCCGGCATGCTTGATATTTTTTGTATCATTCATGGGCCATTCGATATGAAACGACACGTCGTGTCCTTCAGTGAGCGTATATGTAGGCTGCAGGCTGCAGTCCTGTCCAGTAGTCATAATAATAGTAATGTTGTCATGATCTGTAAAAGAGAAGTAACCTGTATAAATAATTAAAATAAAAATTAACATAAAAATAATCCTTTAAAAAAATACAAAAAAGTGTTTATTCAAGTTTCTTTTTAATTTCAAATTAAAGCTTTTACTAGCATTTTAGAAACAAGTAACTGCTTCATTAGCCTAGTGGTCCAGAGCGCGACTGCTACTCTAGAGGTCCTGGGTTCGATTCCCAAGTCGAGCAAAGTGTTATTGGGTTTTTCTATGAAATACCCAGTAGCAGCTCGGAGTTTGGAATTTGTGCCCGGTTGATGGCAATAGGCTCGCCCCCTATTACCTACATGGGACCTAAAACGTACCGGCGAACTGTGGGTGTACATAAGTACGCCTCTGCCTAACCTTTCGGGGAATACAGGCGTGATGGTATGTTATGTTATTAAATGGATGATGAAGTGTAAAATAATGGACTTTAACACTATTGGATATTGAAAAGAAAAACTATATCTCTGTGAATATATGACTAAAGCTACTAATGACTATAATTGTTGAAACAATGAGACTAGGTACCTAGTCTCAATTAGCAACATTGGCGGCTGCCCAGTTCCCGCTTTTGTTACTAAGAATATAAGGTGAAAAACTGATTAACGGAAAAGATTGCTGATGGCATGTCATAAATTTGAAGAAGAAGTGTTTTGTCGACAGATATTGGTTTGCCAAAGAACTTCGGATATTTAAAATTTGTCCTATTTTATCGACATGTTTTGGTTCACCACAGATCTACGGATATCTAAGAGTGTCGTGTTCTTTTCTCAGATCTTTAGTTGACAAAAGTTACTGCATATGGATGGGTTGTTTGCCACCTTGGGGGTGGCATGGTATATCGCCCTCTTACCGACTAAAAACCATCAAATGAGACCGCAGCTTTGACATTCACCACGATAATGGTAGGCTGTGATCCGGAGCAATCACCGGCCGTCATTCAAAGGAAGAGGTTTCTCTTCGCTTCCTATTTAAAATCGGTGGACCCCCAATCATTCGCTTCATGCCTCATTTATTTGCGGTTTAAGAACTGACGTAATTATTAATGCCTAATTAACCGGAAAACGACATTATTCATTTGATTGATGATTTCATTTCGATAAATAAATACCTGCAGCATACGTGACCTTCTCCTGTATGGGTTTAGATGGGGGGCTACAAAAGAGATGCATGAAAGGCATCACAAGGTATGGAACTGTGAAGAGAATGCTATGAGGAATGTGTGACGTTACAAGAATTGACAACAGTGTAAGGAATGTGTTCAAGTTCAAATAAGCTTTTACAATCAACGTTTATGAAACGTTATGATTCTAGTTGAATGGTACCAAAAGGTTGATCCTATGGAGAAGAATCCGGCAAAAAACTCAATGGAAACTCTTTTATAATAAATTGTGTCACATTCTTCACTGTTACACTATGCAATAACAGGATGTGTGAACATAGTTTGACCGAATTCGATAATATTAAACATTATTAAAATTAATGACAAGCGATGGAGTCCAGAACAATATATTTATTAAGAAAACCCAGTTCAATTTGAGGAGGTATTTAATATTAGGTATCTATAAAGTTTACATTCTTATTTCTACGTAGTTTTTTCATAAATAAAATCTAATCCTTAGGGATTAGATTTTATTTATTTTATTTAGATAAAATCTAATACACTGAGATAAATTGTAAATCGGTGGCAACCAACCAAAAGGCGGGCAACGCACTTGTGACTCCTCTGGTGTTGCGGGTGTCCATGGGCGGCAGTTATCGCTTACCATCAGGTCATCCGTCTGCTCGTTTGCTCCCCTATCCTATAAAAAAAACCTTCACTGGGTACCAAACATTGAAAGCCAGTGCCTGACCAGACCCTGGTTTCACATTTTCAGTTTTTCTATACCACTAATATGACAAACAAGGATACGGCCCGCCTGATGGTAAGCGGTTACCGTAGCCTATGGACGTTTGTAACAGAAGCGTCACACAATACACAAGCGTTGTCGGCCTTGTAAAAATCTTTACACACCCTCTTTTAGAGGGCGGGGTAAAGATTAAGGAGGAATATCCTTCTCATACAAATTATTCTCGATTTCGATACGAATACGTTCTCGAAAGTGTTCGTGCTTAAAGAAAAGAAAGAAAGAAAGAAAACTTTTTATTCTGTCTTCGTACACAAAATTACAAAAAAAAAAACTACATTAAAACTAAATTAAAACTGCTTGGGCTACTGTACGAAATTTAAAACGATTTTAAAAATAGAAAGAGAGTATCTAAGAAGGTGGACATTATACGGAATAGGATAGGATAGGAAACTGCACATTACATTATACCTACTGTACTAACGCTCAAGGTGGGTGGTATAGGTACTGTGCGAAGCCGGGGTTGAGCGTTAGTACAGTATAATTAATATAATGTGCAGTTTAACTACATATCTACTCATGTGGTTTAACTAACCAAATGTAACAGTCACAGTTGTTATTTTAGTTCAGCGGTTTTCCTAGAACGTCACAACGTATCTGTAAATCCCACTGGTTCATAAGTAGGTACATACATACTAAGGGCCAGTGCGTAAAGCTATAATACGAATTTGTTTATTGTCATCAAATGACAGACAAGCAACGCTTCGACAGTTTTCAGTAATTAACATAACCTACGCAAATGTCTCAAGTTGCAATCTGAAGTTCGAATGGACAAATGACATACGCTTTCGACAAATCGTGCGCGCACAAATGTCATCTCCATACATTTTATTTCAATTCGTTGGTCGATTCGAGCCATAGATTGCAACTTGTCCAGGCCGTCTGATATCGTCGTGTGAGTCATTGATATCCCTACACAATGGTTGAGCAACACTATGACTGAGGTATGCGTGTCATTAGTTATGACAGTTCAATTCAAAGCTACTATGGTTCTTTCTTCAAAAGGCCTGTTCTGCTATCAGCCTTATATGGCCACACTAACATCATCATCCTTCGAGCCTTTTTCCCAACTAGGTATGTTGGGTTCGGCTTGAAGTCTATCCAGCTCCGGCATAATATCAGCATTTTACACGAAGCGACTGCCATCAGACCTCCGCAACCCAATTTCTGGGCAATACCGATATTCGGAGGATAGACTGCTGGTCAGGCTTTTTTGACTACCTACCATTAACAATTGTGAAAGATGTTCCTATGACAAACCTCGCCACACTTACATAATATCTGATATTACTACTACATACTGTCTGGACTAAAGAAGGAACTGATTCTCTGAGAATAAAAAAATAATTTAATCAATAACCAACATTGATGATCTCTCCCTTGTATGGGTCTCTATACATCAGAGAGGTCAAGCTGTATATCAGGATCCATTGAATTAATTGAGATAAGAAGTCCACCAGTTTTTACGTACATGCATAAACTTGTTAATAGTGATAACAAAATTAAAATCTATTCAGTAGATTTTGCGCCAACCCGTAACAAACAGACAAGTATTAAAAAAAACACTTTTTTGTATTTGGATTTGTAGATTGCTTAGTTCTTCTAAACTGTAGGTATATTATGATATAATAATGATAATGGTTTTTTAAAAATGTTGCCCCCCTCAAGTATTTTGGGGTGTGTTATTTAGTGGGTGCTATAACAAACACATTTTTTTTTTGTTAAAAGCTTACTAGCATTGTGGGTCGCACATTACTACTTAGTAGGTATTCTTGTTAACCCCTCGTGCTAAGCTAAATGCTTGTGTTACGAGTGGGTTCACGTCGGTAGTGCAATGATCGCAAGTCCGACGCCTTAGCCATTAGGCTACCGCCGCCTCTCACACACACAAACGCCAAGACCTGGAACAACTTGTAGGCCGTACAAATATTTGTTCCGTGCGTAACCCACACCCCGTGGTGGAGAAGTCGATCGTTATTATTGGTTATATTTGTGGAAAGTCAAGTCAAACAAAGAAATTATCAGCGTGGAGTTTTGAGTCGTGCCTGGTTAATGGGACCTAAACAAAACATACCGGTGTTACTAGTATTGTATTATCTGTGCCGGTGTAGACTAGTACATCTCTACCTTACCTTTCGGGGAATATAGGTGTATGATTAGGATGGTTGGTTGCTATGGTAAGTTATTGGAAGTAGACCGATGCAAAGCCGAGGCGGTTTATCTATATTATTTTAAAAACATTGTATAAAAAAATATATACCTACCTACTTAATTTAAAAAAAACGATTTTTTTGTTGTTGTTTTATTTATAGTTACGTGTTTATTAATTAAAAACATATCATCCCATTGAATAAACCAAAATATGCAGAATACGGTAACGAGAAATAAAATTATAACAATTTTTATGATATACTTTTTTGCTGACATTATTAATTTATCCCGGAGTACACGAAAATAGAATTGTCCATAAT
This sequence comes from Acronicta leporina, assembly GCA_947256265.1. Taxonomy (NCBI): domain Eukaryota; kingdom Metazoa; phylum Arthropoda; class Insecta; order Lepidoptera; family Noctuidae; genus Acronicta; species Acronicta leporina. Next base: position 3,882,568 of record OX366540.1, on the reverse strand, counting down.
TAAGTACTTGAGGAGTCATACCTACTTAGCCGCGCTCAAGAAGAGAATGAACAAAAATTAACTCACCTTCAGCTGTAATCAATAAAAAATTCCAACTAACACACAGTAAAAGTATTAAGAATAACATTTCTTACAACATTTAAAACAACTGCCCGAACTATTGTGGTGGGAGATACTGAAAGTCACCGCTAACTGCAGTGACAATGATTTCCTGAACAAATCATGGGATGCGTGACAATGATATCATTTGAAACGTATGAAAACCAAACACTAAATACGTCAGCTTGCATGTTGTGTTAAAAGCAAAGGTATAACGTCATCAAAATGCATTTGTTTATTAGTGCGGTTATGTGTCTAGCAAATTAATAATATGACGTAAGAAAAACAGTATTTTTATGGCCGCACGTCCACTTTCCGACTATGTTCCCAATAAATTACTCGGCAATTAATTTCATACATTTTCGTTTTTATCGTGGGAGAGCCATGCTTCGGCACGAATGGGCCGGCTCAACCGGAGTGATACCACGGCCTCACAGAAAACCGGCGTGAAACAACGCTTGCGTTGTGTTTCGAGAGTCAGAGTGAGTGAGGTTACCGGAGACCCAAATCCTTTTAAAAGGCGGGCAACGCACTTGTGACTCCTCTGGTGTTGCGGGTGTCCATGGGCGGCGGTTGTCGCTTACCATCAGGTGATCTGTCTGCTGGTTTGCTCACCTATCCTACAAAAAAAGTTATTTTTTCATTTAATTCGAGGCGGCTACTTCACCACGTTGAATTTTTTTATACCTCCTATTGACTGCAAGTTTGCCTAATGTTAATATACACTACGATCTACGATGGAGCGCGCTTGCCTATAAGAAACTGATTCACTTGTGATATAAAGACACTCCGATTACATCACTCGAGAAGCAGATCCACATTTCTGAGGCCGGCGGCGAAGGACCGAATTTCCAATACTAACGTAATATCAATATAAATCGTCATTCAAACACAATTAATTCAAAATATGTTATTATTCGTATTTCAATACAACTAATCTAGGTTCCTGCTCTACCATTTCGTTCAAAATATTTCACTGGAAATAAATGTAAGCGAATGCAAATCTTGATAACTTTACCAAGTGTGGAAGGATTTTCGGGTAATTTTGCGGCACGTTTGTCGTAGCGGCTGAGCAATTGGCTTCTACTCTACGTGTTGTAGGTTCGATCCCCACACGGAACAAATATTTGTACGACAGGTAGTTGTTCCGGGTCTGGGTGTTTGTGTGTGATAATTTGTAAACGCACCCAAGGTACAAGAGAAATTCCTTGCGTAAAACTTTTTTAAATAGAAAAATAATTTATTTAGCCGGCTTTCAGATTTTGTTCAGTCAATATCATACATACATACACTCACTCTTTCATAACTCACTTACTCACTCACTATATTCACTCAATAAGATAGACAATAAAATTATTAGTATTATTAATAGCCGTATATCATATCAGAAAATCCGTTTATTTGGTCACCCTAACTAGCAAAAATAATTGTAATTGGCAAACAGGACAATATAAATTATCCTGATTTAAACTCAGAGCAAATATAATTTAAATAACGAATAGTTTTTCCTCGTGAGACAGTAACTGTAAAAGATAGTAATTAAATATTAAATGATGGATAAAAAATATGTTTTTTTTATGGGATAGGGGGGCAAACTAGGAGACGGATCACCTGACGGTAAGCGATCACCGCCGCCCATGGACACCCGCAACACCAGAGGAGTTTCAAGTGCTTAGCCCGCCTTTTAAAAGGGTTTTGGGTTCAATATGCTTTATAAAACATTTAACAAAGCTGACAACGACTGATTTATGCGTTGCTAGCAATAAAACCTTTTACACCAAGTGTTCATCATCCAGTAGCCGAGTGACTATGCCGTATGAGGACCGTGGCAAAATCATCGGGTTGGGCTTCCGATGGATGGACCTTTTGGTATAATCTGGGCCATTCTCGGCTAACAAAACATTCTCGAACTCGGTCAGCGCCTAATTTTTGAGAGACTCTTGGCCAATGCCGAGGATCACAAGATCCGCAATACTAACATTTTTTAACAGTCGTTGAGCGCGAACCGTGGTTTGTGTGTATAAAAGGACTGCTAAATCAGAGATCAGCCAAAGAGCTCCACCAGTTCTTGGGCAGCTCGCATCCATCCGCTGCCAGCTACCTTCTTCAAATCGTCGGTCCATCGTGTCGCAGGGCGTCCCACACTACGCTTGCCCAAACTTGGTCTCCACTCTGTCTGTCCTATCATCTACAGACAAGACCGGCCCACTTCCACTTCAGCGTGCTTATTCTTCGCGCAATGTCGTCAACTTTAGTTCTTTGGCGAATGACTTCGTTGCGAATTCTATCCACCAAAGAAACTCCAAGCATTGCTCTCTCCATTGCGCGCTGAACAACCCTGAACCTTGAATTTGTGGACGAGTCCCACGGTGAGTTTCCACGTTTTGGCTTCGTAAGTGATCACGGTACAAATAACATACCATCACGCCTGTATTCCCCGAAGGGTTAGGCAGAGGCGAACTAATCTACACCCACAGTTCGCCAGTATGTTTTCTCCCATGTAATAGGGGGCGAGCCTATTACAATTAACCGAGCACACATTCATAACTGCTGCGAGCTGCTACTATTTGGGAATTTCGTAGAAAAATCCAATAACACTTTGCTCGACCTGGGAATCGGACCCAGTACCTTTAGCGTAGCAGTCGTCAAATAAATTACATATTTGAATATGAAATGGAATTAAGACTAAAGAAGCTATTTTGGATATGCGTATGAATCAGTATTGTTTGTTTATAACCTATTTGTTGTTTATTAACTTACATAAATTAATGCGTCATTATTGTTATTAAGTATTTCAATCTATGAATATACATTATTTTTGACCTCAATCCAGAATCTAAATAAATACATTATTAAATGGAAAACTGGGCTGTTCCGGCCTCATCCGATGACGTTACATCCTACATTGTTTTTTTAAAACAACTTGCTTTTGCCCGCAGTTTTAGTGGGCAAACTTGGACATCCTTCAACGTCCACACATCTTGTTATCGCAATATCGTACCAGTGAAAATTGTAACATAATTTATTTTCAAAGAGTGTCCATGGAGTTTCTTGCCGGATTTTTCTCATAAGATCGACCTTTTGGAACCGTGCAACTAGAATCATAACGTTTCATAAACGCTTGTTATAAGCTTATTTGAACTTGAACTTGAACTTGCTCTGCTCACGTGAAGCTATTTTATTTTTATTTTAATCATAGGGAACAACAAACAGCTACAAAATACAGTGTTACAAAAAGAGATACACATAAATAAGTACAATATTGTAGCCCACAACGCTGTTCACAGATAAAGCTGTGGAATATGGTATTTAATTAGTAAAACGCTAGGATAATAGTTGAAGAATGATAACAATAAAAAAAACTAGACTAACTTGACTGTCGCGTCCATCTATCTACACTTGTACACGATAGAACCAAGTAATCAAAAGAGCTCCTTTAATATAAGACCCTTGAACCTACTGGGAGAACATGCAAAAATATCAATGTGTTCAAGGGTCTTATTATAGTTATCTAAGATTCTGCGAATAGGCGAGCGCAGACCAGTATTAGAATGACAAGTTGTAATATAAAATAGTCTGCCAGCGCGCACCTTTCGCTTATACACTGTTCTAGGAACAACATAGCACAACATGTTGGTCAATTCAATGCAATCGAATTTATTAGTAACGATGTTATATAGGTTCATGGCTTCTAAGTATTTGCGTCTATTTTCAAGTGATGGGAGTTTGTACTTGTTGAGTAAATCCTGATATGGCAAATAGTGACCAAAGCATCTAAAATTCATAGCACGTAGGAATCTGTGTTGAACACACTCAATAGCCTCAATGTATTTCTTATAATATGGACTCCAGACGGACACGGCGTATTCTAATTGAGAACGTATGAGAGACTTATATAGGCAAATATATGAGGAAGGTTTCTTAAAATCTAACGTCGAGCGCATAACAAATCCATAAAGCTGATACGCTTTATTTACTATTTTACTAATGTGCAAGTCTAAGCAAAGTTTGGTGTCAAGAATAATGCCAAGGTCACGGATAGAGTCCACTTTAGTTAAGGGGACATCGCACATCGTGTATGTATAATTTACGATATTTTTGTTCTTTGTAAAGTTCAAAAGATTACACTTAGGTAAACTTAACCGCAACTTATTTCCACGACAGTAGTTCGACAGTCTGTCTAGATCTTGTTGCAATAGAAGGCAGTCATTCAAATCGCGTATAGTTCTATATACCTTAAGATCATCGGCATATAGGAGGAATTTGGTGTTAAGAAAACATTGACTTATATCGTTAATATACAAAACAAATAAAAGGGGACCGAGAATAGAGCCTTGGGGTACACCGGAGGTGACCTGTGCGATGCAAGAAGAATGACCATTAATTACAACTCTCTGACTACGGTTAGTGATGTATGAAGAAAACCACCTCAACAGGTTACCACGGATTCCATTGAACGCTAATTTATTGAGTAATATTTCGTGGTCTACCTTGTCGAAAGCCTTGCAGAAGTCAGTATACACAGCGTCAACCTGTACACGGTTGTCTGCATTGTCGAACAGAAAGCTGGAGAACAGCAGGAGGTTAGTGACTGTGGACCGTCGCTTAACAAAACCGTGCTGTTGTTGGATAATAGTATTGTGCAGAATAGGATATAGTTCATTATGCACTAACCTCTCAAAGAGCTTCGACAAGGCAGACAATATGGAAATAGGTCGATAGTGTTCAACATTGCGTCTTGATCCGCCTTTGTGGACGGGCACAATATAGGCATCCTTCCACAATTTGGGCACCACGCCTTCCAACAGGCATTTATTATAAACAATAAAAAGAGGCCTACATATAGAGACGGCGGTGTTTTTCAAAAAATAAGGGGATATACCATCTGGTCCAGGTCCTTTTGATGTATCTAAAGATTTTAACTCTTTAAGTATTTTATCTTCACTAAGCGATATATCACAGATCAGAGTGTCATGTAGTGCAGTGTCAGGCGGAGGACTCCATTGAGGCAGCGACGGTGAAGCAGGTTCGAAGACGGAGTAGAAGAAGTTAGAGAACATGTTGCAGACAGAAATTGGATCACTAGATTCGGAGTTATTGTACTGAAGCTTAGCTGGTATCCCAGGTTTCTGTTTCCGATTTGAGATGTACGTCCAGAAATGCTTAATATTTTTACCCAAGTTATCCTCCACAGATCTAATATATGAGTTGAAACATTTTAGACACATTTCCTTAAAATGGCTTCTGTAGTTAGCGAATATATTGTAGTCCGAAATGTTATGATACTTCTTCCACTTAACCCACGCTTTTTGTTTCTTTTTCGAGATAGTTATAAGAGCCCTTGAGAACCAGATAGGATAACTAACAGATCTAGCACGAGATAAAGGGGTGCTTTGCTTAATAATATTATCCAACTCATCATAGAAGGTAGTTAGTGCGTCTTCGGAGTTTTTAGAGCCAAGCAGATCTGCCCAATTCGTTTGCTGTATGTTACAATTAATGTTGACAAAATTAGCTTTATGGAAATTGTATTTATGTAGGGGGATCTTAGTCAGAGGGGAGATTTTAATATCCAAGCAAGTCTCACAGGTTAAAGCAGGGTGGTAAGTGTCGATAGGTAGTAGCGCAGTAGTGGAACGGGAAACCATGCAGGCGTTGTTAGATATTATTAAGTCAAGTATTTTGCCTTTGTCATTAACTACATTATTGAGTTGAGAAGCACCAAGAAATGAGATGAGATTATACAATTCAACACAGGTCACAGACGCCGCAGAGTTGAGGGAGACAGCACTGGAGGAATCCATAACAGAGGATGCTAACCAATTAGCCTCCGGTATATTGTAGTCACCCAGAATATAGAAGCTGCCAACAGTAGGATGACTCAACACTTCCTGCAATGTTTCGAAATGCTTGTTGTACACTAATGAAGAAGTCTTAGGTGGTATATAGGCAGCACTTAAAATATGTCGTTTATTATTACACGTGCTTTGCAATTCAACAATGAGGTGTTCGATATAGCTATGTAAAAGGTCTCTACGCTGAGTTAGTGCGAGATCCAGCTCAGACGGCTTGAGAGAGCTCAGAATTGCAACCAGTACACCGCCACCATCCTGTTTATTTGTGGCAATACGATCACGGTCGCATCGAAATACCGTATAACGCTGGTCTATGAACTCACTGTCGTAGATTTCAGGTGTCAGCCAAGTTTCAGTTAATACCAAAATATCATAAGTGTTCATAAGGATGTTCGTATATAGATGGTCTAGTTTTGTGCGAATGCCCCTGCAATTTTGGTAGAAGATCGTTAAATGTTTATTAGACATTTATGACACTATAATATAAGTATATGCTTACAATATGAGAGTGATCATACAGTGAATAGAGAATAATCGTGCAAATAGAATTAAAAAACAAGGATAGATCCTATATTAGGATTAGAAATTCAACAGTCATGGTCTCTTCTTTGTATGGGTCTGTATACATCAGGGAGGTCAAGCTGTATCTACGGATCCGTTTAATTAATTAAGATAAGAAGTTCACCAGTTTTAAGTTGGTGTATATAGTTTCTACCATTGATGCTACAACGTAGGTACACACATTTACAGAATATGTAAATGTGTGTACGTTGTAGCATGTCTAAGGACACCTAGTTCCATTTGTCGCTTTGATGGTGTCCGTTTTTTACCACATAGTTTATTTATTATCTAGAAATGATATAGGGTTCTCAAATAATGTGAATCCTCGTTTAATATTGTCGACTTCGGTTAAACTTGGACATCCCCCAACGTTCACACATCTTGTTATCTTGTTATCGCAATATTGTACCAATGAAGATTGTAACTTATTTTATTTTAAAAGAGTGTCCATGGAGTTTCTTGCCGGATTCTTCTCCATAGGATCAACCTTTTGGAACCGTGCAACTAGAATCATAACCAACGTTTCATAAACGCTTGTAAAAGCTTATTTGAAATAAAACCATTTGATTGATTGATTGATAAAAAAAATAAAATCTATTCAGTCGTTTTTGCGCCAACCCGTAACAAACAGGCAATTTTTAGGTTCGGACACGTTTATATACTCTAATCCCTCTTTTTTAATATATTCAATGTAAACACTGCTTTTTTACAATTTTATAATAGTAGAGAAGAAGAAGATTTAAACGGACCAGTCAGACATCGATATCTCCCACGAATGTGTATTTTAAAATTAAATAAATAAACTAGAGGTCCTGGGTTCGATTCCCATGAGGGAAGAGTACACAAATCATGTCTAATTGCGTTTAGTTAGCTTGTACATAGTTTCAATTATGTACAATTATTAATAACTTCTATGTACAGCGCCATCTATCCTACCTCTTGTAAAACGGCCTCACAGAAAACCGGCGTGAACAACGCTTACGTTGTGTTTCGCCGAGTGAGTGAGACAAACCCTTTTATAAGGCCGGAAAGAACTTGCAACTCCTCTGGTTTTGCGGGTGTCTATAGGTGGCGGTAATCGCTTACCATCAGGTGATCCGTTTGCACATTTGCTCCCTAACCCCATAAAAAAACAGATGCTAGGTAGCATATTTGAAACTCGTTGCCTTGCAAACATTTTATTATCAGACTGATGGCTGATGCTAAGAAAATAATTACATAAATTATGTTCTCTTCTCTTCTCTACTATTATAAAATTGTAAAAAAGTTGTGTCTGTACATTGAAGATATTTAAAAAAAAACACGTGGGTTATGGTAAATAAACGTCTCCGAATCCGAAAATGTGATTTTTAAAATTCTTGTCTGTTTGTTACGAGTTGGCATGAAAAATACTGAATAGATTTTAATTTTGTTATCATTGATAGAAAGTACCTACATGCTCCAACTTAAAAACTGGTGAACTTTTTAACTCAATTAATTGAACAGAAGATATAGCTTGACCTCTCTGAGACATATAGAGACCCATAAAAAGAAGAGATCATCACTGTTAGTTTGTGATTAAATTATTTTTTGGGTTCCATTTTTAGTCTTAATATATATAGGCTTCATGTGAGCGAAGCCAGGGGCAAAAGCTAGTTGTCACTAGCTAATCTAGACTAATCCTACTAATATTATAAGCGTGAAAGTTTGTGAGCATGTTTGTATGTTTATTGCTTTTTCACGTCAGAGCGGCCGAACGGAGCTGGATAAAATTTGGCACTGAGATAGATTAAGGTCTGGAATAACACAGTCTACTTTTATCCGGGTCGAACCCAATTCTGTAGTAGACGAAGTCGCAGGTAGAAGCTAGTATTACACTCATGTTTGTTAAAATTTCATGCGTTGCGTAGACACTGGCGCCCTCTACTTCCAGTAACTTTCTAGCAGCTGCATTTTATTGATACCGACGCTTAGGCCCACTTGCACCAACTTTTTAAATGTGTTTAAATCGTATTGAAACACGAAATTTCTATGAAAATTTGTGTTTAAATACAATTTAAATATATTTAAGAAGTTGGTGCAAGTGGCCCTTAGAGTAGGTAGGTATTTTTATAATAGTTAAGGTGATCTCATATGTTATATAATTTAAATATATGATTGATCAATTACTATAAGTAGGTGTTTATTTCTATGTGTAGGAAACGTAAAATAAATTAACTCATAATTTTCTATATTATAAGTCTGTCAAATAATTTATACTATTCAAATTGTATGTGATTATAAATAATGATCGTCATTTATTTAACGTTTTTATTAAGATAGTGTCGTTTTTTACCTGGAATACAATTCTCAATGTAAAAATTCGCAAAGCATGCGAAAGTGTGGATAGGAACACTGTGTTAAGAGGTTTTGAAGTCTCCCATACATTTTGCACTCGTTCATCTGTCCGAGCATAGATATTTGGGCGGCTCTTCGCGCATGCGTACAAAGCAGCGCCCTGCTTACCCAGTCGGAGACAAAATGGCTACCCGACGGATCGTCTCCAATTGATTTTTTTTCCCCCACAAAACTAGTTACCACACTCATTTCAGCTTTACTGTGTTATAGTAAATAATTTAAAATCAACCGCATACCACGTACTGAGTTGGTGTAAAAATAAATTGTTGTGTTCAGGTTATGACCTGATTGTGTCTCGTGTATAGTTATTACATGTTAAATCGTTGGTTATTCTAACAAATGTATAGACTTAAGTGTTTTATGCTGCCCCGGGGTCGATCCAGTATACGTAAGTAAATTATCCTTCATTTATTTCACTGGTTCAGTTCAGTTTGTGTGACCTAAAATCTGCTTAATGCAGTTAGTAACACACCGACAGATATAAGGCGTTAACTGTGCCGAGTTAGCGAAAGAAAAAAAAAAGAAGTTAATTTCTGCGGCATTCTCTTTTCAATTTCAAAACTTATTTTCTTGAATTATATCTCGAAAAAGCTCGATTTTCAAAAAAGAATGTGACGTGCTTAGGATTACGGATTTAAAAAAATGAGTGCAAGAATGACATAACATTAATGAGTAATACATAATGTTCGGCCGTCGAAGTGGTTTTCCCTGAATTTTTGGAATCCTAGTTTCATCTCACTCTCACTTATATCGCTGTCTCTGTCTGGCTACGTTCCTGAATGGGTGTTTGGCATGCGCTGTTCTCTCCTAGCTATGTCTGGACAATTTAGTGATCATTTTCTTCATGTTTCACGGGCGTTTTTTTGGTCAATGTCACGCTTGACACACTTATTATGCATCTAGAAATTGTGTTAAAGGCTAATCTGATTATCGGCCTTTGCAACCGTGTTTAAATCGTATTAGTAATCTAAGAGATGAACTAAAAAATCGACAGATCGATCCTTGCCGAAAGAGGTTAGGTTTAATGTGAGATACGTCACTTAAAAAATAATTAAAAAATTTCACATAAGTACAATTTTAATTCATATTTGAAATGCTGCCAGAAATAGCAATTAATAGACTTATGTAACATTTATGTCTAAAATAATATGTGCATTAAACTCATCCTGAATTAACGTTAGTGTTTAATTTGAATAAATATAGCCGAGATGTTAAAAAAAATACATCAATAAAATATTACATTCTACTATTGAATTCTCTTCTAAAATTTTCAATTTTCAACGTCTTCATCATAAAACATCTAGTAAGATGAGATCTTAGATTCATATCTCTTATACTAGCGTTTGCCCGCTACTTCGTTCGCGTAGGTTTATACGTAGTCTAATACTTTAAATCATAGGTAATCCACTACGAAAAATATATACCATATAAATAATAAGACGTGGTGAGCATGTTTTTGCACGGACAACCAGGTAACATAACAAGCTTACTGTGATTTTTGTCATACAGATTTGAAATTTGTACATAGATGAATACTAGACAAGTGTTTCGGGTTTCGCATAAACTAAAAATAATATTCTATTATTTTAAAAACATTTTTTTAAACGTCATTAAGTACTTCCCAATGCCAAATTATCTCTAAAAGTAACGGTAGCTTTGAAACCTATTTTTTTCAGAAACGTTTAAAAAATAAAAGATATTTTTTTTAGGCAGGAGTTTTGGCAAGGGTCGGGAAAACAATTATATTATAATGCTCCTGGCCTTTGTTCCGACTATGTTGGGGTCGGCTCCCCGACTAGCCGGATGTGGTTGAATATCAAAAGGTATTGTTATACTACCTTAGTATCATGGGGGCTAAGTGCTTGGTTTTATTCTCCGTAGCTTGTAGATTGGGGTACATAAACTAAATTCTGAGATTATAGAAACTGTTTCGTAATAAGTCTACTTTGGTTACTCTGCATTGCCAAATATATGTGCTAAAATTTTTTTTTTTTTTAAAAAAAGCTTACTAGCAATGCGGGTCACACATTACTAGTATTCTTGTTAACCCCTCGTGCTAAGCTAGATTGCTTGTGTTACGAGTGGGTTCACGTCGGTAGTGCAATGGGTGGGGTTCGACCCGGCAACCACATGATCGCAAGTCCGACGCCCTAGCCATTAGGCTACCGACGCTTCAAATTATTGTGTTCCAGTTTGAATTAATCCTTCAAACCGAATACAACAATGTAACAATATGTCAAATGCATAAATTACTTACATAAGTTTTAAAAAATTGTAAAATCGCCTTTAATAACAATAAAATAATGTTGTGTGCTCGATTTAGATTTCGTCTAAATCTTTTTTATCCTATACTAGCGACCCGCCCGCGGTTTCACCCGCGCTACCCCGTCCCTAAGAGTCGTAGCGTAATATTAAATAGCTTAAAACCTTCCTCTTGAATCACTCTATCTATAAAAAAAACTGCATCAAAATCCGTTGCGTATTTTTAAAGATCTAAGCATACATAGGGACAGACAGCGGGAAGCGACTTTGTTTTATACTATGTAGTGATGTCTATGTTCACCAATTACTCGAAGACGCCTGCACCGATTTGGAAAATTCTTTTTTGTTTCAAAGGGTATATAATGTTGATGGTTCAATCCAAATTTCAAGAAGCGAAGTTGAAGCGGCGGTAGCCTAATGGCTAGGGCGTCGGACTTGCGATCATGTGGTTTGCCGGTTCGAACCCCACCCATTGCACTACCGACGTGAACCCACTCGTAACACAAGCATTTAGCTTAGCACGAGGGGTTAATAAGAATACTAGTAATGTGTGACCCACATAGCTAGTAAGTTTAAAAAAAAAAAGAATGTCAGTAACCCAAGGACGAACACTTTCGAAAAAGTAGTCGTATCGAAATCGAGAATAATGTATGAGAAGGACGTTAATGAATGTGATGAAGCGTAAGTGATGTGCCAGGATCGTAGCAAGTGTAGTCTCTGCCTACCCCAACGGGAGACAGACGTGAAAATATTTATGTATGAGATTTGTAGCAGAAAACTCTCGATTTCGATATGAATACGTTTTCGAAAGTGATCGTGGTTGGGCTACAGAATACAAAATTTTCACCGACTTCCAAAACAGTTTTGCACATAACTTATTTTTGTTATTGAAGACGACTTTACTTCTTGTGGCTGATCGTTCACCTGAGCCCGCCAAATTCAAATTTCAATTGGTTATTCGCAATTTGTAGGTCTTTAGCACATTCTAGATTCCTAGCTGTAGTAATTGCGCCCTTAGCTATACAATATTCACAACTGAGCATTAAAAACTTTGCTTGTAAATCGATATTGTAGCTAAAATTAGGTACAATCGTCATTTTTGGCCAAAATTGACGATTGTACCTAATTTTAGCTTCTTTAACGTTTATTAAGCAAAGTTTTTAATGCTCAGTTTTGAATATTGTATAGCTAATGCCGCAATTACTACAGCTAGGAATCTAGAATGTGCTAAAGACCTACAAATTGCGAATAACCAATTGAAATTTGAATTTGGCGGGCTCAGGTGACCGATCCGCCTTAAGTATAGTAAAGAAGTAATTTGCTGGTTCATAATATTTTGACTTATGCTACTATTGAATTGAATTCAGTCAACGAATTGACGTGTTTACGTCTCAGTGACGACGGCATTTCAATCATCATGCTTGTATTGTACACGAAATTAATTTGACGTTCGGTGTTGTCAATTAATGATGAAAATTACCGTCATCGGCGCGAGTGGGTTGACTCTGCGGTCATCTGATTGACATGAGGTATATAGGCATTGTAACATACCATCACGCCTGTTTTCCCCGAAGGGTTAGGCAGAGGCGTACTAATGTACACCCACAGTTCGCCGGTATGTTTAGGTCCCATGTAATAGGGGGCGAGCCTATTGCCATTAACCTGGCACAAATTCCAAACTCCGAGCTGTTACTGGGAATGTCATAGAAAAACCCAATAACACTACTCGACCTGGGAATCGAACCAGGACCTCAAGCGTAGCAGTCGCGCTCAGGATCACTAGGCAAATGAGGCAGTTTATTATAGGCATTATGTTATTTATGTATAGATAATTGGTTCTAATTTATAAAACTAGTCTAGTCTAGTGGTCGTTAGTGCAACTTTTACGCTACAGGTCGTGGTTTCCATTCCCAGGTCGATCAAAGTATTATTGTTTTTTTTATGGGATAGGTGAGCAAACAGATCACCTGATGGTAAGCGATAACCGCCGCCCATGGACACCCGCAACACCAGAGGAGTCACAAGGGCGTTGCCCGCCTTTTAAAAGGGTTTGGGCCTCCGGTAACCTCACTCACTCGGCGAAACACAACGCAAGCGTTGTTTCACGCCGGTTTTCCGTGAGGCCGTGACCGTGGCCCATTCGTGCCGATTAGAATTTCATCAAATGAAAAGTGGCAATCATTACCACGCCTAGGCACGTCTATAACTCGTCACATTATTATAAGTACCAACAGATTACACCCCGAGGTGTAATAAATTGAGTGTCACTTGTCATAGAAGCTCAAGAGAATTAACGTCATCCAATTAAAGGTATTACAAACACACAGCGGAGTAAACAAACCACATAATAATTCATGTCATGTGTTTCTTTCTATTCCTGAATGCACAATTCATGGTTTGTTCACCTTTTAGAGTTCCTTAGACAACAAGGTATCCTTATAGTTTAAATAAATAAATATTCTAGGACTTTTTTTTTTACACAGCACCATCTAGTCCCAAACTAAGCAGAGCTTGTACTATGGGTACTAGACAATGGATATAATACATATATACTTTTTTTTTGTAAATACATACTTATAATACAAAAGAAACACCCAGACGAACACAAACACTTATATTCATCACATATTTTTTTGTGTTCTGTGGGAATCGAACCCACTAAACCACAGAGGTCGACGAGGTTGTCGTCGAGATTAAATGATAATTTGCTAAAGGTTATCTTTTTGTATATTTTTGCGTATGGAAAATGCCACAAAATATTTTCCACCATTTTCTAAAATGAATCCCGCTTTTCCCCGAAACAAAATCTGGCAACACTGACCTCTCTGTATGAAATGTTGCATTTGGGAGAATTTGTGTTTGTAAACGCACCCACGATACAGGAGAACATCCTAGTGTGGGGCAACGTTTTATTAAAAAAAAAAGAAATAGCAGGGTTCTTAGCGTACTCAATCGCAATAAACTCACTCTTGGGGCGGTTTTTACGTTTAGGATTGTGGTGGGGCTGCCCCGATTCTGCAGCGCCTCGGGCATGTTCGCGGAGGCGCGTACCGCCTGTTTTCACACGACTATCCGTAGGCGGAGCATTTCCCTTGTGCGCAGAGTACGGGCCAGCTCTAGCGCTGTCCGAAGTCGAGTCCTGGCGATGATTGCTGACAGGTTAGATTGCCCCTACATGCTGCATTGCTGCAACAGGCATGTTCAGGCAAAGCCGTTTTGTAGGCGTTATTAATTTTAATTTAATTTTTATGTCAAAATTTTTCTGTTAATCACATATTATTTTTATTTGTATTTGAGTTGTAATTGTATTTGGTGTAATTGTTTTAATTGAAATTGTCTTTTATGGGTCTCGTTGCCCGAAATAAATTAATTTTATTTATTTATTTATATATTTACCCTCGGGAGGAAAAATAACTAGAATGTGAGCTATACACCTACATATAATTGTTGAAAAAATAAAAATATACTTAAGTTTCGCTGGGTAGGCGAATGATCGCTGTTTATTCAATTCCATTTACCATTTTGATTTACTTATAGGTAAGTAAAACCACAAAATCTATGCAGCACTCCAGTTTCGAGGAATTAGGTTAAATAAAATTACTACGCAAATATAATGCTGGATATTATTAAGAAACACTTCTTCAGAAAATTCCGGAATTTATCAGTAAACCGTGTTTCTGGTAAAAATAAACCAGCACAGTACCAGTAAGATTTAGATTATTGTCACACTGTACAAAATTTTAACAAACAATTACCAATGAATTTACCGAATTACACTTTGCTCGAACTGGAAATCGATCCCAGGATCTCATGGTCAGCAGTTCCATGCGCATTATGTTCAAATTAGTCCTTGTTATTTGCGTCATACAATATGGCCGTCATTTGCACCGCGTGTTAGCAAATATATTTAATTGGATGACATAATTCTGATGTCTGAGTAACATCATCTGACGCTAGGTCATTTTATTGAGCTAAATCCACACTATTTTGAATCAACTAACTATTTTCAACCGTGGGAGAGACATGCTTCGGCACGAATGGGCCGGCTCGACCGGAGTGATACGGCTGCCTCGGAGAAAACCGGCGTGGAACAGCGCTTACGTTGTGTTTCGCCGAGTGAGTGAGGATATCGGTGGCCCAGACCCTTTTAAAAGGCGGGCAACGAACTTGCGACTTGTAATGAGGCGATCCGTCTACTCGTTTGCCCCCTATGTCATAAAACAATACTATTATAATATTTTTAAGGTGGTAGCACTGCTGACTTCGTGTCGGTTGGTACCACCGTATTGCCGAATATTTTGCCGCTAAGCAATAATGTTCACGATAATGTGGAAAATTACGACTTTGTAGAATTATTAATTAGTGTAGTGGTCCTAAGCGTGATTGCTACGCTAGAAAGCCTGGGTATTGATTCTCAAGCCGAGTATTGTGTTTGGTTTTTTTTTTATAATTTCGCATTAGTAGCTCCGAGTTCGGAGTTTAGTTTCGTGGAGCTTGCCCCTTATTTCACTGGACCTAAACATATGGGCGAACATAATTATGTTGTATTTGTCAAAACATAGATGTCGTTAGTTGCATGTATACCTATTTTTTTTATCGACTGTACCGTTTTATGGGGGCGGAAATTAGTCTTGGAGTAAAAGTCGTACTTGGCTTGCTTTCCCCTGGGATTTGTGTCATTCGCTACTACTGTGATAGTTATCGACTGTACTGTACTTAATTCCTCTGCAGGGCTAGCATGGGCTGGGGATAAACATTTTATCCACCGGTTATCTCCACTGACAAGGGAAAAAATTATTTTATCCACCTGCCAAAGCACGACAACTGGGGGAAAGAGAATTATATCACTTTTTGACATTAGACGTGGATATTCATCCCCCGCCTATAGCATGGGGACTAGTGGAAGAGAAAAATTAAAGTTATTTTGACATAACAAAGGGACAAATTTATCCTCTTCTATATGAGGTGGGTTTAAGTTTCTCTCCAAAGTAAATTTTGTAAAATAATATTTTTAAAATGTCTCGTGCTTACTGGAGCTTAGCGTTGTCGTCGGAAAGGGAGAAAATCGAGCGAAAACTGTACCGGCGTTCGATTCGCGATTCGAGCAAGCCATTTGAATTACCCGACACAGAATTCCGCCGGCTATTTCGTATGCACAAGGATTGTGTCCATTATTTGTGCCAGGAACTAAACGAGGCTTTGAAACCATCAAACACAGCAGATGGACTACCAGTGCACATCAAAGTAAGAAAACAACCCGTAATCGTATCGTATATTTACCATAAGTAGGTAGCAGCTACTGCACCTTCATATTTTCTACATTTATACTCACCTACTTACTTACATATTTTAGGTACTCACAACCATAAGAATACTGGTTTTCTTATAATGGCAACAATTTCGGGGATAAGCGTTTCCCCTGTTTTATCCACCGTGGATAGTTTATCCACCCATGTCGCCATGCTCGGAGGGTGGACAAAACTGAGCGAGGGAAATATCATTTTGTCCTCTCCCCATGGATAAAATATCTCCGGCCATGCTAGCCCCGCTGAGGTATCTACTTACCTCATATAATTTTTTGACAGCTTTTACTAGTGGCGCCTCCTAGTGACTGTATCTCACACTATCACAGTTACACGATCACGAGGATTCTATTCTTAGTGCCCACAAACGAGGCCTGGCTTAAGTGTATGTAATAGGCCGCTACAAATCACATTCAAATATGGAACACGGGTTCAATCTAAAGAGGTTCACGTTCAATAAAAAAATTACCAACTGTCAAACAGTTCAACGACCTATTGACATGAATTTTGGTGGTATGGTCTGCAAAACAGACTGGTGTTTTTTTTTAAATTGGTTTTTCATTTTGAATTACAATGTACTTAAGAGGCAGACATACCATCACGACTGTATAAGAAGACTTAGGCACTAATGTACATCCACAAATCGTTGTGTGTTGGTCAGCTTATGGGCACAAATCCGAGCTGCTACTCATATTTACGTCGAAAAACCCAATATAGCTTTGATCGATTTGGGAATCGAACCCAGGAACTCTACCGTAGCAGTCGCGCTTTAAACCAATAGACGAATGAAGCAGTATCAATTAACGTTTAATTTATGAAGCCTGATATGCCGACGGTATACAAACTATGAATAAATGTGACTCCCTATTTACGCTCGTCTGAATTGAGGATTTCCTATGCTAGGGCTTGCTAATATGTGATCTTTGACCTTTATCAGTAGATATTGTAACTAGTAGAAAAATTTACAAATACTAACACGAACATGTTTCGTGTTGTCTCTGAAACTTTAGTCAATCTGACCTTGTCAAATTTCAATGATCTGAACAGAACACGATATCCCTGAAAACCAGCGCTGTAGGTGTTCTGATTTCCGACACTTACACGAAATTATTAGACATTGAAACGAAACTACTTTTTACGGATTTTATCGCGATATATTTCAAGACCAAAGGATACGGTGAGCTCGTTCTGCGTGAATCGGATCGCTAATACCTAATTAACAAAATGTTAATAATTTTAACATTAAGACGTTCAACACCTCAGTCTATCCGTGACCATGGATGCTGGAAAGGTTCCGAAATAAATAAATAAATATCAATATACCGCGATAAAGCTGTAGGTGTTGTTTAGTTGCGACACCCCAGCAGTTAAGCGTACCGAGATGGCACACATCCTCTTAATGATTTTACGCTTACTAAATTCCTCTATACTATTTACTCATTTTTAATCTTGTCTGTTTATTGTTATATTGCTTTCCACTAATACAATGAATTATTAAAATATTATGCTTTGATATTTTAAGGTGCTATGTTTACTAACATTACTTTAACATACCATGACGCCTGTATTCCCCGAAGGGTTAGGCAGAGGCGTACTAATGTACACCCACAGTTCGCCGGTATGTTTAGGTCCCATGTAATAGGGGGCGAGCCTATTGCCATTAACCGGGCACAAATTCCTAACTCCGAGCTGCTACTGGGAATTTCATAAAAAACCCAATAACACTTTGCTCGACCTGGGAATCGAACCCAGGACCTCTAGCGTAGCAGTCGCGGTCAGGACCACTTGGCTATTGAGGCAGTAGCATTTATAATATACTAACATTATAAATGTTATTATTATGTTGGTACCTCTTTCGTTTTGGTCATAGACACAAAAATCTATAAAAGTAGTTGGCTGGGTTGCCAGCTGCCAATTTTCTCGGCCAGCATGGGATAGTTGCTGGACTTGGCCAGCATGGGTCAGTGGCTGGCCAGCATGGGACAGTAACCAAATGGGTTGATGGTGAGTCTTACCTTGTAAATACATAATTATCTCATCTCATGGTGATATATAATGATTCCAATTCCGCATGACATAAATGGTATCACAATTATGGTATGCCGAACTTGTTACTTCTTTACTCTTTACGATGATTATAATTATTATAATTATATCTACAGGTTGAGTTATTTATCATGCGTACCGCGAGAATGTGGAATGAGCGTCCTGAGTGGGTCTTCCCTTTATATATAATCTGGATGTCTTTAAATCACGAGTGAATCGGTTTCTTATAGGCAGTGATCAACTTGCGGTTAAGCGTAAGCCTATAAAGAAGTAAAAAAAAGGTGGGTGAATGTTTTGAAACACAGATTTCAGAGATATCATTACTTACCATCACGCTTGTATTTCATGAAGTGTAGGTCAGAGGTGTAAGTACCTACCTACTAATGTACCTACGCCTTCATTCACAGGTATGTTTAAGCTTAAGTAATTTAATAGGGGCCGACCCTATTACCACTAACCTGACACAATCTGTTACCGAGAATGTCATAAAAAAAACCCAATTACACTTTACTCGATCTGGGAATCGAACCTGGGAACTTTAGCGTAACAGTCGCGCTCACGAGTATTACATAAATATATTACATGAATATTCTCTGTATGTCACTCAACTCTTCCTAAACGGGCGGACTGATTCTCATATTGTTTGAGTGATGGATTGATGCTAGTTTAGATTCTCAATTGGTTACGATAGGTGGCGCTGAAATCGGGTTCTAGGTTTTCATTTTTATAGTGCAGGACAACGGTTGCCAGCTATATTGACGAATACCACAACTAAATATTTTTTTTAAAGAAAATTGGGCACATTGCAAATTAAAATACTATTTTACTTGCTTTTTCTACACTTGCCCGAATGTATTTTCTATCTAAAACTGTTGTAATAAGCTTTCAAATTGACTACGTTGTCCCACACTGATTCAACTTTATAGCGCAGCCTGTATATTGAGTCCCATCAAATACTTGTAGTCATGGTGTCAAGGTTTACATCTCTTTTGGGTAAGTACAAAACATTTTTTCTTTTTTATTAAGTAGGTAGGTACCTACTGGGCGGGGCACATATCTCATAGCACTGATTGCCACTGGGGTAAACAGGTTCTCGTGTGAAGACCACGCACCGGAAAACGCAGTGTGGGGCCTCCATGAGATGAACAGAAGACCTGGTATAGGTCACTGGGAGTAGTTTTGTTATGGGGGCCAACGAGTAGACGAATCACCCACCAGAGAAGTCGCAAGTGCGTTACCCGCCTTCTAAAGGGGTTTGGGCCTCCGGTATTCTCACGCACTCGGCGAAACACAACGTAAGTGTTGTTTTACGCCGGTTTTCTGTGAGGCCGTGGTATCACTCCGGTCGAGCCAACCCATTCGTGCCGAAGCATGGCTCTCCCATTATGAAAGTCGAAATGAAAGAAAAACTGATTTTGAATTAGTTTTCTACGTCTACATATATCTGCTGACAGGCGTGACATTTAATAATTAAAAAAATAAAGATTTATTAAATTATTACACTTTATTTTTTAACTGCCTCGTTAGTCTAGTGGTTTCAAGTGCGACCGCTACGCTAGAGGTCTTGGGTTCGATTCCCAGGTCGAGCAAAGTGTTATTGGGTTTTTCTATGAAATTCTCAGTAGCAGCTCGGAGTTTGGAATATGTGCCCGGTTAATGGCAATAGGCTCACCCCCTATTACATGGGACCTAAACATACCGGCGAACTGTGGGTGTACCTTAGTACACCTCTGCCTAACCCTTAGGGGAATACAGGCGTGATGGTATGTTATTTTTTAATTATTTATTTATTTATAATATTAGTACTTGCGTTTTATTCTTTCTTTTAATTAACTTCCTACGTAAGTTTTTCTTCAATTAACAAAAAGATATTTTTTATTCAGCTGTACTTAATTGTTAAAATTAAGTAAAGTGCCTTTATTAAATTCTTATTTTAAATTATAGGATCTTAAAATCCTGTTTACCTTTTAGACGTTAATCTTGTCTTTAGCTGGTATCTTTAGCTTATAAGTCATAGCAGGCCCAACGCCTTCAGTCAAGGCATTGCGCCGTCCGAGCACTGACGCGTAGCACTCTCTCTGCTTATCGCAAATTACCAGTGAGTCAGTGACACGTGATAAATGATCGTAAAGTGATAAAATATATTCCGATTTCAAATTTTAGAATTAAGTTTTTGACTCGAGGTTTTTTATAATTGACTCAAAAGTTTTTTCGATATTTTTATTGGTAAAAAAAGTTTTGAAAGTGTCGTGTGATCTTTGGAGATTTATTAGAAATTCGGTGGGTATTTTAGTTTAAGTTACTTTTACAACGTAATATTATTATTGTTAGTTGCTCAGATGATTAAAATAAAATTATTTTATATTTTCAAGATTATGTAAATATACAAATTGCAAATGCGAATCGGGACCTTCTAGATATTAATAAAAATTAAATAGCTAAGTACTTACTTAGTTACTTAATTAAGTATATTAAAAAAGAAATTATTTTTGAATTTTTTTTCGAACAGTAAAATATTTTTATTTAAAAACATTTATCCTACAAATGCGAAAGTTTGTGAGGATGGATGGATGGATGTTTGTTACTCATTTAAGCCAGAACGACTGAACGGATCTGGACAAAATTTGGGACAGAGATAGATTATGTCCGGAATAATACATGGGCTTTTTATCTAGGTCAAACCCAATGCTAAAGTCCACGCATATGAAGTCGCGGGCAGAAGCTAGTAAGTTCAAAATGTGAAGGCAAGTTTTGACATAGCAGGTAGGACTCGCGGTGGCTTAGTGGTCATAGCATCTGGTGTATCTTACCAGAAGACTCGGGTTCGAATCTTGCCTGGGATTGAAAGCCACACTTTCCCTTATATCATTCAGTATTCACATGCACATCCTAACATCAAGAAATTCGTTATCGTCACAGTTTCAAAACCGTCGGACGAATTATTACGTGTATTCGTATCAGTACATTCGAGCAAAAAAGTGATTTGTCAAATTATCTAACTTCTTCTATCAATTGTCACAGTTTTTTTTCCAGTAATGTGAGACGAACATTACTAGTATTCTTGTTAACCCCTCGTGCTAAGCTAAATGCTTGTGTTACGAGTGGGTTCACGTCGGTAGTGCAATGGGTGGGTTTCGAACCGGCAACCACATAATCGCAAGTCCGACGCCCTAGCCATTAGGCTACCGCCGCTTTTTGTTGTTCGTTTTATCACACGATATTAGGTATCTGGACCGACGGCTTCTGAGACACGCAGGGGTCAACCATCCATAGATTGACCGCGGTAAGAGCAGATTAACCCAAGCCCCTTATTATAAAAAAAACACCAACCCATTATACTGTCCCACTGCTGGGCACGGGTCATGGGATGAGAGGGATATGGCTATAGTCCACCACGCTGGCCTAGTGCGAGTTGGCAGACATCACACGCCCGTCGAGAAAGTCTCTCAAGCATGCAGGTTTTCTCACAATGTTTTCCTTCACTGTTTAAGCGCGTGATAATACTTTGAAAAGTTAGAGGTGCGTGCCTTAGATTCGAACTCAAGGCCTTTGACTTGGCAGTCCAAGGGTGATATAACATCACTTTTCTATCACGGCATCAAAATAGGTATCAATATTTTTTCATTACCATTCATTCATCTTCTATACTATTATATAAATCTGAAGAGTTTGTTTGTTTGCTTGAATGCGCTAATCTCAGGAACTACAGGTCCGATTTGGGCGGAAGCTAGTATTATAATAAACTGCATATCCTTCAAGGTCTGCTCATCCCGCATGGAAAGGAAGTGTGTAGTGCAATGTAAATGTTAAGCAATACCGAGGAGAGTCGCGTGTGCACAGAATAATAAGCAAATGGAGTACTCAGTAACCCCTACGTGAATACGCTAATAAGTTGTAGTAACCAAAAGCCGTCGGAGTCACTAGTAAATTTCTTTAAAGTGATTCTCGTGAGTAAGTACGAACTACTCTGAGTGATCAATCAACCTGCTAGACGCTTGCTGCGGCCAGTTATGGGCCATATTTAATATATGACTCCACCGTGTGTCGGATAGTACCTCAGTAAAGCAGTCGGTCCCGGTTGTAATACGAACAAGTCCAAAAAGCCTAAAAATTAGCTTATTCTTAGGCTATTAGCATTGTTCAGGTACCATGTAATAGGCGGGAAAACTATTGCCATTGACTGGGCACAAATCAAAGCTCCGAGTTGCTACCTACTGAGAATTTCATAAACCATAAAAACTGCTCGACCTGAAAATCGAATCCAGGACCTTTAATGTAGCAGTTAAGCTTAGAACCGCAGGGCTAATCTATTATCTGGTTAAACTAGAAACCGATTTTACATAGTTGTTGTCTTGTATATTTTATTTTGACACCTAGCTTCTGCCCGCGACTTCATTTGCGTGGAGTTCGTAATTGGGTCCGGCCTGAATAAAAAGTAGCCTACGTGTTATTCAAGACTTTAAAGTCTACCTGCGTGCCAAATTTAACCAGTTCCGTTCAGCCGTCACATCCATACATCCTCATAAACGTAGGATATATAACGCAATAGCGACCCGCCCGCGGTTTCACCCACGCTGCCCCGTTCCTAAGAGTCGTAGGATTACGTTAAATAGCTTAAAACCTTTATCTTGAATCACTCTATCAAAAAAAAAAAAAACGCATAAAAATCCGTTGCGTAGTTTTTAAGATCTAAGCATATATAGGGACAGACAGACGGTGGGCAGCGACTTTATTATATACTATGTAGTGATTCGCTACGGATGTAATGGTATTATATAATTGAATAAATAACTATTTCTTTGGAAAGATACATAGTATACATAATAGTCCGTGTTATTAATTGGACATAAATCCAAACTTAGGGCTGCTATTTCCTAATTTCATTGGTTTTTGTCTGCTCACTCCATTTGCTTAAGAATCTGCGCTCGTGCGTGACTGTAATGTGACTTTCTACAACATCAATATTGATTTCAAATAGCTTTGCAAACCGGTGAAGTGTATTCCCGATATTCCATATTCAAGGTAAGATGAAGTGCATCTTAAAATTATATTATGTAACTAGCCTCTGCCCGCGGCTTCGCTCACTTGAAGCTCAATAACCAATAGTGATGATCTCTTCTTTGTATGAGTCTCTATACATTAGAGAGGTCAAGCTGTATCTCAGGTTCCGTTTAATTATTTTAGATAAGAAGTATACCAGTTTTTAATTTGGAGCACATAATTTTTAACAGTGATAACAAAATTAAATCTATTCAGTAGTTTTTGTGCCAACCAACAAACAGACAAGAATTTTAAAAACAACTTTTTGGGTTCGGAGACGTTTATATACCCTAACTTGTTTTTTAAATATCTTCAATGTACAGACACAGTTTTTTTTTAAATTTTATAATAGTAGAGATACATAATAATTTCCATGCATAATATGCATAATATCCATACTAATTATTGTTACGAATATAATATTATGTAAAATATACTTATAATCTGAAAAATTGTTTAAACGTATATAATTCAATCGTCACATTTCCTCATTGTCAAACGCAGCTATGCGGAATTGCGGCATGGGGTTTGATTCCCAGGTAGAGTAAAGTGATATATTTTTGCCCGGTTAATGGCAATACACTCTCTACCTATTAGGTACATGAGGCTTAATTAGGGCAGTACATCTCAGCCTGAAACTTTCAGAGATGTTTATTATTGGGCTATCTTATACACAGTAGCAAACCGGATTATGGATGGCCCGGCCGGATTATGGATGGATGTAAACGATCATATTGCCATGAACCTCTGTCTAACCTTTCGGGAAATACAAGCGTGATGGTATGTATAAATAACGATTATTTAATAACTACAAGAATCGCGTGCCTCGGCCTGAAAAAGAAATCATAAAGAAATATTATGGTTTCTATATGGTCGGCCAGAAAAATAAAAAAATATATATTATGAAGAAAATTTTATTGTGATTATTAACAATAACTTTTACATCAGGGGTTAGATATTTATAATTGTTTCTAACGCTGCCGACCTATTGGGTTCTAAAGCTTGATAATATTATGTGTAACAACGAGGCATTGTATATTATATATAAACAGTAAAATTCCGGTGTTGTGCACCTCATTACATGCACAATATTATTTTTTTATTCTTGACTAGCTTCTGCCCGCGACTTCGTCCGCGTAGCGTTAAGATATATAGCCTATAGCCTTCCTCAATAAATGGGCTATCTAACACTGAAAGAATTTTTCAAATCGGACCAGTAGTTCCTGAGATTAGCGCGTTCAAGCATACAAACAAACAAACAAACAAACTCTTCAGCTTTATATATTAGTATAGAGTATAGATAAGTCTGCTTGAGCGCCAGTTCGCGACACTGCGATCTACGGTGTAACGCGC
Organism: Acronicta leporina; assembly: GCA_947256265.1. Taxonomy (NCBI): domain Eukaryota; kingdom Metazoa; phylum Arthropoda; class Insecta; order Lepidoptera; family Noctuidae; genus Acronicta; species Acronicta leporina. The sequence goes on along the minus strand of OX366540.1, from coordinate 3,857,673 downwards.
TTGCATAGAAGAAGCAGATTCACTCGTGATTGAAAGACACCTAGATTATGTATGGAAATGTCTGAGATAGTGAAGAAAGAGCCTTAACAGCTTTGAGAAGGCCATTTTGTTTTTTGACGTAGGAGAGCCATGCTTCGGCACGAATGGGCCGGCTCGACTGGAGTGATACCACGGCCTCACAGAAAACCGGCGTGAAACAACGCTTGCGTTCTGTTTCGCCGAGTGAATGAGGTTACCGGAGGCCCAAACCCTTTTAAAAGGCGGGCAACGCACTTGCGACTCCTCTGGTGTTGCGTGCGGAGTCCATGGGCGGCTGTTATCGCTTACCATCAGGTGATCCGTCTGCGCTTTGCTCACCGATCCTATAAAAAAAAAGTGTGTAGCTCAACCATAAAGTATGATCATGTTTTCACTGGATATCAAAATTCAAAAGTACTTCCCCCAATTACTCTATTAGAGTCTAAATCAATATTATCAATCCACACGGTTTTGTTATGACGTATCGTTTATCTTTACTGATTAGATTGTATCAGCCAAGGTCTTCAGAACAGCCTAGCCTAATAACACAGTTTTTACAAACTTTTGCAAAATTAATCCCGATTTAAATCATTTTAAGGTATATTTTAGAGCGATCATTGGAATTTTCATATTCTTGGGATTTTCATACAAAAATGTTCTTTATTTCTCCGTCAGTGTGATCGTCACCCGCTTATAGCGGATGTCCCGTTTTTGGAACACTAGCTAGAATTAATAATTGAAAATTCGAATAATAAAGACCTATGTATGTGACTGCCTCGTTAGCCAAGTGGTCCTGAGGGCGACTGCTACGCTAGAGGTCCTGGGTTCGATTCCCAGGTCGAGTAAAGTGTTATTGGGTTTTTCAATGAAATTCCCAGTAGCAGCTCGGAGTTAGGAATTTGTGCCCGGTTAATGGCAATAGGCTCGCCCCCTATTACATGGGACCTAAACATACCGGCGAACTGTGGGTGTACTAAAGTACGCCTCTGCCTAACCCTTCGGGGGATACAGGCGTGATGGTATGTTATGTTATGTAAGTGAAAAAAAGCGTCTTGATTGGCTAATTTATTTACTTACGCATTGTGGCATAATTTCATACTATCACGTGACCTTGCTGTCATTCGAGAATATAATAGAGAGAATAGTCCTTAAACCTCAGAGTAATTTATTTCAATGCCTTATACTATGGTTTTAAGATTCCTTTAAGGGAGTGAGTGGAGATGTGTTTAAATCTATATATATAAAAGAAAGTCGTGTTAGTTACACTATTTATAACTTAAGAACGGCTGAACCGATTTGACTGAATATTGGTGGAGAGGTAGCTTAGAACCAGGAGACGGACATAGGACTTTTTATCCCGTACCCGTGGGATGTGATGACAGACCAAATTCCACGGGGGCGAAGCCGCGGGCAGAAGCTAGTTGTATATAAACACAACATTTGTATGAAAAATTGTGTTTAAATACAATTTAAGAAGTTGGTACAAGTGGCCCTAAGTCTCGTCAGCTTGACATAAAGTTGTAGAGACGGCACTAGAAATTGAGTACCTAGCGTTTGATCATTGAAGTTAGACAAATATTACTCTAACTGTACTAGTACTTAGTACTAATCTAATCGGATTTTATAGCTATGAAATCATCGGCATATCGCGACGTCACTTGTCTTTTATACCAATTAAATAAATTCTCAAAACCGAACAGTCATAATGACTTTTTTTCTGTATCCGTAGAGGAAAAAATATATTTCTGATGAAACAGAGAAAGCTCGGTGAATCAGCTATATTATGTATGCAAGTGTGTACGTAACATGTTCGTCGTTGTAATCACCGAATTGAGAGGTGCATGTCCGTACGTACACTGCGTAATACTTAGGTAGGGAATACACGTCGGATAATCGCATCCGATAGTGCGATTCGACAATCGGAAAGCATCAGCGGAATACACGTCCGATCCAATCCGGAACGTACACCCGAGTCGGAAACAGTGCCAAAGCGTTTACTATTTCGTTGCCTATCCGAAACTGCCTCAATAGCCAAGTGGTCCGGACCGCGACTGCTACGCTAGAAGTCCTGGGTTCGATTCCCAGGTCGAGCAAAGTGTTATTGGGTTTTTCTATGAAATTCCCAGTAGCAGCTTGAAGTTAGGAATTTGTGCCTGGTTAATGACAATAGGCTCGCCCCCTATTACATGGGACCTAAACATACCGGCGAACTGTGGGTGTACATTAGTACGCCTCTGCCTAACCCTTCGGGGAATACAGGCGTGATGGTATGTTATGTTATGCCTATCCGATTTCCGGATGGTACGCTCGGCATTAAATAAATTATTTCATCACCTTAAGTAAGTACTGTGAGAGATGAAATTTGTCTTACGGATAGGACTAGTTTAATGTCAAAGTCAAAGTCAAAGTATTTATTACTTCCATGTGTTCTTATTGGTGTTATAAAAATAGTTGGATTCAACATGAAACCCTGTTAGGGCACAGCACAGAATACATAATTACTTATCAAGAATTATAGCATATATTAAGATTATAAATAAACATTACAAACGTTTATAAAGAGTCGAACAGAAAAGTCGTCAAGTAGGTAGGTACCGACAATCTGATCGGATAATCCAAAAAAAATCGGACGTATATTTCCGACCGGGTATGTACGGTGCGTGTCGAACTGTTAACTGTAGTTACATATCCGTAACATTTAAAAAATTATAAGTTGGTAGGGCTCCGGAATCAGGATTATAAAAAAGTCTCATTATTGGACACGGGACAAGACGGATTTCCCTACCATCTACAATGCAAGTCTAGATATTATATGCTACCCTAGGTATACCAGAAGTTCATTGAGATAATAATTTATATCGTACTAGCTATACTCCGCAGTTTCACCTGCTGAAATCTATAGTCTCTGCCTACCCCGATGGGAGACAGGCGTGAAAATATTTATGTATGCAAGGGCCAATCGATGCGATTCCTTCTATCCCCAAAGTCGAGTAGTAGATAAAACTAATTCATGAATTTGTAAACGTGCTTAATTCAACAAACAATACAAAAAATGTGTGTGTGTCGCAGTTGGAGACTGGCCATCCTGAATAAAGTAATTAATATTAGTAATTATTCTATGGTATTCATTTTGTTTCAAGTTTCAAGCTATACGACCTCTGTGCACGTGTAAGGGATTGTTTATTTGAAGGGCTGTGTTCAACAACGGACACACGAATGTTTAAGACAGAATGGCCGATTTGCATCAAATTAGAGTACGTAAACCGTCGTTTGTTTAAAATGTCTTACACAAATTATAGCATTGTTTCCTTCTCAAATCCAGAATCGCTTTATATAAAGCCTACTTAATTGTCTCTACAAATTCAAATATATTAACGCAGTTGTGGCACAAATCGGCTTCTCTTCGCGAGTTCAAGAAACAAACTTTATTTTGTAACTAGCTTCTGCCCGCGACTTCGTCCGCGTAGCGTGATGATATATAGCCTATAGCCTTCCTCAATAAATGGGCTATCTAACACTGAAAGAATTTATCAAATCGGTCCAGTAGTTCCTGAGATTAGCGCGTTCAAGCAAACAAACAAACAAACAAACTCTTCAGCTTTATATATTAGTATAGATTCTCAATAATATCAAAAGGTAGGTAATTCTTTTGGGTGTGAATATTGGTACCTATTTATGTGATTTTATAATTATTTGTAAAAGCATCCGTCACACAGGAGAACGAAATTTTTATCCCTGCCCACAAAGATTCTACCTACATAAGCTTCTGCTACAAACTCCAAGTCTTGTAATCGAGCCGAGTCCCACTCGCCAGGTCGAAATTTGCCTTCACATTCTCAAAATCCGTCTTATAGGTACGCACGGTGGCTTTGTGAGCGTCTGGTGTATCTAACCAGAAGACGCACAGGTCCAAATCCTGCCCACAGTAGATTTTTTCCTTCATTAAAATAACGTTATAATGTTAGCATGGAAAATGCAAAACGCAAAAAGACGGAAGTACGTAAAAACCTGTAATTTTGTTCTTATTGAGCATGTGTTTCCAAGTCTACAACATCGTGTACGCATGCATACCAGTTACTATAATACTCCACACCGAAATAAAACCGATGATCAACACAACACAACAAAAAATAAACAACAGAAATAACTCAACTAACCACCGCTGTGCCTCACAGTACCGGCGCGTGAGCACTTTCTCCGCTAGGTCAATGTACAGTAGAGTACAATGAATTTGTGCCATGGTACAGTCATGCACCATTTGTGGATGAATAGTGACCGTTTCTCATTTGGAACTTGTAGAAATTCTTGCGGAGTCCTATTGTACTGATCTGTAATTCAATGAAGTAAGTAGTTATGGAATAGAATAGTGCTGGGATAAGGAGTTTTTTGTATGTCAACATCAAAGTCAATGTATATTTTTTATTTCAATTAGGTCATCACAATATTTTTTTTTATGTTTAAAGTAATAAATAAAATATACCTAATATTATAATTTAAGTAATAGGAAGGTATAGTAAAAAAACCTTCAAAAATAATTAAAGTATTAGCCTTTTCGCAATTTAAAAACACATTATTAAAATTTTTGACTAATAAAAAATATTTCAACGTGAAAGAATACTTACAAGATAGGATATAATTATAATACATAAATGTAAGTAGGTTAGTTAACGCTTTAATATTACGAACATAAATCTGTAATTAGGTACCTAGTTATTTTTTTTTATTCTTATTATTATATTTGCACGCCTCATTGGGTAGAATATTGAACATTGAAAAAAGACCAACACCTGTATTTTACACCTAACATATTTGAGCAAATGTTTTGATTTGATTTAAAAAATACTCCTATAAAAAAGTGATTACAATATTTACAATATTGATAATAAATATTCGACAGCAAACATTGCGTAGGACACCCTCCGGCAAGATGGAGTGATGATATGCGAAAGGTTGCTGGCAGAAGCTGGATGCGACAAGCCACAAGCATGTGTTGTGACTCACGATAAACTTTCTTTCTTTATATGTATGATGGGTAAATTAATATGTACCTCTACCTACCTACTACGTCACTGACGGTAAGGACCGACCATTAAAACAACATTTCTAAAGTATTACCGGACCAAGGCTATCAAACGGTAAAATTGGACCGATTTCAACGAGACAATACGCTATAACTTATATTTAAAGGTTGTTAATTAATCGATTGAAAGAGGTAATTATAATTTAAACAATAGCATTACCTTGTACCTACCTTGCAATCTATTTAAAGGAGTATCTAGGAACTAAAAAGGTTTTACTGAACGCCTGAACAATCATTCAAGTGATCTAAGGACTGGCGTATACTTTGGTTAGAGAATCAGCAATGCTATACAGCCAGCCTTCTGGGTCAGCTTCGGCTGTTAGCGATGCTGAGTTTTTTGATGGCCCTATTTTAGATAGATAGATAGAATATTCTTCATTGTACACCATATTGTTAAATTTTTACCAATTATGTTGGTATGAATAGGTACAATGGCGGTCTTATCGCTAAAAGCGATATCTTCCAGACAACCTTAGGGTGGATGGTAGTTTATATTTATCTACTTATTTAGGTTATGATTGAAGCTATTTAAGTTTTATAATCGATCCTCGGTGGCAGGACCTCTTGGGGTCTGATTGGCTGGCGACCACCCTTACGTCGGAGCCTGTCGTAAATCACCTTGGTGTGTGTTTCGACTTTTGCTCGTAAGGGGAAAGGAAAGGAAAAAACTAGAAGTAACCAAGCCTAGAACTGATTATGGAAAGAAAAATATATTATACTAGCTTCTGCCCGCGACTTTGTCCGCGTAGCGTGATGATGACATAGCCTAAAAGCCTTCCTCAATAAATGGGCTATCTAAAACTAAACACTGAAAGAATTTTTCAAATCGGACCAGTAGTTCTTGAGCGATTTTCCTGAGATTAGCGCGTTCAAGCAAACAAACATTTTTATATTAGAATAGATGAAGGCGCAAAACTTTATAATGAAGTAGGTACCTGACGAAGAAACCAAAAGCGATAGCTTGCTAAAATACAAAAAGGGTCTAGAAAACTACATTAGAAAAAAATATTATCTAACACAAAAAAAAATACATCACAATCTAAATCTATTCTTGTAATCACAGAGATACTTACTTATACACTTATATGTTAATACATTTTCTCATTATGTAAGTGAACTGTAATGTTCTTCTTTTTTGGGAAATAGGTAAATGTCTTTAAACCGAAGAGCAAACTCTCCCTCGGTTGCCGCTAAAGTCCGTGGGGGCTCGTAAGGTTAGGCAACGCATAAGCATCTCCCCTGGTGCTGTAAGTGTCCATGGGCGACCATTACACCACCAGGTGGCTCGTCAGCTGGCTCGTTTGCCGTCATCACTACATAGTATAAAACAAACTCGCTTCCCGTCGCTATGTATGCTTAGATCCTTAAAACTACGCAACGGATTTTGATGCGGTATTTTTTTATAGATAGAGTCATTCATGAGGAAGGTTTTGAGCTATTTAACATAAACCTACGACTATTAGGGAAAAAATATTGGTACACTGTTCTTCCTTATAAATAACTACTTATAAAACTAATGAATGAACGAAGAATCGTGATGGGTAATGAGTGCGTGACGAATGCATTGGCTTTACTGTTTTACTACAATCTCTAATGACCTCTAATGCTATGTCGTTTGCTATTTTCTTCGTATCAACGTTTGTTTTAATGGTATGCACATATAAAAGAATCTGCCTGCTTCATAGTCTCATTTATGACCATGAACGGTGAATGTATCAGTACCCTAAGCATGAAGCACTATCGAATTCGTATAGTAAACGAATGAGTTTTTCTGCTACAAATCTCATACATACATATTTTCACATCTGTCTCACATTGGGGTAGGCAGAGACTACACTTGCTACGATCCTGGCACACCACTTTAGCTTCATCTACGTTTGCCTAAGCAGTATCGATTGTATGCGCTAGATGGCGTTGGCGTCGGCTAGCTACTCGGCGGTCTCCATTTCATCAAGGTCATTCAGGCTACTTAGCTTTTATACAATTTATTGTCGATTTCGATACGAATACGTTTTCGAAAGTGTTTGTGCTTGGGTTACAGTTACGGAAACGAGTACGGCACGAACTACTATGCCCACAAGAACATATCAACAGCTTATCATATTCGTAAAGAACCCGTTGAAAAAAATTATGGGATAGGGACAAACGAGCAGACGGATCGCCTGATAATAAGCGATTACCGCCGCCCATGGTCACACGCAACACCAAAGGAGTCACAGGTGCGTTGCCCGCCTTTAAAAAGCCCCACGCATGCAAAAGCATGGCTCTCTCACGGTAGAATTAGAATTATAATTTTACCCTATGGTACACCATACACCATAAAGTAATGAAGAATCTCATTCTCACAATAATGTAATCCATTAATAATTTGTGCCCGTATGTTTAGGTCCCATGTAATAGGGAGGGATTTTTTTATGGCATATGGGGCCAAACTAGCAGGCGGATTACCTGATGGTAAGCGATTATCACCGCCCATGGACAGGCCTTTTAAAAAGGTTTGGGACTCCGGTATCCTCACTCACTCAGCGAAACTCAACGTAAGTAAGCGTTGTTTCTCGCCGGTTTTCCTTGAGGCCGTGGTATCGCTCCGGTCGGGCCGGCCCATTTGTGCATGGCTCTCCCACGGTAGAATAAGAATTAGAATTTCATTCCATGGTTACCATAAAGTAATGAAGAATCTCATTACCACAATAATGTAATGCTTTCTAAATAATTTGAAAGTGAAAACAGAGTTTGGTGTCACCTGAATTATGGCCAATGCTGTGGAAATTCGTTTCGAGTGCCAAGTAGGTAAGGTATGTTTGACAGTTGTTTGGTTATGGCCTCGATTATAAGTTCTAAAGCCCTATAGGTGGAATTGCTAGGTTTTTTAAGTTGAAACCTTCTTTAGCGGCGCTGTGCACTTTAAAAACTGTTAAACTCGCGACAGATCATATCGCGACAGATTAGACCGTAAGACAAAAGTGAAAACTAATGTTTTCTTAGACAGTACAACTGAACATTATCATATATTGAAGTGAAATCTTCGTTAAATATTCAAGTTTTCACTTCTGCCGGCACTCCCGTTGCAACCCGTTGTTTTTTTTAAATTAAAATGTAAGTATCGTGGCGTGGGTGCGTTTACAAACACAAATTCCCATATATCTACACAAACGCCCAGAGCTGGGACAACTACCTGTAGGTCATAGAAATATTTGATTTGTGTAGGGATCGAACCCACAACATGTGTTTCAAAAGCCGATCGCTCACCCGCTACGCCAAACGTGTCATAGTTATATTAGGTTTATCATTTTTAGTTATAAATGGAATTTAACGATCGATAAATAGTAAAATCTTATATAAAAGGTCCATATACAGGATGACTTTGACGTAACTGAAATGGGAGGTTCATTCACCGCTACTTACTCTTAAATGTAATTTCAATACTCTAGATTGTCACGTCTATTCAATTTCATCCTGTATATGAAAACAAGTAACGATATTATCAAAAGAGGTTTCATGCAAGATTCCATGATAAGTATGGTCAAAAATCTTGACAATTTACGATAAAAGTCATAACATACCATCACGCCTGCATTCCCCGAAGGGTTAGGCAGAGGCGTCCTAATGTACACCCACAGTTCGCCGGTATGTTTAGGTCCCATGTAATAGGGGGCGAGCCTATTGCCATTAACCGGGCACAAATTCCTAACTCCGAGCTGCTACTGGGAATTTCATAGAAAAACCCAATAACACTTTGCTCGACCTGGGAATCGAACCCAGGACCTCTAGCGTAGCAGTCGCACTCAGGATCACTTGGCTAATGAGGCAGAAGATAAAAGTCTACAAAGTTTATTATTGACACTTAAGCACAAGCTGTCAATAAAGCATTTTACAGATAAAGACAATATTACATCGATATCGACGTTACCTCGCTCGCATCACTAGTCCAATAAATAACATAAACCATTGCCCGATACTGTAAAAAGTTCGATAAAAATGTTGCCAGCCGCAAAACAAAAAAAATAGGTGTAGGCTTAGCCCACGGCTTTACTCGGCTTAAAATGGATTGCGTCCTCGGATACCGTTTAATTGTGGAACAAAAAAATCTACATTTTTTACCGATTTCCAATGCATATCCGTGCCAAGTAATATCGAGCATTTTTATTCTGCATGTGTGGTTAAAAGTTGGTTCGTATGTTTTTCATTTGTATAGCATACCTACATACCATTGCCTGTAATTCCCCGAAGGGTTAGGCAGAGGTGTACTAATGTACACCCACAGTTTGCCGGTATGTTTAGATCCCATGTAATAGGGGGCGAGCCTGTTGCCAACCGGGCACAAATTCCTAACTCCAAGCTGGTACTGGGAATTTCATAGAAAAACCCAATAACACTTTCCTTGACCTGGGAATCGAACACAGGACCTCTAGCGTAACAGTCGTGCTCAGGACCGCTTGGCTAATGGGGCAGTTTGTGTGTATGTTAAATTATATTTTTTCTACACGTGGGTAATAAAATAAATATCCACTCAAACACGACAATACACACACAATAAATAGATATAAAATATCCCTCACTTCCCGGTCTAATTTCCGAATACTTCCGAAGCCTTTTGAAGGCTTTTGGATACAATAAGACGCTACGTAAGAAGCAACACCTCACCAACGCAATAGGGTATTACACCTTTTTTTGAAAACTGTTTTAAATTAATCCTTAGATCGTAATGAACCAGTAGAATTTTTATTTCAGTTTTATAAAACCGAAAAATGCCTTTAAAACTATTTTTAATTTATTATTTTGAATTTTCGCGCGGAAACGCTAGCCGCCATGCTACTTCGGGTCGTGACGTCACTTCGTTAGTAAACAATACAACTGCAAAAGACCAAGTCACGTCAAGTTACTATCGGAGTGATATCACGTGGCGTTTTAAAAAAGACTATTTTTGAAATTGAATTATAAATTTTACATTGCATTTTTATAAATAAATACTAACGTTTCTCGTTTACTTTTTTAAAAATCTATCATAAACATGCATTTTTAAATTTTTTCTTACGTGGTGTAAAATACCCTATTCTAGCCTACAATAGTCCAGTAAATAGTACATTGTTTAAATGTAGGGTTGCCTTCCGTCAAGGTTTTCCCGGATTCGTCCTAGTTTAGAGGGCGTCCGGGGGGAAGGGCTTCATTTGTAGTCCGGGTTTAAAAATTTAAAGTCTTAGGCCGCTCGCGACATGCTCACTCACACTCACTGTGTCACTTTATGACATTTTCAACTGTTTTTTATTACACTATGTTTAAAAAACCTGTTGACATGTCCGGGTTCTGGACTCTGGTCTTCACGCGTCATGTCCTAGTTTCCAAATGTTAGATATGGCAACCCTATTTCAATGCCACTTATCTACAACTAGGTTGCTTGTTTATTTGGGTGGCATCCGTCATACGGCCAGAGACCCGAAATTAGGCGTGGGTAGCCATCGCGGTCGGTACAGTTCAGTGTCTTGATGTCTTGATCTTTCTATTTATCATTAACTTGAATTTATTTGCATTGACATAAAAACAGAATTTAATGCACTTTTGACATTTCTAAAATGGTATGGTACTTTTTATACCACGCTGAATCTCTACTATTATAAAATTGTAAAAAAGCTGTGTATGTACATTGAAGATATTAAAAAAAAAGTTCGGAGACGTTTATACCTACTAAGTACTTGTTTTTTTTTTAATATCTTTAATGTACAGACACAGCTTTTTTACAATTTTATAATAGTAGAAATAACATTGTGGAAATATAGTTTTTATTAAGTTATTAAAACTAGGTACTCGTTTAGATGTGAAATTGAATATAAATTAGCAGAGTAATTATAATATATTTTGTGTCCCAAATTTCGACGTTCCCTCAATGTCCCGTCCTGTTCTGGGCGTCGCCGCAGACAGGTCAGTGTCCGACCTTGGCCTCATATCGATTCTGTCCGAGTAACGGTATGCAGCATTCTATATCTGTAGGGTAACCAGAGACAGTTGTATAATTAGTTTTTTTTAAAAAAAAAGCTTACTAGCAACGTGGGTCGCACAGCTAAGTGCTTGTGTTACGAGTGGGTTCACGTCGGTAGTGCAATGGGTGAGTTTCGAACCAGCAACCACATGATCGCAAGTGCGACGCCCTAGCCATTAGGCTACCGCCGCTTCAAAGATTATATAATTTCGTTGGAGAAAATCAAATTATTTTCTACATAAATATGTAACTAGTTGGTACTTTAATGTCACACACTACAATTGAAGAATAAATTCAATTATTTCATACATCTCTGGTATGAAATAATTGAATTTATTCTTCAATTGACATTTCATTATATTTACTAGCTTCCGCCCGCGACTTCGTCCGCGTGGAATAGTTACTTAGCGTGAATCATCACGCTAAGTAACTATTCCACGCGGACGCAGTCGCGGGCTTAAATATAGCCTATAGCCTTCCTAGATAAATGGGCTATCTAACACTGAAAGAATTTCTCAAATCGGACCAGTAGTTCCTGAGATTAGCGCGTTCAAGCAAACAAACAAACTCTTCAGCTTTATATAGAGCTTTGTATAGAAGTATAGATAAAAATTTCACTAATGTCGTACTCAAATTGCCGCAATGACTTGCCCCAAAATCTAGTAAATTTTGAAAGATTTTATGTGATAAGACTATCATAGATCTTAGTACGAGTATGTTAGGTTTGACACACATGGACGGTGTCTCTACCTCCACAAGTATTGACATTACAGTTACCTCATTTTGCAGTACTTTTCTATAAACCACTAAGGTGTCAAACAAGTATACGGCCCGCCTGATGGTAAGCGGTTACCGTAGCCTATGGACGCTTGCAACACCGGGGGGTATCACCGGTATTGCCGACCCTGTAAAAATCTTTGCACACCTTTTTTAAAGAACCTCGGAGGGATCTGTTTATTTCCGGGGTATTTTTTTTACTTGGAAAGTTAAAACGCTCAATAATTAGATTGTCCAGTTGGACCTTCAATGTACCTATATCAAGCGTGAATAATAATTAACGCAATAATTAAATATAGTTAACAGATTGATTGATAACATTATTATGGGGCATAATTAACTATATCGGCAAGTTGTCATAGATAAGTAGGTACGTATAATTCAAATTCACAAAATTGGGACAAGGTTATGTTAATTTGGCAATAAAAAATGGTTTTTACAAATGGATGTTGATTTGTAATACTAGCATAAAACAACATGACATCACGTCTGTATTCCTTGAAGGTTAGGCAGTGGTGTACTAATGTACACCACTGCCGGTGGTAGGTTCGCCGGTATGTATAGGTCCCATGTAATTTCTATTACCATTTATGGAAGGAGCTACTACTGACAATTTTATAAAAAACCCCAATAACACTTCTAGACCATAATCTGCCTGAATCTGATTATGACTACGAAACTAACGACAATAGGCTGATGCTGATGTCTATTACATTACATGGGACCTAAACATACCGGCAAACTGTGGGAGTACATTAGTACACCTCTGCCTAATCCTTCGGGGAATACAGGCGTGATGGTATGTTATGTATAGATGCACAGACTAAATGGTTAATGACATAACGTTATCAGTCAATTGATAAACGTTACAGACGGAAAGTATAATGTTTGTGCATGCCGATATTAAGCCAAGTAAGGAATCTGGCCTCAATTCCACCTATTGATAACCTGATAATGTGACGCGCCTATAAAATTTCTGGAAATGTCAATAAATTTATCGAATTTCGCCTGAATTCGAAATAAACTTACTTAGGTACCTAGTAATTTGAAATAAAATCTAAAGCGAAAAAATTTGCTTTACTATGTCATACATAGTCGCAAGCGCTCATGTCCTGGGCTCGATATCCAGGTCGAGTAAAGTGATAAAATTTAATCCCTATTAAAAATATAAATGCGAAAGTAACTCTGTCTGTCTGTCTGTCTGTTACGCTTTCCCGCTTAAACCTCTCAACCGATTTTGATGAAATTTGGCACAGACAATCCTTAGACCCTGAGAATGGACATAGGCTAATATATCATCACGCTACGCGGACGAAGTCGCGGACGAAGTCGCGGGCAGAAGCTAGTTTTAGTATAAACCGTGATACTATTGTCTAGACACAGTCTTCACTCCAGAATACCGATAAAAATTAATTCAAGGTCCGGCTGAGCTTGAATTGCCCACAAAAACGTAAGACGAAAATAAATCGTAATCTAAACAATACCTATTTTATCAAATTGTATTATTCGGATTGAAATACTATTAATCTAGGTTCCTACCGTACCATTTTGTCTACCTACTTACTACTTCACTGGAAATATACGACCGGAAAATAGTTCCAAACTTATAAAAATGTCAAAAATTGCATTCGCTTACATTTATTTCCAGTGAAGCATTTTGGACGAAATGGTAGAGCAGGAACCTAGATTAACGGTATCAGAATCCAAATACATACAACACACTGAATAAATTCTTTTATTTTTTCTTTTTTTTTTAAAAAAAAGCTTACTAGCAATGTGGGTCACACATTACTAGCATTCTTGTTAACCCCTCGTGCTAAGCTAAAATGCTTGTATTACGAGTGGGTTCACGTCGGTAGTGCAATGGGTGGGGTTCGAACCGGCAACCACATGATCGCAAGTCCGACGCCCTAGCCATTAGGCTACCGCCGCTTCTAATTGTGTTTCAATTACTATTTATTTTGACATTACTCTTTGCTCTACTTACCTAACCTCTTTGCTATGACGATGAATTTCAAGTAAACCGAATTAAATACAACCTGTTTTGTAAAACTGGCCAAAACCAACAAAATAAAAATATAAAAAATGACTGGAGGCCAAACGTCAAAATGATGGCATAGATTGCGCCTATCATACGAAAACCGATAAAATAAAAGTGAATTATATTGATAAACTTGTACATGAAGACATATTTATAATATTGGGGCGTGCTTGTGACTATTAAAAATGTATCTGAAAGCGAAATATAAGTGGTTTGGCTGTTGCATACTTTGAATCCTATGCATTGACGTTTAGTTGTTTCCAGAGAAAAGAGTGATTTTTTATACGACTTTTTTGGTAAGAACATTTTTAACGATGCCCTCCTTCATATTTCCAGATCTCGAGCTTGAAAAATTTCCATTGCTTCATGTGTTAGGTTAGCAGTTGAGATTCAATCAATAAGTTGATTCACTCCACTCCATTGCAGTCCAACGCTGTCTTTACCAAATTCTGTACCAATTACCCAGGTAACAACTAAAATTGGGTTGACACAAACCATATTTTCTGTTGTTGACATCATCAACATTTTTCTAGGTCATCAGAGGCATCAAGGCAATGACCTAAGAATACTAAATAATTTCCCTTTTATTCGACGTCACGCCTGTCTATACTGAAGGGTTAAGCAGAGATGAACTAATCAAAATATTAGGATTTTCTATTAGTAAATTCGTAATAGAATTCACAAGTTTGGATTTGCATTTGGCTTATAGTACGAAACTGACTAGATCTAAGATATTAATTTGGTACCTAATAACGCACATTAGATACTAAAGAAATATGCCCAGCAATAACATTGAAATAATCATTTGATACCATTATACCTAATAGTTCAAAAATTACCGTGGCAGAGCCATGCTTCAGCATGACGGCCTCACAGGAAACCGGCGTGAAACAACGCTTACGTTGTGTTTCGCCGAGTGAGGGAGGATACCGGAGGCCGAAACCCTTTTAAAATGCCGGCAACGCACTTGGGCCTCCTCTGGTGTTCCAGGTGTCCATGGGGGGCGGTAAACGCTTACCAGCAGGCGAAACGTTTGCATGTTTGCCCCCTAATTAAAATCGCTATAATAATTTCTCAATCCTTTACAGAAAGTTCTCTATTTTAAGAAGACTAACTTGCCATACAACAACGTGGATTTTTAACTTATTGCTTTAGGTATGTACCCATTCATAATCTAGCCTAGTAGATCTTAGGTCAAATACAGGACATCTTTTTTATATAATCTGTGGAAAAAATGATTTCTACTAGCCTCAACGGAGATGGGAAACGCGTCTAGAAACCTGCATGCCTGAGAGATTTTCTCGACCACGAGTGAGAGATGTAATTAAACAAAATTTTATATTTTAGAATAGATTTAATTTATAAATTGTTTATCTTTCTATCATGTTTGATGTGGGATTACTTTATTTAGTTTTGTTTATCGTGCACTTTATTTAAGTAATCCAGTCGGCCTTATGTTCTGAAGAAAATATGGGTAATTTTTCAACATATAATGCAATAGATTAACATTCTGAGGTCGAGGTCAGAACGCAAATTTGACTTCCTATTATTGCTAAGATTTATTTGGTGTGAAGGCGTCAAGACTCACTGCAATAAATTAACTAAAATTTATGGCATAATAGATGATGAATTGATTAATGAGATAGATTCTATTCTAAAATTTTTTTTCTACTAGTCTATTAATCTTCGCATAATGCTATTCACAATGCTTTTAAACACTTCAAATAATTATATAGTAGACTAGCTGACCCGGCGAAATTCGTAGCGCCTAACAGTCGATTCTGAAACTAACGTCACTCAATTGTTTTGCCTTTCCGGAACCCCTCCACTAACACTTAAACTTTTAGGAATATTAAAAAAATAATAATTAGCGAAATCGGTTCAGCTGCTCTCGACATTTGCGCTTAGCAACACATTTGGCAATTCATTTTTATATTATAGATATTATATTACTGGATACATATACAGGTGATAAAAAATCATAAAGGTCAGAATGGCGGGACCAACTCTTGAAATTAAAAGATTCTACCACGTATATTTAGTACCCATTTTGTACTATTTTGTACCTATCCTGAAAAAAATTGTACCTTGCTTATCAAATATACCCCATATTTGATAAGTTTTTCATATTATTATGACAGTATAACCCGCGCCAGTAAAAATAATTGAAGCTCATAGATGGCTTTCCGTCTCGCTCATCCATGTAATAAAGAAGTTCAAAGTGGCTCTGTTCGACTAGAAATGTTTTCTTTATTGACTCATTTCAATTTTGAGTGTATATTATTAAATATTGATATTGCAGAATTACCTTGTGTAATATTAAACATATTAAAAATGTAGGATCTACAGATTATTTATAGTTATACCTTTATAAAATATGTACACCTGTATGTATAATAGATTTCCCGCTAGGTTTAACCGATATTATTTAATTAATAACATAAATAAAGATAATAATGTAATTAATAATAAAGCGCCTGCACAAAATCTAGCTGCTTTGCTCGGTAAATTTTTGAGGCGTTGAAATGTCAAAATTTAAATAATTTTGTAAAGAAATTACTGAGATCTCCGTCACCCATTGTTGATTATTGGAGGTACAAATTCAGGTACTAAATACTGGTTTGATAAGAATGATGTTATTCGTTGTAGTTTTGCGAGTACAGACATGGACCAGTTTTATCGTGAAATTCTGTTTACACTGTACCTTTATTTTTTGTTGACGTGGTTGGAAATGCTTTATGCACTATCCACCACTCCGGGGAGAGCGGTGGGGTGTGTCGGACTCCGCTCTGAAAAGAGCGATCTACCGACTAAAACCACTTTGGTGCCGGGCCTACGGGAGCGCTGTAGCATTCGCAAGGCGTAGGGGGTCGCCGTTTGCGGCCCCTACGCGTCTCTTTTATTGCCTACCGCAACGTCTATTTAACCATTTTTATTCGTACGTATATGTGATATCAATTAACCAACTGCAAACCTTTGAGCCTTCGGTATCCTCACTCACTCGAAATACAAGGTAAGTGTTGTTTCACGCCGGTTTTCTGTGCTGTGTTTTTTCATTAAAAACATTGTCCCACACTAGGATTTTCTCTTGTATCATGGGTGGTTTTACAAACAAAAATTCTCACATACACAAACGCTTAGAACCGAAACGACTGTAGTTCATACAAATATTTGCTCCATCTGGGGATGGTATCCCACAACATGTGGCGCAGAATCCGATCGCTCGTCCGCTACGCCAAACGTGACATCTACACTGCTATTACTGTTCAGTACTAGTATTTTTGTTAACAATAATATTGTGTTTTTGCCCATCGGGTTTGCCCATAACATCTTACGTTATTAATTATTTCGCGGGAGAGCCGTGTTTCGGCACGATGGGCCAGCTCGACCGAAGTGATCGCACCACGGCCTCACAGAAAACGGGCGTGATACAACGCGCGCTTACGTTGTGTTTCGCCGAGTGAGTGAGAATACCGGAAGCCCTAACCCTTTTAAAAGGCGGGCAACGCACTTGCGATTCCTCTGGTGTTGCGGGTGTCCATGGGCGGCGGTAATCGCTTACCATCAGGTTATCCGTCCGCTCGTTTGCCCACTAACCCATTTTTTTTTTTAATTTGACCGATCTTTAAATTGTACCCTGTATATTACATACTAGCTTCCGCCCGCGACTTCGTCCGCGTGGAATAGTTACTTAGTCTTAGCTTGATGATATATAGCCTAAAGCCTCCCTCAATAAATGGGCTATCTAACACTGAAAGAATTTTCAAATCGGACCTGAGATTAGCGCGTTCAAGCAAACAAACAAACAAACTCTTCAGCTTTATATATTAGTAGTATAGATTATACTGGTTTGTAAACCATGGACTGTTTTAAATATAAATTTAATTAAAGATTACTTATCTATCATGTATAAATGTTACTGTGAGAAAAATTCTAATTCAGGCAGTACTCAAGCCCAAGAATAAAAAAACCTGATATTTATCTCATTAAAATTATTAGTACCACCTGTTGGCCGTTGGTGGCGCTTGAAAATAATCAGTCCTTATAAGGCCTACGCACTGTAGATACAACACAATGTAATGTGTTGTGTGTACAGTGCATAGGCCTTTATTAGTAGGTTTGAATTCTCTACAACCGCATTCGTTATTCTTGAACAATCTCGAATGTTCTAGTGGCAGTATAATAGGTAAACCTTTGTAATTAAGTATACTATATATATTTATATTAATTATTAAGTGAAAAAATCTTAGTTGGTAATAATATAATATACTTAATAATATAATATAATAATAATAAAAAATCTTTATTACACAAAAGTAAGTTACATTTAGCTTAGTTTAACATGCACCAATATCAGATATCACATCATCATGATGAAATCATCAATATCATCGATCAGTAATGAAACGATTGAGTGATTTTTTAACAATTTCCATGTTTAGATTATATCTACCTAAATTTATTTTAGTGGCCTAGTGGTCATAGCGTCTATCTGACCTGAAAACGCAGGTTCGAATCCAGCCGGCAAATCGAATTTTACCTTCACTAAAATAACTTAAACTTTAACTTTCAAGAATTCCAAAATTTCCTATTGAATCCTGAATTCTTTTACCCATTTACTATTACCTCGATAAGGGTCTCATGGGTGCAAGAGGTTAGACTTTATATACCTACCTAATTACATACTACCTACCTACCTACTACCTACTACCTACTAACATGCTGGTCTTACTCGGAAATGCAAATTTCAAACGCCATTGAGAATATTTAGTTTTTCTTCACAGTTGAAATGTTATCTATATCTATATACTAATATATATATAAAGCTGAAGAGTTTGTTTGTTTGTTTGTTTGCTTGCTTGAACGCGCTAATCTCAGGAACTACTGGTCCGATTTGAAAAATTCTTTCAGTGTTAGATAGCCCATTTATTGAGGAAGGCTATAGGCTATATATCATCACGCTACGCGGACGAAGTCGCGGGCAGAAGCTAGTCTCTTCAATAAAAGGGCGACTATTTAATTATTTTTTTCAATCTTTCCAGGTGTAAACAAACAACCATGTTGAAACAACCCACAACTTGCTGATATACAAGACCATACTACAACCGGAAAACCTGTGGAGAACACATGCTATTTGGAGAAAGCTAACCGAGCTTTGATGAATTTAGCAAGTGTTCAAGCGAAGTTTTTGTGAAGGCAAAGTAATTCAAAATGGCGTCCTGTTTATCTGGAGGGCACTATGTACCTGCGAGTCAAGAGTACGTGCCGGTTGCAGAGTTTTATGCTGATAAGTCTGTCTTCGTCACTGGTGGTACCGGTTTTATGGGGAAGGTAAGTCAGATTTACTTTTTTTTAATTTATTTATCTACACACACAAGTTAGTTAACATACAGATATAGAAAATACAATGGAAATCATAGCAAGAAGAAATAGCCGAGGGCCCCAAACTAGGTATAGTCTGTAGCTTGGTGGCCCAATATAAAGCGTAGAGCAAATATAATTGAGTTGCCGAACGTTCAACGTGACACAGCACCTCTGGACAGATAGTTTAATAGAGGCAGGTAGTCATTAAGAATTATAAAGTTCAAATTAATGATAAAAAAAGCATAATGGTGTGTGTTTTTACCACATAGTTTATGTAATATCAAATGACACCCGGTTCTCAAATAATGTGAACCTTCGTTTAATATTACCGACTTCGGTCAAACTTGGACATCCTTTAACGTCCACACAACCTATTATCGCAATATTGTACTAGTGAATATTGTAACTTAATTTGTTTTAAATGAAATATCCATGGAGTTTCTTGCCGGATTCTTCTCCATAGGATCAACTTTTTGGAACCGTGCAACTAGAATCTTAACGTTTCAATCATAAACGCTTGTAAAAGCTTACTTGAAATAAAAAGATTTGAACTTGAATAAAAAAAATGAATATACCTATCTACTTATATAAATATGTGTAATTACGTGATTCGTTATGTTTATTTGGGGAATAATATTTTTTATACTGCCTCGTTAGTCTAGTGGTCCCAAGTGCGACTGCTACGCTAGAGGTCCTGGGTTCGATTCCCAGATCGAGCAAAGTGTTATTGGGATTTTCTATGAGATTCTCAGTAGCAGCTCGAGAGTTTGGAATTTGTGCCCGGTTAATGGCAATAGGCTCGCCCCCTATTACATGGGACCTAAACATACCGGCGAACTGTAGGTGTACCTTAGTACATCTCTGCCTAACCCTTCGGGGAATACAGGCTTGATGGTATGTTATGTTTTATTTTTTATATGAAGCAAAAACAAGAAAAATCACATTATCATCAAACCATTTACTGTTCCACTGCTGGGCACGAGTTGCCTCTCAGATTGAGAGGAGTTAGGCTATAGCGCTATTAAGAACCTGGCTCCCGTAAACCCACCAAAAAAGTGGTATACCAGTATGGTTTTAGTCAGCAGCTGGTCACCCACTCTGGGTGGAGTCCGACACGCCCCGTCGTCTTACTCGAGCGGCGGAAGTCCATGACGATTTCCACACGCACAAAAAAAATATTCATCACACTAGCCTAGTGCGCGTGGGTTGCTTCTGCACGAATGGACTGGCTCGACCGGAGTGATACCACGGCCTCATAGAAAACCGGCGTGAAACAACGCATGCGTTGTGTTTCGCCGAGTGAGTGAGGTTACCGGAGGCCCAAACACTTGCGACACCTCTGGTGTTGCGGGTGTCCATGGGCGGCGGTTATCGCTTACCATCAGGTGATCCATCTGCTCGTTTACCCGACAATCTCATAAAAAAAACCCCTACAACTAGGTAGTACAATGATCATATCACTAGGCTCGGCACTGCTTTTCGGTTACCCACGGCACACTACGTGTCAATTGTGCGTTTTTATAAGTTAAACTGGACATGATTCATTTAACTAGATGACTGTGTTATTCTGTCCTTAACACTGATAGTTAATAAGTTCTAGTTAAACTCGGAAATAAACCGGTTCCTTTCAGTTAATTCTTGGCGTTTTTAGTATGAGATTAGAAATTTATACGTAATTTGCAAAAAAAATAAACCGACTTCAAAATTCTAATATGTTTATAGCCTGACCAGGAAAATAAAGAATCAGATGTAGGGGCGCCTAATCCTATTTATGAAAGAACGCTTACGTTGTGTTTCGCCGAGTGCGTGAGGATACCGGAGGCCCAAACCCTTTCAAAAGGTGGGCAACGCGCTTGAGGCTCCTCTGGTGTTGCGGGTGTCCATGGGCGGCGGTTATCGCTTACCATCAGGCAATTCGTAGCCGTCGTACGGCTCGTTTCGGCCCTATCACATAAAAAAACTTGCAACAATAAGACAAACCCATAGGTAGGTAACTCACACATGTGAATTGGCAAGTGTAAAAAACTATGTTCTACAAACAAGGGTTAGATCTTCTAATGCATACCTACGATAAACATACCGGCGGTTATATAAAAAAAAACATACCGGCGAACTGTGGGTGTCTATCAGTACACCTCTGCCTTACCTTTTAGGGAATATAGGCGTGATGCTTTATCATGTCACGGTTTTAATAACTCCTCATTCAGGCAAGCTTATCATTATTTTTGAATAGCTATAGATAACATGGGAATTATATGGAAACAACAATGGGAATATAAAACTAGCTTCTGCCCGCGACTTCGTCCGCGTAGCGTGATGATATATAGCCTATAGCCTTCCTCAATAAATGGGCTATCTAACATCGAAAGAATTTTTCAAATCGGACCAGGAGTTCCTGAGATTAGCGCCTTCAAGCAAAAAAACAAACAAACAAACTCTTCAGCTATAGTATAGATTCTCACATAAAAAGTTGTTATAAATAGTAATTATTATTTCCATAAATAGGACTTTTTATATTTTCCCACATTACGTAATAAAATTTTTTGATATCAAATAAAGACAAATAATAATATTATTTTTTTAAGCTCCCTAGATTTTCGCACGGTTACGTTTTAGCTCATTGTTTAAAATAAAATTGTCAAAATATGTTGTGTTTTTTGGTGATACAATAGGTAAGAATGAGATTAGAATCATAATTGACACCTCCGCTCAAAAAACAAACTGTCAAGAAAAAGGCGTTTGAAATTTATTCTAACTTTTTTTTTCACTTTTCGGGTCAAGAACTCATAATTTGCGCAATAAGTTTTTTTTAGTATAATGGTTTTTGAAGCACTACAAAATGGTGGAGTGAGTGAAGGTTATGAGAGAGGTAGGGCATAGTGGAATTGGATAATTCCACTCACAATTGCAGCTGATGGCAACGGTAAATACGGTTTTGATTCGGTACGAGTCCGATATTACCCTGCCGCCTTCCCAGGTGGCCCACCAACCGTGAGGATTTTCCATACTTTTTTGAAGTGATAGGACGGATTGCCTGACGGTATGGACACTCCCAACACCAGAGGAGATACATGTGCGTTGTCGCCCTTTTAAAAGGGTTTGGGTCTCCGGGATCTTCACTCACTCGGCGAAACACATCGTAAGCGTTGTTTCACGCGTGGATATCACTACGGTCGAGCCGGCCCATTCGAGCCGAAGCATGGCTCTTCCAAGGCAAAATTGCTGCAAAAATAAGATGATACTTTACCTAACAATATCAGCCATAATTTCATAATCTTTGATACTAATTGTTATCATTTTTTGACACGATCACCGTGTTTTGTTATCAGCCCAAATTATGTACCACTTGATATTATCTTATCTTTTCACTTTCGGAAACAGGATGTATTGTTAACCTATATACTTAAATATCAGGCAGTTGATGCAGCTCAAATCTATTTATTTATTTACATCCATAATTATCATTATCAGTCTATATCGGTCCACTGCTGGACGTAGGCCTCCCCCAATGTGCGCCATTTCGCCCTGTCCTCGGCTTGTCGCATCCAGTTCCCACCATCAACCTTTTGCAAATCATCACTCTATTTTGCCGGGGCGCGTCCAATTACTGATTTAGTGATTAATTACGAAATCTCTAACTTTAAACTTGAAATTTGACATACCTTGTCAAATTTCAAGTATGACAACAATGTCCCGCTAATACCCACATCATTTCGACTGTACGAAATGATGTGGGTATTAGCGGGACATTATACGTCCTGACATAAACGCTATAAATGAAATGAAATGAAATGATATTTATTTCTGTAAGTAGATCTTTATAGACACTTTTACAAGTCAATGTTTTGGTTTTTTATAGCTAGAGAAGAAACACCGAAACAAACTTAGATAATCATGGTCTCTTTTAAAGTCCAGACATAGAATAATGCAAATAATAATATGAGTGGGACAATGCGCCCTGCATTGTCCCACTCATGCTCAATGCAGTGGGACAATAATTTGACAATAATTTTTGATATGTAGGTAACAATACCTGCATGATACATACATAGTTAAATAGTTACCTAATACAGTATTCTTTTATCTGTGCTAATACATAGTTAAATTTCCATGATAGTGAGCCCTTTATCCGAAAATCTGACTTTTCAAATCATGTAATATTAATAATTCGTTATCACTAAAACTTGTGAGGAAACCTGCACGCCTGATTTTCGAGACGACTTGTGAAGTTTACCAAACCGCATTAGGGCAGCGTGGCGTAGTGAACTTATAAATTAATGCCACTCATTCCGAGATAGACCCACGCACATAGATTCAAACTCGAGACCTATGGTCCTATGGTCACATCACTAGTCTATCACTGCTCAATTAACGTACGTGTCAGAAATTAAATTTGAATGGTTTTCCGTTTCTTTTTTTGCAGGTGCTGGTTGAAAAGCTGTTAAGGAGTTGTCCAAAAATTAAGAAGATCTACCTATTGATGAGGCCGAAGCGAGGCCAGGATGTGGCCTCGCGCCTCACCGAACTTACACAGTCACCGGTCAGTTTCCCTATACCTTCATCTTTGGTTCCACTCGTCAAATTCAAATGTTTCATTTCGATTTTATAAACATTTTGTCGCTGGCGGCTAACATATCGTGACACGACAGTAGTGTCGAAACGCCATAGAAGATGATATCTATGGCGTATAAATTTTTAAATATCTTTTTTTTTTATTTATTTATTAAGGGATAATAAACAGCTACAACATAGTACATAAACAAAAAATAGAATTTAACATAAAGAACAGGTAATGTTGCAGCCCACTACATTATCCACAGATTAACATAAATAATAAATCGAAGGGTGCCACTAGATGAACAATAACATTATGGTAACACTGAAGTAAGTTAGATAACTAATTCTATACTATAGAGCTAGCAGTAACATTTAGCTTTATTTTAAAATGACATAATACATACTCATAATTCATAAACATGTTTTCATGACAATAATATTAAATTTAAAATTAGGACAACTTTTTGATAACATTTGATTTAAATTTGGATTTAGAGCACGCAAATATATCTATATCTATGAAATTTAAGTTGTAGGATTCCAACATTCTATGAATAGGGCAACGTAAACCTGAGTTAGTCCGACAAGAATTAACTGCAAACAGGGCACCTGCACGAACTCTGCGCACATGAACTGTTCGGGGGACTGCATAACACAGCTTGCTCGTGAGATCAATGGCATCAAAGTGGTTGTGGACAATGTCATAAAGTACATTGGCCTCCAGATACTTGCGTCGGTTTTCTAAGCTGACAAGC
Organism: Acronicta leporina; assembly: GCA_947256265.1. Lineage (NCBI taxonomy): Eukaryota > Metazoa > Arthropoda > Insecta > Lepidoptera > Noctuidae > Acronicta > Acronicta leporina. The sequence continues at coordinate 3,833,107 of OX366540.1, read as the reverse complement.
TTGTACTTATCAAGTAGCTGGGTATATGACAAATATGACTTAGTCCTAAGGCACCTGTAAGACATTGCACGGAGGAACTTGCGCTGAACCTTCTCAATTGCAGCAATATACTTTTGATAGAAAGGGTTCCAAACAGGGACTGCATATTCTAACTGAGAGCGAATAAGGGTTTTATCATCATCTTCAATGTATACACGGCTTTTTTACAATTTTATAATATATTAGCTTCTGCCCGCGACTTCGTCCGCGTAGCGTGATGATATATAGCTTATAGCCTTCCTCAATAAATGGGCTATCTAACACTGAAATAATTTTTCAAATCGGCCCAGTAGTTCCTGAGATTAGCGCGTTCAAGCAAACAAACAAACTCTTCAGCTTTATATATTAGTATAGATTTTGTAATTATAATTTTATATTATACTAGCTGACCTGAGAGACGTTGTCCTCTCTAAGTTTCAACTAACTACCTCGAAAAATCACATAGAAAAAAGGATTCTGGTTTTCCATATTTTTAATACACTTAGCGCCATTGACTTAATTTACATTACTTAATTTAAAAAAAGTGTTCGCAAATATAAACTGACATACCTAAATAGATAAAAATCTCAAATAACTGATACGGCATCAGTAAAGATTAACGCACGTTGCAATTATTATTATTATTAAAGGCCCATTTTTTTTATTTATTAGACATAGCTACATAGCTACATACGTGGTATATTATTTTATGATTTGATTAGATGGAAACTCTTTAGAATCTACACTATGGAGGTTTCAGATTATAAAATCAGTTACTTTAAAACTGGACGCTATAAAGAAGAAAAGAATAATTGTCAAAATTGTCAACTTAAAATGTCACCTGTTATGGAATCAAATTTCATTGAGCTAATAACGATGTCGTGTTAGTCTTGTAGAGAATAAATTTTCATTCTTTGTTTACTTCTTTACCCTACTCAAATATTTAGTTTTTACACCGGCTGATGCTCGCTGGATAAGTCCTATGTATCTCCCGTGATGCCTTATATAAGTAGAGTTAGAATAACTGCACTAATAATCAATTCCCGTTCACAATAATGGTTTCTGATTTCTTTGTTTCATTTTCTTGTTTTATCTTATTTAGTACCTGTGAGTGTATTTTTTAAATTTTATTTCGTGATTCTGTTATAATGTTTGACCCGTGCTAGTCTAGTACCGAAATACTTAAAAAGGAAATTTGCTTCAACGGTTATTGTTCAAATTCTAAGTTTTCAATCGTTAAAATGTTAATAACTTTTGATAGAGTGAACCGATTTTAATGAAATATAGCATAAATGTTAATCCAAGAAACAGGCTATAAATTCCTGTCCACTTCCTCCAAATCTCTTCGGTAGTTTTCATTTGATGCGCGGTCAAACATACGGACAAACCGACAGACAAACCGACAGACAAACCGACAGACAAACCGACAGACAAACAGACAGACAAAAGTTCCAAAAATAATAGAAATGGATTGTGTTACCGATTCTGAGTCCCCCAAATCAGTTTTTTTGTAAATATAAGCAATGTACAGACACGGCTCATTTACATTCTTATTATATGTAAGATATAGGTATGTCATCATAAAAAAGACTTGAATAAGGACATGCACATTGAGTCTTTAAGTAAAGTGGCGTGAAGTCTCAAGAGGGCTTCATTTTATTTATTTTCAACACACTATATGTATAAGTACATATTATGTAGTTGGCCAGTGATTTATAAGGGTTCAAGCACACGATTTGCTTTTTAGACGTGCGTACAGCGATTTAGTCGCTTTACCAAATCGCATTTGACCCTTTTTTTGGAAGGTACTGGGCGATTCGTAATCGCCTGCATTATCTGAACGGTTTAGCAGAGTCGTACTAATGTGGTGTGCATGGCACACCACACCGTAACAATTCGGTTAATGTTAGCGTGTTGTTAGGTTTGGATCCCAGGTATTAGAGGGGAGTAATAATGGGGGACAAACATTCCGAGCTACTATCTATACTTATACTTACTATTATATAAAGCTGAAGAGTTTGTTTGTTTGTTTGTTTGCTTGAACGCGCTAATCTCAGGAACTACTGGTACGATTTGAAAAATTCTTTCAGTGTTAGATAGCCCATTTTTTGAGGAAGGCTTATAGGCTATATATCATCACGCTACGCGGACGAAGTCGCGGGCAGAAGCTAGTTGAGAAATATATATGCGAACTGGGACTCGAATCCACCTAGCGTAGCAGTCGCACTTACTATGAAGACATTGAAAATAATATATTTATATATATATACATATTTTCACAACTGTCTCCCATTGGGGTAGGCAGAGGCTATCAGATTTCCACTTGCTACGATCCTGGCATATTACTTTCGCTTCATCTACACGCAGTAAACGCTTTACGCTTGATCTTGGAATATTAGTAACCGAAAATAATATAAAATATTCATTTTCTAAGATGAATAACCAAAAAACAATACCCAATCATCAAAATTCTTTCACAAAAACGCGGAACGCATAAATAAGATGATTAACCACGTAAGTTAGAACATTGTTTAATTTTTTGTGTAGGCTATTAATCTATTAATATCATAAAATTATTACAACTGGCAGATGTTAAAAAGGTCTTTAGAGCAATAGATGCCAAGTTATAGTAAATCGATCTTGGATGCGAGTTACGCCGCGGGTAACAACTAGTATGTATTTACATAAACATGTTTCAACTGCTTCATTAGTCTAGTAGTGCAAGCGCGACTGTTATTCTAGAGGTCCTCGGTTTGATTCCCAGTCCGAGCAGTGCTATTGAGTTTCCTATGAAATTCGTAGTAGCAGATTTGTGTCGATTAATGGTTCGCATTAATCACACATTAGTGCGCCTCTGCCTAACCCTTTGGGGAATACAAGCTGATGCTTTAAAAAATCTTGCTACCGATGTAACTAATAAAAAAACTAATTGGAAATATTGTTTTTGAAACAACTCCTGCACATCTTAACGACCCAGTTGTTCTTTATACATAAATAAATACATATTTTCACGCTTGTCTCCCATTGGGGTAGGCAGAGACTATAGAATTCCACTTGCTACGATCCTGGCACACTACTTTCGCTTCATCTACGTTCATTAAACTCCTCATGCATGATCGTCGGTTTAGGGTGCTCTTAACCTGACCGTTTTTTTAGACCGGCGCAACTTGGTTGAGATACGTTCGTCGAGGACGGCCCCTTCCAACTCTTCCATCCGTAGGTACTCATCATGTATACTCGTTTCGTCAATCTCCGTTCATCCATCCTCTCTCCATGCCCAAACCACCTTAACATAACTTTCTCAATCTTTGTTACTACACCTTCTTTCACACCACACCGCTCCCATAACATATAAATACATTATGTACTAGCTTAATACCATAAAGGGAATTTTGCTCATTATGTATTCATATTTTATTTATTTATGTATGCACATGTTGAGAAGTGTGGTTTTCCCCTATGACAGCAGAAGGGTTCAAAGTGAAGACTTGAAGCATTTGTAAACAGAGTTATGTACTGTTGGTAGTGCATAACTATGAATTATAATACGTGTACTTCTCAAGACTCGTTGATTTTACTAAAAAAAATTACATAGAATAGAATATACATATCATTTATTGTACACCAAAAACTTTAAAGGGTTTTTTATTGTTTGATTAGCCAGTAATTGTTTACACTGATACATTAACAATATAATACCAAGTAATTTATATAATCAATCATAGGCTAACACAGCATGCACAAATTAAACGGCCAAACGGGGAAATTAAAATCTTAAACAATAACTAACTTCGTCCGCGTAGCGCCTATAGCCTTCCTCAATAAATGGGCTATCTAACACTGAAAGAATTTTTCTAATCGGACCAGTAGTTCCTGAGATTAGCACGTTCAAGCAAACAAACAAACAAACAAACTCTTCAGCTTTATATATTAGTACAGAGTATAGATTCGGTCCGCCACTAATGATATCATTTCTTCTTCAGTTGTTCGAGACTTTACGGAGAGAGCGGCCCCAGGAGCTCAACAAGATAGTTCCAATAGTGGGTGATATCACCGAACCAGAGCTGGGCATCAGCGCTGCAGACCAAGCCATGCTCTGTCAGAAGGTACAATTATAATAAACATTTACTAGTATTCGCCCGGTGCTCGAAATTCGACCATAATACACTCCATACTTTCAACCTCGACGACCTCTGTGGTTTAGTGGTTCCTGCTGACCGTGAGGTCGTGGGTTCGATTCCCACAGGACATAAACATTTATGTGATGAATATAAGTGTTTGTGTTCGTCTGGGTGTTTCTTATGTATTATAAGTATGTATTTACAAAAAAAAAGTATATAAGTATGATATCCATTGTCTCGTACCCATAGTACAAGCTCTGCTTAGTTTGGGACTAGATGGTGCTGTGTGAAAATGTCCCAGAATATTTATTTATTTATTTATTATTAACCTTCATACGTTAACCATAAACAAAAGGTGTGTGTCAAACGCATAGTAGTGTGTGTTTTTCAGATTAATGTACTTTTTAAGCATTTATAACCTTAAAAGGGGGTACAAAGTGTTCTCTTCATATATTAAATATTATGAAGGTTTAAGATCCTATGAAATAATGCATCTTTTATCGTGTGGGTCTAAACCTTTATTGGGTTCTAGTTATTTCTATCCGGATTCACCTTCATTTTTAGTACACTTCCAAATCCCGATTTGTAAATTCATCCCGGATTTTTTGAAAAATAAGAATTTGTTACAAAATAATAGAAAAAAATCTGCCGAGAACTGCCTCATTAGCCATGTGGTCCTGAGCGCGACTGCTACGCTAGACGTCCTGGGTTCGATTTTCAGGTCGAGCAAAGTGTTATTGGGTTTTTCAATAATTTCCCAGTAGCAGCTCGGAGTTAGGAATTTGTGCCCGGTTAATGGCAATAGGCTCGCCCCCTATTACCTAAACGCATAACCTAAACGCATAACCTAAACATGCCGGCGAACTGTGGGTGTACATTAGTACGCCTCTGCCTAACCCTTCGGGGAATACAGGCGTGATGGTATGTATGTACTTATAATAGAAAAAAAACGGTTTTTAAAGTTTTAATAATGACGTTGTTTAATACGTGATTTCAAATTGTTATAATGTTTTACTTGATTTAAGTGAATTTTGAATTGTTTTGATCACATTTCCCGACGACGTAGTCATGGCAGAACTGACTCCATTTTATCAGAATATCCGTCCAATGACACAAGGCTTGACTGATTTGATAGAGAATACAAACCACGTGTTGTGGGTTCGATCCCACATGGAGCAAATATTTGTATGACCTATAGGTAGTTCTTCCGGGTAGGACAAGGTTGTTTTTTAATTAAAAAAAATAATAATACTGAAGTAACTAATTAAATGAAGATATTGACGCAATCGAATAGCAAGGAGGCATTTTTATTATAATTTTCTATTTTTCTCCATTAGGTGTCTGTGGTGTTCCACTCGGCCGCGACGGTGAAGTTCGACGAGAAGCTGAAACTGTCCGTTACCATCAATATGCTGGGCACACAGCAACTGGTGCAGCTCTGTCATCGTATGCTCAGCCTTGAGGTGAGCGCACTTTAGTCAGTAAAAGATATACAGTTTTAGTACAAGGGCCGAAGTCTACTATTTAAATACGGTAGGCAACTGAGGAACTAGTGGCGCCACCTCCGACTTGGCCTATGCAATCCCATTGGCTGACAGCTCTTTGACATAATTGCTAATGTCAATATAACATGTTTTGATTGGCTGTCGTGGGATAAGAGGTGCTGACATCTGTGTTACCTTTGCGCGGCCTTCCATTATGTGTCAGAATGGTGTCCAAGGGTTCTCAATGATATGAACTAACAGATTTTGAATACTGACTGTCAAAAAACAACAATTCTAAAATCATTGTATTACGATTTTCACACAAGAAAATGGTAGAATTGAACTCTGGTACTGTTGAAACCATTAAAATTTAATGCACTGTTTCTTACAGTGGGTTCTTATACTGAAGAACCTGCAAGGGACTCCTATATAATCCTCTAAATAGTTATGGATTTCATATTTCTTTCTGAATACAATTAGTATTTCTATTTATTAGTATTTTTGAATACAATCAGAGTCTATTTCGTATGAGAGCCAGTTCCCTCTCTAGTTGCTGCTTTTCCTACTGTCTGTAGTTCTCAGGGTCTATTAAAAGCAATACATCATAAACTCTTTGTGCATAAATCATACACATAATAAAACCATTTTACTGTCCCACTGCTGGGCACGGGTCTTCTCTCAGAATGAGAGGGACTAGGCTATAGTCCACCACGCTGGCCTAGGGCGGGTTGGCAGACTTCACACTCCGTCGAGAAAATCTCTCAGTCATGCAGGTTTCCTCCCAATGTTTTCCTTCACCGTTAAAGTACACATGACTTTGAAAAGTAAGAGGTGCTTACTTGGCAATCCAATGGTCATATCACTAGGCTATCACTGATACTTAAATCAAATCATGTGTAGTCACCTGCCTACCCAGTTTACTCCCTTACTAATATCCTTACCTTAATAATATCCAATTATCTACTATATATTTACACTATACTTCTTCTTCTCCCTGCCCATGTCCCAATCTATTTGGGGTCGGTCCAGCATGTCCTTTTCTTCCATTCATCCCTGTCAGCCGTCCGTCATCACCATTCACTCCCTTTCCCAACATATCGTCGTTAACACAATCCATCCATATTTTCAATAGTCTCCCTCTACCTCTCTGTCCCTGCACATTCATATTCATCACTCTTTTAGTCACATGCGTTTCATCCCTCCTCATCACATGGCCATACCCAGACAAACGATTCCCTTTCAGCTTTTCTGTCACTGGCGCCACTTTCAGACTTCCTCTAATATATTTACACTATACATTATATAGTTATTAACACGCAAAATCACGTCGGGGTCACCAGTTTAGCTGGTCTATACCCGAGCGCTATAATTTAGTGTGTTCCGTAGTATTCTCGAGGGGCGAGCAGCAATTATAGCGATCGGGTACAGACCACACCCACTTGGTAATCATGATTGGTCTCATTTTCCAGGCTCTAGTACACGTTTCGACGGCATATTGCAACTGTGAGCGCGAGCGCGTCGAGGAGACTGTGTACGCGCCGCCCGCGCACCCGGAGCACGTCGTGACGCTGGTGCAGACGCTGCCAGACGACCTGGTCGATAGAATCACACCGGACTTAGTCGGTAAGTATTCTTTTATTATTAAACTAACGCGCACGGTACACGACTTGCCCTAACTTAAAAAAAACATCTGTCAATGGAGAGCTTACAACGCCATCTACTGGCATCACTGAAAACAGCATACGACGCGATGTTAATTTTTATCGGTATTTTGATTCTGTAAAATCAGTCAATCTATTCTCAATATAAGAAAAAGAAAGTAAAAGAGAAAAACTTCTACATATTTTTGTTAAGAATTTTTCCAATGTTTGAGGTATTCTGCTATGGGTTGAGACGCTGAAACAAATTCAGAGAATTATGTTCTCTTTTAAATTCCAGTCATAGAAGTGTCAAAATATGTGACACGATGCAGGGCAATGTTTGAAATGGCCTTTTGAAGAAAGAACCAGGCTTTGAGTAGACCAGCCTATTCCTTTTTCCCAGTACGGATAATCCTCATAGATCGTCCGCCACCTGGGGGGTGGCAGGATATGTCGGACTCGTACCGACTAAAAGCCATACTTGTCTTCTCTTGCCCTATAGCCACGGTCATGGGATCCGTGAGTAGACCAGCCCCTGCCGACGACACACATACATCATTGTGTATGTGTGTAGCTCGACCATATTTTAGGGAGCTCTTTAATAAAAATAAATAACTAAGTTGCACGATGATGACCTCTTAGGGTCTGACTGGCAGTGTCCCTTACGTCGGAGCCTTTCGTAAAATACCTTAGTGTGCAATTCGACTATTGCAAATTAGCGCCAGATAGCTGTGGCTCTGGCAGTCCGCAGGGGCTTCTAAGGCTCAGCAACGCTTCAGCAGCTCCTCTGGTGTTGCAGGTGTCCATGGGCAGCAATGTCTGCTGTCCATCAGATGGCTCATCTGCTCGTTTGGCGATCAATCAATAAAAAAATGAAAATATATCGCTTAATTATATACAGTCCTCATTGATATAAAACTTTTTGGTGCATTTCAGGTGACCGGCCTAATACATATACATTCACAAAGGCCTTAGCAGAGGACATGCTTATAAAGGAGTGCGGCAATCTTCCCGTCGCCATTGTACGACCTTCTATCGGTAAGAATTCAGCCTTTTATTATATTTAAGCCAGTTCTTCCCTAGGTCTTAGGGCCTATGCACACCATGTTTTTTAAACGCGCCGTTGACGCGCGTTTGTAGCGATACAGACGCGATACCTACGCAAGTCAGACGCAGCCTGTAGACCCTTGCAGGATTAAAGCGTGCCGTCGACGCGCGTTTCTATAACGCGCGTCGACGGCGATCACATTCAAATCTTTCCTCTTTATAATATTAGTGTAGATAACCGTTCAAAAAGAAATGATTCTCCTGCAAACGTTTTCACCTATTTTGACCACCTTAGAAAATCATCCCTTTCAAAAATCACCCTACATCAAAATTTCAATTGTACAACCAGCGGTTTAAGCTGTGGGTTGTCTGTCATTAAGTATGGAAATTAGGACTTTGATTCCTATAGATATAAAATATTTAGTGTTCTTATCATTAGTCACCTAAAAATCCCTAAACATGTCACCAGTGAGTCATTACAAATATTGTACTAGGAATAGAAAACTGTGCCATAAAAAATATCACGAAAGTTGATAAGCTTATCATTGATGAATCGATCCAACGTGAGCTTCGGCTCGAGTGTGTTACACGATTATGTAACTCTGAAGTGGAGAGATAAGTAAACGCGTAATCATAATTATCAGCTGTTTAAGTCACGCGTATTATAAAATAAGGATGAGTAAATATAGGGTAATAAGACTATCACATACACGTACTATCAGTGCACAAAGGTATGTTTATGTGCTTTGGCATGAAAAGAGGATGGATAAACGGAGATTAAAGAAGTATGGACAGAAGAGTTAGAACGGGGCTACTGTGAACGTACGAATTAAAAAAAAGTCAGGTTAAGGAGGAAGAGCCATGCTTCGCTTCGAATGGGCCGGCTCGACCGGAGTGATATTACGGTCTCAGAGAAAACCGGCGTGAAACAATGATTGCGTTGTGTTTCGCCGAGTGAGTGAGGTTACCGGAGGCCCAAACCCTTTTAAAAGGCGGGCAACGCACTTGTGACTCCTCTGGTGTTGCAGGTGTCTATGGGCGGCGGTTATCGCTTACCATCAGGTGATGCCTCTGCTCGTTTGCTCACCTATCCCATAAAAAAAGAGCACCATAAGCTGACTTGAGCAGGTTGCATGAGGAGGTTAATGAACGTAGATAAAGTGAAAGTGAAATTAATGGGCATATTATGAGGCTATAAAACAGGTGTGGTGTTAATATGACAAAAAGCTACTGATTCCAGTGGTGTCCCTGGCTATCCTATCCTGGCGTCTATAGGCTGCGGTTCAAGCTTACTATCAAGCGTAGGTATCTGCTTGTTCGTCATCTTAGTACAATTAATACATATTTTTTGAAATTTAAAACACGAGAAATGAGTTAAGCCTTTCTCCTTCCACTCTACAGCCTGTCCACTGTTGAATAAAGACCTTCCCCAAAGACTTCTACAAGGACCTTTTATATGTCGCCTGCATCCAAGTACTCCCAGCAGCCTTTCACAGGTCGTGTCCATCTCGTTTGAGGTGGTTTCAAACTCCTAGAACCTTTCTGCCTCTACTCTCTACAGCCTATAATATCTTCATTTTCAGTGCTCTCATCGGCTCGAGAGCCAGTAAAAGGTTGGGTGGATAACTGGAACGGCCCCAATGGTATCATCGCGGCGGTGGGCAAGGGGATCTTCCGCACGATGCTGGGCACTGGCACGAAGGTGGCAGACCTGGTCCCGGTAGACACTGTCATCAATCTAATGATCGTGTGCGCGTGGCGGACGCATTTGAGACGGTAAGAAAGGCAATAGAGCTTTGGGAGTTAAACCTGTGCATGCATGCCGTCAGCTTGGACTGGTCACTTAAAGCTGCTATGGATCCTTTCATTAGTGGTTATATTTGCAGGGGTGAGGGTGTAGTTGTGTACAACTGCTGCACTGGCCAGCAGAACCCAATCACGTGGCAGCGCTTCGTCAAGACCAGCTTCAAATACATGCGGAAACATCCGTTCAGTAAGTACCCACCTTTTAGTTCTATCCATATGTTCTGTTATGTTATGTTTTTTTTTTTAAAGAAGCTTACTAGTAATGTGGGTCACACATTACTAGTATTCTTGTTAACCCCTCGTGCTAAGCTAAATGCTTGTGTTACGAGTGGGTTCACGTCGGTAGTGCAATGGGTGGGGTTCGAACCGGCAACCACATGATCGCAAGTCCGACGCCCTAGCCATTAGGCTACCGCCGCTTCCATGTTCTGTAGATAATAGTAATAAATTTCCAAAAACGACGTACCCTAAGCGTTTTTCTGTTCGATCGAGCAACAGAGGTGAGGGCAAGGGTGAGAGAGCGGTGTATTGTGGTAGGTATTATCTATATCAATAAACATTAAAGATTTTAATTAAAATGTATGATAATTACAATACTGGTTATGGCACTCCCCGGGTGCTGCCGCGGCTCCGCTTGTTTCGCTCGCTCGGCTCGTGCATTGTGTGGTCATAGTTCCAAGCTAACCTAACCGATGATTATATTCCTTCGCGAACTTCGAGTCTTGTTTTATTACTTTTACCGACGAGACAAGTGAATTATTTTTATTATTATTAGAATTAGATCCGTCTGCTCGTTTGCCTGCTATCACATAAAAAAAAAAATATTTTATATTCACATTTTTGGTAAATGTGAATTTTCAGTAAATCATGAGGTAATCTGTAATATAAAAATGAATCGACAAATGTGTTGCTACGCGAAAATCTCGAGAGCAGCTGAACCGATTTAGCTAATTCTTTTTTTATAATATTCCTTGAAGTGCGAGGATGGTTCTTACGGAGAGAAAAATTTTATAAATTGCCTCAAAAAGTCTAAAAACAACACTTTTCTATATTCCCATACAAAAGATTTGTAATAATACTTAAGTCAGTTTGAACTTTAATACCATACCATAAAGTTTAAGTGTTAGTGGAGGGGTTCCGGGAAGGCAAAACAATTGAGTGACGTTAGTTTCAGAATCGACTGTTAGGCGGTACGAAGTTCGCCGGGTCAGCTAGTTATATATAATAATGATAATTTAGCGTAACATATATAAATAAATTAAATGGAAGTGACTATTTGTAATCTAAAAAAAACAGCTTTTTACTGAGTCCTTAAGGGAGTATATTATACGGTATTTCATCATCTTCCCGTCCTGGTCCCAATTTATTTGTGGTCGGCGCAGCCCGACCTTTTCATCCATTCACCCCTGTCAGCCGTCACCTCATCATTCATTCCCTTTCATATCGTATCGACCTTAACACAATCCATCCATCTTTGGTCTCCCCCTACCCCTTTGTCTCTCCATGTATTCACCTCTTTTTTAGTCACATGCGTTTCATCCCTCCTCATCACATGCCCTTACGAAGACGATTGCCTTTCAACTTTTCTGTCAATATACGGTACTTAAAATAGCTTAAGTAGCTGATGATGATGTTTTAAGTGAATTGGTTTGTTTGCAGATGAGGTGCTATGGTATCCTGGAGGTGACATCACCAGTAATCGGCTGAAGCACGGCACACTGTCGTTGCTGCAGCACCGCGCGCCAGCCGCCATCATGGACCTCTTCGCCACTGCCACGGGCAAGAAGCCCATGTATGTATAAACATAAGCATTTATCAGTTTTTTCTATGGGTTAGTCGGCCAAACGGAGAGTCAGCTCGCCTGATGGTAAGCGATTACCGTCGCCCATGAATGCCCGACTTTTAAAAGAGTTTGGGCTTCCAGTATCCTCACTCACTCTGCGAATCACAACGCAAGCGTAGTTTCACGTCGGTTTTCTATGAGGTCGTGGTATCACTTTGGTCGAGCCGGCCCATTTGTGCCGTAACATGGCTAAAAAACTTATACCCTCTACCTCATGTCAATTTTAAAGTAAATGTTAAAATCTTTAAGAACTAGATATTACGGGCGCTTCCTAACTAAAGACCTCTGAGAAGAAACGGCTGAAACAAACTGAGAGAATCGTGGTTTCTTTAAAAGTCCCGTAATACGAAATGGTATTTAGAAAGAAGAGCCATAGCGACTTTGAATATACTTACCAGTCCCAGCCTACAGCACGAATACATTAGTCATTGTGTAACTCGACTATTCGAACAACTCGTTCACGGCGATACCAGATCAGCAGAACATTTGCGTACGCCACATAAAAGTTCTCGAAGCCACTCAACGCTTTAAAATTTAATTTATTCCGAAACCACTTCATGGTACTGAGCTTTTGTAGCTCTGTACTACGGAATGATTGAATGCAGATTGATTGATCAGCATAGTTATCTATCAGCGAAGTAGAGTAATACTCTCCGAAAAAGAGCTACATGTACAACAGCCTAATTAATGATAACGTTTCTCAACTACCACATTCTCATCCAGGATGGTTCGCGTCCAGAATAAACTAGAGAAAGCAGCTGCATGTCTGGAGTACTTCACTACACGTCAGTGGGCCTTCGCTGATGATAACGTGCAGGCTCTTTGCGCATCTCTCTCGCCTGATGACCGCAGGTACGTTAAAGTAGTGGTCCTATGGCGGCGACCATAAAGGAAAGGCAAATGAGGTTTTAAGTCCCCGACACAAAGACACAAAGCTTTATCAATGTCTCTCAGTGCGGGAGGTGTATTTTAGAACAAAAAATACACCTTTAGAACTTAATTGGTGACATGGCTAACATTATCATTTACTTAACAGTACTGCATGTTTCTTATACCGCAATAAATAAATTAAAAAAACGCCAGTCTGTCATTTCTGGGGTCACCTGATGACTTTACTAAACTCTTGCTTATGTTGCTCTTGAGATGCTCGCCACGTGGTGTTTCTACTTTGGCCATTATTATAATACATTCAAGGTCTAGAATACTTTCTAGTCTTATCTTAATTTCTACTTTATCTGCAGGACTTTTGACTTCAACGTGCGAAACATAGACTGGGACGCGTATATCGAATCGTACGTGCTTGGCATCAGGAGGTTCCTCTTCAAAGAGAGCCCCGACACGCTGCCGAAGTCCAGGGCAGTCCTGCGAAGGTATATCTTTACTTAGCTTATCATTTCAGTTTTGATTCACGTTGAGATTCGAAGTAACAAAGCCTTTCCTGCTATCTTAAAAATAAGTGGAACCTTTCTGTGTCATGTTTTGCCGATCTATTTTAGTTTAGATATAGTACTTTCTAGATCTAAAAATTCTTTTCTCATTACAGATTACATATAGTCCACATTCTTACGCAAGTGGCCACCGTGTTCTTCCTATGGAGATTTTTATTTTCACGTTCCAATGCGCTGCGTAACATTTGGCGACGCGTTTTAGAACTGTTAACGAGGGCAGCTCGACTCCTAGCTATAGCCTGATGTCATCTGCAAACGAAGCTAAACTCGTTAACGCCCCTTCGTTTCAAGCTTCCAATCACGCCACGATAAGAATACCAATTTTGTCATATGGCAATCGTTTGACATTTGTTACAAGATGGCGACTCCCGCCAATTCAACATTGACACCAATAGGTAATTGTTAAGTACACAGGCAAATAATTTAGGTAATATATTTTTCTCTCTAAAAATAAGCTTTTACGGGGCTGTTATATTTGCTTCGGGATTTACACTGTGTTGTGTAAAGGTGTACGTAAGGTTTGTTGCGATGAAAATAATGATATGGCCAGTACTGAATCTTAACACGATATTGTCCTTACATCTTCCCTACTGTCTTTCATGTATAAAAGTTAAGGTAAAATAGGTATATTGTTGTAAGAAAAATAGAATTTGCATCAAAAACTGTGTATAACTTATTGAAACGATCTGTTCTTAAGTATGTTCAGAATCATTGGCTATAAAATTAGTATTGTGAAAGTTGTAAAACACTAAAGATGACCACATTTTCCATAACACAGTGTATTTCTACAACTTCCCATGCGCTAGGCTGTTAGTTACGGATTGTTATAAGTAATAGTGATTCCAATAATTTTGTACCTTTAACAGCTCAATATCTAAAGAATTCAAATCTGTTATCGCCTAGTTATAATAACAATAGCGAAATGTATTGATATTCATGTTGAACTCATGAGATTATATTTTTAAACGTCAGTTTTTGTGCCAATCATTTCTCAAGTCTTCGAATAATTTTATTATAATGCTTCCATGAAATGTTATTAACAATTATTCGCCTGCTTACAAATTGGTTGATCCTCATCAATAATGTTGATTAACGAATTGATGATTCAATATACTTAACCGTTAATTCATAAACAGACTATTTCCACAGATGCAATTAAGGTGGACAGTTCAACAAAACAAAAGACTTGAAAAGCACTTATAACTGACGAGATAAACAACATTTATACATTTTAAGGCTACAAATGCCTTATAATCAAATACTTAGAACCTTATGTTTTTGGTTGAAATGCTTTCTGTTCTTCACTGGATTCATTCAGATGTTTTAGCAAGTTTAAAGGATAACATTTCTTTTAGCAAACGCGTGTATATTTTTCCAAGATCGCATTAGGATTTCTAATGGCTCAATAATAATAGAAGTTTATGAACTAGTCAAATGCATTCGTTTTAAAGAACAACTCTTATGTTAGTCCTGAGAATTAGTCAAGTGGTTTGTCGCAATTTTTCCGCTTATCTAATATAATAATATCAACACTTTGAACACTTGCTAAATACATGGAGTTGTTCTAGGACGCAGAAATAAATATAAAATTATATAGGCACCCATGTAATATAACGTTTCCAAAATAAATTGTTAAACTAATGATTTAGCGAAAATATTTATGAAAACGTAACTGTGGCATCTTCTAATTTATTTTCCATTTGTAATATTTCTATTACATCTTCAATCTTCTATGATATATGGCAAATTGAGTAATGTTTGGGTTAGCAATTTAATTTTGCATTTTAACAGGTCAATCAGTAGACATGTACTGACTAGTGTCTATATATATTATATTATCTATATAAATATATCAGGCTACATAATAATATGAGTGATTTTTAAGATCTTAACATATTATATTAGTCTATGTCTACTATTGGCTAAGGTTTTTTTAAGATTCAGCTGTTTATCGATTGACTAATTATTGATGATTTCATGGACGCTATTATGAAAATCTTAGTAGAAATTGTAGAATTTTAACGATTTCTATAGATACGTAAAATGATAATTTATTAGAAGGTGTCATAACGTAAAAATTATAAAGGATCGTGTGATTCGATAGCGGCTAGGAGCGTAGTGGTTCGATTCGTGGTAATGTAAAATGAATTGTAGGATCACAACGAAACGAATGCGGAAATTCACACTCGTGATTTTTAGAAAGGTTTACCGCTGAAACCCAACTTGAAGAATTTCATAAGATATTCTAACGTATGGGTTGGTTTTGTCCTAAAAGTTTTCCATTTTGTAATTTTTGAAGCCCCGCCACGGAGCCAGGCGTATTTGAGGCTGATTGATGTGTGATTGGTCGTAATTGAAGCTTTGCCATTGATAATTTGGCTCCCACTTTTCCTTGTTTCGGCTGTAAAGAAGCTCAATTTCATATTCTTCCTAATTCACGTGCTATTTTGAATGGCTTTTACATAAAGATGTGTATATCAGACCGTGTCTATTTATACGTAATTTTCATAAATTTAAATGAAGTTCTCATGTCATAAAAATGATATTGAAGTAAGAAATACGTGAGAATTTAAAACCAAATTGATGAAGTTATTGTCAAATTCACGCTCGAGGCCTATAGAGTAAAGAACTAAACAAGGTACATTTCAGAAGTTGCATTGACTTTGATTCAGGTTTCTTCCAAATGTCTTTCACGACTACTAATACTTTTTTTAGTTGTATTACCTATGCTTGATTGCATATCCAGTTACGACTAGTTCAAAATGATTGTTACTTGTAATTCATTGATTAGTTTCTACCATTTCTTATGGTGTATAAAATGAATTGCTTGTTTTTGTTTTAATTTACCTCGACGATGTTATTAGTGTACGTCAAATTATTGGCAACGATGTAATGCAATCCTAAATATTGTAATATGGTTACCATTGTTATAAAAACAAAAAATTATAGTATAAAAATCTATCTCTAGAGAAATCCTTCGAGAATGATTGATGGTTTTAGGAAAATATTTTCACGGGTAGGAATAGAGCAGTCGGCTAGTTATTAATATTATTAAAAATAAAACATGACATGGGTCCTTCTAAGCGCTTAGATGAGCAAGCAAAACATTTAAAAAAAATTAATAAAATTCGTTCCAAAATGACGCTTCCTTAGTGATAATTAATTAACGTAGGTATTTATTGATTTTTTATATAAAATAAAAATTTCAGTTTGTATTATCTAAGCTAGGAAACCTGTAGGCAGCAGGTATTTGCCCCTCGACAATTCCGACTGCGTACTCATAACTTGGTTGTTCTTACCAAAACGCAAGATGTCTTCATAATCCCACAATAATCGGTGTAAGCTATACTTGTTAAGTAATGCCTAAGTTTATACGACATGTTATTTAAGTGTTAGCATTTTTTCTTATTGTATAAGTCTAACGCAGGACACTTTGGCTCTCACTGTTTTTCTTATATCACAATGATTCTAAGTAAAAGTTGGATCGTTAACGCAGAGTTGGGATTTGATCGCTGCATTGTATGACGTTGTTTAGCCGATACTTTTACCATCATTAACAGTTGTCTGCGTAATGTGTTGGTATAGAGATTACGAATTCACTTCAGCTGACTATGAATTCGAGGTAACAATTGACGTACTGATATTATAAAGACAGTTAAATACTTAGCCGTTAAAACGATTGCTACCTAACGATTGATAGTTTTTTTCCTGTCATCACCAAACAAACCCAAATTTTTGCAGTGTCTTCATCAATGAAATAATAACTGTAAAATCCAATTCCAACTTTGTGATCGACTCTCCAATTTTCCTCCAGTGTCGAATAATTTAAGTTTTCTTAGTGTAAATTAAAAACTTGTAGATTCCTAAATGGAAAATGAACTCGAGAATGGAAAACTAGAATTTATCGAAGTAATTGAGTAATTCAATGACTTCGATAAATACAAAGCTGGTTCGTACGTAAATATTTGTTTTTGTCTGTAAGTATATTATATGTACATTTTGAAAAAGAAATACTTCAGTCATGTTGTTATTATTTTCACGAGCTTTCTGTTTAGTACTTTTTTGTATTTAATTAAGATATAAGAAGATATTGTTTGGGATACTACCGGTGAAATTGTCCGTGTTGAGTTATTATTGTGTATATAGAACTTAGTTACCCCAAAGTTAAATCCAAATATATACATGCGGGAATATTTTTTCATTTTTTCGCTGTAACTTAATAATGTAGACGTGTTTTGGAGTGGTATAAGGTTTTGGCGGTTTTCGAATGAACTTTCAATATGGCGGTCGATATTGGCTTCGATGGAAATAAATTTCAGTTGATGATAATTTTTAAAATTATGTTATACTGTAATGGCTGAGTAGATAGTTTAAATTCTACAGATTTTTTAACATACATTTTGAACTACCATATAGTACAAAATATAATGAAAGATTGTATAAATAAAGCTGTTTCTTCATTTACAACAAATAGACGCTTCAAATATTACACGATCCCGCCAAAATTTTGAATTTTTCAAAATGGCGGCCGTCGTTCGAAAACCGCAATATAATGCTTTAAATAAAACTTCTTTTGCTTAGACGCCAGCGGTAAATGGCTACGGTATTTGAGTAAAATCAGGATGGGATGGTTATTATAGTGCAGAAAAGAAATATGCTCAATGTTTGAAGGTCTCCGTCTTGCTGGCTGGGTTTTGCCTGGAATCCTAAATGAGAATTAACGAGATCTGATGATCTTGGGACGTTAAAATATGTACCTACCTCCGTGAGTAATTTCGTTTTATCTGCTTTTATGAATGTTCGATAAACGTTTTGCGTCATCATTGCATTTAATTGATATCTTATGCATTTACATATTGTTTTCTCCAAATAGGAATACCTACCTAGTTTAAGAAAAAACTTATTATGAAAATAATGCCACCAAAATTTGATAAAAATATTTTTTGGCTCTCGTTTAAACTTGATCATTCTCTAGAGAGCCTCAATTTTTCCATCAAATCGCTCTACGCAATAATCCAGCTAGAAGAAGACGGTGATAGTCCGCAGGCAGCGAAACGTGTCTCGGTGATAGGTCGGTATATACATGGGGGGGTTTATTTATTATTCCATAATGTAATAAAACGAATGTAAAGTTTATTATGTTTCATTGGAAACCTTCATCAAAATTCCTCGATCCTTCCTTTTCCAAAAAGTTAAAAATCTCCCCATGATAAAAATAGACCATGCATTTTTTGTTCAGATATTTTTGGTTAGTTACCTATATGTATAGAAATTATTGACAAGCATTTGCTCAGATATTAATGAAGTAATGAATGTTCAGATATTAATGGTAACTTGTAGTGTATGGAACTTATTGACATTTTAAATTGTTCAGAAGTCTTTGGTCACCTTGTCTGCTACAATATATCTGACGGCGGCTGTACAACAAGATTGAACTGGATCTATAAATAGGTATGTAAAATATAGAGTTATACAATGGTCAAGCATAGGCATCAAAGTACTCCACCACATCACTGTCATCGGGTAACGTACCCAGAAGACTGGCTGCA
This sequence comes from Acronicta leporina, assembly GCA_947256265.1. NCBI lineage: Eukaryota > Metazoa > Arthropoda > Insecta > Lepidoptera > Noctuidae > Acronicta > Acronicta leporina. Next base: position 3,814,151 of record OX366540.1, on the reverse strand, counting down.
TTGCCACGGTGAATGGCAATGCTAATTCTTATAACCCAAGAATAAACCAGCTCCCTGATCACGCGAAGATATTCTTATACGCGATAAAAAGATGGCATACACAGCCAGCACAGATGATAAAAACTATTTGCAAAGGTTTGTCTCATAACTGGCCACATTTTAATACCTGTGGCTTTTATGTTACGGTTATTAAAAGAAAACAAAAAAAAAACATTATATTTGAATTTTGGTCCGCATTTTTACACGAGGTAGAATCGCTCTCATCGCTCTACACATTAAATGGCGTGTCATGCCTCAGCCACAGCCTAAAAAAAGATCGCATTAACACGATGTTAATGCGATCACAGTTTTTAGAAAGAGAGACATTTATGTTAGCTATTCCAAGACTTTCACAGCCACTAACAATAACCGCGATTACCTGTTTTCAAATAACTTGAAATAATCCAAGTTTAGCTAATAGTTTTTGATTATAAAAATAGGTAGGTATACAAACAAAGAAAAACAAGCATCTATCTTTGCCCAGTGGACAAAATTATAATAAAAACAACTCACAAAATAAAAGTTAATAAATATAATTTATTTATTAAAAGTTTGACATTAAAACATATTAACAACAACAACAACAGACTATAAAATTAACGTTTTTAAATAGAGTTTGAATACAGGGGAACTTTTTCTACGTAGGTCTACGGGTGTCTACGAAAGGCTACGCGAGTCTACGAGTGGCTACGAGAGCCTACGCCAGACTAAATCTGTCTATCTGTCTGTAATCTGTATGTAAGTTAACAAAACTATGTATGTTTAAGTTCAAGCTATCATTTGGGAAGTAATGTAAGCAATATTACGTTGGTTGGTTTAAATACTAAAAAACTTTCAATCAACGCATCATCCTCTAATTTTAAAATAGATGTGTAGATTATGCAAGGAAACGCAAAGTAAGCATCATGTCCTATATATTAAAATTGAAACAATTCGTTCAGTATTTTTATTAAATGTTTAAGACATTTTGACTCCTTTATGTTGGGTTGCATATTACTTAGTGTGGGCAATAATACTAACAATAAATTGATAATGTTAATGGGACAAAATTACATGGAGATAAGCTTAGAAAAAGTATATGCATAGAAAAATGTATGCTCTACGCTCTCTTTTACGTACATTTATAGTCGTAAACCACGTGTATAGTGCTAATAAGAGTACATTGTCACTACAGTGTTAAAGAGATTAAGAATCTGTGCGCTTCCTTGGCTTCAGTGACATGTTTTTTTTTCAGGTTAAGGAGACGTCGTACCACCCGCTAAAAAGACATTATTATCTTTTTAATTATTCATTTGATGCACAGATATTAATATGTTACAAAATAAGTTGAAAGCTAAATTGTATGTAGATGGATTTATATAAGAGATATACCATAAAAAAGTTTAATGGATTGTGTGAAAGCTGAAATATTATGGAAGGAACTAAGTGAAGAGATGACGGTTGATGGAGACGTATCGTAAAAAATACGTACCTACAGCGCTTTAAACATTATTTTTAGTAAGATAATGTCACTAGTACCTATCAATCTTGGATTTGTAAAAGAGTCATCACGGGTGAGGATAATATATAAATGATCATCGATGGTCAAAACGGTCAGGTTCGCTATGTTGTAGAAAGTTAAAAAAGGTTTTTTCAAAAAAATCCAGTACAAATGTCAATACAAATGAAAAACATAGAAGCAATAGAAAAGATAGGAAGGTTAAAGGTGATAAGAATAAGGTTATGAACCAAGTGATTAAATACTAGCCAGTAGGAAGGCTATGGAAAAATAGAGTTGAGATAAATAGATGCAAAAGGATGGAGCAAAAGCATGATGATAATGAATTAATAATTAATAGTTTTCTTAAACACGATGTTAAAGAGGTGGGTAATCAATTATATGTTACTGTAATTAAGGTTTATAATTAAACTACAGTTGATTGTGATTAGTCTGTGATAGCACCTCCTGTAGCGACCTCTTCTTTCTTAGGTTGCGCTTCTAACTCTGTGTAGTTGTGCTCAATATATCTGGTGGAGAGACAAAGAGAACATAATATAATATTCGATTGCAATGTATGAAATAATAATTTAAGCAATTTTTTTTTATTCTGAGAAACTCAGTTCCGTGCCGTCTCTCGGTACAGAAAATTAACAAAATAGTCTATGAAATAACCACAAAGAAGTTTTTATTTACTTAATGAGACCTTTAAGACCTATTAACCTAACCCCAACCCTATTATAAACCTAACCTTTAACATTTATTTTACTTATATACCTAGTTACTATGTAGTAGTAGTCAAATCAGGAAACATTTCAGAAGAAATGCCTGAAAAACTAATAGAAATTTATGATGTGGCATAATTTTGCTAATTTGGGGCCTGGATCACGTCTAACTATATCTATATCACTTACTTTTCCAATGGAGGACAGAGGAAATGTCTTATATTCCTCGGCATTATCAAGTCAGCCTGGACCTTGCTTACTTCCCTGGCGTACTCCACAAAGTCCGTTATGATCTCCGGGTCAACTGGCCCCCCAATTCCAGGAACGGCGTACACCATTGTTATCTAGAAATTTCAAATAGTCTTACCGCTTTTACATAATGTTTATTTGCTATCAGAAGATGAGCCAGACTCGCAAACGAATCTGTCAAGTATTTTGTATAAAAACTAGTATAGCGCCTCTAGTGGTCACGTGAGATACTACTTTCACTCTCGTATTCCTTGAAGTGCGTATACATGTAAATCTACAGTTCACTGGTACGTAGAGGTCCCATAGGCACAACCACAACAATAGGCACAAATCAAAACTTGGAGATGCTATTAAAAAAATTATAGGAAACCGCAATATCACTATGCTTGACATTGAAATCGAGCCCTTAATCTAATAATACTAATTCTTTCTGCAATGTCAGGTCTGCTAGATTCACAAATAGTAATAAAATTTACCTCGGGTATTGGCGTTTCCTCTTCCTCAACCTCTTCGACCTCCGGCACGATGATGTCCATGTTATCTTCCAGGAACTGTTCGAGGATGTCTCGCACCATTGCTACTTCTTCTGGCTTTGCCTGAGGACAAAATTTTAATGATAGTGTTTTTAAGACATATTCTTATTTTTTCAATTTCCAACTGCCACAATAGCCAAGTGGTCCTGACCGCGACTGCTACGCTAGAGGTCCTGGGTTCGATTCCCAGGTCGAGCAAAGTGTTATTGGGTTTTGTGGGGTGTTAATTGTTGAGGTGGTTGTTAATGAAGGTCGTTACTTTATATAATATACTTTTACTGGTACCAGATACATTTTGGACTTATAACTATGAACGACCTAACTGGCTGAGTGTGGGGAGACGACTGAAGAAAAAAGAAAAGAAAGAAAAAATGATTTATTGGACAGTCGAGGACACTGCACACAATAATATTAAAAAAAAAAAATTAAAATATATACATACTTATATCTAATTATCTTTTAAATTAAAAAGAGAAAGTAAATAAAAAAATGTGTGTCCCGCGGCCGTGCCAAATAGGTCCAGTTCAGCTAAATGCCAGACAACCGATGAGCTGCCTGGCGCTGGTTTTCAACTGGACCTTAACGACTGAGAATCACGGATGCAAACCAGTCCTTCAAATAACACTCAAATTGAAAATAGGTAGGTATAATAATACTTAATAGTAATAAGGAAAAAATATATATACTTAATAATAATAATTATGATAAATATTGATGATAAAGTGAATAAAATACTTATGTATAATTGTAGGTATAAATAATATGTGTATTATAGGTAGGTAGGTATACTTAGGTACTAGGCGATTCAGTTGCCGACTCAATTTGCCTCTCAAAAAACCTGTTTATCCGCATAAAACGTTTTTTTATTATTATTATTATTATATAAGCGAGGTATTTAGTTCTGTCATACCTAGCTTTCGTTGTGCATCTACCAGATACTGCCGTAGGTGTGTTCTAAAGTTATTGATCGTGTTTGTGGTTCTAATGGGTGGTGGCAGATTGTTCCATATTTTGGACGCGGCATAACGGAAGCTTCCTCTAAAGGCTGCTGTACTATGAGGCTGAATTGAGAGTTGCTGGGAGCACTGCCTACTTGCACATTTCCGTCTGCTGGTAACCCAACTGAGCTTATTATACAAGTAGTCTGGTTTTTGGTATTTAATGACACCGAAAAGAAGGCAAGCCAAATGAAGCTTGCGTCTTGTTTTCATTTTTAGTGTAAAGTTTTTGTTGAGGTATGGGGTTATATGACTACGGGGAGGTATTTTATAACAGAAGCGAGCACAAGCATTCTGTATTCTTTGTATGAGCCGTTCTGTACGAGCTAGCAGGCGTGGGCCATAGACTGTGTCTGCATAGTTTAATTTAGACAAAACCAGACTTTCGACTAGCTGTTCCCGTAGTGTTTCAGATAAGAATGGCCTCATCTTGTATAAAACTTTCAGGCGGTAAAAACAGTTTCGTACAGAGTCAGCTGCATGTTTTTCAAATCGAAGGTTGCTATCAATGACAAGACCAAGATTACGCACTTCATCCACTCTATCAATTGGTTCTCCCATCAGTCTTAAGTCGAGTATCACGGGTAGTCTGTCCAGCTGCTGCCTAGAGCCAAATACCATGTATTTTGTTTTTATCGGATTTAGTGTGAGGCAGTTATTTTCCGACCATACAGCAATTCTACTGAGATCATCGTTTAAATCCTTAACTGTCTTTTCATATTCATCAGTTCTAAAGGATATATATATTTGAACGTCGTCAGCGTATATATGGTACTGGCATCTTTGAAGGCATTTAATTATGTCCGCACAGTACAAAATAAAAAGGATTGGGCCCAATATTGAACCTTGCGGAACTCCTCTCTCTATGGTACTAACCGCGGATGTCAGATTTAGACCGTCCCCCAAGCGTATTTCTACAAATTGTTTCCTATTACTTAGGTAGCTTTGGAACCATTGCGTAGCCTTGTGGTGAAAACCGTAATAATTTAACTTTGAAAGCAACAATGGAATATTGATAGCGTCAAATGCCCGCGAAAAATCAAGCATTACCAATAGTGTACACATGCCTTTATCCTGGGCAGATAATATGTTATCCGTAACATCAAGTAAAGCCGTAGAGGTACTGCGCTGTTTTCTGAAACCCGATTGTAGATCAGGCAATAATTTATTATGTTCCAAAAATTTTGTAAGTTGGTTACATACGACTTTTTCCAGTACTTTAGAGAGGCATGGCAAGATGCTGATAGGCCTTAAATCTTTAACTTCTACAGGGTTTGAATGTTTGGGCAACGGCCTCACGGAAGCAATCTTCCATAGGTCAGGAAACGTTGATGACATAATAGAGCAATTAATAATAGCTGTTATAGAAGCCAACGTGTGAGGTAGGGTCATGTTTATCATATTTAAGTTGATGTGATCGGGGCCTTCAGCGTTAGTTTTAATATTACAGATAATGCGTGAAATATCCTCTTGTCCTACAGGGGAAATTGTAAATGTTGCCTCACCGTGTCGATGATATTCATAGAAAGTCATTAATGAAATACTCGCCTCAGTATTACCAGGGATTTTTAAAAAGCTGTCATTGATTAGGTCTGGCGCCGCTGCTGCTGCGCCGCGCTAACACAGTAATGCGCCTGTACACAAATCGAATGCGTCAGCAGTGTCCCTACAGGTTTTTCTATGAAATTCCCAGTAGCAGCTCGGAGTTAGGAATTTGTGCCCGGTTAATGGCAATAGGCTCGCCCCCTATTACATGGGACCTAAACATACCGGCGAACTGTGGGTGTACATTAGTACGCCTCTGCCTAATCCTTCGGGGAATATAGGCGTGATGGTATGTTATGTTCTTATTTTCCCGAAATTTGACAAAAAATCTTGTCCATGGGATGAACTCTTCGGAACCATGCAACTGTTCAACAACATTTGAACTTGAATTTGAAGCAGAAAATAAATTCAATGGGTGGTCCAGTTCTCGGTGTCTGTTCAGTTTATAAAAGCAGTTACGATGATACAGATGAAGAAACGGTAAAGATATGTATATCCATTGACATTCACACTCACATTTATTTGATAGCAGAACAGCTGTAATAGTCTGTACCCTTTTAATAGTTCACAGCCAGCACATAGAGATTTGAAAGTGTTGTAGGGCCAACATCGCGAAAATTTTCATATAAATCTTTCATAACTATAAAGATTTGATTTCTCTATTAACCAGGTTCCCATGGGATTGGAAGCAAATAGATCTAAATGTCATGTCAGCCAATAGATTACGATTTCGAGGCGGTTCGTGTCACGTCTATCGCTTAGAATATTTATGTTTTTGCCAATTAGGTAGGTACTCAACCATTCTCAATTTTAAGATGCCGTTAAATCTCGTGCTGTGATAGTCAGAATAGACCTATGCAAGCTGGTTTTATGGTAAGCGCCATGGATTTTTCACGTGGGAGAGCCATGCTTCGGCACGAATGGGCCGGCTCGACCGGAGTGATACCACGGCCTCACAGAAAACCGGCGTGAAACAACGCTTGCGTTGTGTTTCGCCGAGTAAGTTGAGGTTACCTGAGGCCCAAACCCTTTTAAAGGCGGGCAACGCACTTGCGACTCCTCTGGTGTTGCGGGTGTCCATGGGCGGCGGTTATCGCTTACCATCAGGTGATCCGTTTGCTCGCTTGCCCCCCTATCCCATAAAAAAAAAATGGACTTACCTTCTTCTTCTTCAAGTCAGGGTCAGGCAGTATAGCGATCTGCTCATCAATATACGCCATTATTTCCTTCTCGATGTGTTGGACGATAAATTCTCCACTCGTTGTTGACATTTGACGGCCGGCCACCATTCCTGAAATACAATGCATTACAAATAAGAGTAACTATGGTCTAGTCAAGAATTTACACGACGGACATGAATATACTTAGAGCAATGAAATTGCTTGTTTATTAAATCATTAATTGCAAATATTAAAGGATTTGTATAAATTTCTCATCATGTTATTTCATTTATCAGAGTAATATTAAAACTATATCCTGATACAAGTAATTGGATTTCCGACCCTTAATGGAAAAACTAATTATAGATATTTTATCTCACCTCAAAGACCTCTAACTATGATAAATTTTATGTCATTGAAATAAAGTTCAAATTTAAATAATTAATCGGCCTGAAATGTCTTTATCTAATACGCCATTTACTTGTAATAATACCAGAAACAGAAAGTAAACAGCAGATATTCCTAATCGTTACACAAATATTAACTTTCTTTAATTATACGTAAATTACATCGATTTCAGAATAATGAAATACATTGAAAAGATCTTCATGTGTGAGTTGCAATGAAAATTGAACTCTGTGAAATATATTTAAGGTTACTAGTTCCAAATCTTGTAAATTCTATATAAGATGTCTGATGTATAGATTAAGATCAAAATAAAGCCATAGTTTCTAACCAAGATCATAGTTAGCAGTTCTAAATCGATCCACAAGGACAGCTATCTCATCGAAGGTTTGTTGCAAATCATTCAAACGTTCCTCACGCTGTTCAATCACCTGGGATTAAAAGGATAGGATTAAAGGAAAGAAATAGAAGTGAAAATAAAGAAAGGTTGTACAAATTCAGCCCACGAAATATTTTTTTGGATGGACTGAAAGTATATTGAATATACATTGATGATATTCCACGATAACATATTACCTATAATATTAAGGGCCACTTGCGCCAACTTCTAAATCATATTTAAAATGTATTTAAACACGAGTTTTCATAGAAATTTTGTGTTTAAATACAATTTAAATACATTTAAGGAGTTGGTGCAAGTGGCACTTAATGTAACTTTGTTTGTAGTTTGTATTTTTGTTATATTTTCCGTTTACATTGATTTAATACTTAAATATTTTATCACTACTTATTATAAAACAAAGTCGTTTCCCGCTGTCTGTCCCTATGTATGCTTAGATCTTTTAAACTACGCAACGGATTTTGATGCGGTTTTTTTTAATAGATAGAATGATTCAAGAGGAAGCTTTTAAGCTATATAAAATAACGCTACGACTCTTAGGAACGGGGCAGCGCGGCTGAAACCGCGGGCGGGTCGCTAGTTATAAAGAAACAAGACTAAAACATACTGGGAGTAATTCATTAACAAATTCTACATTAGTATGTTTATAATTCAAAATTACTTTAGATAAGAACAAAGCCAGTTTCTCCTCTTCAGTTTCTACGACGCCACCTTCTTCATTACTCACAGCAGGCGCTGATTTAGCTTCTGGTTCTATCGCTTCTTCTTCTTTGGGCTCTCCTAGTATTGCAAATGTAAGTTGGAATAAAGATGTCCGTTTAGTCGCCAAATTGTAATTAGTTTTTCGCAATTTTTAGATCTATAACATATTCTAAAATACTGGTTTCTGACACTTACGCGAATATTAGACATTGAAATAAAACTATTTTTACGGATTTTATCGCGTTGTATTAAATTTTATTATTTCCCGACGTTTCGGATCCTTTATATACATATATACAAGCTTGATTGTGATTGCGGTCTCTCATACATAGGCCAAACTAAAAGAAGCATAGGGACCCGCGTAAAAGAACACATTACCGATGTCAAACACCGCCGTTCCAGAAAGTCAGCAGTTTGTGAACATACCCTAGACAAGACCCAGCACTACATCAGATTTGATAAACCACAAGTCCTCGCAAAAGAAAACCGATTCCTACCTAGGATGATTCGTGAGGCTATTGAAATTTAAAAACACCCAAATTTCAATAGAGAAGATGGTTGGGTCTTACCAGCTGCTTGGAACCCCATTATAGAATCTATTAAATCTAAATCCAAGCCCAAAACTGCAAGACCAAAGGATACGGTGAGCTCGTTCTGCGTGAATCGGATCACTAATAATTAACAAAAATGTAAGGTAGCTGTTAGTAATTTTAACATTAAGACGTCCAACACCTCAGTCTACCCGTGACCATGGATGCTGTAAAGGATCCGAAACGTCGGGAAATAATAAAATTTAATACAACGCGATAAAATCCATAAAAATAGTTTTATTTCAATATTCTAAAATCATAACAGCAATAATTGCGATATTAACTATACAGTATTCACAAATGAGTAACGAAACTGCTTAAAATAGATATTGTAGCTAGAATTTGCCTAAATTTTCAATTTTAGCAGGTCGCACAGTTTTTGGTTTGTTAAGGATGTTTGAGCAAAAGTCTCAGTTGTGAATATTATATAGGTAGTCAATGTCAGGAGAACTATTATTCTGTGCCTTTAATAAATAAGTATTTCAGTAAATTATAGGTCTAAAACATCAGTTTTTAACCTACAATTTACGAAAAAAAAACAAATTAACATTTGGTGAACTAGATGAACGATCAAACTTAAGCTTACAAATGATGAACAAACTGAAGAAGCCCAGGAAAAACGCACTGCAATTAACTACATGATACTTAGTTAAAATAATTATAACTCTACACATTGTCAATTACTTATTATACTCGTTATAATTAATGTAACACATAACAAAACCCTACTTACTTTTAAAATACTAAAAATCAACTTTCAGCTCCAATTTCTCACTAAACAGCGTAATAAAGCGCTTAATATAAAAACAACAATATATTTCTGTATAATCGTTTCTCGTAATATGGATATGTCTATAATGAGTTGCTGAAGCTGGGAAGGTGGGAAGACACGTGGAAAAATACGAACTGTGCCGATCAGTGAAATGGGTCGAAACTTTGAAAGAAAGAAAAATCTATTAAATTTGACGCTTTTTAATCGTCATCGTCTACAGTTCTATTTTTCTTGAATTTGGCATCAACATGCTAAATATTTTCAAATAATATAAAAATAATTTCTTAGCAAAAGAAATATTCAGATCCCGGATTCAAGTTAAGGATAAGAGATATGCTAATCTTGCCCGGCATAAAAACATTCTTAAGGGTCATCATTTATTTAGGACTTATCTATGTGGGTCTAGTCAGCTATATGCCTAAGATTACCTTATCCCTATTTTATATACTCAAGATATACTTAACAGTGCAACACTATTACTAAATAATAAAACTTTAATTATGGAGAAAGTACTTAACTATCGTAGATTTAAAAGGCAAATTGCAGATTTCTTTCCTTTACTAAAATAACTAAAGCTTTCTTTTATATAAAGCTTGTTATCAATGATTCTGTAATTTGCGATACTTTCAATACAATAAAATGTTGTTAACCATATATTTCGTATTTTACTGGCGTGTCATCTTCATCAAATACGAAAATTTCTATGGTTTCCTTCTTGTCATCCAGTGTCTCTTCGACCACGTGTGCATCTAATAACATTTTTGTCTAATGATTATTTGTGCCCATGTTTTGTTGTTTCGCTATTTTTACTAATGTTAGTAACTTATTATGTCCTTATTTCAAAATATAACTTTAAAGATTTTACCATGCTCGTGGCTAATTAATAACTAAGCTACTCAATCAATTGATTACTTAGCCTTACATAACCATGCAAATCAGTTGATTTCTTAACACATCGAGACATCTCTGTGCCTCGAAGAGCACGTAAAGCCGGTCCCCCGGTTGGCATAAGAACATCTATGATAATTGTTTAGCCCAAGAAAGCCCGACATCCTTCAGGCGATCGGTATTGCCTAGAAATTTGGTTGCGGAGGTCTGATGGCAGTAGCTCCGTGTAAAATACTGATATTCAGCCGCACCTGGTTAGACTGGATGCCAACCCCAACATGTTGGGAAAAAGGCTCGGAGAATGAGATAAGATTTTACCGTACCGCGTAAATTTATCGATTGTTAAATTTCGAACCTACATACAGATAGTTCAACTTAGTTGTGCGCGCGGCCCTATGTGTGCGTGGGCTTGAAAATATACAACATTGTGGCAGTGACGCGGCAGTCGTCGTCCACTGCCGCGTCACTGCCACACGAATGAATGTTGTATATTTACAAGCGCACGCACACATAGGGCCGCGCGCACAACTGAGTTGAACTATCTGTACTTCCTGCCGTTTTCAATAGATCGTCTTAGAAAGGAAAATAAGTACTTACCTGGTTTTGCCACCGATGTGTCCACCAGTGCTGATCTGGAACCACCCATTTGCCTCAGTTTTTTCTGAAAAAAAAGAAACGATTTTTTAGCCCTAACTCGGTGATTAGAAATTTTCTACCTAGTTACATTAAAATATAATACTTATTATAAGTCCGGCGGACTGAATTTCCCATACAAAATAAGTACCAAAATAAATCGTAATTCGAACACAATTTATTCAAAGTGTGTTAATATTCGGATTCCGATACCGTTCATCTAGGTTCCTGCTCTACCATTTCATCCAAAATACTTCACTGGAAATCTTGATAACTTTACCAAGTGTGGAACGATTTTCCCGTCGTTTATTTCTAGTGAAGTAGTATTATACGAAATGGTACGGTATAAACAATCTAATGACAGAATGAATTATTTGTTTGGATTTACGTTTTGTGGGAATTCCAGCACCATCGGACCCTTTAGTATACTAATAATAATAAAGAGGAAAGATTTATACGTATGTAATGAATAAACTCAAAAACTACTGGGGCGATTTCAATAATATTAGGTATATACTTACTGAACATTTTCTTAGAACTACATATATATTACTTAATTTATGTCCAATATACCTATTGGTTTTTGACATTGAAATAAAACTACTTTAGACGGTTCTTCGACACGGTGAGCATTCTGCGTGAATCGGATCGCTAGTAAAATAATTAACAAAATAGTAAGGTAGCTGTTGGTAATTTTAACATTAAGCCAATACCTTAGGTAGTGTACCCGTTCCATGGATGCTGTAAAGATTCTGAAACGTCGGGAATTACATAATATCACGATAAAATCCGTAAAAAGTAGTTTTATTTCATGTCCAATAGTTTGCTTATATTCTGCCCTGTTGTGATATGAAAAATAATTACAAGCTGCATCCAGCTGGTCAATGAGGAACGTACCAAGTCTCGGTAAGTCTTATTAGATTTTAATGTTCTACAATAGCAAGGTACCTATTTCGTGTAACTTACATTATTTAAAGTTTACTAAATTGTGATGACGAAAGGCTGCCGGCAGTAGCTGGATGCGACAGGCCGAGGACAGGGTGAAATGGCGCACATTGGGGGAGGCCTACGTCCAGCAGTGGACTATTATAGGCTGATGATGATGATGATGATGATGAAATTGTGATCTATTTTTGATGCCGTCTGTCTATAGATGGGTGACCATTCTTAACCCATTAAGTGCTAAAAATAATATTCTACATTTCTAAAATTTTAAAGTACTACAAAGTAATTAAGTTATGTAAGATATGGTAAAAAATCGTCTCACTACAACTTTACTGCCTACCAAATATTATTATTTAAAAACTAATTATTATTAACACAATATTATTAGTTAAAAACTAACATCGACTTCTTCACTAGGAGCGGCTCTCCCTGGAAATAAAGTAACATAGCGTCACGTCTGTATCCTGATAGGGTAGGTAGGGTAGAGATGTCCTGTCTTACTGGGATTTTTTTATGGGATAGGGTAGTAAACAAGCAAACGGATCACCTGATGGTAAGTGATAACCGCCGCCCATGGACACCCGCAACACCAGAGGCGTCACAAGTGCGTTGCCCGCCTTTTAAAAGGGTTGGGGCCTCCGGTAACCTCACTCACTCGGCGAAACACAACGTGAGCGTTGTTTCACGCCGGTTTTCTGTGAGATCTTCAAAGGGCGATCGGTTTTCGGGGTTTAGATCAGGGAGCGTAGGATTCTTACACAGTAAACCAACCCAGTGACTACTATTAGCACATAGAGGACACTGTGTCCTTACAAAAGGCCAACCCAGAATCCTCGTTGTGCCATCCTCTTACGGACATACATCCCTAGGAGCTGAAAATCCGGCGAAGTCAAGCTCATGCACAAATTTAACAGTAAGCTGCTACTGAGAATTTACACAGAAAAACCCAATGTAATATAGGGCGAGCCTATTACCATTAACCGAAGAAAAATCCAAACTCCGGCCAGAATGTCATAGGTAAAAACCCAATAATACAGCTTGACTTGGGAATAGAGCCCAGGAGGATAGTGGAAAAGTCACGCTTACGGTCACTAGAGGTAGTTTATAGGTCATAAAAATGGAAAAAAGGACCTTTTCTCTCCCTCATATAGTTATCTCTTTCTATTTCCCTTATTCTTTCAATGGAGGGGGACCGCTCGATCTTGCCAATGGCTGGCAATGTCAACTTGACACTAAGCCTGGCTGTTCTAGACACGTGGTCATCAATCAACGCCAGCTTCTTCAGATTTTTGTCTTCCCAATAATCGTCGTCATCAGATTCTAGCTGTTTGAACGAGGGTATTTGAATATTTTAGACAAAAATTATAAATTATTATATAGCTTTTGCCCGCGGCTTCGCTCACCTGAAGCTATACTAAGATAAGGAATGGATTCCAAAAATAATTGAATCAAAAACCAACAGTGAGGACCTCGTCTTTGTATGGGCCTCTGTACATCAGAGAGGTCAAGCTGAACCTATCTCAGGATCCGTTTAATTAATTGAGATAAGAGGTTCACAAGCTTTTAAGTTGGAACGTATATTTTCTAACAGTGATAACAAAATTAAATTATATTCAGTAGATTTTGCTCCAACCCATAACAAACAGACAAGAATTTCAAATCCAAAAATCACCTTTTTGGATTTGAAGTTTATTTATCTACCCTAACCCACTTGTTTTTTTTTCAATATCTTCAATGTACAGACGCAGCTTTTTTAGAATTTTACTATAGTAGAGAAGAGATAATAGTAGAGATTACTATACTATATTGATGAACTAATATTGGTTAGATAATGGAAAATAGAAACGTTAAATTTACAAATGGTTCAACAAGAACATTGTACAAACATAGATTGCTGCAGGTAATGTGACTATGCTTGTCTACAATTCGTAAAAGGTGAGTATTGTGTAGAATTTTGTTGCGCTTACAAAACCGCCTTTTTGCCTATCGGTTGTCTGGTAGTCTCGAGCCTGCCGTGCTCACTTAAATGTCCTGCTGATTGTGGCGTAGTGTGTCGGGTTGTATTATTCCCTAAATCCTGGTTGAGTCGAACAACGCTGATACACACGTCATGCTCGTGAACGGGTTCTGTCTCTCTAGAGTGGTCGGCTCTACCATGCCATGGTATTCCGTATCTTTATGGAAGGTAATTTATTCTTATCATTTGCATGAATCTCCATAATACTCACATTGATTAAAATGATTAAATTAATATAAATATAAATAAATATTCTAGACATTTTTACACAGCACCATCTAGTCGCAAACTAAGCAGAGCTTATACTATGGGTACTAGACAATGGATATAATACTTATATACTTTTTTTTTTGTAAATACATACTTATAATACATAAGAAACACCCAGACGAACACAAACACTTATATTCATCACATAATTTTTTGTGTTCTGTGGGAATCGAACCCACGACCTCATGGTCGGCAGTCCGGTACTCGAACCACTAAACCACAGAGGTCGTCGTGATTGATAGAAGAAAGTTGTGAAATTACTTACGTAATTAAAAGAGTATCTATGGAGTTTTTTGCCGGCCATTCTCCATAAAACCTACTATTTGAAACAGTGAACGTAGTTTTTTTAAATTTCTAAGTACTTGTATTATGGTCTAAATGAAATAAAAAATATGATTTGTAGGTATTATAAAGTGCTTTGAGCTTCCCTAGTAAGAGTAAATAATGAGCTCTACTTAACAAATAATGATAATACTCTATGTATAAAGGTTTATTCTTGACACTTACATCTATAAGTCTTGCATGCTCCTAGAGTGAAGAATAAAAATGATTAATAAATTTCCGTTCACCCCTTCTGGCGTGAAAGAGTAACAAACATCCATCCATCCTTCCTCACAAACTTTCGCATTTCTAGAATTATTGTGTTTCGGTTAGAAGGGTAATGTAGCCAGTGACATTACTAATTAGATGGGGCTTAAGAACTATAGTCCAAACACGAACAACTATCGAATTCGTATCGTAAACGAATGAGTTTTTTTTTTGCTACAAATCTCATACATACATACATATTTTCACATCTGTCGCCCATTGGGGTAGGCAGAGACTATACTTGCTACGATCCTGGCACATCACTTTCACTTCATCTACGTTCATAAACCTCCTTCTCATACAAATTATACTCGATTTCGAGACGAATACGTTTTCGAATGTGTTCGTTCGTGCTACTGACGTCTCAGGATGAGCATGCGCGAGTGTTACCACTGGTGTTGCTGGCGTCTATAGGCTGTGATTGCCGTTCACCAGCAGGTGGGCGGTATGCTTGTTTGTGTTATTATTAGGTACCACAAAAAAGTACTTACAAGTTCCGATACTAATTCTGTTTGTTCTTCTTCGCAAACTTCCTCGGGTACCGGCACATGACCTATAAAATGAGTATTATATGAGCTGGGAATATTTGTTGCGGGTTAGAGTACTATTTCTCACTGCCTTTCAGATAACCTCGTTAGAGGCGAGACGTTCTAATCTGACTTGCTCGGTGGTTGGACTTCTTCGTGTCCATCTAGCTGGCGTCCACCCTTACATCGGAGTCAGCCGTAAAGCACCTTGGTACGTGTTTTGACTTTTGCGCGGAAGAACCAGTTCCCTCTCAGTTTGTGTGATTCTGGCAGTCTGCAGGCCGCAGGGGCTTTTAAGGGACTGCAACGCAGTGGTAGCAGTCATCGGCGACCATAGACACATCAGCAACTCCTCTGGTGTTGACGATGACTACTTACCACCACAATGCAGGATAATGTCTGAAATGGCCTATTGAAGAAAGATCCGTAGTGGCTTCGAGTAGTCTAGTCCCAGCTAACGGTACGCATGACACAGCCACTAAGATCCAATCCCTCATCAGGTAAAAACCTTAATATGAAAGATGATGAAGAATAAATAATGAATGACGATACCTTCTCTATAGCCATTGTGGTACTTCACATCCTTGGAGGCATCCATTTCAGCCAGGTAACAGTACATGGTGATGAACTCTTCGACTGGTATTGCGGCTGATCCTCCATCAGGCTCCTTCGTGAGCGCCTCGCAGAGTAGAATCATTGTGTGGGTCAGACACTAAAAGATTTTAGAGTATAGCCCATGTGTTTGCTGTCTTTAAGGACAGACATGAAGGTCTATTTAAATTAATTTCAGGGTACATTTAATATTCGTTCGACAGATATTGGAAAATACTGTCTAGTATAGGATTGCGGTAGAATATTTTAATGGCGATCTTAGTTTCCCTGTGAGCTTATCATTATTAAAAGTCTGTAATGTCTCACTGCCGAGCAAATCCCTACCTAGTCTTCTTCTATGATCTCTCTGTCCAATGCTGTTGGAAGGACCAGACTTTTTGGAAAGAATTCATGTCATCCAGCCATTTCCGATTGGGCCTCCGCTGGAATCTACCATTAAGTGTAGTTTATTCAAGGATCATAAGACGGTATTCCATAAATAAAAAGAAAAAATTGGTTCACCTGATCAGGGGCTATGATGCTTATAGATACACAGTACAAACTTTAACACCCCTCTTTTGCCAGACAAGTCAGCGTCTTTCACCCAATTAACTCCAGGGTACGATTCTATCTGGCCAGTAAGATTTGCAGCAGCTTTTGCTTTGCGATTTTGACTTCTATGCTTATTTGGTGTGCAATATATTTAAAAATTAAGTGAAATCTATCATACCTTGGTTAGCATTCCTCCAGCTACTCCTAAGAAGTGCAAGTAAGGCACGAACTCGTGGCGGAGGTACACCTCGCAGAGACACAGGATCCTCTTCAGCTCGTTAGGATCTAGACAGAAACCTTGCCACGCTTGTTTCAAGACGGCTACGGGGATTTCTTGCATTCCATACAGCTGAGAAGCAACACCATTAGTGTTTTTTTAAATATAAGAACACACCTATCTTCCCCGAAAAGGTAGAGTGTGTTTTTAGCTTATATAATTGGGAGTGAGCCTATTGCTATGAATGGAGCATAAATACGAGCTCCTGAGATCAGACCAAATGAGATTTTTTATAGAACATACATACATACATAAAGTCACGCCTCTTTCCCGTAGGGGTAGGCAGAGACCACAGACTTCCACTTGCTACGATTCTTCATTTTTTATAGAAAACCCCTAATAACACTGCTCACTGAATCGAATCCTAGACAAACGCTCAACCACTGCGCTAGGGATCATGAGATCAACAACGCAGTTACTGGAAGCTAGGATGATACTGAAGATAAATATAGAATTAACGTGTGGACGAACGGGCTAGAGTAATAGTCTTCACTGCCACTCAGATAAGCATCTCGGAAGAGGCGACAAAACACCTGACCTGCACGGTGGTAGGACCTTTGGGGTCTGACTGGCTGGCGATCACCCTAAAGTTGGAGTCTGTCGTTAAGCACCTTGGTGTGTGTTCCAACTTTTCCGCGTAAGAGCCAGTTCCCCCTCAGTTTCTGTGTCTTTGGCAGTCTGCAGTCCACGTGGGCTCTTAAATGGTATCTTATGGGGTCGGCAACGCATCAGCGTCTATACGTGGGAGAGCCACGCTTCGGCACGAATGGGCCGGCTCGACCGATACCACGGCCTCACTGAAAACCGGCGTGAAACAACGCTTGCGTTGTGTTTCGCCGAGTGAGGTATGTTACCGGAGGCCCAAACCCTTTTAAAAGGCGAGCAACGCTTTGTGACTCCTCTGGAGTTGCGGGTGTCCATGGGCGGCGGATATCGCTTACGGCGGTCGTCAGTTGATCAGTCTGCTCGTTTGCTCCCTTATCCAATAAAAAAAAACAGCATTTCCTCTGGTGTTATAGGTGTCTATGGGCAACGATGACCTACCACCAGGTGGCTCATCAGCTCATTTGCCGACTTGATTGGATAGATAGCGGGGTTGGGGTTCTGATGGTGATGGAATGTGTGCAATAGAGAGTACCTGTTGGGCCAACACTTTCAGGCAGCCCCTGGTGAGTCCTCCCTCAGTGCTGTAGATAGGATACTCCAGCCTCAACTTCACTGGCGGAGGTCTATGCTCTGCCAACGCTCTGAAGTACTCGAACGCCCAGCGGAGAAGGTCGTAAGGCTGAGTTTTTATGGCAGCTGGAAAAGGAAGAAGAAGTGAGAACTAAACCATAATTAGATACTACTTAGCTATCGCAAATTTCGACCTGGCGGGTGGAACTCGCGGTGCCTTAGTGGTCATAGCGTCTGATGTATGTAACCAGAAGACGCAGGTTCGAATCCTACCCACAGTCGAATTTTTCCTTTACTAAAATAACTTTATAAAACACTAGCTTTTGCCCGCGGTTTCGCTCACGTGAAGCTGGAAGGAGAGGGCGCTACTGTGCCACTGTTTACGTCGAGTCCGTATTAAAAAAGAAATTAAAAATATAATTAACGGAAGAAAACTAGTAAAAGTGCGCAAAATTGTTATCTTGGATTATAAGTGACACGGATTATATGAAGGTTACAGTGTAAACGAAGTGAATTTAAAGACATTTCAAAAATAAAAAAGTAACGTACTATTATTGATTAGTGATTCAAAAGTGTTAAACAAGATTATTAAAAACTTAAAGTGACTAATATAAAAAGTTCAGTACAATAAAACAAACATTAAACAAATACTGTGCTTACCAAGTGCAAAAATAAGAATTCCACATAAATCTAATAAAAAACCTCTTTATGAAAATAGACAATAAACGCCATCTAACAATAATCTCAAGAACTACCTTATCAGAAAGCTTTACAAATCAATACTCTGAATCCAAGAATTGTAAGGGAACAAGTTGACTTATTGTAACCTACTAAAATTACTAGAGGGCGCTGTTTACAATAACAAAGAAACTAACATAATTTCTCAGATTTATAAATATAATTTGAAATCCTCAATATGGCACCTACATGCGCTGGATGCAAACAAAAAATACTAAATAAAGGATACTTTATATGTGAATTATGTAATGGTACATACGATTTAGAATGTGCAAATGTCTCTGATGTGTTCTTTACTAATTCAATGACAAAAGAACATAAAAATAAATGGAAATGTCAAGCTTGCCGCTGCAAAATGCCAAAAGTAGACAATTCAAATACACCTATACGACCACAATATGCCGATAATTCCCAGAAAATACATACACCTGATAATAATATCACCTTCAGAAAAAGAACGACAAACACCAGAAACGACACTACAAGCTTTGAAGACTCCAGCCTTCTAGGCGATACAATACACAATGAAGACAGAGAAGCAGCCCTGCAAACTGAAATAACTTTAAACAACCTGAACGATATAATTACAAAAAATCTTAAAGAAAATAATTAATTAATTATCGCCGAATTAAAAACCACAATACATATAGAAATAAATAAAGCTATAAATCAGTTGAGAGAAGAAGTGGAACGAAAAACTGATAGCCTAGTAAAACAAAATGAACACAGAAAAGAAGACATACAACAAATAAACCTAGAAATACAAAGAATAAACGATGAAAACGAGAAACTTAAGAACGAAATAAATCACTTATTACGTAAAACAATACCCTCCGGAATATACTACAAAGAAAATAACAACAACAAAAAAATAGTACTCTACGGATTTACCGAATATTATAAAGAACCTGAACACGACCTACATAGCAGACTCATTGAACTTTTCCGTGATATTATGAATGTAGATCTGATGGGATACATAGAGGATGTATATAGAGTAGGGAAAAAAACAAACTATAACCGGCCGCTGGTTATTGAACTATTGAGTAAGAGGATGGTTAAGTATATAATCAATAACGGTCAATATTTCCAAGGGACCAGATTGTCCATATCAGATTTTTTAGACAACAACGCACGAAAGGAAAGACAGCTTCTGCGAGAAGAAATGATTAAAGCGCGAAAAAAAGGACTACATGCAGTCATCAAAAACAACCAATTATTTATAGACGGGAAAAAAGTTATTATGAACCACGAAACTGATAAAAGTCACACTGAAAACAGAATCACTCATTCAATAGAGAACCAGCAAATAAATCAAAACAACAGCAACCTAACCTATGAATATGAAACAAACAGAAATAATGTGAATAACTCGAATCATTCCTTTCGAAAATACAAATCTACAGTTTAAAATACTATTCCAGAACATACAAAGTGTTTACAATAAACAGCATATATTAGAAGCCTTCGTAGTACAAAATCCCATATAGGTATAAAGCAATATGTTTATCTGAAACCTGGCTATCACCTAAAAAACTAGACACCATACAAATCACTGGATACAAAATAGCATCTTCATACTCAAGAGTCAATCGAACCGGTGGAGGCGTGTGTATCCTGCTACACGAAGATATCAATTACAGAGAAATATTTGAGATTACAGACTTGTCTATTGAATATATTGTAGAAGTGTGTGCATGTGAACTCCCTAAAGAAAATATATTATTAATAACTATGTACTGGAACAAAAGAGAGGAAGAAGTATTCATGAATCAACTCAAATTAATATTAAAATATATAAACACTAAATATTCAAGAACTAATGTAATTTTGGGTGGTGTAATTTTGGGACGGTGGCAACCCCAGCGCTGTAAACATTGCCCGCGTTTTTAATATTGAAAATAATTATAATTAATGGTTTAACTAATGTAAATAGTAGTGAAAATTAGTGCAAATATTGAACAACGCAAGTGATATTGTTAGTGACTTAAACAAATCAACTGTATGAAAACTTAAAATAAGTGCTATGATACCAGTGACGACATACTAAAAACAGCGTAAATAGATATTAACTACCACCGCCCGGACAACAAGTAAAGTCTGTATACTTATTCAATAAGAACTCAACTTAAATTGTAATTTTATTGCATAATTAGTGAAATTTTCTAAAAATAGTACATTATAGAACCGTTGTAAGAATAAAATCTTTTGAAAAAGTGAACTTTGCACCATAAGTGACGCCTCTAGTGGAGAATAGCTGAAATAAAAGTCAATCTGACGTACATTCAAGGGTTACCGCTACAAAAAAACAGCCAAATACGACACCCAGCGCCTCCTAGTAGTGAGTAGCTCAATCAAAAATGTCATTATTTTCACACTAGTAACAGTGTTGCCACCATAAATAAAAGAAAATAAGTAACTCCACAACGCCATCTAGTAGTGAGAAGTTCAACAAAAATTGACGTCTGACATTTGTGAAGGTGTTGCTACCCTAAAAAATCCAAATTGGTAATACCATCAGCAGAAACTGATCCCAAATTGGTAGAAAATAAAAATTACATTGCTCTACACATATTAAAGATCCACTATGTCTGAAAATATCACATATAGAAATCATTGCCGATCTACTACATTAGATGAATCGATTGAGTCCCTATTTGACTGTACTTCTCATAGCCTGCCAGATACTACGCTACATAATAACGAAGATACAAATGAATTGCATGAACGAATTAAAAAACTCACTACTGACTTACAATCTGCCCACCAAGAAATCGAAAACTTATTATGTGAGAATGTAGAATTAAAATTGAACCTAGAAAAAACAAATAAAATAATTGATATGTATAAAAAAGTTACTGTAGATGAAACAAACTATCATACTCCGTCAACTAGATATAAAAGAGTAAAGAACAAAAATACTAATAATAATACACCAATAAAAACAAATAAAACAATAGAGAACATAGAATGCAAATCAATGTCTACTCCACTGTCCACCTTGCATAATACCAGCACTAAAAGCATAAGGGAAGAAATAAGGAAAAATATATATGAAAAAGTCGATTCAAAAACTACTAAGGAAGGCCTTCAGAGAACAATGATGTCAGAATTAATTAAGAATACTTACAACCAAGAAAAAAAATATAATTTACGAAGGGCAATAAAAAAGAAAAATAAACTATGCATTATAACAAATACTAGTGGTAACAGGAGCAAACTAGGAATTATTCAAGATATTTTCGCCGAACGATTTCATTATTGTCATTACATGGCTCCAAATGCTAGTACAAAAACAATTTTATCAAACATTCACTTGAAACTGAAAGATTTTAATATGGACGATTACTGCCTGGTTATGATAGGCGAAGCTGATTTTAAAACGTCACATAACTACATAGATTTAGTGAAATATATCAGAGAATGTCTTGAGCCTATAACCAACACAAATGTTATCTTAGGTCTCCCTACCTACATACGAGGAGCACCCATCTATAATTACAAAATTGAAACATTCAACAATTTCCTGACCCTGGACGTACATACACATGAATATGCCTACATATTTGACTCCAATAAAGACCTCTCTTTAGATATGTTCTCTTATCATACAGGTCAACTTAACCGCTATGGAATAAAGAACATATACGAAAATATAATGAAACGAATACTTATCGACTTAACATATTACAGCCAACAAGAAGCTCCTAGAATGCCAAAACAAGACGACGGCGGGTCAATTGTAGTAGAAGCTCACAATATATCCTCCGAGGCATCGAACAATACAAATTCTCAATTTTTTCGTTTATAATTACATCCATATTCTTCATCAGAACATTGCTGGTCTCTTAAACAAATCCAACGCTCTCACTGTACACTTAAATGAACTTCAGACAACAGGACGTATGGTCGATGTAGTTTGTATAACGGAGCACTTCATGACACCTGAATGTGAAGATATGTTGTGTATTCCTAACTATCGCCTGGCAGCAACTTACTCCAGGAACAATAAGAGAGGAGGCGCGTGCATTCTATTAAGAATTGGTCACAAGTATAAAACTTGGAATATTGCTAATCTGTCTGTAATGAAAGTCATGGAATGTTGCGCGATTGAACTTGTGGAACATTATGTTGTAATAATTTGTATATACAGAGTGCCACAGTCAAACCTGGATACATTTTATGATAAACTAAATGTAATTTTACGTAAAACATGCGATAACACAAGTAAAAAGGTCGTCATCTGTGGAGACTTTAACATAGACATTATAAACAGAAACCGACAAACATTAGAATTTGAAAACTTTTTATTAAGTCATAATTTGACACTACAGTTTAATAAACCAACTAGGCCTATAAGTAAGACTTGTATAGATAACTTTGCACATAATATTAAAAGATGTAAAGGTGACATCATCGATTTTGGTCTGTCGGACCACACGGCACAGTTATTTAAATGCCATGTAAAGAAAACCTGTTCTATTAAATCATGGCGTGTTATAAGACGCGATTATAGTAGAGAAAATCTTATAAAATTCAAAGAATGTCTCAGTAGCCTTACGTTCTCTGAAGTTTATTCCTCCAGTGAACCCAATGAAGCATATGATCGCTTCATAGATTTGTTCTTATGTTTTTATGACCTATGTTTTCCATACACAACGATTATTAGAACTTTAAACAAAAAGATAAAGTGGATTTCACGTGGTATAAAAATCTGCAGTAAACGAAAAAGGGAACTTTTACGACATTACTATAATAACCCTAATCCGAAAAATAAATACGCCTATAAGACATACTCTGCTAGATTTAAAAAAATTGTAGCTTTAACACAAAAATCGCAAAATGATTACCACATAAAATCAGCCGATAATAAATCAAAAGCGACCTGGACTGTCATCAACAAGTCAAAGTTGAATTTACCAAAAGAACCTATAACTGAAATTAACATAAACGGTACCAAAGTTACAGATCCCACCAAAATAGCCAACTACTTCAATGACTTCTTTACTGATCCTTTATTACCGGCAATCAAACCTAAAGACGTAAATAATTTTCATAATGCTGATATAAATAAATTTGATAATAATGACATAAACAGTTTTAATAATGATGACATAAATGATTTAAATAATGATATCACGAACAACGATAATAATGCTGACATAAATA
This sequence comes from Acronicta leporina, assembly GCA_947256265.1. Taxonomy (NCBI): domain Eukaryota; kingdom Metazoa; phylum Arthropoda; class Insecta; order Lepidoptera; family Noctuidae; genus Acronicta; species Acronicta leporina. The sequence goes on along the minus strand of OX366540.1, from coordinate 3,790,185 downwards.
ATTTCAATAATATAAATAATAATAATAGTAGTGACGCAAATAAATTCAATATATCCGATTATTACCATTGTACCAACTCAATGTTTATGAATCCCACGATTCCACAAGATGTACTAAAAGAAATAAAAACATTGAAAAATACTAACAGCGTAGGCTATGATGGTATATGTACGAAAGTTCTAAAACACGTCGCAGAAACAATAGCACCACACCTTAGTTATATTATTAACTTAAGCATAGTTCAAGGAATTTATCCCGATAAGCTTAAAACTTCAATAGTAATACCACTACACAAGAAAGACGCTAAAACAGACTTAAAGAATTATAGACCTATCGCATTAATACCCATTATATCAAAAATTTTTGAAAAGATAATATACAATTCCCTGTACTCATATTTAGAGAAATATAAAATATTGACAAATGAACAAAACGGATTTCGCAAAGGCAAAAGTATTAATTTAGCAATCTACAATTTAATAGAATCAATTATATACAATATGGATAAAAGGATTCCTATCTGCGCCATATTTATGGACATGACAAAAGCCTTCGACTGCGTAGATCATAATATTCTCATTAAAAAACTGAATGTGTACGGAATAAGAGGTAATGTACTAAATCTTATGGAATCATACCTAAATAATCGAAAACAAATAACAGAAATTACTCAGATATGTCCTAAGGTGGCCAAAGAGCAAAAATACTCATCTCAGCCAAAAATAGCTAAATACGGAATACCACAAGGCAGTGTATTAGGACCATTATTATTTCTAATTTATATAAATGATCTTCCTAGATACGTCGAACACCCCATGGTATTATTTGCTGACGACAGCACTGTAATAATAAAATGTGAGGATCGCAATAAATATGAGTTCGAAATAAATAACACATTAAATATGATAATCCAGTGGTTAACGAATAACAACTTACAAATAAACCTGCAAAAAACCAAAATCATGCATTTTCAGCAGAGATCAAATGTTAGAGACATAAGTTTAAATTATCAAGGCGAAATAGTTGATTCAATTAATGTAACAAAATTTTTAGGTATATATCTCGACAATCAATTCTCGTGGAAAACACATTTAGATGAGCTCTGTAAAAAAATAAATAAATCAGCTTATGCTCTATATAAACTCACCAAAATAGTAAGTCGAGAAACTGTTCTGTGTGCATACCATGGAAATGTCGTATCCGTTCTGAGGTATGGCATTATATTCTGGGGAAATTCAGTTTCGAAGGATGCTATTTTTAAAGCCCAGAAAAGATGCATCAGAGCCATATGTGGTCTGGACACAACAACTAGTTGCCAGCCGTACTTTAAACATTTAAAATTGTTAACATTGCCTTCGCTGTACATATATGAAGTGAGTATCTTTGTTAGGATGAACACACATCTATACAGTATTGCACATAAAAGTTATTACAGAAAACTACGTGATAAGAATAAACTGGAGCTTGAGATTACGTACGGCGCTGGCACAGCACTACTGAGCAAGAGTTTTCTTTGTATGGCACAAAAAATTTTTAATAAATTGCCAGATGAAATTAAAAAATTAAATATACTTAAACCAATTTAAAAAATGTATGCATAAGTTTTTAGTTGCGAAATGTTATTATACAATTAATGATTTCCTAATAGATACTATAGACATGAATAATTTTATTGTTATGTCCCACTAAATTTTGACTTGTGTACCTACTTACCTAAATATTTGCACGCCTTGTTGTGGCAAAATATAGAGATACCTACTAACCTCATTCTGTAACAACGTTCTATACTTACCTATATTTGCAAATAAAAATGATTTGATTTGATTTGATTTGGTGATTTCAATATTAATATATTAGATAATAGCTTAAAAAGCAACCAGTTCTTAGATCTTATGTCTGAATATAAATTTACACAACACATAAAATACCCCACACGTATCTCAATAACAACCTCAACATGTCTAGACATGTTGAGGTTGTTATTGAGATACTTAATATTTACAAATTTTATTGATAACAAATTATCTACAACAGTAGAAGAATTAGGATTTTCGGATCATAGTGGAACAATTATTCACCTAGAACTACCCCAACAAATAAAACAGGCGATGTGGTACACGAGCAAAAGAATATACAACCAAACAAACATGCAAAAATTTAAATACAAACTACGCGTCCAAAATTGGCAAGATATTCTATTAGCAAATAAAAATATTAACGAAAACTATAACGCGTTTAACGATACTCTGCAAAACATTCTAAATGAATGCATACCAACATGTAAAATTAAATTAAAACCGCAACAAAAAAAATACTGGTTAACAGTGGGCATTAAACTCTCATGTAGGAATAAAAGACTATTGAAAATTTTGACATTAAAAATTAACAACCCAATAATAATACAATACTACAAAAAATATGAAAAAATATTAAAAAAGACTGTTGCAACTGCAAAAAAGATACACTATAAAAATAAAATAACAAAATCAGAGAATAAAGTAAAAACCATGTGGAATATTATAAATGAACGGACAAATAAAAAAAGGAAAAAAGACAAAGAAAATATAAAATTACATATTAATAATAACCTCACTACCAATAGTAATCATATTGCCAATTATTTTAATAACTTTTTCGCGTCCATTGGAGAAACGACCACTCATTCACCCGGTAGTGAACCAGATGGTGCCCCTGTTCTCTACCCTACCGAAAATACCATGTTCCTTAGCCCAGTAGATCCCCGCGAAATAAACATTCTCATAAAGAATCTAAAAAACAAAAAAAGCCATGGAATAGATGAGCTTCCACCTACGCTACTCAGATATTGCGCTGAAGAACTTACCTTACCATTTTATTTTTTAATCAATCAGTCATTCGAAGAAGGCGTCGTCCCTGATCAATTAAAACAAGCATTAATAAAACCAATTCATAAAAAAAACGCGAAAACCGACGCAAGCAACTATCGCCCCATAGCCCTCTTATCCACCGCGTCTAAGATCTTTGAAAAAGCCATGACCAATAGAATATATTCATTTTGCGAAAAATATAAAATATTTGATGCTTGCCAAAACGGATTTCGTAAAAACAAATCAACCACTTTGGCAGTATACAAATACATCCAAGAAGCTTTGAATATTATAAACAATAAACAGTACGCGGTTGGAATATTACTGGACATGACCAAGGCCTACGACAAAGTGCAATTTAAAATATTACTAAATAAATTATATGGAGTAGGTATACGAGGGAAAGCTCACGAATGGCTAAAGTCATATTTAACGAGTCGACAACAACTAGTGGAAATTGAACACTTCAACCAAACTACTCATGAAATTGAAAAAATCCGTTCGAATAGAAAATATATAAACGCCTCAATTCCTCAAGGCAGTGTGATTGGGTGTCTATTGTTTCTTATATATATAAACGATCTACCTAAAACAGTGGAGGGGCCATGTGTCTTATTCGCGGACGACATCTCTTTACTGGTTTCATGTAAAACTGATTTAAATCTAAATGAAAACTTAAATTCTATTCTCACAAATACTGTAAACGGGATGAATAAACACAACCTAGAAATAAACTTCTCAAAAACCAAACTTATATCCTTCCATCCCCGCCAAAAAATACCAATAAATATAAACTTCTCCTTTAAAGAGACTAAATTAGAAGTAGTCAATGAATTTAACTTGCTTGGATTAACAGTAGACACCCATATCAATTGGAAACCACACGTAAAAAACTTGAGAACAAAAATTTCAAGATTTTCATATGCACTACGAGAAATAAAAAAGAGCACAGACCTAAAAACTGCTATTGTTACCTACTACGCATATGCCTACTCTTGGCTCAGTTATGGTGTAATTTTGTGGGGTAATAGCACAGAAACACCAACTGTCTTTACCCTACAAAAGAAACTGATCAGGATTTTGGTAAATATTGAAGAAACTGATTCTTGTAAACCGCATTTCAAAAAGCTAAATATTTTAACCCTACCATGCATCTATATTTTAGAATTGTGTAAATTTGTCCGGAAACATCCTGAACTTTATAGTAGGCGCGAAAACATACAAACAAAAATCGTACTCAGGCACAAAAACCGCTTAAATCTACCAACTTCCCGACTAGAAATGCACTCCTCAAGCCCTTTGGTAATGTCCATAAAAATATTTAACAAATTACCCGAACTTATAAAAAATGAAAGTAGGTTCAATATCTTCTGCAATAAAATAAAACACTTTTTAATAAGGAAAAGCTACTACAGCATAAAAGAATACCTTGAAGATAAAATTTAAGTAGGTAAGTACATAATATTTTAGAGATATTAAAGAATATTTTAGAGGCCTATAATTATAATAATATATTGTTACTAAAATGATCAATAGCAATAAAAAATAATAATAATAAATAAGAATTTAAAAACAATAAATAAAATAATAATAATTAATATATAATAAAACATAAAATAACAAATATATTTACAATAATAGAAGTGCAATTATTCAAGTACATAAATAATAATATAAAATAACAATAAAAATAACATTACATTAAAAATTAATGCAATAAATATCATAAAGGTACATATTTACATAACAACTATAAGATAATAATATATAATTATAAATATAAACATAATATTTAAATACATAATTATTTAGACATAAAATAAAAAGTGCAATAAATAATGAAGGCTAAATATAGTTAGAAAAATGTAATTAAAATATCATTATTAAATTATTAATGTATGTATAGGTACATCTCCCTCTCTCGTACTTAGCGTTGCTGTGCCCAACAGGGTCCATAATTGGTTCTTAGTTTTAAGCTTACCATCTGTTAAATTTTATATGTACATTATGGAACGCAATAAAGAATTGAATTGAAGCTATATTAGGATTAAAAATGGATCCCAAAAAATAATGCAAACAGTGATGTTATCTTTTTTGAGTCTGTATAACATTAGAGACGTCAAGCTCTCAGGATCTGTTCAATTAATTGAGATAAGAAGTTCACCAGTGTTTAAGTTGGAGCTTAAGTTAGTTTCTAACAGTGACAACATAATTAAAATCTATTCAGTAGTTTTTGCGCCAACCCGTAACAAACAGACAAACAGATACGAATTTTAAAAATCACTTTTTTGGATTAGGAGACGTTTTATCCACTTTTGTTTTTTAAAAAAAAGCTTACTAGCAATGTGGATCGCACACTACTAGTATTCTTGTTAACCCCTCGTGCTAAGCTAAAATGCTTGTGTTACGAGTGGGTTTACGTCGGTAGCGCAATGGGTGGGTTTCGAACCGGCAACCACATGATTGCAAATCCGGCGCCCTAGCCATTAGGCTACCGCCGCTTTAACGGAAAAACAATGTACAGACACAGCTTTTTTGCGATTTTATTATAATAGTAGAGAAGATTTACTTAAGTGTCTTGAAAATATGTACAGAAATAAATATCATTTATTTAGTACCTTTACAGAATCTCTTCAGGATGTACGGATACTTGGGAGGTATGACGATCTGCTGGGAGCAGTACATCTGATCCAGTAGCTCTGGCATCTTGAAGGTTTTGTTTCACCCTTGAACTACTGAAAAAATCATCATCTACCTATAATAATATTATAAAGAGGAAAGATTTGTATGTATGTAACGAATAAACTTAAAAACTACTGGGCTGATTTTTATCATTTGAATACTGCATACCTAATAACATAGGCTATAGGATATATTGAAAAAAGTCTTCAATTATTTATTGGCCCAGCAACCAGGTCTAAAAATGAGAAGGACGCTAGGAGGACTAGTATGGTCATTTTTGTTGAATTCACCGACACATGGGCTACCCAACCCAAATTTTCCAGTATAAGCTCACCTCGTATTGTATCGGCTTTTCCTACACTCAGAGGTCAACTTATACTGGAGGTTATTTTAGCCCCATAGTTTTTTATTATCATATAAATTATGCAATAAAAGAAAAAATCTACACATCTGATTTGTGAACCGAATTTCTCATTATGACTGATGATTTTGGCTGTTTGGTGGAATTGATTGATACAGTGCGTGTGAGATTGTATGAATAATTTGATCGATGAAAATAATAGATGGCGCCACATGTATGTACGTAGAACACACGAACAGATCATTGCAAAGTGTTTTGATAGAAATTGTAGTCTCCAAGATCGTAATTGTAGTATAGTTAATATTATTATGTTATACATATATCCATTTATTGTATATACTTAGGTACTTATTCAATACATTTCTGCTTCCCTTATTCTAGCTGCCCGGCCTGGCTTCGACCGTTTTCCCGCATGAATGAAGCATTTTCCCGCGGTTAAATTAGCCTATGTTCATCAGGGATAATGTCGGCTTCTAATGGTAAAAGATTTTTTCAAATCGGTCCAGTAGTTTCGGAGCCTATTCAATACAAACGAACACATTCAAATCTTTCCTCTTTATAATATTAGTGTAGAAAAAACATTTAAAAATAAAAAAATTGTAGCCCACCGGTATCGGGAGCAGGGTCCAAGCCACCGGGGGTCAGGGCTCCACCCAGAGGAATCTTCTGATAATGCGGGCCGAGTCCAGGAGTACTGCTTTCAGTATCAGCTTTTAACGTGGGAGAGCCATGCTTCGGCTTCGAATGGGCCGGCTCGACCGGAGTGACACCACGGCCTCACAGAAAACCGGCGTGAAGCAGGGCTTGCGTTGTGTTTCGCCAAGTGAGTGAGGTTACCGGAAGCCCAAACCCTTTTAAAAGGTGGGCAACGCACTCGTGACTCCTCTGGTGTTGCGGGTGTCCATGGGCGGCGGTTATCGCTTACCATCAGGTGATCCGTCTGCTCGTTTGCCCCCCTATCCCATAAAAAAGAAATCAAGCCCGCAGCATAACACCGCAATTATCTACGTACATAATAACGACTTTCTTCCTCAGGGGTAGGCAGAAAAATGAAGCAGGCCACGTGTAAGGATTCCTGCATACTTCTTTTGCTTCTTCCACATTCATACATCTTCTAATACACACACGCCGGATGCGCGTACCACACCTGGCCTATTTGAAGGACCTCACCAATAAGATCGACGTATGTCCTTCTAAGACGACCTCTCCCCACGTTGCCGCTTACATTCGCCTTATAAAACCGTCTTTCATTCATTCTCCTAACAAAGTATTCTCTAATTAAATTAAAAATACCTCTGCCTGGTCGCCTTAACTGGCTTAAATGTAGGTATAATTTTACTTACCTAATATACATTATTATGTAAAGAAAAATACTAATAATTTACTCTAAAAACTCACCACAAGAAAACCAATTGATTAACTTCAGTTTACACGAGACGTTGCTATGGCAACTGTCATTATTGACTGGCAACCATGAAGGTTATAATTATCTTCCTATCAAAAACTTCGTAGCAGCTTGGGGTTTGGATTCGGCAATAAGCTCTCTCTCTTATAGGTACATGACTCTTAAACAAACCGGCGAACTGTGTGTATACTTCTGCCTAAACCATCGGTGAATACCGCCCATATGAGACCTATTATATTATCTACATAACCAAGATGTCGAGTGCAGCTCAAGAAACTTTTTCACCTGATTATTCTGGTGACTAATTGAGTCTTGGGTTTGTTTTCCAGATCGAGCAAATTGTTAAAATTACCAAAGTGTAAATAAAATTCTTAGCAAGTTTGTGTGTTGAGCCCGGTTAATGGCAATAGGTTCACCGCCTATTACGTGGCACCTAAAGTACCCATAATACATTAACTTATTGTTAGGGGTTTCAGGGGAAATTGGGGAAAAACTAACCCAAGTCTTTTTGGGAATAAAAGAAGTAATTTTAATTTAATTATTTTTTGTTTTTCGGACTTGATCATAATGATAATCATTTTGATTTGCGGAAAGTGTTGGTACAATGAAGGTCTTATACAGTAATTTAGTATCCCAGCACTTATTTTGCCAATTTTTTTTATTATATGGCCAAATGCATACTTAATTACAAAATCTCCATTACCAATTATTAAATATTATTTATGTCATTTACAGAATAAAATGTGTTTTTCAGCCACCATACCCTAAGTCCTTTATAAAATGAGTTATTACGTAATTCTTTAATTTCTTTTGGTATTTTATTATAAATAATAATGGAGTCAATACGAATTCTGAGCAGTTATCCCTTCTGGCAACTGCTTTTTACACTATGTGCTATTTTTATATAGCAGCAGCAGTATAGTAGCAGTAGATATAAAAAAATAATTCATGCCAATACGACGGTACATAAAGATGAAACTTCTTAATTAAATAAATAGATACACACTCTATAAATAAACGACCTGTTTTGATATAGCATCGGAGAAGGCGGAGGGTAATGGTTTGTGAATGAAACTAGACGTGGTCCGTTAACTTAAGTATCTTGGATTTAAAATTAGGAATTCTTCTGTGACTCGTCAAGCAAGTAGTCTGCCTGAAATCAGATGAAATCCATTTAAATAAAACTTATATTTTACACACGTTAAATTTGTCAATAACGCAGTGATTATCGTTCTATTATCAGATCAAAATTTTTACTTTAAAGCTTAATAAATAATAGCTGTTGACCTCAAAATTAGCTGTAAACTAAAACGTACGGCCAAAAAGTCACCGAACGTGTGTTATCACCAATTTTCTAATCAACATAAAATGAAATTCATTCCATGCGAAAATATTCACTATGCCAATAAAATTGCCATGGTTTGTTTCACGTGAAAAAATAATCTTTATACCTGCCTGCTGGATTTAATTACTTTGGCTCTGATTTAGCAAGGTGCACGTGCCGCCATCTATGTGTTCGACTTGGTACTACACTGTTAAAGTCAATAGTGTCACGTGGTCCGAACCCATTCGAGAGAAAAAAAAACAAAACCTGTTCCACTGTTTAGTACAGTGACGTTTCTCATGTTTTTGTGTCGTGTGTGATTTGGAGAAAAAGTATATATGATTTTACCGTGAACATATCAAAGATTAAACCCTAACAATCACTTCTATTTGTTGTACTTACACAAAGTTTTTAAAGTGTCCTTTGATGATTTCGACCGGAATAACAAAGTGAATGCCAGTGATTGTCATTTCGACCTGCAAACCTCGGGTGAATGAAACCAATGTGATAGTGCCTAGTGATTTAATCATAAATACGGAAAAAATGTTCAATCAGTGACATTTGTTGACAATAACCAGTAATAATGTTTGAACTCACTTTTATTAAATTGATTTTATGTGCAAAATAGTGTCAAAGAAATGGGTGACAGGCTAAAACATCCATTCAAAGTGAAAAGAACATTTGTCATTTGTGTTTTATTAGAAAAATGGATGTGATAACTGGATTATCCCCTCTGAGTAAGTATGGCTTTCTATAGGAAAAGGGTCATATAGTTGATTGGTATTCCGCATACGCTATTAGGGTCTGTGACCATACATTGGAATTCGTGGTATTTGCATACGATGTTACTGTATATTTTTGAGTGTTAACAAACTCTTTGCTGTGTCAATTTTTTTCTTTTGTTTAAGAATAATTAGGTATTTGTTTTTAATTTTTAAGTATAGTTATCATGATATGATATACTTAGCTACCTGAAACGTCATACTTAGATTAAAATATAGATTAGTTTTTCTTTTCCTCGTTAAGTAGGTACCTACCTACATGTAAAATAGATCTTATGTTTTTATCTAGGTGATCGGAGATTTTTTAAGCGACTTCTTCCTATTATCAGCAGATTACAGATTTTATAAATTCATTCATTGTTTTTTTTTAGGACACAAATGTTGATATGAGGCTAGGTAGTAAAAGTATATTGCAAAGTAAAAAGGAATAGGTATTTAGAACTCAACAAAGTTGCATCTTTAGTTCAAGTTTTCTTCACAGGTGGCGTTTCTGTCACTGTAGAAGGTAACATACATATGTTTACTATTAATGTCTCCGTTGCGGGTTACCTAATGTCTCCTACTTCATGTTATGACTTGGACGATTACTTTCTTAATTTTTGACGAGTTGAATTTCTATGTATCCTCGTACATATTCATCGTCAACATAATATTTTAGATTTCTATTGATTAGACTGAAATTATTCTAGATCGAATCGTGATTTAAAAGGTCGTGACTATGATTAAAATTACGACATTGCTTCTAAAATATTATTATTGTTTCTATTTTTTTGCAAATCCAAATCATGTTCTACACTAGGTAGTTTACACTTAGTAATTCTTGAATGTCTATAAATTAAAACGGTTTTCTCTAAAAACATGTTCTTACGTTTTATTTTATTATTATATTTATAATTTATGTAATACAATAAAACACAAAGAATAAAAGTAACGAGTCATAATTAACTTATGTATTTTGATTAGATAATTGAGGTAAGAGTTACCTATCTACCTATAAAGTTATTTACAGGTTCTTCTCCATATGAATAAGTTAAAAAATCCCACTACGAACCGTATAATTAGTTTTTGACAATACAAAAGGATGTATCTTTAATAAATAAGTCATAATGGTATAAATTTGCTATTTAATTTTGACATTGATGTCACTAAAGAAACAGTTTATAAAATAAGGTTGCATTAATTTTGTGTTTTATATTTTCTAATTCATTATGTCTTATTAGGAATATATCTGATTATATTATTTTATCCCCTCTCTCCCCTATCCTTTCATCGTTTCCGGCTAGGGAAAACTGGTGGTAGAAATTTATAAATTAAGCAGGGATTTGCGTTGTGGGGGAGTGGGATTATCGCAATTAAAAGAGCTCTTATCCAAATTCCGGTATGTTAACTTACGAGTTGTTATGGCGTTAGTTACAAAGTTGCAATGTTTTTTAATTTGTTTCTTTTTGTCAAAATCTATGCAGGCGCGCTTACATTTTGCCGAAGCTTCATCGCAATAGGATGAATGGTAACCGAACAAAACACTTTAACTCCTCTTTTATCATGCGTAGGTACTGCTGAAATGTGGAATGCGCTTCCTGAGTGGGTCTTCCCCGATATATATAATCTGGGTGTCTTTAAATCACGAATGAATCGGTTTCTCTTAGATATAAGGAAAATGCAGAATGTAGGTACTTACCTATTCTTAAAAATACAAAGATTGTTTCTACTACATTTCTTCCTTATATCTTTCTTCTTCAATTCGCAAAAGAAATCACTATTGTTATCAAATGCATTAGGAATCATGACGTGTTAAGGCTCCGGTGGAGCTTGAATTGCCCACAAAAACGCAACACCAAAACAAATAGTAATCCAAACAAAATTTTATCAAATTGTATTATTATTCCGATTGAGATTCGAATCTAGGTTCATCTACTGCCGTACCATTTCATCTACAACTACTTTACTGTAAATAAACTACCGGAAAATGGCCCAAAACTTGCCAAAGTTGTCAAGAATTTCATCTGACTGAGACAGCACGATGCTTAAAACCGAGTGTTTGACCGTTTCTTTTTTTTGTGGAATAACGCCTGCAAACGAGCAGACGGGCCGCGTGACGGTAAGCGATACCACCGATCATGGATACCCGCAACACCAAAGGAGTTTCATTACATTGCTGGCCTTTTAAAAGAGTTTGGGCCTCCGGTATCCTCACACACTCGGCGAAACACAACGTAAGCGTTGCTTAGTGATTAGCAGCATTGATATTTAAAGGCAATTCCATTACGTAAATATTATATAATGCTATCCCATAAAACACACACATATCCCGCTCTCCCGTTCACGATCTGTCAATTGGATGATCATGTGAACGATGTCAAGGCATTGTGAAGGCACAGAAATTCGTCTGCCCTAACTATAGCACAATAGAGCGATTGCTGCGACCAGAACCACCATTATCTACTTTGTATTGTGTCGAGCGGCGCGGTTTGAGCCATAAGAGACAGCGTTTTATTTTAATTGCTGATATGTTTAATCCACAACACACAGTGCATGAACCTCTGAAGATAACATTTCTAAATACATAGTATATCGTTATTCAGGAATATAAATGCAAAAAAATTAATGCTGATTTCATGTACCTAAGTACCTTAAAGAAATAAGTCCTTGTAGTATAATTTCAGTGGCGAGACAGCGTAAACTACATTTCCATTATATATAAAGATTTCAGGAAGAGTAAATTCATTCAGCATCAGAGCCTTAGTACTTACACATATACAAATTACCGGGTATTTTCTACAACGTAAAGCAATTCAATCTATTAATTTATTTCCGGAAACAGGTATGGGTAATTTTGTAAGCCCGCGAACCGTAGTACTGAAGCCATTTTCGAATGACGCAGTTATTCAAAAATTTGATCGTATGGAGAAGAATCGACAAGAAACTCCATGGACACTTTTAAAATATAAATCTCTTACAATTTTGTTTTATTGTAGTAAGGTGTGAAATCAGTGTTGTTAAGTTTGTATAAAAACTCAATTAAGTCTCATATAACCATAAAATTCACTGGCTACCTACCTTAAATTACCCTTCAAATAATATTTTGCACACAATCCTAAATGAACTCCAGAGCCGTCTTCGAACCTCAAAAATTTTAAAAGTTTTAAGAGCATTACTTTTTACAATGTTGTTTTAATATCGCGACATCGCTTATAACTTGGACCATGCACAGCTTATCTGCATGTGTTAGGTCCAGCGTATTCACAGGGAAGGTCAAGAGATACACAAATATGTGATGTTTGTCTGTCAATGTGTTGATTATCGTTGTGTGGCAAGCTTTATTAGCTTAGGGCTGATCGTTTCGCTAAGCCCGCCCAATTCAAATTACAATCGGTTTTTCGCAATTTGTAGGTCTATAACACATTCGAGATTCCTAGCTGTAGTAATTGCGCCATTAGCTATACAATATTCACAATTGAGAATTAAAGCCAAGTCCTTCTAGGACGACCTCTATCGACGCTGCTGCTGAAATTTGCCTTATAAATTCCTTTCGTTAATCGTTTTACAAGTAATCCTGTATAATATAAATCCGATTCTAAAGTTTCATTTTTCACAATTTCCTAGTTTATCGGCGCTCATAACAGCACAGGTGTTTCAAATGCATAGAATAACCAGTGGCGTGTAATCAGCCCTCGTCACAATGGCTGGGTCTGACTCGTTTTGTGGTCCATTGTCTTACGCTACGTGGGAACGTGACGCACGACAGTAATAGTACAGTAGTACCAGTCAAAACCCAATATTCTAAATGTTATCCAAACTAGACTGCCTCATTAGCCAAGTGGTCCTGAACGCGACTGCTACGCTAGAGGTCCTGAGTTCGATTCTCAGGTCGAGGATAGTGTTATTGGGTTTTTCTATGAAATTCCCAGTAGCATATCGCCCCCTATTACACGGGACCTAAACATGCCGGCGAACTGTGGGTGTACGTTAGTACGCCTCCGCCTAAGAGAAAGCAAGTGCTATCTCCCCAGGTTGACGACACATGAAAATTTTATCGCGCTATAAAGACTTGAACCTCTGAACCGAAAGACGCCGATTCTAGCAATGTCAAAGTCAAAGTCAAAAGATTTATTTCATATTAAGCGTACATAATTGGTGTTACATTATATTTGACGACTTAGCGGCCTATTGCAAGCATTGCAATATGGAGAGCTATCTTAATATTTTTGTCCGTTCAAATTTGAATTTTTCTCCCTTTTACCATGATTCTTTTATTACAATAATAATCTAAACATGTCGTAAAAATAAAAATATATCAATATCAAGCGTTTTCAGGCGATATAAAAGGCGATAATATTTTATTTTCATGTATACTGCTTTTTAATATGCCATAAAACATATTTCTTAGCGGTTATGGCTGAAATACTTATGTATACATAATGTTTATTTTCTCACGCATATTATCGCCTCGGGTTTTGTGGTTGAAACTAATTTTGTACCGTTCAGATGGTAATTTCGTTTCTGAGTTGGATATAAGAGAAATTTTATTATTGACAAGCGTTTGCCTTCGGTATCAACACATACCATCACGTCTGTATTCCCCGAGGGTTAGGCAGAGGTGTACTAATATCCCTACACTGCGAGCAAGCCTCTCGACGAGGCTTGTCTCGTATCCCATTCGAGTGCTTCTGGGGCTATCTGGTCGGGTGCTGGACTCCCCAAGTGAGTCTCCCGCAGGCCACAGTTTCACAGGTACTATTGAAACTGTATTTACGGTCTAATTTTTTTTATGGGATAGCGGGCAAACGAGAAGACGGATCGCCTGATGGTAAGCGATCACCGCCGCCCATGGACACCCGCAACACCAGAGGAGTCACAAGTGCGCTGCCAGCATTTTAAAAGGGAGTACGCTCTTTTCTTGAAAATTTGAAGATCGTATTGGTAAATGACAGTATTTTGACATATCGAAATTCTACATTGTATTGGATAGCACGACCTCACAGAAAACCGGCGTGAATCAACACTTACCTTGTGTTTCGCCGTGTGAGGGGGATACCAGAGGCCTAAACCGTTTTAAAAGGCGGGTTACGCACTTGCGACTCCTCTGGTGTTGCGGGTGTCCATGGGCGGCGGTAATCGCTTACCATCTGCTTGTCTGTAGTTTGCCCACCTATGCTATAAAAAAAACATAATGTACACGGATCTGTCACAGCTTCATTTTCTACTTGGTCAATATTAAACTTCTGCCCAATAATTTGCAATGTGGCTATACAAGTAGTCTTTTAATCGTTTGTTAATTATTGAGTAAGGTGCTGGGAAGCTATAGCTCTCTCTTTTCCTCTCAAGAATCAGCTGTACAAATATGAAGATATACATTTTAATAATTATCATTTGTCTTTGTACGGACGGTTAAACACCAAGCTTTAAATTTCCAGTTCATGCTGACCCGCTATTGTACGGAAAGCCTATAAGATGCGAGGTCAACTTATACTGGAAATGAATAAATTGAGTCTTAGCCGTACTCACTTAGAATGAAGGTTTGAAGAACTCATAAATCGATAGTTTTAGCCGACTTCAAAAAGGAGGAGGTTCTGAATTCCGTTTGTTACACGATTATTCGGCCTTTATAAATCGACTAGCTTCTGCTCGCGACTTAGTCCGCGTAGCGTTATGATATATAGCCTATAGTCTTCCTCAATAGATGGGCTATCTAACACTGAAAGAATTTTTCAAATCGGACCAGTAGTTCCTGAGATTAGCGTTCAAGCAAACAAACAAACAAACGCTTCAGCTTTATATATTAATTTAGTATCTATATAGATTTATATACTCCCGAGGTGGTACCATTAAAATTTGGTGAAGTTCCGATCATAAATCCAGAAAAAAATGTCAATATTACGTATCGGCTGAATAATTGATGACGTCATCGAGCTGCTTCAGCTCGCCACTCAAAATGTTAAAATAAAACAACTTTTAACAAAAAGTAAAACCTCCTTCAAAAACAATAAAAATACCTTCTATAATCGTACCTACTGGTGTTTATGTCGGGGTATTTCCCAGAAACTTGTTCTCTGTAGGCTTGTAATGAAATGAAATGATAAGATTTCTGTAATTAGATCTTTGGAGACACTTTTACAATCTTTAGAACTTAACCGAGCTTGGTGGAGAGGCACCGAATGGTTTGGTTTTATATAGCTAGACGGCTTCGGCATTTCCTAACTGACGACCTCTGAGAAGAAACACCGAAACAAACTCAGAGAATCATGGTCTCTTTTAAAGTCCGGATAGAGAATAACTAATAAGTAGTTATATGTGAGTGGGACAATGCAGGCCAATGTCTGAAATAGCCTCTTGAGGAATGAACCATTGCAGCTTTGAGTAGACCAGTCCTAACTGACGGCAAGCATGCATCAGTCATCGTGTAGCTTAATCATAATTTAGGGAGCTCAAAGACTCATCACACGGTTATACCAGATCAGCAGGACATTCGTGTAGGTCTTATGAAATTCCCAAAGCCTCCAGACTAAAACCTGGTATTAATATTATCAGGTATCTATCTGTACTATTTGGGACTGAAATGAAACTCTAGTAGTACCTACCTACCTATTTAATTACAACACTAGAATTTTAATTTCTTCTTCGTGTTCCAACCGTTTTCGGAGCATCTTAGATCACTCAACTGTCTGTATTCTGGCTCACACTTGTATTTTTAAGCCATTATAAACGATAACTAATCATACTTGTTCTTTAATAATGAAATATTTTTTCAAATCTTTCATTATCCTCCTACTCAACACACGTTTTTCCACCTGACTTTGTCATCGGCAAAATTGTCTATCTACATGCCATCTATATATCTATACTCTATACAAATAAATAAAATTGGAGTGGCCTGTCTGTTTGTAATATTAAAATAACTGCTTTGTACTAAGCGCATTTGGATGTATACACAGTACATATACCAAAACAACATTTTTAAAATTTTTGTCTATCTGTCTGTCTGTCTTTTTGTTCCGGCCAATCTCTGAAATGACTGGACCGATTTTGACGGGACTTTCACTGGCAGATAGCTGATGTAACAAGGAGTAACTTAGACTAGTTTTTTTTAATACCACGAAGTAGCAACCAGCAAGCAACAGCTAGTTAATAATATGTTTGTTTACCTTACCAACCATAGGTAATACTTCCTCTCTTTCACTCATCAAATTCCATTTGTACATTAGGTTATATCTTGTATTAGTACTTATTTAATAAAATGTTTGAATATCTGAACGCGCTAATCTTTGCAACAACCAGTTGTATTTGAAATTTTTTTTAGCATTTGATAGCCCAATTCATTTATTAAGGAAGGTCACGCTCCGACCTTTTGGAGCCGAACAAGCAGGTGATACCGCGGGGCACAGCTATTTTACAATACAAAAAAACAATATTATCATCACGCCATTATCTCCAATGGGTTAGGTGGAAGTGCGGCATGAAACATTCCGCAGATAACGCGTAAAAATCACATTAAATAATTTTTCATGCACCACACCTGCTACTTTTTTCGCACAGCCTACTCAAAATCGTATTTCAATGAAATCACAATATCGCATCTCAATGAAATCGCATTCTGTGCTCGATTTCATTGTAAGTAGCATTTTAGCATAAATAACATAACATATCATCTCGCCTGTATTCCCCGAAGGGTTAGGCAGAGGCGTACTAATGTCACCCACAGTTCGCCCGGTATGTTTAGGTCCCATGTAATAGGGGGCGAGCCTTTTGCCATTAACCGGGCACAAATTCCTAACTCCGAGCTGCTACTGGGAATTTCATAGAAAAACCCATTAACACTCGCTTGCTCGCCCTGGGAATCGAACCCAGGACCTCTAGCGTAGCAGTCGCGCTCAGGACCACTTGGCTAATGAGGCAGTTTTTAGCATAAATAATTTTCAATGAAAATTCATTGCAGACGAAAAATAGCAGGCTGCGTAATTTCCCATGTGAAATCACTGTGAAAAATATTCATAATTTCATTCAATAAAAATTAATCCCAAATAGCAATCATTTCCATGCCTAGTGATTAACAATCGTAGAATTACCTCATTGGTGCAACATCACAAACCTTCGCACGCCATACCTAGATTCACAGTTCAAAGCATTGCGAAAAATGCCCAGTTACAATACTTAAACTACGGACTTAGCTACGGACTGGTAATTTTAAATCAGGTTAATGCTTTTTTTGCGTTTCGCGAACTTGACTCTCAAGGTCTCAAGGTCGTGTAGAAAAAAATAAGTACCAGCTTATTGCATTGCACTGTGCGAAATTTCGGTCAAAAGAAACCATGTCGAATTTGAAATTCTAATCGCGAAATTAAGATTTATCTCGAAACCGGATATCCGTATTCCATATTATTACTAAGTTGAAGTTGTAGTTGTTGTTGTTGACTTGCAAGCTACATAAGCAGTTGGTACCAGAATTCTATTGACATGTGAGACACTAAAATTGAAGGACATAATTATTTTATAGTAGGTAATGAAGACCATTGCCGATGGCTATTGGCGATGAATTATCTATGCCAATCAATTTTGAAAACCTCAAAAATAAATTCGTCTTAATTAAGAAATACTGAATGAATATAAGTCGAGTTCAAGGCATACGTTGATAAATTACTTAATTTAATTTAAAAAGTATATTATGATACAAATAGATAGGTACATATTTTAGGTCAATAGAACATTTATTCAATGCCACGTTTGGAGATATCACCAAAAAAAATAAACAATTTCACACTTTATCAGTACCTGGTCAGCCGTTTTAGATATACAAGGGTATAGACAAACGAACAGATTTCACAAAAACTAACAAAAGCCTTCAGTTACTACTATTCAATGGCACAAAAAATTCAACTTCATGCAGTAATGCATTTCGTGTTGTAAAATTAGCGGCGGCATAAAATGTGTTAAGTCAATAGTTGTGGTAGTCGTGCTTATAATTGAAGGTTGACCAATGCCAAGGTTACTTTTTTTTTAATGATATTACATAACCGTCATGCTTATGACTCCTAAGGGGATACACAGAATTAATTAGAGTAGATCCAAACTAAATTATCTTTATTTTATTTATCTTTTTGTGATTTTTTTGCACTTTTCATGCTAATATTATAAAGTTATTTTATTGAAGGAAAAATTCGACTCGCATACAGGATTCGAACCTACGTTTTCTGGTTACACAAGACGCTATGACCACTAAGCCACCGCGAGTCCTACCTGCCATGTCACGGTGGCTTAGTGGTCATAGCATCTGGTGTATCAAACCAGAAGACGCGGGTTTACACAACAGACAACAGATTAAACATTACACAGTATTCAATCAAACGTGAAACAGTATTCAACCTGATGTCCAACTCAAACTATACACATCATTCACATCTTAAATATATAAAAGAAAGCCGTGTTAGTTACACCATTTATAACTCAAGAACGGCTGAACCGATTTGGCTGAATATTGGTGGAGAGGTAGCTTAGAACCAGGAAACGGACATAGGATACTTTTTATCCCGTTCCCGATACTTTTTATTCCACGGGGGCGAAGCCGCGGGCAGAAGCTAGTCATCTATATATATAAAAGAAAGTCGTGTTAGTTACACCATTTCTAACGCAAGAACGGCTGAACCGATTTGGCTGAAAATTGGTGGAGAGGTAGCTTAGAACCAGGAGACGGACATAGGATACTTTTTATCCCGTTCCCGTGGGATGTGATGACAGACCGAATTCCACGGGGGCGAAGCCGCGGGCAGAAGGTAGTGATATATAAAACTTCAAATGTAAGCAATTGGAAAAAATATTATAAAAAAGAAAGAGGAAATTTACATTACAGATTACACATACTATGTATTTCCAATATAAGCTCACCTCTAATTGCCTGGCTTATCGTACAATGAGAGTGGTTGCTGGATGTTTAAAGCATGATAATTATGTACACGCGAAAAAAATATTTAGTTTTCACGTCTGTCACTATTTGTGTGACCTCTTGTTATTGCGAGAAAAAAATATTGGTCACACCTGCAATACTAAAGGAGTTGCTGATGCGTTTCCGACGCTTAAGAGCCCCTACGGACTGCAGACTGCCAGAGCCGCAGCAACCGAGGGGGAACTGTCTCTTACACGCAAAAGTCGAAACACAGACCAAGGTGCTTTACGACAGACTCCGACGTAAGGGTCGCCAGCCAGTCAGACCCCAAGAAACATTACTACCGAGGAGAGTAGTTCGCAGTTCATTAGTCTTGAGGTGCGTGACCGCTACGCTAGAGGTCCTGGGTATGATGCCCAGGTCGAGCAGTGTTATTATAAAAGCAGCTTGGAGTTTGGCTTTGTGCTCGGTTAATGGCAATAGGCTCGCCACCTATTGGGATGGGATGATGGGATCTAAACGTACCGGTCGATGGGTGGGTGAACATTAATACACCTCTGCTAGACCCTTCGAAGAATACAGGCTTGGTGGTATATTATGTTGTGATTCACAATTCACATCCATTTCATTTACATATCAGAAATATTTTAAGGGTTCGTTTCTACGGATATAATAGAGGGGGTTACTAAGGAACTGAGTCATTGATAATCTCCCTATCTCATTTATTTTAGTAGTTTTTTTGTTATTACGCCTGTATTCCCCGAAGGGTTAGGCAGAAGTGTACAGCCATAATTCGCCGGCCGGCTCAACCGGACTGATACCTACGGCTTCACAGAAAACCGGCGTGAAACAACGCTTACGTTGTGTTTCGCCGTGTGAGTGAGGTTACCGGAGGCCCAAATCCTTTTAAAAGGCGAGCATCGCACTTGCAACTCCTCGACTCGTCGCGGGTGTCTACAGGCGGCGGTATCGCTTACCATCAGGCAATCGGTTCGCTCGTTTGCACGCCATAAAAAATTGACAAAATTGTACGCGTTTTTTTTTTGTGTATTTACCATTTATTTTTAGTGTCTCCTTAATACAGGTGTGCTTGCATTTTCGTCTCTATCTACATAGTTTACAATATAGTTTAACCCTTCTTCGCCGTGGCATAAAAGTCCGATTAATAAAAAATCCTATTTATTAAAAAAACTCCCAATTAGTTTGTTCGTGAAAAACTATGGGCTATTAATATGTAATTTATGTAGTTTCGTGTGTACAGCGTCGTGAATTTGAAGACATGACAGTGAAAATTTATCATGCTATGATGTCATTAACTTTAACTACAGGGTGTAGAGAAATGAGCAATGAATAATGATTTGATATGAATTTTTTATTTACAGTAATTATTTTTGTTGAGGAGATTCTTGTTACAGAATAACAAACATTTATTTAATTTATTTATATTTAATTACTACTGTTACAACCAATTACAGTAACTAAAACTTTAAAAAAGACAATTATAACAATCATTAAAATAAACAAACTGCCTCATTAGCCAAGTGGTCCTGAGCGCGACTGCTACGCTGAAATTCCCAGTAGCAGCTCGGAGTTAGGAATTTGTGCCCGGTTAATGGCAATAGGCTCGCCCCCTATTACTTGGGACCTAAACATACCGGCGAACTGTGGGTGTACATAAGTACGCCTCTGCCTAAACCTTCGGGGAATACAGGCGTGATGGTATGTTATGTTAAAATAAACAAAGTAAAGTAAAAATTAGGTTAACAACACTCATAAATTCCTCTCACAGTACTTCTGACATACCAATAAAGTCTTCGTCCACCCATCAACAAACCGATCGACTGTTGGATTAGAATCCAAGAGATCATTAAGCGCAGCCATAGTGCGAGGAATTGGCGACTTAGCACGTGTAACAGTATGACATAGAGGCACGGCAAAGAGCCTGTGCTTTTTGCCCCGGCAGTAATTGGTTGGGACAAAGAGGCGCGCCAGCACATGAAGCAGATCAGGGGCATCAATAGCGCCACGGAGCGTCTTGCAGGCTATTGTGAGCTGATCTCGAGCTCGTCTTACCTCTCGAGAGTTATATCCGAGGGAACCCAGTAAGAAAAAGAAAAACATGTTAAGTCTTAAGATGAACTTGCCACGGTCAGTTTATGGATGGGTGACCGTTATTCATGCAGGTAGAGCACGTCAAACGGTTGTTGTCGTAAGTAATGTTTGACAAACCTGACTGACAAAGGCTTGACATCATTAATTCGAGTTAACCTGAACTTGCAATCAAACTTCTTATGTCTTGGTCATTCATACTCAAAGTCAAAGTTCCATTCATCAATAAAAATACTAGTAGGTACACGTTTTCGAAATTAGTTGTTTTCCTTGACATTTGACTACAAAAATTACACTAAAATTCGTATGTTCTGCCTATAATGCGCGCGCGCAGCTTGTTATTGCCGTTTTATATTAGGTACTTACTTTGTCTAAAGGAATAGGTTAGTTAAAAGTATAATTTAATACAAGTAATTCGTATTCTGAAACAGTAAACGGTATTTTCAGTACGGTTAATTCTAAGATATTTTTAACTTAGGAGAGCCATGGTTTGGCACAAATGGGCCAGCTCGACCGGAGTAATATCATAGAAAACCGGCGTGAAACAAAGCTTACGTTGTGTCTCGCCGAGTGAGTGAGGATAACGGAGGCCCAAAAGACGGTCAACGCACTTGTGACTCCTCTGGTGTTGCGGGTGTCCATGGGCGACGGTTATCGCTTATCATCAGGGGATCCGTCTGCTCGTTTGCCACCTAACCCATAAAAAACGTATTTTGAAACAGTAATTTATACAGCTATTCTAAGATATTGTAAGCGTTGACAGATTTTGGTGAGGATTGAGAGGGGATACTAAGTATATGCTATGTCCCTTTCCCGGAAAATAATTTGTATTACGCAGTTTAGGCTTGACGTCATTTCTATGTCTAGCATAAAAATGTGATGCTTAGAAGTTTTTTATTTATTTTTAATTTTGATCGGTTCTATTCGTGCTAAACGTTTTTTGAGGCTATAAAAGTATCCTACACTACTACCTGTCTTAAAAAAGCGTAGTAATATATAAGTATATTGGTTTTGATTGAGAATATGTAAATCAATGCAAAGATAAAACTGATACACAGAACAAAGATAATAATTAACTAAGTTTGTAATGTTCACAAACTTCTCGGTACAACACCATGTATACAACTGTTTTGGTTTGAGGATACGTAAATTTTTGAGGTTATAAAGTAGCGACGCATCGGCACGCGTTCCCAATTTAAAATGCTCGCCCTGATTGGTTGAAATCACACAATGGGGAGGGGGTTAGCCCGCCCATCCATAACTACAGGTTGCTACCATTATTTGGTCGATGTTGGTATGGTATTTGCAGGATACCTTGAATTATAACGATTTCACCCGAATATATACGAAGTTATACTATGCAAAGATCAAGTACAAAGGTATAGTTTGATTGGCATTTGTTTTAATGTCAGCCATTTTGAGGATGATAACCTTTGCTGTTATTTTAATGCCTAAAGAATAAATACATAGTTATATATACATAAAAACTTGATTAAATAATAATGTTAATAATATAAGCTCATAATAACAAAAGCTTTTTAAAAGTCCACTTAATTATTACATAGGTATTATAAGTTCATCACACTAGCCTACTGTACAAGGTATACATACGTAAGTATAGATACTTAACAGAATATAGAGGAAGTGTTTCAGGCATTCAGTTTTCCTGCACGGTTTAAGCTAGGAATAATAATTAATTTATTCATATCAACCCACTATTCTGTCCCACTGCTGGGAATTAGTGTCTGTTAAAGCACCCACGATACCAACAAGAGAAAATCATAGAGTGGGGCAACGTTTTAAAAAAAAATCTTACCATTTCGTTTTTCGAAAGCAAGTATTTTTTACTCCGCTACCTAACCAAAGTTAACCTTCCAGCGCTGATATACAAACTTACCTCTTCTGTGTATAATTTCATGGGCAAAACAACGCTACTACGGCGTGGTATCGACCAAACATAGCAGACAACCGTTTCGTGAAACAATGACGTGGGTTGCTACTTGGTGTCAGCTATCTTAACCGTCCTGAACTACGGCTAATGTTACAAGCTCGTGGAGGTCTACTTTGGCTCCTCGATAGCATAATTTCGTATACAACTTTTATTTTATGGCATAGGGGGGCTAACGACCAGACAGATCGCCTGATGGTAAACGATACCGCCGCCCATGGACACCCGCAACACCAGAGGAGTCGCAAGTGCGATGCCGATTCGGTGAAACACAACGTAAGCGTTGTTTCACGCAGGTTTTCTCCGAGGCCGTTGTATCACTCTGGTCGAGCCGGTCCATTCGTGCCGAAGCATGGCTCGTGACTTTTCTTCAAGAAGTAGACCTCTTCATCAAAATGACTGATTGTTATCGGATTTTAATTTCGTTCGGAGTTTTAACCTCCTAATATTCGTCTTCTTTCATTGTTGACAATTTCATAAATTAACTATGCAAATGTATTTATAAGTTATTTGAAAAAATCGCTGGTAATACTGCCAACTAATTTTTATGATGATAAGAAAGTAACTGTCATTTTAGCTTTTTTTGTTTGGGTTTTTAATGGAGGATATTTTTTTCTCAGCTACATATTGTGTTATACATTGTTAGTACGACCTCATCCAGTAATTGTGTTCGTGAATCCTATTATGATTCATCAAAAGATATCATAGATAGTCAAAGCTATCTATAGTCAAAGATCAAAAGTGACCATATATTATATGATGTATATTGTACCAGTGAAGTTTAAAGAGTGTCCATGGAGTTTCTTGTCGGATTCTTCACCATAGGATCGACCTTTTGAAACCGTGCAACTAGAATCATAACGTTTCATAAACGCTTGCAAAAGCTTATTTGATATAAAAACATTTGAACTTGGAACTTGAACATATTAGCGCCCCAAGAGGGAGAGGGGGGTGAATAATGTCACATTCAAAAATTCTTTAGCAATCAATTTATATTTGGAATCCATAGCGGCTCCTTCGCTTTCGTAATGTGAAATAAAATATGATATTTCAAAAGCTGCCCCTTAAGACACTTAAGGCTAAATTCTCCGACAGTTTAAGAAGAATACAGAAGGATTCACACCACAAAACTATAGTTATACATTATATAGTTCGCTGTTATACCTAGGGGGCGAGTAAAATTGCTATTGACTTCTGCAAATTTACTATCAGGGGCCCAAGTCTGCTATTTCGGTTGTATCAAAATGGTCGTTCAATGGCACTAAATGACATAAGAACTGACAGATTTCGTAGACAAAACTGTCAAAAATCAACAATTCTGAAGCCATTCAGTGACGATTTTGACACCACAGAATAGCAGACTTGGGGCCCAGTACCTAATACAGTCTCGCATATATTAAGAATCTCACTTATGTATGTGTTACGATGGGGCTGGCATGACCATGTAATGGCCAAAGCCTCTAAATAAATAAAGATTAAAAAAAAACTTCTGGTCGTCCGATAATGAGAGCCGGGAAATGACATCGTGGAGATCTGATGTAAATACATGCATTGCCTAACCAGGTTAATGAACTGAAGACCTTATGTCTCTACAGCCACGCTTACGGCCAATGAGAAGTGTCACTTAATAAAAAAAAAACAATTATTTTATGAATATAGGGGTGTCAAACAATACACTTAATTAATGTAATGGCTGACAGGTCAGTCACACGACCCCGTTTAATGCGTATATCCGTGTATAATTGCTGACACCCCTAGCTTGTGGTGCCTACCAGGAAGTTCAATGATGGGAAAAAAAGGCATAGTTATAATATAATATACAATCACGCCTGTATTCCCCGAAGGTTTAGGCGGAGGCGTACTAATGTACACCCACAGTTCGCCGGTATGTTTAGGTTCCATGTAATAGGGGGCAGCCATTGCTATTAACCGGGCACAAATTCCAAACACCGAGTTGCTACTGGGAATTTTATAGAAAAACCCAATAACACTTTGCTCGACCTGGGAATTGAACTAGCGTAGAAGCGTTGAAGCAACATTTAATAAGATTTCAAAGAGATGTGAATAGAGCCATGCTTGGTATTTTTCTACGCAAATAAGAAATGACCATGGTTGCCAACATTGCTCTGAGGATTTGCAAGCAAAATGGTGTGCGAAACAGTTTCGGAATTCGGTAGCGAAAACAAAAGATCAATGGCACCGACTCCCGAAACTGTTTCGCACATAACATTGTTTTTTAGGGTTCCGTACCTCGAAAGAAAAAATCGGCGGAACCCTTATAGGATCACTTTGTTGTCCGTCCGCCCGTCCGTCTGTCTGTCTGTCTGTCAAGACCATTTTTCTCAGGAACGCGTGGAGGTATCAAGCTGGAATTATATCAAATACTCAAGTCTTCTAAGCCAACACAATTAAAAGATACAACCTTTTATGCCGCCAATTTCCAACTCACTCTCACTCTCACTCTCGACTCTCGCAAGGGAATCAAAACATACAAGGTACTTCCCGTGAACTCAGAATCTTGAAATTTGGTACGAAGCAACGTCTCATAGCACAGATAAAGGAAAAATTGCGAAAGCATAAATTTTTAGTTACATCATATAAAAAAATATATTTTTAAGTACGGAACCCTCGGTGCGCGAGTCCGACTCGCACTTGGCCGGTTTTTTGTTTCTAAAGGCGTTTTTACTTTTTTTTAAAGATTATTTGCATTTAGCGAAATATCTTTCAAATTCAAATTTATTGCATTCCATAATGTTAGTAATACAGGTGGTAAGGCTTAGTGCTAGAATTAATTATGGACCCTGTCGGGCACAGCAAAAGTATAGTAAGAGAGAGGAGGAAAAGTGCTTTTTTCAGGCTTTTTATACGATAATTTTTTTTTCTTAAAAATTATGTAAAATATATAAACATATGTAATGTTTTAATGTCATCCCTTCAAACACAAATTATGATTAAAGCTAAACGCATAAATATGCGTTATTTTCTATCAAAGGTCATTTGCTGCCCAGCCCCCTATTGTAGAGTCGCGATAATTATGGCTGCCGTGGGAACACGCGTCATGAAGTCTAATTGGATTTTTTTAAATCTAATACCGTTATAGCCGGCGTTTTAAGACAGTATTTTTCTAAATTTTAATGAAAATGTTCAAAATAATCCATTATTATAATTAGGGCCACTTGCACCAACGTCTTAAATATGTTTAAATTGTATTGAAACACCATTTTTAATTGTAATTTTGTTAGTATCCATATCCTAAACGTCAACTGGGTTCCGCTCGTACATTGAGCAGTGAGGTTGTGTCTATACACAACCCTACAAGTTGCCCTTAGGACACTATTGTCCTAAGGGCAACTGCTACGATAGAGGTCCTGGATTTGATTCCCAGGTCGACTGCGCTACCGGAGTTCATCTGAGGTGGTACCTACCATCACATTGCCACATCTGCCTTGTGTTCCGGATTGAAAGGTAGTAGTAAAATTACTGGGAAAATAAGGTCACAAGATATTATCGAGAGTGATACTACTTGTTGTTGGAATCTATAAGGTGCGGTCTTATCTTATCTTATCTTATCTTGTGTAGGGCCGAGGCAGCAAGGCCTCAGTGCACTTCGACCCAATGGGATCTTTTGTGCTTCCCCTAGATAATCTATTCCTCATCCCCTCCCAGTTCTACAAACAGCTCTTCCATGAGCTTTATAATGAGGCCTGGGGGTATGAGTCTGTAGTCCTCCGGGCTTGGATAACCCTGACCCAAAAGGCACATTCGCTTTCCAGCCATTGCATCGCATGTACACAGAAGGTGTTCCATGCTCTCAATTTCCCTTTTGCAGGCCCTGCAGGCTGATGTATCCGTCAGACCCATCTTTTGTAGGAGAGCGTTAGTCCCGAAGTGTCCGGTCAGCGCCCCCATCAAAAGACGGGCCTGCCGCCTGCTTGAGTTCCAAATGGCATTTTGCCATTTCGATGAGGAACCTATGAATTTCTTGGAGTGAGCAAGTCCCGTGAGGCTCAACCACTCATCCATGTGCCTCGTCCTTGCGTACTCCCGAAATGCCGTTTTGACTGTGCTTGGAGCCAGTCCTACAAATGGTTCCGGTCCAATTAGTGAGGTTCCAGAACCTTCCCTAGCCAGCTCGTCAGCATGCTCGTTGCCCACAATACCCCTATGACCAGGGACCCAAACAAGCCTGACCTTGTATCGCTTTCCCAGCTCATTAAGAGTTCGGGCAGCGTCCATGGTCAGCCTTGAATCGATCCTGTAGGAGGTCAGGGCCATGAGTGCCGCTTGGCTGTCACTAAGAATGTAGATGGACCTACCTGTGGTACCGCTACTTTCCATCTGTTGTGCACAGGCAAGAATAGCATATGTTTCCGCTTGGAAAACTGTAGCTAATTTGCCCATGCTTTGACTGACCTTATGGTCCCTTGCATATATGCCCGCCCCTGTACCCGACTCGGTTTTCGAACCGTCAGTGTACCATATCAGACTGCCCTCCTCTGGTGGATCTAGTCCCTTCATCCATTCTTCCCTTGACGGTAGATGAACCTTGTAAGACCTCTTGAACCAAAACATGGGCTGCATTTTGTCGCAGTGCATGTTCGTTAGTTCGTCAAGGCCTTCCTGTATTTTAAGCTTTGTGTGTCTAGTTCTAGGCTTAGAACTATCCCACAGGCCATTTATTGCCAGTCTGTGTAGTGCAAGACGGGCCTCAGTCTCTATGACAATATGTAGCGGTGCAAGGTTGAGTACCTTTTCCATCGCCGCTGTTGGTGTGGTTTTGAACGCCCCTGTGATAGCTAGGCATGCCGTTCGCTGTAGTTTAGCGAGGGCTTCCCTGCATATCCCTAGTTGCGTCCTAGGCCACCAAACAATGCTGCCATATGTGATTATTGGTCTAACCATCATGGTGTACAGCCACTGCACAACCTTTGGTCTAAGTCCCCAGGTTTTGCCATACGCTGAGCGACACATACCCAAGACTCTTAGAGCCTTGGCTATGGTATTGTCCAGATGTGTTCGCCACGTCAGTTCTTTATCCAGGGTTACCCCTAAATATTTTACCTCTGAGGCAGTTTAGTTGTTTGCCATAAAGCCGAAGTTGGCCAAGGCCTGATAGCAGTCTCTTCCTAGTAAATGGAATGACAACTGCCTTGCTTGGATTGATAGAGAGGTGATTCTCTTCGCACCACCTCTCTACTTTACAGAGAGCCCTTTGGATCAGATTTGAAACCGTGTTCGGGAATTTGCCATTGACAAGTATGACTATGTCATCGGCATATCCCACGGTTAGCAAAGGGCCCTCATTGAGATTGCTTAGTAGTGAGTCTACTACTAAGCACCACAGTAACGGTGACAACACTCCCCCTTGTGGACAGCCTTTGGTCGTCCTAACGTGGAGTGTGTCCCCTCTAAGAGTGGAATGAATGATCCTACTCCTTAGCATGCAAGTCACCCATCTGATGATGGTTTGGTTGATGCCATGTTTTTCTGCAGCTCGCTGTATCGATTCAAAGGTTGTGCGGTCGAAGGCTCCCTCGATATCAAGAAAGGCTCCGACACAAACCTCCTGCGATTCCAGTGCCGCCTCTGCGCGGCTTACGACGTAATGTAATGCCGCCTCTGTTGACTTCCCTGCCTGATAGGCGAACTGAAGCCCATGGAGAGGGTATCTCTTTAGAGGCCCCTCTCTAATATACCTATCAAGCATTTTCTCAAGTGTTTTGAGTAAAAACGATGAGAGGCTGATAGGCCTGAAAGCTTTGGCATCCTCATAATCTCCCTTGCCAGGCTTAGGTATGTAGGTTACTTTGACTTTCCTCCACCGCGCAGGTATGTATCCAAACGCTACGCACGCCTTATACAGCCTGCATAAGTGCGGTATCAGAGTCTCAGCCCCCTCCTGTAATAAAATAGGGTAGATCCCATCCGGTCCAGGGGCCTTGAATGGTTGGAAACCCATCACTGCCCACCTGAGCCTATGTTCATCTACCACCTTTTTAGCAGTATCCCAGTCAGCCCTGGTGGTGCGAATAGATAGCTCCTCCAGGGTCACTGAGTCCTCCTTATCATCATCCAGTTTTACTGATCCCGGGAAATGAGTTTTGAACATTACATTCAAGACCTCCTCCCCAGTCTCAGCCAGTTTACCATTCCCATCTTTAATAGATGCTAGTGGAATGGCCTTAGTTGTAGAAATTGCTTTACTAAGCCTCATGCCTTCAGAAACACTCTCGATCGCCTGACAGTGTCCCCTCCAGCTCCTACGCTTGGCTCTTCGTACAGCCGAGTTAAACTTTGTGAGGCTAGCACTGTAGCCCGAAAAGTCGTTAATGGCCTTGGCGGCATTAAAAGCCTGTCGTGTATCTCGACGAAGTTGTACTATCTCCGGAGTCCACCACGGCTCCTTCTTACCAAGAGCCTTCTTTTCAGGACAGTTATCTGTCCACGCTGCATGTAGGCCCTTAGTAACTCTGTCAGCTTCAAATTCAATATCTAATACGGAATTGAGCTTACCTATAGGTTTCCCTAGATTCACCTCCAGGTCTCTGCGAAAGGCATCCCAGTCGGTATGTCTAGGGTTCCTCCTTCGTACAGTCACATAATCATTATGGGTCCTATACCTAAAATATATGTACCTATGATCGGATCCAGAGATCTCATTCGGTACATGCCAATTTTCAATGTGAGCGCCTGCCCTGCTAGTGGCTAGCGTGACATCAATAACTTCAGCCCTTCTCCTGTTTACAAAAGTAGGTCTGCTGCCTTTATTGAGAATCTGAAGGTTTGCGCTTACCACGTAATCCAAAAGATCCTCCCCTCGTCTGTTCACATCTGTGCTGCCCCAAACTACATGATGTGCATTTGCATCACAGCCAATTACCAGTTCAGTGTTCCCTTGGCTGCCATATTCGACCAGTTTTTTGATGAGCGGTGATACTGGCTCCTTGTTTTCATAGGGAAGGTATGCTGAGGAGAGCAAGATCTTGTGTGCCCTCTTCCCTGTCCCTAGGTGGATCCAGGTTGTTGTTAGATCCCTAGAACATAAATCACGTACGATGGAAGCATCTATACCATTTCTGACATAGATGCAGGCTCGCACGTCGTTAGCGGAATGTTGATAAATTATACCCCCTGTCCCGCCTAAACCCTTAATCTCGCCCTTATAAACATAAGGTTCTTGAATGAGGGCAATATCAAATTTATTCATTTTCAACTGCCTTGCCAGAAGGGCAGAGGCAGCCTTGGAATGTTGCAGGTTGATTTGTACGCACCTTAGTCCCTCCATCTTGTCATCTGTAGATGGGTGTTAAGTGGTTCCTATATTAGGCCCCTCCAGCCCCCGCCGGTGAGTTAAGACCGAGTCCGTCCAGTTCTCCGAGTAGGTCATCCGTCTTCACCGATACTGGTGACGCCGGATTCCCCACCGAAGCACCCGAACTACCCTGTCCTCCCCCACCGGTGGTTGCTGCGTGCAATAAATCCTTTTGCGTTTGCCCTGAGGTTCCTGCCCCGTTCGCGGATGCATCACTTTGGCAGAGTTTCGGCCCTCCAGTTCCCATATGGGCCCCAGAAATTAAGCCTCCTCTCCCGCCTCGATGAGCACCACGACCTGAGACGGTCCCTCTGGCATCCCTAATTGACTCAGAGAGTCCTTTTGTAGCACCGTTAGACGGCGTCCACATTGAGCTGGCCTCGCCAGCCATGGGTTGCGATCCCTTGACCCCCCCAGAATACACGGGTCTGCCCGAGACATGCCCGGGGCCGGATTCTCCAACGCATGCATTGGTACCGGCCTGGGGTAGTTCCTCTTTAAGTCTCGCTTCCATTGTTGTACTTGGGTGTCCACTACTTGCCACATCGGCGCTACCCACCCACCCAACAGTGATCGCGCCAGAAGGCCTCCGAACCCATCTATTGGGTTACATACAAGGATAGGATGAGACGGGAGTTGGGAGAGTCGGGATAGGATTAGATAGGAAGCAGGTGATAGGATTGCGTGACTAGGCAAGGGTGCTATATGGAATACAAAGGCGCCCGGTGTTTTTTGTTATGTCTAATTCTTAAGGAATTAGACCAAGAACAGGGCGGCAACCTCGAGAAGGCTAGACCACCGGACTTGCCTTGGGGATCTACACGACTGTAGCGCTCTCCCCCAAGACCTCACCCCCTTACCACTTCAGAAGGAGGCGGTAAGGTAGGCCTGCACCTATACTACCACGCAAAGCAAAGCAAAGCATGTCATTGTGCAAAAGCAAAAGCATAGCGGCAGACCCGCCCCTAAGGTGCGGTAAAAATAAGCAGTGATAGCAGAGTGATATGACCATTGGACTGCCAATTCAAAGGTCTCGAGTTCGAATCCAAGGCACGCACCTCTGACTTTTCGAAATTATGTGAGTATTAATAGTCAATCGCTTTCATATCACGCGCTTAAACGGTGAAGGAAAACATCGCGAGGAAACCTGCATGCCTGAGCGTTTTCTCGACGGCGTGTGAAGTCTGCCAACCCGCATTAGGCTAGCGTGGTGGACTATAGCCTAATCCCTCTCATTGTGAGAGGAGACCCGTGCCCAGCAGTGAGACATATAATGGGTTGATTATGTTATGTTATAAGCTGTGGTTGCCGCGTACCATCAGGCCGCCGTATGCTTGTTTGTCTAAAAAAACACATGTGCAACCGACATGGTACTGTTTAATAGACCATATCGCAGGTGTTCAGTGACCAATAAAGTACAAAATTTCGATATTTCACCGGTTCTAATCAATGGTCCGTTACATGGGTATAAATTAGGGTAGATACATATGTATATCAGGTGCTGATCAAGTTGATGGAGTG
The DNA here is from genome assembly GCA_947256265.1 of Acronicta leporina. Taxonomy (NCBI): domain Eukaryota; kingdom Metazoa; phylum Arthropoda; class Insecta; order Lepidoptera; family Noctuidae; genus Acronicta; species Acronicta leporina. Next base: position 3,758,021 of record OX366540.1, on the reverse strand, counting down.
TGACGTCAGCTGTCTTTGAAACTGGGCATAGAATAACTGCATATCATATCATCACGCTTATATTCCCCGAAGGAATAGGCAGAAGTGTATTTATGTGTATTTAAAACAAAGTTGTAAAGCTTAATATTGTAAAATCCACAACGAAGTTATAGGGGCTCGAAAATGGGCTGAACTGCTTCGAGAAAAGGATGGTACGGCCGTGTCCCTTGTTTTTGCTCGACTTGGAGGGGGGCACTGCCGTGCCCCCAGTTTTTTTTTTTAAAAGAGTATCTATGGAGTTTCTTGCCGGCTCTTCTTCATAAAACCCACTTTTTGGAACCGTGCAACTAGTTTTGACTTTTCAAAAGTACATACCTTCTTTAATGGTTTAATTGAAAATGAAAAAACATTTTGACTTGACTTTAATCGGTCCACAACTGACTAAATTATCTGTGAACATACATAAAAAATACATACAGACAAACAAACATTTATTTTTTTAGTACTTACTACATTTTATTTAATACTGGCGTAGTGGCATAGCGATCGGCTTCAACGTAACATGTTGTGGATTCGACCCCCGCACCGGACAAATATTTGTATGACCTACAGTTAGTTAGTTGTTCCGGGTCTGTGTGTTTCTGTATGTGATTTGTGTTTGTAAACGCACTCACGAATCCACGATACAGGAGAGATCCTAGTGTGGGGCAAAGTTTTATGTAGGTAAACCCTCTCAAAATACGCCAAGGTATAATTAAAAATATCGAATTGTTGCGATATATTAATTGAGGTTGGTAATTGCTCTAATCAGAAATGCATATATAGAACTTACTCTTTTTTATTTTGAATCAGGCCTGTATTCCCCGAAGGGTTAAGCAGAGGTGTACTAAAGTGCATCCACAGTTAGATATGATTAAAATCCCATTAAATGCGAAGCGAACCTATTGCTATACCCACAAATCCAAACTCCAAGTTGCTACTGAGAAATTTATAGGAAAACCCAATAACACTTTGCTGGACCAAGGAATGGAACCCCGACCCTCTAGCGTAGCGGTCGCGCTTACAACCACTACACTAAAGCAGTTATTGTTCTCGTTTTTTTTTATATATAGAATGGACTGTTTCCCTGCGAGATTTCTAAAGCTGTACCTAGCTAAATGCATACTTAAAAAGTATTTTAATTCTTCACACGTAGTAAAAGTAAGTAAAGCTGAATAGAATACTCAAATAGAACTATATATTATGTTCTAGAACATAATATATGACCTGAGGTTTTAAATTTACTGTTACAGTTATCATTAGAAAGATGCGCAATACATCTCTATCTTATTAACCGACAGACAATAAAGGTATATATATATTATAAGTATGTATTTATAAAAAATAAAGTATATAAGTATTATATCCGTTGTCTAGTACCCATAGTACAAGCTCTGCTTAGTTTGGGACTAGATGGTGCTGTGTAAAATGTCGAAGAATATTTATATTTATTTACTTATATAATATAAGTATTTTTAATTTTATGTGTGTTCTCTCGAAACTTTTTGTCTTAATTTTTACAATTCATTTTATTGGTATGTACAGTCAGCAGCAGAACTGTCAAATTTCTTCAATCGATTTTCAATTTAATCTCAAAACAATAGAGTTTATTATCTGTTGGGGAGTTTGTGGTGACTTGTGTTGACTGTACCAATATTTTATTTCCTTCAAGTTTACTAAGAAAGAATTATCAAAGAATTATATAAGATGATAATCTATAGGTTGGAGTGTAGTAAATTTGGAGTGTCTGTTTGTAAAATAACCGCTTTTTACTTAGTGCATTTGGATGTGTACATGGTACATATAACAAATCATTTTTTTTTTTTAATTTTTGTCTATCTGTCTATGGCTGGACCGATTTTGACGGGATTTTCACTGGCACATAGCTGATGTAACAAGGACTAACTAAGGCTACTTTTTTTAAATACCACGCAGAAGATGGCGCGTCTAACAGCTAGTTATTACTATTTCATATTAATCTATTACAAAGAAATAAATGCGAGATAAAATATAATTTAATGAAAATCCATTGTACACTTGCTATAATAATTTTACCGAGGATTTTAAGATGCAAGTTCAGCTTAACTCTCAAAAATGACTATTTCATTAACCACCAAAATAATTCAAGTAGTTTTGTTTTGAATAATGTTATGTTTAAAAACAAAATCCAAATTTTCCTATTTGTACACATGTGAGTACCTACATAAATAAATTGTTTTCCATATTACACGCAGCTAAGAAATCGTCCACCCCCAATATTCAAATGATCAGAATCATCCCCCTAAACGTTTAACTCGCGAAGGGAAAATCACGCTATTGGTCAATATTTTCTCTTCAAACCACCAATGTTTTTCGTGGAAACCGTGAAAATGCAAATATACCTGTCCCTTTCTTACTCACTGCTACGTTTACTTACCTGTCTCTCCGCCTCGCTTGCACGCAAGGGGTGAAACGTTGTGTTGACGTTTGTTGTCAGTGCCTTCTAAGTTTAAACTAATGACGGACGTACGTAATATACAAACAAAAGATTTTTAATTAAAGAACAAATTTTTGTTAATACAAAAATCAAAAAAAATAAAAAGAAGTTTTGCGAGTGTTTTAAAAAGTGAATAAATACTCTTTGTCGTATTTAAATTCGTTACACACTGGCTGAATCGTGACGGTTCGACGCTCATACTAATTTTACTGTGAAATGTGATTTAAAAAGTGAAAACTGAATTCTTAAAAAAATACCTACGCACGTGATATGTTAACTATTATCTACATTGCGGAAGAATATTTAATTCACGCAATATCCGTTTAAAAACAATTTGTAATACGCACGGAATTATTTAAAAATAAAGAATAATATTCAAAATTTGACGCATCCCGCGATGTGTCATATCGGGTTCGTTCTCGACGCCACGTGAAATTGCTACAGATAAAATATGTATGTGTTCTAAATTAAGATGGAATATACTTGGCACATGGAGGACGCTGCTCAGGAATCGAACCCGCGGACCACCCGATCGCAGAGCAGAGGCCAAGGTACCTATATATTGAAATTATATTTGTTAAATTACCCGTACAACTAGAAATAATACTAAGTATTATCATATAAAAATTGGCGGCTCAAAGGCAGTAAGAGAAAGAAACTTTCTCTTCTTAATCATAAGATAGATTTTCGAAGATTTCGTGATCTGTTTGGAACCGTTACAGATGGACACTAAATTAAATCCTATTTACCAGCATGGCGTTGTAAATTACCGTCCCATTCGGCGATGTAAAACATCTATACATGCCTGTATTCCGAAAAAGTTAGCCAGGGGTGTACTCATGTACAGCCACAATTCATCGGTATGTTTGAGGTCACACAGGGATGTTGATGTTTTAGGGAAACATCCTAAAATATCCAAAATAAAATAACTTTATAATCTTAGCATGAAAAATGCAAAAGAAACACAAAAAGTACTTAAGTCAAAAAAGATTCAATTCAAATGTGTTTAAACTTCTTAAATTAATTAATGATAATTTATGTGTATTTAATTAAATGTTTAAAGAGGATTTTATGCATTATACACCTCGTTAACGGCAGTTGAGCAGTTATAAAATCAATTAATTAAATTCCTTGTTTAAATATAGACGTTTGTAGAAAATAATGCTCATATAATACGTTTAATATCCATTTGAAATTGAAAGTATTTTTATTATTTTAAAAACATTACACAATAGTATTTTCTCCTAATTCGTGGGTGCTTGGTGCGAATCCAACACACTCACCATCTTCCTAGGATACCACGGCCTCCTAGAAAACCGGTGCGAAACAACGCTTGCGTTGTGTTTCGCCGAGTGGGTACCGGAGGCCCAAACCCTTTTTTAAGGCGGGCAAACTCGTGACTCCTCTGGTGCTGCGGGTGTCCATGGGCGGCGGTTATCGCTTACCATCAGGTGATCCGTCTGCTGGTTTGCTCCCCTATTCCATAAAAAAGAAGTATTACTACTTGAGCCACCCTAACTCTTCAAGAAAGGCTAGCAAGCGGGTAATGTCGCTGGCGATTTCTCAGAGATTAAAATCTCGGTTTACTGAGTTAGTATGCCCTGTATTCTGCGAGCCCAGGACAATTTAGGAGCACGTGGGCTGCTGTCTCACCGTCCTCTAGACAGGCTCTGCACAGGCGACTGTCTGTGGCACTTATAACAGAGAGATGTTTGTTAGAATATATATTTATTTATTATTGGGAACAAAAAACAGTTACCTAAATGTTGAGATGGTACAATAATTTTCTTAAATGTAAAATTATATAAACACGCTTGCATAAAACTAATAGGAATGGAAACAGACATGGTAGCATTTTAGAAAAGACAACAATATTTTGTAAATAAATATATTCTGCGACACATCTTTTACACAGCACCATCTAGTCCCAAACTAAGCAGAGCTTGTACTAGACAATGGATATAATACTTATGTACTTTTTTTTGTAAATACATACTTATAATACATAAGAAACACCCAGAAGAACACAATTAAATTCATCACATAAATATTTGTGTCCTGTGGGAATCGAACCCACGACCTCGTGGTCTGCAGTCCGGTGCTCGAACCACTATACTAGTCAGAGTACAGAGGTCGTCGTGAAAATGCAAATTTTCAATCAATTCTTTAAAGATAAAAGACCAATGGCCCTTTTTTTAAATGTCTGCCTGGAAAGAGAAAACATATCTAAATCTACAAAATGAGTGTTGCAAGCATCAACAAGTCGACGAAGAGGTACTCGTGCGGCATTTGTTTTGCACGGGTATGTGTGGAACAATCGACGCACGCGCACCTCACGCCTAAGGACTGTTCTAGGTACAATATACGAGAAGAAAAACCATGGTTCTTATCTTATCTTGTTTAGGGCGGAGGCAACAAGGCCTCAGTGCACTTCGACCCAATGGGATCATTTGTGCTTCCCCTAGATAACCTATTCCTCATCCCCTCCCAGTTCTGCAAACAGCTCTTCCATGAGCTTTATAATGAGGCCTAGGAGTCTGTAGTCCTCTGGAGTTGGATAACCCTGACCCTGAAAGGCACATTCGCTTTCCAGCCATTGCATCGCATGTACACAGAAGGAACCGTGGTTGCTTCTACCATTTTGTAGCGTGTTACGTAACAGTGGCGGAGTCAAACATTTATATTATTGTAGAAGTTGTATTCACTACTACAACTCACTACTGACAGACATAACATTCAACACAGTTATTGTAAACTATTTCAGTTAACTTGAACGTCAGGCTGTCATGAACTGCGTCGGATTACTGACAAGGTTACGAAAAATTACACACATACATTGCTAACATGCAATGATTATCACTGTACTCTTATATTAATAACACAAAGTTAGTATGTTACATAATATGTGTTACGGTTCCCCTAAGGGGTAGGCAGAGGCGTACCTACACTACCTACTAATGTTACACCCACAGTTGTATGTTTAGATCTCATGTACCTTAGAGGCGAGCCTAATCACATTAACCATACCAAAACTTCGAGCTGCTAACCCTAAAACTCAATAACATTTTACGACCTGGGAATCGAACCCAGGGCCTCAAGCTTAGCAGTCGAAGTAAGCATGTAAGTGTTATTAATAGAACAATTTGTATGGAACGTGAATTAACTCTGTGGAGCGGGAGGGGGGCATTCTTTAGAAACATTCGCAGATTATAAAATTATCACCTATTTTAACGCTGTACGCCGAAAGTTGAAATTATCATTATTGACAAGTAAAAGGACCAGAGATGTTAAAAAATATGCGAAACGTCGGGAATTAAATAAATAACGATAAAATCGTAAAAAAGTAATTTTATTTCAATGTCTTTAAATACTCGCGTAAGTGTCAGAAACCAGTATGTAAGAGGACTTCACGTTTTTTCCGTATGCATACGGCTCTAAAAAAACTGCGTCTCCACATGCTGGGACAAATCGGCCTGTATTTAAAGTCCCTTTTATGAACTTTCCTAAATTTCCCTAAAAGTGTAAAGTGTGTTTTCATAGAAAACTAATATTGTAGGTACTCTGGCTAGGATTCAAAGACTGTAACATAGCATCATAAAGGAGGCTTAAGTTTATAGTTTACTGGTCTCAGAATTCTGCTTAAAATTCTGGATGGATTTCTATAATATTTTTTTCTAATAATTATGTAACAGAGAACAAACTTTCGGAATTCCAGAATTTCAAATGTTAATTCTGCAAAGATTTACCAACGCCACAATCATACTGCAAAACATTTTAGAATAACACACAGCCTAGTTAATGGAGCGTTGCCCGCTTTCGTACTAAGTATGGTATGTATTAATAGAATTAATAATTCGTACGTGGACACCGGTTTCGTTAATACGCTCGATTTGACCATCGTGCCGTGTAAATGAGATTCTTGCATTTTTTTTGTCCTCGAGCTTGTGTTTGCGGTTTTGCACAAAGGAGGATTAGATTGACGCGCGTTTCTTCTAGAAACTCGTGATGCAGACTCTTTGACTATTTAATAGATAGTCAAAGTGCAGACTGATGATTTCGACAGATTATTTTTTTTATTTGTTTGTTACTTTCGCTCTAGTTCGTAAGGGCTATATTATAAATATAAAATTGTAAAAAAGCTGTGCCTGTACATTGAAGATATTTAAAAAAAACAAGTGGGTTAGGATATATAAAGGTGTCTGTTTGTCTGATACGAGTTGGCGCAAAATCTCCTGAATATATTTTAGTTTTGTTATCACTGTTAGAAAGCATAATATGCTCTTACTTAAAAACTGATATACTTCTTATTTCAAATAATTAAACGGATCGTGAGATACAATACAGCTTGACCTCTCTGATGTATAGCGACCCATACAAAGAAACACCAGACCCATACAACAGACGCTATGACTAGATACTAAACAATCGCGAATTTTCACACCATCAAAACATGGTCGAAATTTGCTTTCATATTCTGAATTTACGTCTTTGAGGTGACGAAAATTTCTTTTCACCAAAATAACTTTATAATCTTATATAAAAAAGACAAAAAGACATTAGGAGCCACTTGCACCAACTTCATAAATATGTTTAAATTGCATTTAAACACGAACTTCTTAAATGTGTTCAAATACAATTTAAACACATTTAAGAAGTTGGTGCAACTGGCTCTAGATCTAAGTAGGTACTTAAGTGTATATGCAGAACCTATAGTCACTTTACAATTAGTCTTAACTTAAACCTATATTTCAATTAACTCCGACCAAACATCGAGGTAACCGTGATAGGTACGTTTACAACCAACGTAAACATTTAACCGTAATAGTTATAATTAACAGTTAATTAGCGTTACTGATTGATCTGTTGTAGCGTAACTTTATAAAATGCGTTAAAATTAGTTAATTTTATTGTTAGAGCAAAATAATTGCAGTGATTTACAATGAACCTTAAACACACATGACTTCAAATCTCAGAGGTGAGTGCCTTGGATTCGAACTCGAGACCTTTGACATGGCAGTCAAATCGTTATAAAATGGGGATTGCAACGTCATCACGCCTGTAGTCCCCAAAGGGTTAGGCAGAGGTGTACTTTCTGTACACTCACAATTCGCCGGTATGTTTAGGTCCCATTTAATAGGCCCCGAACCCCAAACTCGGAGCGGCTACTGAGAATTTCATAGGAAAATACGATAACACGTTGCTCCATCCGGAAATCGAACGGAGGACCCCTAGCGTAGCAGTCCCGCTTCGATCTACTAGACCACTGAAGCAAGCCTCAACGTTGCAATCCCCATTTCAAAACGATTTGACTTTCATGTCAAAGGTCTCGAGTTTGAATCCAATGAATGCACCTCTGACTTTTCGAAGTGATGTGCGTATTAATGGAAAACCATCTTCAGGAAACCTACATGCCTGAGAGATTTTCTCGACGTCTGCTAACCCGCACTAGGCTAGCGTGATGGACTATAGCCTAATGTTTAGGCTAAGTCCATCACGCTATTAGGCCGTAATCCCATCCATTCTAATTAAAGTATAACTGGTCGACAAAAAAGATAATTTTTGTATTTCTGTTAGTGTATACGTATTTTTGCTCGTGACTGTACATACTTTCCAATCACTTGTGCGCTTGCTTACTCCGTTATAAATAGATGATGGATGACCGCTCACTGATTAGCTAATTATTTAATTACCGACATGTCGGGTTTGATTATGTTCTTACCTACATCTGACTGGTCACCTAGATTTAACGATATCAAACTAGTTTGTCTGTGTGTGGTGGTGTTTCGAAAAATATATTTAAACATAACATACTATCAAGCCTGTATTTCCCGAAGGGTTGTGTATAATAAAAAAAATGAAAATCCCCGAAGGGCTAAGTATAATAAAAAAATAAAAATAAAAATCTTTTATTTTCAGGGAACAATCATAGTGTACATGTACACTATGATTGTTCCCTGAAAATATACTTAGCCCTTCGGGGATTTTCATTTTTTTATTATACTTAACCCTTCGGGAAATACAGGCTTGATAGTATATTATGTATCACTCATTATGTTTAAATATATTTTTCGAAACACCACCACACACAGACAAACCCTTCTTAACAATTACTTAAGAACTATGTTAGTAAATATATACAAATAAATAAAACAAAATAGAAGTAAAAAAAATAGCTACCATAGTGAGATTTATCAAGTATGGTTGGCCCATCCAGCCTCTCTGCAAACACCCTCAGGATGCTGTTGGTGCTTTCACCTACTCTGCGTATTATTGACGCAGAATAGACGAAGTATACCCCCACAGTTCGCCGGTATGATGTAATAGGGGGCGAATCTATTCGAAAATCTAATTAAAGACGAAACACGGACCGCGCAAAGGGAAGACTATACATAGTTTATTGTATCATTCCTATTTACGTTTTTTTATGGGAAGGGGGGTAAACGAGCGAATGGATCGCCTGATGGTAAGCGATCACCCCCTCCAATGAACACCCGCAGCTTTTGCCTGTATACCTAAAGTTTTTGTAGACTGTACAATGTCGCTAAGGTCCATTATTCTATGACAATGACATCATCAAGATCATAAGCCTAATATCTAATATGATAATTTGTATTACGTTGCGAGAACACGTGCGCCATTTATTGCGTTATAGTTTATAATAGTGCGTAAATTAATAGATAATAGTGGAGTTTTTATGTTTTAAGTATCGAGAATGAAGTTGTGCTAACAATATAACAATCTTTATGTTATAAATAAGTATATTTTGTTAAAGAAAACATTGCCTTTCAAACACCTGGGCTTAAAACTACAAATATTTATTTCGTGCGGAACCCACAGCACCTAGCGCAGCAACCAATTTCTCAACCTATAACCATTATGTCTATCGAGATGGAACCCATCTTCGGGTTACTTCGAATTCCTTACTGCCATTCAGATAGGCATCTCGTAAGAGGCGGTGTCCACGGGCGACCATGATATACCATCAGCTTGCTCGTCTGTTCCTTTGACAACATAAACAAAACACACTAAGGCCCACTTGCACTAACTTCTTAAATGTGTTTAAATTGTATTTAAACACGAAATTTCTATGAAAAATTGTGTTTAAATTCAATTTAAACATATTTATAAAGTTGGTGCAAGTGGGCCTTAATATGCGTACTGCAACTTTTGCGCGTAAGAGCCCCCTCGATTGCTGCGGCTCTAGGAGACTGCAGTCCGTAGGGGCTTTTAAGGTTCGGCTACGCATCAGCAACTCCTGTGGTGTTACAGGTGTCTATGGGTGACCATGACTACTCACCACACCACCAGGTGGCTCGTCAGCTCGTTTTCCGGCACAATACAATATATGGAAATTCGAAAGATAGACTGGTTGTCAGGCTTTTTAGGCTTCCGACTACCGGATTACGCTTGTCATAGATGTTCGAAACCGGAAGATTATGATGCTGTCTGAAGCACGAAGGACAGTCAAGTGAACCTTACAGATCCGCTGGTCGGTGTAGTTTTTAAGAGTATCCCTCGATTTGAACAGTATTCATGTTTTTTACTGTCAGGCCTAAACTGTTAAACAAATTTTAATGAATTTAACATAGAGGTAGATTTAATCTTGAAGAATAACCTACATTTAGTCCATTTGGAAGTATGTGAATCCGTTTGCTATAGGTAGTATTATAAATACTAAAGTAAATTGAAATAAAACTATTTTTACGGATTTTATCGCGTTGTATTAAATTTTATTATTTCCCAACGTTTCGGATCCTTTACAGCATCCATGGTCACGGGTAGACTGAGGTGTTGGACGTCTTAATGTTAAAATTACTAACAGCTACCTTACATTTTTGTTAATTATTAGTGATCCGATTCACGCAGAACGAGCTCACCGTATCCTTTGGTCTTGCAGTTTTGGGCTTGGATTTAGACTTAATAGATTCTATAATGGGGTTCCAAGCAGCTGGTAAGACCCAACCATCTTCTCTATTGAAATTTGGGTGTTTTTTAATTTCAATAGCCTCACGAATCATCCTAGGTAGGAATCGATTTCTTTTGCGAGGACTTGTGGTTTATCAAATCTGATGTAGTGCTGGGTCTTGTCTAGGGTATGTTCACAAACTGCAGACTTTCTGGAACGGCGGTGTTTGACATCAAAGACCAAAGGATACGGTGAGCTCGTTCTGCGTGAATCGGATCACTAATAATTAACAAAAATGTAAGGTAGCTGTTAGTAATTTTAACATTAAGACGTCCAACACCTCAGTCTACCCGAGACCATGGATGCTGTAAAGGATCCGAAACGTCGGGAAATAATAAAATTTAATACAACGCGATAAAATCCGTAAAAATAGTTTTATTTCAATGTCTAATATTCGCGTAAGTGTCAGAAACCAGTATACTAAAGTAAATGTCTGCATGCATATGCACATTTCATGCATGAGACAATATAATACAATACAATAAGAAGAGATGCTGAACCAATTTCCATAAAATTTGATAAGATATAGTTTTAAATCATCGTCTTGATGAGACCGGAGCAAACCGCGTGCAACAGATAATTACTCTAAATATATAGTTATGAGTGGGCGGATAAATTCATTGAAATTCTCGTTTCAGACATTCCCGGAACACCGAATGGCATTCCAACACTTCCTCAAACAAATATGTCCATTATAAGCGTCCAATATTATATGTAGTGCCTACCAAAAACTTCCAATTACGTGCAAAATAGTGATCAAGCACATGATATCTGTAAATACGTGTGTAAAGGGTAACATGATGCGTCTGGTTACTGATAATGTTTGTCGTTATAGCGGCGTGGAATTTTGTTTGGTTTTTTCGACGGGGAAACGTAATTACGTATTGCGGATCTATTCAGCAGCGGAGCTATGGGAGGGAGAGGGAATACTTGGGTTTTTTTTAAACTTGACAACACGCCACTCCCTGCCGTAAGCAGGGTCGTTTTTAATCCATTTATTTTTTACTAGCTTCTGCCCGTGACTTCGTCCGCATAGCGTGATGATATATAGCCTATAGCCTTCCTCAATAAATGGGCTATCTAACACTGAAAGAATTTTTCAAATCGGACCAGTAGTTCCTGAGATTAGCGCGTTCAAGCAAACAAACAAACTCTTCAGCTTTATATATTAGTACTAGCTTCTGCCCGCGACTTTGTCCGCGTAGCGTGATGATATATAGCCTATAGCCTTCCTCAATAAGTGGGCTATCTAACAATGAAATAATTTTTCAAATCGGACCAGTAGTTGCTGAGATTAGCGCGTTCAAGCAAACAAACAAACAAACTCTTCAGCTTTATATATTAAGTGTAGATTTAAAGATGATTATTTAGCCAATATAAAAGTGTGTCTCGGTGTCTGAGTCTCGGTGCGCTGCCACTGAGCGCAGCTGAGACTAACAGACGCAAAATATAGACTGAGACAGCCCCTCAACCCGCAAAAGACACTGCCACTGCCGTCACGGGTGAGGCACCACATATCAGCCGGCCGTACTTCTGCATTTTCCTTTCCATAATTTCAATCTTCTGAAAGCGTTGTATAAACTTATTTATACAGGGGGATTGGGGTTCGACCTCTGGAGCAGAGACAGGAAACAGTTCGGGGGTGGTTTATACCAAGACAAATAAAGGTCTTAGCTAGGAATTCATGGGGGAGAGAGGATCGACTTCTGGAGCAGTGTTAGGAAACATTTTGGGGGTGGTTAAATCTCTGGAAAAGACACAATTAGTTAGGAGGGGAGAGGGGGTTCAACCGCCAACCTCCCTTGCCTACGGTATTCTTGCCTGCAATAATCGTGATCTCATGATTATCGGAATCAGTGGTGAATCTGTATAATTATATCTGTATTATAATCCAGCTTCAGTATGTCTGCGTCCAGGGGAAAGCGTTTGGAAAAGTTATTTTTTTAAAGCTAGCAATGTGGGTCACACATTACTTGTATTTTTGTTAACCCCTCGTGCTAAGCTAAATGCTTGTGTTCGAGTGGGTTCACGTCAGTAGTGCAATAGGTGGGTTTCGAACCAGCAACTACATGATCGTCATCATGAGCCATTAGGCTACCGCCGCTCAAATTTCGATTCGATTGATTGAATTGGACTTTTTACACAACGTTGCATTTTATTTTTGATTTTTATTTAGATTTCGGAAGATTAACAGACCAATAGATTTCTCCGTCTTAGGTTAATATTTTTATGTTGTATTGATTATTTTAATTTTATTTTCTAAATTTAATTTAATTTATAATAGATAATGTAAGCACTATGTTTATGACATTCTTTTGATAGGTACATGCATGACATAATTATCTACTTCTGACCTATAACTTGTACGTGTAGAATAGTCTGTAAGTATAAGTTGGTTATTGAATAAATAAATATTACATACATTACAAATATTACAATATAAACTATAAGATAATTAGCATAAATAGTCCTGTGCCATTTACAAATCTTCACCAATAGTAAATTTTTGTTGATGTCTCAAGATGATAACGCCCGGGTGATACCGGCTGGTGTTTTGGTGTTTGTAGGCTGCGGTTGTGTCTTACTATAAAACGAATCGTAAGTTTGTTTGTCATTTTACAGCAAAAAAATGTTACCTACCAAATGCATTTTCATGGATCACCAGCTACAACCCTAAATTAGGGGTGGTTCACAATTTAGTTTACAAATTAGCGTGGCGGGGCGCGCAATATTAGCCTGCTCAGTGAACTGTATGATTTGGTAGATAAATAATGTTTATTTTTTTAAAGGGTGGCTTTTAAGGGGGGGAAACAGGTGTACGTTTACTGGTGTTGACTGTTCAATAATATTTAGAAAGAAAGAAAGAAAGAAGTATTTTATTTGGTCACAGCATAGGAGACACAGTGTGTACATACATACAGATAGGTATACATCTTATAACAATTTAAAAAAATGCAATGATTCTATACAGACAGACATGTTTGTATGTCTCACAGCTGGACCAAAAAGGTGCCCAGATCAGCTTAATGTCAAATAGGAAGTTCTACCTACTTGACGCTGGTTTTCATCTGGAACCCGTGCTAATGTTCCACAGATGCCAGTAGTTATAATGAAGAACTCGTAATTTACGTAGACACATACCCTGAGAAGAATCGTAGAAGAACTAAAATTGCCGTCATAGCTAAATAAGAATTAGCAAGCTTAATACAAATAAAACTAAATTGCGGCCGTTCTCAAAAAATGTCAGGTTAATAGCACCCTAAACCGATGATCATGCAAAAGGAGGTTAATGAACGTGGATGGAGCGAAAGTGATGTGCCAGGATTGTAGCAAGTGGAAATCTATAGTCTCTGCCTACCCAATGGGAGACGGGCGTGAAAATATGTATGTAAGTACTAGCTTCTGCCCGCGACTTCGTCCGCGTAGCGTTATGACATATAGCCTTCCTCAATAAATGGGCTATCTAATACTGAAAGAACAAACAAACAAACTCTTCAGCTTTATATATAAATATGGATATGGATTGGCGGAATGCATAGCTTTTCATATTGTAAACTTCAGTCCAACTTTGACATTCAATGTTTACCACACGTCCTGTTACGCATTATTGTATATTTTTTTATGGAATAGGCGGGCAAACGAGCATGTGATGGTAAGGTATGATTACCGCCGCCCATGGTCATCCGCAACACCGGCGAGTCGCAAGTGCGTTGCCTGCCTTTTAAAAGGGTTTGGGCCTCCGGTATCCTCACTCACTCGGCGAAACACAAGTGTTGTTTCACGTCGGTTTTCTGTGAGACCGTGGTATCACTCCGGTCGAGCCGGCCCATTCGTGCCGAAGCATGGCTCTCGCACGATGAATGATGATGTATCAATGAAAATTGTAAATCTTTTTGTTTTAAAAGAGTGTCCATGGAGTTACTTGCCGAATTCTTCTCCATAGGATCAACCTCTTGGAACCGTGCAACTAGAATCCCATCGTTTCATAAACCCTTGTAAAAGCATTTTTGAAATAAAAACATTTGAACTCCTTATTATCAACTTTTTGGAACAGTTAATGTAAATCATGTTAATATTATAAATAGATAAAGTTAAAGGTTTCAGTACATAGGTTATCATACAATAAATAAACTATCCTTGACCGGTTTGTAATCAGTTTGCACTTAAAATGTATTTTTGGATCTCCAGAAACTAAATTATCTAAAGGATGAAGGTTCGAATATAATTAATTATCTAATTGATCAATTAACATAATATTTACAGCAAAATTCAACAAGAATGAGATCTATAAAAATACTTTTATTTATGTTTCACCCACGCTGCCCGTTCCTAAGAAACGAAGGGTTATTTTTAATAGCTTAAAACCTTCCTCTTGAATCACTCTACCTATTAAAAAAACCGCATCAAAATCCGTTGCGTATTGTTAAAGATTTATGCATAGATAGGGACAGGAATAGGGACAGACAGACAGCGGGAAGCGACTTTGTTTTATACTGTAATATAAAACCTATACTAACCACATATTGTAGATCGAATAAGTGACAAAATCGAGGCACCTAGAATTTTATTCGCCTTATAAAATATTACATTAACAAAAAATATTGGATCAACTTTTTGGAACTGTGCAACTAGGATCATAACGTTTCATAAACGCTTGTAAAAGCTTATCTATACTCTATACTATATACTAATATATAAAGCTGAAGAGTTTGTTTGTTTGTTTGCTTGAACGCGCTAATCTCAGGAACTACTGGTCCGATTTGAAAAATTCTTTCAGTGTTAGATAGCCCATTTATTGAGGAAGGCTATAGGCTATATATCACCACGCTTCGCGGGCAGAGGCTAGTTCGAAATAAAAACATTTGAACATGAACAAGAGGGCTCATGGTAGCGGTCCGTTTGGTCATCTCGGAGTACCTTCTCATAATATGCTGGAAATGGCCGCCGTGTGGTTTTAGACGGTAGGAGTCGGACATAGGTAACCCTTGGGTGTCCATCAGGATTCCTACACGGGATAAAAAAGGTAATGAAATGATACTTATTTCTGTAAGTAGATCTTTAGAGACACTTTTACAAGTCAATGGTTTGTTTTTAATAACTAGATGGCTTCGGCATTTCCTAACTGACGACCTCTGAGAAGAAACCCGAAAAAACTCAGAGAATCATGGTCTCTTAAAGCCAGACAGAGAGTGAGTGGGATGCGAGGCAATGTCTGAAATGGCCTTTTGAGGAAAGATCCATATTAAATATGTATTAGGTATCACTATAATAAACGTTTTACTCAATTAGTATCTCGTGTTATCACCCCCCAGATTTTGGGTCAAGGCAAACTTTAGTTGACACGATTGTGCTAATAAATAAGTAGCTTTGAACCAAAATATTTACATTTGTGTCTGATTGAGATTATTATAAACTAGCTTTTCAACGTGTCTTTACCCGCTTTGTCCAAGCTCGTACCGTGATGTCATAGACTATAACATAACAAACTTCCTTATGAATTAGGTCTGTATCGAATGTAAAAAGATTTTTAATGTCCGACTGGTAATTCCAGAGATTGAAGCGTTCGAACAATAATCTATACTCTCTATTAATACATAAAGCTGAAGAGATTGTTTGTTTGCTTGAACGCGCTAATCTCAGGAAGTACTGGTCCGATTTGAAAAATTCTTTCAGTGTTAGATAGCCCATTTATTGAGGACGGCTATGCTTGCTGGATTCGAACCTGCGTCTTCTGGTTAGATACACCGGATAGTATGACCACTAAGCCACCGCCATGTCGAAATTTGCCTTCACATTCTAAATAAGTTATTTTATTTTTGTTGCAACTTTATAGAAGTGTCGTCTTCAGTACCTTTGTATCTCTTTACAATTAATACACTCGTGCGCAAGCCATTCACCTCGGTCCTTTCACTCGTGCACTTATTGATTCAATCAGTGTCGATGACTTTAACTTCATATTATCTTCAGAGTTCCGTGAGGTTATAATTAAGATTAATAATTATTTTAATATAGTTATTATTGCTAACATCCCATCACGCTTGTATAAGGGTTAGGCAGAGGTGTACTATTGGACAACCAAACACAAGGTATGTTTAGGTCTCATGTAATTAGTCTATTGCCAATAATGGAGCAGCTACAAAGAATTCCATACTAAATGATATCGCTGCTCGACCTGAGATCGAAACTAAGACCTTACACTCAGCAGTCTAAGGTATAAGGTATAAGGTAATTAGGCAGACTGAGCAATCGGTTTCTACGCCACGTGTTATGGGTTCGATTCCCACACGGAACAAATATTTATATGACCTACAGGTATTTATTCCGGGTCTGTATATGTGGTAATTTGTATTTGTAAACGCACCGCACGCGATACAGGAGAAAATCCTAGTAAAAAAATGTTGATTAAAGAAATATTCTTATTCATAAATTCTAGTATAATTATATTTTCATTAAATGCAAGTGAATCTACGAATCAGATTATATAATATAAATAAATTAAATTATATTACACGCAAGACCCAAGAAGTCTAATTAACCGGTCTATCCTCAGGGTATCGATATTGTCCAGAAATTGAGTTCTGGAGGTCTTTTGGCAATCACTTAAACACCTTTGCCATTAACCGGACGTAGAAAAAAGTAAAGATTACTATAGTCACAGATAATAGAATACTAGTACTATAGTTTTATATACGGAATCCCTTCATTCGAATCGCAAATCCACCCGGTTTTTCCCACACATGATCAGACGCGATTAATGCAATAGGATTTGCAAATATCGAGTTAGGTAATTATTGATGTAGTTAGTACTTGGTAATCACCGGTCACGCGTCGTGGGCGCATCGTGAAGACTATTATAACAATTCTAACCAATGAGGTATTAAGCACAGTGTACTAAATTAACAAACCGCATATACCCTGCATTGTCCCACTCACATTATTTGCATTATTTTATGTCTGGACTTTAAAAGAGACCATGATTCCCCGAGTTGGTTTCGGTGTTTCTTCTCAGAGGTCGTCAGTTAGGAAATGCCGAAGCCATATAACTATAAAAAAACAACAAACCATTGACTTGTAAAAGTGTCTGTAATGATCTACTTACAGAAATAAATATCATTTCATCATTTCATTTCATAATATGTAATGTAACACAGTGATATGAACATTTCAAACAGGCAGCTCGACATCATGTGGGTGAAGGAAAATATCGTGAAGAAACCTGAATGCCTGAGAGATGTTCTCAACATCGGTGTGTCTGCTGTCCCGCACTGGGCCAGCGTGGTGGACTATAGCCTAACCCTTCTCATTCTGCGAGGACACCCGTGACCAGCAGTGGAATATTATAATTCTGATGATAGTATTATTGTTATTATAGAAGTATCGATAGAGGGGAGGCTACGGAAGTATTGCTTCAATGCGTATGCGTCTGTTGCGTGTATTTCGCAAACATACATAATGCAGTATCACTTGTCTATCAAACGACGCAAGTTGTGCTATACATAGTATAGTTTTCATACTATGCGTGTTTTAATATTAAAGAGAGAGAAAGCTGTCTTTTTCTACTTAGTGTGAAGTTCGGACTTTATTACGTTTGATTTTTTTTGACAGTTTCGCGTTTATTGTGGTCACTTGTGTGTGTGTAGAGTTGTGCTTCAGTTGCCAACAAAATAATTGTTAAAATAATGTTTGTATTATTATCATTTGAGTGATTTTCAAAAGCATCAAATCTTATTTGACTGCTTCTATGTTTAAATTTTAGATGACTGACTGATTTTAAAACTGCTGTACCTATTTCGGTGTTGTTACCTTATTACGAATGTTGTTTTTGGTGTTTACTTTGACAAATATTTGTGAGCGATTATAAAAATTAATTGTATTGCTACAAATGCGTTTTTTCGGAAATGCGAGATGGGTAAAATAAGTCATAGATCACGTAAGTTATAAAATAAGTATTTCAATCCCATATTTTTTTTTTTATCACTATGAAACTTCTAACTATGTTTTCACCAACCGTTTAACCTCTAAACCCATCTTGAATCTTCATCACATAAAAACCTTAAACCCGAACGGAACGCAAAGACCACTTTATAATGCGTATCACCGAAATATGGAATGCGCTTCCCAAGTGGGTCTTCTCCGATAGATAGTAATCTGGGCTTTTTTAAATCACGAGTGAATCAGTTCCTTCTAGGTAAGCGCGCTTCGTAGTATCCAGCCAAGCGTAGATCAATCAAGAATAGAATAATCTTAGCTACTAAGAATTTTACTGAAAACTCGACTAGACTTTTCCGAGCTGGGTATGCAATAGCATTCGCTTGCAGCTGGGCAGTCTACGAGACATTTCATGCTCAATTTTCTGGCTTGAAACGTAATATAGGTATGTAATATAGGTATGTATATAGGTATGTATGCGCTTGCGAAAGTAATTCTTCAGAATGACAAGCGGAATAGAAATATGCTGTTGAGTTATTGATTTCTACCTTGACTTGTTCCGGCTTATCGATATCGATATAATACTGTTATTAATTAATATTTCTATAAGGCTTACGCCAAGATGTAACATGGAATTACTTCACATTAAATTAATATTCATCAAATAAAATTATTATTTTTATTCACAATGATTTCACCTGTGAAATATCACAACATGCTACTTTTCCTTCGCAGTGAAAAATTCACACCTGCTACTTTGCTTCTGTCAATGAAATATGAATCAGTAGCGCTACTTTACACAATGAAGGAGACATAAATTGTATACATATAATATTATATAGGTGCTACTGTGTATTTTTTATATAAAACTCTCTGAGATCAAAATGACAAGAATCGTTAAGTTGTGATTTGTAGCATTGGACGAATGAAAAATCATTTCATATATGATTTTTCACATGCTATCTGTGAAATGTTCCATATTAAGAAATCCTTCTCTTGTTTCAGGTCCGGGCTTCATTGAAGAGTTGGACATAGAGGCGTACATGAGCTCCGTCGGCGAGGGTTGCTATGCGCCGCAAACTATAGACCCACGCCGAACAGGGTTAGATATAACACGTACTTATTAATAACATACAATCACGCCTGTATTCCCTGAAGGGTTAGGCAGAGGCGTACTAATGTACACCCACTGTTCGCAGGTATGTTTAGGTCCCATGTAATAGGGGGCGAGCCTATTGCCATTAACCGGGCACAAATTCCTAACTCCGAGCCGCTACTGGGAATTTCATAGAAAAACCCAATAACACTTTGCTCGACCTGGGAATCGGACCCAGGACCTCTAGCGTAGCAGTCGCGCTCAGGACCACTTGGCTAATGAGGCAGTTTATTAATAATGCTATCTATAAATATTTGTCACTACATAGTATAAAACAAAGTCGCTTCCCGCTGTCTGTCCCTATGTAAGTATGCTTAGATCTTTAAAACTATGCAACTGATTTTGATGCGGTTTTTTTTAATAGATAGAGTGATTTAAGAGGAAGGTTTTAAACTATATAACATAACCCTACGACTCTTAGGAGCGGGGCAGCGCGGGTGAAACCGCGGGCGGGTCGCTAGTTTTTATATAAGTAGCGGAGACTTATTAAGCATGTGTTAAGAAATCCTTGTCCGACCCGTGAAGGCATTGTTAGGTATCCAGAGGCCTATGAGGGTTTTTTTTTACAATATTTTCGGATAATTAGGTAAGCGGCGGTAGCCTAATGGCTAGGGTTTCGGACTTGTGATCATGTGGTTTCCGGTTGGAGACCTACCCATTGCACTACCGACGTGAACCCACTCGTAACACAATCATTTGAGCTTAGCACGAGGGCTTAACAAGAATACTAGTAATGTGTGAGGCACAGAACTAGTAAGTTCTAAAAAAAAATATTTGGCCACAAAAATCGTGATAATTAAACATCATTGCTTTCATGATTTTTTTGTTACTTATTTTATTTGGTTATCTTATGTTATGGGATACCTATAATTATTGCCATTTTCGAATCGGACAGGGCTTTTTAACATCCGTTTTGTACACAAATATACACGCCACATTAATTAACAATCCCTTCCAGGGGCCATCAACTGCCAGAAAGTCCACCAGACTCCGGGTCAGAGAACCCTTACAGTCCATCGGAGACTCAAGTGCCCCACGCGATCGCTGTGCCCCAGACAGTCCTAAGCTCCGACTACATGCTGGTACACGACCACTTACCAACCCACGAGATCCTCCAACAAAATGGAGACTACATCTACGAAGAGCTTAAGAACGACAACATAGACCATGAAGTCCTGAGAAGCAATTTAAATGATGTAGTGGTTCTGCCTCAAGATTCCAATATTGTGGAGCTTGGTATACGGACAGTGAGACACGATTTGGGGTTGAGTGATGTGTACCCGAATAGGTATAGCCAGATGAGGGTGGACATGCCTGAGCTGGAGCAGGGCATGATAAATCCACAGTTGGTCGCATTGGGGCATGAGAATCTTACGCCAGTCTACACCAGCCTTCAGGAGCCAAGCACGAAGAAGAGGAAGCATTCACAAGACACCAACTCTCAAGTTAAATGCGAACCTGGTAAGATAATTCGTGGTGAACGCGACTAGATTTCCAATTAACTGTATTTATACTTATTTTACTTTTTTTTGCCAGCGGCCCTTTCGCCTGAGAGCGGGCCTCATGTCCCACGTCCCGCGCCCCCCTCCGTGGATGGATCAGAGGCGGGGGACGACGCTCCTCTTCAGTGCATCCGATTTGGACCTTTCCAACAAAACGTCTGGCATTCACTGTATGACTGCAATTTGAAACCACTGTAAGTGTTTATTTCTTGTCTGTATTCCCCGAAGGATTAGGCAGAGGTGTCCTAATGTACACCCATAGGTTACCGATGTGTTTAAGTCCCACGTAATAGGGTGCTAGCCTAGCCAGAACAAATTATTTCATAGAAACAATAACACTTAGCTCGACCTGGAAATTCCGGGACCTCTAGCTGCATAGCAGTCGAGTTCTAGAAATCAATTTTCCAGCTGAATCATATTTATAAATTTCAAACATATGCCAGGAGCAATAAATTGTGTTGCTTACTCAGTGATAACTTTAATGATTTACTTTCTAAAAACCTTCGCATAAAAAAGACCTTCCCAAAAGTAGGCATGGAGATTGCGTAGAGAGGAAAATGTAACCAAAAATGTTTTTTGCATAAATTAATGTTGATAGATATAAGGTGTGGGATTCTTCAAAAAAGGAGTGAAAAGGTTTTAACAGGGTCGGCAACGCGCAAGCGACACCTCCGGTGTTGCAGATGTCCATGGGCTATGGTAACTGCTTACTATATGGCAGGCCGGGCTTATTTACCACCTCAGTAGTATAAAATAAAATAAAAGATCAAAAAGGTGGATGGATTGTGTGAAAGACGTTAAAACTACTGAAGTAATTAAATGATGTGATGACGGCTGTCAGATACGTGTGGACAATAAAAACGTATTGTGCAGATCCGTTTAAATGAGGACATAGACAGCAGAAGTATGTGGAGGTGTGTTGCCCCTCCAACCAAAGGGAGGATCCTCCGACTAGGCGGGTGTTTTGCCTGGCGGGCCGCGGCCCAACGGTTGATGTCGGGCGGTTGTATATATGCAACTTGCGTTGCAAACTTCACTTGCGCGATTCAGGATTTGTCCGTCGAAGTTTATCTATGTAGCGCGATAGATGTCGCTACAAGTATAACGATTCTTAAACTCTTACATTTACACTCTTTTTCTAGACAACCCCCCTCCTACGTAGTGGGTGCGGACAAAGGTTTCAACTACTCCCAAATAGACGAAGCCTTCGTTTGCCAGAAGAAGAACCACTTCCAGGTTACCTGTCAGATACAGATGCAAGGTGACCCCCAATATGTGAAGACTGGGGAGGGATTCAAGAAGATCAACAATTTCTGTTTACACTTCTATGGGGTTAAGGTAAGGATGGGCAGAATATAATTTAAATTATTATGTTCAGCAAACACTGAGCTCCCTAAATTATCAATTAGTCAAGCTGACTGATGCATGTGGGCCGTCAGTTGGGACTGGTCTACTAAAAGCCACTATGGCTCTAAAGGGATTTACAAAGCGTTAGTCGTCTTTATATAGATTCTTATATTTTTTGTCACCAGTGCCAGTAATGTATATGGAGAAAAGATGTTGAATGTCTTTTTTTTTAATTTTCTCCCTCTTTGCAGGCTGAAGACCCAAGTCAAGAAGTGAGAATTGAACAAAGCCAGTCGGATAGAACAAAGAAACCTTTTCATCCTGTACCGTAAGTTTTCTATATCTTCCTCATCTTTTCCAAACTTTGAGATATCAAGTCCGTACAGTTAGAACCTCTCTCCAGTCGAGTTACTTTGTAAGCCAAGCAGGTCACTTCGCACTAAGATTAACTATTAAACGAAGCCACTGTTATTTAAATTCTGAGAACCCAGTATCTAGTGGAGAAGTGCTGAGCTGAATATAGCAATGAAAAGTGTTAAGTACCCCAAATAAAATATAAATACTGGTTTACGTAACTGTCAACACCTTAGCTACCTAACAGACAGTGTGTTGGGCAGTTTCTTCTTCTCACTTCTAGCAAAACACTAGGAGGCGGTGAAGGACGGGCGTTTAGGAGGCTGTTAATGTAATGTAAAAATGACAGTACTACATGGGCTTTCTTGAATTGATTATTTTATCTTTGACTTTGTTCTTAGATTAATTGTTTTATAAATACCCTCCAGTCTCACTTACTTAGACTATTGAAGCAAATGAGATGGAACTTTTTATTTACCAATTATCATTACTTCATTTTATTATTTAAACAATTCAAACCCAACAGTGTGGAAATTCGCCGCGAGGGTGCCAAAGTGACGGTGGGCCGCCTACACTTCGCGGAAACTACAAACAACAACATGAGGAAGAAAGGGCGGCCCAACCCTGACCAGAGACACTTCCAACTAGTGGTAGCCCTGAGAGCCCACGTGGCTCACACCGACTTCATCATCGCTGCTTCAGCTAGTGACAGGATTATTGTCAGGGTAAGTTTTGTGTAATAACAGTGACCAGAACTAAACACTTCTAGTTAGTGGTAGCCGTGAGAGCTCACGTGGCTCACACTGACTTCATCATCGCTGCTTCAACTAGCGACAGGATCATATTGTCAGGGTGACTTTTGTGTGACGACCTAAACCACTGAGACACTTACAGATAGTGTGAGTAGCTAATAATAACCCTTACATGTCATATGTGCATATAAACGGTTTCTTTCATCACTGCTAGCTAGTGACAGAATTCACCTGATCATTATCAAGGTATGTTTTGTTATCGAAACAATGATTTGGATCGTAATGGATAACCCCTTGAGCCTAGTGATATGACCATTGGTTTGCCAAGCCGTAAGTCTCGACTTTAAATGTAAGACATCTCTAACTATCATGTGCGTATTGTGCTTGAAGGAAAACATCGTGAGTATGCATGCCTTAGAGATTTTTCTTAATGGCGAATGAAGTCTGCCAACGGATGATAGCATGATGGACTATAGCCAAACCCCCAATATAAACCATCAACCCATTTTCCGTTCTAATACCCAGTATTATCAGCTAAAAGAAGTCCACTACTAAACAAAGACACAAGGATCGGTTATATGCCACCTGTATCTAACGACTCCCTGCGATCTTCACCAGGTCATCCGTCCATCTCGTTAAAGATCGTTCCACACTGCGTATTCCGTAGGATAACTACTAAATGTAAAAATGGATCGCTAAATGTGTTGCTGAGCGCAAATCTCGAGAGCAGCTGAACCGATTTCGCTCATTCTTTTTTTATATCCATCCTTGAAGTACGAGGATGGTTTTTACGGAGAGAGAAATTGCCTGAAAATGGGAACAAACGGGGAAGGCAAAACAATTGAGTGACGTTAGTTTCAGAATCGACTGTTAGGTGGTACGAAGTTCGCTAGGTCAGCTAGTTGTAATTATATGGGGACCTAACAGTAAGAATATAAAGAGCACTAACTCCTAAAATATATTTTTCTTCAGGCATCAAACCCTGGGCAGTTCGAGTCAGACTGCACAGAGAGCTGGTGGCAGCGAGGAGTGTCGGACAACAGCGTCCACTTCACTGGAAGAGTGGGCATCAATACTGACAGGCCTGACGAGTCTTGTGTCGTTAATGGTAAAATTTGAATACGTCATAAGTTTTAACATATCTTGGCGATGATGTTACAAGTCGAGCAGACGGATCGCCTGATGGTACGCGATAACCACCGCCCAAAGATAACCCGCAACACCAGAGGATTCACAAGTCCGTTGCCCGCCTTTTAAACGGGTATGGGTTTGGGCCTCCAGTATCCTCACTCACTCGGCGAAACACAAAATAACCGTTACATGTATTTCACGCCAGTTTTCTGTGAGGCCGTGGGTTTCACTCCGGTTTCGCCGGCCCTTTCGTGCCGAATTACTAAATGTTAAAGACTTTTGTCTTAATTAAGAAACTGCGGTATTGTTTCCTCTACTTAATAACGTTTATTTCCACAGGCAACCTTAAAGTAATGGGTCACATCTTGCACCCGTCAGACGCCAGAGCCAAGCATAACATTGAGGAGTTAGACACGGCACAGCAACTGAAGAACGTTCAAAGCATCAGAGTTGTCAAGTAAGAAGGCTACTGTATATTCTTTTTTTTTTACTTAGGTGACAAATAAGCATTGGTGATAAAAAGCCTGATAGTAAGTGACAACTGCAGCTTCCAGACGTTTCACTCAACACTAGTGGTATCACGTCATCTTGACACCTCAATTGTTAGGTTTCTACACAGTGAAAATATCACTGACTACCTGTTTCTAAGCGCTACTGCTTCAATAGAGGTCATTGCATCTATTCCCAGGTCGAGCAGTATTATTGGGTTGTTCTATGAAATTCCCAGTAAATCAGAGTTTGGATTTTTGCCAGGTTAACAGCAATAGGCTCTCTCCCTTTCTCCCTTTGACATGAGCGTTTAACATCGGGAAACTGTGGGTGTAAATTGGCAGTTACATCTCTACATAATCCTTCGGGCTTCGGAGAATAAAATATTCCTTTTCTCAAGGTTCAACTACGATCCATCTTTCGCGGAGCACTCCGGTCTACTGGGCTATGACCCATCGCGGCCTACTCCTCAGTTGGATACCGGCGTGATAGCCCAGGAGGTCAGGCGGGTACTACCGGAGGCGGTGAAAGAAGCTGGTGACGTCACGTTGCCCAATGGAGACACTATACCCAAGTTTCTGGTGGTCAATAAGGTAAGAAATCAGATAACTGATGACGAAGTAGATGCAATAATCGCGTTCAGAAAACCGCCGTGAAACAACACTTACGTTGTGTTTCGCCGAGTGAGTGAGCTTTGAAAACACAGGGAATGCACTTGCGACTCCTCTGTTGTTGCGGGTGTCCATGTGCGGTGGTAATCGCTTACCATCAGGTGATCCGTTTGCCCGTTTGCCCCCCTATCCTATAAAAAAATATAGTCCTTACTACTTAATTGGCGATACTAAACAATTACAGTGTTCTAGTTGTATAGTTATACTTATATTAAGAAAACCCTGATCGATTCGAAGTCATGTAGATAGATGGTTTTACATGTTTTTTTTTAAATATTTTTACCTGATATCGGTTACGGTCTACGCTTTTTTCATATTCTTGATAAGCTTATGCTTGAGTGCTAGTTCGCCTGATGTTAAGCGACACATTTTAAAATCTATACTAATATATAAAGCTGAAGAGTTTGTTTGTTTGCTTGAACGCGCTAATCTCAGGAACTACTGGTCCGATTTGAAAAATTATTTCAGTGTTAGATAGCCCATTTATTGAGGAAGGCTAAAGGCTATAAATCATCACGCTACTTGGACGAAGTCGCGGGCAGAAGCTAGTTAAAAATATAACCTCAAAACCGATGATTTACCTAGGCTTAGAACATGACTAAAATTGTGTAGCAAATTCATAACTGCTACAGAAAATAACTGATTCTTAGAAAGAAAACCTTTACAGTAGACTACCCAATCCTTCGGGGAAGATGCGTAACGGTATGTTTTGTTTTTTTGCTGTCCAGGATCGAATCTTCATGGAGAACATTGGGGCCGTCAAAGAGCTTTGCAAGGTGACTGGCAACTTGGAGTCTCGCATCGATCAGCTGGAAAGGATTAACAAGAAGCTGTGCAAGATCAGCGTGCTGCAGAGGAGAGACAGCTCTCGGTCCAGTGTCAGTAATGGTAGGTCCTAAATAACGACCTATGAATGGGTAGAATTCGAATCCATATTTTCTTTAGTTTTATGTCATTTCAAATACGTAAATTTTAGTGTAAGATTGATTAAATATTTTACTTTTTCTTTGATCTTACTTGAACTGCCTCATTAGCCAAGAGGTCCTGAGCGCGACTGCTACGCTAGAGGTCCTGGGTTCGATTCCCAGGTCGAGCAGTGTTATTGGGTTTATGAAATTCCCAGTAGCAGCTCGGAGTTAGGAATTTGTGCCCGGTTAATGGCAATAGGCTCGCCCCCTATTACATGAGTCCTAAAACATACCGGCGAACTGTGGGTGGACATTAGTACGCCTCTGCCTAACCCTTCGGAGAATACAGGCGTGATGGTATGGTATTAATTATCTATATCTCTTCCCATTCCCAGATTCCCGCTACTCCGCAATGTCAAACTCATCCAAATCTTTGTATAGCGATGGCAACATATCCATCGACCAAATAAGAGATATAGCGCGCAACATCAGAAAACACGAGTGTTGCCACAAACTAAGCCATAATTCCCCTAAATATACTCGAAAACAGTGCAAAAACTGTCACGTGAACCACACGAAATACGGGAAATACTACAACTACAACAAAACCTGCGTAAGATACCACTCAAACAAACCCGAAAAGTCAGAAAATGTCGAAAACCCGACATACACAGAATCAAATATTCTAAAATACCCGGATGACAGTTACGAAAATACGCTGACGAAGAAAAAAGACACTTGCCTATGGCTGAAGAGTGACGATAATTTTTCATATGGCAACTCCAGATTCGGATTTTGCTGCCGAAAGGATTATGGGGATACCAGCAGTGAATTAATTTCGAATAAGTTTCTGCAAATTGTAATTACGATATTGATATTTATTATGGCCGTTTGGTAAGTTTTATTTTTATTATATTGCAATCACATAACAATCATAAAATGCAGGTGCATTATAAGGGAAGAGGGAGACTCTTCCCTTATATGCACCTACATTTTATGATTAAAACCTTGTTGGTACCATGTTCTTTATTCACTATACATAAAAATTTAGCCACGACAAACATTATAATTACAGCTGGCGCAAAATAACTTGAACCAAAATGGCGGATGCGCAGTAGTCGATTTTAGTACATTTTGCACGCAAATGCTCTGCGCAAACTTTCCCCCTCTCCGTCAGTTTTGGGTCAAGTTATTTTGCGCGAACTGTATACACTTTTATTTGTTTTTTCTAAACTATAGAAGCTAGAGATTTAAAATAAAAGTAGTAATAAAAGTTTTTTTAGCATATTTTATCAGCAGTATGAACTAGCCCAAACCCCAGGCTTAAAAAAAACCTTCCTTTTAACTTCAGTTAACTATTCTATAATTTTTTAACAAACTCGTTTTTTATTTCTAGCCTAGTGGTAATGTCGGCTTTATATTTCCGGGAGCACCAAGAACTGATATCGATGAAGGACAAACGTCTCCAAGACAAGCTATACTACCCTCATTTTGGGAAGATTAACAGTGAACCCCACACGCACCGGACCCCACCAGATCTCAACCAAATACAAGTAAGACGAACCTTCAATAGTTGTTGGTCTGCTGGCAGTCAAAATATTAATTAATTTCTACAATTTCGAAGACCTTGACTATAAATATGTAAACAAATATAGAACTGTTGTAAGTTCACCTTATAGGGGTTTAATAAACCGCTCTGCGTGCGTTACTCTTTTAGCATCTTTTTTTAGGGTTCCGTACCTCAAAAGGAAAAAAACTGAACCCTTGTAAGATCACTTTGTTGTCTGTCTGTCTGTCAAGACCCAAGGAATCAAAATCTACAGCGTCCCGCGAACTCAGAATCTTCCGTTTTGGTACGAAGCAACGAGTTGTAGCACAGATAAAGCAAAAATTGTGAAAATCATAATTTTTTAGTTACATCATATAATAAAAATATTCTTAAGTACGGAACCCTCGGTGCGCGAGTCCGACTCGCACTTGCCCGGTTTTTCGTCAGGGTGCAATTTAATAAGTTGACTCCTGACGCAAAAAAAGATTATTGTATCCTTGCAATAATCTTTTTTTGTGTCAAGAGTCAGAGAAGGATAGGCCTGCTATAAAAATGCATAATAGTTTTACTTTCGACGCACAAATAAAGGTTAAGCTTCCCGACCTAAAAAAAAGAGGTGCTATAAATTGATTTACAGTAAATAGAGGAATCTTTCGTAAGTTTACCACAACGTTAAAGTCGCGTATTATGGTCATAATGAATAATCTGTGCGTTTGATTTACTCAGTATAGTTTTGTTTCATTGTCTCTTTAAAGGCACTTAGAGCAATTAGTGATGTTTTGATAACAATATAAATACATTGTTTCAGAATTTAAAATCATCACAACATATAGCACCAAAGAAAACTGCAAAAGGTGAGCTGATTTTATTGTACTAATATAACAAACGAGCATACTGGCCGCCTGATGGTAAGCCAAAATAAGAAGCCTATAGACGCCAGGAACACCAGTGATATCCCTCGCGCGTTGTCATCTTGACACTTCAGTTGTACACAACAATTTCACCGGCTACCTTGCCCTTTTTTGGTATAGGAGCGAGCAGACGGATCACCTGATGGTAAGCGATAACCGCCGCCCATGGATACCCGCTACACTAGAGGAGTCACAAGTGCGTTGCCCGCCTTTTAAAAGCGTTTGAGCCACCGGTATCCTCATTCACTGGGTGAAACACAATGCAAGCGTTGTTTCACGCCGGTTTTCTGCGAGGCTGTGGTATCACTCCGATCGAGTCAGGAGCCCACGTTTCAGAAAGCCCTTCAAACTGAAACACAATAATGTTGGCACAGTCATTATTGGTAGTACCAGAATATTTCCTCGGTGGTAACTAGGACTTCTTGGGGTTTGATTGGCTGGCGACCTTCAGCCGGAGTCTGTTCGACTTCTGCGCATGAGAGCCAGTTCCCCCTCGGTTGCTGCGGCTCTGGCAGTCTGAAGTCCGTAGGGGCTCTTCGGTAACGCATCAGCAATTCCTTACCATACCTTCACGGGTCTGACAGGGTTATCTTAACACATTGTATAACACTAAACATAGTTTCCGAATATTATTTGTTACATGTTTACTAAGTTCTTAAATATTGTTTCAGAGAAAGGTCCTCACAAAACGACGCAGGAGTACATCACAACTTCACCCACTGAGACTCCTCACTCGGTATCTTCTTCTACGGCTCATCTCAATAAGAACTACGGAAGTAATCTTATAAGTAAGTACAATATTATTCAATGTGGCCAATGCAAATGTTCCACTGATCTGGTCTCAAAAGATTATGGTCGAGCTACACAATGACTGATGCATGCGTGCCTCAGGTGCGTACTCCAGGCCGTTATAGCTCTGTCTCCAAAAGGCCTTTTCAGACATCGGGATATTGTAATACACATATTTGCTACTACCATGTCTAGATATGAAAAGACGCTGTTTTATGGTTTTATGTGACCAACGCCACTGATCAACTGATCTGTGCACGTGATCTGTCGTGATCTGTCCATGGTCACGGGCAGACTGAGTCTGCCCGTGACCATGGACGCTGTAAAGGGTCCGAAACGTCGGGATTTGTATTGTACTTGATACTAATATAACGCGATATAATCCGTAAAGTTGTTTTATTTCAATATGTCTGATATTCGCGTAAGCTTCAGAAATCAATATGATCTGGTATCGTCGTGCGTCAGATTGTTGAGCTCCTTAGATTGGGTTATAGCTACACAATTACTGATGCATGCGTGCTGTCAGCTGAGATTGGTCTACTCCAAGCTGCTATATATAGCTCTGTATTCAAAAGGCCATTTCAGACATCGGGACATTGTAACACAAATTTGCTACTACCATGTCTGGGTATTAAAAGAGTCCATAATTCTATGAATGTGTTTGAAATATCTAATCCAATACTCAACAATGATTTCCTTGACAGATATAGTGCCTACTCTACAGTCGTTACAAACCGAGCGTCCTATATCTCTGTCTCGCATCGCTGACGTCATCGGCGGAGGCTGTTCCTTTGCTGCCAACACCAACAATGAACTGGATCCTGAGTGCCAGGTATTTAAAAGCAATTCGGACGGCCTGTAGACAAGTGGAAATCACAAGCACGAATACTTTCGAAATCGTATTCGTATCTAAATCGAGAATAATGTGTATGAGAAGGACGTTTATGAACGTAGATGAAGCGAAAGTGGTGTGCCAGGATCGTAGCAAGTGGAAATATATCTAATCTCTGTCTACCACAATGGGAGACAGGCGTGAAAATATGTATGTATGTATGAGATTTGTAGCAGAAAAAAACTCGATTCGTTTACGATACGAATTCAATTGTGATTCGTGCTTCAAGTTCGAATAGACAAACGAATTAAAATAAAATCTATGGAGGTGACATTTGTGCGCGCTCGATTTGTCGAAAGCTCATGTCATTTGCATGCATTGAGAATTCTATTCGATAAGCGTTTATGCCGCTTGCCTAGAGGGTTCGGGTCTGAAGTCTACAATTTCAGTTGTGCTACAATGGTCTATCAGAGATTCTAAATGACATAATAACTGACAGGTTTTGAAGGCAAAACTGAAGTCTTTGAAGGTCGATTTTCACGCAATAAAATAGTTGAATTGGGGCCCTGAGGTACTGTTTTCTGACCTAAATATTGGTCTCTAAAAACTACTCTACGGAGGTATTATGATACGAAAAATAAGTGCAGGTTTGGACAAGATGTATTATAAAAATAAATTTATACTCGGAAATATCTATTATTGCATTAATAACCCTCGTAATACGCATTTTACACGCTGCATTAAAAGGACATCATCAGACTCGCATCTTGGATCAGATCTGTTTTGGTAAGATTGCTTACTATTGATATTTTGCAAAAGTATTACCATGGGTTCTAAATATAAATTGATTTAGATCAATAAAATTGTTGAATAATTGTTTTTTATTATGGCGCCACACTTTTTGTGTATTTGCCAGTGTCAAGTATTAGAGTAATCAAGTAATATTTTCAAAGAATATTTCCCATCATGGGATTGTATTATGGCACCACACTTTTTGTGTTCGCCAGTATCAAGTATAAGTTCAGTTGCCTCAATAAAACGGTAGAAACTTTATTGAGGCTTCGATGGAGTTTAGGAGTGAACCCAATAAGTCACGATATTCAATTTTAAATCATTTGCCTACACTCTCACACGTTCACGAACACTTACAGTTGGCGCAAAATACTTTGAACCAAAATGGCGGATGCGCAGTAGTCGTTTTTTAGTACATTTTGCTCGCAAATGTACTGCGCAAACTTTCCCCCACTCCGTTAGTTTTGGGTCAAGTTATTTTGCGTGAACTATACCTAATGGTTAATTATCCACCATAATTACACATTAAACTTCGGAGAAACATAAATTTTTAAAAAATAATATAAAATCGACAATGTGCACTTTACATTTTCCCGCCTAAACTCCAAAGGCTATTTTGTCTCTGCTACTAATCCAATTCATATTTAGAACACGCAGTAATTCCGTAGCATTTTTTTGTCGTATTATGAACTAGCTGCCCCAACAGACTTCATTTTGTCAACAGTCAATATTTTCCTCGCACTTTCTTAGTTTTTTCTTTCATAAGAACCTTCTCCATTCAATAACAAATATAACAAAAATAGAATTAGTGAAATTGGTCCAGCCGTTCAGGCGTGATGCCGTGACCAAGGGAAATAGGGATTCATTTTTATATCTATAGATTAAGGAATTAAGTGTCGTTTTCTTTCTTATTCTTATTTATTAAAAGCGGCCTTATTAGCTCCCTGCTGTATTCGAAATATGAATTCAATTCAGAGAAATTTCTTAATCAATATTTTTTAGCCCCCGAGAGTTGTTACATCATAGATAAAATATACCATCACACCTGTTTTCCACGAAGGGTTTGGCAGAGGCGTACTAATGTACACCCACAGTTCGCCGGTATATTTAGGTCCCATGTAGGTAATAGGAGCGAGCCTATTGCCATACGTACCAGTGAATATTTTTAAATTCATTCATTCTAAAAGAGTGTCCATAGAGTTTCTGCCGGGTTCTTCTCCATAGCACAGGTAATAGAATACTACGAACTAGAATCATAACGTTTCATAAACGTTTATTATTTGAACTTTAAACTTGTCTCTTTGAAGTCAGTAGGTACAACGTAGTTGAGTACCTAGTTTAAGTACATTTACCTTATATAAGATATATGCGCCTTACTTACTTAAGTTTCTCTATAAGTGAACTACGTAAGTGTTTTTTGAGAAATTATCTTTTTAAACCGAACTTGAAGCTTATAATGTTTTTTTTTGCAGTCACCATGCGGCCTAGATCCACCACAGGCCTACGATAACCAAGAACCTCTGGAGAGATCTAAACCAGATAAGGAACTGAACGATACCTTCACGAGGCCTCTAGAACCACTCCCACAGGACAAACTACCCAGCATACCTGTCATCCCAGAAAAAAATATCACTGATTCACTAAAAACCGAGGCAGAGTCACTTCGAAGTGAGAATGACTCATTCAAAATCAATGAGGAAATCATTGCTGAGTCCAATTTCTTGGATCCTAATAAACAGAATGGAACCGATAATGGGAGTAGGATGAAGAGAGATGTGAGATCTAAGAGGGAAACGAGAGAAGAGTTGAAAAGCAGTTCGGAGGAGATGATTTTGAGCGAGCAATCTCATGAGAACAATGGATATGGTGAGTTTCAGATTTTTCTAACGTACGTAGCTAACTTATGAACTAGAACTTTTACGGAAAAGACTGCGTTGTCGTAAATTATTTAGCTGTGGTATATTAGGATTTCTCCTGCATAGTGGGTGTATATACAAACACAAATTTTCATATACTAGCACCGTGGCCTCACATTTGTTCCGTGCGAATCGGATTGCGACCTGCAGTATAGAAGAGGCCAATTGTTGGATCACTGTTCCAACAATGCATTTGTCATTATTACTTAACAATAATTCACCAGTAATTTAACATTATTTTTCCGTAATTTAATATTAATTTACCACAATTAACCAACATTTACCATTAATTAACCAACCTTTACCATTAATTAACCAACCTCTACCATTAATTAGCCAACATTTACCATGAATTAACCAACATTTACCATTAATTAACCAACTTTTACCATTAATTAACCAAAATTTACCATTACTTTATTTTCAGTGTGCGACACGATCCGCATGGGCATATCAAGCAAGTCAATTATCAACTCGTCACTTTTCAGCGAGTACGTTTGCGCTAACAACGTACACAACTTCACATATACAGTGCCGCTGTCACATTGTCTCAGCCATATCAAGCATGTGGATCTTACATTCAGGTTAGTAACATCTCGGGGATGAATGTGGCCATAGAAACCATCGTCCTAACGAACGAAGGCAAGTTCGGCTTTTTGTCACTATAAGTCCGACATTCGTTCCACGTCACCTGATGATGGACGATCCATGAGGATTTTCTGCACTATCACTAACATAGTCCTAAGTAAAATACTATAGGCATTATTATTTGTAATCAACAGTTTATTCCACATTTCACATTCCACATAAAATATATTAGTCTTAATAGCACAACGTTTTCTTGCACACTTCTTAGATAATTCAAGCGACTGTACAATTCAACGGTTGGAGAGCGAATGCCGATTGCTCAAATGCTAACCTTGTTATTCAATAACTCTGACATTAGTCTACCTACCGTCACTTTTTTATGATTTATAAAAATATCAATAGGTATGGCTTCGGCCGGTAAAGTCAATATAACAACTATTCTATTTACTCGTTTGTTAATTATAATTATTATTAATAGCTACTGTTTTCTAATATTAAAGAATTTTGTTACATAAGTATTACTAACTGCCTTATGTTGCTCGCATATAGGGGCGCCAGCTTGTCATCTTAGAAAAATTAATATATCACAAATTAAAAATTTCCACAGGTCGTTAAAAGTCCAAGAGTTCCGTCTATGCGATCCACAATGTCATTACGACTCGCTCAAATCCTGTCAGTCAAACGAAGAGCCCCCGAAGCCGGCGCTCACCGAAGACACTTGGAGCGTCAAGATGGCGCTCGAGTGCAAGGTAGACCGCATGATTCGAGTCCGGGCCAGCTTCCAGCCCCTCAAGTTTCCTAACAAGGTAAGTGTCTTCGAATTTTCTTTATTTATCTATGGTGTTTTATGTAGGTTCAATTTAAAATTTAATAACCTTCTTAGATAGTCGTCCGTGAAGGAGTAGGAGGATTGGGGCTCCAAACTTCCCCGAACCAGCTAGTTTAAATTAAATTGGTTCTTATTGTCTCGGATCGGATATCCTTATCCTTCGCGGAGACCCGTGTCCAGTACAGACAGACCAGAGCGAAAACCCTTTCCCGAAATGAACTAAGAGCTTGACCAACCCCCCCCCCCCCATGAATTTCTATGCGTGCTCTAGAGCTCAACGGCAGACCACCGCCGCTGGTGTTGACGGCAAACGAGCAGACTGGCCTACTATCTACATGGACACCCGAAACACCAGAATACAGAAGAAGAAGAGAGAGAATTGCTGATACTATTATCAGCAACTAGCTTCCACCCGCGACTTCGTCCGCGTGGAATAGTTACTTAGTCTTAGCGTGATGATATATAGCCTATAGCCTTCCTCAATAAATGGGCTGTCTAACACTGAAAGAATTTTTCAAATCGGACCAGTAGTTCCTGAGATTACCGCGTTCAAGCAAGCAAACAAACAAACAAACTCTTCAGTTTTATTTAATAAGTATAGATTCTCCTGGTGTTCCGGGTAGTAGCAGTAGCTATCCGTATCAGTTTTATGCTAAATCTACTTTATTGTTTCAGGAACTCTGCTACCCAATTCCGGAGAACAAAATACCATTCATAGAATACAACATACGCATTCACAGAGATTGTCACAATTGAAGTCATAAACACTACTTGAAGTTATTGTATAAACAAAATATATTATTATATAATAATAATATATTTTGTTTATATTTATATTTTTTTTTTTTTCTTTATACTTACCTACTGTAATCGACCTTACAGATAAATGGACTAAGAAGAGACATGCAGAGAGACTGCTTAGAAAGATCTTACTTGATGTCATAACTTGATAAATGTGGAAGAGCCATGCTTCGGCACGAATGGGCCGGCTCGACCGGAGTGATACCACGGCCTCACAGAAAACCGGCGTGAAACAATACATACGTTGTGTTTCGCCGACTGAGTGAGGAGGATCAAACCCTTTTAAAAGAAGGGCAACGCACTTGCGACTCCTCTGGTGTTGCGGGTTTCCATCGGCGGCGGTAATCGCTTACCATCAGATGATCCGTCTGCTCGTTTGCCCCCTATCCCATAAAAAAAAACTATAGACGCCAGCAACTACAGTGGTATCACTCCCGCGTTGTCATCTTGACACCTCAGTAAGTTGTTCAGTCACACGACCTAACAACTGACAACTCAAGATGTAGTTATTTTTTTTTTATATTTTGCATTAAAGCCTCTTAATCTGTCTTCTCCGCGGGAGAGTCATGCTTCGGCACGGCCGTCTCGACCGGAGTGATAACACGGCTTAACAGAAAACCGGCGTAAACAACGCTTAAGTTGTGTATCGCAGAGTGAATTACCCTCTCCCAAAACCTTTATAAAGGCGGGGAAACGCACTTGAGACTCCTCTGGTGTTGCGGGTGTCCATGGGCTGCTTCGTCTAAAATACTTATATTATGCTATCTACATTTA
Source organism: Acronicta leporina (assembly GCA_947256265.1). Lineage (NCBI taxonomy): Eukaryota > Metazoa > Arthropoda > Insecta > Lepidoptera > Noctuidae > Acronicta > Acronicta leporina. The sequence goes on along the minus strand of OX366540.1, from coordinate 3,721,541 downwards.
AACTGATTTGAAAATTACTGGAAAATGTTATAAATTATTATAATTATAACATAACATTATAAATATATTATTAGAATTGAATGAATGATTTAAATGAATGAATATATAAATACTAAAACATTTATTAGTAAGGTCAATTACGAATTATTATAAAAAATATGTATTATGTTATAAGTATTTAAGTACTGTTAGTCTATAATATTAATAATAAATAAAATATATTACACATTCCATAAGTGCAATTATGTAATTTTTATCCGTCCTATTATAATAATGTAGCCCATAATTTTATAGCCTATAGGGCAATGGGGCTATTATTTTTATTATTATCTTTTAATAGCCTAAGCGGCTAACTGACATTATTATTGTAGCCATTTTGACAGAGTACCATTATTATATAAATCTCGCTTTTATATTTACTCGCAAATATTATTTATGATTTTTTTATTTATATTTAATATTTATCCTATTCTGAAGATATTACTTTTGGTCGGTGCTTAACACATTCCAAGTCACAAATATACACAATCACGTGACCTGTATGATTTTATATAAAAGCATCAATATAACCACAAAAAATAACTGATAATTAATTAAAATGAAAGTTAAAAATGCTATAAATGTTTTTTTAACTATGACAGTATCAAGTATTGATTAATTAAGATTTGGTGAAGTCTCAGAACATCTAGAAAGGCGGTCCTGTTTCCGAAATTTGCACATTTTTCTGTTCAATGTGGATAAAAGTATCTTAACTTTAGTGACATTGCTTTGCAAAAACTTCTTGTTATTACTGAAGGTCAAACGTGAGGAACGACCTGAGCTGAGGACAGCTGTGCTGTGCCCCTGACATTTTCGATGACCTACCTGACGATAAGACGTCACGTGGACTGTCCACTCAAATGACTTTTTGCAATAAAAAAGGGATAAAAACAATAAAAAAAAACCCATGACAGAAATGGCATTAATTTAAAATAATTGATTTTAAAATTATATATTTTGTTCGACAACACAATCTTACATGGCATCAACATAAAGTTTTACAACTTAAATAATGCCTAGAAAATTTTAAAAGTAAAATTAAGTTACATTTTTTTTATAGACTTATGTAAAGGAATTGGTTTTTTATTTTTTATCCATCAATATTTTTATACAACTTTAAACTAGAAATGGTGGTAGCTACTATTATTATTTTTAGTACATAATAGGACCTTTTTTGTAATAAAGAATTTATTTTACTATTATTGTAGTATTTTCTCAGCTTTATTTTTAGTTATTAGGTAATTATTATTTTTTTGAATAATTTTAAGATATAATACTGTTTGAAATTGTGTAAGTTAAATACTCAAGTTGACAATGACATTATTTTTATATTTTTTACCATAGATGGGCCATATCTCAGGATTTGTTATTTTAATAATTATGAAGTTATGTATTTGCTTGAGATTTTTTTTTACATTACCTTAATTTTTCCACAAAAATCTTCTTTTAAGTTTTTTTGTATATGAACTCAAATTTTAGCCCAGTAAACATATAAATAGACATTAAAACAATCATTTTATGCCGATAGAAAAGAATATCACTATTTATACTGTATAATGGTATCTCTTTCTAATCAATGTTCGATATAATTTTACTATATTAGTGTTTCTCTCAACAATACTTACATTAATATTATTTTATTCCAGTTTATACGTAGATTTAGTAGGTAACTATTTTGATTGTATGCATTCCAAGCCAGTACTTAATTAGTATATAAGTTAATTCATTAAAAACCTTCTTTATATTAAAAATGACATCACAATAATATTTTTATTTTTATGATTAATGATGACGTCAGAAAGTATTTGAATGTCCACAATATACATAAATATTATGATTCAAGTGCTGAAACATATGTAGGTTTTAAAACTCAACTCAATAACGCCTTATAAACTTTATCTTTGGCATCAGACAAGAACATTTAACTCTACTTTTCATGGATAAATTAATGTTCTGTGTAAAACTGTAACTCTGTGTAATTGGAGGACTATTGAATCCTGAAACAAAAACGCCACATAATTTTAAAAATCTTATTTTATTATATCGTATCATATTTATTAGAGCTGGGTTATCTTAGTTAGAATATATCTATATTTTCTAACGTGAGTGGTACCAAATTAATGCCGCTGCCTGTACCTTGCAAGTACACGTAATCCAAATAGCATAAAACTAAAAAAAAATTACAACAGGCTCTAATATGTTGAAAATGGTATTTAAAGAATCTCAGTGTTATTATTTGGCTTTAATGAGTACCTAATCTCAGTGGGTCGTTGATAAATTATTATTATAAAAAATATAAAATCTTATTACTTATTACTAAAACTACTCATTTATGTGGTAAGTATACCATTTAGCATTGATCCTAATGACTATAACGGTCAAATGTTTGAACACCAATTTTTAGTTTCCATAAAAATAAAGCAATGACAAAAAATCCTTTATATTTTTTTTTATAGCGTTTTAAATATTTGGCTTCCAATGTTTAAAATTTCAAGTGGTATTCAAATAATATTGTAATTAAATTTAAATAAATATGCCATAACAAAAAATATGTGTTATCCAATTACTTTCACAAAAAAATTAAGTAGGTACTCAAAGGTATATTATTATTCAAATTTAAATAATTATGAATCAAATTATTATTCTTATTACATAGATTACAAAAAATTCTGTCAGATAGATTTATATAATTTTATAAGTACCTACATATGTATATTTTTATCGTATAGTATGATTTAATTAAATTTTACATAGAAGGCACATTTGAAGGGCCCTTAGAGGCAAAGGTCTCTTTTGACCTCTTGAAATATTAAAAAGCGTTAAATTGTTGATAATCCATAATCAATTGAAACTTTAATAACTTATTGTGTACCTATTCAAGTTTATGTATCCGCACTTACGGATATGAGATTTAATCATGACAAAATCTGTCCCTTCGAGAATTGTCGGTGCATTATGAAAAACGTACAATGTGGCAGTATTGGCGGTTGGTAAATTTTTGACCATATTATAATGTCTTGGTTAAAAAAACTGTCAACCGCGAAATTGCCTATTATACCTACTTACTGTACGGAATAGTTTGGAATAGAGTTAGCTTCACAAAATAAACATTTATGTTTAGGCTAGTGTTTTTTTCTTGCCATATTAACTAATTAAAACATCACGAATTATTTATTTCTCTAATTTGGCACAATATTACATATTACACGATTTTGCTTTTTGAAAATACCTACTGGTTGAAAAAACAAAACATGGCTCGAAATGGATCGATATAATTTAAATCTTGCTTGCTCCAAAATAAATTCACAAGAAAAAATAGCATAAGTATATTTTTATTAGTAGGTATTTAATTATTTTATTTTTAATGATTTTATGTGAATTTATTATTTGTAAATTTTGTCGTCTCATTTGTTAGAAAAGGCAAATGCACTTTTTAATATAACATTATTAAGAATTTATTTTAAGTTTAAATAATTTTATTATTGTAATATTTATAATGCGTATTATTTTTTTCAAAAGCGCATGGGTTTTTTTATTATATAAATAAAAGAATCTCATTATAAGTAGAAGGATAAATTAAAGTAAGTACCTAGTAGTTTATTACTTTTAGTGACTGAAATTTAGACATGTTTAGTAAAATTACTGAATTAAAATGTTCCCTTTTTCTAAATATAAATGATTGAGAATTATGTAAAAATACAATAGGTAGGTACCTAAAGTTCCATTCTAACGATTATATTCTAAATGAAATTAGATTTGCTGAAAATCTAAAATAGGTACAAAATCTTATATAATTACTAGAAAAAGAAGACTAGTTAGAAAAAACCTTTATCAGAGTTTATAGTGATCTAAACATGTAGACGGCTTTAAAAAAGACAGGAGACAGATATGGTATGGGTACGAAAGAAGGTGCCAGACCAAAGAGAATTAATTATAAAATTATAGCAGACCGGTTTTGGCCTTTAATGCACACTTTCCCTTTATCTCTCTCTCTCTCTCTCTCTCGTATCAATTTTCGCATCACATATTATTATATTTTTTATTAGATCAGTGTAGGTACTAAATATGTCTAAAATTGACATCACACCTAGTATATATCCTAGTAATTATGCTGTAATATTATAATTATGTAGTAGCCAGGGCGATGTCGTGGTGACCTGGTTTTTAAGTAGTTATCTACTAGTTAATTGTAAGATTCCACAAATTTGTATTCCGTAAGATACAAGATTAAATCGTAGATGTTTAGTTGTGAAGTTTTATTTTCTGATATACCTACACCATTAGTTCTCAAAGTGGTCCAGGTCGACACCCGACGGGGTCTACGTAAATTTTCATAGGTAGATCCAGGACCGTCTTTAACCTATTGAAGGCCTTGGGCACTTCAGGTAAATGGGGCCTATATGACAATTTTTTTTAATGGCATAGGGGGGCAGACGAGCAGATGGATCACCTGCTGGTAAGCGATAACCGCCGCCCATGGACACCCGTAACACCAGAGGAGTTGTTTCACGCCGGTTATCTGTGAGGCCGTGGTATCACTCCGGTAGAGCCGGCCCATTTGTGCGGAAGCATGGCTCTCCCACGTGGACAATGATATGTTAGGGAACTATTTCAAAAACAAAACAGGACTGGGAAATCCAATCCAACTGGGGGATCCAAAGGGGGTCCCCCTTGGATAGATCTAATCGTCACATTTTTTGTCGAGTTTTGGAAATGTGTTTGTGAATGTGGACCACCGGAAGTAGCAAAATTTTAAAAATGATCTATGAGAAAAAAAGTCTGGGAACCTCTGAAATAACATAACATAAACATACCATCACGCCTGTATTCCCGGAAGGGTTAGGCAGAGGCGTACTAATGTACACCCACAGTTCGCCGGTATGTTTAGGTCCCATGTAATAGGGGGCGAGCCTATTGCCATTAACCGGGCACAAATTCCTAACTCCGAGCTGCTACTGGGAATTTCATCGAAAAACCCAATTACACTTTGCTCGACCTGGCAATCGAACCCAGGACCTCTAGCGTAGCAGTCGCGCTCAGGACCACTTAGCTAATGAGGCAACCTCTGAAATAGGTACAAAAAAAACACTGTCCGATTAGAAGATATTGGTATTAAAATCACATCACTAAACAAAACGTTCATGAAATAATTGAAAATTAAATTTCAAGGTCGACTTGGTAAAATTGCCGCAATTACCACCCTGAAATCAATGTAATATCTACCCCAAATGTACATAATGTAAAACTGGCAAACTAATAAATTGTGTTTTTTTTTAATACCTACTTACATAACAAGAAACCACACAACATTCTACCTGCTCACCTCTACATAGAATTCTGTCGTAATTTAAAGTGAGATGTTTTATCATTTTTGTTAGAGAATATAAAACAAACAAAGGCTATGATGGCGAGGCAACTTGCGCAAGCGAACAAATAAGTACAAGCGAACAAATTGCCATCGCAAGCATAAAAAACGTATTGCATAAATTATGGTTCCGTACTAAATTATTAATACGGAGGCAACTGAGGAACTAATGGCTCCACGTCAGACTTGGCCAATCCCATTGGCTGACAGCTCTTTGACATAATTGCTAATGTCAATATAACACGTTTTGATTGGTTGTCGTGGGAAAAGTCAGAGGTGCTGACATCTGTGTAAGCTTTGGGTTTGCCTTTCCCATTCAGAAATGCTACGCGCATTTTCTGTGACATTTATTCAGTGTTTTGTCTCTGTAATTTGTTACTTGAAGAGTTAAATCACTTACAGGTACACAGACGTCTGTATTCCGATTTTGTGCTAATATAAGTAATTATTGTTTTTCAAATATCCTTGCCTTTATCCTAGTTACGCAAGCCTATTTGACGATTTTTTTTGTCCTCTGCAAAGAACAAAATTTTACAAGTATTTTACAAAGAGGTCTTACCTATTTTCTTTGTCTAACTAGGTATTTGTATAAGATTTCTGGCCTTTTAAAACCCAATGGGAAGAACGAAGATACTCAGCAGGTACCCGCAGTACCTACCTATTTGTGTTTCTACAAAATTAGGTACGAACGTGACAATTTTACCACGACGTTATTACCACAGAGTACCTATTATTATTCCCACTAACTGTCGCTATTCCGTGTTGGTTAACCATCCGACTCGCTTCACCGCCGCGCACCGGTAAGTTACATTAGAAGTTAAACCATCTACATTCCAATTCCAGGGTCCCGTATGCCTTTTTAACTCTCGACAAAAATGAGGGGTGTTATAAGTTTGACGCGAGTATCTGTGTGTCTGTCTGTTGCATAACAGCGCCTGAGCACGTGAGCCGATTTATGTATTTTTTTTATAGAAGAGGTAGGCAAGTGAGCAAGCGGGTCACCTGATGAGTAAGTGTCCACCCGGCCATTGACACCCGCAACACCAGAGTGGTTGCATTTGCGTTGCGGACCTTTTGAGTCCGCTTTCGAATGTTGCCATGTTGATGTTTTTGTTTGTTACATTTAAATGTTAGATACTAAACATAAAGATATCTAACATCACGTATTATTCCTCCAAGGGTTCACCAGATGTAATGTACGCCCACAGTCCGCCAGTATTGGTTCAGATCCATATTATAAGGAGCGAGTTTATTGCCATTAAGGAAAAAACACTACTCGACCTGGGAATCGAACCCAGGACCTCTAGGGTAGCAGTGATTATAACTATGACTAATAATGCAGTTTAGCTCAAGTTCAAGTTCAAATGTTTTTATTTCAAATTTTAATAAGCTTTTACAAGCGTTTATGAAACGTTTTAAAAGTCACACGCTTCCAAAAGGTTAATCCTATGGAGAAGAATGCCGCAAGAAACTCCATGAACACTTTTTAAAATAAATTGTCTTACATTCTACATTGTAAATAACGATCTATTATTACACATTCTTGCGAATATTGACATGGAGAATATAAGAGGTTGATACGTTGATCAAGGGCTAGAACCAGAAATTCAAACAATTGAATAATCCTGCTTGTGAAAGTTTGTGAGGATGGATTCATGGATGTTTGTTAGTCTTTCACGCCAGAACGGCTGAACATATCTAGATAAAATTTAGCACAGAGATAGATTATACTCTACACATGGGCTACCTTTCATCTAGGTCGAATCTTGAATACCATATATAATGCGCTACTTTTTATCTAGGTTGGACCCAATTCTGAGGTCCACGAAGTCGAAGTCGCGGGTAGAAGCTAGTTATTTATAATTACTAAAGGACCCACCTACTAATAAGTATCCCAACATATGAATAATAACGAAGAACCTAGCTTGTCTTAAGAAAGTTTAACCCTGGAATGTCAAAGTCGGTAGAACCTAGTCTTAAATAGCTCGCTATGGTGTCTCTTACATACATACCATCACGCCTGTATTATCCGAAGGGTTAGGCAGAGGCGTACTAATGTACACCCACAGTTCACCGGTATGTTTAGGTCCGTTGCGCCGTTTCTTCTTCCCAGCGAAAACACTAGGAAGCGGTGAAGGGCGGGCGTTTTGGGGGCTGTCTATATTGTAAAAATGACGTTCAAAAAGTACTACCTAGTAGTCTATATTGAATAAATGATTTTGACTTTGACTTTGACTTTGACTTCCCATGTAATAGGGGGCGAGCTTATTGCCATTAACCGGGCACAAATTCCTAACTCCGAACTGCTACTGGGAATTTCATAGAAAAACCCAATAACACTTTGCTCGACCTGGGAATCGAGCCCAGGACCTCTAGCGTAGCAGTCGCGCTCAGGACCACTTGGCTAATGAGGCAGTTGTCTCAGCATGAAAATCAAATAAACAAACAAATAAAAAAATCCGCCACACAACCAGTTTTACCTCTCAACTCACGGATCTCCAAAACACGGCCAACTGAGATGCTCACAAACTGTGAGTCAGTTCACCAGTGACTGCGTATTCGACGTTTGCGCATGTTGTGTTTTTATATTATTGTTTAGTGAAAATCGGACTTTAGACTGACGCCGACACCGGTAAGTGTTCTTTTGTAAGTAATACTTTTATTACTCTAGCAAACTAGGTACATACATTCCAACAGATAATAATGTAATATGAAGGATTGAATTCTCATTATATTACTAAACATTTACACATTTCATCACGCCCGTATTCCACAATAACAAAATCAAATCCGTCAATCCCAATACTTAGAATCCGTAAAGTGGTTTTATTTCATTGAGTGATAAGTGCAATAGTAAAAAAGAAAGAAAATACTTTTTATTTACGTCGACATGACGCACGGAAAATTAGGAAAACAATAACAAAAAATTATATAAAATAAATAAATTATTATCTTTATCTTCTTCTTCTTCTTCTCTACTACATATTATAAAATTGTAAAAAAGCTGTGTCTGTACATTGAAGATATTAAAAAAAAACACGTGGGTTATGGTATATAAACGTCACCGAATCCGAAAATGTGATTTTTTAAATTCTTTTCTGTTTGTCTGTTTGTTACGGGTTCGAGCAAAAACTACTGAATAGATTTTAATTTTATTATCACTGTTAGAAAGTACCTATATGTTCTAACTTAAAAACTGGTGAACTTCTTATCTCAATTAATTAAATGAATCCTGAGATACAGCTAGACCTCCCTGACGTATAGAGGCCCATACAAAAAAGAGGTCATCAATGTTGGTTTTCCATTTTTACTCCTGATATGATCACGTGAGCGAAGCCGCGGGCAGAAGCTATATAAAATAAATCTGTGGAACATGCGTCACACTATCATGAAAATAATAATAATAATAAAATAAATTTGGCTGCCTCAATAACCAAGTGGTCCTTACCGCGACTGCTACGCTAGAGGTCCTGGGTTCGATTCCCAGGTCGAGCAAAGTGTTATTGGGTTTTTCTATGAAATCCCAGTAGCAGCTCGGAGTTAGGAAATTGTGCCCGGTTAATGGCAATAGGCTCGCCCCCTATTACATGGGACCTAAACATACCGGCGAACTGTGGGTGTACATTAGTACGCCTCTGCCTAACCCTTCGGGGAATACAGGCGTGATGGTATGTTATGTTATGTGTTATAAAATAAATTTATTTTCAGATTAAAATCCATACAATTAACAATAATCATAATTATAATATTCTGATGTGTGTTAGTAATTATAGTAGAATTATAATAATAATAATTTATGTTAGTACTATTAGTAATCTAATTAGTAATCTACTAATAGTAATATTGTTACTATTAGTATAAATAGTCTTATACTTGTGACCTACGGAGACTTTGACTTACTTTTCCATGAAAGCAAGTTTGACATGATGAAGTAAACGATACGAATAAGTAAACGGTCCGTGGGAAAGCTTCGGCACGAATGGGCTCGAGTGATACCATGGCCTCACAGAAAACCGGCGTGAAACAACGCTTACGTTGTGTTTCGCCGAGTGAGTGAGGATACCGGAGGCCCAAACCCCTTTGAAAGGCGAACAACGTACTTGTGATTCCTCTGGTGCTGCGGGTGTCAATGGGGGGGCGGTATCGCTTGGCATAAAAAAAACTTAATTACAAAAATTATGTCCTTTTTTATTTAAACGAGCGCTTCACCCTGAACATAGTGATCACAGTATAATACAAAATCCTTCATAATGATCTTTTAGGTAATTAGCTTACTTATTTATAGTTTTTCTTTTTGTTTATGCTTTGTATCACGGAAGTCCATCAATTTGCTAGATCATAAGATATAAAGTCAATAACAGACTACACACACACGTCAAGCTAATATGGCCTTGATTTTTTATGTGCATCTTACGTAAACGCGTTGAATGAGATTATGGAATTATGTTGTTGCGCTCCCTAGATTATGGTCGAGCTATAGTATTATTATTATTATTAAAAGCCCGTGGTGTCCTACTGCAGGGCAAAGGCCTCCCCACTCTTCTTCCACTTATCTCTGTCGACTGCTGCCAGGGACCAGTCCCTCTGAAAAGAGTCCAGCTCATCCCGCCATCTCCGTCTGGGCCTGCCGCGTTGACGTCTGCCATTAAGTGGGACCCATTGAGTTGTCAGTTTGGCCCATTGTTCGTCTGACATGCGACAGATATGTCCAGCCCACTTCCATTTCAGTGTGGCAGCTTTCCGAGCTATAGTATAATCACTGAATTATTTCGTTAATTATCACGCGCTTAAATGCTGAAGACAATCATCATGAGGCAACCTGCATGCTTGAGAGATCACATATCTCAACGGCGTGTGAAATTTATAACCCGCATTAGGTGTTGGACCTAATATCTACCATTCATTCAGAGAGGAGACCCGTGCCTATCAGTGGGATAGTTTAATAAGCTGATTTAATAATCAACCCATTCTAACGTCCGTATTATAAATACTGCAATACAGTGACATAACACTACTCGCTTCTGATGCATGCGTGCCGTGAGCTGGTACTGACAAAGTTGCTATGAATATTTCTTAAAAACCATTCTAGGCATTAACTTTTATACCTTCTCGTCATAATTCACTTGCAATTGCCTAAAAACATAGGTATTCTAAATGTTGTGAGAGTTAAATACACTTCGAGATACAGTTGGCGCAAAATAACTTGAACCAAAGGCGCAGTAGTCGATTTTTAGTACATTTTGCACGCAAATGCACTGCGTAAACTTTCCCTTTTAAGTTTTATGTCAAGTTACGTTGCGCGAACTATAAAATAAATTCAGTGCATATTGTAAATTTGTAATGAATAGAGATGATTTTAAAAACAATTCGAAATTTCTAAGATCTTAAAACAATTTTCTCACAGAAAACCGGCGTGAAACAACGCTTACGTTATGTTTCGCCGAGTGACTGAAGACACCGGAGGAAGTAAGTAAGTACGCTGCCCGTCTTTTAAAATGGTTTGGCCATTTTAAAAGACGGGCAGCGTACTTGCGACTCCTCTGGTGTTGCTAGTGTCCATCAGGTGATCTGTCTCCTTGTTTGCCTAATCCAATATAAAAAATTGATGCAATGCAATAGAATCCTACTTCTGTTGCAATTAGAACTGTTTTAAGATATCTACGCTGCAATTTTCACGATGTATATGCAGTTATATAGGTAGATACCCATGTTAAATTCATGAAGGCATGCGTCTGTGAGTCTTGTGTAATCTTTACAAAGTTGACGTGACCATGGTTAGTTACGGTAAATATTACAATTATGTCAAGAAGGGCCGTGGGTAGAGTTGAGTTACCATGGGTATGAGAAAAAAATAACATAACATACCATCACGCCTGTATTCCCCGAAGGGTTAGGCAGAGGCGTACTAATGTACACCCACAGTTCGCCGGTATGTTTAGGTACCCATGTAATAGGGGGCGAGCCTATTGCCATTAACCGGGCACAAATTCCTAACTCCGAGCTGCTACTGGGAATTTCATAGAAAAACACAATAACACTTTGCTCGACCTGGGAATCGAACCCAGGACCTCTAGCGTAGCAGTCGCGGTCCGGACCACTTGGCTATTGAGGCAGTTGGCTCTTGGCTATTGAGAAAAAAATATTGATTGTAAAATTGGTAGGCCGCGCCACGCCGAGCTGAGACAATTATTGTACATTTCCTTAATTATGTTGTGGTCGGTCAGCAATCTCATCAAATGAATAGGAGACAGAAATCGTAGCTATTCAATATATGTATTATATTAGGTTACTAGTTGACTGCCTAGAGACTGCCTCGTTAGTCTAGTCTCTACGAAAATCTCAGTAGCAGCTCGGAGTTTGGAATTTGCGCCCGCTTTTACATGGGACCTAAATATACCGGTGAACTGTGGGTGTACCTTAATACACCTCTGCCTTACCCTTCGGGGAATACAGGCGTGATGGTATGTTTTGTTAATATAAGGTCAGGTTGTTCTCAGAAACTACTGAACTAATTTCCATGAATACAAAGAGATGGAAAGAAGGATAATTTAATTATGTAGGCACTCATCCATATTTAAAGCCGTTTATAACAAAAGTATGTTTATTCATGATACTTGAACATGTCTGGTAAAAATTGATACACACGAATGTGACGAATACCTACTTAAAATATTTAAAAAAGGAAAAGGTTCTTAATTGGACTTTTCGCCAATGGGGAACCGATTTCGAAATTTATTTTTTATCGTTTCGCTGAGATCTCCAAATTCAAATTACAATTGGTTTTTCGCAATTTGTAGGTCTATAACACATTCTAGATTCCTAGCTGTAGCAATTGCGCCATTAGCTATACAATATTCACAACTGAGCATTAAAAACTTTGCTTAATAAACGTTAAAGAAGCTAAAAGTAGGGTCAATCGTCAATTTTTGCCAAAATCTAGAATTGAATTTGAATTTGGCGCGCTCAGCGAAACCATCAGACTTAAGTGGTTCAATTTAAATAAGTTTTGGTGTCTGAGTATTTATTTTGAAAATACACCACACATATACCGTGGGACAGCCATGCTTCTACACGCATGGACCGGCCGACCGGAATGATACCACAGCCTCACAAGAAACCAGCGTGAAACAACGCTTACGTTGTGTTTCGCCGAGTCAGTGAGGATACCCGAAGGGCCAAACCCATTTAAAAGGCCGGCAACGCACTTGTGACTCCTCTGGTGTTGCGGGTGTCCATGGGCGGCGGTTATAGCTTACCATCAGGCGATCCGTCTGCTCGTTTGCCTTCTATCATATAAAAAAAACAATGCTTGAATCCAGTTTTTTTTTGTAAAACGTTTATAAGACCTCGCGACGGTATGCAAGAGAAGAACCTTATAGATATTATTTATCATTCAGAGTAAAGGGAGATAGTTTATTGCCCATTTATGACGTAAGCTGCGGTTTAAGCCGTGCACGCTTTCTAGTCAACTAATCACTATGTGCAAAACAAAACACCATTAGATTTCTCTTACAGTTGCCGCAAAATAACTTGAACCAAAATGGTGGATGCGCAGTAGTAATTTTTAGTACATTTTGCACGCAAATTTATGCACTGCGGCGCAAACATTCCCCCTCTCCGTTAGTTCGGTTTAAAGACATTTATTAATCTCAAAAGATCAATACAGAGTTCACTTATAAATGAGATTATAGTTGATAAAAAATAATACAAATACAGTTGATCTGAGGTACTTATATAATAATCTTATCTTACATATAATAAGAATGTAAGTGAGCCGTGTCTGTACATTGCTTATATTTACAAAAAAACTAATTTGGGGGACTCAGAATCGGTAACACAATCCATTTCTATTATTTTTGGAACTTTTGTCTGTCTGTTTGTCTGTCGGTTTGTCTGTCGGTTTGTCTGTCGGTTTGTCTGTCGGTTTGTCTGTCGGTTTGTCTGTATGTTTGACCGCGCATCAAATGATAACTACTGAAGAGATTTGGAGGAAGTGGGCAGGAATTCATAGCCTGTTTCTTGGATTAACATTTAGGCTATTTTAAATTCAAATCGGTTCTTTCTATCAAAAGTTATTAACATTTTAATTATAGAAAACGTTGACTTTTAAAAATAACCATTGAAGTCAATTTGTTTTTCAAGTATTTCTGTACTAGACTAGCACGGATCAAAAATTATAACAGAATCAAGTAATAAAATTAAAAAATACACTTATAGGGACTAAATAAGATAAAACAAGAAAATAAAGCAGATCAATCAGAAACCATTATTGTGACCAGGAATTGATTATTAGTACTGTTATTCTACCTCTACTTACACAGGGAATCACGGGGCTACATAGGATTTATCCAGCGAGCACAAGCCGGTGTAAAAACTAAATATTTGAGTAGGTTATAGAAGTAAACAAAGAATGACAACTTATTTTCTAGCGGACTAACACAACATCGTTATTACCTCAATGAAATTTGATTCGATAACAGGTGTCATTTTGAGTTGACAATTTTGACAATTATTGTTTTCTTCTTTATAGCATCCAGCCATATAGTAACTTATTTTATAATTTGAAACCTCCATATTGTAGATACAGTGCGCAAACTTTATTTGAGCAAGTAACTAAAGAGTTTCTATTTATTCAAATAATTAAATAATATAGCCTAAGAATATACCACATATGTATGTACAATAATAAAAAAAAATGCAAGGTGCGTTAATCTTAATTTACTGACGCCGAAACAGTTATTTGAGATTTTTGTCTATGTAGGTATGTCTGTTTATATTTCCATGCTTCACGTCAATACCACTTGAACAAATTTTTGAAATTAAGTAATTTATAGGTCAGAAATACGGTATTCAGAGGTCCATGGCGATAAGGGTATTACAAATATGGAAAACCAAATTTTTCGAGGTGGTTAGTTGAAACTTGGAGAGGACAACGTCTCTCAGGTCAGCTAGTCTATATATATAAAAGAAAGTCGTGTTAGTTACTCCATTTATAACTCAAGAACGGCTGAACCGATTTGGCTGAAAATTGGTGGAGAGGTAGCTTAGAACCAGGAGACGGACATAGGATACTTTTTATCCCGTTCCCGTGGGATGTGATGACAGACCGAATTCCACGGGGGGCGAAGCCGCGGGCAGAAGCTAGTAACTACATATTATGCATATTTTTGGGTAGTAGTTAAGTAGTGACTAACAGTTAGGATTTTCGGCGACATAATTTTTAGTAATTTCCGTTTATAAATAGGTAGACTTTGCCTATTCTAATATCTTCAGGGAGCTTATTATTATATAGTTGTACCCCTTTGTTTAGTTTTGGGTGAAGTTACGTTGCGCGAACTATACATTACTTATATTGTTTACTATAATATTATGACTTTATTAACTTATTAAGTACCTATTAGTTTGAGTTTAATTATAATTACGAGTTTAGATAATATCCATTTCGGAGGTAATCACTGGAAATAATGACACTATTTCATTTTTTTAAACAAAAAAGACAGTTTACCAGAATATTCCCGAGTGAGGCAATGTTTTATATAGGTATAGCAGATTTGTTGATTATATCCACGTAGACGAAGTCTCGGTCAAAAACTAAAAAATATAATTCACTGAGAGTTCGTTACTAGAAGGGGACCGAGCTAATTGACGATTGATCTATAACGTAAAAATCTAATTGGGTTTGCCACAATTAGCCTATGGATTGAGTGCACTTTATGGATTGTGAAACCCTTCCTTGCACCGCGAGGAAGGGTTCAAGCAAACAAACAAACTCTTCAGCTTTATATATTAGTATAGATAGAGTATAGATTCGGGCAACTATGCTGACATAAACAACCAACAAAAATTACTGTGTTCATTTGGGATAGTATTCTACATAAACTTAAATCGTCTGGTACATTTTGGGTTCTATTTTTGTTTGTTTTTTATCGAACAATATTAGGAAATATCGCGAATCCTATGGCCGTACCTATAGAGCAAGGAAAGCCAAGTGCAGTTATTAGTCAGTATGAGCTTGACATACCGTTCCATCTCCCCAGGTGGAATGGGGTTCATGAGAATTTCCGCACACAAAAACAGGTCAATTATTGCATTCAGGACAATAATAAAGTAACCCAGGCGATTTAAATACAAAGAAGCAGGGACTGCCGAGTCAAAGGTCTCGAGTTCAAATCCAAGACCTCCAGGACTTTTCGAAGTCATATGTTAATTATCACGCGCTTAGACGGTGAAGGAAAACATCGTGAGGAAACTTGCATGCCTGAGAGATTTTCTTGACGGCATGTGAAGTCTGACAAATTAGGTTAGCGTGGTGGACTACAGCCCTCTTTAAATTCTGAGAGGAGACCCGTGCCCAGCAGTGGGACATTATAATGATTATGTTATGATTATGCAAATGTAATTGCAAATAAGAAGAAATCTTGACGTGTTTCAAACTTTCAGTCTGCTATATAAAAATGAATTTTAAAAGCTGTAGGTAGGTAAGGTCGATGAACTTATATAGTAATAAAATCGTCTTGCTTGAATCTATTAATAGACTTCAAAACAGTTTAGCTTTTTTAAATCTCAACGATAAAAAAGCGCTTCTGGCTATTATTTAGTGTTGCATCCTAGAATTTATAAACATTAATAATAAATATGCAAATCAATTTCAATAGGCACCGCCTTTTCATTCATGCTCGCTTATCTAATAAATAGAGGCGTTTTATAATCGTATAAAAAACTACCATTATAAAATTGTAAAAAAGCTGTGTCTGTACATTGAAGACGTTTAAAAAAACAAGTGGGTTAGGGTATATAAACGTCTCCGAACCCAAAAATTTGATTTTTAAAATTATTGTCTGTTTGTTACGGGTTGGCGCAAAAACTACTGAATAGATTTTAATTTTGTTATCACTGTTAGAAAGTATTTGATCCAACTTAAAAACTGGTAAACTTCTTATGTCAAATAATTTAACAGAACCAGAGATACAGCTTGACCTCTGTAATGTATTGTATATCATTGTTGGTTTTCGAGCTTCAAATAAACGAAGCCGTGGGCAGAGGCTATTATAATATAAAAACCTAGTGGGATTTGTGGTAATATTTGAATTAATAAATTAGGAATATTATTAAATGCGTCAGCATGAATGGACCGGCTCGACCGGAATGATATTTACCACGGCCTCCCAGAAAACCGGCGTGAAACAACGCTTACGTTGTGTTTCGCCGAGTGAGTCAGGATACCGGAGGCACAAATCCATATAAAAGGCGGGCAATGCACTGCGGGTGCCCATGGGCGGCGGTAATCGCTTACCATCAGGTGATCCGCCTGCTCGTTTGCCCCCCTAACCCTTAAAATTAATAGTGATACTTATTTCTATCAACTACTTGGTTTAGAGAGTGGGTTTAGAACTACATAACGCAAGCATATCTTCTTACTGATGATCTAAGAAGAAACAGAAAGGGGGAAACATGTTCTCTTTAAAAAAATCCATAACTACATTCTAGGCCAACGTGAAGGACTACATAAACATTTATATATATAATCGACCTATTGTCCTGTCCCACTGCTAGACACGAGTCTCAATCTCAGAATGATCCTCTCCGAGGGATTAGGCTATAATCAACCACGCTGGCCTCATGCGGGTTGGCAAACTTCACACACCAGTTCTTCAGTTTCACGCACCTCTGACTTAAAAAAGTCGTGAAAAATTATGAGCAGGTCTTGAATTCGAATACGAGACCATTGATTTGGCAGTTCAGTGGTCATTTTAGTAACCTATAATGCCAAACCACTTTCATTCAAAATCAATATCAAATTTATTCGTCAAACATGCGTTTACACACAGATTATGTATGCAGGATGTTATTAATAGAATATTTAAGTACCTACGTTCATGTTTTGCCTGCTGCGGCGTAAAAATTATTTAAAATGATTACATAATATTAATCATTCCGATAGAAATTAAAAAGACTTCGACAGTTTATTCGATTGACTATTATAATCACCTCTGGGTGGGAATTCTAGGAATCACCCAAAACTTATTAGTGTAATTAACATAACATATTACGATCACACCTGTATTCCTCGAAGGGTTAGGCACCTGGAATCGAACCCAGGACCTCTAGCGTAGCAGTCGCACTTGGGACCACTAGACTAACGAGGCAGTTATTAGTATAGAGATTATAAGACGGTATGTACCTAAGTACTGAAGGCACCTTGAAACTATGGGCGTTTTATTTTAAAAGGAAAAATGCTCGATTAATATTGATAAGACTGTATTAGAAGAAAATCAAGAAGAGTATCACAATCTTTTTTCTGCACGTCACTTCTCCTCCTCGTCCTTCTACTTCAGCATTTGAATGTGTGTTCTTTAGTCTGTCACCTGTCCTTCTTGGAGTAGTCTCTACAATACCTTGTCATTCACATTTACATATTTATCATACAAAGTCGCCTTACAAATATACCTAGGTACAGTTGGCGCAAAATAACTTGAACCAAAATGGTGGATGCGCAGTAGTCGATTTTTAGTACATTTTGCACGCAAATGCACTGCGCAAACTTTCCCCCTCCGTTAGTTTTGGGTCAATTATTTTGCGCGAACTATAAGTTCGTTTATGCTTTGCTGTTCCTACTTGCTTAGTGTAGGTGCAGTACCTATGAAGGTTAGGAGAATTATTTACTCATTCTTAACCAACGCTTTGGCTCGGGTTAAATTAATGTTATAATTTTCTCTTTATGTATAATAATAAATGTCGTAGTAGAATTGTATAATTCGCTATTTCACATAACTGCTTAGTTTTTTACACAAATCGCTAAACTGCAAAAAAGTCATTCTACAAAACAACAAAACGTAGGTAGCGGTTTTGATAAACGTATCGCAATGGCAATCCAGCTGGAAGCCATTCAGCTATTTTACATAACAGAGCTATTTTCTAAAGCGGCTAGCGATTATGTAAAATAGCGATATCCTATACAATTTTACTGCGACATATACATGGCTGACCCCAATGACATTATAAAGTTTTACTTATATCATTGGCTGACCCTGAGAACAATGACTAGACTAGACAGACGTTGTCATGTTTATGAATAATGAGTAACACATAAATCAGAAAATACAAATTAGTTACAGTTTACCCCGATTTTTCCAATCTTCCGGGCAATCGATCAAGCCGACTTACAGCTGGTCCCAATAAATATTCTGTTGATAGAGTTGCTAACTAGAGATAGGATTTAGACATTACTTTTATGGACCTTATCTCTTCTTGTTCTCCTCTCTACTATTATAAAATCATAAAAAAGCGGAGTCTGTACATTGATGATTTAAAAAAAAACAAGCGGGTTAGGGTTTTTATAGGTCTCCGAATCCAAAAATGTGATTTTTAAAATTCTTGTTTGTACCTATGTCTGTTTATTACGGGTTGGCGCAAAAACTACTGAATAGATTTTAACTTTGTTATCACTGTTAGAAAGTATTATGCTCTAACTTAAAATCTGGTAAACTTCTTATTTCAATTAATTAAACGGATCCTGAGATACAGCTTGACCTCTTTGATGTATAGAGACCCATACAAAGAAGAGATCATCACTGTTGGGATTGCTATTAAATTATTATTGGGAGAGGCTTGAGCGCCAGCCTTCGGGAACTCGTGCGTTCTGGTCCCTTGCCAAAGCTAGAGATGTGGCCTCGCTTTGCATCCTCTATCGCCTATACTATGGGGAGTGCTCCGAGGAATTGTTCGGATTGATCCCTGCAGCCTCTTTTCGCCATCGTTCTACGCGACAACAGTTCCATCCCCATCATCTTGATGGCTGGCAGTCCACAACTGTGCGTTTCTCTAGAAACTTTCTGCCTCGCACAACAAAACTGTGGAATGAACTGTCGCCTGCAGTATTTCCGGACCAATACGACCTTCAAACCTTCAAGAAAAGAGCGTACTCCCTTTTAAAAGGCCGGCAGCGCACTTGTGACTCCTCTGGTGTTGCAGGTGTCCATGGGCGGCGGTGATCGCTTACCATCAGGCGATCCGTCTGCTCGTTTGCCTGCAATCACATAAAAAAAAATATATCCATTTCTAATCCTAACATAGCTTCAGGCGAGCGAAGCCGCGAGCAAAAGCTACAATCAAATAAAAACCTACCTTATGTCAAAGTTCTATCTCTATTGATTTGTTATTAGGGCCCACCTTTAAACTTGTTATATTTTGATTATACAATACAGTAAAGGCGTCCGCTAAGAAAGGAATTGTGAATTCGCAAACTCAAGATCAACGACGGCAACACCGCGGGACACAGCTAGTATAATTATGTAAATAACGTTCACACTTTCGCGATGCGTACCGAGAAGTAAACACAGAGCAACACATCAAGTTGTACAGTTACACAAAAATCACCGCTATGACAACGGAATACGATTCGGTCTAAAAAGCAAACTGTACATATTTATAGCTTGATGTTCTGTTCCGAGTGTACTGGGAAGGGAACAATGTACCCTACTTAAGTAAATACCGTAAGCTAAGTAAATAGGTCGTTGGCCTTCGCTGTGCATGACAGGAATCCTGCATACATTACCTTGAAGGTCAATAAACTTTGCTGCGTATTGCACGTAAGTTTCTACAATTCTACCAACCTATCTCAATACCAGTGTGGCAAGTAGGGTTGCCAGATGTCCGGATTTTCCCAGACATATCTATCACTTTTTACGGACATGTCCCGTCAATTATAAGTACTACTAGGTCTTTGCCAGCGGTTTCGTGCACCTGGAGCTATAGTAGGATTAAAAATGCATTCCCAAAATAATTTAATAAAAACCAACAGTGATGACCTCTTCTTTGTATGGGCCTCTATACATCAGAGAGGTAAAGTTTTATCTCAGGATCCGATTAATTAATTGTGATAAAAAGTTCACCAGTTTTTAAGTTGTAGCGTGTACTTTCTAACAGTGATAAATAAATTAAAATATATTCAGTAGTTTTTGCTCCAACCCGTAACCAACATAGCTTATTTACAATTTTGTAATAACTAGTAGGTAGAGATGAACTTTTTTCTTAGCCTTTCGGGACAAAATGTCCGGCTAGATAAGAATCGGTGTCAAGCTTTTCTATTTTTAAGTCTGGAAACCATAATCGCAAGATGATTTTCAAAGAATAAATAGTTAGACAGATATTATATTCATACATATACAGGGTAGCGAATATGAGCTGATTTTTCCTTATCCAGTTAACTATAGCGGAGGAATAAATTAGAATTTTTGACAGTTTTCCTTTATAAAAAGGAAAAAGATTGTACCTAAAGTTCTCGTTTAAAAGATTGAAAAATCAGCAGAAGTGATTCTACAATTGGCGCAAAATAATTTGAACCAAAATGGTGGATGCACAGTAGTCGATTATTTGTACATTTTGCACGCAAATCAACTGCGCAAACTTTCCCCCTCTCCGTTAGTTTTGGGGTCAAGTTATTTTGCGCGAACTATACCCGTCGTAATTAAGTACCTACCTACCTACTAAACAACTTTTCATAAAAAAACTAGACGGACCACACTTGGGCATGCCAAAAGTAGTCTTTTTCAGATACCTATCATACGGATTTTAAATGATTATTATAAGTACATAGAGGTAGATAAATTATTATGATTTCATTTTACTTGGTCTGTGCAAGCGCAAATTAACCTTGCAAATCGATTAATCAGCGCTATTAGGTTAAGTAAACACGAAGCCGCGAATACGTAACGATACCATAATTTAATTTTATCCGAGTTTGAAGGAACCGGTACCAGATGTTCAGTATGGAAAATCCCGCTGACCTCAGGTAAAGTTCCACGCTTTATTGCCATCATATAAAATTTCCATGCTACATTGGAGTTTATTTTTATCTACCGGTTCCCCGCGATTTCACTTTTATCGTACTATACACATTAGTACTATACACATATATGCTACTTTTTATCTAAGAAAATCGATATTAAGATTTTCTTAGTTAAAAACAGAACAGGCACTCATCCCCTCTATGGAGATCCTTAGTTAAGAGGGTGATTTAGGGTTATTACTTTTATTTATATTTTCTTTTTGTTTATATTTCTATGGACGGTGTAAAAGGTTGTCTGAAATAAATAATATTTTATTTTATTTTATTTATATGTCCTTCCTCAAGATTGCCTGCTGGCAAACGGCTCCTATAATAGATGGCCAGTCAGATACTCTGCTTTTCCGAGTTCCAATCCATTTCTTTATTTTTTTTGTAATTTAACAAACATTAAGATTATTTTTTTCAAAAGGAACATATTTCTGTTTGCCAAAAAACCGCATAAGTCTTGTACATAATCCTTGAGAAAACGTAAAGTAGAGGAAAATACACGAACATGCACGTAATAAACTTACCATGAATTCATATCAAGTTTATATCAAGTAAAGTCAGCCCATCCATGTGATACAGAGAATAAAGTTAAATAATATTATGAAAAACCGGTTTGGAATGAATTGGATTAATCGGATCGGTAATGATTAAAATGCAACACGAAGTTATTTTATGAAGTTGTTCTGTACTTACTTACTGCTACGAATAAGGTTCTGGGTTCTATTATGTGTGGTTTTTTGCAACCATTATTAATTTTGTTTTTTCCGTTTGTGTCTTTTCTTCTTACAGAATATATATAATGAATTCCTATTTTTCTTGTTTACGACATCACGCGTGAACGGCTGGACCAATTTCGCTAATTCTTGTTTTGTTGTCATTTTTATTGAAAGGAGAAGGTTCGTAAGAAAGAAAAAGCTAATAAAGTTACGCAAACATAAGAAAATGTATAACGAAAATGTATTAATGTGTAATGTAGCTTTATTATTAGTATAGATAAATTATACCTACTCAAATTTAATATTAATAGTCCGCGTTGCGTGATGATATAATGGGCCTTCCTCAATAAATGGGTTATCTAACACTGAAATAATTTTAATCCAGTAGTTCCTGAGATTAGCGCGTTCAAACAAACAAACAAACTAACTCTTCAGCTTTATATATTAGTATAGATAGAGTTTAGATATTACATCCGTCACAGAAATTACTCAATTTAAAATAAAAAACTTGCAATTTAAACAACAAATTACCAATTTCCCGTAAAAACTTGATAGGTGTCCAAATAGATTTACGTTTTGTGTTATGAGCCTATAGATATAGCTATTCATACATATGTTTACAGTCCATTAGATTCTAGTTCAGTAGCGAATAAACCTGCATACTAAATACACGTTGTTTTCTTTAAAAAAAGTCAAGGCAAGCAAAGATCAACCTTATGCAATGAACATTTGGTCCGTATTCGAACCGGATTGTGTTAATGAGCATCGAGCCCGGCCGACCCGCGAGAACAAAAGATTATTACCTGAGTGCGATAAGTAGTCATCGGGTGACACATTTTGCTAATTACTAATGTGCAAGATAGAAAACATTTTAACAAACGTATTATTACAGTGATCTTGATTGACTATAAACGGTTACTTGTTTACAAGTTGTATGTGATTTTTGGTGCAAATCATAATAACAGTACATTGAGTGAGTGTTTAAGAATTAATAAACTGTTATTTTGTGAGAACTAATTACCTAAACGGACCTAAAACAAGTGACCGATCAGAGTGACGTTTGCCGAGATTTCTGTGCGTGTTTATTTGTTACGAGAATGGAGGCACTTTTTTCGTTACAAGATGAGTTGTTTGACAATTTAATGAAAGCCGAGAGAAATTTTAAGAAAACTCCGAAAGAAAGAATTAAACGTCAGTACTTAGAAACCAGATTGGAGTTGCTTGAACAACTTTTCAAAGATTTTAAAGACGGACACAAGGAGATTGTTGCAAAAGCAAAACTTAAGAAGGAAACATATTTTACAGAAGGTAAATATGAAATTTTTGAGGAGCTATATGTGCAGTATAAATCAAGTTTGCGAGAAGCCTTGCAACAGTTTCTGCCGTCAATTACTGAGTTATCTACGCCAGCAGTTACCAATAGCGCGAATAATAATTGCAGTGATGTGAAACTACCCCGAATACAATTACCCAGTTTTGCGGGTAGATATGAAGAGTGGCCAACCTTTTACGACATGTTTTCCTCATTAATACACAATAATAAGAATATTTCATCGGTACAGAAATTACATTACCTCAAGTCTAATTTGAGTGGAGAAGCATTAAATCTAATAAGTAATTTTTCGACGACTGATGCTAATTACGAAGAGGCATGGAAGCAGTTAGTTCGGAGATACAATAACAAGCGTTATAACTGTAATGCTATTATGAGGACTTTATTTGGCACAAAGAAAATTCAAACCGAGTCAGCTACTGCAATTAGGAGTTTGTTAGATACAACGTCTACCTGTCTTAAATCTTTGGAAAACTTGGGCATTAGTACTGAATCTAGTTACGCTAACGCGTCTGTCGTTCACTTGGTCGTTTCCAAATTGGATCCAGAATCTGTCAAACAATGGGAGCAGCAGTTAAATATGATGTGCGATGAGTTGCCCACTTGGATACAATTGAGAGATTATTTAGAGTACAGATTCAGGACGTTAGAAATGATAGATACGAACGGAAACCGCGCCGCGCAACAAACTAAGCCTGCAGCTAAGTCGAAATCTTTTCATGCATCAATAGAGAAGGAGAAAGAGAACAAGTCTAAGGCTAAACAAGAGTGTCCGATGTGCCATGAAGGTCATTATCTCAATCAGTGCAAGCGTTTTAGCCTTATAACACCTAAGGAAAGACAGGACTTTGTTCAAACGAGTAAATTATGCTTTAATTGCCTAGCACCAACTCATGCGGTAGTTAAGTGTCGTCAGTCATTCAGCTGTAAAAAATGTGGTAGAAGACATCACACGATGTTACACTTTGATAGAGAGAACCAAGAGACAGTCAGTAGCCGGGAGCAGGCAGCCGTAGTAACACCGAGTGAACCACAACAGGAGAGAGCGAGTACAACACAAGGTGCCACAAACATAACTGCTACATTTTCTAGAGGAGAGCTACAACCCAACAGCGTGCTACTTGCGACAGCTATGGTTAAGGTATTCCGTTCTAACGGTTTTAAACAAATAATCCGTGCTTTACTTGACCAAGGGTCACAGGCATCTTTTGTATCTGAATCAACTGTGGAACTATTAGGTCTTGTACGCAAACCAGTTAGTGGCTGGGTGTCAGGGCTGGGAGAGGGCCGTATGAGGATAAAAAACACGGTTTCACTTCGCTTGGAATCACGTCATAATCCTTCTAATTATATAGTAGTTAACGCTTATGTGTTGAATTCCTTAACGTCACTACTTCCTTCAACCAACGTCAATACTTGCAAATGGGTAGAAATAGACAATCTTCCTTTAGCTGATCCTACATACGCGACTCCAGGTAAGATCGACATTTTATTGGGTGCAGAGGTTTATAGCGAATTATTACTTGATGGCGTTATGAAGCATCCTGAATGTAATTTAATAGCACAAAATACAGTGTTTGGATGGATTTTGTCAGGAAGAATGTCAAGGGGATCTGGATCGTTAGCAAAGGATAATCTCATTAGCATGCACATACAGGTAAAGGAAGATGAATTGCTTAAAAGGTTTTGGGAGATGGAAGATGAACCTAATTTAATAAAGAAAGAGATGTCCAATAGCGAGAAAGTATGTGAGGATTTGTTTGACTTAACTACAGTTAGAGATAATGAAGGGAGATTTATAGTGAGATTACCTTTTGCAACGGACGACCCTAAGTGTCAATATGGTAATACAGAAGAAAGAGCTGTGAAGAGGTTACAATATTTAGAGAGAAAGCTATCGAAAGATTCAAGGTTGAGAGAAGAATATAATAAAGTTATGAGTGAGTACTTGAGTATGAATCATATGAGATTGGTTTCTGAAAGTGAGTTGCAGAAATCTACAGCGGTCTATCTTCCTCACCATGCTGTGGTGAGAGAAGATAAAGACACTACTAAAGTAAGAGTCGTCTTTGACGCTTCAAGCAAAGGTGACAACGGTGTGTCACTAAATGATGAGCTTCTTGTTGGACCTAGGTTACAACAAGATTTAAGACACATCTTGATGAGATGGCGTCATCATAAAATCTGTATCGTAGCCGATATTGTAAAAATGTATCGGATGGTGAGAGTGGCTGATGAGGACACAGATTTCCAGAGAGTTGTCTGGAGATTTAATCCATCGGAGCCAATAGAACGTTACAAATTGTTACGTTTAACGTTCGGTACAGCATGCGCGCCATATCTAGCTGTCAAGGTCTTGCACAGACTTGCTGAGTTAGAAAAGAATAAGCATCCATTAGCGGCAAGAATAACAAAACAATGCTATTATATGGATGATTTAATGACCGGGTCTGACACGGTTAATGAGGCAATTAAAATTTATGAGGAGATGAATGAGTTAATGAGGAGTGGTGGTTTCGAGTTACAGAAATGGAATAGTAACAATGAGAAGTTTTTAGAGCAGATTGGGAAAACTGAGTTGAGTGAAGGGCATTCAATTAAATTAAATGATCTAATCAAGGTGTTAGGTTTAAGTTGGAATAGGAAGAATGATAATTTTGAATACGTAGTACACTTACCCGAACCAAAAGAGTTGGTCACTAAAAGAGAAGTATTGTCAGAAGTAGCGAGATTGTATGATCCTTTAGGCTGGATTGCCCCAGTGGTAGTTAATGCTAAGATTTTAATTCAGAAATTGTGGAAATCTGGTCTTGGATGGGATGAGACTTTGACGTATGAATTACATGATGAGTGGCTAAAATACAGACAAGAGCTAGTAGGTTTAAAAAATCTTAAGATACCTAGGTGGATAAATTTTACACAAGGGTGCAAGAGAGAGCTACACGTATTTTCAGATTCTTCAAAATCAGCTTTTGGGGCAGCAGTTTACATGCGAGTCATTGATAGTTCAAGTAGAGTGCATGTCCATTTATTGTCCGCAAAGACTCGAGTTGCCCCAATCGTAAAAGAGATTTCTATACCCCGACTTGAATTGTGCGGCGCCACTTTAGCAGCCAAGCTTCTATATGAAGTATCACAAGTTCTGGAGATACCCAAGGAACATCTCTATGGATGGACCGACTCCACTATAGTGTTAGCATGGCTGAAGGGTGGCTCAAGTCGATGGACAACATTTGTGAGCAACAGAGTGTCCACTATATTAAATATTATGGACTACCACCAGTGGAGTCATGTCTCATCAGAGACAAACCCTGCGGACTGTGCTTCGCGTGGTCTGCAGCCGAAGGAGTTGAGTGAGCATACATTGTGGTGGCGAGGACCGCAGTGGTTGTTAGAACTTAAACTAAATACAGAGAGTAACCTGATTGAAGACACACACGAAGAGGAACGAATCCAGTCTTTAACAGTTTTATCCGACGTTGATGAAGAATGTGTTTGGTCAAAATATTCATCTTTAAATAAACTACTAAAAATTGTATCGTATTGTAGACGGGTTTTGAATTACAAATTAGAAAAAGTTAATAGACCTGAACTACCTAAATTTATCACACCAAGTGAAATGAACGAGACTTTATTAGCATGCATTAAACAAGTACAAGAGCGCGAGTTTTCATCGGAAATAAAACGGTTAAGGACTGGAGGATGCGTGCTTAAAAAGAGTAAATTACGATCTCTTTGTCCCTTTTTGGACCAAAATGGGATATTAAGAGTAAGTGGACGCATAGCCCAATCCGACGCGTGTTATGACACGAAGCATCCGATAATTATGCCTGGTAACCATCATTTTACCAAGGTTTTAATTGCGGATGCTCATGCTAAAACATTGCACGGTGGCCCACAGGCTATGTTAAACTTTCTTCGAACCAAGTACTGGATATTACGTGCTAAGGAACGGGTTAAAAAATATTTTAGAGAATGCACTATTTGTCTGAGATACTCCACAAGGAAGAGTACTCCTCTAATGGGCTTGCTTCCGGAGGCAAGATTGAAACCCAGTAAGCCATTCAAATCTACTGGTGTGGATTACTGTGGTCCTGTTTTTATCAGATTTTCACCAGGACGGGGAGCAAAGTCCTATAAAAGTTATATTTGCATATTCGTGTGTATGGTTACGCGAGCCGTCCATTTAGAGGCAGTAACCGACATGACTGCCAAAGGTTTCATTGCTGCTTTTAAGCGATTTACTGCTCGTAGAGGCCATTGTCAAGATTTATACAGCGACAATGGCACTAATTTTGTTGGCGCCGATAAGCAAATGCGAGATATGTTTAATAGGGCTCAATCTTCTCTTCCTGAAGAAATAGCAGAGATGCTTTCCTTAGAAAGAACCACCTGGCATTATATTCCTCCACACTCGCCAAACTTTGGCGGTTTGTGGGAATCCTCGGTACGCAGTACTAAGACCCATTTAAAAAAAGTAGTAGGAAATAGTACACTTACTTACGAAGAAATGTCGACTGTCCTGGCTCAGGTGGAGGCGTGTTTAAACTCAAGACCGATTTCCTTGTTAAGCGATGACCCAAATGACCCTCTGCCCTTGACACCAGGTCACTTCTTGGTAGGCGAGCCATTGGTAAATATTGCAGATGAGGATTACACTAATTGTAATATTAATGGTTTAGATAGATGGCGATTGACGCAGAAAATTGTAACAGATTTTTGGAATAGGTGGTATAAGGAATACCTAGTTAATTTAAATCTAAGATATAAATGGAACACCAACCGTGATGAACCAGAAATAGGCGATATTGTTGTATTAAAGGAAGACAATATACCTCCAGCTAAATGGTTGATTGGAAAGGTTATCAAAAAATACCCTGGACCTGATAATATAACACGAGTTGTATCTGTAAGGTCTAAAAACGGAGAATATAAACGTCCAGTGAGTAAAATTTGTATTTTAACAAAGTGAAATTTGTTTATTTTACCATTCGGTTATGTTGTAATCTAGAACATAAGTATAGTTAACTACCATCTATCTATATCTAATTTTATTATTGATTAAGTTTTTTTTTTGTTAATGTAGTTAAAGAACTATGTTCTTTGGCGGCCGGAATGTCCAAATAGATTTACGTTTTGTGTTATGAGCCTATAGATATAGCTATTCATACATATGTTTACAGTCCATTAGATTCTAGTTCAGTAGCGAATAAACCTGCATACTAAATACACGTTGTTTTCTTTAAAAAAAGTCAAGGCAAGCAAAGATCAACCTTATGCAATGAACAATAGGTATTTTTCATTCTAATGAAACCAGTTCTCGCACAAAACAAACTATGTAGATGTCGATGTAGTTGTCGTTGTAAATATAGCAAACCGGTTTACATAATCCTAGTTCTACTTTCATCATTCATTGCCAATATTTTTGATTTTGGCGTATAAAATAATTAATTAAGTATTCATGGCAGGATTGTTTTGGCATTCGAATGGGTATTTAAATTTTATACCCATTTTCAAGTATAAATTATACAAAATATCGATATTAATGAAAATTCCGACAGCAGTTTCGTTAATGAATGAATGCATTCATTAACGAAACTGCTGTCGGAATTTTTTAACATAGATCTACACACACACCTACGTTAGAAGATTATGAGAGTCTATTATACAGTACGTTTTAGAATAACTCAATAACTACTGTCTGAACTAAGTACTAGAAAGTGTTTGTAGTAGTTCAGACAGTGGTTAATGAGTTTTTCGAAAACGTCATGGGAAATGAATTATAAGTTAGGTACTAATCAGTACAATAGCTTATCTTTACTGACGTTCTCACTAGATAAATTTTAAGAATGTTTGCCACACTATCGTCAAACCAAAACATCAAACAAAAAATTTCCAGGCGAATTACACCTGTAAATGCGGCAACACTTTTTAGCCCCACCTACTTATATCAATGTCAAGGGCAAAGTCCTCAAAGCCAAAGGAAATTAAAAATCAAAATACGCTTCACAATTTGACAATTGACACTGACAATTACTTTCTTTCTGTCAGGAACCGGTAAGTTTCTTGAACTTGTACATGATACACGAAGATACAACTTTATTTTATTTTCATCAAGTTCTTTCATCATCACGTCATCACACATTTCTTTTCCAGAAGGAATTAAACCAAGGAAAGCTGTGAAATATTGAAAATGTCTGAAGAATCGCAAGTTCGTGCGTTCTACGCGGGCAAAAACTTTTTTATTACCGGCGGCACAGGTTTTGTTGGCTTATGCCTAATTGAGAAAATTTTACGATGCATGCCTGATGTTGGGAAGATTTACTTGCTAATGAGACCCAAAAAAGGTAAAGAAATAGCTGAGAGACTGCAGGAATTCCCGAAAAATTCGGTGAGTACGTTAGATAAGTTCTAGAAAACTTAAAAAATAATTGCCAGAATTCACTCATCTAAAAAACTATTTTTTTTTAGATGAGTGATTTCTGGCAATTATTTTTGTTCTTTTCTGCACTACAGCAAGCTGTCCTAGAACAATAGCCACTAAATTCAGACTAATAATACTGGAATAATAAAGGAATTATTAAGTTATTTATACCGTAATCTCTGTTGCAATGGTTATTAGTCAAGAATGTATACAGTATAAGTACAGATGGTTTATGTCCCATTACAAGTTAAATAAATTTAATCTATATTTTTTTATAGTTTGATTAGAAAGGATGTAACTATGTTTAGGAACTATTTAACTAGTTCTTCACATTAAAAAGTAATTTGGAAGACTGGCAACATACTTCATCACCACCTATTTAAATCTTTTAATTGGAGTTTAGGCGGGAAAATGTAAAGGGCATGTTGTCGATTTTATATTATTTTTCAAAACTTGAATTTCTTTGAAGTTTGATGTGTAATTATGGTGGATAATTAACCATTAAGTGTTCGTGAACGTGTGAGAGTGTAGACAAATGATATAAAATTGAAAATCGTCACTTTTTGGGTTCTTTCCTAAACTCCATGAAAGCCTCAATAAAGTTTCTACCGTTTTATTGGGGCAAAAACAACTAAAAAACTTATACTTGACACTGGCGAACACAGAAAGTGTGGTGCCATATTATAATCTCACGATGGGAAATATTACTTGATTACTCTAATACTTGACACTGGTAAATATACAAAAAGTGTGACACCATAATAAAAAAAAATTCTTTTAATTGTTAATAAATATTTTGACTGACCTTTATTGTTGTCCTTGTTTGTGTTTTAAATGAAAACATTCAGTAGGCACTAGTATGCCCTTAGTATATTAAAACAATGTAAATTTTGAAATGACAATGCAAGACAATTTAAAAAATTATTAACCATTTTGTTTTCAGGTATTTGAGAAACTTCTAGAAAGCCAATCTACAGACATTTTCCAGAAACTAATACCCATTGCTGGAGATGTAGGTGAAGAGAACCTCGGCATCAGTCCTGAAGACCGGAAGACTTTGGTTGACAACATTGATGTGGTCATCCACTCAGCTGCTACTCTTGACTTCCAGGAGAGTTTGAGGCCTACCGTCAATATTAACTTGCTTGGGACCAGGCGAATCATGGAGCTATGTAAAGAAGCTAAGAACTTGAAGGTAAGGAATTGAAAAATGATTATTTTATATTACAGTGCATTAGTCTCTCTTAACTTAAAAAGACCACATGTGGGGAAGAGTTAAATATTGTTCATCACTGCTATTCAGATGAGCATTTCGTAAGAGGTGAGAAAATATCTGACTTGCTCAGTTGTAGAACCTCTTCGGCTGATTTCTGGCATCCACCTTTATGTTGGATTCTGTTGTCAAGCACACAACAGAAACTTACTTTTCTCAGTATCTCTTAAGTTTGGATTTGTGCACTGATATTATTCCTATTATATTTTACCTGCCTGCTTAGTTTTTACTGCCTCATTAGCCAAGTGGTCCGGAGCAGGACTGCTATGCTAGAGGTCCTGGGTTCGATTCCCAGGTCGAGCAAAGTGTTATTGGGTTTTTTCTATGAAATTCCCAGTAGCATCTCGGAGTTAGGAATTTGTGCCCGGTTAATGGCAATAGGCTCGCCCTAAGTACGCCTCTGCCTAGGCTTGATGGTATGTAATGTATGTATATTTTACCTAAAAATATTCTGGTTCGCATTTATATCCTGCCTGTCCCTTCTGAAAACAGCTATGATAGTATGTTATAGAATAAAATTTTTATAGAACCTATATAATCAAAAGTTTAAAGAACAACCTATCTATTTCCTATCTATCCAGGTCATGGTACATGTGTCATCAGCCTATGTAAACTCGTTCCTGACTGAAGCTCATGAGAAGGTTTATGAGGCTCCAGAGGATGCCGAGAAGGTGATATCCTTGGTGCAAACCTTGAATGACGAGGCTCTGCTCGAGGTTGAGCCAAGGTGAGTGAAATAGACTTGTTATTTAATATAGGCCCAAACATATTAAAAGGCCGGCAACACACTTGCGACTCCCCTGTTGTTAAAGCTGTCCTTGTGCGGTGGTCATCGCTTACCATCAGGCGATTTGTCTGCTCGTTTGGCCCCCTATCACATAAAAACACTAAGTTAACCCCAGTTTAAAATAAGTTTTAGAGGCAATATTGTAATTTTAGGGTGGATGGGGTCTAATTTGAAAGGGAGGGGAGAAAGCGGTAAGGTTATTGTTGCTAGAGATGGTTAGGAACTCCTAACCTTCACACACGAACACTGAAGTCCATTTAGATAAAGTCGCGGCCAGAAGCTAGTTGTTGTATATAAGCTCACATTTGCCTTGTCTGTAGCAGAGATGTTGTATTTTATTAGCTTCCAAGAGGCCTTACAAATAATTGTATGTTTTACAGACTCCTGAAGAGTCACCCCAACACATACACATTCACCAAGCATTTAGCTGAGCATGAGGTGATCAAATGTGCTGATCTATTTCCATGCACCATTGTCAGACCTACCATGAGTAAGTACATTTATTTTATTATTTATTATTATTTTATTTAACACTTTATTAACATATAACATAACATACCATCACACCTGTATTCCCCGAAGGGTTAGGCAGAGGCGTACTACCAATGTACACCCACAGTTCGCCGGTATGTTTAGGCCCCATGTAATTGGGGTAAACCCATGTAAATGGCAATAGGCGAACATATTGCCATTCACCGGGCAAAAATTCCAAATTCCGAGCTATATGGGACCTAGGTCCCATGTAATAGGGGGCCATTAACCGGGCACAAATTACTGGATAAGATAAGATAGTAAGGGTTTATTTCAGTGTTATAAATTGGAAAAATAATATACGCCACGACGGCGTATATTACTGGCGTAGCGGCTGAGCGATTGCTTTCTGCGACAGGTGTTGTGGGTTCGAACCCCACACGGAGCAAATATTTGTATGATATACAGGTAGTTGTTCCGGGTCTGGGTGTTTGTGTATGTGAGAATTTGTGTTTCTCTTCTGAATCCACTAAGAATGGATTAGAGATTTCGTGCAAAATACTTCACAGACTTACGCTAGAGGTCCTGGATATGATTCCCAGGTCGAGCAAAGTGTTATTCTATGAAATTCTCAATAGCTGTTCGTATTTTGGAAGTTCCTCCTATTACACGGGGCCTAAACATACTACTGCCGGGGCCTAAACTACTGGTGAACTGTGGGGGTACATTAGTATGCATCTGCCTAACCCTTCGGGGAATACAGGCGTGATGTTATGTCATATTTATCATAGATTTACCATTGCATTGATATTTCAGTTGTGGCATCATGGAAGGAACCGCTGCCAGGTTGGACCTGCTCGAAAGTGGGTCCCCAAGGCTTTCTAATGGGTGCTGCGAAAGGTAAGAACAGAAAAATTTACTTGTATGTGTTTTTAAAAGATCGATTTACAAAAATGAAATGCTTTTATCCTTCCTGCTGTTTGCTTGAACGCGCTAATCTCAGGAACTACTGGTCCGATTTGAAAAATTATTTCAGTGTTAGATAGCCCATGTATTAAGGAAGGCTATAGGCTATACATATATCATCACGCAACGCGGACGAAGTCGCGGGCAGAAGCTAGTATATATATAAAAGAAAGTCGTGTTAGTTACACTATTTATAACTTAAGAACGGCTGAACCGATTTGGCTGAAATTTGGTGGAGAGGTAGCTTAGAACTTTTTATCCCGTTCCCGGGATGTGATGACAGACCGAATTCCACGGGGGCGAAGCCGCGGGCAGAAGCTAGTTTCTAATAATTTAAGAGCTCAGCTCTTGTCGGTGGAGCAAACTCCACTGTTCTCTATCTTCTGCTTTCCGTTTTACCTATATACTTCGACTTTTAATTGTATTCAGTAACTTGACAGTTGAAGGGTTACCAGTTTTTGACAAAAAAAAAAATAGTGAGGTGGTCAACGAAATTGAATAAACTTAAATAATTTACATGAACAAACTTTTTATGTATATTGAATAGCTAGTCTTCAAAACACAATATAAACTATTAAAAATAGTAGAATTTGTTTCTCAGTAGTAAGTTAATCTATAAAATGTCAAAAATTACAAAATAAAAAAAAAGTTAAATTAAGTATATGTTTTTTTTTATTTTTGGTTGGTTTTTATTAGAAGAAAATAGAAAAGGAAATTACTTTGATTAATTATTCTTACATTGTAAATCTTATTTACGATTTTTTAGTTTAATTTTATATTAAACCATTTTTATCAATCAATCTATACGCAAAATCATTCACTACCCCAACACTATTAGTTGTAGTGTGGTATCATTATTTCTCTTCGAACGATAACTCTTTTTAACGATACTGTCTGATGTCAAATTACTGGATTAACGAGACTGTCTGATGTCAAATTACTGGGTTAACGAGACTGTCTGATGTAATTTTACCGGGTAATTACAGTCTGTACTTGAATTTGACGACTATTGGCCTGCATTACTGGACTAGATGAAGATTATTTTTGGGGTAATTTTAAAATGAAGAAATGCGTTGAAAACCATGTGGCATGTATCTTAAGAGTTAAAGTTTTTTTTTGTAATGTACGTAGATAGAGGATAATGGGGTGAAGGGAACAATTATGCAATCGTTTATAACGTAACATTTGTAGATGTTTTGATTGGCCACACAAACAATGTAGTTACCGGTACTAAATATGAGGATTTGTAACGTATGCGTGAACACATTTTATAGATGAAATCCGCTCTTATTTCAGGCGTAGTACGTCGCTTGCCGTTGGCTAAAGAAAAAGTGGCCGATTATATACCAGTGGATGTGGTCGTGAATGAGTTACTTGTAGCTGGGTGGGAGGCTGCTAAATCCAAGTAAGTGTTACAATATGAAAAGCAAGTAGTTAGCGTGGAGACTCGTTTATCCGGGCCTCAGTCATACAGGCCTCACAGAAAATTGGCGTGAATCAACGCTTGCGTTGTGTTTCGCCGAGTGAGTGAGGATACAGGAGGCCAAAACCCTTTTAAAACGCGGGCAACGCACTTGTGATTCCTCTGGTGTTGCGGGTGTCCATGGGCGGCGGTTATCGCTTACCATCAGGTGATCCGTCTGCTCGTTTGCCTCCCCCTATAATATGAGAAAGATAATATGAATCTTGTTATTTTTCAGTTCTGGGTTGACAGTGTATCACTGTTCTTCATCCACATGCAGGCCATTCACATGGATAATTTTGGATAATATCGTCAACGGTATGCTGCATAAATATCCTCTGAAGAGTGCCGTCTGGTGAGTACAGACCTTTAAAGAATATTGAGAAAGAAACAATAGTCGACAGTAGATTTGTATTTTGGCCAAGTCTTCGCCTCATACTTCTTACTCCTACCGTTTAGTGCATCTACCGTGATCGTCTCTGCCCCCCCCTAAGGTCGTCTGGTAGAAAATACCTAAGGTATTAAGACCGCCTTTGTACACATTTATGTAGGGAATGTTGGGTAAGTAATATTGATAAACTTGATTCTTCAAATCAAGTTAGTTAGTTTAACGTGGGAGAGCCACGCTTCGGCACGAATGCGCCGGCTCGACCGGAGTGATACCACGGCCTCACATAAAACCGGCGTGAAGCAGCACTTGCGTTGTGTTTCGCCGAGTGAGGTTACCGGAGGCCCAAACACTTTTAAAAGGCCGGCAACGCACTCGTGACTCCTCTGGTAAGCGGTTATCGCTTACCATCAGGTGATCCGTCTGCTAGTTTGCCCCCCCTATCCCATAAAAAAAAATGTTGGGGAATATTTTAAGTTACGTTCAGAAACTTAAAAAAGAGATCAATATTCGTAAGTAGAGGATTTATAATATTTTTTCAGGTACCCTCACTTGAAGTTTATGCCTTCACTTCTAATGTTCCGCATATCAGCAATATTTGTGCACTTTTTCCCGGCCCTACTCCTGGATTTGATGCTTCGAGTCACTGGGGGAAGACCTATGTAAGTACAATTTTATTGTTGAAGTCAAAATCTCCGAAACTGTCCAATTTTTAGGGTAAAAATGGGACCCTACTTCGCTGTCTGTCTGTCACCAGTCTCAGCCAGCTGTATCTCAAGAACCGCGATAGCTAGACAATTGAAATTTTCACAAATTATGTATTTCTGTTGCCGCTGTAACAACAAATCCTAAAAAAGCCGGCCAAGTGCAGGTCGGACTCGATAATGGTACGGAACCCATTGTGCGAGAGTCCGACTCGCACTTGGCCGGTTTTTTACTTTATATAAGTAATAGCTGTTATGTGTTAAGATTCTTGGATTCTTCTTTTGCTTCGTCCACAATTGTATATCTTTTCATACACGTGCAGGTTGCGAGTTACGCATTTGACAACTTTGAAGGACCTGCTCAATAAGGTAGGTGATTAATTCAGGCTGCAAAAAAAAATTAAAACTGTTTTCAATTTTTTTTTAGCCTGAATTAATAACCTATCTCTCCTTTAAACTCCATAAAATACGAGAGTCAAATACGGGACCTCTTACCGCAGTTGCAGTGAGGCAGTCTAAAATCTCAAAAAAATAAAATTTGAGATGATTTGTCTGTTTGTAATATTAAAATAACCGCTTTTTACTAAGTGCATTTGGATACACACGGTACATAATATCGAAATTTTATTTTTTCAATTATTGTCTGTCTGGTCGATCCGGCTAATCTCTGAAATGGCTGGACCGATTTTGACGGGACTTTCACTGACAGATAGCTGATGTAACAAGGAGTAACTAAGGCTACTTTTTTTAAATACCACGGGGACGAAGTCGCGGGTAAAAAATATAAATGTTAATGGAAGAAAAATTTGGTCTCAGGCAGGGCTCGAACCTGCGTCCTTTCGGTTAAGTACACCGTACGCTTAAGTTAACTAAGTTACCGAGATCTCGGTACAAAGTTACTAACTTGTATAATTATGTATTATGTTTCAGACTTATCCGTCTCCACAAGAATGTATGGAACTCACTCAATCGTTTGGAGCGGTTCATCTTCACTGAATGGAAGTTCCACAATCCTAACACCTTAGAACTGGGCAAGAAACTGAATACCGCTGACAAACAACTGTTCTATATTGATATATCTACACTAGACGTGAGTATGGCAACACTATGTCAGATTAGGTATTATATTAACTCTCTCATTAGCCTAGTGGTCCTGAGCGCGACTGACATGAAATGAGATGATATTTATTTCTGTAAGTAAATCTTTATAGACACTTTTAGAAGTCAATGGTTTGTTTTTATTATAGCTAGATGGCTTCGGCATTTCCTAACTGACGACCTCTGAGAATAAACACTGAAACAAACTCAGAGAATCATGGTCTCTTTTAAAGTCCAGACATAAAATAATGCAAATAATGTGAGTGGGACAATGCAGGGTAATGTCTGAAATGGCCTTTTGAGGAAAGAACCACAGCAGCTTTGAGTAGACCAGCCCTAACTGACGGCAAGCATGCATCAGTCATCGTGTAGCTCAACCATCAACTGCTACGCTTATAATACTCAAACTAAATTACTGCTACGCTAGAGGTCCTGGGATCGATTCCCAGGTCGGGAGTGTAATTGAGTTTTTCTATAAAATTCTCAGTAGTAGCTCGAAGTTCGAGGTTAATGGAAATAGGCTCGCTCCTTATTACATGGGACCTAAACATACGGGCGAACTGTGGGTGTAAATTAGTACGCCTCTGCCTAACCCTTCGGGGAGTACTATATTTCTATGTTTTTCCAGTGGGTAGAATATTTCAAGACGCTGCATTTAGGCGTCAGACGGTACTTGAACCGTGAGAAGGAATCAACGCTACCTGCCGCCCGGAATAAGGATATGGTGTAAGTATTTTATACTTAACTAGCGGACCCGACAGACGTTGTCCTGTATGATATACCAAGCGATTAGGATATTAAACAAAGTAACTATTGTAATAAAAAAATAATATAAATATGTGTATGTTAATAATGTATGGGATGGTGGGATGGGCGTGGTTACCCCGAAACAAAGTTAGGATGATTCTAATACTATGGGGCTCCAAAATAGAATATAAATAACAAGATAAAATGAAATTCGGGCGCCAGGAGCTCACCACAAAAAAAATGCTACCGGAAGCTAACTATGGTGGATATTAGACTTTTAATCTGCCGGTGGGAGGATTACAATAAAAAAAGACAACATACTCTTTTGCCTATCTTTTATTTCCCGTAGGTTGCATACAATTTTAGAAAAATACTTATGATTAAAACTATAGATCCACAAACTTATATTTTAATGGTTGGTAATTATTTGGTCATTATTGCATCTGAACTGTGGAAATGTAATTTAGGCTACATACCCGATCTGCATACTAGATAATTTTAAGTTAAATTAGATTTAAATACATGGAACGGCTGCCATCCCGGCCAGGCGCGATGCGGCACGATCCAAGATTTTGAGGTTAAGGAAGTTTAAATTTAGAAGAATTGAAATTTTATATTAAATATAAAAAAAAAACGCCGAGGCTGCAACAAAATAAGCCTGGATTAGAAAAGGGGACGTAACGAGCACATGACGTCGAAACGTGGTTACGTTTAACAAAATTACTTACCGTTTTTTTCAACAAACAAATATCATTCTTCGCCAACGGGCGAGAATTAGCTGTAGATTAGCCTGGAACAATAGCGAAAGCTGATTGTAGCCAAATCGAACAAGATTCAAACCAGAGTAAGTGCCATGAACAAGTGCTAATAAAATCTTCGACTTACCAACAAAATATGGGTCCATAACATTAGACTTGAGCCATTAGGCTTTGCAAAACAATTTAAAGAAACATTATAGTGGAAATGGCACGAAATTAGGCCAGATTTAATTTTTTTTAAAAATTATTGATAAAACGTTCAGTGCATGGTTAATGTTCGTCGTAGGGTGAAGATGTCAATTTTTGACAGCTCGCAGATGACGTTTAAATTTTTTAAAAGTGCTGGCAACATTCCATGACCAAGGGTATCGGCGAAATGATCTATGTCAAAACAACGATTTATTACGGTTTTATTAAAAACAAACTAATACCATGTAACGTGCTAAAAAGACTCGTTACATTACATCCCTCCCCGAAAATAAAAGAAAGGAACTTTCTTTTATGCACTAAGGCAAAGAAAAGAATCAACAAGAGAGAAAAACTGAAATATAAATTTCAAAATAAACAAATAGTATCAAAATACTATTTCACCATCAACAAACTAAATATATCCTACAAGATTGGAATATAAAAAAAAACAAACTCCCAAACATCTAACAACATCGAGTTCAGTTAGGCACCACCGCCGCTGACTAACAAATAACTTCTACCGCTGTGAGTACAGTTAGGCACCATCGCCACTGACTATCAATAACATCTTTCTCCGTGAGTACAGTTAGGCACCATCGCCACTGACTAACTATCTATGACAACTATCATCTCTGTGAGTACAGTTAGGCACCTTCGCCACTGACTACCGACGTCCCACAATGCAAAACCCCCATCTTGTATACCATATACAAGACCTGAACCATTCACAGCAACAAAAATGTGACGTGAACAATTCACCAAAAAAAGAATTGATGAATGTTGTGATTGGCTCAACACCACCAAACTTCCAAGCACAAGCATCCTCAAAAAGGCAGCTACAGCAAAGCAACTGTAAAAAAAAAAAATTCATATTGTGATCGGCACAACACAACCGAACTCCCGAACACAATAGAATAAAAGGTATAACAAATACTTGCATATTGTGATCGGCACAACACCACCGAACTTCCGAACACAATATCAAAAGTAAGAACAAAAAATATGCATAATTGTGATCGGCATAACACCACCGAACTCCCGAGCACAATAGCATAAAAGGTATAACAAATACTTGCATATTGTGATCGGCACAACACCACCGAACTTCCGAACACAATATCAAAAGTAAGAACAAAAAATATGCATAATTGTGGTCGGCATAACACCACCGAACTCCCGAGCACAATAGCATAAAAGGTATAACAAATACTTGCATATTGTGATCGGCACAACACCACCGAACTCCCGAGCACAATAGCAAAAAATAGGAAATCAAGGAAAAAATACAATCCAAGACCCGTATAAAAATGTCAGGTATCCTACAACAAAGGCGGTAGAATAACCCAAAACAAAAGAGGAAAATATGAGGACGTCTCCTCAGAGTCAAGTCCGAGTTGAAATATCAATATAAGTCACATCCGAGAAACTATGAAATATATTTAAACTAAAATTCTACAATTTAGAATTAACAACTAAAATATGTTAGCTTAAAATCGGTACTTATTTAATTAAGAGAAATAGTAAGATTTTATGTTAACTTGAACAATGGAAGATTATTAAATCTTAAAAAGAAGTGTTAAGATTTTAATCTGAAGAAGATTAAAAATATGAGAAGATAATATAATAATACAATATTATCTAACTTAACAAACAAACAAAAAATATTTAAGATCTTTTGATGTAGAAAATATAAATATGTGTGGGTGGAAGAAGCAAATTGAAATATTAACTAAAATGACCTAAGTTAAACTTTAGCAAGTTCAGACTTGAAATCAATAAATTGATATGAAGTTTTCTAACATACATCATCACACAAAGGGCAATATAATCATTCATTCATCACTCTAACATATGCCCGCTTCAAACAATGTCATCAAAGTCAAGACCAAAACATGAGAACCAAAAATTAATTAAAATTTAATTATATCTTTAACATGATAACGACCTACTGAACCTTTATTTAAATCTTTTAATACATAAACATTATTAGAAACTTTTTCTATAATTTCACATTTAATAAACTTAGGAGCAAGTTTTGCCGAAAAATAAGCAGGAGCATGAGATTGAACAAAACTTCTCCTCCACACTACATCACCCACATCAAAAGAAATGACCCTACGACTTTTGTTATAATAAGTCGCATTACGCTTATAAGCTTTTAATAAATAAGCTTGAACTTTCACATAAATATCACTAAGTGAATTAAGAGAAGTAGCAAAAATATTTCTATCGCCAACTTCAAGTTGATTTAAGTTATCAATAGAATTACTAAAATGGTGTAAAGAAGCATCAAAAATAAGTTCTCTACCAAACATAAGAAAATTTGGTGTAAAATCTGTAGCAAGATTCACACTATTATTCAAAGCTAATTGAACATGAGGTAAAAATTTAGACCAAGTTCTATGATCATCTCTCACAAAACAAGAAATGCAAGTTTCAACCGTTTTATTATAACGTTCTACAGGATTGTTTTGAGGTGTGTATAAAGTATTATAAAATATTTTAGTTATATTAAAACTTTTCAAGAAATCTACAAAGTGTTTTGAAGTAAATTGTGTTCCATTATCACAAACTATAATTTTAGGACAACCAAACTTAAGAAATATTTCCTTTTCAAAGAGTTTACAAATGATTTTAGTAGTAGCAATAATCATGGGAAATATCCAGCAATATTTTGTAAAAACATCAACTACTTGAAACTGCATTGGATTTCACAAATGGTTTTTCAGACATAATGGAATCTTTAAGAGGTTTTCTATTGACAACAACTTCAAGTTCTTTTGCAAGATCAAGAAATTGTTTAACTGAATCAATATTTCTACTAAAAATAAATGGTGTATATAAAGGTAACATGTTATGTTTAATAATATTAACTAAAACT
Source organism: Acronicta leporina (assembly GCA_947256265.1). Taxonomy (NCBI): domain Eukaryota; kingdom Metazoa; phylum Arthropoda; class Insecta; order Lepidoptera; family Noctuidae; genus Acronicta; species Acronicta leporina. The sequence continues at coordinate 3,680,105 of OX366540.1, read as the reverse complement.
GTATCAAATAATGGAGAAGAAAGACGACTAGCCATGTCCATAATATCTGTAATAAAATCTGGAAGAGATTCAGAAAGTTTTTGTTTCCTTGTGCGAAGGTCATATTCCAAAAAGTAATCAAAATGAGGTTTATCAAAACGCTTTAATAATGCAAGCTTGAGCTCATGCCAAGAAGCAATACGAATTCGAACTGTGCGAAACCATTTAAGAGCAATACCGCTAAGCAAGTCAGAAAAAGATCCTACTAACAAAATTTCATTAAAATTCTTATATAAAAAATACTCCTCAACTTGAGTTATAAATTCTCTAACACACGACTTTCCATCAAAATTAATCTTACTCTTTTTCAAATCTGGCAATTTAGTAAAAGAAGGTAAATTTTTCTTAATGTGTTCATTAACAAAAGCATTCATAGAATTAAAAGAAGGTAAAGCATTTGTAGCCAAAGCAGAAGAAGAATGTGCAATTTGAGCATTATGATCAAAAGGATCATGCACCTCGGTCAAATCGATCATATTTTGAATTATACCAGCAGCATTAACATTAGTTTCTTCAACATTAGTCTGTTTATCCTCAGACAAAGAAAGTGGAGGAAACTGAACTTCTTTATCCATGATGAATAGCAAGTAAAAGTATAAAAATGCAAAGCAAAACTAAAAGTTTCAAACAAGTTACTAAAATAATTTCAAAAAAGGTTATGTGAAATTTAAGTTAAAAGTAAAGTTGTTGTTGAAGTTAAATGAAGTTTTTCAAAAGTATAGTAAAAGTTTTTTTAAAACTGAAAAGATGCAATAATAACTTACAAGTTTCAATCTTAATTATTATGAAAACAATGTTTACTTAATGTAATTAAATTAGGTTATGAAAAGTTACACCTCAATTATGTTTACATGTTTTGTAAAATAACAAAAACGGTTTACACAATACAATTATGTTGGTTTTGCTAAAGAGAAAAACAAAAACATATGCTGTAATAGCATATAGTAATAAACAAAATACAATAAAGTTCAATAGCTATACTGTTTACAAGATTACATTAAAGTTGTAAATTAAAGTTATTTACTATAAAAGTTTCAAAGTAACAAACAAAATGGTTTGTAAACAATATAATAACAAAATATTAGATGCAATAATGTACCAAAACAAGTAACAATACTAGGCAAACCTACTTCATGTCCCTGTTCGGGCGCCAAATTGTAATAAAAAAATAATATAAATATGTGTATGTTAATAATGTATGGGATGGTGGGATGGGCGTGGTTACCCCGAAACAAAGTTAGGATGATTCTAATACTATGGGGCTCCAAAATAGAATATAAATAACAAGATAAAATGAAATTCGGGCGCCAGGAGCTCACCACAAAAAAAATGCTACCGGAAGCTAACTATGGTGGATATTAGACTTTTAATCTGCCGGTGGGAGGATTACAATAAAAAAAGACAACATACTCTTTTGCCTATCTTTTATTTCCCGTAGGTTGCATACAATTTTAGAAAAATACTTATGATTAAAACTATAGATCCACAAACTTATATTTTAATGGTTGGTAATTATTTGGTCATTATTGCATCTGAACTGTGGAAATGTAATTTAGGCTACATACCCGATCTGCATACTAGATAATTTTAAGTTAAATTAGATTTAAATACATGGAACGGCTGCCATCCCGGCCAGGCGCGATGCGGCACGATCCAAGATTTTGAGGTTAAGGAAGTTTAAATTTAGAAGAATTGAAATTTTATATTAAATATAAAAAAAAAACGCCGAGGCTGCAACAAAATAAGCCTGGATTAGAAAAGGGGACGTAACGAGCACATGACGTCGAAACGTGGTTACGTTTAACAAAATTACTTACCGTTTTTTTCAACAAACAAATATCATTCTTCGCCAACGGGCGAGAATTAGCTGTAGATTAGCCTGGAACAATAGCGAAAGCTGATTGTAGCCAAATCGAACAAGATTCAAACCAGAGTAAGTGCCATGAACAAGTGCTAATAAAATCTTCGACTTACCAACAAAATATGGGTCCATAACATTAGACTTGAGCCATTAGGCTTTGCAAAACAATTTAAAGAAACATTATAGTGGAAATGGCACGAAATTAGGCCAGATTTAATTTTTTTTAAAAATTATTGATAAAACGTTCAGTGCATGGTTAATGTTCGTCGTAGGGTGAAGATGTCAATTTTTGACAGCTCGCAGATGACGTTTAAATTTTTTAAAAGTGCTGGCAACATTCCATGACCAAGGGTATCGGCGAAATGATCTATGTCAAAACAACGATTTATTACGGTTTTATTAAAAACAAACTAATACCATGTAACGTGCTAAAAAGACTCGTTACACTATTCAGCAGTTTACTTGCAGTATAGATAAATAATCTAGATACCGACTGCAGCGCCATCTGCCGGGCTTATTTGTGAATCTAAACCATCCTCGAATCCACTTGAACACACACAAAAAAATCATTAAAATCGGTCCAGCCGTTTAGGAGGAGTTCACTGTCAACACACGTACAGAAGAATTATATAATATAAAGACTAGCCCGCACCTGGAAAACGCAGTGTGGAACGACTTCCAGTGGGATAGATGGCCTGGTGAAGGTCGCTGGGAGTCGTTGGATGCAGACGGCTTAAAACCGGTCCTTGTGGACGCCTTTTGGCTGATATTATGATGATAGCTAGCCTGAAACTACGTGTGCGTGGTCTTCAGTATTGGATTCAATCTGCATAAAAGTTCCAATGTGTTAGTCCCGGTTATAGACTATCGGTGTGCTAAACTTCATACAAATCCGTTCAGATGTTTTTACGTGATTGAGTAACAAATATACAAACTTTTATATATCTTTTGGAGAATACAGGCCTAATGATTATGTAAAGTATGTTTGTGCAGGTAACATCACTATGGCAATAAGCTCGCCCCTATTACAGAGGACCTAAACATACGGTGTACACTAGCACGCCTCTACCCTTCACCCTTCGGGGAATACACTCTATGTCAGTATATGTTGTCTTTACGGCACTATATATATATAATATATATTTTTTCATTTCAGTCTCCTAGTGTTTCACGTGATCTGGCAGCTTCTGGTGTTAGGTCTGCTGTGGTACCTGTTCGCGTGCCTCACAGGGTTCACACTGGCCCAGTGTGCCTGGATAGCCCCTATTATTTACATACTGCTTGGCTACCTGTAATTTAAAAACCAAAATCTAAAGGTCTCGGGATTTGATGTGTATTTTGAGATGATTTTAAATACTTTTTAATATTCTTCTACAAGTTGCTAATTTATATTTCTAAAGCAAATGATTAAAAAAAAACATTTTTTTAAAGATTGTTGTGAATATTGTGTTGGTTGTACACCTCTGCACACCCCTTCGGGGAATGCAGTAGTGATGGTTGGGAATCTCTAGAATTAAGTAATAATCTTTGTATAAGATCTAAAAATAAGAATATAGTATTTTTTTGATAATTACTGTTGAGTATTCTTTAAATAATAAGTATTGGTATTTTTGTAAACCTTTTGGAATTACTTTTGTAAGGGAAACAGTGATTGTCTTGTATTTGTTGTATTACCAAATAAATATTATTTGGTTATTTTAATGAAGGAAAGATTCGATAGACGGGCTGCCCACCCGCCCAGTCGAAATTAGGCTTCACATTTTGAATTTCGACCTGGCGAGTGGGCCTCGCGGTAGCTTAGCGGTGAAAGCGTCTGGTGTATCTAACCAGGAGTTCCAGTTCGAATCCTGCCTGCAAGTCGAATTTAGTCCTTCACTAAAATAACTTTATAATCTGAGCATGGAAAATGCAAATAAAAATTACAAAAAGATAAGTATTATTTTTTTAAATACCTAGTATGTGAGGTTGACAATATATTTTACATTCCCAATTCACATACCTGATTTTATGATAAATATTTCGAAAGTGTTATACTTACATAATATATTATGTAGATATGACTTACAACCTTTTTTTACTGATGCGATATAAAATCAATATTTTTGAAACTATTTATACCTTCTAATTGGTGCGATGTAAAATGTAAGCTATAATAAACATTTCGTTATTTATTTATTTCTTGTTTTAATATAAAACTAGCTTTTGCCTGCGGCTTCGCTCACCTGAAGCTAAAGTACGATACCAAAAATAATTCAAAAAAACAGTGATGATCTCTTCTTTGTATGGGTCTCTATACATCAGAGAGGTCAAGCTGTATCTCTGGATCTGTTCAATTAATTGAGATAAGAAGTTCATCAGTTTTTAAGTTGGAGCATATACTTTCTATCAGTGATAACAAAATCAATATCTATTCAGAGGTTTTTGCTCCAACCTGTAACAAACAGCTTTTTTTCAATTTTATAATAGTAGAGAAGAAGAAGATAAGAGATCTATTTTAAAAAGAGAAAAAAAAACATTTATTTGAAACCATAGAATCTAGAATAGTATTTGAATTTTGCGCCTCGAAACGGAGATTTGGCAGCAATTCGGAGTCTGAAATAACTCCCTCCCCATTGATTCAGATACAAAAAGGTTTTTACAAATGAGGGTGAATAAAACAGAAAATTGGGTATACTACCTTATTTTTATTTTTTACAATACATATTAGCATAGTCACTCAACATTTTCATATTCCAATCTTATTTTTTAATACTACATAGTTTTACAATATAATTTTGTGACTGAACCTCACAATTGAACATGTAGAGGCAGATGGAGTAGAAAGTGAATGGAATTCACAACGCTATTTCATACAGATTTAAGCATCATTTTAGGTTACAAACGATGTCGCGAAATCTTTATAGCATTTTAAACTTTATCTCCATGGCGTAACGAGCAAATTACATGTGACCAAAAACTTTCAACGAATTTTCATGCATACCGCAAGTGCCGGCGACGTCTAGGAAATCCAAGAATGTGATGGGCATAAAGTTCAAAATGCTATGTACAACTCCAAAAATGTTTCCATTCTGAGGTTATATTGCAGCGAGGATTTTCAAACTCATCACCTAAGAGGCTGCCAAAGTAGGTATTATCTGTAGTGACTTAAGGTTCAATTCACATTGCTAGGCAACGGCCGATAGTTTTGTTTAGCTCTGCAAGCAGTGGCGTAGTGTTCGCGACGCCCGCAACCATTTCTAGCCTCTCAAGCAATACTATCTAATATAGCTATAAAGATAAAGTTTAAAATGCTGCGGATATGTAGACACAGTAAGTGCTCGCCGCGTCCTTGCCTTGAATCATGTGAATTGGCTATTTGACAGTTGGTACGATAATAAATGAAATATGTTTGCTATGGTAGTTTAAAGGTTAAAAATAATTATACAATACATATTTGGTATGAAAATAAATTTGAAATATTTTTATTTTTGAAAAATAAAATGAGTTTTTTTATCTATGGATTACAAGATGCGAAACGCGGGCGGCCATGATTGAATTTCGTATGACATCATACCACACAAAACAAAACAATTTTTGATAGCGCCGTGTGTCTTTTTTTAAAATTAACACAGAAATATTTCGATTTGTTCTTGTGAGAGGTTTCAGGCGAAATGGAATCAGGATATATTAAAGCCGATAGTGCAAATCTGCCTAAAGTAGATTCATTTATGGTCGCAAATTTCTTTTTTAATCCTAACTTTTACTCTGCTGAGTTTCGGAATGTGAAAACTTCATTGTAAGTACCGAAATGAACAAGGTATTGATATACAATAATTTAAATTAGGTCAAATAGTGAAAATTTTATGAAATGATTTGAAATTACTAGAAGGTTATGTTTATAATTTTAGATCTTCGCGACAGTCTTATGGTGACGACACTATTGGATATGTCCAGTTAAAGAGGGAGGGAAATTTGTGTATGGTAAAATGCAAAATTCTCTGTATTTACCATTCTAGTAAAAAAACTTTAAACTTTTCATTCAAAATACGCTTATAAAAAGCTTTGTGGTCACTCGTGGTTATGTTAGCTTTTTGTTTATTGAGTTATGACGTCACAGAAGGAAAATGTCACTTGACCGGCTGTTTTCGCGCGAATTTAAAATGAATGGATATAAAATATTGCTTTTTCCTAATAAATAACTTATTTTCGAAAAGAAAACAATTTTAATAGGTATATAATAAGCCTACGTAAATAATATAATATATTTCCGAAAACTGTCAAATAGCCAATTGAGCCTTATTGACTACATTTTAGAGTCGTATTAGTAGAGACCCCATGGACAATAAGAAACAGCTGTTCACACTTATCCTCCTTCTTATACAAAACTATTTTCCTTTTTATACAAAAAGGTTCTAAAAGGCAAAATGATGGACCGTTTACTATTAGTTTGGACGACAATAATACGACAAATCGCATTTACAAGCACACGTATACCTGCGACTATTAATACTAAATCATAAGAGCCGCTTCTCCGACTAATCGCGGCGATTGTCGCATTGTCTATCAAAAAGTATTTTGTCTTTTCCAAAGCGTATTTCTTATATAATTATATCTAATGTTATAAAAGCCCGTAATACCAGTGTATAGTTGTAAAAATAAATTATAAACAAATTTGTTGTGATAATGTTTTTAATTCCATACCTACCCAAATAAATCTCTCACTCAGAATCTATACTATAATAAAATCGTAAAAAAAAATGCCTGTACATTGAAGATAAAAAAACAAAAACTAGTGGAATATATAAACGTCTACGAACCCCAAAGTGATATTTGGAATTCTTGTCTGTTTGTCAGTTAGCGCAAAAAGTACTGAATTGATTTTAATTATAATATACGAGAAATATTATTAAGTATTTGGAACTGATAGATTTAATTATCTTAATTGAAATGTATCGGAAACAATATTACGGGCCCAAAATATTAAGTAAAAGCTTTGGGAAAAAAATCCAAGTTTCTGGAAACAGAGCTTTTATTTTAATTAATAAATTTGCGAAAGCTCGGCTCATTTTGCTTGTCATTATAATATTATAAATGCGAAAGTTACTGTTTGTTTGTGATGGTTATCATGTTTCTAGCAAATAAAATAAAATATTAGGTACTATTATTTCACACTAAAACCGTTAACCAATTTTGATATAGATATATATTGGACGGTTTGTATTTAAATTTAGTTAACATTGGAAATTTCCGAACTTGTATTTTGATTATTGCGATTACACTTTTTTATGAATATTGGCAAGTAATACGATTTGAAGTTTCCAGAAATCGGGATAAAGGAACGATATTCAGCGTCATTTTACATAAGCTAGATAAAATTAATAAGTAATCAGTTATTTCACACATTGCCAGGTTATTTCTAGTGATGTCCTACAAAAGTTAGCAATTAAGTAACATTTAATTAATCTAGATTTAATTATAATCACAACTTGCGAAGTTGTGTGAAGTCTTACAAAGTAAAACGCGCAAACGGGTTGCAATTTTTAGTCGCAAGTGCGTAACTTAGCTTATTTCCTCAAAATAGCTTATTACCTAAAATGTAACAGATTTAGGTACTTATTGTGATAGTTGCGATTAAAAATCGCATGTACATTAAAGCCTTATTATTACAAAGCTACGTTTAGGAGATCAGTATAGAATAAAATATATATACGTTTTAATGAATTGGAATTAAAATAATGTTTTTTCTTTTCCTATATTAATCTGCCTAACCATAGCTATGTAATAAATGTAATTATGAATTCAGTTCAGTTATGTTAGATTGTCGCAGATATCCAAAAATATACTTCAAGATTTTCCATCTTCGTTAATTTTATGAAGATTTTAGTAAATTTCACTAAGACGCTTGAATCAATTAAATTTGAACCCTACGCAATTGACATAAGAATCACGCAGTGTCATAAAGTTATGAACTAAGGTACAATACGGTAAAAATATGTTAACGTGTCTGAAGTAAGCAGTTTCAAACTGCCGGACAAGTAAAATCGCTTGGAGCAGTATTTTAACATAACATACCATCACGCCTGTATTCCCCGAAGGGTTAGGCAGAGGCGTACTAATATACATCCACAGTTCGCCGGTATGTGTAGGTCCCATGTAATAGGGAGCGAGCCTATTGCCATCAACCGGGCACAAGTTCCAAACTCCGAGCTGCTACTGAGAATTTCATAGAAAAACCCAATAACATTTTGCTCGACCTGGGAATCGAAATTTTGGCTACCAAAAGAATGTTGGTACAGGAGATGCCATCTATACTTTGATAAGTGACGTTATTAATCAAATAAATTGTAAGATGAAGGTAGCTGGTATTTACTTAGATTTAAGCTCGGCGTTCGATACAATAGATCATAAACTTCTCATTATGAAAATGGAACACTATGGCATTAGAGGCAAGGCACTACAACTCTTTTCCTCATATTTAAATAATAGAAAAATGTTCGTTGAAATCGAAAATTTACAATCGAGCGGTGTTAAAAGGAATTACAAGTCAAATATGTCAAATATTACTGAAGGTGTGCCTCAAGGATCAGTTTTAGGCCCTATATTTTTTATACTATTCACTAATGATTTGATCGATCATATAAACACAACTTTACCAGATACACAAATAGTAGTTTTTGCGGATGATACAAATGCAATAGTAGCTGCAAATGACATTCATGAGCTCACTGTGAAGACTAATGTCGTCCTAGCAGCTTTTTACTGTTGGTTTTCTGCGAATAAGCTTACAGTTATTATTAACAAAACTAGCACAATGCTATTTAAAACTACCGCGCGTAACAAAGATAGTATGGACATAGAATTAAATGGAGTTAAAGTTGAGCTTGTCAAAGAAGTAAAATTTCTAGGAATATTTATAGATGAATTGCTAAATTGGAAAAAAGAATTGCTGGCGCTTGACTCGTCTGTTTCATCGGCTTGCTATGCTTTGAGATCCCTTAGAGATGAAGTTGACACTAAACATTTGAAAATGGTATACTACGCACTAATTGAATCGAAATTAAGGTACAGTATACAGTTTTGGGGAAATAGCTACAGTTACAACTCTCAAAGAGCATTTATTCTCCAAAAAAGGGCAATTCGAACTATTCTGCGTATTTCCCAACGGGAAAGCTGTCGACCACATTTTAAAGAATTAGGCATTCTCACAGTGCCCGGTCTTTATATATTAGTGCTTTTAACAAATTTTAAAAAATATGTACATGAATTTGAATCGGATGGGGATAGATTATTAAGGGAAAAAACGCGCAGAAAAGACTTTAAGGGTAAAATTGCTCCATTAAGTGACATCGCAAAGCATAGTCCGCAATATCAGGCAGTTAAAATATTTAACAAATTACCATTAGATCTAAAAGTTGCATTGTATACGGGCTCATTCAAAAGTAAGCTTAAAACATTCCTATTGGAAAGATGTCTTTACAACATTAATGATTTATAAATAAATTGACACATATTTTTGTAATTCTGTATTAATTTTAATTTTGTGATGGTATTTTTATAGCAATGTATAACCAAATTGATTGTGAAATGAAATGTGTGCATGATATTCTGTTTATGTAATTTTTTTTATTAATCTTATTTTATTAATCTAATCTAATTTTTACTTATTATTAATCGATTTTTTATTTGTTAATTCTTATTAGGTAATTTATTGTTAATTGTTTTTCTAATGTTTTATGTTGTTTCATATTCATACACAAATGCATTTTGTTCTTGAATAAAATTGATTGATTGATTGATTGAACCCATGACCTCCAGCGTAGCAGTCACACTCAGGACCACTAGGCTAATGACATTAACTGGGCACAAGTTCCAAACTCCGAGCTGCTACTGAGAATTTCATAGAAAAACCCAATAACATTTTGCTCGACCTGGGAATCGAACCCAGGACCTTCAGCGTAGCAGTCACACTCAGGACCACTAGGCTAATGAGGCAGTTAATGAGGAGAAGTATTTTTGTGCCTACAAATCGAAATGAGTGAGAAATATTTACCGACCCCAACAGTGTTTATAGCGAATTTTATAAAATTATACAACGGCAAAAGCACTTGCGGGTAACTTCAGACAACTTAAACTGTTATTTTGACGTACCATACATTAACAACATTATTTGAATCTTTTTTTCGAATCCTTATTTTTAGTCTTGCATAAAAAGTACCTAAGTTGCAAAAATATCTGTGATAGAATTCAAGTAAACTTTTATATACAAGTAATACATTTCTTATGTATTTACCGCCCTTAAAGTAACTTAAGTGTTGGTCACCAATCTATTCAAATCATGTTTAAACTTAAAAATGACATTTAGGACTTTTGCTTAGAAATTGATATGATCGAATTGTATGGAGCCTCGGTTACTAAATGGATGGCAGAAAAAAAAATTAAAACAATTTTACAATGGATAGACCAGATATAAGTGTAACATCTTTATACAGGATTATTGGTAATTTCGTAAAATGCAAAATGGCTACTCTACGCTCTGCGCCATTTTAAACAACTATTTTTCTACGACTTTAGATAATTAGTTAATATTTTTTCCCAAACAAAAAAAAAAAACAAAAAATCTACACTCTACATTTATGAAATCTATGGTACGACTCAGCGCGGCACGTACCGCCGTAAATAGATAAGAAATATCAGACAGTACTGGCAGAACTTAAATATTTTTTTCTGATAAATGTATTAGGTTTTGAGAAAAGTCACAGAAAAAAAGTTGCTCTAACGTGTAGAGAAGTAGGCCATACGCATTTTACGATTGATAACCAATAGTACTGTATAATTATATATTACGAAATGTCTTTGCCAAAATTATTTAAGTATTAAATAATACCTACAATTAAAGATAAACAGTGTACAAGAACCCTTAGCCACTTTAAGGGATTTCAACAGTAGTTTGTATATGTGTACAAACGGAAATAAATCTTACAAACGAAATTAATTATAATCACTTAAAATTATATTAATATTAATTGTGATCATGAACTTGAATTGTAAAAAAAAAATCGATGTAAAAAATAGACTATTTTCACAAACAAAAATATAATTAAGTATTTTCATCTCTGACACTATGCTATCTTTTAATGCAATTTCATACAACAACTTTGTTAGATATATTTTTAATTTAAATATTGATTTAAGAATAAATTTTATGACATAATTTTCTATAGTGTAAATAACATCAATTTGTAAAGTTTATTTCAAAATAAAATATGATTTTACTATCTCTGGCTCTCATAATGCCTAAGTTTCCTTATATATAAGGAATTGTGATCAATTTCTCTAATACAAAAGGGTTTTGTCTTACCACCGAAACAGATTAGAGATAAATAAACACAAAAACGGAATAATGTCAATTTTAAATGTTTCGAAATTAAACATTATTATGATTCTATCTTCAACTGATTTAAAAGCAAATTCTATTCTTAAAAAGCGCCGGAGCTTATAGAAAATAATAATTATTCTTTATTGTACACAATTTATAAATCATAGATTGGTTCGTGATTTAATGAATTAATTACATATTCTCTCTTAAGTATTAACTTTTTAGAAAAATAAATCGACTTCAGGCATTATAAATTATATTGGACGCAATCGGCGAAGATATCCAACAAACATTGAAGTCGGTTAAAAGCCAGGTATTTGACAGCGACATCTTTAGGTACAAGTTTGTCTCATCGGAACACAAAAAATACATCATAACTACCAACTAGATGGCGCTAACACCAAATACGTGCACAGAAATCAAAATACTCATATCACATCCAAAGTTTTTTCACAACAACCGTCATTTAGAACCAACGCGTGTTCTAGCGACCGCCGCTTAGAGATCAAGCGCCTACTTTGTTCCGTCTCTTGTTTAATAGAGAATTGTTGCTCTGCTCTAATGCCTTGATTTGCACCTGAAAAAAAATATTACATTGGTTAATTTTAGCGATACAAAAGATATCCTTAAGATATCAATCTTACCCAGAAACTGGGTTGCGGAGATCTGACGGCAGTCGCTTTGTGCAAAATACTGATTTTCAGCCGAATTTTGCTTTACTAGAATGCTACAGTTCGTGGTATATTTACCATTTGGTACAAAAATCAAATAACACTGCTCGATTGAATCGAACTTAGGATCTTCTAGCATAACAGTCACGCTATAAAAGCCGAGAAATTTTTAAACGGACATTTAAAAATGCCTGAACTTTCTGATTTACATCTATCTATACTAATATATAAAGCTGAAGAGTTTGTTTGTTTGTTTACTTGAACGCGCTAATCTCAGGAACTACTGGTCCGATTTGAAAAATTCTTTCAGTGTTAGATAGCCCATTTATTGAGGAAGGCTATAGGCTATCACCACGCTACGCGGACGAAGTCGCGGGCAGAAGCTAGTGGGATATAAAAATGGTGTGCCAGGATCGTAGCAAGTAGAAATCTATAGTCTTTGCCTACCTCAATGGGGACATGCGTGAAAATAATAACGTGTATATATATGTATGTATGGAAATAAAAATCCACCATCTATGAATGAGTTCAGTATTTTTGTCTGTTTCTTGAGGATATACAATACAATACATTTATTTCCCAAATGAACTTTACAATATTTAAGTTGCCAATGGTCCCAAACTAGGCTAGGCCTATATCTTGGACACCAAATAAATTGACATTGCGAATTATTATTGTTGTAGTCATGTCATTTTTATCATAAGTAACATAACATTTTAGTCAGGCTGAAAATCAAGCATACATGGCATTATTTATAGTTTAACAAATAAACTCAAATTGGTAAATTCTAGAATCATAACTTCAAATTTATCCTTAGGAATATGTCTGTGAGTATGTGTGTATAGAGGTATGATGTTATGTCTATAAATACAGCGATATGATTATATATTTGCGTGTCGTGGTTAAATATGGTGATTCTTTAGAGGCATTAATAACTCGATGTATCTGGGGACGTGGTAGTGCCCCCACCAAGTTGAGCAGAACATAATATATAATTTTCTCGCAAATAAATGAATAGAAATGATTGCTATAATTAATTGTGAAGCTTGTAGGTGTCGTGTACTATCGAAAACTAGTTAAAGATAATGTAACTTAGAGAGAAGACACTATAAGATCTAGTATTTGGAAACCGGGAAGAAACTCCACAGATATTCTTCTAATAATTTTAAAATGTTTTAGTTTTGTTTATAGCGTTTTAATTCTGTTTAGAATGTTTTAATTTTGTTTACAATTTTTTAGTTCTTTATACAAATTTTTTAGAATATTTTAGTCCTTTTTACAATATTTTAGTCCTTTTTACAATATTTTAGTACTTTTTACAATATTTTAGTCCTTTTTTAGAAAACTTTAGTCCTGTTTATAATGTTTTAGTTCTGAATACAATGAAATTGTGTGGCAATAATGTTAGAATTATAAATTATTCGTGTTATGTGGGGTTGTGAAGCAGTGTGAGGACACTCGCCGTCACCTGATCGTAGTCGACGCGCATGGTGGCCAGCGAGCGCGTCATCTCGTCCTGTACGTCGGCCCACACCTCGCCGCTCTCCCGGAGCAGCGTGTGGGTGTACAGCGGCGTCTGCGGCACCTGCGTGTACTGCCGGATCCAGGGGCTCGACATTACCTGACGAAGATAAAGAAAAATCTATTTATTTGTGAAAATATGATAGACACAGAGCATGCAAGTTGTACAGAGGCAAACAAGTAGATATTATAGGTAGATTTTATTTAATTTATCCGTTACAAACCATTTTAAATCGTTTTTTTTATGGAATAGGGGATCAAACGAGCAGACGGTTCACCTGATAGTAAGCGATAATCGCCGCTCATGGACTGTTTTGCTTAGCGGGCCGCGGCCCAACGGTCGATGTCGGGTGGTTGTATGTATCCAAGTTGAATTGCAAACTTCACTTGCGTGATTCAGGATTTGTTCATCGGTTTCGTGTGTAGCGCGGCAGATGTCGCTTCACATGTATGTGTATATTACATAATACATTTATCCAAAATACCACTTACTTGCTGTATGGTCAATCTCTTGGCGGGGTCAACAGAAAGCATGCCACGGATGAGATTCTTGGCTTCAGCCGAGACATTTGACCACTCAGGCTCCGGGAAGTCATACTGGCCTAGTCTGATGCGCTATAAATATTAACATAATATAAATCTAATAATTCCAAATTATCTAGTTCATCAGAACTGCCTTAATAGTCTTACGGGCGTTCCCAATAACGGTAAGTCGATAGATTTGCTTACTCGAGACAGAGTTTTGACATTCAACATTCATTTCATGACATTGACATTCATTTCATGACATTGACATTCATTTCTCTTATTAACTTCTCTATAATATTATTGAACGTCGGCAACATATTTAAATCAAATATTATAAAATATCGATAACCGATTTATAAATATCCACAATTCGACAACGTATTTTATCGATATGATGGTATCGATAAAAATATCGATGTTTTAAGGTCGATCACTACCCATCTCATACAAGTTTTTTACTGTGGAAGAGCCATGCTTCGTCACGAATGGGCCGGCTCAACAGGAGTGATACCACGGCCTCACAGAAAACCGGCGTGAAACAACGCTGATTTTGTGTTTCGCCGAGTGAGTGAGGATACCGGAGGCCCAAACCCTTTTAAAGGTCGGCAACGAGCTTGTGACTGCTCTGATGTTGTGGGTGTCTATGGGCGGCGGTAATCGCTTACCATCAGGCGATCCGTCTGCTCGTTTGCCCCCTATCCCATAAAAAGGCACGTGCCATTTTTTATTTGCTTACCTTCTTCATGCCGGGTGATATAGCGAGCCCATGGTTGGAGTAGAAAGGCGGGAAGCCACACAATAAGATGTACATCACCACGCCTAAAGACCAGATATCACATGATTTGTCGTATTTCTCCGGACCAAGGACCTAGGACAAAAATAATATATTAATATAATTATAACTTGCTGTAACTATTACCTGGGGTTTCATTTGGATTCCAATAAACTTTTCGCTATGACCTCTAAGCCACCGCGACTCCCAACCGTCATGTCGAAATTTGCCTTCACATTCTGAGTTTACGTCTTAAACGTGACGCCGGTAACATCTATTGAAAAGCAAAGTACTTTGCCTCTCAACCGACATGACTTACTTCGCAATTAGTTAGTTAGATCAATGTCGAACGATGCCACCTTACCTTTTAAATATCATTTTGTATTTTTCAGCATTTTCCATGCTAAAAGATTATAAAGTTATTTTAGTGAAGGTAAAATTCGACTTGCGAGCAGGATTCGAACCTGCGTCTTTCGAACTCCAAACAATAGAGTTCATTATCCATTATCTATTGGTGAAATTTGACAGTTTGTGGTAATGTGATGTGCTGGCTGATCTGTGAAGGTATATTTTACAATAGCAACCGTTGTGCTCAAAATCACATGACTTCTGTTTCCACTAGATAAATTAAACGCCATAATGTTTACTTTATTTGTATAAGAATGACAATGTTTGTATAAGAAGCAAGTCTTGATGTATGCTACTTTGTTCTCGGGCAAACTAAGGAGATAACATAACACCATCACGCCTGTATTCCCCGAAGGGTTAGGCAGAGACGTACTAATGTACACCCACAGTTCGCCGGTATATTATTTAAATCTCATGTGAAAAGTGGCGAAAGTACTTATAGGGAAAGCTGCAATTACATCTCTATTATTGTAAAATTTTAAAAAAGCTGGGTCTCCGAACCCAAATATGTGATTTTTAAAATTCTTGTCTGTTTGTTACGGGTTGGCGCAAAAAGTACTGAATAGATTTTAATTTTGTTACACTGTTAGAAAGTATATGCCCCAATTTAAAAGCTGGTGAACTTTATATCTCAATTAATTAATACGATCCTGAGATACAGCTTGACCTCTCTTATGTATATAGACTCATACAAAGAAGATATCATCACTGTTGATTTTTGATTCAATTCGATTTCTAATCCTAATATAGCTTCAGGTGAGCAAAGCCGCGGGCAAAAGCTAGTTATTTTTATAATCTTACCTCAGGAGCAACATAATAAGGCGTGTAGCATGGCGTCTGTAACGTGTCTGCCGGTGTTAGGGTCTCCTTAGCGAAGCCAAAGTCCGTCAGTTTGAGTACCGCATTCGGCTGAGTGCTGGTGTACAGCAAGTTCTCTGGTTTGATGTCCCGGTGAGCTATGTTCGAGTCGTGGAGGTGTCGAACGGCTACGCAAATTGAGTGCATTATCTGTAAAATCAAAACATATAGTGATGATTTTGGAGCTAAATAATAAAAAAGGCTTACTATCATCATAAGCCTATAACAGTCCACTGCTGGACGTAGGCCTCCCCCAATGTGCGCCCTATCACTTCAGCTTGCTATGTCGGTAACTGTGGTTCTCTGTCGGATATCCTCATTAAAATACTGATAACGTCCTTGTTTTTCAACCGATTTTAGTTTTGTCTTGTTGTCCTTGCCTTGGTTTTCAACTCGAGACTTTAAATTAAATTAAATTTCTTTATTGACATAAATTATGTGTACATTTTGATGAATTCCCTGACTCCTGAGCATTCCCCTTTTTATATGATACAAGTCAACAGCATCATCACAAAAACTTTGATTTGGCAGTCTAACGATTATATCACTAGGCAATCATTGAATTTTCGGAATAAGGTGCGTAAGTATTAATATTTAATGATCACTCGCTTAAACGGTGAAGCCTCTGCACGTCTGAGATTTTTTTTAACGACGTGTGACTTCTGCAATCCAACAGTAGGCTATCGTGGTGGATTTTAACCTAACACCTCTCACTTGGAGAGGGGACTAGTTGTTAAATGATAAATTTTATAATAGATATTTAGATATATAAGACCTCATTTAGAGTAAAAAGTTTTGTTGTTATGCCTCTAGCGGCCTATCTGTTTTTTCTTCTTATGTTTGACGTTGCTTTGTGAAATGGTGTTGGTTACATAAATATAGAATTATTGTAAAACCCTAGAAATCTTACTCACTTTGAATCCGTGAATCCCAATAGGTTATGGGCCCAGGCACGTTAATTGAGTAAAGAGCAGATTTTACGTGTAAGTAAATTGTTGAAGAAAAATACGAATCGTGACACGCAAAAACAAATTTCAAAATGGAGGTTACGAATTCTATGAAAATTGAAAAATTTAACGGGAAGGATTTTAGACAGTGGAAGTTCCAAGTAAATTGTGCCCTGAAAGCGAAAGGATTAAATATCAATATAGAAAAACCCAGCGCAGGTGATACGACACAATGGGACAAGAACGATGGAATGGCTATGTTTATTATAACGTCGTCAATGGAACTTAGCCAAATTTCCCTTATTGAAAATTGTGAAAATGCAAAACAAGTAATGTCAAAGTTGGAATCTATCTATGAAGCCAAATCGGAACTGAACAAAATGATGGTGCACGAAAAATTTTATCAATATAAGATGTCACCTACTGACAGCATCGCTCAACATGTTGCTAAGGTGGAGAATTTAGCTAAACAGTTAAAGGAGAGTGATGAAGAAATTAGTAACACGGCGATTATGACTAAAATATTAAGTACTTTACCGGCCAAGTATCGCTCTCTGCGTCAAGCATGGTTATCTTTGGATCCAAAATTACAAACAGTTCATAATTTAACTGCGAGATTATTAGATGCAGAAGCTAGTTTAACTAATGAAGAAGAAGCCGAGAGTGCTTTAGTAGCTGTGAAAAAATCCGTAACAAAAAGTAAGGTACAGAATGAAATTGAACACAGAGGTACACAATATGGTCAACACAGTAATCATCGGTTTATATGCTACAATTGCAATAAGAGAGGGCATTTTGCAAGAGATTGTCGTGCCCCAAAGAAGTCTGGGTGGAAACCCCAAGAGCAAAAGACGTTGAATTTCAATGTAGAGCAATGTTTACAAACAGAAGTAGCTACAGATCAGTGGATTCTCGACAGTGGTGCATCTGTACACATGTCATACAGACGTGAATTCTTTCATAAGTTTCAAGAATATGGCCAGAATAGTAGTGACAGAAATGTAAGACTTGGAAATAAAAAAGAACTCCAAGTGCATGGTCATGGAAATATAATTATTAAAAGGTATGTGAATGGCCAGTGGGAGCAAGGTATTTTAGAAGATGTACTATATGTGCCAGATTTGCACAGGAATCTATTTTCAGAAGGCATGGCTACAAGGAAAGGTTATGTTATTATTAAGAAAAATAGAGAAGCCATGATATTGAAAAACAACTATGTTGTTATGACTGCAACTTTAAGAGAAAATAATCTTTATGAAGTAAATATTAAGACTATAGTGCAGCTAAACTGTAATTTAGCACAATCAAGTTTGAAAGTCTGGCATGAACGTTTAGGGCATCTAAATATAAAAGAAGTTCAAAATATGAGCACTAATGGAGTAATACCTGTGATTTTGTCTGATGATAGTAATTTTATTTGTGAAGCTTGTCAATATGGCAAACAGAGCCGCTTACCATTCCATAAATCTCACAGAGGACAACATGAACCTGGAGATATAGTCTACAGTGATGTCTGTGGACCTTTAGAACATGAATCTGTTTCTGGTGCAAGATATTTTGTTTTGTTCAAGGATGGTGCTACCAGTTATCGACATTTATATGTCATAAAGCACAAAAGTGATGTCCTAGATTGCTTTAGAAGGTATAATGCAATAGTGAAAAACAAGTTTGGACATGGAGTTCGAGTATTGCATACAGATAATGGGCGTGAGTACGTAAATAATGATTTTAAAGCTTATTTGGACAGTGAAGGGATAATTCATGAACGCACAGTACCTAACACACCAGAACAGAATGGAAGGGCGGAACGAGAAATGCGTACAATTATAGAAAGCGCAAGAAGCATGTTATATTCTCGTGATATTTCATTGAATTTATGGGCTGAAGCCGTGAATTGTTCTGTCTATTTACTAAATCGAAGCTCATCTAGTCAAACAAAGAATATATCTCCCTATGAGCTGTGGAATGGATTTAAGCCCTCCCTGGAACACATAAGAGTTTTTGGTTCAGAAGGTTATGTTCATATTCCTGATGAAAGGAGAAAGAAACTAGACAAAAAGAGTGTAAGAATGATATTAGTAGGGTATGAAGATGAAAACTACAGAATGTTTGATACTGAAACTAAGAAAATAATAATTAGTAGAAATGTGCGTTTCAATGAAAACAACATACCACTACTGAGGAAAAATATTACTTCAATTTCTATTACTAATGACGATCAAACTGAAGTATCTTCTATTGAGAATAAAACTACAGACTTACCAGCTACTCATACAGATGATCAAAATACTTCAGATTCTAGTTTTGAAAGTACAAAAAGTTGTGATGATCCTACATATCAACCATCTGAAATAATTTCAAGTGATGAAGAAAGAAACATTACACTGCGACCCAGACGAGGTAGAAATGTAGAAGCAAACTTTGTTGAATTTGATGTACCAAGTACATATGAGGAAGCTATGACATGTAAAGATAATCTTAAGTGGAAGGAAGCTATAAAAGAAGAATTACAGTCACTTAAAGAAAACAAAACTTGGAAGTTGACAAATATAAATAATGAGAAAACTGTAACCACGAAAAGGGTATATTATATAAAAAGAAATCCAGATGGCAATATAAATAGGTACAAAGCTCGTCTTTGTGTTCGTGGATTTAAAGAAGAAAAATATATAAACATACCTACGGTATTTCATAAGAGAAAAGGTAGAGAAAAATATGAATTAAGTATTTGGAAACCTCATGTCAACTTGCAGTTTTTTTTAACAAAGGCTTTACCTTCTGGTAAATTTGTTCATAATTGGGATGAAGTCTTATATCAATGTCATTAAACTTATGTTTGATACCCATTATAAGTAGGTATAGCTCTGTATTATAATGAGAAGTGTCCTAATGGTTAATTTTAATAGATTATCTATTATAAAATTTAAGTGGGAGTGTTAAATGATAAATTTTATAATAGATATTTAGATATATAAGACCTCATTTAGAGTAAAAAGTTTTGTTGTTATGCCTCTAGCGGCCTATCTGTTTTTTCTTCTTATGTTTGACGTTGCTTTGTGAAATGGTGTTGGTTACATAAATATAGAATTATTGTAAAACCCTAGAAATCTTACTCACTTTGAATCCGTGAATCCCAATACTAGTCTCCAGCAGAGGAACAAATATTACTATTTATATAGAATACATCGATGATAAAGATTTATAATAAATAAAATAAATATATGTAATATTATACAATATTATGATATTTAACTGCATAATACTATATAAATTTAATGAGTAATAATTAGAATAACAATAAAATAATAATACCTAATAACATTGAAATAATAGTTTAACTGCCCAAATAGGTTTAAACAGAAACTGGAACATAAATACTAAAATAAAAAAATAGCATCCTTCTCTCCCCTACGTTGCCGTGCCCTACAGGGTCCATATTGTACTTACTTATATATTATGTAACACCTTATTATGACATATGGAGTGCAGTAAAGATATTGTATTGTATATTGATCTACACTTTACGGCATCCACGATCACGGGTTGACAGCTACCTTATATTTTTGTTAATTATTAGCGATCCGATTCACGCAGAACGAGCTCACAGTATGGAGTATGGTAGGACCATCTCTTATCTCAGCTCGGCTCTTGACATGCTATGGTAATCACTTTTCTTTTCTTTGGAAGGCAAGTGAGCGTAGTTTATTAAATCCATTTGTTATCATGCACATCAAGCTGCACGATTCTCACATTATAAGAACTAAATGTAAAAAAAAATCTTTGTTGAAAGGAGTATCTATGGAGTTTCTTGTCGGTTCTTCTCCATAAGACCCACTATTTGGAACCGCGCACCTAGTTTTTGTCAATTCAAAAGTACCTGTATTACTGGTCTAATTGAAATAAAACATTTGACTTTGACTTTGACCATGGATGCTGTAAAGGATCCGAAACGTCGGGAATTAAATATAAATATTCTGGGACATTTTTACACAGCACCATCTAGTCCCAAACGAAGCAGAGCTTGTACTATGGATACTAGACAATGGATATAATACTTAAATACTTTTTTTTGTAAATACATACTTATAATACTTACATAAGAAACACCCAGACGAACACAAACACTTATATTCATCACATAAATTTTTGTGTCCTGTGGGAAACGACCTCATGGTCAGCAGTCCGGTACTCGAACCACTAAACCACAAAGGTCGTCAAAATCGTATATCTTTAATCCGTAAAAAGTAGTTTCATTTCAAGGGTAACGTACCTCGGCCGCCTGACGTTCAGTGAAAGCGCCCTCTCTGTTGTCCTGTATCCTCTGGAACAGCTCCCCGCCGTCCATGCATTCCATCACCACCAGCAGACATCCTCGACCGCCGTACGTATTCTCGTATACATCTATGACCTGGAGAGAAGAGAGAGAAGAGAGTTACATTTAAAACCTACACTGAAAGAAATGAAATAGTACCTATATTTTTTTATGGGATAGGAGAGCAAACGAGCAGGCGGATCACCTCATGGTAAGCGATAACCGCCGCCCATGGACACCCGCAACACCAGAGGAGTCACAAGTGCGTTGCCCACCTTTTAAAAGGGTTTATTTCTGTAAATAGATCTTTTAAAAGACACTTTTAAAAGTCATTTTTTTAAGTACTAGATGGTGTCGACATTTCCTAGAACAAATACCGAAACAAACTCAGAGAACCATGGTCTCTTTTAGAGTCCAGACATAATAGTATCAAAATATGTGAGTGATACAATGCAGGTCAATGTCTGAAATGGCCAATGTCGATGGTCAATGTCGGAAATCTCAGAAGGAGAAATTCATAGTTGCTGTAAACTAAGTACAAATTATTGGAGAAATTATATTTATTTCTATAAAAAGATCTTTAAAATACACTTTTACAAGTCAATGTATATTTATAAACAAGTGGCATCGGTATTTCCTAACTACAGACGACCCCCGAGAAGAAACACCGAAATAATCTCAAAGAATCATATATAGGTCTTAAAGTCCAGACATGGTATTAGCAATATTTGAGTGTAACAATGCCGGGCAATGTCTGTACAAAGAGCCATGGCGTTGAGTAGACCAGTCCCAGCTGATGGCATACATGCATCAGTCATAATTGTAGATTCCACAATAATCTAGGGAGCTCAACAACCCGTGTCACTACCATAACAGAACAGCAGAACATTTGCGTTGCTCACAAGAAATACTTAACCTGCCAGACACATTTATTACGGCTTTCACATAAAATGATGTCGCGAAATTCTTATGATAACGTTATCAATTAGTTGATATATACAGGGTGGCGATTTAATCACCTGCACTGCTTCAACATGGTGTAGTATTGATAACATATAACATATTAGACATAATTTATAATTTGTATCTTTAAGCAATCCCGTGTTAAAGGACTTGATAATTATTCAAAATTTTCATAAAACGATTTGCACCCTGCAGTACGTTGAACTTATGCGGACGGCCCGATCAAGTAGTTGCTTGTCTCGCTATCTCTAGATAGATACATACCTACAATGAGTTCAACGTCCGCGCTATGTCTTTGACTCCTTGCATACAAAATTTAAAAATTCATTTTACGAAAATTAAGGTATGTTTTTTTTTATTGATATGGGTAGTATTTCGTGGTCTGATTCACCTGCTAGAAGGATGCAGGTGATTAAATCGCCACCCTGTATATGTACCGACTTATTACATAATCGTGGATTTAGTTCGTCGAATCATAAACACGTGACAATGGACGCGAGACTTAGTACACAGACATTCTATTCTAGGCATAAGCATATTCTTGAAACAAACACAAACAAAATTCTACGACACGTTTGGCGTAGCGGCTGAGCTATTCACGCTTTTTCACGAGCTTCTTCGAGCTTTTTCACGTGGGAGAGCCATGCTTCGGCACGAATGGGCCGGCTCGACCGGAGTGATACTACGGCCTCACAGAAAACCGGCGTGAAACAACGCTTGCGTTGTGTTTCGCCGAGTGAAGGAGGTTACCGGAGGCCCAAACCCTTTAAAAGGCGGGCAACGCACTTGCGACTCCTCTGGTGTTGCGGGTGTCCATGGGCGGCGGTTATCGCTTACCATCAGGTGATCCGTTTGCTCGTTTGCGTTTATCTCATAAAAAAAAAAGCTATTGGTTTCTGCGCCACGTGTTGTAGGTTCGATCCCCACACGGAGCAAATAATTGTATGATCTACATGATCTATGTACAGGTTTTCTAGGTCTGGGCGTTTGTGTATGTGAGAATTTGTGTTTGTAAAAGCATCCACAATACAAGAGAAATGTAGGGCAACGCTTTTAAAAATAATGCTATTTCTAAATCACACGAAGAGACTTCCGCAATCCAAATTTTGGGCAATACCGATATCCTAGGTACTGGTTGAAGCAGGGATGGCCTGCTGATATGACTATTGGACAGCCAAGTCGTAGGTCCCGAGTTTAACAAGGTACGCAATACTTATTTTCTCAAAATATCGTGAGGAAACCTGCATGTGGCGTGCAGTGCCGTATGAAGTCTGCCAACCCGCACTAGGCCTCCTCATAACAGTAAATGGCTTGATGATATATGACTAGTCACCCATCCATTGACTGACCAAGCAAGCACAGCTTAACCTTCCAGATCGATCGTAGTCATTACCGAGACAGTGTGTGTAATAAAAATAAATAAATGAATACTTAGCCACCATTGCAGTCCCAATCCGAAACTGTAACTAACGGCAGTTATACTGCGGTAGGTAATAGATTACGTTTCTTATCAATGCTTGTATCGATAGTGCAGGTTTAATGCATCATTGCACTGGCTTATCGACCTCATTAGGTTTCAAATGGCTCGTATTACAATACATATTGATAGTGAATAGACTAGATTTAGCAACCAAGTTAGAATTAGCAAGTTGGACTACAAGAATAATGGCCACGCTGGAGAGAGCTTGAAATACACAAACCGACACCGCGTACATAACATAATATTAATCAACCTATTATACTAGCCTACTGCTGGGCACGGGTCTCCTCTCAGGTGTTTTTATGGGATAGCGGGCAAACGAGCAGACGGTTCGCCTGATGGTAAGCGATCACCGCCGCCCATGGAAACCCGCAAAACCAGAGGAGTCACAAGGATCAGAGAAATTAGGCTATAGTCCACCGTGCGGGTGTTAGCAGACCACACGCCGTCGACGAAATCTTTCATGGATGCTTGGCTTCCTCACGATGTTTTTCTTCACCGTTTAAGCGCTTGATATAATGTAATGTAAAGTGGGAGAGCCATGCTTTGGCATGAATGGGCCCGCTCGACCGGAGTGATACCACGGCCTCACAGAAAACCGCTTACGTTGTGTTTCACGGAGTGAGTGAGGATACCGGAGGCCCAAACTCTTTTAAAAGGCGGGAAGCGCACCTGTGACTCCTCTGGTGTTGCGGGCGTCTATGGACGGCGGTAATCGCTTACCATCAGGTGATCCGTCTGCGCGTTTGCCCCCCTCATGTCATAAAAAAAACAATGACCTTATAATGAGTAATGATTGCCTCATTAAGCAACGACTATAGGAAATAACCGTAAGACAATGGACTGTTATGTCTGTATGTCACAAGTTACGACTCAAAGAATTGTTTGAGAATATTCTTGTATTGTTTGGAAAAATAATAATGGTGGGACTTGCGAGATAGAATAGGTTATCCGTTGTTAGTTGGTGGTTGGCGTATGCTAGCTATTAGCTGGACACATAATGTCATGTCACAAATGAAGAAGTTCTCGAGCCGATGAAAAACGCCAAATTATGCAGACCATCTAACAGAGAAAAGTTGGTTATCTGGGCCACATTATGCGACATGATAGATACCAACTGCTGCAACTTGTAATGATGGGCAAAGTGGCTGGAAGAAGATCAGTAGGCCGAAGAAGAAAGTCGTGGCTGCGCAATATTCGCGAGTGGACCGGCATCAACAGCGCCGCTGAACTGTTCCGTCTCGCAAAGGATAGACTGAAGTTTTCCGAACCGAGTAATTGGAGAGGCACTTCGAAGAAGATCCGTTGGTGGTCGAAATCGTGACTATGGATGTTGAAAATGACACGAAGAAAGAAGAAC
The DNA here is from genome assembly GCA_947256265.1 of Acronicta leporina. Lineage (NCBI taxonomy): Eukaryota > Metazoa > Arthropoda > Insecta > Lepidoptera > Noctuidae > Acronicta > Acronicta leporina. Next base: position 3,655,030 of record OX366540.1, on the reverse strand, counting down.
CAAATGCGGCTGAATATCAGTATTTTAATACCGATGTCTATGTGTCTTTTCGTACATTACATTACATTACGTAAATACATTACATTACATAAATACAATAAATAAAATAATTTGTATATTAATTAAAGTACCATGATTTAAAACAGTTAACAATAATATCTCTAAAATGGCTGGCATAAATTAGTACTTCCTCTCTCCTAATTGCTGTGCCCGACAGGGTCCACAATGTACTTATATTATGTATACTTACCATCCAAAAAACTTTGTGGAACGCAATAAATGACTGAATACTGAATACACAAAGGGTCGATACGGAATAATATGGCACAGTGAAGTCATGTGTCGATGAATCATATTGCGATGTGGCGATTTCAGCCCTACACGTACAAACTGTTTAAAAGGATCTAAAATTATATCTCCAATAGTTTTTGTCCGCGGCTTCGCTCACTTGAAGCTCAAAAACCGACAGTGATGATCTTTTCTTTGTATGGGTCTCTATATATTAGAGAGGTCAAGCTGTATCTCAGGTTCCGTTTAATTATTTGAGATAAGAAGTATACCACTTTTTAAGTTGGAGCAGATACTTTCTAACAGTGATAACAAAATTAAAATCTATTCAGTAGTTTTTGTGCCAACCCGTGACAAACAGACAAGAATTTTAAATATCACATTTTTGGGTTCGGAAACGTTTACAATCCTCAACCCACTTGTTTTTTTTTTAATATCTTCAATGTACTGACACGGCTTTTTTATAATTTTGTAACAGTAGAGATGACATAAAACAATGTTTTAGAAAGAGCACAGTCAAGACAAGGCAGCTGTCATTCTGACATGATATCCCATTGAGATAGAGTTTAATTTCTTGAATATTGTATTTAATAACGATATAAGTTTTTGACTCTCCATAATGTAATTTATTAGGTCTCAGGAAACTAATAAATTGCATGAGATTTGTCATCGAGTAATGAAACGATGATTACGTAAGGTCATTGTTTTAAACGCGACTCGATAAGTTAAGCGACGCCCACTGCGGTTTGGAACCGGATGGGTGACTCGCCTTTCTGTGATTGTTTCTGGGGAACTTAGGTTTTTGGTTTTGTTGCAGCCTTGAATTTATACTTACGTTTTTGTTGGTTAGACGGAAATTGTAATTTTTTGGTTGATTTAGTTTCCTAAGAATCAATCAAACACACTAAACATCTTTTTTTTAAAAAAAGCTTTCTAGCAATGTGGGACGCACATTACTAGTATTCTTGTTAACCCCTCGTGTTAAGCTAAATGCTTGTGTTACGAGTGGGTTCACGTCGGTAGTGCAATAGGTAGGGTTCGAACCGGCAACCACATGATCGCAAGTCCGACGCCCTAGCCATTAAATAATTATTATTACAAAAAAACAGCTTTACCTGGACAATATGGATACATCCACGCGCTCTCCAATGCAGCTCGACCTCTCTGCGCGCTTTCGTGTTGTCGTGCAATACCTTCAATGCACGCTTCGCGCCTGTTGACTTTTCTTTGCATTCCACCACCTAGAAAACAAAAGGATTGTTATTAAAAATTGTGAATTCAATAACACTATAGTTGGTAGAAAAATATTATAGTGACAACAAACTGCCTCATTAGCCAAGTGGTCCTGACCGTGACTGCTACACTAGAGGTCCTGGGTTCGATTCCCAGGTCGAGCAGTGTTATTGGGTTTTCTATGAAATTCCCCGTAGCAGCTCGGAGTTAGGAATTTGTGCCCGGTTAATGGCAATAGGCTCGCCTCCTATTACATGGGACCTAAACATATCTGCGAACTGTGGGTGTAGTTAGTACGCCTCTGCCTAACCCTTCGGGGAATACAGGCGTGATGGTATGTTATGTTTTTACAACAATCGTGAGAATTTCTTTCAAATTCTGCATTCTTTTTACTCATTGAATGGAAATCATGATGGGTTTGGGTAGACTAGTCCCAGCTGACGGCACGCATGCATCAGTCATTGTGTAGCTCGATCATAATCTAGGGAGCCAAACAGAGTGTCTATATGGAAACTGATATGTTAGGCTGGTTGGTTTGACCTAGTTTTTATCCTACCATTATTTGCCGTTGGAGAGACATGCTTCGGCACGAATGGGCCGACTCGACCGATACCACGTTCTCACAGAAAACCGGCGTGAAACAACGCTTACGTCGTGTTTCGCCGAGTGAGTGAGGATACCGGAGGCTCAAGCACTTTTAAAAGGCCGGCAACGCACTTGTGACTCCTCTGGTGTTGCGGGTGTCTATGGGCGGTGGTATCGCTTACCATCAGGTGATCCGTCTGCTCGTTTGCGCCCCTATGCCATAAAAAAATATAATTCTAACGAGTCTTCAACAAATCCGGTCGTTAAGTTATGATCTCATTTACCTACTACAACGTTACATAAGATAATAAACACGACGCCAACGCGCGATTTTTTGGCTCACGCGTATTACTGCGCTAAACTTGACCTAAATTGTACCTCGTTATATTGAAACTTTCTTTATAAATGTCTATAAGTATTCTACTATAGTATAGATTTTGTCGAAATTTGTATGGGAGATTCGACAAACCAGTAAAATAGTCAATAGGCTACCTGAAGACAATACTTTGCTCCCCTTTTTAAGGCATATTGCGCGTATATAGTGTGAGATTGTACATAGTTAAAGTTTATATGATGGAGGAGGGCAGAATGATAATATTTTTTTTATAATAATGCTTAAAAAATACTTTAAATAAAAAAAAACATTACACACACTACCATGCGTTTGACACACTGACGTACTCCTTTTGTTTATGGATAACGCATGAAGGTTAAAAGTATGGAGTAACTATATTATGGTAGAATTAAATATAACATGGATAAAATGCATAATTATGTATTTTTAAAACAGGAGACAATCGATGGCGTATTAACCAAAAAAAAAACAAATGCTGTATTGCGTCGTTCAACATTTCGCAACATGAAACGTGACGCAACAACGAATGTGACGCGCAAGGGTTTCATTCGTGACGACATAGACATTTATTTTATTGTGAAATCAGAACAATATGCGTCATTAGTGTGACGTCTACAATCACAGCTGCCAATGGTGAGGTCTTAGATAAGATTTTCTGCTTGGAAATCAGTCTAAAAAATGGCATATTCGGTTCAGCTGTTCTCAGGTCTTGAGATGTGATGATTTATGAGAGATACGTTAACTAACCAAAAGCATTAAATCCAGTATGAAAATAATTACAAATACGAGATAGACGGACGATTTGAGGCCGTATTTTGGGGGCTTAAAAATCATTAAATATTTTATTGAAATAACGGGAGGCGAGCGAGAAATATTAAATATACTTAAATTCATTTTTTTTTTATGAGTTAGGGGGGCAAACGAGCAAACGGATCACCTGATGGTAAGCGATAACCCGCAACACCAGATGAGTCGCAAAGGCGTTGCCCACCTTTTAAAAGGGTTTGGGCCTCCGGTAACCTCCTTCACTCGGCGAAACAACGCAAGCGTTGTTTCACGCCGGTTTTCTGTGAGGCCGTGGTATCACTCCGGTCCGAGACGGCCCATTCGTGCCGAAGCATGGCTCTCCCACGTTTTCTTGACCCCCCTTTAGAATTACTAAGGGGGAGGGACGATCAATATTTTTTGTGTTGTAGTGACAGTTCAAGCAACAGCTAAACACCCACGGAAAACTGGGGCGGTAAAATTATGCGTGTAACCTTCTAACACAGATTAAGTACTTAACTAAGAGGCTATTTGGTAAGTCTGTGTACTGTATAATTTGTCTCGATGGGATACTGTAACGTCTAATACAATTTTGTTTAATGCGTACACTGTGGAGTTTTCTTAAAAGCTTGCTAAATTCCTCGTCTGAATGAGGTCATCTCTTCTCGTAAAGGGTCCTTTTAGGTCCTATATCACCAGTAAGTACTCTAAGTGTACCTCTTATGTAAACTACCTTATGGTAACTAGCCATTTCCATGAAACCAGTCTGTACGGTGTAGGAGAGTTGAAATATACAGGCAATCTGTGGGTGTACACCTCTGCCTAACCTTCGAGAAATACTCGTGGATGGTATGTTAAGTTATTACTTATTGTTAAAGAAAATATCACAACTTAGCTATATATTTCACCAACTTTCCCTAAAATAACATAACTAAATTATTCCCTACCCTCGGGAACTCTTCAAGTTTAAATATAGCTTGGCCAGGTGCGCTCCAATCAGACAGAGATTATATAACGTTATCCTCTGACCTGTAGATCACACGAGGATTCCTCTCGTTCAATCTTGTGGATAGGTTTTATTTTGCGAACTCCAAATTCGTCGAAAATCCGTCGCTTTAATCTTAAAATAATTTACTTTGACAGCATTAGATATGTGACAGTTAGAATGAACACAGTCCAAAATGATCCAAACAACCAAGAAAATTTTAATTTAATACCTCAATGGTACAACGGAATTAAAGTTGCTGTAATACTGATATGAATTTTATCCAATCGAGATTGATATTATATGTAATCCGTACTAATTCTTTTTGTTTTTTTGTTACGTCATCGTATTTTGGTTTAGGGATAGACTGGATTTTGGAGAAGGATTCTAGGCTACATTTTGTATCAAAAGTCGAAAATATCTCAGCATAATTTGCCAGAGAACTATTTTAACTCCTTCATAATATTATGTCACAATTCCTTCTACAGTAGTCGAGAAGGAACACAATGAATTATTAAAAAACAAAGTCCCAAACCGCGCAGAAACACAAAAATTACTGATGAAATCTTTCACGTGGGAGAGCCATGCTTCGGCACGAATGGGCCGGCTCGACCGGAGTGATACCACGGCCTCACAGAAAACCGACGTGAAACAACGCTTGCGTTGTGTTTCGCCGAGTGAAGGAGGTTACCGAAGGCCCAAACCCTTTTAAAAGGCGGGCAACGCACTTGCGACTCCTCTGGTGTTGCGGGTGCCCATGGGCGGTGGTTAAACACTTACCATCAGGTGATCCGTTTGCTCGTTTGCCCCCCTATCTCATAAAAAAAACTCAACAGACTTCCATGCGGTTTTCACCAATGGACGGAGTGGTTCATGAGGAAAGTTATAGGCTATTTACGGTCACCCTACGACCTGTTCCTAAAACAGGGCAATGGGACGGGAATAGGCTAGGACGGCAAGCATGCATCAGTTATCGTATAGGTCAACCATAATTTAGGGAGCTCAACAACCCGTCGCACGACATTACAGAATCAGCAGGACATTCGTGTAGGTCGTATTAAATTCCCAAAGCCTCCAGACTTTAATAGGGGTACAGCAAGTAGTAAATTATTAATTCCGTCTCTAATAGATGTCATAAACAACAGTAGCTACACCCCACGGGATGTTTGGACGTATGACTCATACACATCGCAGTATTCAACGAGATAATAGTATAAATATAGGGATGACACGCTTCGCGCTGGCAATCCCAGTTACCTATGTCACATCAACAGACGCCGCTGCCAACAATGCCCACTTAATCACACATTCCCTCCTCCTACTTGAGTCGTTCTCCTCACTACTGAGGCTCGTTCACAAATTTAATTAGGTACTTAGGAGTGCGTCTATTGATATTACCATGGGACTGCCAAATAGAAGGTCTGATTTTTTGAAGTCACGTAACTCGTTAATTTTTTCAGGCGCTTAAACACTGAAAGGAAATATATTGTTACGAGCTGGGGTTCGGGATAAATTAATTAACGCTAATTTTACCTTAATAAACAAATACTTTAATAAACTTGACAACACACAACAGAAATCACAAATAAAGTCACTACACTATTACTTGTCGCACTGTACTGTCACACTGAGAATCACTTGTCTTCACTTTGATGTTCACTTCACCTTGTCCAAAACTAAACTGCCCTAGCCGATTTTTTTTTGACATGGACATTAGCTGTTGATTCAGGGAATCTTAACAGCGTAACCGAGCTTGGTGGCGAGGCACCGAATGCCAGCCAGGTGCCCTAGCCAACCCTTACGACGGCTATTTATATCAGTCACGAAGATTCTGGAATCGAACCATCGCGAAAAGCCTACAAAATGCGAGTAGGTACTTGATCGTCTATTGTTTACGGGCATTGACCTTTGAACCCGACCTTGAACTATTGTTATTACGTGAGTATGTATTCGAGTACTTTCTTTCGAATATTCTACATGCTGCTACGATTTATCTAGAACCTTCGTGACCCATCTAGGTCATTCTAATAGCTCCTCGGCGTAACAATATTGAGGAAACCTGCATCCCTAAGATTTTCTCGACGACGGCGGCGGCGTGTGAAGTCGGACAACCCACACTAGGTCAGCGTGGTGTACTACAGCTTAATCCCAGAGGAGCTCCGTATCCACCAGTGGAAGTATAATGGGTTGGTTCTTTTAATCTACTTAGCACAGCTTGCTATTATGTAGTCTCTACTATTCATTTATTATTGTTTTTATCGGCGAACGAGCTGCCTGATGGTAAGTAGTCATGGATGCAATGGCTAGAAAGCGAATGTGCCTCTTGTGGCAGGGTTATCCAAAACCAGAGGACAACAGACTCATACCCCAGGCCTCATATAAAGCTCATGGAACAGCTGTTTGGAAAACTGGGAGAGGATGTGGAATGACAATTGTAGAGATTGCTCTAAGAAGGCGATAATATTATGGGTTGAATGGCTGGTAACAGATTATAAAATAAACATTCATTTAAAATCTCGTAGAATTGATTTGAAAGTGAAGTGCAGATAATTGTGTCATTCATCTCTTGATTTTCTTCTGATATAGAAATTGTGTTACCTAATTGTGCATTTTTCCTTAAAAAAACCCACGTCGTGTTCCGGTCCTCTAGTATCTAAGGGAAGCACAAAGCGCATCCTATTGGTTCGAAGTGCACTGAGGCCTAGCTGCCTCGGCCCCACAAAAGATAGTCATCGATGCCCTGAAACACCAGAGGAGTTGTTGATGTGTTGGTGCGCGTATGGACCGCAGTCTCGGGAGCCACAGCAACAGCGAGAAGAAGGAAGTTGAAAATTCAAAACTTTTGACTTGGCAGTCCAATGATCATATCACTAGGCCATCACCGCTAACAGCTGATATAATTCAATTACTATCAACATGACAATAAGAACCGACCTTCGTATGAAGTGATAAATTAATTAGTATGATCATTGTAACGAGATGATTGAGACTTGAGTAAATAAATATGTACTTGTTAGGAGCAATTTAGCTCCGTTTATGATAATCATCATCCTAAAGCCTTTTCCCGACTGCGTAGAGGTCAGCTTCCAGTATTTTATAGAAGAGACTGCCATACTCATAATCGGTCATAACAAATTTGACTGCGAAAATAAGTGAAATTAGTGGCGACCAACTTCCTTAATACTTTAATCATGTTTTTGTTTAAAAGGAGTATCTATCTACGGAGTTTCTTGCCGGCTCTTTTCCATAAGATCCACTTTTTGGAACGTCAACACTAAAATACCTCGAAATAACATATTTTGACTTTGCCTTCGATGGTGGAAGAATTATGATGGAATGGGTAAAACAGACACGATGGACCGACGATTTAAAGAAGGTGGCTGGCAGCGGATGGATGCGAGCTGTCCAAGACCGGGATGGTTGGCGCTCTTTGGGGGAGGCCTACGTTCAGCAGTGGACGGCAATAGGCTGATATGACTATGACTATGGGTAAAACAGAGGAAAATCCTATTAGTACACTGTGTTAAGTTTCTTATCAAATATAGTATCTTATCACTACTATTATTAAATTGTAAAAGGCTGTGTTTGTTACGGGTTGTAGCAAAAACTACTGAATAGATTATAATTTTGTTATCAATGTAAGAAAGTATATTGCTCCACTTACAACTTGTGAACATATTATTCCAATTAATTAATCGCATCCTGAGATACAGCTTGACCACTCTGATGTATAGAAACCCATACAAAGAAGAGAGCATCACTGTTGGTTTTATTTAAATTATTTTTGGAATCTATTTCTAATCCTACTATAGCTTCAGGTGAGGGAAGCCGCGGGCAAATGCTAGTTAATTAATAAAGCCGGAAAAAATTAGGCAACTCTCGATCGTACACCTCTGCCTAACCGTTAGAAGAATACAGGCGTAACGATATGTCATGCATGATGGTATCAGATATGTTTGAGATAAGGTTAGCAATTTACGTTAGCGTTGTAAGTAATGGTGTTTTTGCTCCTAATATCATTATCCAAACAACGGATTCCGTCACCCGATAAGAAACCTAAACATAGTTTACTAATAGGATTTTCCTCAGTTTTACCCATTCTGAACAACACTATTTAAATACCATCTCGCTTGCATTCCCGAAGGAGTAGGCAGAGGCGGACAAATACGGTAGTATTTGTATCCACAGTTCGACGGTATGTTTAGGTCCCATGTAATAGGCGAGCCTATCGCCATAACCGAGCACAAATCCCAAACTCCAAGCTACTACTGAGAATTTTACAAAAAAAAAAACTAATACACTGCTCAACCTGGGAGTCGAACCCAGGACCTCTAGCGGCTATGCTAGAGCCTGAGCAGAACGCTACACGATGAACCACTAGGCTACTGTTTAATGAAGAAGAACGTAAAATATTACATGATTTAAAAAAAAAAATAGGATGACTTTTTCGGTATGAATGAGGTACGAATAAGGATCAGTATACAAAATGTTTATAAACCAACGCTACACAAACTGGATAATAGACTTATCATAGACAATCAATTTACCGTGCTGGTTTTTTTTATTCAAAAATAGGATGTATTTTTCGGTATGAATGTGGTAGGAGTAAGGAACCAGTATAAAAAGTGTTTATAAACTAACGCTAAACAAACTGGATAATAGACTTATCATAGACAATCAATTTACCGTGCTTGTTTTTTTTTTATTCAAAAATAGGATGAATTTTTCGGCATGAATGTGGTACGAGTAAGGAACCAGTATAAAAAGTGTTTATAAACCAACGCTAGACAAACAGGATAATAGACTTATCATAGACAATAAATTTACCGTGATAGAGTGATTGACCTCAGTTTAGTAAATAGTTATATAAATAGACTAATGGACTGATTGACCGACAAATTGAGTTGTTTGTTTATTTACGACATGCGATTGCGCCGAGCGTAGTGATGTTTCCATAATGCAATATAATTTATATAGGAGTGTCATATATGGCTAACTAACAGACAGAAGACATCGTGAACATTTTGGGACATATTTATTTAAATAAGATACCCATAAATATAATATGTACTAGTTTACCTACCTACTTCATAAATATTGTTTCCAATTATAACTAAGTAATTTATTTACTTTATTTTGGGGACAAAAACGGGTATTTTAGGTTTTAAAGAGTAATAACGTCAATAAAACATAGGAACGGTTGATTATGGTTGAATTCTGTTGACAAAATTCTCATTATCTAAATTTTTTTTTAGTTTTAATGCAAAAAATAATTATGTTATGCAGTGATAGCTTTGTGATAGAACCAATGGACTGCCAAGTCGTTTCTTTTCAAGTTCGAACCCAAGGCACGCACCTCTGACTTTTCGCAATCATGTGCGTATGAATAAATAATTATCACTCGCCTTGAAGGGTGAAGGAAAACGTGAGGAAACCTGCATGGCTAAGAGATTTTCAGTCAGCGTGGTGGACTATAGCCTAATCCCTCTGAAGATAACCGGACATATCGGGACTAACGCTCTCCTGCAAAAGATGGGTCTGACGGAGACATATAAAAGGGAAATTGACAGCACGGAACACCTGTGTACATGCGATGCAATAGCTAGAAAGCGAATTATAGTGCCTCTTGGGGCAGGGTTATCCAAGACCAGAAGCCTACAGACTTATCCCCCCCCCAGGCCTCATTATAAAGGTCATGGAAGAGCTGAATAGGTTATTTAGGGGAACCACAAAAGATCCCATTGGGTCGAAGTGCACTGAGGCCTTGCTGCATCGGCCCCACACAAGATAAGATAAATCCCTCTGTGGAGACTCGTGCCCAGCGGTGGTACAGTAAATGGATAAATGATTATGATTACGTTGATAATAAATATGTACAGCACATTAATTAAAACAGGGCCACCAAAAAAAACACAACTCACCGTGAGTTCTATTTATATTTTTAAGTGGTCGATTATTTTCGAATCGATTACAGTCAGCCATTTGCATACGTACTACCTACCCATATCTTATGAATTACCATCATGAATCACAACGTTTCTCCGAACAAGTTTGTGTACAAACGGCGTCTGTGAAGGCCCGATGTTATTTCTTTGAATACCGGGTGCAATATTGATCGGTGTTTTTTTTCCCTTGAGTAGTTTTTGTTTTTTTTTATGGGATAGGGGGGCAAACGAGCAAACGGATCACCTGATGGTAAGTGATAACCGCCGCCCATGGACACCCGCAACATCAGAGGAGTCGCAAGTGCGCTGCCCGCCTTTAAAAGGGTTTGGGCCTCCGGTAACCTCAACTCACTCGGCGAAACACAACGCAAGCGTTGTTTCACGCCGGTTTTCTGTGAGGCCGTGGTATCACTCCGGTCGAGCCGGCCCATTCGTGCCGAAGCATGGCTCTCCCACGTGAAAAAATGCAGTGCATTTGAAGGTTGCAGAACTTTAAATTAAAAAAAAGCTAAGCTAAAGTCGAAGCGTGGGAGCTGTCTCAGTCAACTATTCTCTGAATAAAGCTAAATTAAAAAAAAGTTAAGCTAAAGTCGAAGCGTGGGAGCAGTTAGAGCGTCCCATCACTAACCCCTACAAAGGCGAGAGAAAACATTCCCAACATATTATCAATTATATGTACAGAATGTTTTCTCTTATGAATGTATTTATGGTACAGTTTATTGAACGAACACCTTAAAAACAAATAGCGTTTCACCTACTTAAATAAATTCATGTCATGATTAAAATATTCTCCCAAAATTCCTACACGAGAGCATTTCTTAAGCGAAAAGGAATGCGCTACGCTGACGTCATGTAGGTATAACGTCAGCATCTATAAAACCCTGCTACATTGACCGTAGAGAATTGTAATGTTTTACTACTCCAATACTACGTCATACGGACGGTGGCGAAATAGGGAAATACGATAATAGTTTCCGAACGAAGGCCAGCCGGAGAACACGTTCAGTGCAGAACAGTCATTGCTATTCCCGGATAGAGGCCCGTATAAACACCCTTATGCGGTTATGTATCAATGTCTAATATTCACTGAATCAACAACGAAGACTTATCAGGCTTTTTATAAAGATTTCTGGGGTAGTATTTTAAGTAAACAAAATAGGAACTCCATATTGTGAGTATCCCACAATCACCAGTATGCACCCCGATGGTCGATCGTCTTTTGAAATAAGGTATCCCCGTAAATAAAAAAGACCCTTTGAAAACACCCGCAAAAAGTAGTATCAATGAAATATAATCATACTTATATAAAATCTACCAAAATAACCCAAATTTAGCCTAACTAGGCAACGACGCAGACGCAAACATTTAAATGTAAACATTCGACCAGTTTAGGTAAAAAACTTAACCTTGGGGGAAGGCCAACAAAATATAGAACTGAGACTGAACGAAACAATGAATTTTGCGCTTTAAACTTATTTGAATAAAGTTTGTGTAGTGTTATTAATCATAGGGCTGGTTCTGGTATAGTTCTGATTAACATTATGCCGTGAGGTTAGGTTTTCCGATCGACTGCGCATTCCCAAGTACCACAAGAAGCGTTAATTATTAATTATATCGAAAGATAAATAAATTTGTGGCACCAACTTTTAACGAGCCTGCCATGCAATGAAGAAATGCCACAAAGTGAGTGAGACATCTGAAGATATTTTTTTAATTCCTGGTGTAAAACAGTGGGTTTCGGAAACAGCCTCCGAAAATAACTATCAAATGTGAAGGGAAAGAATTCAATCTCTGTGTTAAGCTTAAGAAAAGCAACTATATCGCCACATCTTTAAAGAACTTGGCAAATCCCTATACGAGCCAGCCCGCTAATAAGCCAAGCCAAAGATTGAATCGGGAACTTTTTTTGCGATTCTTAAATAACAGACTTTAATTGTAATTAAAGAGGCAGGTTTGCTGAGGCAACCCTAGTTATTGAAGTAGCATTTAACCCGGAATTAATAAACGGGTTTTACCGTGTTACAAATTAGTACATAATTGCATAAAATCCATTTCTTGCAGCTGCATGCCGATGTAAATTGCCCGGGAAATCTGTATCCGTTGATAATAGCGAACAAATCGTTAAGAACACTTAAGATGCTATAAAAGACGGTAATAGAATCAATGTAACAACTTTTAGGCTCAGATTCAAAGACAAATCTCAGCTTAAACTTAAGCTTTGATATGTCAGTTTAGTGTTGATATGGAAGGAAGGAAGAAAGAAGGAAGGAAAGGTGGAATTGTTTTGAGATTCCAAAATAGGCGGAATAGGTGAAAATGCGTGCTGATTGACGAGATCAAAGACCTTCACTGAACTTCACCATTTCAAGAGCCGAACGCAATCGTAAACTCGAGACGGTGAAATGAAACTCGCAATCGCCTCAGTATTCATAGCGTAACAACACCGTATTTTATTTGACTTTTCAGAAGTTTTCAGCCAACAACTCGACTTTTACGTACCATTTTTACTTAGTTACAAAACGTACAAATATTATGCGGAATCACACCTGTACAATACGCAAGTAACTGGGTTCCCCCACCCCTACGGGTCTCCCGTTACCCTGGCATCCTCGGAGGCCAATCAATGAACGCCTTAGGCTAGGAGGTGGAAAATCCGCAACCCTGAACGCTGCATGTCAAGGTTTGGTATCCAATAAATGGCATATTTTAATTATAGTGGCCTCAGTAAGGAACGTAAAATGGTAAACTGTCAGCGGTCAGAAGAACTCAATTGCGTGCTCAGTACAAAAATAAATTATGTAACATAAAATGTAAGACTGCTTTGATGTACAAAAGCTTTTTCGGAATTGCTCCTAGGATATATAATAAAATTCCTAATTCAATAAAATTAATGCCATTGTCAAAATTTAAAATAGCACTGCAGAAACTTCTCCTTGACAAATGCTACTATACAATAGACGAGTTTTTAAATGATAAAGAGATTTAATTAGTAATGCTGCATTTAAGTTTTGACATCTGTAGTTTTTAGGATAATTATTTTCTTTGCATATTTGTATGTCATAAGACAAAACATAGCGTACTATTTTATTTTAAGACCTATTGTATACCTATGTTTCACAAATAAACTTTATGATTTATGATTTTATGATTTATGATTTATGTATGAGTATAAAATTTTCAGAATTGTATGAATTTTTCGGTGTGAATACGGAATAAATTCAGATTTTGCTTTGATTTAATATATTGTTGTCTAGTGATTTCTTCAAATAAAAAAAGATAAGTAAGTAATTAATAACCTGAGGTCTCATGGTCGGATGCACGCTCTAGATTAGATTCCTAGGTCAAACTAAATATTAAATTTTCTTTATAAACTAAAAATAACTGCACGTAATTGGATGTAGTTTCCACAGCTGCATTACTGCAGGTCTAACTTAAAATTTGGTGCATGTTACATCTTGATACGCCACAGAAACCGAGATAATGGACTGATAAACACACATTGTTCTGTGGATAAACACATTACCCTCCTTAGCGTCGCGCAGCCGGGTAATTAACGTAACAACATACGCATGCACGATACATCCGTGACCTATACCATTATAAAAAAAAATACTTACGTCATCGGAAATACAAGAGGTAAAGTTATGCAAAAAAAAGTTGCAATTTAAATGGTCATAATTGATAAGGAACCTAACAACTTGTCGATTAATTAATCGGTGCGTTAATTAACATGACGTCATCGTTACATATAAGTAATGAGTAGTGATAGGGTAGTATCCTAGTGATATAACTTTGACCATTTCGACCATTGGCCTGCCAAGTCAAAAGTCTAGATTTCGAATCCGAGGCACCTCTTACTGATTATTTTTAACCCCCGACGCAAAAACGACGGGGTGTTATAAGTTTGACGTGTCTGTCTGTGTGTGTGTGTGTGTGTGTGTCTGTCTGTGGCATCGTAGCTCCCGAATGGATGAACCGATTTTGATTTTGTTTTTTTTGTTTGAAAGGTGAATAAGTGGGGAGTGTTCTTAGCTATGTTTGATGAAAATCGGCCCAAGATGGCCGCCGCCACAAGATGGCGGTTTACATATTTTTTCACAACTCCCACAATATTGGTATCAAATGAAAGGGCCTGACTAGTAGAATACTATACACTATGAAAAATTTCAAATCCAACATGGCGGCCTCCACGAAATGGTGAATTTATTAAATTTTTTCACTACTCCCTCAATAAAGGTATCAAATGAAAGGGCTTGACTAGTAGAATACTATACACTATGATATAAGATATCTAATAGCTATGAAATAATTGTACAAAAGTTGAATAACTAAACGAAGAAAATACCTAATTAAAACGCAAGAAAATAAAAGAAATTAAACAAAATAACTAAGGAGTCCCTACAAAAAGTGTGAAATAACAAATTAAATTGAAAATTTAAAAAAACCCCCGACACAAAAATAAACCTGAATCCCTATAAAAAGAAAAAAATAATCTTGAAATTATAACCCTTCGTAAGTACGTATGAAGTTTTTTGATTAAATTTTGTCGCGTCGGGGGACCGAATCCGAGGCACCTGTGACTGATTATTTTTATTCTAAAAATCTACCATTTTATTTTATGGCAACACTCTTTTATAGTCCTAAGTAATGTACCTGTCTTCGGCATCATTAGCAAAATATCTAATGATGCCATCTATTGTCTATGGTTAAAATTGTCGCTCTCTAAAATAAACGGGAAATACCACTTACTCATTGATTAATCACGAAATCACAGAAACTATAACGCCTAGAAACTTGAACTTACTTGGCGATTGGGTTTCAAAAAGTTTATACGAGAAAATACGGGAAATTCCAACAAGATTGGCAAAAACGTGAACCATTCCAGTAACACAACACAGCTTTATTTATAATCTAGGCTATGCCACAGACTATCTAGAGGTATGTATAACATTGTTTAATTTTAAGGTGCACTCGTGTTTTCTTTTTTTTGTTGTTTTAACATTTATAGCGTCCTGGTATAAAAATATATTTTTCTTTCTTTCTTTATTTCTTTCCTCATTCATTGAAGTTGTATGACATGATTTTTTTGATATATCTAATCAACCCATTACACTGTCCCACTGCTGGGCACGGTTCTCCTCTCGGAATGAGAGGGATTACGCTATAGTCCACCACGCTAGTAGGCTACCTCCTGATGTTTTCCTCCACCGTTTAAGCGCGTGATAATTAACTATTAATACGCACATGACTTCGAAAACTCCGTCTTGGATATCACTAGGTTATCACTATATTTTTTTGATATCTATATCTATCTATACTAATATATAAAGTTGAAGAGTTTGTTTGTTTGTTTGCTTGAACGCGCTAATCTCAGGAACTACTCGACGGATTTGAAAAAATCTTTCAGTGTCAGATAGTCCATTTATTGAGGAAGGCTATAGGCTATAATTATATCATCACGCTAAGACTAAGTAACTATTCCACGGGGACGAAGTCGCGGGCGGAAGCTATGCTATTATAAAATGCGAAAGTAACTGTTTGTCTGTTTGATACGTTTTCACGACTAAACGGTAGAACCAATTTTGATAAATTTTAGCATAGAGATAGATTAGACCTTGGAGAACATTTAGCCTCGAAAGCTTCTTTGGGGTGCAAGTGAAACCGGGGGCAACTACTAGTATCCTAAATATTCAGAACTTGACAATAAAAGTGGAACGGGACAGGCGCAGTTTCATAAAACAACGCATTAAATTCTATTATAAGACTGGAATAATACGCGTATTTTCCTTTACTATGTACTGATAAAAAAATCTGCGTGTGTGTGCGTAGGCTTTGTGGTTTAATTAACCTTCAGACAAGACTGGCATTAACAGACTCCGTGAAAAAACTAATGCGACCAGCTAGGTAGAAATTTGCCTACACATTTTGAATTTACATCACCGACGTCACCTTTAAGTCGTAAATCCAGAATGTGAAGGCAAATTTCGACCTAGCTGGTGGCTTAGTGGCCATAGCTTCTAGTTTATCTAACCAGAAGACACAAGTTCGAATCGTAACATGCCTCCTGTATTCTCCAAAGCGTTAGGTAGAAGTATACTAATGTAAACTGCCATTTCGCCGGTATGTTAGGTCCCGTGTCCCATGTAATAAGAGGTGAGGTTATTGCCATTAACCGGCCACAAATCCAAACTCCGGCTGCTACTGAATTTCATAGAAAAACCCAGTGATGATGACCAAGGACTACCAGACTAATGAGTCGTGTCGTGACTCGTGAGATTCCTATCTGAGGTAATTATGTGTCGTTTGAGAAGTTCCCAAAGACTCGAGGGTTTGTTCAAGAAAAAATCTACATCTATACTTCTATACTAATATATAAAGCTGAAGAGTTTGTTTGTTTACTTGAACGCGCAAATCTCAGGAACGACTGGTCCGATTTGAAAAATTCTTTCAGTGTTAGATAGCCCATTTATTGAGGAAGGCTATAGGCTATATATCATCATGCTACGCGGACGAAGTCGCGGGCAGAAGCTAGTCCCATTATAATTCTCCTATTGCTGGGTACAGGGCTTCTCTTCGAATGACAGTGAATAAACTAGTCCACAAGGCTAATACAGGTTGGCAGACTTCACACGCCGTCGAGAAAATCTCTCAGGCATGCAGGTTCCCTCACGATGTTTCCCTTCGCCGTTTTTATTGCGAAGAATTTTTACTAAACAACCGACCAGTCTTATTCAGGGTCACCGGTACGATTCCGGATGTTTATACGAATGGCGTATGCGATCCGGGAACGTATTAGTAGATATATTTACGATATCGACTCATAGGATTCCTAGTATCTTTAATATTATTTGTAAGCAAAACCACGAACGTGTACGTTCAAGTTTTGTTAGAAGCGTCTGTATCATAAATTAAAAGTAGACTAAGACACTAAATTTAGATCATCAATGTCCAAATAAACGCATTAAAAGTTCAGGCGTCACATTTCCTACTAGACAGGCATAGACAAACTTAATAACAGGCCTTCTCTTTCATCATACATAAACATATCATCACGCATGTATGCTTTGATGGGTTAGGCAGAGATGTATTAATGTATCTACTATCTACACTCACAGATCGCCGGTATGTGCATATCCCACCTCCCAAGTAAGTGGGCAAGCCTATTGCCATTCAATGGGCACCAATCCAAACTCCGAACACTGCTCAACATGGGAATCGAACCCAGTGCCTCTAGCGTAGCAGTCTTCAGTTAAGGACAATACTCTAAGATCTAATTAAAACTAACGTTCACTAACATAGTTACCTTTTTTTATTATCGTCTGATAAAATTCCTTTGCATAATGTACGAAGGATTAATTAAGTAGTAAGTAAGTAAATTTATTAGCAGAACAATTATTTTACATATTATTATGAAAGTTACAAACATTGTTTATCAGCACCAAAGTTAATTAGAATATTGAAATAGTAAAATTACAAAATGAAACCCTGCCTCCCAAACTAGGAATGTCCTAGGAGGCAGTGTCTCCGCAATAGACTTTATGTGAGCTTAGTGTGTGTGTGCGTGCGTGCGTGCGTGTGTATGTATGTGTGCGTGGGTAATTTTTTAAACACGATGCGGTATTACCATTATACGGCTTCTAGGTGACTGACATTATGTTATTGTGTTCAAACACCATAGCCTAATGGATCCATTCATATTTGTAAGCGGTTGTCGCCAATCCAAATTGCGATTACAAATACTTATTTAAGTGAAGATAAATTCTACTGCGGGTAGGATTCGAACTTGCATTTTCAGGTGAGATACATCAGGATGGGAATTTTGGCGCAGCAATTGCGCTTAAGTCCAGTAAAACATACCAACGAAATATTGATGTACATCTCTGCCAAATCTTCCGAAAATACAGGGGTGATGTTATGTTACACACATTATATCACCATGTGCTTAATACGTCTTTTTATGGCATAGGGGGGGGGGGGGGCAAACGAACTACACGGATCACCTGATGGAACACCAGAGGAGTCACAAGTGTGTTGCCTGCCTTTTAAAAGAGTTCAGGCATTCGGTATCCTCACTCACTCAGCGAAACACACACAACACAACTTAAGCGTTGTCTCAAGCCAATTTTCTGAGGTCGTGGTATAACTCCGGTCGAGCCGGTCCATTCGTGTAAGCTGTAACCACGGTCAAAAGTCTTACATCACTTTGGAAGAATACTTAGTCAGTGTCAATGTACTCTGCGCGGTGACGTCACCATTATGACGAATGTAGGGCGCAGCGGTTCAATGAACATGTAACAGTAAATGATAGATCAATGTTATCGAGATCGAGTGCTTAGCCTTTCAAAAATATTTATTGCAAACTAACCTTACTCTGACACGGTCGGGTAAAAAAATACATGATTCTTTTTAAATAGAAAACTCCCGCACATGGAAATAAGATGGGTCTGCCCTGATAGATATAATCTGGGTGTCTTTAAATCACGAGTGAATCGGTTTCTTCTAGGCAAGCGCGCTCCATCGTAAATCGCAGTGTCACCGAACTGGCGGTAATGTACTTATACTACTCATGTGGTAAAGCCTTTTTTTTACGCTTTCCGCAATCTTCTTATCAAATATCAAGATTCTGAGTTCACGGGAAGTATCCTGTAGGTTTTGATAGCCTTGGGTTTTGACTATGGCTGCCATCCGTCCGGGTTACCCCGGATTTTTCCTAGTTTGAAAAAAAGGCGTTTGGCGTCCGGGGGCCGTCCGGCAGGAGTTTTTAAAAGTGTCCTTTGGACTGTATTGTTGTCAGGGGAAACCCATTTTTTTTAATAAGCGATAAATTTAAACAAATCTTAGTAAACAATTCATTTTCACATTCAATTCGGAAATGTCTGGGAAAAAAACAGATTTCGTCCAATTGTCCGGGATTTTTGACGTGTTTATCCGGGGTCGACAATTTAGGTGATGGCAACCCTAGTTTTGACAGACAGACAGACAGACAAGGTGATGCTGTAAGGGTTCCGAATTTTCCTTTTGAGGTACGGGGGAAGTATGTATTTGAAACATACTACTATAAGATGGCTAGAAGTACGTAAAACCGACATCGATTCATGGTGGACATTCCATAAACCCAAACGAATGGTTTTAATTCCACTTTTATCATGCGTAGGTACCTACCGCTGAAATGTGAAACGGGCTTCCCGAGTTGGTCTTCTAATGGCTGAGCGATCGGCTTCAACGCTATTTATTGATTACAAACAGGACGGCCGAAGGCCATTTAAGTACACTGTTTATTTATAGTAAGTATTAACAATATTTAGAATTAATAATATTTTAAACTCATAAATCACGCTCGCAGAACTTCTTGCTTTCTGATAGAAACATCCTCTCTCGCTCGCAAAAACCTCACACTCTGGATATAAGTCCAGGAATCGGTTGAGTCGGTCTAGGACAGGGGGCAATGGGAATTGGGATCTAGCTATGTAATGTCGGTTAGATCCCCACACGGCGCAAATATTTGTATGACCTACAAGAAGTTGTTCCGGGTCTGGGCGCTTGTTTATGTGAGAAAACCCACGATATCTACAGGAGAAAAACCGCGTGTAGGGCAACATTAAAAAAAAAAATTGGTGAAGTAGGTAATCAGGGTATTTTTAAATAAAGAGTGAGTCGGTTTCTTCTAGGCAAGCGCGCTCCATTGATCGCATTTAGGCATTGGCCAATCAAGAATAAAAAAACATACGATTTGAAGGACACAAAGTACTTCCAGATTAGAAACAAGTATTTGCAGAACACGCAAATATTTGCCTCAGGTAGGAATCGAATCACGGCACGCGGCGCAAAGGTGGTGACTTTGACCTCCACACCAAGCGGTCAAAATTGTGTCAACAATTATTTCGAAGCCATCGGCGACGATATTATGTAGATTTAAGACTTTTAAACTAACACAATACATTATGTTCTTTTGGGTATTTTCAGATCAATTATTGTATTAATAATCCTACTTCCTACTATCCTATCCTACTAATATTAAGTATAGCGAAAGTTTGGGAGGATGGATGGATGTTTGTTACTCTTTCACGCCAGAACAGCTGAACAGCAGAGACAGTTTATAGTCTGGAATAACACATGGGCTACTTTTTATCTGAAGTCCACGCAGACGAAGTCACGGGCAGAAGCTAGTAACAAATAGGTAAGTGTAAAGAAGGTGTAGTAACAAAGATTGAGAAAGGTATTTTAAGGTGGTTTGGGCATGTGGAGAGGATGGATGAACGGAGATTGACGAAACGAGTATAAATGATGAGTACGGATGGAAGAGTTGGAAGGGGCCGACCTCGACGAACTTACCACAACCAAGTTGCGGCCGTTCTTAAAAAAGGTCAGGTTAAGAGCACCCTAAACCGACGATCATGCATGAGGAGTTTAATGAACGAGTTATTCCCAGTTGTCCCCACCGTCTTCGTCACCACTGGTGACAAATGGGAAAAAAAATCCCATTTGTCACCAGTGGTGACGTCCCCAGTGGTGACAAATGGGAATGGCCACTCTTTTTGTTCCCAGTTGCCACCAGTGGTGACAGATGGGAAAAATAAATAGATACGTCCCCCGTAAGGCGGGGCTAGAGCTGAATATATAGTGATGTGAATTCAATTTTTTGACACGAATTATTTTAATTAGATGATATATTCTATTATAATATGTACATTAAAACGAGAGAAATAAAACTTTTACACGTCACTTGGAGGACATAATTATATTTTTATAAATCACAATAATTATAGTAATCGAAATTAAAACTGCATAAGTACAGTTTTTAGTACTACAACTAGGTATTACAGATAATTATTTTACGTAAAACGATTTTCTTAGGTTTTCTATCACAGTTTCAACACATGGAATGATGTCTATTTATGTAAATTTGTAATAAAATAGCACTTAATGAATACTTAATTACAACACATTTACAATTATTTTCGCACTCCCATCCTGCCGATCAACCCCCCCTCCACTATGCTGTTGTCGGTTCGTAGATCAGTGACGTCACACTGATCAGTACATTCCCAACAATGTCAGGGTCAAATGCGTCGTGCAGTTCTGGTGCAGTTTCGTTAGTTTTTATAAAAAGACGTCATGGAACTATGCTTCGCGCAGGATTCCAATATCATATAAAAAGGAAACATAAAAGTGGGTTAATTGTGTGGGAATGCACGAAACGCAGACAAAACTGTAAAGGAATTGTTAAAATAAAAGTAAGTTTTCGGCCTTTGTTTAAAAATTCTATTATATTGTTGACATATTTTTTAAGAGTTTATTTATGTTGTAAATCTTATTTATTGAGACTTGTAGTACATTGATTACTCTGTGATAATTCCTAACAGGTATAGGATTAAGTAACATATAACCAAGCTAAAGCAATAGGATTAGGTACCTAAGTAACAATCATTTTTTTTTTATGTGAATTGAATTTACGGGACGTAAATTCGAAAATTCAAAAAAGTAAATGATTACGAATTATGTATAATTATTAACATTTTTCGTAGAGAATAAGTAAATTACTGTGAACAAAGCGTTGATTTATCTGTGCAATTGTAATTTCGATCATTATAAATATTGTGATTTAGGTATAAAAATATATGTCTACCAAATGACGTGTAAAAGTTTTATTTCTCTCGTTTTATAATAGAATATAAATATCATCTAATTAAAATAATTAGTGAAAAAAAATTGAATTCACATCACTATACATATATTCAGCTCTAGCCCCGCCTTACTGGGGACGTATCTATTTATTTTTCCCATCTGTCACCACTGGTGGCAACTGGGAACAAAAATAATGGCCATTCCCATTTGTCACCACTGGGGACGTCACCACTGGTGACAAATGGGAATTATTTTCCCATTTGTCACCAGTGGTGACGAAGACGGTGGGGACAACTGGGAATAACTCTAATGAACGTAGATGAAGCGAAAGTATAGTCAAGTAAGTAGTGCCAGGATCGTAGCAAGTGGAAATGTATAGTCTCTGCCTACCCCAATGGGAGACAGGCGTGAAAATATGTATGTATGCATACGTAAGTATGTCACGCTTTTATACACAAAGTGTAAGCCAGAGGTGATAGCATCGCTACAATTCATCAATATGTTTAAGTCCCATCAGGGGCTTGTGGCTAAGTAATAACTAAGCTGATCAACTGATCTGCAAGGTTAGGCTGCGCTCGCCGCGGTCAGTGTGTGGATGGGTGACCATTCTTAACACGTCGAGATCCCTCCGAGCCTCGGAGATGTAAAGCCGTCGGTTACGGTTGTCAGACGAACCTCTTTGAAAATTGTTAGTGGTAGTCAGAAGCCCACAAAAAAAAACAAAGCTTGAAAACCAGTCTATCCTCGGAATATAAAAATTAGGTATCGCCCATAAAAAGGGTTACGGAGGTCTGATGGCAGTCGCTCCGTGTAAAATGCTAATATTCAGCCGCATCTGGTTAGACTGGAATCCGACCCCAACGCAGATGCGAAATGGCTTGGAGGGTGATCAAAGTAACTTGACCCAAAACTAACGGAGAGGGGAAAAGTTTGCGCAGTGTATTTGCGTGCAAAATGTACTAAAAAACGACTACTGCGCATCCACCATTTTGGTTCAAGTTATTTTGCGCCAACTGTAACAGCTCAGAGGATGACCGCATAAGAAATTAATAGAATAACTATTTGTATCTATGCTCTCTGTTTTCTCAACTTGGAATGTAAATACAAGTACATCCAATCGTATTGAGAACGTCCTACATTTTTGAAGTCGGTTTAACATACCAGAGGTGGTCGTTTTCTCAGCCACGTGCAGAGAAACCGATACACAGTTGAATGATCCGGTGACTGACCTGAGATTTGCATGGCCTACAGAACACATGTTTATTCCGTATATGATTGATAGTAGTAGTAGTCTCTTGCAATATTTAATTATGATGTTTTACTCATTAAAAAAACAACAATTGTAAATGACATTTACTGTACTTTTCCATAAATATTTTCAAAGGTGAAGGCGTTCGATTGACTGTCAGTGTCAAATTCACATTTCAATTGCTTTTTCGCAATTTCTAGATGTACTTATGTATTTACACATTCATGGCAGTAGTAATAGGGTATTACACCTTTTTTAAAAACTGTTTTAAATTAATCCTTAGATCGTAATGAACCAGTAGAAATTTTATTTCAGTTTTATAAAACCGAAAAATGCCTTAAAAACTATTTTTAATTTATGATTTTAAATTTTCGTGCGGAAACGCTAACCGCCATGCTACTTCGGGTTGTGACGTCACTTCGTTAGTAAACAATACAACTGCAAAAGACCAAGTAACGTCAAGTTACTATCGGAGTGGTTGATGGCGGATGGCGTTTTAAAACAGATTAAAAAAGACTATTTTTGAAATTGAATTATAAAATTTACAGTGCATTTGTATAAATAAATACTAACGTTTCTCGTTTACTTTTTTAAAAATCTATCATAAACATGCATTTTTATATTTTTTCTTACCTACATGGTGTAAAATACCTATAGTCAAAGAAAATACCCCATTGTGACGTGAGTTAATAATATTCAGAACTGGGTACTAAAACATTTGCTAAAGATCGTTAATTGTTGCTAGAAGTGGCCGAAATGGTCAATTTTGACAGTTGTCACAGCTTTTGGCTTAGGACGGAATAAAAGTAATGAATAAATAATTTTGGGAATGTTTAGCATGCCTTACCTTATGTTTACCTATGCAAAATTTAATAAAAAATAAGCATGACAATAAAAGGATTTTCGTGTTGTGGTGTTCGTGTGTTGAACAACTACTTGTAGATCATACAAATATTTGCTCCATGTGGGAGATCCGAACTTAACACGATTCGCAGAAGCCGATTACTCAGCCGCTAGGTTAAACATGTCGACACCAAGGAAGTCAGACGAAACATACTCTTTCAGTGCTTCGACCTTTTACCGTCTGGCTTTCTATTCTGGCAACTTGCTTTATCAAACATCTTACTCAGATACCAAAATCTGTATCGCTAGAGAAGAGTCTGCATGCTGTTATGATAAACAGATTGATTGATTGACGATGTAAAGAGAATTATAAGGGCAGCCGCCCACTGCGTCGTACCGTAGCGTTCACACACTGCAAAATAATATTCGTTGTATGCAGATATACAGGAATATTTTTTAAGCAGTGCAAGTTCAGTATCAGTAATAGAACACATTCCCATTATTAGTTCAAAACTTTTTTTTAAATTTTTATCCGGCTTGAAATCAGCAAAATATGGACACATAATATCTATTCGCAATAATAACAATATGCACGTGTGCCAGCCGACTCACGCGCCGGTGTACAGCTGATGTAGGTACTAAGGCGCGCGCGCTTTGCCGTGCGCTAGCGAGTAACCATAAAATCAGTTTCAAAGTAAACATCTTTCGTTAACGCTAACTTCGATATTTTGTACTAAGACATATCAAAATAACAAATTGGTGTTTAATAAAAGTTGTTTAAGTATCAATTGTCAAAGTTTGCGCACTGAATAAAAATTATTCCGGTATAATGTAGTTGGATTTTACGGTGCAAGATTATTTGTTGATTTTAGAAGCTTTCAAAACGCGAATACATTGGTGTCTTGAAACAAAAATAAATGTTTTATTAAGAATAGGACATTTTTGTTGTAGCAGATCAAATTTTGGGTTAGGATTTGTGCTCGGTAAATGGCAACAGAATCACATTCCGGTAATATAGGGCTAAAAGAAATATGCCAAATTTAATTGTGTAGTACTGACTGCCTCATTAGCCAAGTGGTCCTGAGCGCGACTGCTACGCTAGAGGTCTTGGGTTCGATTCCCAAGTCGAGCAAAGTGTTATTGGGTTTTTCTATGAAATTCCCAGTAGCAGCTCGGAGTTAGGAATTTGTGCCCGGTTAATGGCAATAGGCTCGCCCCGTATTACATGGGACCTAAACATCCCGGCGAACTGTGGGTGCACATTATTTGCAGCGATTAGAGGGCAGGTGAACAGACGAAGAAATAAATAAATATTTATTCTCCTCTCCAAACTTGGGAGTTACAAATAGACTTAGTTGATAAATAGGTACTTGCCCCGATATAAATTATCTTTACATTGACTCCTGTCGCAATCAAAAAAGGCTGAATCATGCGGCTTATAAATTGCTAGCTAGACCTAACTCTGAACAAATGTTATTTAGGACATAAAAAGTATGATAGACCATTCCTTGCAATGAAAATTACCTTATAAAAAAAAATAAAAGGTTCAACAAACTAGGGGACATAAAGTGGATCGACGTAAAATTGTCTACGATTTACGTTGAGAGGTTGAATGAGATGCTAATCAGTTATCATCACCATGGTGATTTCATATTTGTCGATATTTTTTCCAATGACTCATTTAAAGTAGGTACCTACTACCTATTTGAAGTAAGGTAAGTCATTCGAGTTTATATTCTGCGATAGTATTACTTAAAGATCTTTTTAGAATAACATTTGTTAGGTCACAGTGGGTGCCATTTTTATGATGCAGAAAATTCCTGGATCAGTCACAGCCATGGGAGGAGGCAGAGTATATAGCGCTAAAACCGATCTTGCTTTCCCGTGTCATAGGCCCACTTGCACCAACTTTTTAAATATGTTTAAATTGCATTTAAACACAGTTTTTTATGGTGCAAGTGACCCTTATTGTGGGAGCGATGGGAAATAAGACCACATTCGCCACGACCACGAGAGGCTGTGGTTTATTTAGCATTCGAGTGAATCAGGGGATATAGTGGATAACTGCCCTTACGAAAGGCAAAGTACAGTTCGGTCTGCTCCAATGGTAATCTACAAATATTATAAAGAGAAAATATTTGTATTTTGTTCGTTATGAATAAACTTAAAAATAACTGAATCGATTTTAAAAAATTCTTTAACTAATAGTATTATTATCAGTGAGTAACAACGGCTATATTGTTAATGGCTTTAAACATAACGTCGCTTCAGATAGCGAGTGAGACCGCGGGAAACTAATTTTTAATATAAAAACTCGGTACAGACAAATGGTGTCGTAAATATTTTGCATTCGTGACTTTCGATATGTTTGCACAAAGACACTTCCTGGCACCGACTGTCTTCATAAGCCAAAGAAACGTGAGAAAAATGAGAACATTGAACAATTTCGAACAAATCCAGTCAGTCTTGAGCAAAAAGTTTTAAATATTCTTCCATTTCCGCCATACGAACACATGATTCACGGTATCAGACAAAATTGTGATCATATCTTTACAAATTTTACGCAATCATTGTGAGTGTTTTCTTATCTATTGATATTCGCTGTGCCTAGATAAAGAATGTCGCGTTTTGCCGTTAAAACCGATATTTCCATGTCATTTTTAAATATATTCCGAATCTCTCAATTAACTCAATTAATTTGATTGAATGATTTTACAGATACAGCTTCACCTCTATGATGTACTTATACGGACCCATCCAAAGAACACCACTAACCACTGTAAGTATTCGTTTTGGGATCCATCCATAATCCTAATATAGCTTCACGTCGTGAGCAAAGCCGTGGGCAAAAGTTAGTACATCTATAATATTGAGGTTAGAGACTGAAATGTGTCGGTGATGGTCACAGAATTTTTCGATGTACCTACCTACATAATTTCAAATACTTTATATAATCTTGTGCTTTCAACCAAACTAGAATCTGTTGCATGTTTGTAGCAGAATGACCTCACCATACTGAATGAAGATTTCGTCAAAACATATTTACATATATTTTTTTAAACTAGCAGAACTAGGTGTGAGTCACTCATATAAATATATGTAACGTCTTCTTTTGTTTGTTATGAATTTGATTATATGAAGTAACAACAGCTAGATAGATCGCGTGAGTTTCTCTAGTTTTAGGGCCACTTGCACTAACTTTTCAAATATGTTTAAATTGTATAATAACACAATTTTTATTGTAATTTTTTGTTTAAATACAATTTAAACCTATTTGAAAAGTTGGTGCAAGTGGCCCTTAATGTGGTTAAGGTTTTGGAGTGGTACGTAGGTACAACTGCTGAGTTGCAGGAGGACGAAAAATGAAGGTTGTGGTGAGAAGGAGAAGGAGAAGGTGAGGAGCTACGTTGACAAAATATCATGCACCTAGGTGCTTGGAAAATATTTTAGGTTGAAGAAATTAAGGGAACGCTGGACCCCACCCTGACATGCCTCTGCAACCGCATTGTATCCATAGCTTATGGCAAGGGGGCAACACGAAATTCGTTTTTTTTTACTCTGCCCGTCCTTGTGACACATTATTTTCCGTTATTTTTTGTTTACATTGAAGTTTTGCAATTTAATCATTTAGATTTTTACATCACAGAACTCACACTACATGTGACTTCACAAAACTTGTTACACAATGTCACACTTTTCTACTCCCCCCGCCCCCCTCCGTGAGATGAGACGTAAGTAATTTATGGATGGGCCCTAAGCGCAGTTTTGGGGCATACCTAGCCACCACAGAGGGTAGACAAGCCATGAGTATTTTCCGCACCACAAAAAAGGCAAATGCACACCACACACTCTCATAATATGTAAGTAGTTTTAGGGTCTTCTCTACATTGAAATATAAGTGTTTTGGATGTCTAGTCTGTAAGCTTATATTTAAATAAATAAATAAAAATAAATAAGTGTAAGTAGGTACTTACATAATTATAATAGGTAATAAGAAGTAAGTAGTACTTAAAAACAATATCATATAAATTCTTGGATGTTTATGAAAAACAAGGATGATTGTTAAGTTCAATAACATAGCTCAGAGCAATTATTTGTGTAAAGAGAGATGTTTCCATTGTGTTGCAATATACTCATAATTAGGTATACAACATTATTTTTAGTGGATATATGCAAATCTGAATATGATTGGTTCAAAATAAGTGACTGTATCAATTTCAATAATTTTTACACCATGTTATATTTAAAAAAGTGTCAAATGGAACCACCAGTGACACTGAGTATCATTCCATTCTTATATGCAAACAACACAAGACACAGCAGGTCATAGAGGCACTAGGTGCAGGTGCACACTGGGGTAATACAATGTGGTGAGCATGTTTTTGTATGGACAATCAGATAACATAACAAGCTTATAAGTTTGTGATTTTTCGTTGTACAGTTTTGAAATTTTGTACATAGATTCTTTACGAAAAATGTCCTAGCGGTTTTGGATTTTCATTCATTGGATGTGACACCAATCTGTCTTCTTATTTTTTTTACCATTTCCAGGAAAAGGAAATGGGCTACATTTGCATACTTATTTTAATTGCACAACTTTTAAAAGTTACAAACTTTCACTAATGATTCTAAAATAAAGTTGTTTGAAGTGAGGAAAAGGAAATCCCTATTTGTCTATGACACTAATTACATAGATGACAGATTTGATTCAGTTGTCAACGGTAGGATGAATGCCTAATGCCTTTGCCTCGGGTATTATTGTTGTGCAATATTTGTGTTATTTTTTTATTTTCATTCCTTATTGAACAGGCTAAGATCAGAGACCATGCTGCCGAAAATATTGGTGTTAAAATAGGCTGTTGGTTTTTTGACATAAAGCCTATTTAGCATTTACAGTCCTAGACATATAAATATAAACATATAAACCACATTTTTGTTTTAGTGTCATGATTGAATGACGTAAAGCTCTATACCTACATATTTTAGTAGTTTTGAATAATAAAATAATTTTTAACCCACACACAAAAACTACTTGCTTATGTGGCAATTTTCTACACACATTTAGGTAAGTAATTACTTACATGTTTTGTGTTTTATTATTTTCAGCCTGTTTACGCCCTCATCACATTTTCCACTATTGTATCATGCTTTTTATAAAAAGATCAACACAGTCATAATCATGAATTCCAGGAAGTTCTAGTAAAGAAGCAAGAGGATATAAAAAACATTATTCAAATATCAATGACGTAAACGACGCAAATACAAAAAAAAATCAGAACTAATTATAATTCTCGTCTTTCAGCCGTGATGAGATAAAGGTAATAACGGGTACGGGCTAATTTTAAAGTGTGACGTCATATGTAAACAACGTTATGAATACTAATTTTTCACATAATAAAGCTGTTTTAAAGTAAATTCCCGAATTAAAACCCACCTTTCCATTGATGCCAAGGCCGAGTACTGTGTTGGAGATCTCGTAGTCATCAGTGATCGGCGTAGTTTTTATAAATTTCGTAAAATTACTCATCTTGAATCACTTCACTATTTTGAAACACAAAACAAAAAGTAATTTCCTCACTTTATCAACACTTTTACCACTTCAACACTGTTTGAAGTTTTTCTATTGTATGTTTTTGTTTTATCAATATCACACACGAACGCGATAAATGCAATTTGTATTATTTTATTTGGTTCCGTGTGTGACAATGACCCACAGTGTCTACGCGTTGAGCAATCGCGGATTCCCGGCACAATGTGTATGACAGTGACTAACCAAGTGTTGCCATTACCAATTTACCATTACCCAGTATAGTTCGCGCAAAACGTGACCACTATCGGAGAGGGGGAAAGCTGCGCATCCGCCATTTTGGTTCAAGTTATTTTGCGCCAACTGTACTACAGTACGACAGCCCACCCCTATATAAAAAAATAAATGTACATACGTTACCAGAGAGAAATAAAAAAAAAACATATAGAAGTTTACCAGAACCATTATTTGAGCGAAAATCACCGGAGATCTGAAAATTCGGGAATATGTGAACTGAGGATCGCTGGAGCAGGCGCTGCCAATATTATATTATGACACCTTTTGTTTGTTACCAAAAGGTAACAAACAAAAGGTGTCATAATTTATTATTAAGGCAATTACATCAAAAGATGTAATTGCTATTTTTAGTATGACACGTTTTGACTGATTGTACTCAAAACTCCGGTGTTATTCCCTATTTTCCCTAAATTCTCGATTGGATTACAAATGAAAAACACTACGCACTGACCCCGGATCCTATCTATTTCCAGTAAGTCAGGGAATTTTACAATCTTTGCAACATTAGTTTTACGTCAGCCAGCATAAAATCCCAGCGTAGCTGCGCGTATTTTAATTTGAAAGTGGCGCCATCTATCCTCACAGTATAATATTAGGGTGACGTTTCAATAGTTATAATTATTATCATTGCAGTATACGTGATGGCTTACACAGTTAGTGCATAGATGGCGCTAAACTAATTTACAGTATAATAAAATTTACATCATGCTATTTTGTTTATCTAGACACGATTTCAATGTTAATTTTATGTTGTGTACTCTGAAAAATATTCATGAAATATTTTGTTAAATTCTATGTGTACAATGTAATCCATTACTTCATTACAAATGGCACTTTCTGTTTTTAATTATGTAATGAGAATCGTTGATTCCTGTTTCTGTGATGTAATTGGCTTATACATAATTAGTGTATTATTGACTAATTATAATTGCAAAACTAGTTGCTAAACAAATTAAGTAAGTGTGCCTATTAATCTGGAAACAGCTATGCGCTCTTTTGAGTAAGATTTATAGGTAGGAACCTAGATATAGGTACCTACCTACTCCGTTTAGCATTATTTTGATAAAAGCGTTTTCACAATTTAAATAAACTCAACATGACTATCTACTTAAATCTATAATTTGTATATGTATAAACATTTTTTCATTGACAGATTCGCAAGTCCGCAAATTCGAGTGATTTTTAGTTAAATTAAAGGACACGAATAGATGCATAAAAAATATGGAGCGGTGCAGTTCACAATGGTACGTCTCAAATATGCTTAAATTTGTCGTAAAAAAATAAAATGATTAAAATGGCGCTTGTGCCGCCATCTAGCGGGAAAACAGTTTTTTGTAACCTGAACGATCCACCTTAAATATTGTAAAGTTTATTGGGAAAATAAATGTATTGTATTGTATTGTACAACGCGTGATAGCGGAAGGGTTAATAAATAAAACTTAAACATACCGTAGGTACCGTTTTTTATGGGATAGGGAGGAGGCAAACGGGCAGACGGATCGCCTGATGGGAAGCGATTACCGGCACCGCCCCCCATGGACAGTCGCAACATCAGAAGAGTCACAACTCACAAGAGCATTGCCGGCTTTATAAGTGTTTGGACCGTTTTGGTATCTTCATTCACTCGGCGAAACACAACGTAAAGCGTGGTTTCACGATAGTTTTTTTAAAGTAGGTACTTACCTTAAGTACTTAACTACTTAGGTTTAGGTTTAAAGAACTTATTCTCAATAAAACATGTCACTTACTTGAGAACAATACTAAAATCTTAAAACTACCCTAAGTTTGTCAATATATTAAGCAAGTTATATAACTAACTACTACTATATTACTTACTAGCAATATTATTTAACCATTCAATGCTATAATTAATTACATTTGTCAAGCAAGAAAAAAATGTTGGAAAGAAAGATATTATTGTAGTGCCTAAGACCGTGGGTCGTTTGGAGGTGTTTAGAAACAAATTAATTCATAAATTACCTTATTTATATCATAGTGATAATCCAAATGAAATGTACAATACCTTTTTTTCTATGTATTGTACAGAGTTCAATTCAACATTTGTCCCCAAGAAAATCTCGGTCAAGGGTACTACAACCTTCAGTGAATGGGCTACTATTGGAATTCACAAAAGTAAAAAGAGGCTTTATGAGTTATATGAAGAAAGAAATAATAATAAAAGCAAAGAATTCTACGAATATGTTAAAAATTACTCTAAATTATTTAAAAAAATCTGTAGTGTAGCTAAAATAAGATACTTAAGTTCTAAGATAAAAACTAGTACTAATAAAATACAAATGACTTGGAACATTATAAATAAAGAGACTGGAAGAGTTAAGAATCGGAACACAGACTACTGTCTTTGTATTAACAACAAGACAGTCGCAGCTAATTCGGAAGTGGCCACCATATTTGAAAATTTCTTTACTGATATTCCAGTCGAAACTACAAAATCTTTAAATTCATCACCAACAGCTGCTGAGTCTTTATTAATAGAAAATGTTAACATGTGCAATCTTGAATTTAATTTTGCTTATGTCGGTGTTAGAGATATTATCAAAACCTTTAACACACTTAATGTAAAGAAGACTGCTGACCTGTGGGGACACTCTGTACAAGTCTCGAAAACAATTATTAATATAGTCGCACCTGAGTTAGTTATAATATATAATAAAAGTATAGAATGTGGTGTATTTCCGGACTTGATGAAAAGTAGTAAAATAATACCGTTGTTTAAATCGGGTAGCACGTCTGACCCCACAAATTTTCGACCTATTTCCGTGCTACCTACCTTTAGTAAAATATTTGAAAAGTTAATGCTTGATCAGCTGCTTAGTCATTTTAATAAAAACCAATTATTACATAAAAAGCAGTTTGGATTCACTAGGGGTCGCTCGACAACCGATGCCGGTGTCGAGCTTCTGGAACATATCTTTGATGCCTGGGAGGAGTCGCATGATGCTCTAGGTATTTTTTGCGACTTGTCTAAGGCTTTCGATTGCGTTTTTCATGAAACACTAGTCAGGAAATTACATCACTATGGAATAAGGAACATTGCTTTGGATCTTCTTACTTCGTATTTGAGTAACAGGATTCAAAGAGTGGATGTTAACGGAGAAAGGTCCCCGGGGTCTATGGTCACCATGGGAGTTCCGCAAGGCTCAATTCTTGGCCCGTTTTTATTTCTTGTATATATAAATGACTTACCTAGCCTAATAAAAGACAATCACGAAGTAGTGTTATTTGCAGATGATACATCACTTTTATTTAAACTGAAACGACAGCAGCCCATAACTGACAATGTGAATAACGCTGTTTCTAAAATAGTACACTGGTTTAATGTGAATAATTTACTTTTAAATGAAAAAAAGACTAAGTGTATTAGATTTATAACACCTAATGTTAAGCAAGTGAAAACCAGTGTATTAGTAAATAGGGAGGAGTTGGATCTTGTGGATACCACGACGTTTTTAGGTATCACTTTAGATTCAAAGCTACAGTGGGGCCCACATATAAATAAGTTGGCGAAAAGGCTCAGTTCTGCAGCGTACGCGGTTTTTAAAATACGTCAGTTAACCGATGTAGATACGGCTAGACTAGTATATTTTAGTTATTTTCATAGTGTAATGTCGTACGGCATTTTGTTGTGGGGAAACGCTGCCGACATTCAAACTATTTTTGTGTTGCAGAAAAGGGCGATTCGCGCAATTTATAACCTTAGTTCTAGACATTCACTGAGGGATAAATTTAAAGAAATTGACATTATGACTGTCGCATCTCATTATATCTATGAAAACCTCATTTATGTAAAAAAGAATATTACACAATACTCTAGAAATTGCGATATTCATGATGTCAATACTAGAAACAAGAACAAGCTAATATTACCAATGACTAGGCTCCAAAAAGTCAGTAATTCATTTAAGTGTCAAAGTATTCGTTTCTACAACAAAATCCCAAGCCACATT
This sequence comes from Acronicta leporina, assembly GCA_947256265.1. Classification (NCBI taxonomy): domain Eukaryota; kingdom Metazoa; phylum Arthropoda; class Insecta; order Lepidoptera; family Noctuidae; genus Acronicta; species Acronicta leporina. The sequence continues at coordinate 3,621,365 of OX366540.1, read as the reverse complement.
CAAAATTTAAGCATCAACAAATTTAAATCTCACATTAAAAATAGACTATGCAAAAAAGGTTTTTATAAAGTGATAGACTATTTGAACGATAAAAATGCTTGGGATTGAGCTGCTCTGATGAACCGGGCTATTACTATGCTAGTCAGACACTGTGATATAATGACATTATTTTGATTATTAACATTATTTTGTACTGACATTATTTTCATTATAAAGATTCTCTTGTTATTAGTGAATTGAATTTTGACATTTATGAATTTTATTAATATTTTGTTGTGACATTACAATTTATACTGACATTTATTTTGACATCTAAGTCTATTCTAGTCATTTTTCTTTTGTAAATGTGAGTACCATGTAGGCTTAATTTTATTATACCAGTTTCTATAGTCTGGAGGCTTTGGGAATTTTATACGACCTACACGAATGTCCTACTGATCTGGTATTGTCGTGTGACGGGTCGTTGAGCTCCCTTAATTATGGTTGAGCTACACGATGACTGATGCATGCTTGCCGTCAGTTAGGACTGGTCTACTCAAAGCTGCTATGGTTCTTTCCTCAAAAGGCCATTTCAGACATTGCCCTGCATTGTCCCACTCACATTATTTGCATTATTTTATGTCTGGACTTTAAAAGAGACCATGATTCTCTGAGTTTGTTTCGGTGTTTCTTCTCAGAGGTCGTCAGTTAGGAAATGCCGAAGCCATCTAGCTATAAAAAAAAAACAAACCATTGACTTGTAAAAGTGTCTCTAATGATCTACTTACAGAAATAAATATCATTTCATTTCATCATTTCATTTCATTTCATTTCATTTCATTTCTATATTATGAGGGATACAGGAGTATTGGTATTTTATGCTGTTTATCATTGAAAATTTAATAATCAAGTGTTATACATAAAACCACGCATATTTAAGAGCAAAACAAAATATATATTATATACCTAATACCTACTTTACGTTCTCGTCAGAGTAAGCATCGATGTCAAGGCTGTAATTAGCTCCCTGCGCGTCACCCAAACGCACATAGCGTGAAGATTTTAACAAAAAAAAAACATAATTTCGTCCAAATATTTTAATATACCTAGATCATGCATTGTAATGTTGCGGTTTATTATTAGAGTAATTTTTTTACACTACAATAATAATGAAGTTAGGTATTCTATTTTAGCTGGTACCTATGTCAATACTAGCTGTGACATGTGACGTTACCCGTGTTTGTTTTTTTATTATTGTAATAAGACGACAAATAAGCTTATAGGGGCCGAAGTCTACTTTTTCAATTGTGTCAGTATGGTCGTCTAGTGATTTTTTTAATATGGCGCCACACGTCTTGTATATTTGCCAGTGTCAAGTATTTGAGTAGGTAATCAAGTAATAATAACCGCCCATTGTACCACTCTGTGATTTATAAAACTGTAGTTTACATAAATTTTTGGTGTGCAATAAATAATATTCTATTCTATTCTAATATTTCCCATCATGGGATTATATTATTATGGCACCACACTTTTAGTGTTCGTCAGTGTCAAGTATTCAGTTGTTCAGTTGCCCCATGAAAACCGTAGAAACTTTATTGAGGCTTGGATGGAGTTAGGAGTGAACCCAAAAAGTCACGATCTACAATTTTACATCATTTGCCTATACTCTCACACGCTCACGAACACTTATTGATTAATTATCCACCATGATTAATTAACCATTAAACTTCGGAGAAATTCAAGTATTGAAAAATAAAATAAAATCGACAACGTGCCTGACTTTATATTTTCCCGCCACTCCTTCAGTAAACTCCGTTCTAAATGACATTACAACTGACAGATCTTGAAGGCAAAACTGTCAAAAGTCAACAATTCTGAAGACACTGAATGAAGATTTTCCCACAATAATATAGTAGAGTTGGGGCCATTCGATTTCAGTTTTTCCAGAAATTTTCGGTCAATTGTTCCATGTTTTGTTTCCATAAAAACTGTATTTGGACTAACTATTACGAATATTAAAAAAAATAGCCGAATCAGTCCAACCATTCCCTAGTGATGCGCTTACTACATTTTTCAATAATTCTATGGATTAGTATATGTAGTATATATTTTTTAAATTTGGCGATGAAAGCGAAGAGTATGACAGTGACGATAATCTAAAATACTGAAATGACTAAAAATAATGACTCTCATGTAACACACACGACATTTGGAAGAAACTGAAATTTATCGTGCACTGCCAAATATTGCGAGTTTTATGGCTGTTGCGAAAGGTGAGACTGGCCGACTGCGTCCCGTGTGGGGCTGTGAAAACGGCGGTGCACCACACTTGTCCACCAGACAGAAAATATTGAAATCAGTAAAGAAGTCAGAAAACGTGGGCAACGTTTTTAGCCCTACAATAATTTTTCTCCTATATCCCAGGTGCTTTTACATTAAAACCATGTTCACATACACAAACGCCCAGACCCGGAACAATTACTATCTAATCATCATACAAATATTTGCTCCCTGTGGAGATCGAACCCACAACACGTGACGCAGAATACGATCGGTCAGCCGCTATGCCAAACGTGTCGTCCTTGCACCGAATTTATATTATTAAGTATTTCCCTGTGGCTAACAGCAGCCTTTAACCGGGCAAAAATCCAAACTTCAAGCTTTTACTAAGACATTCATAGAAATACCTCTCATCCACTGCCGCGTTTGTGATTACCGGACCAGTGATGCAGCTATGTCAAAATCCAACCAGGGTGCTTTAACACCAGAGATGTGCCATGCAGCTATGCTGCGAAGATGTGAAATCTACGCTACGAAAATATGTGTCCGTTTCCGCCAGTGCTAAGCTATGTGCACCAATGAATATGATTGGTGGATATCAAACGCATCCATAGCATCGTAGCATATCACATCTCTGGTGGAAAAGCACCCTATTGCTGAAAAAGAAACCAGCAACTTAATAAAAAAATAAAGTGTCTATACCTACTTATTCACCTGCATTCAAATTTCAAATCGCTGTTTCTAAAGCCCCACACAGGTGAGTCACGGCGCGCGCTCACGACCGGAGAAAGTTGTGCTGACGTCACCGTAACATAAATCGTGGGACGCCACTCTTATTTGGATGCGGGTCACTGAGTTCCATTTATTTGGTATAATGAGTAAAGGTTATTAATTATGAATGCATAATATTAATATCTTCTTCTTATCGAATCGAGTGCAAACGGAAAGATAAGAGCAAAAGAAAATAATTAATTGAACCAGGCCACCCTTAAAAAACTTATTTTATTTAAACACTGGCTGTTACCCGCGACTACCTCCGCGTGGTATTTAAAAAAAAGAAGCCTATGTTACTCTTTGAAACATCAGCTATCTGCCAGTGAAAGTCCCGTCAAACTCGGTCTAGCCATTTCAGAGATTAGCCGGAACAAACTGACAGACAGTCAGACAAAAACTGTAAAAAATGTTGTTTTGGTATAGGTATGTAGATATCGTGTATGCATCCAAATGCACTTAGTAAAAAGCGGTTATTTTAACATTACAAAAAGACGTTCTAATTTAATTTATTTGTAAAGATTACATTGATAAAATATAAGATCAATGTTAAAACACATTTAAGAAGTTGGTGCAAGTGACCCTTAATTTTTAACTTTTAAGAAAGTCACTTGCACATATCTATGATACTACAGAGAAACTTTTAGAAATTATCTCATAGAACTTATATCCTGACTAGACTAAACACACATTCGCAAGTCGCACGCAAGCCCATAAACACACACACACATACGCACACGCACACACATGCACACACACGCACACACATGCACACACACAAACGACACTATACACGTCTTCACACACTCCTACACTCTACTTTGTTGTCAAATTACTTATGTCTAAATTTAGTATTTTCCACAATATTTTGTATTTTCCCCCATCCTAACATTGTCATCCTATCACTAGCAGATGTTTGTACTTTTATAAGTTTCGTCGGGTAGTTGGAGTCCTGGAGACCTGTAACACAGGTATTCCTAGTACAGGCTCCAGTCTCCATTACATCAATGTATATTTTATACTCTGAGCAATATTTCTGTAATGTAAACTAGTATTTCATTGTGTGGTGGAGAAAAATAAATACATTTTTATTATTTATTTTATTTATATTTAAACACATTTTTTCGTACAAATTTTGTGACTTTAAATACGTGTCAAGTGGCCCTAAGTTAACCCTAGTTAATTAATAATAATAAGTAATAAAACTATGTCTAATATGTCATCATGTGTGTCAGAAACCAGTACATAAAAAAGACTTTCAAAAACGATTCCTTTGGCAACTTATTGCGGCAACTGTTTTGTTTGTTACATAAAAAAAAAATGCTCTAGTTTTGTAATTTAGTATTTATTTTTGTGATTTCAAAAACTGATTACAATTTGATTTGATTTTTATTTTTTAAGGCTCACGTATGACATTTAGATAGATATGAAATAGATTAACCAGTAGGCATGAAAGTCATTGCTACTTTTCATTTATTGGATGAAATTATGATTATTTTTTACAGCGATTTCCCATGCGAAATTTCGGCAACGCGCTAGTGATGTAGACAAGTTACATGAACGCTAATTGAATTTATTAGAATAATGATAAATGATATTTATTTCTAACTAGCTTCTGCCCGCGACTTCGTCTGCGTGGACTTCAGATAAAAAGTAGCCCATGTGACAGTCCAGACTATAATCTATCTCTGTGCCAAATTTTATCCAGGTCCGTTCAGCCGTGAAAGAGTAACAAACATCCATCCATCCATCCATTCTCACAAACTTTCGCATTTATAATATTAGTAGGATAGGATAGATCTTTTAAAGACACTTTTACAAGTCAATGTTTTACATTTTCTTTATAAGATGGCGCCGCATTTCGTATCTGACGACCTCTGAGAAGAAACTAGAAAATAGAATTCTCAATATTATGCAAATTTAATGACGTATCTAAGCTTTCGACAAATCGAGCGCGCACAAAATGTCATATCCATACATTTTTTTCTATTCATTTGTCTATGTCTATGTCTATTCGATTGCCACTTGTCAGATGATCACAGGCTAAGGTAACCGCTTACCATCAGACGAGCCGTAAGATTGTTTGCCAAATCTGTGGAATAAAAAAAAAAGTAGAGTCGAAAAATTAAAACCGTTTTCCATTCTAACTACTTTAAAAACTGCAAATCTTTTGTTTGTTTGCTTGAACGCGCTAATCTCAGGAACTACTGATCCGATTTGAAAAATTCTTTCAGTGGTAGATAGCCCATTTATTGAGGAAGGCTATAGGCTATATATCATCACGCTACGCGGTCGCAGTCAGAAGCTAGTCTATTTATATGTTAAGTAATTGTTATGAAGCGTAGCATGTGTGTAGAAAATGACAGTTGCACATAAATAACGAATAACCAGTAATTAATGTTGGATGTAATTAAGCGAAAAAGTTGATTAGCAAGTTTTCAAATGAGCAAGATTGAATGACGCTAACAATAGCGTGATGTAGGTAGATATTACATCATCGTGAAAGCATATTCACTACCTCGCTGAATCATCAGTGTTGTGGCCGGCGTGGCTACTAAATGTGATGGCTTGGTTCGATTCCCATGATAAGAACTGCAGCACGGACACTTTCGAAAACGTATTCGTATCGAAATCGAGAATGGTTTGTATGAGAAGGAGGTTAATGAACGTAGATGAGCGAAAGTGGTGTGCCAGGATCGTAGCAAGTGTAGTCTCTGCCTAGCCCTATGGGAGACAGATGTGAAAATATCTATATCTATCTATATCTATACTTAATATATAAAGCTGAAGAGTTTGTTTGTTTGTTTACTTGAACGCGCTAATCTCAGGAACTACTGGTCCGATTTGAAAAATTATTTCGGTGTTAGATAGCCCATTTATTGAGGAAGGCTATAAGCTATATATCATAACGCTACGCGGACGAAGTCGCGGGCAGAAGCTAGTCTATTCATAAATTTAAGGCTGAAGTGTTCACTTTATCATATCGGCCAAAAGGTGGCCACTGCTGGACAAACGCCTCGCTCATAGACTTCCACAAGGATTGGTTATATGCCGCCTGTATCCAAAGACTCCCGGCAGCCTTCACCAGTCATCCATCCATCGTGGTCTCCTCTAGATAATCTTTTTGCTCCAGCGGCAATCAGTTCTGGGAGCTATGTATTCCGTACATTACCACTTCAGCTTGCTAATTCTTGATTAGATTAGCTATGATTAAAATAAGAAAAAAGATTAAAGCAGTGACTAGACATGTGGTAAAAGGCTCTCTCTGACTTTTCGATATCATGTGTGTATTAAATAATCAATTATCCCTCGCTTAGTTGATAAACTGACTGGACTGCTTCATTAGCCTAGTGGCCCTGAGTGCGACTGTTACGCTAGAGGTCTTGGGTTCGATTCCCAGGTCGAGCAAAGTGTTATTGGGGTTTTCTATTAAATTCCCAGTAGCAGCTCGGAGTTTGCTGATGTTGCTGAGTTTGTTGAGTTTGTATTTGTGCCCGGTAAATGGCAATAGACTCGCCCCCTATTACATGGGACCTAAACATACCGGCGAACTGTGGCTGTACATTAGTACGCCTCTGCCTAACCCTTCGGGGAATACAGGCGTGATGGTATGTTATGTTAATTGATAAAAGAAAACATCGTAAGGAAATCTGTGTGGTGGGGTGAGGTGTGTTGCCCCTCCAACTAAAGGGAGGATTCTCCGACCAGGCGGGTGTTTTGCTTGGCGGGCCGCGGCCCAACGGTTGATGTCGGGCAGTTGTATATATGCAAGGTTCGTTACAAACTTCACTTGCGCGATTCAGGATTTGTCCATCGTTGTTACACCTGCATTCTTGAGAGATTATCTCGACGGTATGTGGAGTTTTCAAACCCGCAATACGCCAGCTTGTTAAAGTATGGCTTAATCCCTTTATTTTGAGGTGAGACCCGTTCTCAGTATCTGTACGTAGAAATACCCTTCACACATGGAAGAGGTGTAAGCGGAAGCTATAGGTATTCTAAATAAGCGTAAAAATTGCCAGATGTTGTCTTCCGCGAAATTTTCTACGCATCATAAAATAAAAGTTGCTCAATTACAAAATTATGTAATGTGGTAATATTTAAGATCAATTTGAATATTCTTAATGGCTTGTTATGTTACAGATTCTATTCTCAGACACGCAAGGAGGCTTTCGATTTTGTTATAAATGTTTGGTTTGTTATGTCTAGTATTCTATTATCTGTGGTTATTTGTAGAGATGTGTGGACTTCCGGGGAAGGCATAGGAGTGTGCCGGATTTTATCTAATAGGTATGGGTAGGATTATCTTCACAAAAATATAAGCTCATATTTTTTTATACCACCTTTGTGGTTTAAAATTTGACGACACGTTTGGCGTAGCGGCTGAGCAATTGGCTTCTGCGACACGTGTTGTGGGTTCGATCCCCACACGGAGCAAATATTTGTATGATCTACAGGTAGTTGTTCCGGGTCTGGGTGTTTATGTATGTGAGAATTTGTGTTTGTAAACGCACCCACGATACAGGAGAAAATCCTAGTGTGGGGCAACGTTTAAAAAAAAAAAGGAAAATAAACATTCTTATGGCCCGCCTGATGGTAAGTGGTTACCGGAGTCCATAGACACATGTAATACCTACCACGTATCACACGTTACCGACATATTTTCACACCCGTTTTGAGAGGGGAGAGGATAAAGATTAAGGAGGAATAGTGGGGCCGACAGCATAGCAGTAAATAAGTGCGGCCCCCCCACTGCCAACATAAAATAAAAAAAAATGTAAAATATAAACTAATATTAAAAAAGCGATCATGCGTACCGCGGAAACTTGGAATGCGCTTCCCGAGTGGGTCTTCTCCGATAGATTATAATCTGGGTGTCTTTAAATCACGAGTGAATCGGTTTCTTCTAGATAAGTGCGCTCCATCTTAGTTCGCAGTATCACTTAACATTAGGTGAACTGGCGATCAAGCGTAAGCTTATCAAGAATAAAAAAAATATTATACATTCAATAGGAATTTTGTCTGTTTGCTTGTGAAGTTTTCATCCTAAAGCAGAACAAATGTTCGTTAATTTCGGCATAGAGATGGATGGGCCTTGGAGAAAGGCTTTATAGTGTCTCAAAAAATGTTTTTGGGGGTGAAAATGCCGATAACGGTTTCAAATTAGGTACTCAAAAGCTTACCTACCCAGGTAAGCTGCCAAACGGGTTTGAGTTAGAATACTATTCCTTACTGCCATACATAGGCATCAGAAAATTTCTGCCTTGCTCGGTGGTAGGACCCCTTGGGGTCTGACTGGCTGGCGACCACCCTTACGTCGGAGTCTGTCGTAAAGCACCTTAGTGTGTGTTTCGACTTTTGCGTGTAAGAGCCAGTTCCCCCTCGGTTGCTGCGGCTCTGGCAGTCTGCAGTCCGTAAGGGCTCTTAAAGCTCGGCAACGCGTCGGCAACTCTTAAGGTAGCGACATGTAAGTTATGGGTAAGTTATGGGCGACTACTAACCACTAAGCTGCCTCAATAGCCAAGTGGTCCGGACCGCGACTGCTACGCTAGAGGTCCTGGCTTCGATTCTCAGGTCGAGCAAAGTGTTATTGGGTTTTTCTATGAAATTCCCAGTAGCAGCTCGGAGTTAGGAATTTGTGCCCGGTTACTGGCAATAGGCTCTCCCCCTATTACATGGGACCTAAACATATCGGCGAACTGTGGGTGTACATTAGTACGCCTCTGCCTAACCCTTCGTGGAATACAGGTGTGATGGTATGTTATGTTATGTTATGTTACTACTAACCGCCATCAATAACAAAAAATATGCCACCGTTTTTTTATACAGAACTCGAAACAAAGAGGTCTTTAGCGGAACACCCATGTAGCGAGAACAATATAATTAGTGACCTTAATTCTGGGGTCACATGTTGTGTGGGCAGTAGGCGTGGAAAGGACTGCGGTGTTTTAGTAGCCTTTGTTATTGAAAACATATGGGAAGGCATTGTGTGCGGGTCCGCTCGTTCATAAAACTTGAATACTTGAGTAGGTACTGACTTTGTTCACCAAACGCCTATAACTACTTAACATGTGTATCTTCAATGTTCACACAAGCTGTTATCGTAATATTTTACCAGTGAAGATTGTAACTACATTTATTTTAAAAGAGTGCCATGAATTTCTTGTCGGATTCTTCTCCATAGGATCAACCTTTTGGACCCGCGCAACTAGAATCATAACGTTTCATAAACCCTTGTAAAAGCTTATTTGAAATAAACACATTTGAACTTGGACTTTTATGGCTAAAATAGCCCAACTTCTGATTTCTAATACTTACTTACGCGAATATAAAAAAAATACTTTTTATAACAAAAATATGTGAAAAAAGCTTCGTTTTAAAAAGGTTTATATCTTTCTCATTATTTTCCGACTTACAATATGATTCACAGACATCGTAATATTATGTTTAATAGATAATGATTATTATTTCACGCCTTAATTACTGAACTAATTTTGATTAATTTTGGTGGACAAAGGACATAGGCTACCTTTTATTTGAATCTTACATGAATCTCAGTAAAATTTCTCCCATATATTAACCCGGAGGCATTTAAGTGGTCTCCGTGATCTAGTCCATCTAGTTTCAGTGGTCGTCCAGTGCTCTAAATTTGACCATAATAAATACTCCGTACTATGAACCTTCATACGTTAACCATAAACAAAAGGAGTGTGTCAGTGTGTCAAATGCACGGTAGAGGGTATTTTTTTTTTTTTAAAAAGCTTATTTGCAATGTGGGTTGCACATTACTAGTATTATTGTTAACCCCTCGTGCTAAGCTAATGCTTGTGTTACGAGTGGGTTCACGTCGGTAGTGCAATGGGTGGGTTTCGAACCGGCAACCACATGATCGCAAGTCCGACGCCCTAGCCATTAGGCTACCGCCGCTTTAATGTTATCTTTTTTTTTAATTTAATGTATTTTTGTAGCATTATTATTAAAAAAATATTAGCATTCTGCGCTTCTCCTTCGTATAAACTTTAACTATGTACAATCTCACTCTCCTCCATACGTGCAATATGCTTAAAAAGGAATTCCTACAAAGTTTTCTCTTTACATATTCAGATAATAATAATACATTAAATACCTCGGACATATGTACTTAGGCCTTTTATTTATTTATTTATATTTAATTACTACGGTTACAAACAATTACAGTAACTAAAACTTTAAAAAAGACAATTATAACAATCATTAAAATAAACAAAGTTAAGTAAAAATTAGGTTAACAACACTCATAAATTCCTCTCACAGTACTTCTGACATACCAATAAAATCTTCGTCCACCCATCAGCAAACAGATCGCCTGTTGGATTAGAATCCAAGAGATCATTAAGCGCAGCCAGAGTGCGAGGAATTGGCGACTTAGCACGTGCAACAGTATGACATAGAGGCACGGCAAAGAGCCTGTACTTTTTGCCCCGGCAGTAATTGTCTGGGACAAAAAAGCGCGTAACACGTTGGAGAAATTTAAAAGATTAATAATACCATTAAAATCAATGTGAATCTAATGTTAATTTTAAAGTTTTTAAAAGTATTATTATGACATTAATTTTATTTTAATTTAATTCGATCTAAACTATGTCATAGTCGTTGTGAAACGTTATTGACGTTATTACCATTTAAAAAAAAATGTTGAACTGGTTTCTGACAGGTGTATATAGAGGTCCTGGGTTCGATTCCCAGGTCGAGCAAAGTGTTATTGGGTTTTTCTATGAAATTTATTATTTTATCTTTCCCAATAGCAGCTCGGAGTTAGAAATTTGTGTCCGATAAATGGCAATAAACTCGCCCCCTATTACATGGGACCTAAACATACCGGCGAACTGTGGGTGTACATTAGAACGCCTCTGCCTAATCCTTCGGGAAATACAGGCGTGATGGTATGTTATGTTATGTTATAAATCAAACCGTTTTACCGTGGGAGAACCATTCTTCGGCAAGAATGGGGCGGCTTGACCGGAGTGATACCACGGCCTCACAGAAAACCGACGTAAAACAACTCTTACGTTGTGTTTCGCCGAGTGAGTGAGGTTAATTACCGGAGGCCCAAACCCACACACTTGCGACTCCTCTGGTGTTGTAAGTGTCCATGGGCGGCGGTAATCGTTTACCATCAGGTGATCTGTCTGCTCGTTTGCGCCCCTATCCCATAATAAAAAGAAACAAAGTAATTTTAACGTTTTATTTTGGGGATAATCCGTCCGTACCTCGAAAAAGGTGCATAATTATTTTAACAAAATTATTTTTTTAACACTTATTAACAAATTTCACAACAATAAATTCGCACTAAAGTTTACACAAACATTTTGTAATTAAATAGTGAATTACAGCAATTGTGTATACTTTCAGATTAGTCGCAGACAAGCAATGCACGTAAGCAAAAAGATTACTTACTGCCTTTTTTTCATATTACCTTTGATTGGTTTGTCATTAACTGACGTTCTATCTTGCTTTTGCAATCACCTTGAGTTAGGAAAGGTAAGTTCTTCTTAAATTATATACCGCTAACATTTCTATACATACCGTCACGACTGTAATCCCCGAAGGGTTAGGCAGAGGCGTAGGTACTAATGTACATCCACAGTACCTAAGTAAGTAATCATAAATTCACATATTATGTGTAATAAATAAATAAATAGATTTTTCTTTTTTCTGGGATTATCCGCACCTCAAAAAAAGATGCTTAAATTATTGATACTTTTAACAACAATTATCATATTTCACAACAACAAATTCGCACAAAATTAATTTTCCACAAACATTTTGTAACCAAACAGTGCAATAAAGCAATTGTATATACTTTCTTACAAAGTATCACATAATATGTAGGTACGCAAACATCCAAACCCGGAACAACTATTTGTAGGTCATGGAAATATTTGATCCGTGCGAGGATCGAATCCCACAACACGTAGCAAAGAAGCTTATCGCTCAGCTACTCCGCCAGACGTGTCGTCGATATATAATAAATAAATAAATAAATAAATATCCTGGGACTTTTCACACAGCACCATCTAGTCCCAAACTAAGCAGAGCTTGTACTATGGGATACTAGACAATGGAGATAATACTTATATACGTTTTTTTGTAAATGCATAAGTACTTATAATACATAAGAAACACCCAGACGAACACAAACACTTATATTCATCACATAAATTTTGTGTCCTGTGGGAATCGAGCCCACGACCTCATGGTCAGTAGTCTGGTACTCGAACCACTAAACCACAGAGGTCTTCTAGAGTTGTTTTGTCTAAAATACTGGTTATAAGCGCATCTGGTTAGACTAGAAACTGTTGAGGTGAAAAAAAAAACATAAAATAATATTTTCAAGAAACGCAGCGGTCCCGCCCTATGTTACACTTTATTTTTTATTTATGCTCACTTAAAACCACAAAAACTCGCTTAACTTTTTGTTACTTTTGTTACATTTACGCAGGGCCATAATAAGTACAGGGCTAATAAAGAATAACTTACATAATCAACCCATTATATGTCCCACTGCTCGGCACGGGTCTCCTCTCACAATGAGAGGGATTAGGCTATAGTGCACCACGATAGCCTAATGCGGGTTGGCAGACTTCACACGCCGTCGAGAAAATCTCTCAGGCATGCAGGTTTCCTTCACCGTTGTGAGGGAGTGATAATTAATTGGTAATATTTTTTTTTTAAAAAAAAAGCTTACTAGTAATGTGGGTCACACATTACTAGTATTCTTGTTAACCCCTGGTGCTAAGCTAAATGCTTGTGTTACGAGTGGGTTCACGTCGGTAGTGCAATGGGTGGGGTTCGAACCGGCAACCACATGATCGCAAGTCCGACGCCCTAGCCATTAGGCTACTGCCGCTTATCACATGCACTATGCACATGATTACAAAAAGAGAGAGGTGCGTCCCTTGGGCTCGAACTAAAGACCTACAAAATTCCTGGCACCTGGCAGTCCAGTAACCAAGGCTATCTCTAAGTATTTACTAGCTTCTGCCCGCGACTTCGTCTGCGTGGACTTCAGATAAAAAGTAGCCCATGTGTTATTCCAGACTATAATCTATCTCTGTGCCAAATTTCATCCAGATCCGTTCAGCCGTTATGGCGTGAAAGAGTAACAAACATCGATCCATCCTCACAAACTTTCGCATTTATAATATTAGTAGGATGGTATGTATGAAAAAAAAAATGCCTTACATTACCACTGTATTTGATAACCAAATGTGAATCATCATGATTCATGTTAGTAATAAAAATACAGATATTAATCTACATTATCTACATGTTAATTAAAGTTAATTATCATTATCAGTACACAAACTTATGTCCGTTTCCTATAATTATGTTTTTAGCGAACGAGAATTGTTATACCTATGTGAGTTCATTCTTACATATTATAAAACAAGGTCCCCAGTCGCGTCTGTCTGTCTCTTTGGGATAAACTCAAAAACTACTGAACGGATTTTCATACGGTTTTCACTAATGGACAGAATGATTCATGAGGAAGGTTTCAAGCTAAACATCACGCTACAATCCTTAGGAATGGGACAACGCAGCTAATTAATAATAAATCCTTTATTTTTTAGGCCTCCTACTTTAGACCATAGATATAATATTAATATATTATATACCTTACAAACTAACATAATTATGTATTTAACATAATATTAGAGTTTGGGTGAGTATAAGTTCACATTTTACATATTTCATCACTGTCTATAGAATCGGATCAACACAATTACAGAATGGATCAACATTAATATAAAATGGATTTAAAAATAAACTGCACATAAATAATGTTACGAACCTGACCTTTCCTTGTAATGATACTTCAGATAAGTATTGTATTACAAAAAGTCAATTGTGAGTTGAATTGTAAAAGGATATTGCTAAATGTATGACGCTTCATATGACCCAATGCTTGGCGAGCCTAAAATGGTTTATTTTTAAGCGACTTCAAAAAAAGGAGGTTCTGAATTAGACTTTAGTTGAACTGCTTCATTAGCCTAGTGGTCCTGAGCGCGACTGGTTCGATTCGATTCGAAAGTGTTATTGGTTTTTTTATGAAATTCCCAGTAGCAGCTCGGAGTTTGGAATTTGTGCCCGGTTAATAGCAATAGGCTCGCCCCCTATTACATGGGACCTAAACATACCGGCGAACAAAACACAAATATTTTATCAAATTGTGCTAATAGTATTCGGATTGAGATACTAGTCGTCGAGTACTACTTCACTGGGAACAAGCGACCGAAAAATCGTTGCAAACTTGGCAAAGTTATTAAGATTTGCATTCGCTTATAAATATTTAATTTCAGTGAAGTATGTTGGACGAAATGGTAGAGCAGGAACCTAGATTATCGGTATCGGAATCCGAATAATAACACACTTTGATTAAATTGTGTTCGAATTACGATTTATTTTGGTATTACGTTTGTACTTACTGGAAATTCATCTGCCGGACTCTTAAACTGTTTTTCTCAATTCTATTTAATCTCTTATGCATACTTACATACGGAATTCTATTTCTCAATTCAATTTAATCTTATAAGCATACTTACATACGGAATTCTATTTCTCAATTCTATTTAATCTCTTATGCATACTTACATACGGAATTCTATTTCTCAATTCAATTTAATCTCTTATGCATACTTACACACGGAATTATATTTCTCAATTCAATTTAATCTCTTATGCACACTTACACACGGAATTCTATTTATCAATTCAATTTAATCTCTTATGCACACTTACACACGGAATTCTATTTCTCAATTCAATTTAATCTCTTATTATGCATACTTAGATACGGAATTCTATGTAGCTTACATACTGAATTCTATGTAGTTTGAGATACAATTTCCCAACAACGAATGACTTATTAAACCTTTTTTTTAATATTGCAATACAAGCATTCACTGAATTGTCTCTGCGTGTACAAAAGTATAAAAAAAATATTGCACTGTGGGAACGTTGTGTTATATGTTGCTAAATGATACAATTATTGTTTGGACTAGCTCCGCCTGCGATTTCGTCCTCGTACCATGGTAATTAAGGTTTAAGACCATTTAATCTACGTTCACATAGCGACGCTTAGAGACAAAAGATGGACCTACAGCACCACCATATGGAGAGGCCCTCAAGGAAAAAGATAGAGAGGAAGGCCCTCAACACGCTGTGAGGACGAAATAAAAGAAGTCGCTGGCCCAAAGTGGTGGCAAATAGCACAGGATAGAAAGAAATGGAGATCGTTGGAGGAGGCCTATACCCAAAACTGGGGACCTAGCTAATAATTAAACATAGTGTTATAGATTTAATAACAGTAATTCAAGAAGCAATGTAGCACGATCAAATAAAAGGCGTTTTTATTTTTATTTATTTTATAATTTATGATAGGTTTTTTGACAATTGCTTTCGGAGTTAAAGAGAGTACCTACTTTAGCTAAGAAAGAGTACTTCGGTGGTCGGACCTCTTGGGGTCTGACTGGCTTGCGACCACTTTTACATCCGAAAGCGTTCGACGTAAGGGTGGTCCAAATAATGCAATCTTAAAAGTACATAGTAGGTATCTATGGAATTTCCTGCCAGTTCCTCATATGACACACTTTTTGGAACAATGCAACTAGTTTTGACTTTTCAAAAGTACCTATTTTAGTGGTCGTTGTTCCACATTAGTATTATCGCCTGTATCGTGGGTACACACAAACACCTGCTCCGTTTGGAGATCGAGCCGACAACACGTCGCAGAAGCCGATCGCTCAACCGCTACGCCAATCGTGTCATCATATTCCTAATAATTTATATCTGTATTTAAAAGAGACCATGATTCTCCGAGTTTG
The DNA here is from genome assembly GCA_947256265.1 of Acronicta leporina. NCBI lineage: Eukaryota > Metazoa > Arthropoda > Insecta > Lepidoptera > Noctuidae > Acronicta > Acronicta leporina. The sequence goes on along the minus strand of OX366540.1, from coordinate 3,605,466 downwards.
TTTCGGTGTTTCTTCTCAGAGGTCGTCAGTTAGGAAATGCTAGCGTCATTTTATCTATCATCTGTAAAAGAGTCTTTAAAAGATCTATTTACAATTAAATATCATTTATCATTTACCTACTTAGCTATAATAAAATTGTTAAAAGTAGGTAACAAAAATTTTAACAGACACATCGATTGTCTGTTCATAACACTATTGAAGGGCGGAGTCAATTATGACTGAAACCGAAGGCTTCATCGTTCATTAATAAATATTAGCTAAACGATGACGAAATACCCCAGTTAAAAGTTATAGAGCTACTAAACCAGTTATTTTACCATGAAAATTACTGCTTGCGAAGTTTTTTTGTTTTGATAGAGACATTTGTTTATTTATATGATAGGGGACCAAACGAGCAGACGGATCCCCTGATGGTAAGCGAAATTTTTTCCCGTAAAGATAGTTACAATATACCTGGGTGCCGAGTCTACTATTTAGTTGTGTCAGAATTGTGATTCAGTGACTTCAATATGGTTGATTTTTGACAGTTTTCTCTACGAAATCTGTCATTTCTTATGTAATTTAGTGCCATTGGACGGTCATTCTGAGTCAATTGAAATAGCAGACTAGGGCCCCTGACACTACGGCCCCCTGATCCATCAGTGGGTTGAGTTATGGAAAAATTACACTTATTGCACAAATTGATATAATGTGCGTGTGCGCACCGATATCGTAGTCGTTGTGAAAATCGAAAAATCGTTCCAAACTTAATTGGTAGTTAACAAAAATTGCATTCGCTTATTTCCATTAAAATATTTTGAATGAAATGGTAGAATAGGAACCTATCCGAATTCAAACACTATTTGATGAAATATAGGTGATGATAGGTAATGATAGGTGAGCAAACGAGCAGACGGATCACCTGGTGGTTAGTGATAACCGCCCCCCATAGACACCCGCAACACCAGAGGAGTCACAAGTGCGTTGCCCGCCTTTTAAAAGGGTTTGGGCCTCCGGTAACCTCACTCACTCGGCGAAACACAACGCAAGCGTTGCTTCACGCTGGTTTTCTGTGAGGCCGTGGTATATATCACTCCCATTCGTGCCGAATATTATTTTGCTAACGTCTGTGTTGGAAATTCGGTCCGCTGGTCTCTTAATTAGGAAAAAATGTTATGGTGGTAGTCATTCGCTTATTTATCATGATATTGCAGTCACCATCGCGTACCTAGTTACTTAACTGTTTATCTTTACGCCTTGCTTGATTTATGGGTTAGGGAAAGTAAGTTCTATGTGGTAAATAAGGAGTCAGGAGGTACATAATTAACTATTAGTTAAGAATCTGGTTGTCATCACGCTATCACCTGGCCAAACAAGACAAACAATACTTTAGGGAGTAGAATAATAAAGAATTGGATATGTCAGATTTTTATGAATAACACGACGTTTGTGGTCTTAAGCGCGAGTGTTAAACGAGAAGTCCCTGGTTCGATTCCCAGGTGTTATTGGGGTTTTCTATGAAATTATCAGTAGCAGCTCGGAGTTTGGATTTGTGCCCGGTTAAGGGCAATAGGCTCGCCACCTATTATATGGGACCTAAATATACGCCATAGCTCTAAGGACTAGCAAGTGGAAATGGCAATGGGTTGGTCACATCTGTCGGAGAACCGACAAACGTTGGAGCAAACGAGTTCTCGAGTGGAGACCGCGACTAGGCAAACGTAGTAGTGTAGGGCGCCCGCTGGCCAGGTGGAGTGACGACTTGCGGAAGGCGGCTGGTAGTGACTGGATGAGGAAAGCCGAAGATCGGGCTCCGTGGCGTTCACTAGGAGAGGTCTACCTCCAGCAGTGGACGCGTATAGACTGATGATGATGAAATATACGCCATTAATCAGGCACAGATCTAGATTACGATTTCCTACTGATTTTTTTACAAAAATCCAATAATATATACTCTTCTCGACCTAGGAATCGAACCCAGGATCTCTAGCGAAGGATAGGTCCACCAGATTAATAAGGCGATTATTTTTTTCTGAAAAATCTTTCTAGCAATGGACGCACATTACTAGTATTCTTGTTACCCCTCGTGCTAAGCTAAATGCTTGTGTTACGAGTGGGTTTACGTCGGTAGTGCAATGGGTGGGTTTCGAACCGGCAACCATATGATTGCAAGCCCGGCGCCCTAGCCATTAGGCTACCGCCGCTTGAAATAAATAAATAAGATACCCAAACACGTAATAAGATCAATAGTGTTAGTCATTGGCGACACATATTCTGCGCGCGCGCCGGTCACGCCCAAACAGGCTCAACTGGTTCGCCGCTGATGTAACGTGGAAACTTACTGGTAGGTAAGCCAGGACCATAATGTAGGTTAGCGGTAGTAACATAATGTAATAGGGCTTTTAGAATCTCTTATATACATACCATCACGCCTGTATTCCCCGAAGGGTAAGGCAGAGGCGTACTAATTTACACCCACAGTTCGCCACCAGCAGCCCGGTACTCGAACCTCTAAACCACAGATATCGTCATATAAATAACTGCTCATACGCACATCTATACTAATATATAAAGCTGAAGAGTTTGTTTGTATGTTTGTTTGCTTGAACGCGCTAATCTCAGGAACTAATATATAAAGCTGAAGAGTTTGTTTGTTTGTTTGTTTGCTTGACTGCGCTAATCTCAGGAACTACTGGTCCGATTTGAAAAATTCTTTCAGTGTTAGATAGCCCATTTACTGGGGAAGGCTATAGGCTATATATCATCACGCTACGCGGACGAAGTCGCGGGCAGAAGCTAGTTTATTATAACTATAAAATTAGGATTACTCTTAATTAGGATTACTCTATTTTATCTATAAAAGTTCGTCTCCCAATGCGATAGAGAGGTATTTTATAAATATTTTAGTGAGATCATTAGAAGAGTTTTTCGACACAATAAAGAATTGTCCTGCCACTGAACCTGAAAATAAACTCGTATTTTATTGTTATTCAAAACCTATTGTGGAACAAAATACAATCAAGTCATTGTCACCAGTAAAACACGGAAACGTACGTGTGACGTGTCCAAACTTCTGGCTTTCAGGCCAGTAGGCGGAATGACTCACATACATTGAATAGATTTGTTATTGCCAAAAGGCACGTGATCTTAATAGGGTATTACACCTTTTTTTGAAAACTGTTTTAAATTAATCCTTAGATCGTAATGAACCAGTAGAATTTTTATTTCAATTTTTTAAAACCTAAAATTGCCTTAATAATTATTTTTAATTTATGATTTTGAATTTTCGCGCGGAAACGCTAGCCGCCATGCTACTTCGGGTCGTGACGTCACTTCGTTAGTAAACTACAACTGCAAAAGACCAAGTAACGTCAAGTTACTATCGGAGTGACAACACGTCGGAATCCAATATGGCGGATGGCGTTATAAAACAGATTAAAATAGACTATTTTTGAAATTGAATTATAAAATTTAAATTGCATTTTTATAAATAAATACTAACGTTTCTCATTTACTTTTTTAAAAATCTATCATAAACATGCATTTTTATATTTTTTCTTACATGGTGTAAAATACCCTATTATAATTGCTTGTCATTTGTATTGAGGTAAGTATTTCTATTTTTTTCTCTCTTCTCTTCTTCTTTTGTAAACGGGAGTCAAGGGCTGAAAACCAGCGCTTGGCAAACCTCTTGATGGGCGCCAAAGCATAATGCTGACGCTTACACCTTTTACTTTTGGTATTATAGTATGGTTGTATATGTCCTACTACTACTGTAATACATACCATCATCATCATCACGCCTGTATTCCCCGAAGGGTTAGGCAGAGGCGTACTAATGTACACCCACAGTTCGCCGGTATGTTTAGGTCCCATGTAATAGGGGGCGAGCCTATTGCACACACTACCGGGCACAAATTCCTAACTCCGAGCTGCTACTGGGAATTTCATAGAAAAACCCAATAACACTTTGCTCGACCTGGGTATCGAACCCAGGACCTCTAGCGTAGCAGTCGCGGTCCGGACTACTTGGCTATTGAGGCAGTTCTGTAATACGGAAAACAATAAACGTTTATAATATTCTATTCTAAAAATACTACTTTTTGATACACCTTTTGTGCAATGATAATTCTGACCATGGACTGCTAAGGTGTAGTACTTGATTATAAAGTTATTTGAGTGAAGGAAAAGTTCGACTTCGGGCAGAATTCTAACCTCCATCTTCTGGTTAGATACACCAGACGCTATGACCACTAAGCCACCGCGAGTCCCACACGGAGAATTTGACTGCGGGCAGGATTCGAATCTCCATCTTCTGGTTAGATACACCAGACGCTACTTCCACTACCTAGCGAGTCCTACCGGCCAGGTCGAAATTATTCTGTCACACTGCTGGGCACGGGTCTCCTCTCAGAATGAGAAGGATTACGCTATATTCCACCACACATAATGCAATTTGAATTAGGTTTACAACACTTAAAAATACTTTATACAAAAATTCGCGAGAAATAATATCGAACGGAAGATTTCTGGTGGCTCGTTGAAGGCTTAAAGACTTGGTTCGGCCAGTAGAGGGCGGCACTGCTGGAGCGGCGAGAAAGAGGCTAACGGGACTCGGGCCTCGGCTTAGGGCGTTACTGGGGGGACAGCTAGGACCAGCTGGATCTGGTTTAAATTAATTAGGGACGAATTTAAGGCAGGACGGCGCGGGCCGGCTCGAGCAAGGGTCGGGGGAAGAGGCCAGTGTGAGGTCTGCAGCCCTATTTTTTTATGGGATAGGGGAGAACAAGGAGATGACGGTTCACCTGATGGTAAGCGATAACCGCCACCCATAGACACCCGCAACACCAGAGGAGTCACAAGTGCGTCGCCCGCCTTTTAGAAGGGTTTGGGCCTCCAGTATTCTCACTCACTCGGCGAAACACAACGCAAGCGTTATTTCACGCCGGTTTTTTGTGAGGCCGTGGTATCACTATGATCGAGCCGGCCCATTCGTGCCGACGCATGGCTCTCCCACGTTAAAAAATATTTATAACCTATATACACACACACAAACACAAACACACACACAGACATACTCACAACCACACACACACACAAGCTAACACACTGTCTTAAATTCTATAAGAAATGTATTACAACTAGTCTTACTTGTTATAGTTCAGGCATTGTTTGCCTAAAAGGAGACTCCAAACACTAATCCACTATATTGTACCAGTGAAAACAAATAAACTGTTTTATTTATTATTATTTTATTATATAACGTCGGTCTGCGAGGGTCAGGGTGGTGGTGAAGAGCGGTGAGCGAAGCGCACATCACACTCTCCCCATTACGCAAGAAAGCTCTTCCACTGAGCTGTTCGTCTCTGATACTCTGAAATCCACCTTTACAACTGTCTCTAAAGATAGTAGTTATAGCGGCGGAACTGTGGGATTAAATCAGTCCACCGCTGCCTACCCTTTCGGAGAATACAGGCGTTATGGCACGTTATGCTATGCTATTAAGCAGATTATAAGCGTTAAAGGTACACAAAGGAATATGTCTCCATCGCAGACAGAATATCATTTACAATTTAAATTTCTTGTTTTATTTTTTTATAAAGTGTGTAAAATTCTTTGTTATTGGGTTTTTCTATAAAATTCTCATTAGCAGCTCGGATTTATGCCCGGTTAATGGCAATACGCTCGCTCCTATTACATTACATGGGCCCTAAACATACCGGTGTACATTCATACACTATACCTTTTACCGAAAACTAATCAATCGAAATAATTTAAATTCCCTAGTCTGGGTGTATTTTTAAAAAATGTATTAATGTGTGTTGATGTATGAATGTGGCAGAAGCATAAGAAGTATGCAAGAATCGTAGCAAGTGGCGGTCTATGGTTTCTGCCTACCCCTGTGAGTGCCTACTCGTAAGCCATATCAAAGATCCCGAGTTCAAATCCAAGGCACGCACCCTGACTTTTTGAAGTTACGTGCGTATCGCGCTTAAACGGTGAAGGAAAACATCGTGAGGAAACCTGAGAGACGTCTGAGAGATTTTCTCGACGGCGTGTGAAGTCTGCCAACCCGCACTAGGCTAGCGTGGTGGACTATAGCCTAATCCATCTCACTGTGATAGGAGGCCCGAGGCCAGCCAGTGGGATATAAACTGTTATCCGTTCCTGCGAATCCTGGAACACAGTCTGTCATTTTTTTTTTTTACATTATTTGGTAAACTTACAGCTAGATTCAAAGATAAAGAAAGAATGAGTAACAAAATTAAGGCCAATTAAAAGTTTTCACAGGTAGAAATACACATATTATATAGGTACTGGAAGGTAGAGAACAGCATTATATATTGATTAAGAGTTACGGTATGTTATCGAAAAAGAAGTTACACATCACTTTTTTTATTTTAATACTGGTAGTGTTGAAAATATCGATGTCGACGTCCCGGTAGGCCTCATTGTACGAACGAAAGGCTCTAATTAAATATGAGTTTTGCCTATAGTTTGTTCGCGTCGCAGGAGTATACAATAAGCGCGGGTTGCGTTGAAAGGTGGAGGGTACTCGTAGCCCAATTTTATTCACTAACTCGGGAAGTTCAGTTGATCCATTCGCTATTTTAGATAGGAAAGCCAAGTCTGCATTTTTTCTCCGTTCAAAATGAGGAAGTAGATGGAATTTTTTACAACGATGGAGATAAGTCGTGTTCGTAGCAAATGTCACAAATCCCATGCCTTTGTATATAAGGCAAGTACGGTTGTTAGACAACCCTGCCGGCTCCCCAGGTCACAGATGAACTATGAAAATTTTCCATACTACAAAAAAGGAACCTACTGTCACCTAATGCAAAAACGTCGTAATAGTAAAAACTCGACCTGCATACCCGCCGTACCATGACCCGTTCATTCATTCGTTCAATCGATTGCTTCATTCATTGTCATTCATTGACCTGTTTGGGAAAAATTGCCAACAAAAGCTTATTGATGCTTGTTTTTATATTATTATCTTGTTATAAAGGAGGTCGTCCACTATACTGTACCATAATTAGAGGTGTGTAACTCAGCTCAATGAGTTAGATCGCACGGGTTTGAGCCGCTGAGCTACGGCTCAGCAAAAAAACGAGGCGTCAAATCAGCTCGGATTGTACTTGTGATTCCCTACATAGATATGTCGTGAACAGTGATTACTTCAGGTTCAGTCAAGAAAGTTTTAGAATATATTCGTTCGAATCGTTTGGTTTTATTGATCTCGATCCGGCGCGCAGCTCGCTATAGGCGCGCAAATCTTAAACCTGAATAGGTACGAACTGAGCTGATCTGCGAGCTGAGTCATTGAGTCAGCTCACACAACTGAGTCATGAGCAGATCTGTAGCTCGCGTATTTTTGATGAGTTACCCATGGCTAACCGTAATTATGATACTAAAGGTGCTACTTCTAGATTGGTAGATACCACCTCCGAGCCCTCCATCCCCCTCCATCCTCCGAGCCCTTTCTAAGTAAGCTTCCAGTCAAACCAGATGCGGCTGAATATCAGTATTTTACACGAAGCGACTGCCATCAGACCTCTAACCACTAAAACACATATCACTAACAATGATTGTCATAGATGTTCGTATGACAACCAGGACCGATGGCTATAGGTACGTGCTCTCCGAGGCACGGAGGAAGGGTCTCGATGTGTTACGAAAATGGTCATCCATCCAAACATTGGCCGCAGCGAGCGCAGCTTAACCTTGCAGATCAGTAGATTAGCTTAGTGGTTCCTTACCCAAGAGATCTTTGATATAACACAGGACAGGACAGGTCAACTCAAGGCTGGCATGGCTCTCGCTTCAAAAGGCCTGTTCAGATTGCCCTACATCGTAACACACATATTATTATCTTATAATACTACTACTGTTTGAAGCGACGGTAGCCTAATGGCTAGGGCGTCGGACTTGCGATCATGTGGTTGCCGGTTCGAACCCCACCCATTGCACTACCGACGTGAACCCACTCGTAACACAAGCAATCTAGCTTAGCACGAGGGGTTAACAAGAATACTAGTAATGTGCGACCCGCATTGCTAGTAAACTTTTTAAAAAACAAAAAAAAAACTGTTTGGACTTGATGATTCTCTGAGTTTGTTTCGGCGTTTCTTCTCAGAGGTCGTTAGATAGGAAATGCCGGCGCCATCTAGTAAAAAAACGACTTGTAAAAGTGTCATTAATGTTTTTAGGTACCTACTTATTTAAAAAATCTACAAATTATATTAATTAATACTTAACCGAGTAGTGTTTAATTTATATTATTACATATGTACCCCTACCTATACAATATAATATGATTTTGTAACACAAAAAATGTGTTAGCTCCTTTAGTTTATTTGATGCCATTTTTCAAGGTAACTTACCCTACTGAGCGTCGCTACCCTAGAAGCCGGGTTATTATAGTAAATCCTTTTGGGAAGCGAGTAAAACCGCGGGCAGCCGCTAGTCAAGAATAAAACAAGACATTCCATTTTATTTGTATTTATATGTGATTTAAAACGCAGTATAACTTTAAACAAGATCACATACATAAAATCTTTTTACAAAGTGGGTCGCATCCGCGGTTTGGCATGCAGTCTGCATAAGTTAAGCAACGCTTAAACCGGTCGGCGATCGGATGGGTGACACGGATGGACGCGTAACTGATACTTAAGGTTTTGATTAATGATTAAGGCCTGTTTTCGATGCGTGATAGGTCATCAGTTGTATTAAAGAAAGAAAGAAAGAAACGTTTAATCACTATAAAAACAGCGAGTACATATAGACAAGTAAGTTTTATTATTTTATATTATTAAGTTACGTTCTATATTTTCTGCCTAACCCTGGGAAAAAAAGGCATAAATATATTTTGAACTTTTAAAGCTATGATAAAGAACGGTTAAACGATTGTCATATGTCAATTGTGCAAAGTCAGAAGCGCAAAAAAGCCTGACAAACAGTCTCTCAACTCAATCCGAATATTGGTATTGCCCAGAAACTGAGTTGCACGGGTCGGAGTCTGTCGGAAAGCACCTTGCTGTGTGTTTTGACTTTTGTGCGTAAGTACCAGCTCCCTCTCATAGGTGTTTCGTAAACCCAAACTTTGAGTTGCTACTGAGAATTTTATCGACAAACCCTTATTTGATGGACTTAGGAATCTAAACCAGAATCTCTCACTCAGGAGCCAATGACACGTCTGGCGTAGTGCCCAGCAGCTTCAACGCTTCGTGTTGCCGGTTCGATCCTCGCACGGAACAAATATTTGTATGATCTACTGGTGGCTGGCAGCGGATACATGCGAGCTGACCAAGACCGGGATGGTTGGCGCTCTTTGGGGAGGCCTACTTTCAGCAGTGGACGGCAATAGGCTGATATGATAGGCGTTTGTGAATGTGAAAATTTGTGTTTGTAAAAGCACGATTTAGGACAAAATCCAAGTGTGGGGAAACTTTTTCCTTTAATAAAAAAAAACGATACGTGGCCGCGACCATTAGGTCAACCATTGAGGTATTATATATGTATTGTATTGAAGTATACAATAATTGAACTTTCACTGTAACATCAATAATCGCTCAGACATGCTATTACCACCTCCATCTAGAAAGGATTACATGACTATTACCAAAACTAATGAGATTTCAAATAAATTGGTAAAAAAAAGAAAAAATGTATTGGTCTTTACAGTTTCCAAACAGAGCTATAGAGAGAGCCACACAAATTGGCAAATTATCATGTGCAAAGTGTTGCCATACCTCACGTAGTAATGGAATAAATGGGCGCGCCGCGTGAATATTTTGATACTGGCTTGAAATTACTTTTTTAAGGGATAGGGGGGCAAAGAAACAGTAGGATTGCCTGAAGCAACACTAGAGGAGTGACAGGTGCCTTGCCGGCCTTTTATAAGGGTTTGGGCTTCCGGTATACTAAATCTCTCGGCGAAACACAACGTAAGCGTTGTTTCACGCCGGTCGGTAGTTTGCATCATTTAAGATAACAAACAAGATTACTATTTGTACAATTCATATGATTGAAATTTAATAAATAATAGTTACCTCCTAACCTCCGTCCCGGAACCTCACATTTCGATTTGACGCGTTTTTTCTCAGTCACCCTCTAGATTTAGGGGGATTTCGGGAAACGTTTATGATGATAATTTTTATTTAAAACGATAGAAGAGATCTCTGTTCTGACAGAAATGCATATTTTCCTATGATGCATGTTTTGAGTACCTATGTACCTGCTGAATTGTTGAAAATACCAACTTTTTGTGTGCGTAAAGTGAAAAATACATACTAATTAGTTTTTAATTATACTTTGTTTAATTATGAATTTGATTTATGGATGTATTATGGAAGAATGGATAAAGTCGCATTTTTTGGAGTCATTTAGAATCTTTAAAACTGCAAAATAGTAGTACCGTTTTTTCATTATTTTTTTTCAGTTTCAGATTTTAATACCTACAGACGGTTTATATAATAAGCTATACTTCTATATTTATACTTAACATAACATACCATCACGTCTGTATTCCCCGAAGGGTTAGACAGAGGCGTACTAATGTACACCCACAGTTCGCCGGTATGTTTAGGTCCCATGTAATAGGGGGCGAGCCTATTGCCATTAACCGGGCACAAATTCCTAACTCCGAGCTGCTACTGGGAATTTCATAGAAAACCCCAATAACACTTTGCTCGACCTGGGAATCGAACCCAGGACCTCTAGCGTAGCAGTCGCGCTCAGGACCACTTGGCTAATGAGGCAGTCTTAGTTTATACTTTTATACGACGACCCCTGTGGTTTAGTGGTTCGAGTACTGGACTGCCGACCATGAGGTCGTGGGTTCGATTCCCACAGAACACAAAAATTTATGTGATGAATATAAGGATTTGTGTTCGTCTGGGTGTTTCTTATGTATTATAAGTATATATTTACAAAAAAAAAAAGTATATAAGTATTATATCCATTGTCTAGTTCCCATAGTACAAGCTTTGCTTAGTTTGAGGCTAGATGGTGCTGTGTAAAAAATGTCCCAGAATATTTATATATTATATTTATATTTATATACAAATATAAAAAAAAAATGCATTTTTGTTTGTAATGAATAAACTCAAAAACTCATCATCCTTAGAGCCTTTTCCTAACTATGTCGCGGTCGGCTTCTGGCGTCTAACCAGATGCGGCTGAATATCAGCATTTTACACGAAGCGACTGCCATCAGACCTCCGCAACCCAATTTCTGGACAATAACGATATTCGGAGAATAGACTTGTTGTCAGGCTTCTTTGGGCTTCTGACTACCACTAACAATTGTCAAAGATGTTCGTATGACAAGCGGGACCGACGGCTTTACGTGCTCTAAAAGACACGGAGGGACTCTATGTGTTAAGAATGGTCACCCATCCACACACTGACCGCGGCAAGCGCAGCTGAACCTTGCAGATCAGTTGATCAGCTGACTTATTACTTAGCCACGAGCCCTTCTAATATCATTTAATATATATTTTTTTTTACATTATCAGTGAGTAATATAACATAACATAACATACCATCACGCCTGTATTCCCCGAAGGGTTAGGCAGAGGCGTACTAATGTACAGTGAGTAATATAAGTAGGATAAGATTGTTAATCGAGTTAAATGCTCACTTTAGTTCACGAGTGAAACCTCGGGAAACAGCTAGTAGGTATTTAGTATTGGTATTTAGTAGTATGAAGATTTCTTTGATCTTCGATACCCTAATATCATAGAAATACCCAATTACACTTTTTTTGACCTGGTAATCAAACCTTTAACGAAGCAGTCGCGTTTAGGCCTGCAAGACTAATCCTTATTAGTCTATCAATCAGTTATAATCTAACTGAATTATTTTAAATACATCGATTAATCAATTCAATAGTGACACAAGTCTAAATATTGGCATTTTGAGAGTTCCTTCCTAAATTACGTTCTAATTGAATGCATTAAAGAACCAAATTGCTTGTTCATAATATTGAGACTTGTACCTCTCTTGAATCCAGTCAACGATATGGCTTCCTAGATACGCCTGACTGTGATAATCTTTATATACGAGTTTAAACGCAATAAAAGGTCACTAGTAAATAAGAAGTTGCATAAACAAAGTCAGAAACAAAGGAATATACATTGAGGTAATAGAACCAGGGAGATTTGTACCTAAGAGTATTATATTCTGACGTGTTCCGATGTACAGTGATAGCCTAGTGATAGTTGGACTGCCAAGTCAAAGGTCTCGAGTTCGAGTCCAAGGAATACACCTCTGGCTTTTTCATAGTTAATAATCACGCGGTTAAACGGTGAAGAAAACCTTCATGCTTGAGATATTTTCGCTACGGCGTGTGACGTCTGCCAACCCGCATTAGGCCAGCGTGGTAGAGTATAGCCAAATCAACTAACCTATTAATAACCAGGGGGATAGGTTGATTACGTTATTTTTAGTATGTATTCCGACGTGTCTGGCGTTGCGAACGCATAAGTATACAAAAACCAATACACTCGCATTTTCTGAAACAAATACCTAATAGCACTATCTTCCTGACTTGGATTCCTTTGGCACCTAAGACGTCATTTAAATGCATTTTTGTCTTCAGGCGAAGAAATAACAAAAAGTTACAGAGGTCAAATAAAAAGAAAAAGCAAAGTACAAATTATCTGTAGTATTTTGAAATGGCAAGATTATTGTGGGAAGTAGATGCTCTAGTACACATTGCAATGTTATACCTCAATGTGAAAATAAAGACATTGAATTCAGTCTAATAGGTAAGTGTAGGCGTATCAGTCTAGATCAAATCCTTCAAGGTTGAATGCTTATATATTATTAGAATCTGTACATTCTAACGCATTCAACTGAAAAGACACAAAATGGCTTGAATAATCAGGCTATTAATTGTATTACAAATGGGGTATTATAGGTGGAAGTTTCTACTAGGTACAACACTTACAAAAAAAACATGAACTTTTTTAGAAGCTATTACGAACTGTTCTCTTGTTGCAGTTTCAAAAAGTTGATCCTTTGAACAAGAATCCAGCAAGAAACTCGTTGGACACTCTTTTAAAATAAGAGGTGTTACATTCATCTTGAATTAGTGTGGTCACGTGGTCAGGTGCCATTGTTAAATTTTATTTTATTTTTGACTAGCTTCTGTCCGCGACTTCGTCCGCATAGCGTGATGATATATAGCCTAAAGCCTTCCTCAATAAATGGGCTATCTAACACTGAGCGAATTTTTCAAATCGGACCAGTGGTTCCTGAGATTAGCGCTATCAAGCAAACAAACAGCGCTAATCTCAGGAACCACTGGTCCGATTGTCCGTGATGATATATATATCATCACGCTACGCGGACGAAGTCGCGGGCAGAAGCTAGTATTAGTATAGAAGTATAGATTCATCGGCCTTTGGTCCAAGTGTCATTCTGTCCAAAAATAAATACTTTTTCTTTCTTTGGTTACTGATATAATATTGCAATAACAGGAGGTGTAGACATTGAAGGTTAAAGTCCATGTCTACGTCCGTGAAGTCGAGATTAAAAAGACTGTGTGAGATCTCACTGAGATTGCTATGATTGTATAAAAAATTTCATAACCAGGACAATTACGATGTCGTAACAAAACCCGCCTGTGTGTAGTCTGTCAGTTGTTCTGGCACCCACGCACAATGACGATAATACTCTTATTCAAGAAAACAGTAACTCAGCCCGTTACGTCTTGCCTGTCAGCTCTCAACAAGGTATAAGCAGTGAGTATAGATGGAAGAGATAGAAGGGACAGACTTTGGCGAATGTACCACAAACAAATTGAAGAGTTCTCAAATTAATTTAGATTAAGGGCGCCTCAAATCGGTACAGTCCATTTCAATCAAATCTTCTCAAAATGTAAACAAATTTTTTAGTTATCTTTAATCTAAATCTTTACTATTAATAAAATCAATTTGAGTTACGCACTTAAAATAACTACCAAGTACAAAAAGCCAATTAATTTTCAGCAGATTTGATTGAATTCGCACTTTGTCCTCCGTTTGCTAATTGGTCCCATTCGCGGTTAGTCCCATTCGCGGTTAGTCCCATATGCGGGTGGTCCCACTCGCAGTTGGTCCAATTGGCGGATAATCTGGCGTTAGTCATGGACTATAGATGAAGAGTAAATAATATGCAATAGTCGTAGCAAGTGGAAATCTATTATAGTCTTTGCCTACCCCCAATTGGAGACATGCATGAAAAGGAAAAAGGCGTGAGCTTCTACTGATGCAGTTTTCCCAAAGAGTTGAGCAGAAATTGAAGAACAACACTTGCTACAATTCTTGCATACCTCTTTTGCTTCGTCCACATTTATAATTGTACTAGCTTCTGCCCGCGACTTCGTCCGCGTAGCGTGATGATATATAACCTATATCCTTCCTCGATAAATGGGCTATCTAACACTGAAAGAATTTTTCAAATCGGACCACTAGTTCCTGAGATTAGCGCGTTTAAGTAAACAAACAAACAAACTCTTCAGCTTTATATATTAGTACTAGCTTCTGCCCGCGACTTCGTCCGCGTAGCGTGATGATATATAGCCTATAGCCTTCCTCAATAAATGGGCTATCTAACACTGAAAGAATTTTTCAATTCGGACCAGTAGTTCCTGAGATTAGCGCGTTCAAGCAAACAAACAAACAAACTCTTCAGCTTTATTATATTAGTATAGATTATTTATGTAGATCTTATCATGCACAAAAAGTATGAACATATTCATGAAAACAAAAATAACTATCACTCAAATAAATGTATTTTTAAGGAATTTATTGCGTTGTGTTTATATTATTTAATTCCCGACGTTTCAAAGTCAAAGTCAACCAGACCATTAAAAAAGGGAACTTTTGAAAAGTCAAAACTAATTGCACAGTTCCAAAAAATAGGTTTATGGAGAAGAACCGGCTTTCGGATTCTTTACAGCATCCATGGTCATGGGTAGACTCACCCTCATTGTAATCAGAAAGTTACAAGGCTGAATTTCATAGTTTTTTTTATGTGATAGCAGGCAAACAAGCAGATGGATCGCCTGATGGTAAGCGATCACCGCCGCCCATGGACACCTGCAACACCAGAGGAGTCACAAGTGCGCTGCCGGCCTTTTAAAAGGGAGTACGCTCTTTTCTTGAAGGTTTGAAGGTCGTATTGGTCCTAGAGTGAGCCTATTACCATACACCGGGCAAAAATCGATACTCTAACCTGCTACTGAGAATTTCATTGAAAAAGCCATTAAACACCTTGCATACGAACCCAGGACTTTTGGAGTAATAGTCGCGCTCCAGCCCACTAGACTAATAAGGCAGTCAGATTATTATATGATATTCATCTTAAACCATGTACATTGTATCTGCCTTTCATAAAGAGTCCTTGGCTCGATCATTTATGTACCAATAGAGGTACAATCGAAAGTTATTGAAGAGCATCTATTAATCTTAACGCTGAATACAATATAGGTTCAGCAGAAACGCGCTAATCGTATTTAAGGCGGATCGTTCACCTGAGCCCGCCAAATTCAAATTTCAATTGGTTTTTAGCAATTTGTAGGTCTATAACACATTCTAGATTCCTAGCTGTAGTAATTGCGGCATTAGCTATACAATATTCACAACTGAGCATTAAAAACTTTGCTTGCAAATCGATATTGTAGCTAAATTTAGGTACAATCGTCATTTTTGGCCAAAATTGACGATTGTACCTAATTTTAGCTTCGTTAACGTTTATTAAGCAAACTTTTTAATGCTCATTCCACAGCCTGTATGTACGTGGGATGAAGTCAAAGTCAAAGTCAAAGTCAAATGTTATATTTCAATTAGACCAGTAATACAGGTACTTTTGAATTATCAAAAACTAGGTGCGCTAGCTAGGTAATTTCCTCTGGAACCGTCCATTACGCGATGATAGTGGTTCTAAAGTGTGAAGATGAATTTGCTGCTGATGGTGAGAAGTGCGATAATAGAAAATAGACCGTGGGCACTATATTAAACTATTCCTCAGAACACAGTCCATTATACCTACAGGCGGTATAACACATACAGGGAGTGGAAGTCTTCTTAAGCCTAAGGGCTCGATACCACTTGTAATAATAGTGTCGTCGAGAATCCTCACAGCGTCATTGGGCCGAGTCAAATAGCCCCAGCTGGTACTCTGGTGCTCCCGCCCAAAAGATGATATCAGTACTCCATTACATTTCACGTGGGAGAGCCATGCTTCGGCACGAATGGGTCGGCTCGACTGGAGTGATACCACGGCTCAACAGAAAACCGGCGTAAAACAGCGCTTGCGTTGTGTTTCGCCGAGTAAGTGAGGTTACCGGAGGCCCAAACCCTTTAAGGCGGGCAACGCTGGACTCCACTGGTGTTGCGGGTGTCCATGGGCGGCAGTTATCGCTTACCATCAAGTGATCCGTCAGCTTGTTAGCCCCGTTTAACCATTAAAAAAATTTGGAGCCGAATTAGCACCTTATGCAAAGTAAGCCTTTGCTCCGAGGTGAAGTATTGTGTTGCCCTGTTGTGCAGACCAACCTGTTTTGATGCCTACTTGACCTTTTCCTCTCAATGACATCGATATTGGACGTTTGGATAAGGATCCGGCGGAACTTGCATTGCTCACAAAACCGTAATAATACCAATAAATCGTAATTCGGATTGAAATGCCATTAATCTAGGTTTGTACCGTACCATTACGTCTACTGCTACTTCACTAGAAATAAACGACCAGAAAATCGTTCCAAACTTACTTATTAAAGTCATCAATTAATGCATTCGCTTTCATTTTTTTCCAGTGAAGTATTTTGAACAAAATGGTAGAGCAGGAACCTAGTTGGGATTCCGAATACTAACAAACTTTAAATAAATTACGTCGCCAGACTCTTAAGAAGGATCAAAATTCAACAAATTTACATATAGGTGCTAGAAACATACGAAAAATCATAACCCTAACTATGTTTTGCATAGTCGAGTAAAAATAGCGTGTTATTACCTAAAGACAACAAAGTGAGTACTAGAAATGACTACATTTCAAATGAGGATAGTTATAAATGACTCATGTAATAACGTATTAGAATTTATTACCTTAATGCCCCACTCAAATTTATGCATTAATTTTAATGGACCATTAACCAATGAGATGGCCGATATATAATGTCGTTAATTGACCATTAACCAATGAGATGGCTGATATATCTTGTCGCAATGGGCTCGAAATGATATATTAAGAGAAAATGTCAAAAATATTTCAAAACTTTACGGGATAACCCTGAAGGATTAGGCAGAGGCATATGTTTAGGTCTCGTAGGCAGTTGCTCAATCACGAATTCCAAAATTCGAGCTGCAACTGAGAATTTCATAGCAAAACCCAATAACACTGCTCGAGGTGGGATTCGAATCCAGGTGGGTCGCGCTCAGGTCCGCTTGGCTAATGAGGACAATATTGATATTGTGTATTTTTTTATTGATGCTTAAGAGGCTTAAAATACGTAATTTACAGGTAATATAATTTGAATATCACGTCATCCTCGTCATTGAAAGGTTAAAAAAATAATGAATCAATAGTCTGCGAGAATTGCGCTGTTAGTAGCCGAGTCCTCCGTTCATTAATCATTAACGTTAATTGACGTCTCTGAGTATGACAGTTAGAGCATAAGATATTAGAGTAGGTAAGTACGTATTCAGTTATCTGCCACAAATTGCGTAGGAGTTGTTAGTACCAATCTCCTTAGTACGTGTAAATCTTTCCATTGCAGTCTTTATTAGAAAATAATTTTTATTTTAAGACAGCTGTCTTGGTAACCCTCCGGATAGCGATGCAGAAGAGATTTTGATACTCTTTTTAGTCATATTTATTGTATAGTATAGTTATATATCGCATAGTTTATTTTAGTTAGTTATTTTATTTCATTTATTTTATTTTATTATTTAGTGTTTATTGAAATTTTAGATAATACACCTCTGAATAAAGTAAGTATAGTTAGGTAGGTAACAGTTACTTTGCATACATTACGTAATTAAGTATTTTTAAGTATAAGCAAAGACAGATTTTTCACCTGGGAATAAGCCCAGTGTTGCCTTAATAAATATAGAATTACAGATACAAAGATGGGTATATCTGTGAAAGAATCTCGGAAAAGAGATACCATTTTTGACATTTATTGCAATTGCAAGATTATATGCAATATAAAAAAACAGCATTAATTGATGGATTTTGTTGTATGGTACTTTTCACACTTATTTCAATGGACCTTTGAAAGAAAAAAGGCCATTGAAATAATTAATTGTGTGGCCAATGCGGCCACAGAATTTTAAAATAAAATTGTGTTATGGTTGGTATATTCATGTCGTCAAAGCTAGCCACGTCTAAACCAGGATGTCTTCACAGTTAAGGTGCGAGGTAGCCGGCTCAAAACATTGATAAGATCATAAAAAATAATACATTTCACAACAAAAGCCAACCCTGAGACGCATGAGAAAAAAAAAATACCCCGGCCATCTTGCCGCTCACTCCCCGCCTGTCAGTTGGCATAAAAGCGCGCGAAACTCAAACTTTTGACTCAGTCTTGGTGCGGCGTTGACGCGTCCCTGTCAAAAAAACGCGCGGGATCAAATCGATTTTTTATATTTTTTTTCTATCGATTCAGCATTCGTAAGGTGTTGTTCAAAATGAAATATTTCGTCGCGTTCGCCGTATTCGCCCTCGCTTTTGCCGCTGAAGAGAAAAAGGAAAAAGAGGATGACAGACCGAATACTTTCAGGAGACTGATCCCGGCTGATGTGTTGAGAGGTCAGTGACTTACAAAAAACTATTATAGGGATGTATGCAATTGCTGCAGGTATCATATAAAAACTAAAAAAATATGTAAAAAACACAAAAATGCACTATTTACCTAAATCATAAAAATGGCATTTTTATGAATCAAACAGCGCATTTGTGTTTTATTAGAAATTAAATTAAACATGCACATTAAAAATGAAACTAAAGCTTTTAGTGAATTTTGCAAGCAGTTTTAAAATAAATTTAATGGGAGCTTAGGTAATAAGAAAGTATGGAATGAAAAAAAAAAGGTGAAACTAAAGAGTTTTGTATCACTGCTTTGAAAGTTTGAAACGAACTGTGTGAAAGGTAAATTTCAGTTGGATGATTGAACCAAATGTTTACACGATGGAACATTCTAGTAGATTGTAAAAGTTGATCGCTGTGTTACGGTTAACTCGTTTTAAGTAATCTGTTACTTACAGCGATTAAGTCACAATTACTTAATTAACTTTTGAACCGAATAATAGTTTCAACCTAAGTTATGTTCCTACCTACCGTACGAAAATGCATTTCTAATTTCAAATTGCTAATAACAAAATCGTTAATTTAGTTCAAATGGTGGCAAATAGTTACTACTTTTTTTCTATTAAATGTTTAATAAAATGACCCAATTTTTAGCGAGTTTTTATGTTTTTTGTTAAATAATATAATTTTGGTGACTTCGAAATAAGGTGTCTCTTAAAATTTCATCATAATTCTATTGTGTGTGTACACAATATAAATGAATCGAAAAAATCTAAGTACTTACTATCTTAGGTAGGTACAATAAAAATGTCGCAAAACAGACAAAATAATTATGGTGACAGATTGAAAATTTTAATTATAAATTTCGGCATGCTCAATATTAGTTGTCATACAGTATTAAAAATATGTAATCATGATCAATAATTATTGTTATAACAATTGATGTTATGAGATAATTTCTAGTAGCTCGTATCTCCGATTACGATAAGTAAATACTGGCCTACTATAGTTTACGAAAAAGTATTTCAAACAAAGGCAAATATTTTCATAATAGTTGTACTTACTATAAAACAACATACCTAGGCCACAGATAATAGAGCCTATTGTAAATTTGTAATAAGAGTAATTAGGAATAGATTTAATATGTAATCTACTACTACAGATGAATTGTTGAATTCCTTTGCCATTTTTTTGTTCGGAAACATACCGTTTATCAATATGGAAAACAGATATTAAAAACAAATAATTCATACGCTAAGCCAAATCATTATTTTTAATTGGGTACAGTCCTTTTTAAATTACAAAATATGTAATGCAATTTCTGAAACAGTCTTGACTGAATATTTTTTGAATTTGGAACATTATTATAAGTAGGTACTTTCGCAATGCGAATACGTAAATTGCAAAAATATTTTGTAGAAATAGTGAATGCATTTTTTTTCATCATAATTGTTTTAAACGAGTTTAAAGTAATTAATGAAAAAAAATTGGCAAATTATTATTCAATTGACTAGTTTTTTTTGTTGCGTGTGTATTACATCTAGAGTGCAGAAATTGTCACGATTATGTAATAAATGGCCGTATCGACCCAAGTGGAAGTATAGGGTTGGCACTTTGCAGTTATTTTGACAATGTTTGAGGATAAAGATCACATTGATGAAAATTTGGTAGGTAGGCTATTTTATTTATCAAACATAAATGACAGTTTACCAAGTATTATTCTGCCAAGATGAATGAAGAAATATCGTTTCAGTTACTTACTACAAAGTAAAATTTACAATATACGTAATAACGTAAGTTTTTAGTGTTAAAAGTCTTTCTGGCTTTCTCGGCCGAGCTATTACCGAAATAATCATAATGCCAGCCCTAGTAACAGCTTGCAGTCACAGTAAGTGATTTAACAGTGAAATTTATGAGCAGTTTAGTTTTTTAACTAGTTTATCGTAATATTGCGTGTGAACACCAGTTCCAATTAAAAGTAACGAATACCATACCATCACGCCTGTATTCCCCGAAGGTTTAGGTAGAGGCGTACTAATGTACACCCACAGTTCGCCGGTATGTTTAGGTCCCATGTAATAGGGGGCGAGCCTATTGCCATTAACCGGGCACAAATTCCCAACTCCGAGCTGCTACTGGGAATTTCATAGAAAAACCCAATAACACTTTGCTCGACCTGGGAATCGAACCCAGGACCTCTAGCGTAGCAGTCGCGGTCAGGACCACTTGGCTATTGAGGCAGTACCTTACTATTAGTAGGTACATTATTATTTATATATTGACGACCTCTTTGGTTTAGTGGTTCGAATACCGGACTGCTGACCATGAGGTCGTGGGTTCGTTTCCCACAGGACACAAATATTTATGTGATGAATATAAGTGTTTGTGTTCGTCTGGGTGTTTCTTATGTATTAACGTATAGTATTTACAAAAACAATATATATAGATATTATATCCATTATATAGTACTCATAGTACAAGCTCTGCTTAGTTTGGGACTAGATGGTGCTGTGTAAAAATGTCCCAGAATATTTATTTAATTTATTTATTTATTACACTGTTCTCTTTGGGCAAGTATTGTAACAAACCTGAAGGGTTAGGCAGAGCCGCAGCAACTGAGGTGGAACTGGCTCTCACGCGAAAGTCGAAACACATACCAAGGTGCTTTACGTCAGACTTTGACGTAAGGGTGGTCACCAGCCAGTCAGACCCCAAGAGCTCCTATCAGCGAGCAAGTCAGATATTTTCTCGGCTCTTACAAGTTGTCTATCTGGATGGAACTGTAGTATGTAATAGGAGACAAAGATAAGTGGTATTAATACACTTTACTAGGTCAAGGATTTCTGGAAACTTGAAGGCGGTACCGATCCTCGCAAAAAACCAACAAAAATAAACATCTTGATCATGACATTATTGTTCAGATAATAAAGGTCAGATCTACATTGTCAATATTTAACCTTTTTATACAGGTAGGTAGTTTTTCGAGAAGTTTCAATAAATAAGCCATCATAATTATTATCTCGAGTATTTTCTATTACACTAGCTTTTGCCCGCGACTTCGTCCGCATAGCGTAATGATATTATTATATACATATAGCCTATAGACTTCCTCAATAAAATGGGCTATCTAACACTGAAAGACTTTTTCAATAAAAGTAAAGTCGTTTGTTTATTACTTTTTCACTCCTAAACGGCTGAACAAATTTCTATAGATACATTATTTATAGAAAGAGTTTCAAAAAAGGACATACTTTGGCTTTATTTTGTCTTAAAAAGTCCTTTAGGATGGGAGTAGAAAAGTGGGAACCAACTACCATTACAAATTCGGAAGTAATGTAATTCTTAATAGTCTATTTGTTTGTTACTTTTTCGCTCTTAAACCACTGAACCAATTTCGCTATATTTTGGTATAGAGATAGATTTTACCTTCGAAAAGGATATATAGACCTTTTTTTCGCTTCAACAAGCAACGGCTACTATTCAACCTTCATTCTTAGTTCAATCCACGAACTCTGAACTGACATTTAGAATCTAGATCAACCACGCCTAGCCATAATAGATTGTCGCTTATTAATCTGTAATTCGATGTGACTATATTCTTGCCTATCTATTTTATGGGTAAGTCACGTTCTAGACACCAGACGTAAAATTACCTATCTAATCGTTTGTAGGTATCTGCCTTATTTTTCTGTGAGGCCGTGGTATCACTCCCGTCCGGTCAAGCCGGCCCATTCCTGACGAAGCAAGGTTCTCCCCCAATAAGTTTGCGGGTATGTTAGGTCCCATGTAATAGGGGGCGAGCCTATTGCCATTAACCGGGCAATAATCTAAGCTCCGAGCTGCTACTGAAAACTATATAGAAAAACGCCATAATACCTTGGCCGACCTGGGAATCGAACCTAGAATCTGGGACCACTGGACAGTGAGGCAGTGATGATTTGTTATTTGTGATAATATGGATAGTGAGCTTTAATAAAGTAATAAAGATCTGAATAAAAATATAATAAAAAATATATTTAAAAACCCTCAATTTATATTAAGAAAATCAATTAAATTACAAAAATATATAATTATTTTTTACACTATTAATGATTTCATTCGATTAGCACCTGTCCGTAAAGATAATTACAATAAATATTAATTAATGAAATTTATTGATTTAATCGATACAATAAATATAGAAATCGGATATTAAAATGGAAACGGTGACACAACCGGATTAGTTGTAACTAACGAGATAATATTAAAACCGGTTTTATGTATTAAAAACTGGTGTTATACATAATTATGTTTATTATCTCATAATTATAATAATGATGTCATTAAGTGTTCCTTATTCAATTATATAAATAAAACTGCATAGTTTTCGGGAGAAAGTAGGTACCCACTGACGAATCAAACTCAATTATAATTATTATCAATCGTTTTATATTATAGTTTACTAGAGTTTTTTCAATCAATGGACACTAATAAATCTTCATTCCTAGGTATATGATAATTTATCATTAATTACCTTGATTTTTACCTACCTAACAAAAGATCAATAATTAGTTCAATCATGGTAGGTAGTATTATAATAAATTAATGGTTACTTTCTATTTCTGGGCAATCTGATACTATGCTATGTTAAATGTATTGATTTTAGATTTGGAGGTTGAGATATTTTTCTCTTTCCTTGTATTTAAATTAAGGCTAATTCGTGATATGCATTACCGTCTAAAAAATGTTTGGCAGATTTTAATATTATTTTGATATTATTAGTAATAATAATGACCTTTAGCTGTGATGTAAACGATTGTAGGTTAACCAAAACTAAATAAATATGTCTTACAGATTATTCAAAACGGGCAACATCAAAATACATCCTTCAAACTACAAACGGAATAATCGATGATAGCTGTAATATATCATTATTGAACAAAAGGGATATTTCATCACTAGGATTCTCCTGTTATTAACAGTACAATAGGACATTGTCGTAATCGGTAGGATGTTTCGTAAGTAGGTTTTATGCCTCGTTGCAGCGGTGCTGCTCGAATGATGATTAGTAGTTTAAGTAGGCCGGTGACTTATTGTTTATGAGTACTAATTTTCTTTTTAAAGTGATATTTCATTCGAAATTCAAATCGATGATGAAAAGATATCGGCCAGTTCCAATTTTATAATACAATCCAATAACAGTTCCATTTTTAAATAGGTACGTGGTTTTTTTACAGATTTTTTATAAAATTCGTGGATTTTATAGATTTTTATTTAAAAATTCGATACATCGAGTATTGGAACTGCAATACGTCAATCGATTAAACCAACCAGTAGTATATTTATGTAAAACGTTAATTGCAACATGATTAGTCCATTCCTTAGGCTAGTATTTGCGATTTCACTGCGCAACTCCACTTTCATTTATTCTCTTCCGTATTCACTGATCTGTGTGCGATTAACAATGATATATGATACATATGTCTTTATAGATATAGGCAACGAATGGATTTATTTAAATGAATTGTTTATATAGGTAAGAATTTAAGGTCCACTTGCACCAACTTCTTGAATGTGTTTAAATTGTATTTAACCACAACATTTCTATGAAAAATCGTATTTAAATACAATTTAAACATAATTTTGAAGTTATTTAGGCCCACTTGCACCAACTTTTAAATTGTATTTAAACACGAAATTTCTATGAAAAATTGTGTTTAAATACAACTTAAACACATTTAAGAAGTTGGTGCAAGTGGCCCTTAGTGAAGGAAAAATTCGACTCGCAGGCAGGATTTTTCCTTCACTAAATAACTTTATAAAATTAGCATGAAAAATGCAAAAAAAACACAAAAAGTTATAATTTTGAAGTTGGTGCAAGTGGCTATAAACATTGGAAAATTTAAAGCAGGAATACATTTAAATATCATAACTGCCCAATAGTTAGGTATGCTATTTTACATAAATACAATCACGCCTTTCTCCTACAGGGTCAGACAGAAACTATAGAGCGCCACTTGCTACAATTCTTGCATACTTCTTTTGCTTATCATATGTCCTTTTATAGGTTTCAAATAATAATTCGATTATAATGACAAAAAATATTCACTAAAACCTTATACTACTACAATTTATTCATAATTATTATCAAATGACTTTTATCGGAAGAATAAAGTTGTCATTTTATCACATTATAAACGAAGACATTTTTATTGTCTGAACAAAAAAGTGAATAAAATTTGACGGACGATAAATCAATTTGAAAAACGATAAATTTAATTTTACGATGCGGGTTTAAATTATTGTATAACTTTATTATTTGAATGGACGTTAATAAAATCCATGTTTATTGATATTTTATTGTCCCTGCATTTTAAAAAAATCTACTGAAGTCAAATAAAGTTTTGACAAGCTAACTTGTGTCGTTTAAGGCACTTTCAGTAATTTAAAAAAGGCATAAATTAATAAAAAGGAGTTGCCGACCATCATTTTATAATGCAACATAGGTAATTTTAACATACTGATATTTTGGGATCATATTAGCGTAGTATTCGTCAATGTCGACATATTTGGGAATAGGATATGCAAAAGAGTATTTTTCTTTCCTTAACTGTCTTTATTTCCTCATTAGTAATTGAACGCGCGACTGCTGAGCTTCTGCAGTTCCTGGGTTCAATTCCCAGGCCGAGCAAAGTGTTGGCTTGTTTTCGAAATTCTCAGTTGCTTGGCGTTGGGATTTATGTCCGGTTACCTACTCGCAATAGGCTTACCCTTATTATCTGGTAACGAAAACGGAGGAAGGAATGTGCTTCCCGAGTGGGTCTTCTCCGATGAATATAATATCGGTGTTTTTAAATCACGAGTGAATCGGTTTCATTTAAGCAAGCGCACTCCATCGTAGATTGCATTTTTGCTTAACATCAGGCAAACTGGAGTCTGTCAGTGAACTGGGAGTCACTCAAGAACAAAACAATAAACATATATTGAGAATGAAATGAAGAACTAAATGAGCATACTTACTCCAGTTGTGGAGATAATGATTAGTTATTACTTATTAGAAATGCTATTTAAAACATTTCCTCTGACACCCTATTGTACCCATATTTCGCAAATAAATACAATCATTATATGATTGATTGATTGATTAATTATTATGTCTGAATTTTAAGAGCTACTCACCATGAGCCAATCAACCTTTGATTCGTAGTTTCTACTCAGAGATCATCAGTTGGAAACACCAGCGCTATTTAGTACTAATAAAATTAAAAGATTGACTTGTGAAAGAACTAATTTATAGCAATAAATAATTATCATTTAATATCATTGATCTAAGGCTCATCAAATGCACACAGAAGAGATGAATCAGTGTGCAGCACACTGATTCATCTCTTGATCGAAACTATCGCAGACAGTTCCGAGAAAGTGATAGTGAAAAGCTAAATAAATTTGTGAAAGGTTGTCAAATACATATTTACCTCTGGCTACTTTCTTTCCCAATAAATATTTGTCTAGATTCGAAAGTTATGCTTTTAATGCCTATTAAAAATCTTACCAGTCTATTACATTGTCTGTTCCTACAATAGCCAACATTGGTCACACTTCTACGCCTATCAGTATTCTTTGTAACAATGGAGTTGGCCCAAAAATGGCGGTAAGTGACTTGTGAAATACATAAAAATAAACAGCTGTTATGGTATAAAGGAGTTCTCATGAAAGAAGGTCTTGTGTGTTTTCAGCATTAGGATCACAACAAAATTGCCTTCTTTAGGAAGATTAACATTAAAAACAAATACATAAATAGGTAAATCACCGAACAGGATAATAAATATATCCAGTTGTTGATTTAATGCACATTATAAAAAAATATAAAATTATATTACGCCATGATTATGATTATAATAACACTAGCTTCTGCCCGCGACTTTGTCCGCGTAGCGTGATGATATAATAGCCTATAGCCTTCCTCGATAAATGGGCTATCTAACACTGAAAGAATTTTTCAAATCGGACCAGTAGTTCCTGAGATTAGCGCGTTCAAGTAAACAAACAAACAAACAAACAAACTCTTCAGCTTTATATATTAGTATAGATTCACAATTCGAAAGATATAATTTACATTTGTTTTTAAAATTAATTCGAAAATCAAATTGAAGTGCTCGTAAAATATCCGGACGTTCCACAACAGGGTAGCGACCTTAACTTAGGGTTGGCATTTAATTAGTTCATTTTTATTTAATTACATACCTACATTGATGTTGCAATCGAATGAAATATTACGTATTCTTTATCCATAGCCCTACTTATCCCTCAAGGTTCTGGCAAGTCAAGGTTACGATCCTGTGACTTTCCGTTCAATTACTGCCTGCGCCACAGACATTTAATGAGTCATCATTTAAAAAAGTAATGAGTTACATACATAATACTCCGTAACTCCCCACCCACCCATAACTACCCACCATGGCACTGACGTAGTCATCTTTCAAAAAAAATATTAAAAAATAAATCGTTAACCCTAAAATACCCTGCAGTTTTCGGGCATCAAAACTTGTTGCGAAGAGAAACGTGAAATATATCTTTTTAATTTTTTTACAACAGGTTACATGACCTGTACCAAGTACTGAGTAATTTAATTTTATAACTATAATTAAATGTAATTTTAGTTTTTTGATGTACCAGAATGATAATACGGTATTTTGTTTACAACTGTTTTGTGTTTAACGGACAATGTAATTTATTATGAGTATAAATGAATAATGTAACGGTGAACTGTAAATTAAATAGTATACATACCTACTCTATTTCAGTAATTAGATACTCTATGATTTTTGCTGTTATTCGAAATAAATTATAGGCAGAGCAAAATTTGGAATGTGCGCTTATGATAACGACTTGTGACCAAGTTATTTTTTTTCTTTGTCATACCCAAATCATTTTTATATCAAACTCAAGGGTTTGATAGTGTCAATCTTAAATCAACATATTACACACACAAAATGAGAAAGTTTGTACTAAATGAGTAGAAACTTATGTCGCTACCGTGGATCATACCTACCTATATATACCTACCTACTAAGGTATATTTTAAGATTAATTCTTAGGCAACAGTCTTCTTATGGATGGGTCCAAAAAAAGACCTGATTCCTGATTGGCTTGGCTTAAGAAAAAGACTATACTTAACATAAAATAATTAAATGTATTTTATAATTTGACAAATAATAAAATATTTCTCCTAAAAGCTCGGCGTGTAAGTACCTACAATATTTACATAGTCATTACATAAACGGAAGCTACTCAGTGCAAGTTAAATAGTCAATAATATTAATAGAAAACAAACAGGTCCAAAAATTAATTTATGTGAATAATAATTTAATTAATTTTACAATTCAATTACGACGCACGAGAGGGTTACGTCAAAAATAATACAGAATTATGTAAAACCAAATTATTTATTCAATAAAATTCAAGTGTCTCTTTGTATGCAATGTCAAAGTGACAGCTTTTTACTAAATGCATATATGAAAGTAATATACGGTATAAAAAAATCTGTTTGTTTAGGCTAATCTCCGGAACGACTGAACTGATTTTAACGGGATTTTCACTTGTAGATAGCAGATGTTATAATGAGTAACTTAGATTTTCTTTAATAATAAGTAGCTAAATACTTTTGTGACGCGATTACTAGGTTAGGTTTAAAACGTGTCAAATCGCGGTAAAATCAATTTATCTTGGATTATAATTTCCTGGAAGTATAACTGAACCATATTATTTAATGTTTTATTTCCTGATGACCTTATAGTGTAAGAGGTGTAATAAAAACAGTTGACTCATGTTCAAATAAATGCAAGTGAATGGCTGGAACCTTGGAACAATCTAGAACTGCAATAGGGCTCTTGATTTAGTTCAGTTATGTATGCAACTTGCTTCGATTCACGAGGTCAGAATAGCTTTAATGCACTCTTCACTATTTTATACATAGTTTCTAATCTATCTGCTTGATTAATCAAGGTAACTTAATGAACAAGATGCATGAATGTCATCCTAGTTAAAAACCTTGTACGTGTCAAATAATTTCTCGATTAACGAAGACCTACGATAAAATGTAAGTAAATGTGAGTAAGTCTTATAGGATGTATGTATTGCTTTTAAGTTTCGAAGGACCAGTTTTAACTTTCGTGTATCAAAGGACCAAAAAGAACTCTTTCACCAAAACCTTTTGCGTTACCCTTCAACTGGCCATAGAGTAAACGAATTACACTCGAACGCAAAATGACATAAGATGCCTTATTTAAATTACAATGACTTTAAGATGCTGACAGAATTATTTTAAAGCATCCGTAAAACATAGCACGTTTTGTATTACGTAAAACTGGCGTGAATTATCTTTCGTGAAAGTTTTTATGTAGTTAAAAGAATGAAAATTCGAAAAAAAAATCGGGTAAATGCATTGTCAATTAGCTTAGTGTACGTTTTTGTAGCTATACAAAGTTATATTCCGACTTGAATACTTTTTTAAGACCTGTTATAATGATGCTTTTTCGTCTCTTTTATTGAGCAAAATAAAAACTATCTTGTTGCCTTTTCCGATGGTTTATAGTCTAAATATATGTGAATCAATATCAGAATTAAATACACTGTGTTATTGTCACACTTTAAAAGGAAAATATTATTAATTAAAGTGAAGGTCTCGGTATCTTTTTGTGAATGTGATTGCAATTTATATGAAAATGTCAGCCGACCAAGAGTATTGGGTAAATAAGACATAATTTATATTTAGCATCAACGTTGACATTTAAGTTCCGATACTGCGGGCAATAACCTATCGTAATGTCGAGAAAATAAATTTGAATAGGTTTTAGTTACAAAACGTAATTTAAATTTAATGAAATTTATACAAGACTATAATCTCTAGAGCTATAGATTTAGAATTCCGTGCCATAGAGATGACGTTAACCCTTCGGTCGCGGTTGGACCTTTAATAGTAATCAGAAACTCTAAAAGTCTGACCATCCTGACTATATCGGTATTGCACAGAAATCGAGTTGTGATCTTTTCGTATAAAATACGCATATAATCGCTTCTGCTAAGACTTGAAGTCGATCCCTCCCAACATAACTATGTGCTGTCTAATCAAGTATTTACCATAACCCTTTTTTCTTTGGTTCATATTACCTAAGCTTTAACCAAATTTCAAGTTCGTTGAATTTAATCTGACATCTATTTACTTCTTATGCAACAAGCCTGCGGTTTTTGTTATGAATTCCATTTTAAGCAAGGCCTTGGCAAAACCGGGTTATATAATGAAGGAAATGACAATTGAATTGACATTTTGTTTTTTTATTGAGTTGAGTCACTAAAGCAAACCAGCTGTCGGATTATTATAAAAATAAACTTAATGTCGAATTCCGTTTGTAATTAAAAGGTAATTGATATTTATGTTGTTCAAGGTTTTTTTTTACCCCTCTATCAATAGATTATATTTCTACCGAAATATTATTAAGTTTAGATTGCAATATTATATTTGGCAATACTTACAGAACAATATTGTTTTTAATTTATTTGCTTTATCATAATTAAATAAAAACCACATTAACTACTCGTATCATCGAATGTAGACGTTTCAAATCAGTCCATTTTATTACTTTGCTTCGCTTGCTCAAAGCGAACGACGATAAATCCTAGGTCATGAAGTCTGACTTTCTCCCAGGAAATGAATTGCATCTTCATTGACAAGCCAGCTATTGTCACGACTCCAAACCTTCCTGCTTACCTTTCACTGCATAACAGCTTGTTTAAGCCACAGCCACAGGAAATAACCTTTATGATACATCAGGGTTTATAGCTTTACAGAAATATTAGTAGGTAATCGCGATGGGATTTTTTGCAGGTCTTTCCCAGGGTTTTCTATTAAATTCTCAGTAGCAGCAATAGCTCGCCTCCTAGGACCAAAAAACTGAGAGCTCTGCCTTTCCTTTCGGAGAATACTGCCGTGATGGTATGTAATACGTAACCGTTATAACCATTTAATGCATAATGTGTATGGGCCTTAAGACTCTAAGGACCGTAAAAATGTAACACGTTTCAACTTACGCAAGTTTGTTGCAAAAGTTCAATCCGTTGAGGATTAAGTAGAACGAGCAACAAGGTTGTCACGTCGATAAAAAGAATTAGTTGTGCATATGTATGTTGTCGTGTTAAGATGTGAAGAGAATTTAAAGTGTTTTAAGTAAGATGTGATGAAAGGATTTAGTTTACTGATCGTCTATGGAGTTTTGCTGTGTGGTTGCGCCGTGTGCGCTCAAGAAGATTGTATAATTTTAAGATATGTACATGCTGAATGGTTGGTCCTTGGCTTCGATAACCCTAGTTCGTCCCACATAGCAATAATCTAGATGTATGAAGTACTTTCACTTTTGCAATGTTTTAGCTTCCGCCTAGAGTTAATGCAAGCCTGTATTTTGATTTTACAGTTATTCAATTTTAGTACGAAATGTGCAATTGCATCTACAATAAAAAAATAAAACAATTTCTAGATCATTACTAAGACGAATATTTATAAATATTTGTCTATAAAGAAAATACGTCTAGCAATATAGACAGTGACGCGAAAGGACTATAAATAGCCCACTTAAAATGACTCATAGCACCAAATTACAAAGACCATACAGAATTGGTGGTCCTTCGTGACAAACCTCTTTGGTTAATAAGGAAACAGACACATTTTAGTATGCTTTTAAAACTAGATGACCTAGATTGACACTTTTGGTTCGTTAAAGAGATTTTGTGATGTAGTCAACAGATCGTATTAAAAAATTCAAATAATTATCTGTGACTATACTTACTTCTGTCTAGAATGTGTTTGTTTCGGCGTTTCTTCTTAGAGATCATCATTTCGGGAATGCCGACACCACCATCTAATATTATTTATGTTACTTGTATTAGTATTATTGCCTTTAAAATATCTACAATTTACAGAAATAAATACCATAATTATTTTATAAATACCATAATAATTATATCATAATTATTTTAACGTGTTGAAAATCATAGATTAAATCTAATTAGAAAACTAATTGTAAAAACTGTATTTTTGAGGAATTCATAGGCATTCTAGTCATACGTATTGTATTACATAATTTCGTGAAACACAATATCGTATTATATACAGAAATCCACACAAAAAATATAACTAGCCACAATTATGGGAAAAAATCACACGGTTAGCCATTTTAATTAATAACAATAATAATATTTTTATTTTGAAAATTCTATGTCTCTTTAGATCAAGGTCGTTTGAAGTAGGTGTCTATTGTGTTATTGGAATTGTGAAAGGTGTTTTGGTTTACTACAACTCTGTAATTAAGTCCTTTGTTAGTTGGTTACGAGTATGTTACGGGCCATTTTATTTACTGGGCAATATTAATATTGACCAATGATTATGAATAATGACTAAGAGCATCGGTCATATTGAGATATATTTAGAAATTTATTACTTTGACTGGCCCATATTAATTGTGACCCATTTAAAAAATCATAGTTTAAAAATTTATCACTTGGACCTGCTTCTTCTAGCCGGGCATTATGATAAATTGGAATAAATAATTCTACACAAACCTTAATTTTAAAATATTTCAGTTAGTGAGGTTAATCTTTTTTATTATTATGCTCGCTGCCCGGTCGGTATGAATAATTATTATATCTTAATGATATAATCAATAGAAATTTGACGACCTCTGTGGTTTAGTGGTTCGAATACCGGACTGCTGACCATGAGGTTTTGGGTTCGATTCCCACAGGACACAAAAAAATATTTGATGAATATAAGTGTTTGTGTTCCTCTGGGTGTTTCTTAAGTATTATAAGTATGTATTTATAAAAAAAAAGTATATAAGTATTATATCCATTGTCTAGTACCCATAGTACAAGCTCTGCTTAGTTTGGGACTAGATGGTGCTGTGTAAAAATGTCCCAGAATATTTATTTATATTATTTATAACCATTATTCATACCAACCGGGCAGTGATTAGTTATGCAGTTTGACCATTACCAATTTGATACGAGGAAACATTATTTGTGTTTATATTGCCTTATTAGTTCTGTTAGAAGCTTCTATACTCCTACTTCCATTTGCAGACTGAAAAAAGTTTTAGTGAGGTAATGCATTTTTCTCTAAACTAACTCTAGCTAAATTAAGATAAAAATTAGGTTACTTATATTCCTAGCCGTTTTGAAGTCAACTCAAATATTTTTTACAACAACCCAATTTTGATACCGATACCTAAGAATACCTAGTCTGGTTGTCTGGCATTTCGGTCTAAAGATTTTCATAGGAATTCGTATGATTGCCGGACCAATAGCTTAGTGTGCTGTTCGAAGCACAGTGGTCTATAGAATGACCGTGGAAAGCACAGCTTAACTTTACGAATCAATAGATCAGCGTCATCATAACTTAGCCACGAGCCCCTTCCCATCGACTTTTTCTGTAAATAAAAAGTTTGTATATAATTTTGTAACGTGTTTTTTCTACTGTTTGCATTCGCCAAATGGTAGAAAGTAGCTTTTTAACTCAGTGCAAAGTTAGAGGCTTATATTTGTCTTATGTACCTATGTAATGTGTATGGAAGCTCATTATGTATGAGTAAGGAATGGCGTAAGACTGTGTCAACATTTGGTTTCTGCGTACGAATGTTAATTGAAATGTATGAGTACATAACCGTTTCATAGATGCCTGTCTAGTCCATTAATGGTAGAGATCTTGGTTTCGATTCCTGAGGTCGAATAATGTTATTGGGATTTCCTATACAATTCTGACGAGCAGGTCGGAGTCCGGATTTGTGCTCGGTTAAAGGCAATATGCTCGCCCCCTATTACATGGGACCTAAATATAGCTGAACACTGTGTTTGTAGGTGCATTATATCTAACAATTCTGCCAAATATCAGGGAATACAGGCGTGATAATACTAAATTATTAGAGCTGACTAAAAATAAAAAAATAGATCTTACTTTTTTTACGGTTTCACAAATTTTTTTTGGCGGATAAAACCTTAACGGATGGTTGAAGGGTTAAAAACACTCCAGGCAATATTTTTCAACGGCTATTTCTTTTCGCAGACTTCCCCGGAATGTGCTTCGCGTCGACTCGTTGCGCGACAGTGGAGCCCGGCAACACCTGGGACCTGGCTCCCTTCTGTGGCCGCAGCACCTGCGTGGTCAGCGAAGACACTCCCCCAAGGCTGCTGGAGCTGGTTGAGGACTGCGGACCTCTGCCACTGGCCAACCCCAAGTGCAAGCTTGACACTGGTGCGTAGATACATTATGTTAAAAAACAACTATCCTATCCGAAGGGCGCATTTTTTTAAGGCAAACCAGCAGACGGAATACATGATGGTTACCGATTATCGCCGTCCTTGGACACCCACAACACCAGAGGAGTGCGTTGCCCCACCTTTTAAAGGGGTCTGGGCCTCCGGTATCCTCATTCACTCGGCGAAACACAACGTAAGCGTTGTTTCAAGCCGGTTTTCTGTGCCATGGTATCACTCTGGTCAAGCCGGCCTATTCGTGCCGAAGCATGGTTCAAACCCGCTAGAATATAGCTATCCCAATCATATCTTCTTCTTCTTCTTCTCTACTATTATAAAATTGTAAAAAAGCTGTGCTGTACATTGAAGATATTTAAAAAAAACACGTGGGTTATGGTATATAAACGTCTCCGAATCCGAAAATGTGATTTTTTAAATTCTTGTCTGTTTGTCTGTTTGTTACGGGTTGGAGCAAAAACGACTGAATAGATTTTAATCTTATTATCATTTTTAAAAAGTATATGCTCCATCTTAAAAACTGTAAAAACTGGTGAACTTCTTATCTCAATTATTTAAATGAATCCTGAGATACAGCTTGACCTCCCTGATGTATAGAGGCCGATACAAAGAAGAGGTCATCAATGTTGGTTATACATTTTTACTACTGATATAGCTTCACGTGAGCGAAGCCGCGGGCAGAAGCTAGTTATCAAATAAAATAACATACCTACATTAAATATTCATGATGTTAAAGAATTTATGAATCAACAATGGTGATTTTGCCATTAGGTACCGTTTCATAGCGTATTGGGTTCGATTCCCAAGTAAGACTGATATTTGTATTGATTTTTTTCCGTGTCTGCTTATATGTATTTTTTTAATTAAGGCAGGCTTCTGTACCGTGCTGTGATTTAAAAAAATAACTGTTTTTTTTTTCAAATTACAGACAAGACCAACAAGACTGCGCCATTCCCCGGCTGCTGTCCGATCTTCACATGCGAAGACGGTGTCAAACTGGAGTACCCTGAACTCCCCACACCCGCCCCTGGCGAGGAGAAGAAAGAAGAAGAGAAACCAAAAGCTTAAGAACCTTTAAAAAAGCAGGGCATTTTACAATATCAGACAACATTAAACTTAAGTTCACTACTGCAACGTGATTGGTCGAATATCACGAAATAATTTAAATGTTGGATTCTTATTGGCTGATATTATTTTAGTGATGGAAAAGTAAAATGCCCGTTGTACGTTTTTGGCGGGATTGCCAGAAATAAATTGGTCTCAAAATATTCCTTAAAATATACCAAATTTTTTAAGTTCTGTCTGGCTGGAATAAGTTTAAAGTCTGGTTTGATGTTTTTCAACCTTTTTTCTTGCCTTAAATTAAAATACCTATATTCTATAACTAAACAAAAGCTACTAGATACTTATCAATTTTAGTAAAACCAGTCATTCGGAATATTTTTTGTGTTTCGTAAGCACGTTTTTGATGTGACTGTGTCACAAATGAGTTCAAAAGTGGATTTCTATTTCCTGTTCTTTATTAACTTAACAAATGTATCTGATAACAGTTGTAGTATGTCACAATAGAAAGCGGGTGACATCAAAATGTATGGAATACTGTTTGGATTTTTCCGCTGTAGGGAAAATTTAGAAAACATATAGGTAGTTTTTCGTTTTTATATGAGCGTTATTCGCGCAATAAATTGTTCTTAAAAATATTTTTTAAGTTTTTCCAACAGTGTTCGTTTTTTTTTAGAAATTATCGGCTTTCCTACTTGAATACCTACCTAATTATAATGTTTTGTGATATTGATAACATTAATATAAATAGAAAAGTTATTCAATAAAAACTACAAAATTTCTAAATGCTGTTTTTATTTTTATTTTCCCTTGCAACATTCCTACTGGAGCATTATATGTACCTCTACTTTTTAACATCTCTATTTCCGGACAGAAATTATTGTAAAAATTACGAACATAATGAATTTCTCATTTTTTAAATCATCATTGTCTTAGTTCATCATTGTTTTTTAGAACATGACGACACATTTGGCGTAGCGACTGAGTGATCGGCTTATTCGTCACGTGCTGTGGGTTCGATGCCCACACGGAGCAAAAATATTTGTATGACTTACAGGTAGTTATTCCAGGATTGAGCGATCGTGTAGGTACTTATGTGAGAATATGTGATTGTAAAAGCACCCACGATACAGGAGAAAATACTAGTGTGGACATTTTTTTAAGACATGTATGTATTGTGGACCAGTTTTTTGAGTGCAACTATCACAAAAATCATAACATACCATCACGCCTGTATTCCCCGAAGGGTTAGGCAGAGGCGAACTAATGTACACCCACAGTTCGCCGGTATGTTTATTAACCGGGCACAAATTCCTAACTCCAAGCTGCTACTGGGAATTTCATAGAAAAACCCAATAACACTTTGCTCGATCTGGGAATCGAACCCAGGACCTCTAGCGTAGCAGTCACGGTCAGGACCACTTGGCTATTGAGGCAGTCGAAGGTAGTAGTAGTAGGTAATGAAATGGTACTTAATAATGTTCCTCGTCTTAAACCAACTCACAGTTCCCGGTTTTAAACGATCCGACAGTAACTAACTACCAGAAAACTCTTTTGTTCTGTGAGATATGGGTTGTGAGTAGGGCTGCCATCACCTAAATTGCCGACTCCGGATAAACACGTCCAAAATCCCGGACATTTGGGCGAAATATGGTGTTTTCCCCGGACTCATCTGAAAAAATATTGCCTCTTGAATGCACGTTATTATGGATGAATTTTTGATAAAGATATATTTCAAATTACCGCTTATTAAAAAAAATGGTGTTTCCCCTGACAACAAAAGTGTCCGGGTTTTACCCGGGACACTTTTTAAAAACCCCTGCTGGACCGCCCCCGCACGCCCTTCAAACTAGGATAAATCCGGGGAAACCCAGACGGATGGCAGCCCTAGTTGTGAGTAGGTAGGTATAACATGCAATCGGGATTTCGAAAAAAAGTTCGAATACACATTAAGTAAAAAACCGCTATATCGAATGACGTTGAGGCGAACACGCTGATTCGAAAAACTGTTTGAATGGTACGCTAGTACAAAAGTCTTGGCTACGATGATCTTAATAAGTATCATTCTATCTTATTATTATATATCTTATTGATCTTAATAAGTATATATTAATCACTAGCTTCTGCCAGCGACTTCGTCCGCGTGGAATAGTTATTTAGTCTTAGCGTGATGATATCTATCCTATAGCGTTCCACAATAAATGGGCTGTCTAACAATGAAAGAATTTTTCAAATCGGACCAGTAGTTCCTGAGATTAGCGCGTTCAAGCAAACAAACAAACTCTTCAGCTTTATATATTAGTTCTAGCTTCTGTCCGCGACTTCGCGTAGCGTGATGATATAGAGCCTTTAACCTTCCTCAATAAATGGGCTAACCAACACTGAAAGAATTTTTCAAATCGGACCAGTTCCTGAGATTAACACGTTCAAGCAAACAAACAAACTCTTCAGCTTTATATATTAGTAAGTATATAGATAGATATATACTTAGTACTATAGACAACTAGCTCAGAGTCATTAAAGTACGCTGCTAGCCACGGTCTACTTTATAATTGTAAAAAGAGTGTGTGCATGACCTTTGAGGCCCCTGGTACCAAACTTAAATATGAACCCATTATCTCACTCAATGGTCAACGTTTGTAAAGAGTGACAAAAATTATAGTGATTAAAATATCTGGGTCATTACGTAACAGAGGACCTCAAGGATCATGAAGACATAGAAGGCTCTAGCTGTGAGATCCAATATGCTGGTACGCAGATTTATTATTCATATTCATATTCATATTCATATTCTTTATTGCATACCATAATGTACAATAAGGTGGTGTAATTAGACAAGAATCATTATGGACCCTGTAGGGCACAGCAATTTTAGAAGAGAAGAGGATTTATTTTACTAGCTACGGTAGTTACCAATTATAAATTATTGGGTACTTATTATAAAATAAAGGTATGTTATTATATTAATTATAGGCTTTGTCTTTTTACATTACATTACATTATTTATTTGAATTATTAAGTATATATACCATGTATTTAGAATATTACGATACAGATATGTTAGATTATTTTTTTGGAACTATTTATTGTATTACATTATTTTATTTGTAGAGATTTTTGTTTCATTTAATTAGGCTTACTTTATTTAATATTATTGTTAATATTTACTTATAAGTAATTATATAACTTATTTTTTTTTATATTTATTTAAAAGTAACACGTGATATTATTATTATTCGAATAGTTCTATTAAATATTAATTATATATTATTATTTTAATATATTATACATATTATATTAATTATTTATCATATTTTTTGTTTGAATGAACCTATTAATAAAAGTCAGTACTATCTACGTCATTATTCCGTTATTTATAGGTATGTTATTTTTACATATTATTAAATATTTTTGTGTAGGTACGTCTTATTTAATTTGAGTATCATTGAGGTAGTCGTTGATTGTATAGTAGGCTTTGTTAATAAGAAGTTTCTTTAGATTATTTGTAAATTTTAAATCACTAGTTTCATTTTTTATTGTGTCTGGTAGCTTATTAAATATTTTTATGCACATCACATATGGGCTATTTGAGTGTATTGTTAGGCGGGAGTTTGGTAGCATTAGTCTATTCTTATGTCTTAAGGAACGATTGGTATTTTTATCGGCACGTGTTGTAAAAAATGAAATATATCTTCTGACAAATTTGCATATCTCTAGAATGTATATGCATGGTAGTGTTAAGATTTTATGTTTAATAAAGAATGGTTGGCAGCTGTCAGTTTGTTGTATATTTGTAATTATTCTTATTAATTTTTTCTGCAAAATGAAAAGGGTAGGTGCATCCGTACTATTTCCCCACATGATAATACCGTAGCTTAGCCACGCATTAGCATAGGCATAGTACGTAGTCAGAGCAGTTTTTAAATCGGTAGTTTTTTTAATTTCTCTAAGGGCGTATGTAAATTTTGATATTTTTGATCGTATATTGTTTATGTGAGTTTTCCAAGTGATATGTGTATCTATGGTTAGGCCTAATAAAGTAAAATCGTTAACGACGTCTATTTTATTACCGTTAATGGTAAAGTTAATTGTCAACGGGGAGGTAAAAGTCAAAGGGTAAGGGTAAAAAGTCATTATTTTAGTTTTTTTATAGTTGACCTCTAGATTATGTTCGTTCATCCATTACTTATGATTTACTTGTAGCAAGGATGTAAAAGTAACATTGTTTAGGGCTTACTGTCAGACCTTTTACACAAGCAGCTTGTGGGCCAGCTACGCACGAAGAACACTTGATGCTCTGAGAGTCCAATACTGCTTCAGGATGCTGTTGGGATTGTCGCGCTTCTGTAGTGCGTCGGACATGTTTGATCAGGCGCGCGTTCACGATTTCCATGCTGTGGTGAGGAGAAAAAAATCGTCTCTTTTGCAGAGAACGCGGTCAAGTCCTAACAGCATCCTGAGCATGTTGATGGAAAAGTTTGGCTCTCCTTTGCATCACTTTGTGCAGGTGTTAGTTGGGCAATCGTGCTTATAATTATGTCAATCACAACTTGTTTTTAAATTAATTAAGTAGTATTATTGTCACACTAACATACTTATTTTAAGTATTTTGTTTTACTAACACGTGGGCCTTAGTTGTCTTATAAATAAATGAAATGATAAATGAAAAACGGGATAGCCCGTACCGTAAAACATACGGGGCATCTAGCCACCTTAGCTCGGGTACTAGTATTCTATTATCTGTGGCTCGGGTACATTTTTTTTTTTAATTATGGCGCCACACTTTTTGTGTATTTGCCAGTGTCAAGTATTAGAATAACCAAGTAGGTAATAATTTCCCATCATGGGATTGTATTATTGCACCACACTTTTTGTGTTCGCCAGTGTCAAGTTTATGGTTCAGTTGCCCCAATAAAACGGTAGAAACTTTATTGAGGCTTCGATGGAGTTTAGGAGTGAACCCAAAAAGTCACGATTTTCAATATTATATCATTTGCCTACACTCTCACACGTTCACGAACACTTAATGGTTAATTATCCACCATAATTACACATTAAACTTCGGAGAAATTCAAGTTTTGAAAAATAATATAAAATCGACAATGTGCACTTTTCATTTTCCCGCCT
Organism: Acronicta leporina; assembly: GCA_947256265.1. Taxonomy (NCBI): domain Eukaryota; kingdom Metazoa; phylum Arthropoda; class Insecta; order Lepidoptera; family Noctuidae; genus Acronicta; species Acronicta leporina. The sequence continues at coordinate 3,565,203 of OX366540.1, read as the reverse complement.
AAAACCCCTCGGGTTCATATCAAGTTGTATATTTCCACATTGACACAAAAGTTAAAGTACTTACTGCATATTTTTATTGATACCACGGTTAATTAACTCAATATTTTATTCAGGAATAATGAATTTAATTACAATTAATAAATACACAATACATTAATGATTGTCAACACTTTATAATACGTGTATAATATAATAAATTTAATGAATCGTACACCTAACAACCTTATATAATTAATGAAATTAAATCTTTGCTAAAAATACAATAATAAAATTACATAAAAAAAAATCCAAAATAAAATTTTTTTTTGAAGCGAATACATCCTTATTTTTTTAAAGTAACAGTCTATATAAATACATTTTTTTAACTTCATCATCTAATCTAAACACTGACTCCTTAACGTTACATGATATTACATATTATTTTAAAACGTTATCATTTTTTAACTATACGATAAAATATAATCAACTATATTTTTAAAATCACATTTTTCCTAATTTTATAACATTTATATTGCACAAAATAGACACTGACTGCGACTATAAGTTACACCGTTTGAGCCGAACATTACCGAACGAAACCCGAAGCTGTCAAATTTTGGCAGATGACAAAAGCGCGCGAAATATTAATTTGCAATGTAACTCATTTTCTCGGCCACAATTGCTATTTTATTTGCGATTACATGACAACATTGAAATATATTAATGTTATATGATTAAAAATATATGCGAACGTTACCAATTTGGCGGTAACTTCTACTAAACTTAATTACATAATTAAAAAAAACATCGTCTTTTTAATCTCGATTTGCAAATAAGTATTTGCATTTTTTGTAAAGCATCGTTTTGTTTTTCATATTAGAAAATTTCGTTAATGCATAATTAAAAGATGTATGATCAGAAATAAAGTAAAAACATAGGTAACCCGTCCTTGGCAGTCGGGTAAAAAAGATGGGTCATTATTTTTCATATATTCGCAAGAAAAAATATGATTTTCTGTACATGGATAAAAAATTATGTATATGTGCGCAGTGTTTTAAAATCTATATATTTTTAAGAATATTTTCACCAAAATATATATTCCTTGAAGGCTTTGAAAATAAAAATTATTGATATGTAATAAATTGTACATCACAATGATTTTGGAATTAAAAAGCTTAGATATAGGCTTAATTAATCAAATTTTAGACCCATTCTCAAATAGGATCATAGAACCATGTCAATAAGAGTAATTTAATTTGCTTGACATTTAATTTATCTAAATACCGCGGGTCTAAAAATTGATTAATTCATTGAAAATAATATCGCAGTATTTTATATGAAAAAATATTATTTTGATTATATTAGAATTGAAAAATATGTTTCTATTATTCAAGACTTTGATCAAGCAAAAAAGAGGTAGTAGTATTCGAAAGATGCAAAAATATATTTTTAATTATTTAAGTTATTACATTTATTAATGAAATACTTTTTTCATTAGCTCAAACTTTGCATGACGACAATCAATACATTTTTTCTTATTTTTATGTACATTTATTAGAATAATTCCTCTCATTTTGACCTTTCTTTTATACTTACAATTTTTTTTTAATTTTTACTTCCCTACCAATATCTGGATATGCTTTTGTTTAAAAAAAAATGGAGCAAATCGGTCCTAATTTTCGACAGAGTTTTATGGTAAAGTAGTCAAGACCGAGCACTATATATTGAGGTCATATTTTATGCGAAAATTATTTTAAGTTAAGGATTCCCTAACTAATAAAGCGTTAGCATACATTTAGTAAAATTAACATGATTATTATAAAATTGCATAGCTAAAATAATTAAAAAAGCGCTACCGAGGTTTTTATTAGACACCTCAATAAAAATAGACATTTATCTTTGATTAAACACGAGGGTAAAAAATATATTTCTGAGCTATTTTAGCAGGTAAGTAAAATAGTTAAGTTTTAACGAAACGATTTTTTTGTCTATGGAATTATTTCTGCTGGAATTAAAAATCTTTAGATAGAGAGTTGTGTGAATGCGTGGTTATGTTCCTAAAGGTTTTACCGCATAAGTCGTGTCACTTTGTTTATTTTTTTAACTTTTTAGTTAGTTGATCGAATAAATGAATGAATAATAAATATATTATGCCTATCCGTTGATCGACGGATCTGTCTTTCCCCCGTGTCTCATTGTACCGCTGGCTTAGGAGCGATAAAACTTATGCGGTAAAACCAATACTTGGTTAGTGACATCGATACTCATGAAGTAGAATTTGACCAAAGGTCTGTTTTTCAAACAAAATCATTGGTGGAATCTGGTATTATTTATTAATTGTTGTTATTATTTTAATTTAAAATTTTGATCTTTTTTAGTACAAAACTATAAAATCCTGTATTCCCCTATAAAAAAAAAAACATTTATCATTATAACCAGAGTTCGAACGAAGAATGTATAGGAATTTAATAAATTAAATTAATTATTATAATATATATAATTATATAATAATAATATTAATATATATAATTAATTAATAAATTATTAAAAATAATAATTATTATTATTAATTATATGCAGCTTTGTATATAAGATGATGTAAAAGTGACTAATATAGTCGACCCCTTAAGTATGGATGTCGCTGACCGTTAGTTTAAAATGTTACTTCTAAAACTATATAATTACAGCTTAACGTAATATTTTCTTTACATTTTTCCACTAAAATCGGTATTTTCAAGCTCAGTTAGAGGATTTATTTAAATAAAGTTAGTAAAACTTTCTTCTATTTTACATTTTCAACAGATTTGGTATTTTGCAACTAATTATATAAACGTTGAACTATCTAACACCTATAACAACAAGCTACATGGTACACCTATAAATACACTAAAATCTATAAAACTTTTATAAATGTATACAATATTCTGGATTTCTGATTATTTTTTTTATTTCTCAATTTACGTTTTAACATCGATTCGAACTACTTTTACGGAATGTAAGCTTTAACATGTAACAACAAGCATTTTGATACTATTTTTTCATTATTTAATACATATTTATTTATATATTCTTAACAAAAAGTTTTTATGAAACGAAGCTTAATCCAATTTGCTGGATGATTTTTCAAAGAATGGCTTACAACTTTGGGCATTTCTAACCTCACTTTAAAATTCTCACCTAAAATTGACCAGCCTCTTAAACTTGCAACACGTTCTCTTAATTTTTTAATAATTAATTTAGAATGTTTGTGCTTACTTCATTAAGCATTTTCAATACAGAAAGCCAACGTATTGACACTTTTTTCCAAATATCGCGTTCGGATGATATTTTTTTTATCATAGTTAACAATTTGGCAGTTTTGTATTTATTACACTGATGAATTGATCAAAATTTTGTTAAAAATATTAATTTAACATATGTTTCTTTTTATTGACTCGATTTGAGCAATTTCAAAAGCAAAATACTTTTTATTTGATAAACATGAATATGTCTTTTATCTTGAATCATAAAATAAATAAAAAAAACAATGAAAAAACCTACTCTCCTTTGTGCGATATGAACCCGACTTTTCATAATAATCACTACAATTTTAACAATTAATTTTATAATATTCTAACAATATTTTTATTAAAATTCTTAACATTCATCCTCCAACCACTTATTAATTAAAACGTCAATATAGTTTGAAGACTTAAAACTAACTCGAAATGCTGTTTCATTGAATAAATGAAAATAAGGAAATATTTAAAAGATCGATCGATTGATATTCGCAAGATATTATAACTATTCAAATAATATTTAAATTTTATTTATATAAGAACGAGTCAATCAAAAATGTATATTATAGATTTTAAAAATATTATTTTTATCTGATGTACAGCATTTCAAATTAATTTAAATTTAAGGAAAAGTTAATGTTCAACACTTTGATTTTTCTTTTTTAGAAATATCACCAAATTTATTTTTTTAATTTCGTGTCATTTAATGTTTTTTTTAAAAGGTAGTCAAGATTCAAGTAGCGTGTGCTTAGATGTAAGAGAATAGTGAAAATTAATAAAGTGCATTGAACAAATCAAATTTGTGCAACTTTACATAATTTATATTTACAAAAATAATGAACTTCTAATTATAAATGTAAAATTAAAACTGGATAAATTATGAAAAAAATATGCTTCTTCTAAAGCAAATGATTTAGAAGAAATTTTTTAATTAACACTAAAATTATTAAAATACTTTTCGAAATGAGGTATTTCTTTATCTTTTCCAAAGGAAGATATTAAAAAGAAAAGTGCACAACGCGAATGCAAGGACAGTTCAGAGAGATTGGTGCGCCATTTAATTTTGTAACCGTTCAGTCTTATGACGTTTTTGTATTTTTATTAAATTTTTGTTTTTAATATTTTTTTCTTTTTGCCGTTCACTCGGGCTTCAGGCGATGCCACTGCACTATGGTCTGTCGCGGCTTCGTGATCATGTCTTGCCAGTGTTTCGTTTCAGTTGCCCCGGAACCATTTTTTCCTGAAACAGTTTACAGAAAGGTGTTAAATTCAGTAATTTGACAATATACCATGACATCCTCGAAGCAAAGCCACAATTTTTTTTTAAGAATCTGTGATAGCCTTGTTGTGTCCAGTGGTGGGCACTGCCATTTCGTAGGTCTCGAGTTCGAACCCAAGGCACGCACCTCCGACTTTTCGTGATCATGTGCGTATTAATAAACCAAAACTTTTTTAAAAGACGGGCAACACACTTGTGACTCCTCTAGTGTTGCGGGTGTCCATGGGCGGCGGTTATCGCTTACCATCAGGTGATCCGTCTGCTCGTTTGCCCCCCTATCCCATAAAAAATAATAATAAATTATCACTCGCTTACAACGGTGAAGGAAAAACATCGTGAGGAAACCTGCACGCCTGAGAGATTTCCTCGACGGCATGTGAAGGTGCCTAATCCCTCTCATTCTGAGAGGAGACCCGTGCCCAGCAGTGGGACAGTTTATGGGTTGATTATGCTTATGCTATTATTATTTTTTTATAAAAAGGGTTTACTAAAAAGGCGGGCAACGCACTTGTGACTCCTCTGGTGTTGCGGGTGTCCATGGGCGGCGGTTATCGCTTACCATCAGGTGATCCGTCTGCTCGTTTGCCCCCCTATCCCATAAAAATAAATGTAAAAACTAAAATAAATGTAAAAATAATGAGGCTGGCTCTCTGTCTAGCATAAAATGAAAATGCTTACAATGAAAATGTGATATTAAAAATTATATCTAACTCCATTAGACTCACCAGCAAGCAATATTCTCCCAATCAGCTCGTTCCTGCCGATATTGTCGAAATCCATGACTTGTACATCGAGGGAGCACTCCCTGATCTTCTCCCAGGGTACGTTGAAGGAGAAGGAGTCATTAAACACAGGGTTCAGGGTGCATTTGAAGATGGCTGTCTTGCGCTTCTCAATACGCTTGTCACCGAACTGTAGCCAGACTTTCACGTACGGATCTGAAAAGAAAATAAATTAACTAACTAGTTATTATCCTTTTGTGATTTTTTTGCATTTTTCATGCTAAGATTATAAAGTTATTTAGTGAAGGAAAAATTCGACTCGCAGGCAGGATTCGAACCTGCGTCTCCTAGTTAGGTACACCAGACGCTATGACCTCTAAGCCACCGCGAGTCCTACCTGCCATTTGGTCGGAATTTGCCTTAACATTCTGAACTTACGGCAAAGTAACTTGCTTTCAATAGATGTTACTGACGTCACCTTTATAAGATGTAAGTTCAATCAATGTGAAGGCAAATTTCTACGAGATAGGTGGGACTCGCGGTGGCTTAGTGGCCATAGCGTCTGGTATATCTAACCAGGAGACGCAGGTTCGAATCCTGTCTGCGATCCGAATTTTTCCTTCACTAAATAACTAATTCGTTATTTTTGGCATTAAATAATGCTAAACATTTTTAAAGAAGACAGTGAGAAGAGAGAAGTATTTAAAGAAAAATTCGATCTCAAGAAGGATTCGAACCGGCGTCCCTTAGGTTAAGTACACCGGACGTTTTAGAGAATGCTAGGTTCGATTCTCAAGTCCAGCAAACTATTATTAGGGTTTTCTAGGAAATTCCCAGTAGCAGGTCAGCGTTTAGATTTGTGCCCGGTTAATGGCAATAGGATTGCCGCCTATTACACGGGACCTATGTAAACATACCATAGAACTGTGGGTGTACATTAGAACGACTCTGCCTAATCCTCCAGCGAACACAGGCGTGATGGTATGTTATGTTATTCATTGTCTTTGGCTCGAGAAGTCTGCCAACTTACATTAGACCAACCTAAGGCCTCTTTCCCCTCTCATTTTGAAACCCTCATAACTCCCACAAAACTTTATAGTGACAATAAAAGTTTTAATAAAAATTTAGTCAAAAGTTCCATCAATAAAAAAAAGTTTAATGATCTCGACGTTAATCTAAGAGACATTTTCTCATAAAATTCTTTAAGGAAAAAAATTTCATTCCCCTTAAGTTAGGGTTGTCGGGCGGAAAAGTAAAAATTCCGAACAAAACTCAACATGATTGTTTGCGTAAAATATCGGAATTATAAAAGTTTACTCTGGGATTTTTATAAATAATGTACGTGAAGAAGAAAATATTGTACCCCTTTTTAAGCATATTGCGGGCATGGGGGCGTGTTAGATTGTGCCTAGGTACATAGTTCAAATTTATATGGAGGAAAAGTATATCGAATATTTTTTTATATCTAATAATGCTCAAAAATACACAAAATTTTGACAGGAATGTTTGATACACTGACACATACTATTTGTTTATGGTTAAAGTATGGATTATTATGGTCGAATTCCTTCATTAGTTTTAATAACTAGAAAGAGGATAGCGTGTTTAACATTAAGAACTAATGCAATAAGAATAAAGTTGTAAATTGAAGCCAGTATGCAACATTTTGCTATTTACAAGTAAAAGGCGGTTACTATGTGTTTCTGATGGTGTTAAGTAAAATTGAAAAAAAAAAAAGTTTTAGGTACCGTAGGTTTTTTATAAAAAAATATTTTACTGATTGAGTAGTCTATTGGACAAGAGCGCGGCTACTGACCGTGACGTTCTGGGTTGGATTCCCAGGTTGACCTAAGTCTCTTCTGAGTAGCAGCTCGGTGTTTGAATTTGTGTCATACTTACCCCTTATACGTAGGACTTAAAAATATCGTCAAACTGTGGGTAAACATTACTTAGTACACCTTTGATTAACTCTTCAGGGAACACAGATAATATGTTTACGAAATGCAGCTCTATGTAATAAAGTACCTAATAAAACAAATAAATAAACACATGACCTTTTCTAGTAAATATCAATACTCAAAAACTACTATTATCTATCACTACTTATTATAAAACAAAGTCGTTTCCCGCTGTCTGTCCCTATGTATGCTTAGATCTTTAAAACTACGCAACGGATTTTGATGCAGTTTTTTTTAATAGATAGAGTGATTTAAGAGGAAGGTTTTAAGCTATTTAACATCACGCTATGACTCTTAGGACCGGGGCAGCGCGGGTGAAACCGCAGGTGGGTCGCTAGTAGTAATATATAAAGCTGAAGAGTTTGTTTGTTTGTTTATTTGCTTAAACGCGCAAATCTCAGGAACTACTGGTCCCATTTGAAAAATTATTTCAGTGTTAGATAGCCCATTTATTGAGGAAGGCTATAGGCTATATATATCATCATGCTACGCGGACGAAGTCGCGGGCAGAAGCTAGTAATATATAAAGCTGAAGAGTTTGTTTGTTTGCTTGAACGCGCTAATCTCAGGAACTACTGGTCCGATTTGAAAAAATCTTTCAGTGTTAGATAGCCCATTTATTGAGGAAGGCTATAGGCTGAAAGGCTATATATCATCACACTACACGGACGAAGTCGCGGGCAGAAGCTAGTAGAATATAGAACTTATAGAAAAGTTCTATACGAGACAGCCCTAGCATAAGCGATCATTAGGGCAGAAAAAATCTCGCGGCAATATTTTCCAGCGGGTCGAGTTACGGTGGAAAAGGGAACTCATACTTAATTGGGCCTCCTTAGATTGCCATCTTGATTTATGAAGTCCCACAGAGGGGGTAAATTAGTCAAGTTTAAATTAAGTGCATACTTCAAAATTTGAATTTGAAATATTTCAAATAGGCTATTGGCAAAGTTTTTCTTGAGGCAGCCTCATTACCCAAGTGGTCCTGAGCGCGACTGCTACGCTAGAGATCCTGGGTTCGATTCCCAGGTCGAGAAAAGTGTTATTAGGATTTTCTATGAAATTTCCAGTAGCAGCTCGGAGTTAGAAATTTGTGCCCGGTTAATGGCAATAGGCTCGCCCCCTATTGGTGCACATTAGTACGCCTCTGCCTAACCCTTCGGGGAATACAGGCATGATGGTATGTTGTTATGTTTTTTTGTGGCAACCGCAGCCTATAGACGCCAGCAACATCAGTGGTATCACTCGCACGTTGTCATCACACATCATTTGCTATTTCATATTTTCCCAGTCTGTATTACCCTTCAAACCGGAGAACATTAATAACATAACATAACATAATCAACCCATTGTTATATCCCACTGTTGGGCATGGGTCTCTTCTCATAAAGGATTAGGCTATAGTCCACCACGCTGGCCTAATGCGGGTTGCCAGACTTCACACGCCGTCGAGAAAGTCTCTCAGGCATGCAGGTTTCCTCACGATGTTTTCCTTCACCGTTTAAATGATAAATTATATTTATTTCTGTAAATAGATCTTTTAAAGATACTTTTACAAGTCAATGTTTTACATTTTTTTGAACTAGATGGCGCCGGCATTTCCTAACTGACGACCTCTGAGAAGAAACACCGAAACAAACTCAGAGAATCATGGTCTGTTTTAAAGTCCAGACAATAATAGTTGATATTACAAGAATAATATTATTCGATATTATGCGAGTGTTACGATGTAGGGCAATATCTGGACAGGCCTTTTGAAGAAAGAGCTTTGAGTTGACCTGTCCCCATAGCAGCTTTGAGTTGAGCTGTCCTAACTGACGGCACACATACATCAGGCATCGTGTAGCTCAACCATTATTTAGGTTAGGGTTTAAGTGTCTATCTACTACTACTTCACTATAAATAAAACATAGGAAAAACAGCTAAAAATTCGTAATGTTATCAAAAATTATATTCACTTACAATTGTTTCCAGCGACGTATTTTGCAAGAAGGTAGGATAGGAAGCTAGATGAATAGTATCCGAAATAATCCTAACGTACAGTTCGCCGTACAAGTCATATGTAATAGGGGTGAACCTATTGATCTATCGTCATAACGCGGGCACAAGACCAAACTTGTAATTGCTACTGAGAATAACATCAAAAAACCTTGCTCGACCTGGAAATCGAACTCAGGACCTCTAGCAGTCGTGCTAAGATGTTAGGTCGTGAGTTGCTTTTGTTTCTAAAATGTTAATAATTTTATTTTATAATTAATTCTGATGATGATGATCTAATGATGGTGATGATATAGCCTTCCTCAATAAATGGGCTATATAACACTGAAAGAATTTTTCAAATCGGACCAGTAGCTCCTGAGATTAGCGCGTTCAAGCAAACAAACAAACTCTTCAGCTTTATATATTAGTAAGTAAGTTAATATTATAGATTGATTGATTATAGATTGAGGAAGTTTCTAATCAACTCACCTGATTTCCCATTAATATCTTTAGCCTTCAGGTTCCTGGCCTTCAGCAGGGTGAGAGTCAGCACGCTGTTGCTGGGGTGGTAGCACAATGACGTCAGCAGCTCCCCACACTTGTCCTTGGCTGGGGGCTTCAGCGCCTTCCAGAACGAGGGCTTCTCGCTAAGGTCCACCTGAAATGTATAGATGATGGAATTATAAGCAGTTTCAATTAAATTGTTTAGTTTAAAGTAGTCACCCTATAATATTATATAATTCTTCTGTATGGTGTTGACAGTGAACTCCTCCTAAACGGATGGACCGATTTGAATGATTTTTTTTTGTGTGTTCAAGTGGATTCGAGGATGGTTTAGATTCACATATAAGTCCGGCAGATGGCGCTGCAGTCAGCATCTAGGTTATTTATCTATACTGCAAGTAAACTGCTGAATCGTTACTTTGTTTAATATCCTAATCGCTTGGTATATCATGCAGGACAACGTCTGTCGGGTCCGCTAGTTAAGTATAAAATTGTAAAAAATGCTGTGTCTGTACATTGAAGATATTTAAAATTAAACAAGTGGGTTAGGGTATATAAACGTCAGTAAACCCAAAAATGTGATTTTTAAAATTCTTGTCTGTTTGTTACGGGTTGGCGCAAAAACTACTGATAGAAGCCCATACAAAGAAGAGATCATCAATGTTGGATTATCATTTAAATTACTCCTGATATAGCTTCACGTGAGCGAAGCCGCGGGCAGAAGCTAGTTCTATATAAAAGTCTCCGAATCCGAAAATGTGATTTTTAAAATTCTTGTTGTTTGTCTGTTTGTTACGGGTTGGAGCAAAACTACTGAATAGATGTATACAGACCTATACAAAGAAGATATCATGTAGGTTTTTGATTGAATGATTTTTGTGATCCATTTTTAATCCTAATATAGCTTCACGGAAGCGAAGTCGCAAGCAAAACCTACTACCAAAATTACCAGTCGCCCTAGATAATTTATATAGCCCTTGTTACAGATCCGTGCTTCGAGACGCTAGGCGGGATCTCGACGTGTAAACAATACTTCGGCGACCGATCGATTCTCGATGGCCACGTTTTCCGTATTCATCCGCTAATGCAATTTATAAGTATTTTATTTTTTATGGGATTGGGGAGCAAACGAGCAGACGGATCACCTGATGGTAAGCGATAACCGCCGTCCATGGACACCCGCAACACCAGAGGAGTCACAAGTGCGTTGCCCGCCTTCTAAAAGGTTTTGTTTCTCCGGTATCCTCACTCAATCGGCGAAACACAACGCAAGCGATGTTTCACGCTGGTTTTCTGTGAGGCCGTGGTATCACTCCGGTCGAGCCGGCTTATTCGTGCTGAAGCATGGCTCTCACACGTGTCTTGTCACTTGAATTTAACTAGGAAATCTTTTACACTGATTTTTTATTCCCTACTGACTTATAAAGTACCTCAGCCATCACTTTCTTCTTCTTCTTCGACTTCGACTTCGACTTCGACTTTCTTCGACTTCAAAAGCGAATCTTCCTCGAGAAGGAACCGCTAGCATTGTGGATATGTAAGCACACCATTATGATAATTATAACCATACCGACGGCGATGCAGCTTAAAGTCAAAAACTTTGTCTTTCACCAGGGCTCTCCAATCAGAGCGTGAGGCCGCTAGCCTTTCCCATTGCGAGGGCTCAACGTCATATTTTTCACACAATACCTAATTACTGCCTCTTTAGCCTAGTGGTCCTGAGTGTGACTGGTACGCGGTCCTGTGTTAGATTCCCAGGTCTAACAAAGTGTTATTTGGATTTCCTATGAAATTCTTTGTTCTGGACTTCCGGATTTGTTTTCGAATTTTGGGTCTACATTTGTACACCTCTGCATAACAACTCGGGGAATACAGGCATGATGGTGTACCTATTAAGAATTTATTCAATTTGAATTACCTTTCTTTTTTATTTATTTTATAAGCGCGGTTTGTCCCAAATGTCCCAATTACTTACCTATTATTAAAGCAAAATTAAATTTTGCTAGAAATATCTAGGTTTTTAAAAGCTATTGGAAACTCGAAAGAGTCCGTTCATTCATTCCAAAATGGAATGGTTTGAAACAAATAAATCCAATCATGTAAGCTTGATGACTTTCATTCAGTTCAGTTCGTTCGTTTCGTTCGGTCAAATTGCGGACAGCATATTGGCAGGAGTATTAGCACTTAATTCTGGGAGAGACCCTTTGCCCAGCAGTGGGATATAATAGAACAGGTTGATGACTTAAAATGTTGAATAATGTTGGTTGCATTAAAAGTAAACCAATCCAATAAGTAAATTTTATTTAAATTGAATTGGAATATCAAGTTTTTTATAAAAATATGGGGGCAAACGAGCAAACGGATCGCCTGATGGTAAACGATAACCCCGCCCATAGACACCCTCAACACCAGAGGAGTCGCCTTGCTGGCCTTTTAAAAGAGTTTGGGCCTCCCTTATCCTCATTCACTCGCCGAAACACAACGTAAGCCTTGTTTCACGCCGGTTTTCTATGAGGCCGTGATATTACTCCGGTCGAGCCGGCCCTTTCGTGCCGAAGCATGGCTCTCCCATGGAAAAAAAGTTATAGGTTATCAAAACATTTTAAAGTTCAATTTTCACAGAAACTATTGATTTTCGACAGTACATTACGAGGTATTCCACGAAGCACACCCAAACGAAGCACACCCAGATGAAGCACACCTAAAGTATTCCACTTAGCACACCCATAGGCCCACCTATGGGTAGGCTATTAGCGCATCATGTATACGTCTCATCTATGGGATTTATATATGAACATTATGAAAATTACAAGTATTGTATCACATTATTATAATGAAACTGAAAGATGTTAGATATTTAAGTTAGTCTTATAAATAATTAATATTTTCTTCTATCGACATTTTTATTTCTTAGCCTCCTAGCACTATGCGAGTGATATTCGTAGGTGTGCTTCGTGGAATAGCTAATTAATTATTTTAAATTTTTATTTGAAGCCCACCTATGGGTGTGGTAAGTGGAATACTTTAGGTGTGCTTCGTCTGGGTGTGCTTGGTTTGGGTGTGCTTCGTGGAATACCTCTACATTACGGGGGGTTAAAATTGTAGCATTATGGCTCATCAATCAGATTTGCTAGGAATACGTCGATTTACCAGTAACCCCCGTATCTTTGAATCTGCTCAATTTAATAATCTATACTCTACTAATATATAAAGCTGTAGAGTTTGTTTGATTGCTTGAACGCGCTAATCTCAGGAATTACTGGTCCGATTCGAAAAATTATTTCAGTGTTCGATAGCCCATTTATTGAGGAAGGCTATAGGCTATATTTATCATCACGCTACGCGGACGAAGTCGTGGGCAGAAGCTAGTAATTAATAAATACATAGTAGGTATATGCGAAGGAATTCATACAGCAAATCGAGTAAGGTTTAAATAAATTATTCATGTTTTTATTATATGTATAATATACCATAATATAACTTTTATATTGAAGGATTTTAAAAGCTTTTCGGATATCCATCAAAGTTGATTAATTGTAATAGTTTTATCATTAACTAGCTGCCCGGCCAGGCTTCGCATTCTTGCTTTCAGCATTTTCCGGCGGTAATAAGTAGCCCATGTTCATCAGGGATAATGTCGGCTTCTAATGGTAAAAGAATTGTTCAAATCGGTCCAGTAGTTTCGGAGCCTATTCAATACAAACCATCAAATCTTTCCTTTTTACAATATTTGAGAAGAGAAGAGATATAATATGACATAGTACCTATTACGAATAACTGCCACCACATAATACCTACCGACACGCTCTCCGTGGCATGGAATGTGGGCCAAACATATTGCTTTTCAAAAACCCATTACTTTTCCGTGTTCCATGTTATGGAATAGTTCTTGTCCTACCCGTAACCGCGAGGCCATTTGTCAGTTTCTTGTTTAAAATACTATTTATTTATTTATTTAATAAGGTTTCCCACAGCTTATGCATACAACGCTAATTGTTGGATATAAATAAATAAATAGTTTATATAGGTACAATACCACATAGTGGCCTCAGTCTTATATACAAGAATATTACGGACCAATCAGCATTCTTAAGATAAGTTCGATAAATATAATTTAACTAGCTTCTGCCCGCGACTTCGTCCGCGTAGCGTGATGATATATAGCCTATAGCCTTCCTCAATAAATGGGCTATCTTACACTGAAAGAATTTTTCAAATCGGACCAGTAGTTCCTGAGATTAGCGCGTTCAAGCAAACAAACAAACAAACTCTTCAGCTTTATATATTAGTATAGATTATTAAGATTTGTAGGAATTAATCTTACTATGTTTAACAATGTATTTAAGTTGCACTATTTACGATCCGGTGAAACCTGAATTGCCCACAAATACGTAATAACAAAATAAATCGTAATCCAAATAATATTTTATCAAATTGTGCTAATATTCGGATTGAAATACCGGTTATCTAGGTTCCTACCGTACCATTTCGTCTACTACTACGTCACTGGAAATAAACGACCGAAAAACCGTTCAAAACTTGCCAAAGAATTGCATTAAGTAGCTTACATTTATTTCCAGTGAAATATTTTGGACGAATGATTTATTGATGATTAGATTAACAGTATTGGAATACGAATAATAACTTACTCTGTATAAATTGTGTTTGAATTACGATTTATTTTGGTTTTATTTTTCTATGGGATAGAGGGGGTAAATGAGCAGACGGATCACCTGATGGTAAGCGATAACCGCTGCCCATGGGCACCCGCAACACCAGAGGAGTTACAAGTGCGTTGCCCGCCTTTTAAAAGGGTTTGGGCTTCTGGTAACCTCACTCACTCGGCGAAACACAACGCAAGCGCCGGTTTTCTGTGAGGCCGTGGTATCACTCCGGTCGAGCCGGCCCATTCGTGCCGAGACACGTTTGTAGTGGACATTCGGTCCACCAGACTCTTACTTAATAGTACTTTATCAGCAGATTCTTGTACCTATAATAAACATGTTTTAAAGTTAGAAATGGGAAAGACAAATAGTATTTTCTACAGGTAGGATTAGAACCACTTCCGCACGTTTAGTACAACGGACGCTTTGGCCATCTAAGCTACTGAAATCACTCCTGTGATGTTTTTCGTCCCCAAAGCAAAGTATTTACATAATAGACCACCATTTCTGTAACTTGTATGATTTAATCTAATTTTTTGTAACTTGTATTATTGCTAGAAACTCAATTTTACTTGTTATATTTATATTAAACTAGCGACCCGCCCGCGGTTTCATCCGCGCTGCCCCGTTCCTAAGAGTCGTAGCGTTATGTTATATAGCTTAAAACCTTCATCATGAATCACTCTATCTATTAAAAGAAACCGCATCAAAATCCGTAGTTTAAAAGATCAAAGCATACATAGGGACAGACAGTGGGAAACGACTTTGTTTTATAATAATATATTAAATTAAATATAAGTGATTGTATTGTTGGTGTGCTTATGCTTAAATAAATAAATAAATTTCGTACGTACATAGTAATCACACCGTGAAATTACGCGTCAAATACAGGTTCTATATCACTGAAATATCGGTAATATTTATAAACTAGCTTCCACCCGAGACTTCCGTCCGCGTGGAATAGTTACTTAGTCATAGCGTGATGATAACCTATCTATAGCCTTCCTCAATAAATGGGCTATCTAATACTGAAAGAATTTTTCAAATCGGACCAGAAGTTACTGAGATTAGCGCGTTCAAGCAAACAAACAAACAAACTGTTCAGCTTTATATATTAGAAAAAAAAATAGATATCGGTAGTTATCTAGCCTTTCCGATCCGGTGATATGATAATTTTGTCGGTAATCGTTTCGGTAATATCCGATTTTTACATTAATTTAACAAATCACTACAGTGTAGAGCAGTGACAGCCTAGTGACATGACCATTGGGCTACCAAGTCGGAGGTCTCGAGTACAAAAATCCAAGGTACCTCTGACTTTTCTTTCTTTTAATCATCACGCACGTAAACGGTGGAGGAAAACATCGTGGTGAAACCTTCATGCCTGAGAGATCTTTTCGTTGCCGTGTGAAGTCTGCCAACCCGCATTAGGCAAGCGTGGTGGACTATAGCGTTCTCATTTGAGAGGAGACCCGTGCCCAGCACTGGGACAGAATAGTGGGTTGATTATCTTATGTTATGTATTATTGTGCTCCGGTTTGAAGTGTAATGTACTTAGCCAGTAAAATTACTGGCCAAATAAGAATTAACAACAGCTGAGTCGTCAAGATAACAACGCGCGAGTGATACCACTGGTGTTGCTGGCGTCTATAGGCTGCGGTTGCCTCTTACGGCGGCGGTCCGAAAACTTAAAAAAATATATTTGAAAATAACCTGAAATATTTTAAAATTAAATTTCGTGTATCCACTTGACTATCTTTTTGTGATTTTTTTGCATTTTTCTTGCTAAGATTATAAAGTTATTTTAGTGAAGGAAAAATTCGACTCGCAGGCAGGATTCGAACCTGCGTCGGAAGACGCAGGTTCAGGTTTGATACACCAGACGCTATGACCACTAAGCCACCACGAGTCCTACCTGCCATGTCGAAATTCTGCTGTATACCGTATGTCTTCATAAATCAAGATGGCAATCTAAGGAGACTAAAAAAAATATAATACTGAACCCACAATAAATTTTGCGTTTTTAGGTACTTTGTTGGATGAGTATTGAGTATTTGTAATCGTACTCGCGTTCATATTAGTTAGTTTCCCAAAATACTTTTCAGCAGATGCCTATAACTTTGATTTTTCTTTAAGATCTCATCTGACGAATTTCATATTCGATGTTTAAAGTTTCTGAGATAATGAATGTAAAAAATGTGAGTGAATGCGTAAGTGAGTGACTGAGTGAATGAATGAGTGAGCGGGTCAGTAAATGAGTGACAGAGTGATATTTTGCTTTTGATATAGAATACAGATTCCTAGATGCGTTTCTTCAAAAACTGTTGTTTTTTTTTTCATTTTGCTTCTTTAGTCTGGATACCGCCGCATTGCTCTCCTACCATAGATAATGTACCTGGTAAAGGAAATGAAATTACCTGACACAGAGGCAGGAACACCTCCCCGATGGAGTCATCCCTCGAGAACCGATCGTAGTCAAAAACATGGAGATGTAGTACCTGCAAATAAAAAAAAAAGTGTCATTTATTTATTTAATACTTCGTCCTTAGATTTGTATTTATTTGTTTGTAGAGGTTCTGGGTTTGACTCCTAGGTAAAGCCAAGTGTTATTTGGTTTTGCTATGAAATTCTTAGTAGCAGCTTGGTGTTTGGATTTGTGCTCGGTTGATGGCAATAGGCTCGCCTCCTATTTCATGGGACCTAATATAGGTGACTTTGACTAGGGGTGACAGGCGAACTTTGGGTGTAAATTTCTACACCTCTGCTTTCCACTTCGGGGAATACAAGCAGATAAGGAAATTATCTAAGAAGGATTGATACTTAATGAATTTTTTTTTTTTTTAAAGCTTACTAGCAATGTGGGTCACACATTACTAGTATTCTTGTTAACCCCTCGTGCTAAGCTAAATGCTTGTGTTACGAGTGGGTTCACGTCGGTAGTGCAATGGGTGGGTTTCGAACCGGCAACCACATGATCGTAAGTCCGACGCCTTAGCCATTAGGCTACCGCCGCTTCATGATATATATAATAATATACTCGTGATAATTCTAGCTACAAGCGGGGCTGTTCGCTTGTATTCAATAAATCTACCACACTACGTAGTTTCTGAGATTAGCAAAGACAATTTTTGTTAATGTTTTCTATTTTCCGTTTTGTTTTCTGTTTTCTATTTGTTGGTCAGGCTAATTCCAGGTTGCTTTTAAGAATAAACTTAGAAAATCATATAGACACTTTTCTCGTCCTGTGAATCAAAATCGAGTTCTTTCAGTACCTACGCTTGCGAATGACCTAAGTGTTGAATGATCAATAAGTTGAGAAAATACTTTACAAAATTATAGAACTCTAAGTTAATTAAAATGCGTTAAGTAATTAACGCCTATTACTATTCCACGAAGGCTTGGCCCGGAGACACGCACTGTGTCAAATGTCAATTTATATCAATTTGGAGTTAAGGGGCTGGGCACATTAGCATTGGCACATGTTCCGCTGATCTGATATCATCATGCGAGGGGTTGTTGAGCTCCCTAGAATATAGTCGAGCTACACAACGACTGATGCATGCGTGCCGTCAGCTGGGGCTGGTCTACTCAAAGCTGCTATGGCTGTTTCTTCTTATTTTACATGACCTACGCAAATGTCTTGCTGATCTGGTATCGTCGTACGACAGGTCGTTGAGCTCCCTAAATAATGGTTGAGCTACACGATCTGCCTGTATGCGTGCCGCCAGTTAGGACAGGTCAACTCAAAGCTGCTATGGCTCTTTCTTCAAAAGGCCTGTCCAGATATTTCCCTACCGTAACACTCACATAATATATAATAATATTATTATTGTAATACTATGGATTACTGTTAGGAATTTAAAAGAGACCGTATTTCAATGATTTTATTTCGATGTTTCTTTTCAGAGGTCGTCAGTTAGGAAATGCCGGCGCCATCTAGATAAAAAAAATGTAAAACATTGACTTGTAAAAGTGTCTTTAAAAATATCTATTTACAGAAATAAATATAATTTATCTTCAAAAGGCCATCTCCGACAATGCCCTGTCAAACTTCTATGTAGAGTCTGGACTTTAAAAGAGAAAATCATTCTCAATGATGACATTGTTCGGCGTTTCTTTTCAGAGGTCGTCAGTTAGGAAATACCGACGCTATTAATTATATGTATTTTTTTTATTTTTTATGGGTTAGGGGGGCAAACGAACAGACGGATCACCTGATGGTAAGCGATAACCGCCGCCCATGGACCTTCACACCAGAGGAGTCAACAAGTGGGTCTCCCGCCTTTTAAAAGGGTTTGGACCTCCGGTAATCTCACTCACTCGGCGAAACACAACGCAAGCGTTGTTTCACGCCGGTTTTCTGTGAGGCCGTGGTATCACTCCGGTCGAGCCGGTCCGTTCGTGCCGAAGCGTAATCTTCGAAACTGACTTTAAAGGACATAAAAAATCTCTTACCCGACTCTGCAGCTTCTGTATCGGGAACCCTTCGAAGTAAAAGGTCTCATTCCACCGAGGATTGAGGGTGCGTCTCTTGATCTTGGTCTCCAACCGATGCTTCTTGTCTGGTAGCAAGGTTACCCGCACGTAAGGGTCTGAGGTACCGC
The DNA here is from genome assembly GCA_947256265.1 of Acronicta leporina. NCBI lineage: Eukaryota > Metazoa > Arthropoda > Insecta > Lepidoptera > Noctuidae > Acronicta > Acronicta leporina. The sequence goes on along the minus strand of OX366540.1, from coordinate 3,546,238 downwards.
TTAAATCCTTTGCGGGGAGTTCCTTACCCTGAAATGATGGAAAGGATTAGAAACTGAAAACTTCATCATGTTTGGGGGCAAGTACTTAAGAGTCCGGCGGGCCGAATTGACCATAAAAACGTAATACCAAAATAAATCTTTGCAATTAAGATTTATTTTGGTCGCATTTGGATACCATAATTATAGGTTTCTATTCAATAATTTCTGGTAAAATACCTGTAAGTGAATGTAATTTTTGATCTTGACGAAGTTTCGACCGATTTTCCGTTCGTTTATTTCCAGTGAAGTAGTTACTACTACTTCACTGGAAATAAACGATCGGTAAATGGTTGGGTCGGAACTTAGACTAACGGTATTGAAATCCGAATAATAACACAATTCGATTAAATTATGTTATTATCCAGCGTCCACTCATGTATTTCCCGAGGATTTAAGCAGAGGTGTACCGAAAGTTCACCGGTATTTTTAGATCCCATGTAGTAGGGGGCGAGCCTATTACATTAGGGCACAAATACCGAGTTGCTACTGATTTTTTCATAGAACCAACTCACACAATCAATAGGAATTCATATCAAGACCTCTAGAACCATTACATTAACAAGATTTTGATTTAGAACCTCATTTTGAGTTGGCAGAACTCAGCATCAAAGTATCGTTTGAGTTCTATCTTTATTATAATAACCATGCTTCTATAGATAGTACCTTAATTATTTAAATAAAACACAATAAACAAGCAAGGGTTCTCCGTCGTATAAATCCGACTGGAGCGATAGGGGCAGGAGAATATTTATCGTATACATCCGAACGGGGCGGTCACTAAGTTAAACAAAATACTGACATTGTTTGAGGGTGTATAAGTTTATTATAATAGAATTTTCCATACTGTATGTGTATTTGTTTAAACAATAATCACGCCTATTCGTGATAGCATAATAGATGATATATCATTGTTATTTGTTTTTTAAATTAACAAGCAAACGCCATAAAAACTTAGTAGTTTCATGGTTGATATAAAAATATTTGATTTCATGTCAAACTTTAATCTTTCAAAGGTGATAATTTTTATTACATACACTCCCACCTTTTTTCTAGACGTCGGCAGAAACTAAAGACCGCCACTTGCTATGCTTCTTTCTATTTCACGAAGGGATGAGAGCAAATTCAACAGGTCTGATAGATTTGAAACTTAGTGTACTAGCTGTTACTTCAATGATATTGCAACAACATAGTAACCGTAACTTGATGCTTCGGGGGATGTTTAAATTTTAAATTTAAATGTAGTTTTTTTTTATTTTAATGCAGTGTTTTAAATTTTTAATTTAAATGTTATGTAGTTTTTAAATTTTTTATTTAAATTTACCAGTAATAGAACTCAAAGATATTAGTATTGTAGAAGTTACAACAATGATAGTAGAAATAATGTTGAATAATTACCTGGATGATTCTCAATATCAGGGTAGTGTTCTGGAAGTCATACTCCAAGCTGAAATGGATCTGGCCGACGTTCTCCGACGGCTCGGAGTTGTCGATATACATGTCCACCAGAGATATGGAGCGGTTCTGCAGAAACGCCATCTGTCAGCATAAATCGGACACTTAAAGCGTTTGTGTGGCTTGGCGCCGATTTGAAGCGGGTTCCGAAAAAATGTTGATAAAAATCTATTACATTAGTATACCTCTGCCTATCCCTTCGGGGAACAGGCGTGATATTTAACAATCTAATAAAATTTTCTGCTGTTATAAATATACGAAACAGTTAAATAAAAAGAACTCATGAAATCCTCAAATCAAATAAATCTCAAAAAAAATTTTTTTGCGTAAATAAAATATTTAAAAAAATGTGTTAAAATATCCTTTTACAAATATAATAATCTTGTGTAAAAACTAGAAAGCAAACGTTTTATTTAAAAAAAAAGAAAATAATAAAAGTTGTGATTTCTTGGAAACAACCTTCACTGGAAAATGAGAAAGACGAAAGAAAATATTAAATAAATTTGCACATCAAACTAAAATATATACGTAATAACATTTGAATAATGATTTTTATCAACATTTTCGCTGGATAAAATGACATCGTGCATATATTTTATAGTTTGTTTGTCTTTTAAATTGCGTAAAAATAGGATAATAAAAAGTATGTTTTCTCTTCATAATATGCGCTTATTATATAATTTACATTTTATGTAAATGAAAACACACTTTTTAACAACGTTTGAGGTGTTACATCACAAAAATTAAGGGATTCGGTACATGCAAGACTTTGCTTGGGTTTATGGTTTTATAAAAAAATTCGTCCATCTCCATTATTATTTAGACGTTTTGAAGAGATATTTAGTTTTAAAAAAATTGAAAGTACAAGAGTTAAATTCATTTGATAAAAGTAGAACTTTTCATAAAAAATGCACGTTTTTATAGATTTTTCAAGTATAAGCAATTAGTACCAAGCTAATCTAGGCTAATTCGGTCTAAGTCTACTTTAATTCTCCAAATATTCAATAATACTTCTTAGGATAATGTCCTAAAACTATTTTTGAAATAAGATTTCTTAAAATTAATGCGAGATTGCATAAAATTAAAAAAGTTTCATTTTAATTTGTATTATTATTGGAAAAAAATATAACATTTTTATATACATATTTTTGAAATCTCACATTAGAATTTTATTGATTGTAAAACTAATATGTATACCTACAAACTATCTGTTAAAATAAATAATAATTATTATTATTGTGTAGTGAGTGCTACACTATTCTAGATTCCTATTTTCTACATTTCTAATTCTAAAACTGATTTATCGTGAAACACCGTGAATTTTAAAAATAAAATTGGTTTAAAATTGTTATTTGTGATTAAAATTTATTTTAAAAAAATATGGCTACTCCAGCTCTCGTGTGGAATTAAAAATTAATTAAAAATTTAGTGTTGTCTAAAATTATTTTGAAAAGCTATTTCTTTTGTGATTTTGCGCAGCAAATATTTACAAAATTAATAATCAAGCTTTTCAGATGACGCCAAGCGGGGTCACTGAAAAAAGCACTTTAAAAATTATTGAAAAGAAAAAGTTGAATATAAGCGAATCTTTAAAAGCAGTTCGCCGTCTTTTCGTAGGTATAATATTCACTATTCTTTTCATATACAACCTCTTCTACCTACCATATTTGAAGGAGAAAGCATGGAAAGAGAATTCATAGTTTAGAAAAAACACCACCAATAACATAAAATAAAAAAACTAAAACAAAGAGCACAGTTTAAAAAAAGGACAGTCCGAAAACACTTTTAGGAAAAAACAGTTTGATTTTACACTTTTTTGTGAACAATCACAGTTTTATTGGATCTATTTTTGGATAGAATTCAACATTATGTGAAGTCTTTATGCCTGACTGAGTTAAATCGTGATAGTTGCGGATTATTTGTTGTTTTGCGTCATTTGTTAGTTCTGCGTGATATTTCAATTTGAATTCTAGTTATAATATCGTTCAGTATTGATAAAATTAGTAATAATGTTTATTTAGTGATATAAATTATATTATTTAGTAAAACAATTCTTGTTTCTAATGGTATTCTGTTATAAACAGTTTTATGCTAAAGATATTATAAGTTAGGAATAAAGGATTAATTCTAAGAGTTGTGCGGACATTGAGGAATGAAACCTCAATGCCGTACCCTCAGCAAAAAGTGACGAGGCATCATGATACAGACTGCCTCATTAGCCTAGTGGTCCTGAGTGCGACTGCTATGCTAGAGCTCTTCGGTTCAATTCCCAGGCCAAGAAAAGTGTTATTGGGTTTTTCTATGAAATTCCCAGTAGCAGCTCGGAGTTTGGATTTGTGCCCGGTTAATGTTACTAGGCTCGTCTCCATGAGACCTAAACATACCGGCGAACTGTGGGTGTACATTAGTACGCCTCTGTCTAATCCTTCGGGGAATACAGGCGTGATGGTATGTATGTTACAACGATTACCCAATGAAATCTCTTATTGTTCAAACCCAACCAAATGACTACACAAATCGATCACAAAACGTTATTCTATCGAGAATGAATAACATACGAAACCTTTTTGAATTGGGAGTAAAATATGCAACGTATCCATATCAACACTACTAAGTAGATTAAATGCGAGGAATCCCGGGATTTTTCCATTCTGCTACGTACTGAGCGGAATACTTAGAAGGAACTAACTGGCATTTTAATAGAAAATACTTCGCGATTGAAGTGGCTGAAAGAAAAAATTGATTATAATTCGATTATAACTGCTTCGATCGATTCGAACGAACTTCAAAAAAGGAGGAGGTCCTATATTGGTCTGTAGGTCCTATATTTATTTGTTTTATACTTTTATACCGGTCACCGGTATTTTCGTCAAAAAATCAATTTTCAATTTCTTTTTTTTTTAAGGCGTAGAGAGAGTAGTAGTCCTTTGAGATGCTCCCATTTAAATAAGGTTATGACCACAGTAACACACTAGTGGAATTCACTAAAATGTTGGAAATAAACTAGTTGGAACGAACTAAAACATTGACATGACATTAAAAATCTTTTAACAGTTATATTTCTTTCGATAATATAATCGTCTTTCATTCAATCTCTCAACATGTCCACACCATTCCCGCTTAATTTCAGGCCACTACATCATCTTCCTTCCGTAACGTTATCTATACTCTATACTAATATATAAATCTGAAGAGTTTGTTTGCTTGAACGAACGCGCTAATCTCAGGAACTATTGGTCCGATTTGAAAAATTCTTTCAGTGTTAGATAGCCCGTTTATTGAGGATGGCTATAGGCTATATACCATCACGCTACGCGGACGAAGTCGCGGGCAGAAGCTAGTCTTATAATATAACGCGACACTATTTTCATATTATTTTCTCTGCTTCATTAGCCAACTGCTGCAACTTATAATGATGGGCTAAGTGGCTGGAAGAAGATCAGTAGGCCGAAGAAGAAAGTCGTGGCTGCGCAATATTGGCGAGTGGACCGGCATCAACAGCGCCGCTGAACTGTTCCGTCTCGCAAAGGTCAGACTGAAGTGTTCTGAACTGACGGCTAACCTCCAGTAACTGGAGAGGCACTTCGAAGAAGAAGAAGCCAAGTGGTCCTGAGCGCGACTGCTACGCTAGAGGTCCTGGGTTCGATTCCCAGGTCGAGCAAAGTGGGGTTTTCTATGAAATTCCCAGTAGTAGCTCGGAGATTGGAATTTGTGCCTATTAATGGCAACTGGCTCGCCCCCTATACATGCTTACATAAACCTAAATTTATGTGCGAACTGTGGGTGTACATAAGTACGCCACTGCCTAACCCTTCGGGGAATACAGGCGTGATGGTATGTTATGTTTTCTTAGGTATATAATATATCTCCTTTGTCAACAACTAGTATTTTACTAAGCTATCTAGATTTTAGTATAAATCTTTTTCTAGAATTCTAAATCTTTTTAAAAACTCAGTTGATTATATTACATACGGTTCTTTGATTTTTGACGTCTATTGAATTATTAAGGTTCAATTCCCCGAGAATATTTTTTTATTGATTTAGTAGATGAAGTCTTCGTATCTGGGCGTTCTGGGTTTTGTCTGGAATTTTTATTAAGAAGAGATTTCGGATTTAACGTGAGTGAAAGGTTGAATATGACTTAAGTGAGAAATGTACAGTGACAGCCAAGTGACATTACCATGGGACTGCTTAGTCAAATGTATTGAGTTCGAATCCGAGGCAGTGGAGAAAATCTCTCAGGCATGCAGGTTTCCTCACGATGTTTTCCTTTACCGTTTAATCAAGTTTCACCTCACAAGCTCGGAAAGATTCTGTTTGTCATTCGAAATCAGCGTGCAAAAGTGCATTTTGTCCGCTAGCGTGGAAAGTGTTTTTTTAAATTCGAACCTTTCTATTCTTCGAACCTTTCTATTCAATAATTTCCTATACCGCCGGGTCCACTGAAAATGCATTTAATAAATACTTATTTCATGTCAATGCGCCAACCACATTTTTAGAATAACCGCACTGGCCAGTAAGACAACTGCATGAAAAAAAACTTAAAATTTTCATCTCTAATCAATTCACTTACCATCATTAATTTTAATTTGTTTTTTGATAAAATCGTAAGACATCTTATAATATGAGTGAGTCCAGTAGCGGCGAAGATATAAATTTAACACCTGCAGAGTTAATGCAAGCGGTACATAATGCCGAACTCATTTAATATTTGCTGTTTTTCTTGCACCTAGCATTTTCCTCGCTGTAGTGAGGTGAAAAGTTGTGTGTTTCGCTCGGCAGCAAAGTTATTCTGCGTCTCGTACCTTTGAAACCCTCGCAACGCTCAGGATTCTATATTTTCAATCCTAGAATCCTTCGCTTGCTCAGGTTTCAATACAAGTACTTACTCGCGCCAAAAACCAACTTTGCAGCCTTGCATAACAATAGTTACTTAAGTATTTGTTTTTTTTCATGCAGTCGTCTTACTGGCCAGTGCGATTATTCTAAAAATGTGGTTGGCGCATTGACATGAAATAAGTATTTATTAAATGCATTTTCAGTGGACCCGGCGGTATAGAAAATTATTGAATAGAAAGGTTCGAATTTTAAAAACACTTTCCACGCTAGTGGACAAAATGCACTTTTGCACGTAGATTTCGAATGACAAACAGAATCTTTCCGAGCTTGTGAGGTGAAAAAAATATTTTTAAAGGAACACCAAGTACCTGCACTAAAGAAAATAAAATAAATTACATTATGTAGGTAGGTAGGTGCCGTTGATTCGAAGTCAAGATGGGATTGGCAGTCCAAATGCTCATATCATTGCTTAAAAAAGTTACTTTCAAGCATTAAACTAAATATATTATACTCAAACTACCTTGCCACGGTTTTGAGCGCGACTGCTACGCTAGGGGTCCTGGGTTCGATTCACGGGTCGAGCAGTGTTATTGAGTTTGTCTATAAAATTCTCAGCAGCAGTTTAGAGTTTGGAATTGGTGCCCGGTTAATGGCAATAGGCCCTATTGCATGGAACCTATACATACCGGAGAACTGTGGGTGTACATTAGTATGTCTCTGCCTAACCCTTCGGGGAATATAGACGTATGTAATGTTAGTTAACTAAATGTTCATTAACAATTGGCTATGTGAGTGCAGTGTTAATAACTTCAATGTTATTATTTATAACATGGCTGTGGACTTAGAAATAATATTTCTCGAACAAACACACATTCTCTTATAGTTGGAATTCATGTGTTTGAACACACGGACGGTGAAAATGTTTACGTTACATCTCTAGTTATTCTTGGTAGTTTCATACTTTGTACTTTTTGTTGCTACTTGGCTGTATTGAAATGAAATGATATTTATTTCTGTAAGTAGATCATTAGAGACACTTTTACGAGTCAATGTTTTGTTTTTATTTTATAGCTAGATGGCTTCGGCATTTCCTAACTGACGACCTCTGAGAAGAAACACCGAAACAAACTCAGAGAATCATGGTCTCTTTTAAAGTCCAGACATAAAATAATGCAAATAATGTGAGTGGGACCATTGTCCCACTCACATTATTTGCAGGGCAATGTCTGAAATGGCCTTTTGAGTAAAGAACCATAGCAGCTTTGAGTAGACCAGTCCTAACTGACGGCAAGCATGCATCAGTCATCGTGTAGCTCAACCATATTTAAAGGAGCTCAACGGGATTGTGGCGCGCGTGTTGAGTTTGATGCATTCGAGTGGGATGCAAGACGGATCCTCGCTCTTTGAGGAGGTGCAGACCGAGACTCTCATGGTCGTGGTGAATGTAAAGAATCCCACATTGGACAAAGGTTTATTGAAGTGAAGTTTCCACTCCTTTCCAGTTCCAGGGTTATATTGACAAAACTGCTATAGGGTGCAGATGTGGAGCTGTGTCACAAACTATGGCTCACCCTCTATCCTGTTCTCTATGCCATAAAACCTGCAGTATAGACCACATATGCGCTGCCGCTGACAACGCTTTAGAAGTGGCTAAGTTTTGGGAGAATATCTAGTAGGTACTTAAGTAAAAAAAATATATCTTCGACACGAAGGAGAAGAAGCGCCATGTGCCAGGAGATTAAAAAACATCAAAAAATCCCATTGAGTGCCAACCCTGTCCATACGTTAGTTCGCAATAAATTATTCCAAGTAATTATAGTCTGGTGAACACGTCCAGACAAATTTCGTAGTTCGAGCTTGGTATAATGTTTAAGTGAAAGTTTAAGTACATATAACATACCATCACGCCTGTATTCCCCGAAGGGTTAGGCAGAAGCGTACTAATGTACACCGACATTTCGCCGGTATGTTTAGGTCCCATGTAACAGGGGGCGAGCCATTAACCGGGCACACATTCCTAACTCCGAGCTGCTACTGGGAATTTCATAGAAAAACCCAATAACACTTTGCTCGACCTGGGAATCGAACCCAGGACCTCTAGCTTAGCAGTCGCGCTCAGGACCACTTCGCTAATGAGGCAGTTTAAGTACATATTTTAAATAGTAACGTATATATTATTGTACATACATACATACAAACACGCCCTTTTCCCATAAGGGTAGGCAGAAACTAGAGAACGCCATTTGCTACGATTCTTGAATACCTCTTTTGCTTCATCTACATTAATCTCTACTAAAGTGGGTTAGGGTTTAAAAACGTCTCCGAACAAAAATGTTTGTTTGTTACGGGTTGTATATATAAATAATATAGTGGTATACTTTTTATCTCAAATAAAAACGGTCGCAGGCAGAAGCTAGTCCTTAGATACAGCTTGACCACTCTATTGTATAGAGACCCATACAAAGAAGAGATCATCACTGTTGGTTATTCAGCTTCAAGTGAGCGAAGCCGCAGGCAGAAGTTAGTACATTATATTCATGGGTTAGGACCTAACAGAGTTCACACGCGCTAACGGAGTTGGCAGAGTTCAAACACCGCCGTCGAGTAAATCTCACAATAAAAAAGTATTAGCGAATTGATCCAGCCGTTCACGCGTGTTGCCGTGACCAAGGGAAATAGGGATTATTTTTTATATGTATATATCAAAATCAAAATCAATCAAAATCAAAATCAAAAATGTTTTATTTCCTTATTACACATTACATAGATACATAGTTGATGGCGTCTCCTTTTAAGCATATAAATGCCTGTGCCAGGAGGCGCCGCTCTTTCATTTTTCAAAGGTGTAATAACAAAATTATATCTGCTTAATTTTATAACAAAAACTTTAAGTAGTAAATGCAAAGAAAAAAAAAGAAATCCTTATTTTTTATATTTTAAATCTGTTAGTTTGTGACTAGTATTCTTTTATCTGTGGTTTGTGTGAGGTTGTGCAATAGATAATACATGACCGTGTGATATTTTAGTGTGTGTGTATGTGTGTGTGTGTGTGTGTGTGTGTGTGTGTGCGTGTAAACGTATTATTTTATATTTAATATGATATATGCAACCGTTATTTTTATTAAAACTCCTCTACACAAAAATTGCAGTTGTTAACGAGTGCAACTACAATGTTTGCAACTGCAACCTATTCCAACCCGCTTTACCCTCAATACTTGGACTACATAGGTACTCATGTAGACAAAATGAATTATCCAATAAGCGTACTCATTGTAATTGAACATCGTACAAGCTATTTTATTTCGAAGCCATTGACAATAATTCAGTCTAACTAGGAGTCTTAAATAGTTAAGTTAGTTAGGGTTAACATGATTTGCGCAAAATCTATTTTGGAATCTTAAGAAGAATTATCGGCTACGCTGATCAATCGATCTGCAAAGTTAAGCTGCCTTTGCCGCGGTCAATCAATGGATGGGTGGCCGTTCTTAACATATCGAGACACCCCTCCATGCCTCGGAAAGCACGTAAATACATCTGTCCTGGCTTTGCCAGCTATCTCATAATCTATCTTCATACTTAATTAGGTAGGAGTAGAGAAGTCGAATCTGGGAGTAAAATAAGTAGAGGATGCTATAAAACAATACAAAACCGAATTAATGATTTTTAGAACATAACATACCATTAGGTATACTAATATACTCCCACATTTCGCCGGTATGTTTAGGTTCCATGTTATAGGGGGCGAGCCAATTGCACAAATTCCAAACACCGAGTTGTTATTGGGAATTTCATAGAAAAATCCAAAAATACTTTGTTTGACCTCGGTATCGAACCCGGGACCGCTAGGCGCTCAGGACCACTAGGCTAATGAGATGATTTTTAGGATTTTTATATAATATATTCAAGATGAAATAAAAATAGAATTTTGGTGTGTCTGTATGTCCGCTTATAACTCAGCATCTACTTGACGCATTTATATGAAATCTTGTACACAGATAGATTATAAACCTAGTCAATATTTTAATCCTAAGTTACTTTCTTGGGTAGGTTACCTAAGTGAGCAAAACCGCAAAATGCTAGGCGTCAATTCAAATACTTGACTCTCACACTCAAACTCATGCTTGACGTGGGAGAGCCATGCTTCGGCACGAATGGGCCGGCTCGACCGGAGTGATACCACGGCCTCACAGAAAACCGGAGTGAAACAACGCTTGCGTTGTGTTTCGTCCGAGTGAATGAGGTTACCGGAGCCCCAAAGACTTTTAAAAGGCGGGCACCGCACTTGTGACTCCTCTGGTGTTGCGGGTGTCCATGGGCGGCGGTTATCACTTACTATCAGGTGATGCGTCGGCTCGTTTGCTCCCCTATCCCATAAAAAAAAATATATACTCCAAGCACGTTTGTCTCTCATTCCCTGTAATACAGAGCCCTGTATTCTTTATATTGGCTATGAATACCCAGACTCCAGAGTGTTACATTATTCATGACAATTGAATACTGCCGCCATCTTCCTCTACTGTTTTCCCAAACTGATTTAGTTTCGTCGGCTCATAAATAATATTATGATAATGCATTCTTTTTATGCGAACGGCGCGATACTGATTTTGGGATGTATTTATCCGAGACAAGCTGTCGCCCGCGGTATTACTCGCATTTTAATAAATATCATCATCAAGGCAGCAGTGATAGCCTGGTTTTTACGGGTTGGAGCAAAATCTATGGAATAGATTATAATTTGGTTATCACTGTTAGAAAGTATAATGTTCCAAATAAAAAACTGGTGAACATGTCACCTCAATTAATTAAATGAATCTTGAGATACAGCTTGACCTCTCTGATGTAAGGAGGCCCATACAAAAAGAGATCATCATTGTTGGTTTATAATTAAATTATTTTTTGAATCCATTTCTAAATCCTAATATAGCTTCAGGTTACTGAAGCCGCGGGCAAATCTCTAGTTTAATATAAAAACAATATCAGTTGGCGACGAAAAAATAAATATTTCAATACAAATTATATCATCGACTATTGACATCTAATAAATCACTCGTAATAGTAAATCTTTTGAAGTCGGCACTTTTAGATTTATGTGAAATGACAAGCTGTATGTCATTTCACATAAATCGCATGCGCCTCGACGTTATCCTCCGTCTTTGCAAGTTTCAAACTTCAACTTAAATTAAATTTGCATACTCGCACACAAACCAGGTACCTACCTATGTAGACGGCTGTTAAATAATGATGACATGGTGATGAGAGGTTTTGTATCTATATACTAATATAAAGCTGAAGAGTTTGTTTGTATGTTTGTTTGTTTGTTTACTTAACCGCGCTAATCTCAGGAACAGGAACAGGAACAAGCGGCGGTAGCCTAATGGCTAGGGCGTTGGACTTGCGATCATGTGGTTGCCGGTTCGAAACTCACCCATTGCACTACCGACGTGAACCCACTCGTAACACAAGCATTTAGCTTAGCACGAGGAGTTAACAAGAATACTAGTAATGTGCAACCCACATTACTAGTAAGCTTTTTTTAAAAAAAAAACTCAGGAACTACTGGTCCGATTTGAAAAATTCGTTCAGTGTTAGAAAGGCCGTTTATTGAGGAAGGCTATAGGCTATATATCATCACGCTAAGACTAAGTAACTATTCCACGCGGACGAAGTCGCGGGCGGAAGCTAGTATAAAATAATTGCATTATGTCCAAATCCATATCCGTACCTACTAATATTACAAATGCAAAAATAACCCGTTTACTATGACTTCGGATAATGTTCAACGATATAAATTTCTTGTACCTGAAAAAAAAACAGCTAATGACCTTGACCGTGGGAGAGCCATGCTTCGGCACGAATGGGCTGGACCGGGGTGGTACCACAGCCTCAGAAAACCGTCGTGAAACAACGCTTACGTTGTGTTCCGCCGAGTGAGTGAGGATACTGGAGGCAGACCCTTTTAAAAGGCGGAAAACGCACTTTGGACTCCTCTGGTGTTGCGGGTATCTTTGGGCGGCAGTAATCGCTTACCATCAGGTGATGAGTCTGCTCGTTTGCCCCCCTATCCAAAAAAATATATCAAATACATGAGGTTTTCAATTAATTATTAGTGTATGTATTTATTTAACTCTCTCTGTGGTTTAGTGGTTCGAGTACCGGACTGCTGACCACGAGGTCGTGGGTTCGATTCCCACAGAACACATATATTTATGTGATGTTTGTGTTCGTCTGGGTGTTTCATATGTATTATAAGTATGTATTTACAAAAAAAATGTATATAAGTATTATATCCATTGTCTAGTACCCATAGTACAAGCTCTGCTTAGTTTGGGACTAGATGGTGCTGTGTAAAATGTCGCAGAATATTTATTTATTATTTATTTTGCTATTATTTTCGTATTGCGTAGGCTATTTTCAACGTCTATAGACGTTATTGACGTCGTGTACATTTTTTTTATAAAAAAGGTCGTATTTTTGTGTGTGCACCTTTTTTGAGGACAAGGTTCTGTGTAGGTCTTCAGGAAACAAGTCGGCTTACAAACAAAACAAAGAAAAAGATTACGTAGCCCATTACCACAGAGATATAAAAACTTTGGCGCAACTCACATTAACGTCAACGGGCGATCATTATAGTTAATGGAATTTATTTCCCTGTTTTCTGTAACGGTATCACTTTACCTGTAAGTGATAAAAGGTACCTGAAGTTACATTTTTTTGTTACGGGAAGTAACCTTCGAATGGTTTATACGGGATAAGGCCAGGAAGTGTGGCATTATTAACTAAATAAAACTATTACTCCCATTAATGGAATGATCCTAAGCGCGACTGTTACTTTAAAGGTTCGATTCCAGAGGAGTTGCTGATGTGTTGCTGACCCTTAATGGGTTTAAAGAACTTTATTATCAATATGGATTCTTCTCCTTAGGATCGACCATTTGGAACCGTGCAACTAGAATTAACGTTGTAAAAACGCTTGTAAAAGCTTATTTGAAATAAAAACATTTGAACTTGAACTTGAATAAAAAAATTATGTCACTTACTTGAAAACAATAATAGAATCTTAAAACTACCCTAACTTTGTCGTCGTCAGTTACAAATCAGTTATTAATTAATTACCCAAATACCCATCCAAAGCACTAATTTCTCCAGAAGTGATTGGTTTGTAATAAGGTGTTCGCAAACTAAAAATTAAGAGTTCCTACGGACTGCAGACTGCCAGAGTCGCAGTAACCGACGGGGAACTGGCTCTTACGCGCAAAAATCGAACCACACCAAGGTGCTTTACGACAGACTCCGACGTAAGGGTGGTTGCCAGCCAGAAAGACCTCAAGAGGTCCTATTTCAGGGAGGTCAGATTGTTTCTCGCGAGATGCCTATCTGATTGGTAGTGAGATATTCTAACCCGCTCTCACACGGAGTTATTAGATTGCAGGGGTTTAATGATAGTTGTATGTAAAATACTGATATTCAGTCGCATCTAGAGACCGTAAGCTGATTTCAACATGGTTGGGAAAGGCTAGGAGGTGGATGTTATCTCATATAACGAGATTGTATCTCCGAAAGTTCATGTTTCAATGTGAAAACACACAAATGCTACATACATTAATTAAACATTATACGTGAATTCTGAATAATTTATGTGTAATGAATATGTACGCGTTTTATCAACCGACTTCAAAAAGGAGGGGGGAAATATTCAATTCGTCTGTTTTTTTTTTACAATACAGTGTTACGCGATTATTCGGCCATTTATACATCGATTTGGAAGATTCTGTTTTTTTGTGAAAGAACACATGTACTTCCGACGTAGTCCTATTAAATATGGTGAATATCTAATAACAAGTTTTGAATAAAAATACAATAATAGGTAGGTACTGACTGAATAAATGACAATGTCATCAAGGTACGTCAGATTCCACTCGCCACTCAAAATGTTGAAACAAAATAACTTTTGACAAAATGTAGAACCGCCTTCAAAAACAAAAAAAAATGTTATGTGCGAAACAGTTTCGGAAGTCGGTGGCGAAAACAAAAGACGCTACCAAATCGAATGCAACGACTTCAAAGGCAGTTTTAATTGGATTTAAAAGTTGGACAGACAGGGACTGCAACAATAACATGCTCTTTGGACATATTCTATGAAGCAAAGTTGGTGTTAACACTTAGCTAAAGACTAGCCTATGTCATGTGGCACTGAAGTTGTGGCTAGATTAATCCTCTGAGAGAGCTATTAGACTATAGTCCAGCACGTTCATCTAGTGCAGGTTGGTTATCTGAGCTCATCTTTACGAGCTATATAAATGACTAGCTTCTGCCCGCGACTTTGTCTCCGTTGACTTCAGAATTGTTTCCGATCTACATAAAAGTAGCCTATGTCTTATACTTAACTATAATCTATCTCTGTGTAAAATTTCATCCAGATACGTTCAGCCGTTAGCAGATAGGTGAGCAAACGTGCAGACGGATCACCTGATGGTAAGCGATAACCGCCGCCCATGGACACCCGCAACACCAGAGGAGTCACAGTGCGTTGCCCGCCTTTTAAAAGGGTTTGGGCCTCCGGTAACCTCACTCACTCGGCGAAACACAACGCAAGCGTTGTTTCACGCCGGTATTCTGTGAGGCGTGAGGCCGAAACAACTATCTGTATGATCTACCGATAGTTGTTTCGGGTCTGGGTGTTTGTGTATGTGAGAATTTGTGTTTGTAAAAGCACCCACGATACAGGAGAAAATCCTAGATTGGGGAATCTTTTTTATAACATAACATACCATCACGCCTGTATTCCCCGAAGGGTTAGGCAGAGGCGTAGTAATGTACACCCACAGTTCGCCAGTATGTTTTAGGTCCCATATAATAGGGGGCGAGCCTATTGCCATTAACCAGGCACAAATTCCTAACTCCGAGCTGCTACCGGGAATTTCATAGAAAAATCCAATAACACTTTGCTCGACCTGGGAATCGAACCCAGGACCTCTAGCGTAGCAGTCGCGCTCAGGAGTCAGGACCACTTGACTAATGAGGCAGATCTTTTTTATAAAGAAAATAATAAAGATTTTGTTACATTTTTGCACCAGTTAGAAGCAGTCTCCTATTAATTAGTTTGTTCTAGCTGATAGAACCGAAAATAGCTCTAAATAATTTGAACAAAGTTAAACCCGAGCGTTCACTCACTCATAGTTAGTTTTAGTTTAGAACTACGTTCATCGAGACTTAGTTAATGTGGAGAACTGAAACATTGTTGTTCTTTTAATTTAATGTTCACTATAAAGAGATACATTATACCATCACAGTTTGCCGTCCGCCCTTCACCGTAAACTAAGTTATCAAAAATTACATTCACTTACATTAAATGACAAATCATATTTATCTCTGTAAATAGATCTTTAAAAGACACTTTTACATGTCAGTGCTTTAATTTTTTTTACTAGATGGCGCCAGTGTTTCCTGTCTGACGACCTCTCAGAAGAAACTCAGAAAATCATGGTCTGTTTTAAAGTCCAGACAGTAGTAGTAGTATTATAGATATGTGTGTTACGATGTATGGCATTAGGTATCTGAACAGGCCTTTTGAAGAAAGAGCCATAGCAGCTTTGAGTTGACCTGTCCTAACTGACGGCACGCATACATCAGGCATCGTGTAGCTCTACCATTATTTATGATTTGGGCTATACTGTTTCTCCAAAAGCTAACTATTTCATCAATATTATAGTACAGGCAGTTCTGCAGCTACGCACATACCTACGTATAGAACAAAAAACAAACACACCTTTCGTTTTAACCTCTCTAAATGAACCCACCTGTTTCGACTAAAAGGCGGTCTTTATTACTGAGGATGAATTATTTATTCCTTAGTACGTGCCTGTGTTTTAGACGAGGGAGTGAAGGGACTCAGATGCAGTAGGGCTGCAAATGTTTCGAAAGGTTCAAGTCGGGTTGAGATGTTACATTTTTGGCAACCCTAGATTATCCATTGATGTATTGATTCGCTGTACTAAATTAGTTTTATTATTTTAGGGGTCCATTACCAAGTTTAGTGAGATTTTCTATATTATAAACTATATATTTATGTAGATTTCGCTTTTCTTAGTTAATTTGCGAGAGATAAAGCGGAGAAAATATATTACGACGTTTTATAAAAGAAACACTATTTTACTCCTTAATGAAATATTGTATGCAGTGTTTAAGCTATTCCGTTTGATTTTTGAAATTTAAACTTGGCGAGGTGTAGATACTAATGTAATACAAAACGAGCCTATTGACATTAAGTCAAAAATCACAAATGGGAATTGAGCATAAGACTATCATAACAGTCGTGCTTAGGATGATTTTTCTTACCACTAAAGTTTATATCTTTTAGACTGCTTTTATAATCTAGTACTACAATACATAGGCAGTCCAAAAAATAAATTGTAGTGGAAGGAAAATTCGATTGAAATGAGCCAGTTCTTCAAATTGGAAAATCACGATATTCCAAGCTCCTGTCAGCCTATGGTCTTCTAACACGAGAACAATTACAAGACTCAATCAAAAATGTCAATTAGTCTATACACATACAGAAAGTGTTATTGCCTTTACGGCCGGAATTAGTAGGTAAAAAAAAACTTCAATGAACGTACCATAACTAAATTGCAAACAAGGCTAGGTTATGAGCACCTTAAATCAATGATCATGCAAGAGAACATTAATTCACGTAGACAAAGCGAAAGTTGTGGGCCAGGATCGTGGCACATAGAAATATGTAGTCTTTGTCTGTTTCCTATCCGCAGAGACCAGCAAGGCCCAAAACTTGGCTAGTGGGAGATAGGATATAGGAAATATATATAGGGGAGGAGATAGGTGTGAAAGTCGACGTAAGTAGGGCGAGTTTTTACTGCATACATTTTTGAGCGACCATAAAAAGTACGCATAAACCCTGCAATGTTTCATATTGGTAATTAAAGTGGTATGAGTCGTGTTCTAAGTCGTGAAGTAGTAGTTTCATGTTGAATAGTATTTTCCGGACTGTCCTTTTTAACGAAACATACATTATAAGGTAAAGCCTTACATTTCTCAACATTATAACATCTATATTCTTGAAGTCAGTCACAGATTTTTTAATTATACTATATTTATTATGAAATCAGAAAATGACGACAGAAATCACAATACCTAATTATTGATTTTTAAACGGCAAATACATAATTTATTTTAATAAACATTCCTTTAGGTTTAAGTAGGTATTTTTCATAGAATTGGAATGACTAAACGATTACTTCATTCATTATAACATTATCTATGGCCAATGAATAATCATTGGCCATAGATTCTTTTATGATTATTATCAAATATACTTAAAGTAAATTTTGATATTTTTTAAATGAATAACGATAGTTCTTGAGTGTAATCTAATTTATTAATTTGAATAGAGGTACTCAATCCTATATTCAATTTACAAAAGGCAACTTACAAGTGTTTCAGTGTCCAAATTAATATTATATTACCCATATCAATTACTATTGAGAGATTTTCAAATAATACCTACACGTAAAAGTAAGTTTTAACTAATACTTAAATCACAAAAAATGCAAGTTTTAAGGTAATTATTAATACTGGACCTATAATAGTACCCTGAGGGATCCACCTCTACAAACAAGTGATTTGTCGTAAAAAGAACACTTGTGGCATTACATTTGTTTAAATTTCGAGTCCACGACTATTATTGTTGAAAATTGTTGTTGAACTTCCTTTCCTCAGAAGGTCAATAATAAAGGTGAGAATGGATGTCAAAGGCGAAGGGTTCGCCAAAAATCCTAACTAATTAATTAAAGCAAAGAGTATTTTATACCACAAAATATGGAAGTGGAATTATACAATTAAGAACAGGTAGGTACCTATTATCAATATTGTCTATGTTATTAGTAGTACCTAATATAAATTACTACGCCAGCTGAGCAAAGCAGAAAGACTGGTTATAATATAGAAAAGTGTAATTTGATTTAGTTTCTATGCTGTGACTGACTACAAAAACTGAATAAATCATGACACACATTGAAATAAATACATATTCGAAACACTTAGATAAAACAACTATGCTATGTATCAACAACAGTATTGTTATGCCAACAACCATTACATCGAACATTGACTACCAATAAATAATAATTAATTGACACATTGATTAATATTGGCCTCATATTACTTACTGTGTTAATTAACCTAATTAACTCGGACATCATACCCTATAATGTTTTCGTACAAACTTCCCTAGCTATTTTTTTTTGTGTTTACGATTGGCAATGTAACCAAAATCATTTGTAATACTATCTCACAGTTGTCTATGTTTTAGATTTCTTTTTAGTTTCTAAAGCTACATTCTTTATTTTCAGATTTTTTTTTGTTGGAAATTTTTCAAATTTCATTTCATCATTATTCTTTCTCAATATTTTGTTACTCTAACTATTCATAAAATATACTGTCTATCTAATTTATTTTTAATCCATTGAACTAAAGTCTAAAATATCTGTTTCTTATTTTTAATTAAACAAAACCTGCCAATTCTCAACCTTTACCCCTAACTACTTTAAACTATTTATAGTAACTAAAATTATAGTTCCAATTAAACTTAAGCTTCAGCTTTGGACAAAAACCTTTCATTATCTGGCTAAATCTAATTAACCAATTTCACTTTATTTTTATTATCTTTTAAAACAAATTTTCTTTGTTAAATATTGTTAGTATTAATTTTGCAAAAGTTGTAAAGATTCAATTAAAGTTTGTCTTAGACATTATTCTATTCTATTTAAGTCTATTTAACTACCTATCTAGTCTGATGTTTATTTATTAATAGCTACCATTTTATCTAATTAGTAATATATTATCTACGAAATTATAGGTTGAGCTAATAATTTTACCTAGAATTTCTGTTTTTCTTGTTCTAGATTATTACCTAAGTATAGGCCTTTATAAACGTCATAAGTCTTTACAAATTCTAATAAATTGATTAATTAATACCAAATCAGGAAAACATCATGCAATTTCTTTTTGTATCGAATTTTCGATTGACTTGAAACTTCTGTAGCCTTGGGAAAACAAGAAATTAACCTAAGAATCGACTTTTAACCAACACTTGAAAGACATCTTATTATTTCATCTAAGTATAAGAAAATAATGATGTAAAATAACTTTAAGACTTGCTACAACGCCGCGATAATTTTCTATTTAACCTTTAAAATTAATATTTTGACAGTAAATACCCTCCCAAGATATTTATGCCTAACCCTAAAGTAACATTACCCTCAAGCATAACACAAGTAATTGAGAATATCTCTAAAATAACAAATTGAAGTTTTGTCTTTGTTTAATGAACCTTGTCTATGGACTACATTACCTATATTTACTTCCTTAATCTGACTTTGCTCTTCATTTACCAAATATTAAAGTATTTGACCTCCGAAGTTAAGCATCTTGATCGTATCCACTCAACAAATTCTTCATGGAATAAAGAAATTTTGTTTTGTCTGTTAATATTTATTTACTTTTTATCCTTTTAGTTTTACCTAACTTTGTTTTTGCTTTTGTATTTCAATTATCTATATGTGTAGCTTCCAGTAATTCTAAGTAAATACATTACAAAAGTTTTTAAAGTCTTCTATTCAGTACAGGCTAGTTTTATAACTTCCAAATAAGTAACATTAAATACAGTAATTTTCATGCAGGACACATTAACTTCGACTTAATCGTCCGCATTGTGATGTTATTACGTATAAAAACCATGTGAAAACTTTCAATATACTTTCTAAAGTCTACTTAAAGGTTCTACTTTAACATTCATACATAATAATGTAAGCTTTCCATATATCTGGTAAATTATTTACTCCTATTTGTGTAACTGCATCATTTATTATTTCTGCTGCCTTAAATACCCCGTTTGAGGTCCAAAAATATATTAATATTCGTACCTAACCATACAACACTGAGTTTATAACATTAATGACCGAATACAGGTCTAAAAATGAGGTCCTACTTACAGATGGATGCGGCGGGTGGTCTTGTCCCTTGACATTTTGCAGCTGTTTGTTGTGCGCCGTCGGGGTCCGCTCCCCGGGGGCGGTGGACGCGCTCGCAGCCGCTCCAGCGCTGCTTCCAGCTGGGGACTTCGCTTGAGGGGAGCTTATTGAGGTGGTCCTGACAAATAAATGTAAATTGAATAATAAATATTAGGCTAGTAATCTTTATCTCTATTAAAAACCCAAAAAGTCTTATGGATACTGCCCAGAAATTGGGTTTTGGTGGTCTGATGGCTTAACGCTTCCAGTAAAATACTAGGTAATATTCTTTTGGTTTTCTTTGAGTGTCGAGTAGAATTTTACATTTTGTTCTATGTTTACTTATAATCAGCTCTACACCAATTTTTTTTCCAAATCGGTTTATAAATATCTGATTTTCCGAGGTTACAAACATACGAAAACAATACAGTTGAATTGAGAACCGCCTTTTTTTGAAGGGCGTTAGAAACTTGTTTACATTGATGGATAAAATGACATTAAGCGAAAAAGGTGGTTAATGACTAGTTATGTAATGGCTTTCAGCCATAAAACTGCTAAGCTAATTTCCATGTCGGCTTTTTCCCATGGGCGACATAAATGCTTTTAGCAGAATATATGATGAATGTGTTCTGACGTCATTTCGCGTAGACCATAGTCATAATAGTAAATTAGCAAATATTTTAAACCACATTTTTGGTCAAAAAACATTTACGCACGGATGCGATAGGTGCATTACAAGTTACTGATATACCAATTACGCCTGTATTCGGCTGTTATAAATTATTCCATACTAGGAAAACCAATAACATTTTGCTCGTGGGAATTAAACCCAGGTCCTCACGCCACAGGCAGCCGATAAATAAAAATAATATCAGAAGTAATACTTACTCAAGTTGCGCTCTGCACAAGAAGAAAGTACATGAAACAAACAGAAAACACCATTAATTATAATAATAAATCAAAATTGTTGCTGACATCCCTAGTATATCCGGACATACGTAGATAAGTACTTTATGATGCCGATGTCCATGGTATAGTAATAATATGCTTACGCCAGGTATGCTGCTCTCGTGACAGTCGCGTGACTGTCCCGTCAACGTCATCGCCTGATTTGATGTATGACATAACTGGGGCTCTAGTCTGCTATTTCAATTGACTCAGAATGACCGTCCAATGGCACTAAATGACATAAGAAATGACAGATTTCGTAGAGAAAACTGTCAAAAATCAACCATTATGAAGTCACTGAATCACAATTCTGACACAACTGAATAGTAGACTCGGCACCCTGATGTATTGCTAAAATGGGTAGGTAATTAAATTATCCGAGCTGGGAAGAAGATAAACGAGGGACGTATGATTTAACAGACGTAGACGGTAGCGTGAACATAACTATAATTATTAAGTTTTTTTTGGATTAAACACGAAAGTATTGCATTTTTTCATTTCCTTGTTCATTAATTATGTATGATGAATGATAATGTAATTTTGAATCAGTATTTTTATACGGTTTTTTTTAACTAAATAGATGTAGACAAAAATAGTTGGGCTAGTATGCATAATTATATCCATCTATTTTATTATTAATATTGAATTTAAAAAATCCCCGAATTTTATTCAAGATATTAAATAGCGGCAGCACTAGTCGTGACATTCGTGATGTCACCGCAGGGCATCGTGGAAAGAGAATACCTGGCGTAATCATATTATTCTACCATGTCAATGTCTACTACAACTACATTAGCAAAATGACGTTAGTACATGTGGAAATGTGTGCGTGAACAGGTAGGGTTGCCTTCATAAAATGTTATCGTGTTTCGCGTTAATTTGCTCGCTGACCCTGGTTTTTAAGACCACAAACACTATTTTGAAATGTTGGTAGTAGGCAGGCAGGCAAGTATTCTAGTTTTTTTTTGTAATTTGGTACTTAAGGGTTGCGCTGAGCTTGAATTGCCCACAAAAACGTAAAAATAAATCATAATCCAAACAATATTTTATCAAATTCAGTAATTATTCTTTTTGAGATACTGTTAATCTATGTTTGTACTGTACCATTTCGTTTCACAACAAAGATGGTATGCAAGTATGGAAATGTACAAGTAATAGGTCATGCAAGGCGAAAGTTAAAATATTACGCGCAAAAATAATAAGTGAAGATAAACACACATGTTCATCAAGAAAACAATCTCACATAACAGAAGATTTCAAGAAAGAATGCTTGGATATAATGGAAAATAGTCCTGTGCCCATTCCAAAACTCTTTTATCGATGAAAAAAGAGTTTCATCGATAAAGGCATAGATTTAATTGAAGATCTACCACGTTATGGAAGTATAAAAAGTACCTTATATCGTCGCAGAAATTCAAATTTCAACGTTTGTAAAACCAAATTTACAGACATAAATGAGATTGAAATACCAGCCTGTTTTCAAGATTTTTTGTTATATACAAAGAAATTCTTATATTCTGTACAGAGAAGGCCAGACATATAATTAAAGAAAAAACTATATTTCTTTATTACTAAACTATATTTACTATATTTTCTTTTTCTTTGATGGAACTTTTAAAAGTTGTGCGGCACCTTTTTACCAAATTTACACAATGCACGTAGATATTTCAAGTACTAATGAACAGACAAACATAATACCTGTACTTTATTCATTATTACCTAATAGACAAGAAACTTTCACATACTACTTCACTGGAAATAAACGACCGGAAAATCGATCGAAGTAAAATTATCAAAAATTTAAGTAAGTAAATAGTAAAGAGTAGTAAATAGTTTTGCAGATACAAACATACGGAAGCTGAAGTTTTATATATAAACGAATAAATACAAAAACAAAAAGTTATCTATGCATTGAAATACATAAGAAAGGGACAGACGAATAAATTACACCCTCTTTTTTGCTGTAGGACAAAAATACCCAATAGTTCTTACTCACAAACTCACAATAAATGTTTTGCGAATTTGCGACACGTTGTCAGTATTTGCGAGTGTAGGCCCGAAGCGTTTGATTTATTAGCTAATAGCCCCCGACTTCGGGGGACAAAAAGGGATTGGCTAGAGCCCAGCGGATTATGTTTTCTTTGGGGGTTATTTGTTTAAGTAATAAACGTTTGTGTTACGTGTGATATTTATTTCTGTAAATAGATCTTTTAAAGGCACTTTTGCCATTACGATTAGGTATATCTATTACTAGCTTCTGCCCGCGACTTCGTCCGCGTAGCGTGATGATATATAGCCTATAGCCTTTCTCGATAAATGGGCTATCTAACACTTAAAAAATTTTTCAAATCGGACCAGAAGTTCCTGAGATTAGCGCGTTCACAAACAAACAAACAAACAAACTCTTCAGCTTTATATATTAGTATATATCTATTATTACTATAGTCATCTGTATAAATGTTTGGAAATAAAACGAATGTTAAAAAACTAGTCTAGGGTAGAGTCGAACAGCCATACATACATAAACACATACCTACAAAAGTCAAAATAAAAAGTGTAAGGGAATCACCTCAGTGGGCGCCAGAGTGGGTCATGCTGGTCTAAACATTAAAACAAACATTTAGCAGTCCTTAAATCTCTCGTATAGTCAAACTTCTTAGTAGCACTCTTGTACGTCAATATTACAATATAGACAAACCCCAAAACGCCCGCCTTTTGTGTCTTCACTAATACTATCACTGTGAGAAGAAGCCACAAGAAATTCCCAAGCACATTTGTCTGTTATGATTATTAAAGTGAATTTCAAACTATAAAGTTAACAACAACTATGTAGGTGCCTCATTGCATTAACTGCCTCATTAGCCAAGTTGTCCTGACCGCGACTGCTACGCTAGAGGTCTTGGGTTCGATTCCCAGGTCGAGCAAAGTGTTATTGGGTTTTTCTATGAAATTCCCAGTAGCAGCTCGGAGTTTGGAATTTGTGCCCGGTTAATGGCAATAGGCTCGCCCCCTATTACATGGGACCTAAACATACCGGCGAACTGTGGGTGTACATTAGTACGCCTCTGCCTAACCCTTCGGGGAATACAGGCGTGATGGTATGTTAATGTTATGTAACTATGTAGGTTCTAAGAGACATGTCGACTCTTCGCGGGATCAGAAGGCTGGTTTATTCTTTGGTCAAAAGGATTAGCATTGCCATTCAACGTGGCAATGCAGCCAGTATTCTGGGTACCTACGTTACCCGATGAAAGTGATGTGGAGGAGTACTTTGACGCCTATGCGTGTCTTTTTTTTTCTTTGTCTTTTTAGGTTATATTTTTATAGACCTTAATTATAATTGAAAGTACCTTGTTAAACTGTTAACTATATATGTAGATTTATAAAGGAACTCATGAAAGTATGACCAAGTGCGCACAAGTCGAACCCAGGATGTAAAGTGTGTCTCCACAGCTCAGCTTCACTGTTGCAGTAATGGCCCTTAATGGCCACTTCCAACTATGTCGTAATTGATACCATTTAGTACCACCAGGTGGCGCTGACGCAAAATGAATTCCAAAGTCGGTCGTTCTACAAAGTTCTACGTATTTCGATTTCACGGAAAATCAGTTTTTTGACATGAAAAACATACTTAGTTTTCTCTACTATTATAAAATTGTAAAAAAGCTGTGTAAATTGAAGATATAAAAATAAAAACAAGTGGGTTAGTCTATAATTGTAACCGTCTCCGAAACCAAAAATATGTTTTTTTAAATTCTGTCTGTTTGTTACGGGTTGTCGCAAAAACTACTGAATAGATTTTAATTTTGTTATCACTATTAGAAAGTATGTGCCCCAACTTAAAAACTAATATACTTCTTATCTCAAATAATTAAAAGGAACCTGAGATACAGCTTAACCTCTCTAATGTATAGATACCCCTACAAAGAATAGATCATCACTGTTGGTTTTTGAGCTTCAATTGAGCGAAGCCGCGGGCAGAAGCTAGTCGATATAAAATTAAAAATATTTACTTAACACGGGGGCCAAAAAAGATTTGACTCAACTTACCCCGGTGCCCATTCAGAACAAATCTGGACTAATCCGTTTAAAAATAACATTGCAATTCTGACGAACTTTCAAGGTTGCAAGTTTTTGAAATATTGGATTTTAAAATAAAATACATTTCGATGCTAGCATTCAAAATATAATATCTAACAACTAGATCGTAAAGATACAATACTGAGATACATTTTGAATCACGTACAGGTCATAAAATTTAGTCGCGTATTGCGAATATGACTTGAAGCAGCGACCTCAGAAGCGCGGGGCGTATTTACAACGTTAGTTTTAGTATATGCGAAAGCGGGGACATGTGTCTAGTATTTTTATATAAAAATACTAGAGACAAACGAGAGTACAAAACTTCAATACTGTAACACGAAAAATCACAAAGTTATAAGCGTCGACACTCACGACACAGTGAGCTGTGTCGTGATCTGTGAATTGTGAACTGTGGGTACACCCACAGTACACTTACGTGTTCCCTTAGTACACTTCTGCCTAACCCTTCGGGGAATACAGGCGTATAATAAAATGTTGCCTCCTTAGTCTAGTGGTTCGAATCGTGACTGCAACGGTAGAGGTCCTGGGTTCGCTATCCAGGTAAAATTCGAAGCCAAATTTAAGGATGAAGATTAATGTCTAATTAATATCCTAAACTAGACATAAAATAAAATAAAAATACTATTTTATTATACTATTTAGTCAATATTCCTGTCTAAACGGAAATCTAATAAGAAAAATCCTTTTCTTTCGTACCCGACAATTTTGACATAAAAAACTATTAAAAACAGGCGTAGGCGCCATGTTTTCATATCTAAAGCTCATCTATTTTATATTAAAATCGAATACCAGCCAAAACAAGCCTTATTATAGAGGCTACTGAGTTTAAAATCGCATGTAAGGAATTTTATTTTCAAATCCATTGGGCTTTAAATAAGGGTAAAACTGAAATTGGCATTCAAGCTAAAACGAACTTTGATGGTGATACGTAAAAGTATAAAATCTTTTGCAAATATTATGTATTTAAATTTCGAATTCCGCCTATGGGCCCAATGAAGGCTTTTATTAATTTTTCAAACATTTGATTTATTTTTAACCATTTCATTTCGGATGTATATTTTAATTGTCTTTGATTTATTATTTTGTTAAAATTAAAAGCGAATGTTCTTCTTAATATTAAATTGGGATGATATTATTATATAGAGTTGAGCAAATTTACAACTCCGTACTACGTACTTACTACTACCGTACCACGGCTGTCATCAATAGTCCCAATGAGAATCGAAGAAACAAAAAAAAAACGAAGAGTTGCCAGGTCGCCAAACCTAATAGCCGGACAGACCAGCCAGTTTGGCCGGACATTTGGTTGGAAAGGCCGGACACCCTATATTATTGAGCATTATTGGCCACGCTCGGTCGTTTGCGAAATATAAAAAGCGTAACAAAAGCCGGACACAGTTTATTTTGGCCGGACACGCAATCGAAAAGCCTACCTATGTCCGGCTTTATCCGGACGTCTGGCAACGCTAGTCGTACCCATAGCGACTACGATATCGGCGCGCACACGCACACAACAACAATTTGTGGTAATAGGTTTCAGTTTTTCATAAATCGAGCCACGGATAGATCAGGGATGCTTATCTTCATAAACATACCATCACGCCTGTATTCCCCGAAGGGTTAGGCAGAGGCGTACTAATGTACACCCACAGTTCGCCGGTATGTTTAGGCCCCATGTAATAGGGGGCGAGCCTATTGCCATTAACCGGGCACAAGTTCCTAACTCCGAGCTGCTACTGGGAATTTCATAGAAAAACCCAATAACACTTTGCTCGACCTGGGAATCGAACCCAGGACCTCTAGCGTAGCAGTCGCGCTCAGGACCACTTGGCTAATGAGGCAGTTATGTTCTTCAGGCTTATCTTCAGGTATTGTAATTATCGGGAATAATTAACACATTCAGTAGTTGATTCTGAACAAACTACTTTCAGGTCTTGTGCTTATTGTTACAGGTTAAAATGTGGGCCTGACCATGACCATGGATGCTGTAAAGGATCCGAAACGTCGGGAACAAAATAATATCAATATACCGCGATAAAATCCGTAAAAAGTAGTTTCATTTCAGTGTCTCATCATCCTCATATCGGGGGAGGCCTACGTTCAGCAGTGGACGGCAATAGCGTCCACTGCTGAACGTAGGCCTCCCCCAAAGAGCGTCAACCATCCCGGTATTGGGCAGCTCGCATCCGTCCGCTGCCAGCCACCTTCTTCAAATCGTCAGTCCATCGTGTCGCAGGGCGTCCCACACTACGCTTGCCTAAACGCGGTCTCCACTCTAACACTTGTCTGCTCCATCGATCGTCTGTCCGTCTACAGAGGCCCACTTCCACTTCAGCGTACAGATGTGTCTAAAGGCATACTATAGGTGTACAATATTGAATGGCTCTCTCGTGACGTTGGCACGAATACATGTCGCCTATTGTAACAACTTTGATCGGCAGAGAACGGAAATGAGAACTGCTGCAATGAACCGTGTGTTTCTCGCATTGTGGAATTTTCTATCTCATTAAACTAGCAAAGGTCATGGAGAATGTGTGTGTTATCACGCGTGAATTCCCCAGAGGGTTAGACAGAGGAATACTAGTATACAACTATACTTGGTAGGTCTCATGTAAGAATGGGGAGGCTAATTGTCATTGTAATAATAAATTAATAACATAACATAACATAACATACCATCACGCCTGTTTTCCCCGAAGGGTTAGGCAGAGGCGTACTAATGTACACCCACAGTTCGCCGGTATGTTTAGGTCCCATGTAATAGGGGGCGAGCCTATTGCCATTAACCGGGCACAAATTCCAAACTCCGAGCTGTTACTGGGAATTTCATAGAAAAACCCAATAACACTGCTCGACCTGGGAATCGAACCCAGGAACTCAAGCGTAGCAGTCGCGCTCAGGACCACTAGACTAATGAGGCAGTTAGATAATAAATTAATAATCGATCCATTATACTGTCCCATTGTTGGGCTCGAGTCATTCCAGTATTTTTTATTTTTTTTATTAAGGCATAAACAGCCTCATTAGCCAAGTGGTCCTGAGCGCGACTGCTATGCTGGGGGTCTTGGGTTCGATTCCCAGGTCGAGCAAGGTGTTGTTGGGTTTTTCTGTGAAGTTCCCAGTGGCGGCTCGGAGTTGGGAATTTGTGCCCGGTTAATGGCAATAGGCTCGCCCCCTATTACATGGGACCTGGACATGCCGGCGAACTGTGGGTGTACATTGGTGCGCCTCTGCCTAACCCTTCGGGGAATACAGGCGTGATGGTATGTTATGTTATGTTTTTTAAGAAAGGGGAGGCTTATTGTTATTGTAATAATAAATTAATAATCGATCCATTATACTGTCTCATTGTTGGGCTCGAGTCATTTAAGTATTTTTTATTTTATTTAATATGGCACACCAACGACATATTTAAAGAAAATTGGTTACATAAAAATTGTTATTTTACTAAAAACTGTTTAAATACGTCACTTAAAGGTGCACACTTCATTCACAATATAAGTTATTATTATTATTTTGTTTTATTATTTTTTTCTCCCACTCAGGGGGTAATATAGCCTAACCACACGGGCCTTTTTTTTTTTTTTTTTGTTGACGGGGTTGGAAATGCTTTATGCACTATCCACCACTCCGGGGAGAGCGGTGGGGTGTGTCGGACTCCGCTCTGAAAAGAGCGATCTACCGACTAAAACCAACCTCGGCGTTTCGCGACACCACTTTGGTGCCGGGCCTACGGGAGCGCTGTAGCATTCGTCCGCGGACCCGGCAGTGGCGGGCCGCCTCGGGCGTCCGGCTCCCTTCCGGCGACGCGACACAGGTACTTGCCGAAACACCCATGTCCGGACAAGACCTGCGTCAGCCGGAAGGTCAGCACGCCGTGACGCCTGCCCACCCATGCCGGCAGGACCGGTCCGAGTGCCTCCACGGTTCGGAGGCCAGCGCCCGTAACCACACGGGCCTTAGCCAAGCGTAGATAAGCGTTAGGTGATTGTGTAGGCAGAGGAGACGGATG
Source organism: Acronicta leporina (assembly GCA_947256265.1). Lineage (NCBI taxonomy): Eukaryota > Metazoa > Arthropoda > Insecta > Lepidoptera > Noctuidae > Acronicta > Acronicta leporina. Next base: position 3,516,820 of record OX366540.1, on the reverse strand, counting down.
AAGTGGTGAGGAATTTCCGAGTGATTCGGCATGTGTTGAGTATTTATTATTATTATGCAGCCGTTGTCGTCCCACTGCAGGGCAAAGGCTTCCCTTCCCTCTTCCCTCACGTCACGGCTCAACGCTATTTTGGGCCAATCCTTCCAGAAGAAGTCAAGCTCATCCCGCCATCTCCATTAAGGTCTGCCGCGTTGTCGCCTACCGTTTTGGGGAACCCACTCAGTAACTTGTTTGGCCCACAACTCGTTTGACATGCGGCAGACGTGCTGACGTGACCAGCCCAGTTCCATTTTAAGCTAGCAGCTTTTTGGCCTATGTCGGCAATCTGGGTTTTGGAGCGCAGTACGCTATTTTTGATGCGGTCTGTTAATATTGTTACAATATAAGTCAATATAAGTTACATCATAAGTTAATATTGCAATACCGTCAATGTCTAAAACTCATTACATTAAATTGAAATTAAGAAATGAAATATTGAAATTGCATTAGGTACATTACTTGATTAAAAAGTATGCTTAATTAAGGCTACCCTTTGTCTTAAAAAATCCTTTGGGATACAAGTGGAACCACGAGGAATAGCTAGTTATAAAAAACGAAAAAAAAATTGGTAGGTACGTGTTCAAAAAGCGGTGACATTAACATACCCTTGTCATGTCAAGATATAGGCGAGGTGACGCGACGGGTTTTAACTGTTAAAAATACCTCAGATCTATGAATTTTTCATGAGCACATTTTTCAAAAATGACTTACTATCACGCTTGTATTCCCTAAAGGGTTAGACAGAGATGAATACACAGTACACCCACAGTTTGCCAGTATCTTTAGGTCTCCTGTAATAGGGGACACGCCATACATTTATGTAGATTAGGTAATAAAAAACTGTTTATTAAATTTGCCACTGGTAACATTTTTTCCTGTAGATTTTTATGAACAACCGTTCACTATCCCACACTTCTGCAGCACTCGGGACCGCAACTGGGTGATGCTATAATTCAACAACGACACGCCCTTATAACTGTTTATTGAGTACTCTGAGTACTTGCCAAAAAATTATAAATATTGAGAGCCTAGTGAAATCGCGAAAAATCCCGCTCACCTAACAACGCCATCTATCGGGTTCAAACTAAACAGTATTTCAACAATTTATAATTCAACTTTCAACCGCGCGGTTCCACTCACGCTGCCCCGCTCTTAAGAGTCGTAGGGTTATGTTAAACAGATTAAAACCTTCCTCTTGAATCACTCTATCTATTAAAAAAACTATATCAAAACCCGTTGCGTAGTTTTCAAGATCTAAGCATACATAGGGACAGACAGACAGCGGGAAAGCGACTTTGTTTTATGTATACTGTATAGTCATGATACAGGAAAAAAAATTACGATTGCGAAAATTAATCAATCGTTTAATTCAACCTAATAGGTATATTTCGATTTTTATCTACCCTTCTAAAATGTATTTACAACATTAACATCTAAGAATAAGGTTGCAGCTGGCTCCGAATTACCTATCTTTTATACTCCTATTATAAGAAGTTACGCGCATTGCTAACGAGAGAAACCTTCTTCGCTTTTTCGGATATTGGATTCTCTCCGTGTGGGCACGGGTAAGAATTTGTGAAGTGAACCCACTCTCGTAACACAAGCATTTAGCTTAGCACGAGGGGTTAACAAGAATACTAGTAATGTGCGACCTACATAGCTAGTAAGCTTTATAAAAAAAAAAATACAATTCCTCAGACATGCTTCTCGTAAGAGGCGACTAGGGATATCTGACTTGCTCGGTGCTAGGACTTTTTCGAGTTTGATTGGCTGGCGACAACCCTTACGTCAGATCCTGGGTGTGTTTCGATTTTGCTAGCGAGAGCCAATTCCTCCTCTCAATAACTCTGCTTATTGCTGACATCCAGTGGTAGCCCTAGCTAAATTTTTAGGTGTTACGCAATCATAAAATATCGCCCCTCCAATTACAACAGAACATAACATAACATACCATCACGCCTGTATTCCCCGAAGGGTTAGGCAGAGGCGTACTAATGTACACCCACAGTTCACCGGTATTTTTAGGTCCCATGTAATAGGGGGCGAGCCTATTGCCATTAACCGGGCACAAATTCCTAACTCCGAGCTGCTACTGGGAATTTCATAGAAAAACCCAATAACACTGCTCGACCTGGGAATCGAACCCAGGACCTCTAGCGTAGCAGTCGCGCTCAGGACCACTTGGCTAATGAGGCAATTAGGTACAAAACTTTGGTCATTAGTGTGTTTTCCATTCCGAATCATTTCCCGATAAAGCCGCATTGCTTGCACCACCTTAGGACCGCCACTGCCAACATCCCACCTGGAAAACAGCGAAGCGGGCATTCGTTTACCACATGGGAAAGGGTGTGGTCAGGTGCTCCGCAATCGTACTGTGACATAACATAATCAACCCATACACTGTCCCACTGCTGGGCATGGATCTCCTCTCAGAATGACAGGGATTAGGCTATAATCCACCACGCTAGCCTAATGCGGGTTGGCAGACTTCACACGCCGTCGAGAAAATCTCTCAGGCGTGCAGGTTTCCTCAAGATGTTTTCCTTCACCGTTGTAAGCGAGTGATAATTCATTATTACTACGCACGTGATTACGAAAAGTCAGAGGTGCGTTGCCTTGGGTTCGAATTTAAGACCTATGACATGGCAGTCCAGTTGTCGTAGGTGGGGAGTCCGATGTTTCCGAGAAGACCAGCCGTGGCGAGAGGCCCGACTTTATCGTCGCTGTAATGTATTGTCTTGAGAGAGTAGAGTGGCTTCTACTTCGTACATGCTATTGTTAATGTTACTGTGACATAATATGTAGTGGTAATTAATGTGAGAATTTTATAGAATTTAATTAGGTAAAATGCTGGAATCGAATCCAACAGCTAGCTTTTAGCAGCCACGCTTGTGACCAATAACTCAATTATTTTTGTCGGTCAATACATAAAATAACTGAGGATTAAACCATTAACATTTTTTTCTTTAACTACCCGCAACCCAGCTTATATTAATTAATTCTACCTATTGTAGCTCCAATAATGTTATGTGTTTATGGACTTTTCATCGTCGGACTGAACCGGCTTCAAATAATCTCTAATTTGGGGCTACAAACTCGGATTGGGAAGGTATACGTTAATGGAGGCTATCGGAATAATATGAAACTTTTGACACGAAATGCGAAAGGCGGAAGCTAGTTATTTATATTTCGCTCAAAAATGTACAATTTCTAAACAGATTGCGTAACGTTTTATGAACTAAATGCCCTACCCAGCAAGGAAATGCTGCAAAAGGTATGAATGAAGCTGTCACGATGAAAGCGGACATACTGCCACTCGCTAAGGGGAAAATTGTCTCCCCCTAGTCAAGATAGAGGGGGGTTGACCGACTTTTAAAAGGGCAAAAGAAGTACGCGGTTAGAGCTATTCAATATGTGTTAGTTTACTTTGTCGGTGTGGTTAACTAAAAGATCCTCTGTAAGCTACGATGTTATATGATTCCGCTTACCTCGGTCAATCTATTGATGGGTGACCATTTGTATTTCTTTGGACGTGTGTTAGGCGATTATTCCAATTATAAATCGATTTTGATTTGATGATTCTTGTTTGGTTTGGTTCATATTTCAAAGGTCCCAATATACATAAACTTGGCAAAAATTTGATCTCAGAATTATTTAGAAAATAAAAACCGGCCAAGTGCGAGTCGGACTCGTGCACGAAGTGTTCCGTACCATTATCTATAAAACCGGCAAAAAATCCCCCTTAATTATTTATTTTATTCTGTTTCTTAGCACTTGTTCCTATAGCGGTAATAGAAATACACCATCTGTGAAAATTTCAACTGTCTAACTATCACGGTTCATGAGATACAGCCTGGTGACAGACGTACGGACGGACAGCGGAGTCTTTTAAATTTTTTTTCAATCGGTAAAGTGGTAAAGTGGTTTATGCGAGAAAGTGTAACAAACAAACAAACTCACTTTTGTATTTATTATAATATAAAGTATAAATATTATATTCGTAGGCGGATTTCAGTTGCTTTTATTTAATTCATTTTAAAAATATTGTATCCTTCTCACTCCTAACCGCGACGTCATACTAACTAAAAGGGCAGAAGTTACCACGGTAGTTTAGCAGCTCGTAAACTAACTGACAGTTAAAGTAAACACCCGCAATTTATGTTGATTAAACAAATTCATTCTCTAATTCTGTCCATTAATTAACTGAATTATAATTAAGGGGCGAGTGTTGTTTACTTCCAACTAATTGTTCAAATTTATCATTGAGCTATAAGATCCATCAGTACTAAACAATATTTTAATTATCATAACATAACATGTTTCGTTTTTCTACTAATCCCGAGCGCCTGAGATCGAATCCCAGGTCGAGCAGCTTTACTGGGTTTATTTATGACATTCTCAACTCGGAGTCTGGCTTTGTGCCCAGTTAATTTATTTGTTGATTGATTGATTTTTTAAGTAAATCTGTACTGTATAGGTACAGTTTTATTGATATGCTTGCTTGCCAACACGCATTGCTTACCCATCCAAAAATTGCCAGCTTGTATTACTTTATGAAATACAACTTATAACATTTTTACACAAAATAGAAACATAAAAATGTGACAGAATGAAAGATGCTCTATTACGACCCCTTTTAAAAACGAAATGGAGACTTGAATATAAAATTTTTATGAACGATGTGTTTGGCGGCAGGTGGAGCATTTTCCTTATTATGTTGGCGAATAAAAATGAATTTTATTTTTAACATTTTTGATACTCTCCCTGGTAATAGTGGTTGGATTAAGATAACCTTCTATCTCTATCTCACCTTGGACAAGCCATAGTGAGAAAAACTCAAGAAACATCTTGATCAAAGAAGACAGAGATGGCTAGATTAGACATTCATTATATTAGACACTAGATTTTGCGTTTTGAGTATTAGGTTTAGAAATGGATCCCAAAAATAATTTAATCAGAAACCAACAGTGATGATCTCTTCTTTGTTTGGGTCTGTATACATCAGAGAAGTCAAGCTGTATCTCAGGATCCGTTTAATTAATTGTGATAAGAAGTTCACCAGTTTTTTAATTGGAGTATTTACTTTTTAACAGTGACAACGAAATTAAAATCTAGTCAGTCGTTAATGCGCCATACAAACAGACAAATGTACAAGAATTTTAAAAATCACATTGTTGGGTTTGGAGACGTTTATAAAGCTTAACCCACTTATTTTTTTTAATATCATCAAAGTACAGACACTTTTTTTCGATTTTATAATAGTAGAGAAGAAGAAGAATAGACAATCACCGAATTACGCGAGATAAAGTAGGTATTTTTGCGTAATTTATTATTGTCATTAGGGTAAAAATAAGATACAATATATATATCTATCTATACTAATATATAAAGCTGAAGAGTTTGTTTGTTTGTTTGTTTACTTGAACGCGCTAATCTCAGGAACTACTGGTCCAATTTGAAAAATTCTTTCAGTGTTAGATAGCCCATTTATTAAGGAAGGCTATAGGCTATATATCATCACGCTACGCGGACGAAATTGCGGGCAGAAGCTAGTATACTAATATATAAAGCTGAAGAGTTTGTTTGTTTACTTGAATGCGCTAATCTCAGGAACTACTGGTCTGATTTGAAAAATTCTTTCAGTGTTAGATAGCCCATTTATCGAGGAAGGCTATAGGCTATATATCATCACGCTAAGACTATAAGTAACTATTCCACGCGGACGAAGTCGCGGGCGGAAGCTAGTACTTTATATTAAAAAAAAAATCTTACTAGCATTGTTGGTTGCACATTACTGGTGTTCTTATTAACCCCTCGTGCTAAGCTACGAGGGTTCACGTCGGTAGTGCAATGGGTGGGTTTCGAACCAGCAACCACATGGTCGTAAGTCCGACGCCCTAGCCATTAGGCTACCGTCGCCTTATAATAAATACACTCTGCTGCGACAGGCCTTTTTTTTTGTTCGGAGAAAATGCCTGGCGCATACGACACCTTCGGGGAAAGGTGAAGTTATGTGGGGCTCGCACCCACTGAAAACTCCGTTTCTGCCTACGGCCGCGGTGACCGACGATTCATTAGGCTTTAACATCCAACTTCCTACTAATATCATGAAGGTGAAAGTTTGTGAGGATGCATCGATGTTATCATACCAGAACGGCTAAACGGATCTGGATAAAATTTGACACAGAGATAGATAATAGTCTAGAATAACACAGGTTATTTATCCAATTCTGCCTCATTAGCCAAGTGGTCCTGAGCGTGACTGCTACGCTAGAGGTCCTGGGTTCGATTCCCAGGTCGAGCAAAGTGTTATTGGGTTTTTCTATGAAATTCTCAGTAGCAGCTCGGAGTTGTTGTGTTGAATTTGTGCCCGGTTAATGGCAATAGGCTCGCCCCCTATTACATGGGACCTAAACATACCGGCGAACTGTGGGTGTACATTAGTACACCTCTGCCTAAACCTTCGGGGAAATACAGGCGTGATGGTATGTTATGTTATTTATCCAATTATGAAGTCCACGCAGACAAAGTCGCGGGCAGTAACTAGTTCAAAATAGTAAAAACAGGTCTATGATGATTTTCAACTCTGAAAGATAATATCTAACGGATAACTTATTAGTTACTATATGTATAAGTTAAAGTTAATAACTTATACAAACATATCACGTTCAACATTTTCCAAGTTAGGCTTAAGTTAACTCTTGGAGATCTTATTACGAGTTAAGTTCAAGTATTATTAACTGTAGGTGCGAAGTACGAGAAATTAGTACGGTACAGTTTAGAAGTAACTGAGGGGAGTTTAAACGGATGCTTGAAGAAGATAATGGTGGGTCGTATTTACGATAATTGTTGAGAATGTCTATGCTTTGGATAGCTCGTAAAGCCGTCGTTCCTGGTTGTCATACGAACACTTTCGTCCACGTGGGAGAGCCATGCTTCGGCACGAATGGGCCGGCTCGACCGGGGTGATACCACGGCCTCACAGAAAACCAGCGTGAAACAACGCTTGCGTTGTGTTTCGCCGAGTGAGTGAGGTTTCCGGAGGCCCAAACCCTTTTAAAAGGCGGGCAACGCAATTGTGACTCCTCTGGTGTTGCGGGTGTCCATGGGCGGTGGTTATCGCTTACCATCAGGTTATCAGGTTATCCATCTGCTCGTTTGCTCCCCAATCCCATAAAAAAAAAAACTTTTGACAGTACTTAGTGGTAGTCAGAAGCCCAAAAAGCATGACGAAAGCACGACAAGATCGGCTTCTGTGCCACGTTGTGGGTTCGATGCTCACACGGAGCAAATATTTGTAAGACCTACAGGTAGGAAGGTAGTTGTTCCGGGTCTGGGCGAGCACCCTCGTGCATCATACACGAGAAAATCTTATACTTCGATTTTTTATTGTATTTAGTAACTTGACAGTTGAAGGGTTAAAAGGCCAGCAGCGCACTTGTGACTCCTCACACCCCCTTACCATCAGGCGAACCGTCTGCTCGTTTGCCCGCTATCCCATAAAAAAACACATTTTGATAATATATTGTTTGGATTACGATTTTTCTTCTTTCTATCTTTCTATTTATTTTGGTATTACGTTTTTGTGGGAAATTAAAGCTCCGCGGGACCCTTATTTGGGGCCACTTGCACCAACTTCTTAAATGTGTTTAAATTATATTTAAACACAAAATTTGTATGAAAAATTGTGTTTAAATACCTATAATCTAAACATATTTAAGAAGTTGGTGCAAGTGGCCCTAAGTATTTAAACTTTAAATAGTTTTAGTAACTTCACAGTATGTACCAGGGCGTCACGTAATGTAAGAGGTATAGTGTTAATGAAACTGAGTTTAATTTCGGACAGACGTATTCAAATGAGCGGTTTGAGCTGTTTACGTTGAAGTTTATTTAGTTTTAGTGTTGGAAAACTCTCAGGATTAAGTTTACCTTAAGTAATCTAGCTAGATTTAAAGCCACGAAATAATTTTGTCGTTCCATATCTAGCGTTGAAACTATGGCTGGAGACGAGATAGTGCCACGACATGATTGTGTCACGGCTCATACATAATATTATTATGTAGGTATGTTGGGTCTAGCAGGCTTATTCGGTGGACGATACTAAAAATATTTTAGTTCAATTTATATTTACATAATTAAGCTTGTATTCCCCGAAGGATAAGGTAGAGTTGTACAAATGAACACCCACAGTTCGCCGGTATTTTACTGTCCCATGTAAAGGGAAGTCTATTGCCATTAACCGGGCACAGGTTCAAACTTTCATAGAAAAAAATAATAGAAATACCCATTAACGGTTTGCACGACCAGGTAATCGAACCCAGTACTTCCAACTTTCCGCTCTAAAATTTTTTTTTGTTGACGAGGTTGGAAATACTCTTTGCACTATCCACCACTCCGGGGAGAACGGTAGGGTGTGTCGGACTACGCTCTGAAAAGAGCGATCTACCGACTAAAAATAAACCTCGGCGTTTCGCGTCATCACTTTGGTTCCGGGACTACGGGAGCGCTGTAGCATTCGTCCGCGGACCCGGCAGTGGCGGGCCGCCTTTTGCGGCCCCCTACGCGTAAGGGGAGACAGACGTGGACGTTCTCCCTCCCCTTCTTCTACCGATCCGCTGAGCGGGGCGCGGAAACTGCAAACCGCGTCGCCAGCTCGGGCCTTGTGAGTGGGCGGTCGGACTTAATTACATGACAACTAAGCTAAGTGATTTACTTGTACCTATAGGTAGGTACCTCATATTAGGTGTATGGGTAATGGCCGTCTATATTACTTTAATTTCCGACTTACCCCACTTTCCCAGTCCACATGTCATAAGGGCCTCATTAGCTTAACACATTTGTCGTGCTGAAGTAAGCCGGCGTAATTGTCGTAACCTTTTTAACAAATGAGGGAGATATTTAAATGAACCTTGCTAAATAGGCTCTAAGGTAAAACCTAGATTAGGTAGTGGGTAAGAGATAGATTAATATATATAATTTAAAACGTAAAAGTCTATTGGTAAATTCGTCTTGATATTGCCTTCTGCTTCAGTAACACTGTGATATCATTATTGTGTCCTGGTTTGAAGGGTAATGTAGCCATTGAAATTAAATAAATTCTTAATATCTTACATAATAGAAACGAAACGTGTTTCCATACTTAATTTTGTAAAAATATCTCCAAAACACATTGAGCTATTATTAACGAAATCATGGTATGAGTTTTCGCTCTATGGGATTTGGAGCGAATGCTTTAATATATATTTGTAATTACTTCCACCTGATGGAAAAAGTGATGTATCAATTAGCGAACCCTGAAAAAATACAAGAAATATATGTAAATGTGTGTATAACTGTATATTCAAGAATTTTTCTCGTGGTTTTCATCCACGGAACCAGCAAAAATTGAGCAAAAATATGTCCAATGGCATAAGTTTTTAGGGGTTCGAGTGTTTGTGAATTGGAAAATTAAAAATTGTGTTTGTAAACACGACCACGATCGATACATGAACACACATGACTAAACAATTTACTCGACTAGATGTAAACCATTCCTAGTAAGTAAATTGATTTATAGAGAATGAATTATGTTTGTTGTGTGCTGTTTTAGTGTGATAAGAATAATACCTCAATGCTGTAATACAGTTATTTATGAGAATTTTGGAATGTTTGCCCTTCCATGCTAAATAGGGTCTAGACTAGATTAAGGGTTGTCACGACTCGCTAAATACAAGTAATTAGTAACTTAATAATTGCTAACTCATTGGTTTATTTGTCACAATAAGGGCCTCAGGTCTTGGGTTTAATTCCCGGGCGTGGTGTCATTTAGTTTTGTCAGGTCTCGAGTTGAATTTATGTATTAATGGTAAATACCAGGTGTAGAATTCTACGAACATAACATAAACATACCATCACGCCTGTATTCCCCAAAGAGTTAGGCAGAGGCGTACTAATGTACACCCATAGTTCGCCGGTATGTTTTAGGTCTTATGTAATAGGGGGCGAGCCTATTGCCATACTTAGTTATTAATGTTGCTGTGCCCGACAGGGTCCATAATTATTTCTTACTACTATACTTAACACCTGAATTACATTATGGATTGCAAATAAATAAATATGAAATACAAAAACTAACTGTCTCGTTAGTCTTGTGGTATCGAGCGTGACTGCTGCGCTAGAGGTCTCGCTTCGATTCCCAGGTCGAGTAGTGTTATTGGGTTTGCCATGGAATTCACAGTAGCAGTTCCGAGTTTGGATTTGTGCTCGGTTATTAGCAATAGGCTCGCTCTCTATTACATGGTACCTAAACATACCGGCGAACTGTGAGTGAACATTAGTACTCCTCTGCCTGAACCTTCGGGATTACAAGCGTGATGGCATGTTAAAAATACAACACCAATGTTGGTATCACCGTGGGAAAAGCAAGTATCTATACACCAACGGATAAATAATGTCGGCCATTTTAGATTTTCTGCGGATTTTTTTTTCCAGTTCTTTCCGCTCAGTTTAACAGCACCAAATTTGTTCACAGGCTAAGCAGGGTTGGGTAGCCTGATTAAGATTAGGGTGTCAAAGTGTCGAAAATTCATTGTTGCACGGTTTCTCCAGGATTTATCTAGATTTTTCTTCTCAAAGTTTTCTATAGAGTAACGATCGGAATTTCGATTGGTAGAATATTTTCTGTTAAGGCTTAGACCTTTTGCGGTTCCTTCTTTTGTTATTTGAAGGTTGAGAGAACCTAGATTTCCCTAGATTGCCAATCTTCCACGTAACATAGACATTCTCCTAAACCATTTCTTCCCATTGCTGAATAAAAACCTCCTTTCTCTCTTTTCAAAAGTAGCAAAGCTGCCTCATTAGCCAAGTGGTCCTGAGCGCGACTGCTACGCTAGAGGTCCTGGGTTCGATTCCCAGGTCGAGCAAAGTGTTATTGGGTTTTTCTATGAAATTCCCAGTAGCAGCTTGGCGTTAGGAATTTGTGCCCGGTTTATCGCCCTATTACATGGGACCTAAACATACCGGCGAACTGTGGGTGTACATTAGTACGCTTCTGCCTAACCCTTCGGGGAATACAGGTGATGGTATGTTATGTCAAAAGTAGAAATGAATACTTTTAATTCCAAACTACTGGGTAATTGGGCGGTTCGATTTAGAGTCATTGAGCTAAGAAATATTGTGCTCACCCCGTTTGACGGGTAGTATAACCAGTGAAATTACTGTCCTAAGCACATAAGAGACTAGTCAACTGAAGTGTCACAATGACAACGCGCTAATGAGACCACTGTTGTTGCTGGCGTCTATAGACTGAGGTTGCAGCTTACCATCAGACAGATCGTATGCTTGTTTGTCGTCTTATTATAATAAAGATAAATATATTTAAAAAAAACAAATTACTTCTGTTTTTAGCATAACATAAAATACCATCATGACGGTAGGTACTCTCTGAAGGGTTAGGCACGCCCTTTTTTATGGGATAGGGGAGCAAACGAGCAGATTGATCACCTGATGGTAAGCGATAACCGCCGCCCATGGACACCCGCGACACCAGAGGAGTCACAAGTGTGTTGCCCGCCTTTTAAAAGGGTTTGGGCCTTCGGTAACCACACTCACTCGGCGAAACACAACGCAAGCATTGTTTCACGCCGGTTTTCTGTGAGGCCGTGGTATCACTCCGGTCGAGCCGGCCGCTACTGTTATTGACGCCAATTAAAAAATAAATGCTCACACTGTTGTCACTATTTATTTTATTCGCATCAATCAATACAACAACAAAAAGATATGTCAATATTGTCCATCACTATTTACAGATATCCGGCAAAAAATTACAACTCAACAATAGTTTTTTCACGGTTGAAATTGAAAACAAACGAGGGTTGAAAGCTGAAACGTTCAGTAATATTGAAGTCTCAAAGGGGTGGGTTTTGTGACATTGCCGGGCTTGTCCCTTTAGGTTGGGTTTCAGCTGAAATTTTACTGAAAAAATGTTTTGTTATTTTTGTGACATATATGTCAAGCTTGCAATGCTCTAGGGGTTAGGTTGGCGTATTATTGGTGACATTTGTTGTTTTTTAGGAGATAGGGGGCAAACGAGCGGACGGGTCGCCTGATGGCAAGCGATCACCGCCGCCCATGGACACCCGCAACACCACGAGGAGTCACAAGTGTGTTGCCGGCATTTGAAAAGAGTACTCTCTTTTCTTGCAGGTTTGAAGGTCCAGAGGGCAAATGAGCAGACGGGTCGCCTGATGGCAAGCGATCACCGCTACCCATGGACACCCGCAGCACCAGAGGAGTCACAAGTGTGTTGGAATATGAAAAGAGTGCGCTCTTTTCTTGAAGGTTTGAAGGTCCAGAAATACTGCAGGCGATAGTTCAATCCACACTTTTGTTGTACGAGGCAGAAAATTACTAGCTAATCGCACAGTTATGGTTTTATTTATACTCAATTCTCAATTCTTTATTGCATTCCATATTGTAATGTAGGTAATAATTAATACAGATGTTAGGCTTAAATTAGAATCAATTATGGACCGTGTCGGGCACAGCACAGTTTACTAGGAGAGAGGAGGAAGAGCGCTGATTTATTTTAATAATACTATCTTAGTGTCCCACTGTTGGGCGCAAAGAATAATAAGGATTGTTCTATTCTTTTTCGACACTAACTGTAGACAACGCATGCTATCATAGGTATCCCGTGATTCCAAAATCTCCATAAAAATATTGTAAAAAGGTATATGACCAGGGACTTATAACGTTATCCATAACAGAATTCGTAACGATATAATAACGTTATAATAGTATCGATACCTCGGCCAACATATCGTTTTCAATATTTTGCATAACATTATATGGGTAACAGAACGAAATTCAGAAAAAAAATCAGAACAAAATTCATTGCATAACGTTATACGGGTAACAGAACGAAATTCAGAACGAAACAAACATCAACAGCCTCCAACATAATGAAGAAACATCATAATACTTATCTGCAACAATTGTTTCTGGAGATGGATGGTATAAAAAAAATTAAAGCAGTTATTTTAATCTCGATGAAAGTAATAAGACGATAATATTATACGAAAAAAAATTAGAACTTAAAAAATAATAACGTTATTATTTTTTATAACAATATTTTAGTAACGTTAAATTGACAAAGGTAACAGAACAAAATTATAACGTTATGCTTAAACAATGGTGCACAAAATATCGTTTTTGATAAAGTTATTCTCAAAAATAACGTTATCTCGACCTTGGGCAGATAACGTTACTAAATTATACCGGTATTTAAGTCCCTTATGACCTTTTTGTATCTATGGCAATTTTTCCCTATTATTCCGATGTGACAGGCCTGTCGGCTAGCTCGATCCGATGAGGATCCGATATATATCATAGTGTTTCTGCTCTCTATATCTTCTTTTTTTTATATCACACCCATTAGTAATACTAACAAAGTAAGGTTGGGTAGGTCATATTTACATCTAAAGAGCGACTACTACGTAATCTTAGACTCGATCCCTATGTCGAGAAAATTTCTTGGAGTTTTCTGTGAAATTCCCAGTAGTCCAGAGTTTGGCTTTGTGCACGGTTATTGGTAATAGTCTCGCCCCTTATCACATGAATAATAAAATGTAGGTGTATAGCCGTACAGCTCTGCCTACCCCTTTGGGCAATATAGACAAATTTAGTCATATATGCATACTTCAAAATAAAGTACTACAATTTATATATCAGCTCACAAGAACTCATATAAAAGACAATCGTAAAAAGGTGTCAGTAAATCATCTACCCAAAGTCGTTCCAACGAAACGCTTCTAAAACGCCACGCATCTGTCACGCCCCCGCCACGCACCCGTCACGCCCCCGCCACGCGCCCCGTTGTCCTCGACTACCACTTTCGACTTTTAAAACGAACCATTTCCTTTTAATTTTGCAAAGGGCGTCATTTGTACTTGAGGCCGAAATTAATGGGACACACTTAATATAATTTGTTTCTTATGGAAATTAACTAAGTCGTTCAAATAGCATTTGTTATATAATATTTGTAAACAAATATAATTTGTATCTATATAAATTATTTTCGATAAGATTCAACGATTCGATTCTCGGTCGAGGTCTCCATAGGTATAGATAGATGGGCTTCGGTTATTGAAAGAATGAGCAAACAATGGCAAACGAATGGGCCGGCTCAACCGGAGTGTCTAGACCTTGATGGTCTAGACACCGGTGTCTATCAATGTCTAGTCTATCCATATTTATAAAGTCAAAGTCAATTTTTTTTATTTCAATTAGACAATTAAAAAGGTACTTTTGAAAAGTCAAACTAGTTGTACGGTTCCAAAAAGTGGATCTTATGGAGAAGCGCCGGCAAGAAACTCCATAGATACTCTTTTAATCAAGTTGGATTACAATATTAAGCTTGGATCATTATTAATATTATAAATCTGTCTTAGCGTTTCACTCCTAAACCAATTTTGATATATTTATTACATATAGCTTCTGCCCGCGACTTCGTCCGCGTAGCGTGATGATAAATAGCCTATAGCCTTCCTCAATGAATGGGCTATCTAACACTGAAAGAATTTTCCAAATCAGACCAGTAGTTCCTGAGATTAGCGCGTTCAAGCAAACAAACAATCAAACAAACTCTTCAGCTTTATTTAATAGTATATAGATATAGATCTAGTCTCGGAGAAGGACCTTAGCTACATTTTCCTTCAAAAATTTATTTTTAATGCGAGTCAAACCGTGGACGACACCTAGTAATTATTACCCAAACTTTATCTACTTAACGTAAAAAAAGTTAGAAACACTATAGTACCGTTTGGTAGCAAAGTTCTAAAGTTCCAAGCGAAATTATAACTTCAGTTCGCAACCACCCTTGCCAACAAAATGGCCGGACGCAGGAAGCTTCTGGCGGCCATTTTGTGCCCCCATCTTTTTGATTGTTCCCGCCACAGTGCACAAAGGGTGGCAACTTGTTCATCGGTGCATTGAGACGCAATATTTTGTACATAATACGTAAACGGGACTTTTGATCACAAAAAGGACCACTTTAACATGAGCTTAGCATGGGCAGTCAAGGCGTGATCGTAACACCTGTATTCTATCAAAAATTAGGCAGAGGAATACCAATGAAGCGGCGCTAGCCTAATGGCTAGGGCGTCGGACTTGCGATCATGTGGTTGCCGGTTCGAAACCCACCCATTGCACTACCGACGTGAACCCACTCGTAACACAAGCACACCTTGCTTAGCACGAGCGGTTAACAAGAATACTAGAAATGCGATCCACATTGCTAGTAAGATACTTAAAAAAATGTACACCCACTGCAGAATACTAATGTACTTACACGGACTGCTTTCCGATAAGCCCTCAGGCGGATCTCTTCGGATTTCTTCAAGATGTTTTCTATTACTGTTAACTGCCCTAGGACCACTAGGCTAATCCTATTGGTCCTGAGCGTGACTGCTACGCTTGAGGTCCTGGGTTCGACTACCAGGTCGAGCTGTGGTTGGGTTTTTCTATGAAATTCCCAGTAACAGCTCGGAGTTTGGCATTTGTGTCCGGTTAATGGCAATAGGCTCGCCCCCTATAACATGGGACCTAAACATTTCGGCGAACTGTGGGTGTACATTAGTACGCCTCTGCCTAACCCTTCGGGGAATACAGGCGTGATGGTATGTTATGTTATGTTTTCTATTAAGCGCGTGATAATTAACTATTAATAGACCTATGACTTCGAAAAGTCAGAGGTGCGTGTATTGGATTGCGAAGTCAAGACCTTAGACTTGGCAGTCGAAGTTCAGATCCTTAGGCTATCTGCTTATTCTTATCTATCTATACTAATATATAAAGCTGAAGAGTTTGTTCGTTTGTTTTTTTGCTTGAACGCGCTAATCTCAGGAACTACTCCGTCCGATTTGAAAAATTCTTTCAGTGTTAGATAGCCCATTTATTGAGGAAGGCTATAGGCTATATATCATCACGCTACGCGGACGACGTCGCGGGCAGAAGCTAGTAGGCTATAATCTTGTAAGTGGTATTCTTGTGTGTATAGTAAATTATGAGTTAAAGAGCTACAGAATTCATAGCAAGGCTGTAAGCCAGCTCCTAACTAGTTGAAGCCATACATTAATAATGGAACCGCCAAATTGCATAGTTAAACACTGTTTTAATTATAGCATTGATGACGTCATTTAGCCAGCCACAATCATCTATTAGGTTCACGATACTTATAATATGAAACAAGGTCACCATGCAAATTGTGATGTTACATACCATCACGCCTGTATTCCGAAGGGTTAGGCAGAGGCGTACTAATGTACACCCACAGTTCACCGGTATGTTTAGGTCCCATGTAATGGGGGGCGAGCCTATTGCCATGGACATGCTGCTACTGGGAATTTCATAGAAAAACCCAATAACACTTTGCTCGACCTGGGAATAGAACCCAGGACCTCTAGCGTAGCAGTCGCGCTCAGGACCACTTAGCTAATGAGACAGTATTTGACGTGTTAATTTAAAAATTGTGATGTTGTTAATTTAAAAGTCCGTCCTTTTATTAAAGTCGGCAACGCGCGAGTGATGCCCCTGGTGTTGCAAGCGTCCATAGGCTACGGTAACTGCTTACCATCAGGCGGGCCGTATGCTTATTTCTCACCTTAATGGTATAAAAAAGTAAGTTCTGCCTCATTACTCTCTCATAAAATTCTCGAGCCTCATTAGCCAAGTGGTCCTGAGCGCGACTGCTATGCTAGGGGTCTTGGGTTCGATTTCCAGGTCGAGCAAAGTGTTATTGGGTTTTTCTATGAAATTCCCAGTAGTAGCTCGGAGTTAGGAATTTGTGCCCGGTTAATGGCAATAGGCTCGCCCCCTATTACATGGGACCTAAACATACCGGCGAACTGTGGGTGTACATTAGTACGCCTCTGCCTAACCCTTCGGGGAATACAGGCGTGATGGTACCGTATGTTAAAATTCTCGATTTCGATACGAATACGTTTTCGAAAGTGTACATGCTTAGGATACTGCTCAGCTGCTTGCTTGACTTGACAATCGAACTCAGGTCTTCTCGCGTAGCAGTCGCGCTAAGAAAGTTCTTGGCAAAGGTAAGAAATTGTCAATAAAGCAACTTTTGGAGTATCTTATCTTATCTTATCTTGTGTAGGGCCGAGGCAGCAAGGCCTCAGTGCACTTCGACCCAATGGGATCTTTTGTGCTTCCCCTGGATAATCTATTCCTCATCCCCTCCCAGTTCTACAAACAGCTCTTCTATGAGCTTTATAATGAGGCCTGGGGGTATGAGTCTGTAGTCTTGGATAACCCTGACCCAAAAGGCACATTCGCTTTCCAGCCATTGCATCGCATGTACACAGAAGGTGTTCCATGCTCTAACTTTTGGAGTAACTTAGAAACAAATAAATTATCTTTTTGTGTAAGTGGGTATTACTTGTATGGAGAAATTCGTAAATAAAGTCTGATATAATCTAATATTACTGTTTCATGATACTTTCATGGCGTCGCTTGTTTGTTGTTGTTCCAACTTCATATGGTTTAGTGTTTAGTGGTCCGAAGCGTGGATACTGAGTGTGAGGTCGTGGATTCGATACTCAGATCAAGCAAGTTAGATTTTCTTGAAATTGATTTAATTGAAATTAACATACTGATTTCCGACAGTCGAATATTAGAAATTGAAATGAAACTACTTTTTACGGATTTTATCGCGGTATTATTTAGTTCCTGACGTTTCGGATCCTTTACAGCATCGATGGTCACGGGCAGACCGAGGTGTTGGTCGTCTTAATGTTAAAATTACTAACAGCTACCTTACATTTTTGTTAATTATTAGCGATCCGATTCACCCAGAACGAGCTCACCGTATCCTTTGGTCTTGCAGGTTTTGGGCTTGGATTTAGATTTTATAGATTCTATAATGGGGTTCCAAGCAGCTCAATGGTTACAGTTTTTTTCTTGTTTGTCGTGACTGTGCTTGCAGTTCTAACCTAACCATTATAATTTTTCATTCCGAATTTTCCCAGTCAAATTAAATTTGACTGCCAAAATATAACTAAATGTGGCCGCAGATAAGTCATTATACAAAACAATAAAACGTGGGTAGCGGTATTTTTAAACATTTTGCAATGACAATCCAGCTGTTTTACATAACAGCTATTTTGTAAATCAACTAGCGGTTATGTAAAATGGCGTACCTATTATAAAATCCAACTTCGATATACATATTCAATGTTACATACCTATTATCATTGTAACTATGAGTACATTTGTTTACACTTAACAAGATTGGGTTTGAAGAGGCACCGGCTTGATAGGATAGGTTAAGTGCCCAATTGTACTTCTAACCAATGTGCTATGTACTCTACGAAGTTAACCAGCGTGTGTATACTGAAGTTAGCTTTTAAATGTTAGTTTTGAAATGGAATTTAAGTCAATTGATTTACTGATTTCTGACATTTACGCGAATATTAGACATTGAAATGAAACTTCATTTTACGGATTTTATCCTTTATGCAGAGCTCGTTCTGCGTGAATCGGATCGCTAATAATTAACAAAAATGTAAGGTAGCTGTTAGTAATTTTAACATCAAGACGTCCAACACCTCAGTCTGCCCTCAATTGATTTATTTTATAATAAGAGGTTTATTGTTCTATTTTTTTGGTATTTTAATTCGTGTTTTTTATGGGATATAGGAGCCAACGAGCAGACGGATCACCTGATGGTAAGCGATAACCGCCGCCCATGGACACCCGCAACGCCAGAGGAGTCACAAGTGCGATGCCCGCGATTTCAGTGTTTGGGCCTCCGGTATCCTCACTCACTCGGCGAACACACAAGGCAATAATCTCGGAACGCGCTAATCTCAGGAACTACTGATCTGATTTGAAAAAATATTTCAGTATTAGATAGCCCATTTATTGAGGAAGGCTATAGGCTATATATCATCACGCTACGCGGACGAAGTCGCGGGCAGAAGTTAGTAAGTAAATAAGAAAACATAACCATATTAGATTTATAGTCAAATCATCCGTCAAACACCCGTCAGTCTTTATCCAAAGTCATTCAAAGTTGAACTTACAAAATGGTTTAAGTTTAGCAATTTTGCGTTACAACTCGGATTACAAAGGGACAAGGGGTCTTCCCCACAGTAATTTATTATTTCTAGTATCTTAGGGCCCGGTACACACAGCGACACATTAGGTAATACAGTTTGACCTTTGAACCGACCATATTCCGTAGCAATAGCGTTGATATTTGTACTGTTTAGTTTGACGTGTTCTTGTGTATTTTTGTAAAGCAGCTAGGAGTTATGTAAAAGAGCGAATTATATAATTGTATTACGACATATATATTTATACATAGTGCCAGCTAAGCCACAAATTGTTGGATAATTAATCCATTCTAATATTATCTACTTATATAGGTATCATAAATACACTTTTATATTATAAAAATGAGAAAGTGAGTTTATTTGTTACGCTTTCAGCCGAAGCCACTGCACCGATTTTTTTTTTTTTGAGATTCCTACGAAAATCACAATAATGTACTAACCTAAGGTACATAACAAAAATTTGTTATTTGACGTGCGTTGCCAATTTGTTATTTAATAGAAAATTTTTGTTACTACGGAGATCCCTTTGACATTTTACGTGTAAGTGTAATTTTTTTTTTAATAAATAATAATAAATAAATATTCTGTGACATTTTTACACAGTCCCAAACTAAGCAGAGCTTGTACTATGGGTACTAGATAATGGATATACTTAATACTTACTTATATTTTTTTTTGTAAATACATACTTATAATACATAAGAAACACCCAGACGAACACAATTACTTATATTCATCACATAAATGTTTGTGTTCTGTGGGAATCGAACCCACGACCTCATGGTCAGCAGTCCGGTACTCGAACCACTAAACCACAGAGGTCGTCAATTAAGACGAAACGAAGCTGGCCAGGTGCGAGTCAGACTCGATAATGGTACGGAACCCAATTGGCCGGCTTTTTAAAATTTCACGGTAGGACAACGTTTACCGGGCCCGCTACTTTATAACTGAAATCATCATAGTTCCGAGGTTTAAATAAAACCTACCTACCCCTTCAAATTATTTAAGGGTTAATGTTGCCGGAGTAAATTCCGTGGCTTCGTTATATCCGTTTAGCGGTCGGATCCCTAAGGGTACATTTATCATATAACATGGGTTATCATAATTTATGAAAATGAGAATTACAATGTAGTGTAGATAATACGGTATATTTCTTGCTCGCGTTTGTTTGAATTTGAATCTTATAGCCCTTATTTTAAGGTTTGTTATGATAATACGCGATATTTGGTTTTATTTGATATAATTATAGTTATTTTGACTATATTTGAGCCTTTATTACCATGATTCCAACCATAATTCGATGCTGCAGGATTTTTATTTTTAAATTTAATGTTATTAAATAAAATAACTTATAATATACTAGTGTAGGGACACTGCTGACGCATTCGATTTGCATACAGGCGCATTACTGTGGTAGCGCGGCGCAGCAGTCGTCTCCCCGCACTCAGGCAGTTAGGTCGTACATAGATAAGTATAATATTATGTAATTGTGACTGGTACCAGTAAAAGTATATATATAGAATGTGACGACCTTCATTCACAACCCCTCAACATTGACATACCCCACATTGGTGACCCCGACGTGATACACGCAACTTTCGGCGATGATACCGGACATCGGAGCACGAGCACTCGGACTACGAGGCGTCGAAACACGTGCGCATGGACAGCGTGGCAAGAACGCGCATGGGCAACGTGGCGATAGAGGACGCTCAATGAGGTAACCGGAGCACGCAAGATGGGAGTCGACTCGCTCTTTTCGCACGGGGGCCAAAAGAGCCGAAGACCTAACTGCCGCATCAAACATCCAAGGTGAACAGGCACGTGTACAGTGATCATCATAGTCTCAGGAGGACGCTCTATAGGATTTTGCACACGTCGTGGAGAGATGTACGGTCATGCGCGGCACATTCCGACGGTGGTGGAGGACACGGGACACGGCGGCGACACTCTATGGTACAGTGTGCGCGTCGTATGCAACGCATCACGTTTGGGGGCGTCGATGGAACTCCGCTCCAAGTGGTGGATGGCGCAACCTGTCATTCCACGTGCACGACCAAATGCACGACCAAGGGAGAGCATATCTATAGATGATGGTGGATACTACTAATTTGCTTCTTCGTACGAGCAGCATCAAATTAGCGTCATACGGAGAGCACTTGAGCTACAAAGTGAATTGTGATAGTGATTTGTGATTTTTGTTTTCTTATGTATCGGTCTAAAAATAGAACAGTACCTTGTTTGCCAGTTCTGTAATCTAATCATAAATATTGTAACTACTTAGTTTACGTAGCAAACCACTGTACATATTTTTTTTTGTTAGGCTTGCATTATGAGAACCGAGCTATGTAACACGATAGCTTGTTTTGTTCATGAGTAACTTTGTTTAATGTAGAGTCAGATATTTTGTCGACCACTTATATATTGTTGATTATTTTATTGTTATATACACGTTATTATTTTCAATTTGTAAAAAATGTACCATTTTTTTTGTTAAAGGGGGGAATATTGTAGGGACACTGCTGACGCATTCGATTTGCATACAGGCGCATTACTGTGGTAGCGCGGCGCAGCAGTCGTCTCCCCGCACTCAGGCAGTTAGGTCGTACATAGATAAGTATAATATTATGTATTATGTAATTGTGACTGGTACCAGTAAAAGTATATATATAGAATGTGACGACCTTCATTCACAACCCCTCAACATTGACATACCCCACACTAGCTTCTGCCCGCGGCTTCGCCCCCGTGGAATAAAATGTATCGGGAACGGGATAAAAAGTATCCTATGTCCGTTTCCTGGTTCTAAGCTACCTCTCCACCAATTTTCAGCCAAATCGGTTCAGCCGTTCTTGAGTTATAAATGGAGTAACTAACACGACTTTCTTTTATATATATACTAGCTTCTGCCCGCGGCTTCGCCCCCGTGGAATTCGGTCTGTCATCACATCCCACGGGAACGGGATAAAAAATATCCTATGTCCGTCTCCTGGTTCTAAGCTACCTCTCCACAAATTTTCAGCCAAATCGGTTCAGCCGTTCTTAAGTTATAAATGGAGTAACTAACACGACTTTCTTTTATATATATAGATTTATTTTAGTGAAGGAAAAAATCGACTCGCAGGCGGGATTCGAACCTGCGTCTTCTGGTTAGATACACCAGACGCTATGACCACTAAGCCACCGCGAGTCCCACCTGCCATGTCGTTTGCCTTCACATTCTGAACTTACGTCTTAAAGGTGACGATATATCTATAGGGAGGTGAAATATTTGTTTAAAAAAAATCAAACACGGACAAATGAACATTGTCTGTTTCGCTAAGGTCAGTAGATGGCGCTGTGTGCATTGTCCAAACTCATTTGATTTGGATGAATTTTTTGTGTGTTTAAATGGGTCTTTGGATGGTTTAGATTCACAATTTGAGCCGGTAGGTGGCACTGCGATCGGGTTACATAAACGCTAGCGATAATCGAGCACATAAATGGTAGCGTTACACGCCTCAATATTTGAACAATACCAATCAATATTAATGTGACTATGGCTAAATGACGTCATGAGTTTCAATTGTTTGCTCCGATGAGCACACAGAACTGTTGACATTGCCAGATATAATAATCTGTGATTGATTTACTGTGTGAAGATCGATCTTGTTTGTTAGTTATCAATGGTAATTTAATAATC
Source organism: Acronicta leporina (assembly GCA_947256265.1). NCBI lineage: Eukaryota > Metazoa > Arthropoda > Insecta > Lepidoptera > Noctuidae > Acronicta > Acronicta leporina. Next base: position 3,493,993 of record OX366540.1, on the reverse strand, counting down.
TACCTCATTGGTGTAGTGTTGTAAAGTAAGAATGCGATTTAAACATAACATAACATAGTATACTATCTCGCTTATATTCCCCGAAGGGTTAGGCAGAGGCGTATACTAATGTACACACACGATTCGCCGGTAAGTTTAGGTCCTATGTAATAGGGAGCCAGCCTATTGCCATGAACCGGGCACAAATTCTGAACTCCAAGCTGCTACTGGGAATTTTATACAAAACCCCAATAACACTTTGCTCGACCTGGGAAACGAATCCAGGACCTCTAGCGTAGCAATGACGCTCTGGGCCAATAGGCTAATAAGGTCTAAAGTCAAAGTCAAAATAATTTATTTAAAGACTACTGGGCAGTTCTTTTTGAACGTTATTTTTACAATATAGACAACCCCCAAAACAGCCGCTATTCACCGCTTCCTAGTGTTTTTGCTGGGAAGAAGAAACGGCGCAGCAAACTCGCAGTTCAACTGCAAGGTTAAAGCTGCGCTTGCCTCGATCTTTGTGTGGATGGGTGACCATTCTTAACACATCAAGACTCCTCAGTATCTCTGACAACACGTAAAGCCGTTGTTCAAGGTTGTATACATAGTATCTATGAAAATTTTGGTGGTAGTCAAAAGCCCGAAAATCCGGATAACCAGTCTATCTTCAAGGTAAAGATATACGTATTGCCCAGAAATTGATTTGCCATGATGGCAGTCGCTTCGTGTAAAATATTAATATTTTTAGAGTTGTCAACCCCTGGTGTTGCAAGCGTTCAAGCTACAGTAACCGCTTACCATCAGGGGGGCCGTATGGTTGTTTGCCACTATGAAAAAAAATCAGCTATTAGAAGCCGACCCCAGCATATATGAAGGTATAGGAACACAATTTACACAAAGTACAAAATTATAGTGAGAATTATTGTGCTGAATTTATAATTATTTCTTGCATTCTTTCATATCTACACTAATATATAAAGCTGAAGAGTTTGTTTGTTTGTTTGTTTGTTTGCTTGAACGCGCTAATCTCAGGAACTACTGGTCTGATTTGAAAAATTCTTTCAGTGTTAGATAGCCCATTTATTGAGGAAGGCTATAGGCTATACATCATCACGCTACGCGGACGAAGTCGCGGGCAGAAGCTAGTTTGGGATAAAGCTTGAATAATTTTGTTTTTTATGTCATTTTCAAAACCTGCTCGGTGTTTGGATTTCTGCCCGGGAAAAACTAGAGGAATTGCTAACAGCTCGCCGACAAAGCTCTGCATGAGAAATTGAAGTTCCAAAACATTTCCAAAACTACTTCTCCTGGATTTATTGCGCTATTGTGCTATCGAAAGCTGTAAGAGCAATTTCCGATTTTAAGTTCATCACTATTCAACAAAAACAAAATCACATAAAACAAATTTGTATATTCGGTTGTTTATTTTCTTGGAATATACCAGGTAGGTTCATATCTATACTTATATACTAATCTATACTAATATATAAAGCTGAAGAGTTTGTTTGTTTGCTTGAACGCGCTAATCTCAGGAACTACTGGTCCGATTTGAAAAATTATTTCAGTGCTAGATAGCCCCTTTATTGAGGAAGGCTATAGGTTATATATCATAATGCTAAGACCAAGGAACTATTCCACGCGGACGAATATATAATAAGATATTTCACCAATAATCTACATATATACATAAAACAAACAACAATAAAGGCTCGCTCACTATTACATGGAATTAAAACATATACCTGCAAATTATTGCTGTACTGCCTCATTAGCCAAGTGGTCCTAAGCGCGACTGCTACGCTAGAGGTCCTGGGTTCGATTCCCAGGTCGAGCAAAGTGTTATTGGGTTTTTCTATGAAATTCCCAGTAGCAGCTCGGAGTTAGGAATTTGTGCCCGGTTAATGGCAATAAGCTAGCCCCCTATTACATGGGACCTAGACATACCGGCGTACTGTGGGTGTACATTAGTAGTACGCCTCTGCCTAACCCTTCGGGGAATACAGGTGTGATGGTATGTTATTGCTGTACATTGGAACACTTCTGCTTAACCCTTCGGGGAATAAAGGCGTGATGGTATGTTATAAAATAAAAGTCTGTCCTTGCGTGTATCACTCACTCCAAACTCCTTGTTAGGTTACAGAATACTAAACAGATTAACGAAACTCGAAATCTTCCAAGTTTTGGAATAAATATGAAGCCTAAGAAGCAGTCGACAGAGTAATAAAAAAAAAAGTTTGGTGGTATGCCAGATAAAGTTAAGCTATGTTAATATTCAGCGCCATAAAATGAATAAAATACTTTTCTTCGGAACAAATAATGTTATGAACCATTGCACACCCCTGAACACTTTATATAAACTTTCTAATACAACCAAGGCCTACGAGTACCTACATAAGCAGGACGATGCGGTCCTCCCGCAAAACTACGCTTGTGTTAAAATATTCTACCTAAGAGACAATACCTACTTATGTATTATTTTTTTTTCGTTTTAGAGGTTTTTGAGTTAGGGGTTTGCTTAAATTTTTAATCATTTTTTATGACATGAATACAAAAGTATTACAGCTGTAATAAAACATTTTATTTATATTTTTATATATAAGACCAAATATCTGGAGGGCGGGCGTTTTGGGGGCTGTCTATAATGTAAAAATAACGTTCAAAAAGTACTACCTAGTAGTCTATATTGAATAAATGATTTTGATTTTGACTTTGACTATCCTATTATAGTATAATATGGACCTCTGGCAGTTGCACTTAAGACCACCAGACTAATTACTCGTATATAGTTCAAAGCTAATCATAATTTTATAATTTTTAACGTATTGCTACGCTCAGTAAATAGTAATCTGGGGGCACGGCAGCGCCCCCGCCAAGACGGCCAAGTCACACAACATTAACTATAAATAATAAAGAAATCGCAGTAAGGAACCTTAGACTTGGCACGACTTTGTCTAGATTTCATTACTTTTTAGAGATAAACAAGCAGCTCCATCGAGACTTGGCTAGTTTTTTACAAAATGTTTTTGATGGGATAATAATTACGAACTAACACTAGCTAGCCTATACGAAATTATCAGAGTCTACCAAAGCCGATAATAGCCGGCGGCTGTCGGCTAAACTTCATTAAAGCCTGGCTATATCGGTCAGCTTTCAGTAGACAGTCATAACCGTATTATTCAATAGGTAGTGGCTTCACTTAATGCATTGAATATTGACCCTAAGATGCAATTGTGTAATTTACGGAGAAAATTCAAAATAATGTGATAACATTATTCTGTTCAATTGATTACAGGTTTTTTTTTATAGCATAGGGGAGCCAACGAGCAGACGGATCACCTGATGGTAAGCGATACCCGCCCATGGATACCCGCAACACCAGAGGAGTCACAAGTGCGTTGCCCGCCTTTTAAAAGGGTTTGGGCCTCCGGTAACCACATTCACTCGGCGAAACACAACGCAAGCGTTGTTTCACGCCGGTTTTCTGTGAGGCCGTGGTATCACTCCGGTCGAGCCAGCCCATTCGTGCCGAAGCATGGCTCTCCCACATCAAAAGGTTAAAGGCCAATTTAGCCAGTGACATTACAGGGCCTAGAAGACAACGTGCTATGTCATGTGTCTGTGTCTTATGTTTCCATTTCTTATTATGCGAATAAAAGTTAAGTTAAAAAGTTCTTTAAAATGTATACCTAAGATAAAAGATAATCTTATGATCTAACTTTTTATTTCAAACTGTCCCCCTAAAGATACAGACAAGGGGAATAAACGTAAATTATCGCACGAACAACGAGAAAATCCTAAATGCGCGGCAAAGTTAAAAATATAGGAAATGATAGAGGACAAGGGTGAACTTTTGGCCAATGGTGGGACACACTAATCTTATCGCTATCGTAAATTAATGAAGAACATAAACTGTCACAGTCATTACCTTTTCAACTTGGGATGATAAATTACCGATTTTTCTCTAAGTCTGTTCCATCGGTATGATCTAAATTCTCTCGCGATTAATCCGCTTCATTAATCAAATCAACTTGCCTTGATAATGAGTAGGCTTTTTGCGGGCGTTCGGCGAAAATGTCCGGACGAAAATGCTCCGGCCAAAATCGCCCCGTCATAGCAGCGGAGGGTTAAAACGGATTAATTATTAGATTTGATTCACGTGATAAATTATCGATAGAATTAGAGGGTTGAGTTACATTTTCTTAATTCAATCATTCTTTAATGATATTGAATTAAATTTTATAACGACCGAAATACATCTCTCTTAATTTTTTAAATCCATAAGGTATCCAAGAGATTGTATTAATTTTCATTAATTAATCGAGAAATTTAAATTTTCGCATTTATCATCATGCGTGTTTGCTGAATCCTAAGTAAAGTCCTAAGTTCTGTTCCTGGATATAGCAAAGTATTTTTGTTTCCTTTTCTATATATCTATACTTATCTATACTAATATATAAAGCTGAAGAGTTTGTTTGTTTGTTTGTTTGTTTGTTTGTTTACTTGAACGCGCTAATCTCAGGAACTACTGGTCCGATTTGAAAAATTATTTCAGTGTTAGATAGCCCATTTATTGAGGAAGGCTATAGGCTATATATCATCACGCTACGCGGGCGAAGTCGCGGGCAGAAGCTAGTTACTAATATATAAAGCTGAAGAGTTTGTTTGTTTGTTTACTTGAACGCGCTAATCTCAGGAACTACTGGTCCGATTTGAAAAATTCTCTCAGTGTTAGATACCCCATTTATTGTGGAAGGCTATAGGCTATATATCATCGCGCTACGCGGACGAAGTCGTGGGCAGAAGCTAGTTTACCTATAAAATTCTCAGTAGCAGCTCGCACATCGGTCTCGGATTTCGAATCCTAGGCACTGTATTATTAGAAACTAGCTTCTGCCCGCGACTTCGTCCACGTAGCGTGATGATATATAGCCTATAGCCTTTCTCAATAAATGGGCTATCTAACACTGAAACAATTTTTCAAATCGGACCAGTAGTTCTGTGATTAGCGCGTTCAAGCAAACAAACAAACTCTTCAGCTTTATATATTAGTATAGATATTACAATACAGTATTATTAGAAGAAAAAGAAAGATTATAATGGACTGAAATTTTCTAAAATTGTAGAAATATGCTGCTACCACTATTTTGCCAAATATCCCATAATGTGTCAGCATTATTATACACCGCTTTGAAAGGTAATGTGGCTACCGAAATTACTGGGCAAATGAGACAACATTTAGGTCTCTCAAGATAACAATGTATTTTTGTATGTCTGGTGTAACAGCCAGAAGACGCAGGTTAGAATCCTGCCCTCGGTCGATTTTTTCCTTCATAAAAAAAATATTATTTTTATTTATTTCAGGCACCTGAAATACACACGTCGCAATCGTATTTTTCTATAAAATGACAGCTGCCATCTGTCGTTGTTTCATGTTATGAGAATTTATTGTTTTGCGGTTTCCTTTCATATTTTTCTTAACCCCTTAATGCTTACAAGGGGCGTTTCATAAAATATTCTTGGGGATTGACCCGTATTTTCAGGGTTAATTTAATTTACATAAAATCATGATAAAAGCAACGGTTTCACACGTTTTTCTTAGTAACTAGTATTGGCATCAACTTTTTCAAGTTATAACTAAGCTGATCAAGTGATCTGCTGAAATATATATAAACTAGCTTATGCCCGCGGCTTCGCTCATGCTTCAACAGTGATGATCTCTTCTTTGTATGGGTCTCTATACATCGGAGAGTTCAAGCTGTATCTCAGGATCCGTTTAATTATTTGAGATAAGAAGTTCACCAGTTTTTAAGTTGGAGCATATACTATCTAACAGTGATAACAAAATTAAAATCTATTCAGTAGTTTTTGCGCCAACCCGTAACAAACAGACAAACAGACGAGAATTTTAGAAATCACATTTTTGGGTTCGCAGTCGTTTATATAGGTACCCTAACACCACTTGTTTTTTTTTAAATATCTTCAATGTACAGACACAGCTTTTTTACAATTTTATAAGAGTAAAGATTCCTGATAATAAATCGGATTTTTGTTAAGATACCCGTGAATTATTTCATACCAAACTTGTAGATAATTTATCTTTACTTTGTCTTACCCATCTCAAAAGTTGTGATGTTTTAAAAACTTACCTGAAAAAGAAAAAGAAACGAATGAGTACTTTGGTAATACATAATTATACATGAGATTTCGTGATCCATACAAAAAAATACTTGTACATTTTGTGCGAGATAAAAAGACCTGGCGCGAGGATCAACTTAAAAAAAAAATTTTTTTTTTGACTGCCTCATTAGCCAAATGGTTCTGAGCGCGACTGCTAAGCTAAGTTATATCGCGTCCGTGGTCATGGGCAGACTGTAAAGCCAAGGACACTGAAAAGGGTCCGGAACGGCGGGATTTAACATTACAGACCATCACGCCTGTATTCCCCGAAGGGTTAGGCAGAGGCGTACTAATGTACACCCACAGTTCGCCGGTATGTTTAGGTCCCATGTAACAGGGGGCGAGCCCATTGCCATTAACCGGCACAAGTCCTAACTCCGAGCTGCTACTGGGAATTTCATAGAAAAACCCAATAACACTTTGCTCGACATGGGAATGGAACCCAGGACTTCTAGCGTAGCAGCCGCGCTCAGGACCATTACGCTAACGAGGTAGTTATTTATTTCATTTATTATTTTTTTACTCATTTGATATTCAAAGCTTTGAAGCTATAATGATGTTTTCATTACAATTTTCATTATAAATCATAACAAAAGACTATAAAAGTATTCGGAACGTTCCCTGAATTTCAAGTACCTATTCGCAAAATCTTGACAATTTGGCTGTAGTGAATTTATTTCTATATAACTGCCTCATAAGTCTAGAGGTTCTTAGTTCGATTCCCAGGTTGAGCATGTGTTATTGGGGTTTTCAATGAAATTCTCCACCGTAGCAACTCGCCGGTTGGATGACATTAGGCTCGACCCCTATAAGGTACAAGGGACCTAAAGGGCGAACTATGGGTGTACATTATAGGTACAAATCTCTGCCTAGCCCTTTTGGAAATACATTTGTGATAGTATGTTACCACTCTATCATTTATAAAATTGTACTTTACATACATTTTTTGGTGTGCAATAAAGGATATTCTATTCTATGTTAGGTATTAATATTTTATGTTGAAACCCAAAATATTTTCTAGTTTACCTCTGCCTAACCTTTCGTAGAATACAAGGAAAATGGTATGTTAATGTAAAGAAAATCTTGCTGTAAAAATCTATTGATATTTCCAATTAAAGCTTTCCTTTGAAAAGTTTACAAGAAATATAATCTTCAGCGAATACGCTTGTAAATGCTGACTAGAAACATATTTTTGAAATCCCTCTAGCTACTAGTCCGTGAAAAGCTACTAGTCCCTGAAATCCCCGTTTCATGTAAGATGCAACCCTATTGATTCCGTTAACATACTCCTATTAAGCTTATTGGTATTTTTTTAAAGCTTACTAGCAATGCGGATCGCACACTACTAGTATTCTTGTTAACCCCTCGTGCTAAGCTATATGCTTGAGTTACGAGTGGGTTCACGTCGGTAGTGCAATGGGTGGGTTTCGAACCGGCAACCACATGATCGCACACCATCGATCACCCTAGCCATTAGGCTACCGACGCTTCATCATTGGAATTGCGCGGTATTTTGTGGAACATACGTACCTAAGAATGGTTTGAATATTATGTTGTGGTATTGGAATAAAACTAGATTCTAAGGAATCTGCCCACTACATCGTTTCGTACTACGACAAAACTATCAAGATCTAGCGTTAGGTCGAATTTAGAGACAGACCGATACTAATAATTAAACTTCAAAGAAGATCAATTAAAGAAGAGGTCGTCCTAGAAGGACCTACACCGATCTTATTGGCGAAGTTCTTCAAAAAGATCAGGTGCGTAGTACTCGCAACCGGCGCGTATGTATGAGAAGATGTGTGAATGTCGCAGAAGCAAAAGAGACTTGCAAGAATCGTAGCAAGTGGCTGTCTATAGTTTCTGCCTGCCCCTGTAGGAGAAGGGCGTGAGTGTATGTATGTATAATTAAACTGTTAACATTACATAAAGGTTAACAATTAAAACAAATAAATATCATGAATCTTAAACTAGTTCATCTTAAAGTGACGCCATGCGGAAAAGCGTACCTAATACAATTTAAAAACACCCTAAAATTATACGTAGGTATATTAACAAAATCGCTTACGTTAGCACCTCGGGTTTTAGAAAGGTATCCGAGAGAATGCTTACTGAGCCTTTCGCTTAAGTCTAAATTAAGCACATTTATTTGAGCTTAGTCTTCCAGCGAGGGTAAAGGACGCCATCCAGTATATCGTAACATAAAAAAATAATATGAAATTGTCAAATACAAATGAAATGCTGACACTGATGAATGCTAAAAATCTATAAGTGATGCTGATATTATTTGAAACAAAATTGCTTTCTACAGATTTCATTGTGTTATATTTAGTGATGGGCGGAGGATAAATACTCGGAAGATAATAACTCTAGTATTTATCCGAAATGGATAAATACTCGTTTTACCTCATTTTTATCGGATATTTACTCAAAATGATGGATATTTATTTTTTTCCGCTACGGATGGTTATTTAAAATAAATTTATTGTCTATTATTGGTATTTTGGCCTCAAAACACTAAATTATTACATTATTTAATTCTGATGTCAAAACGAAGCAACGTGCTTCTCACCGCAACCTAATCCTGGCGACCTTTTTACGGTTTCTTGATAAGATGATAAGATTTTGATTTAAGATTCAATGATAAGATGATGTTCCACTCAATAGTTTATGGCAATAAAAATGAAGTTAAATTTGCACTAGGTATAATAAAAGTGATATAAATACGAAAAAGATTTTAGTGAATTTAAAACAAAAAAATATTCTTAGTGAGTTAGTTTTTAAATGATTGTATATAAATTGTGTATTTATAGATAAAATGAATAACTGAAAGTGAAATAATAATATATAATACTAGCTTCTGCCCGCGGCTTCGCTCACGTGAAGCTATATCAGGAGTAAAAATGAAAAAAAAACTAACATTGATAATCTCTTCTTTGTATGGGCCTCAATACATCAGGGAGGTCAAGCTGTATCTCAGGATTCGTTTAATTAATTGAGATAAAGAGTTTACCAGTTTTTAAGTTCAAGCATATACTTTCTAACAGTGATAATAAAATTAAAATCTATTCAGTAGTTTTTGCTCCAACCCATAACAAACAGACAAACAGACAAGAATTTTAAAAATCACATATTCGGATTCGGAGACGTTTATATAGCATAAGCCACGTGTTTTTTTTTTAAATATCTTCAATGTACAGACACAGCTTTCTTACAATTTTATAATAGTAGAGATACAGTTCGATTTGGTGGACAGAGTCCTTTTGCCTAAATTAAGCACATTTATTTGAGCTTACTCGCTTGACGGCAAATAAGGCCAGGCAAATATTGTAGTAGATTTAACAGACTTTTAATTTTCTCGAAATAAAGAATCTTGAAAGAAAAACGAGTCAAATTATTTATTTTAACATTGACTTTTTTTTATTTTGTATCTCAAAACAGACCTTTTTAGCCTGAGTTGAATCAATTTAAATATTTACACACTTCATAAACCTTGAATCATGGCAGCGAAAATGTGACTCTTCTGGTGTTGCGCGTAACTATGGGCGGTGATGATCGCTGATCGAAGGCGATCCGTCAGCTCGTTTGCCCCCCTATCCCATAAAAAAAGAATGACCGCGACTAAACTGAAACGAAATTGCGACGTAATGCCGATCTGAATGGTGGCGAGGAATTGCATTCTATGCCGGGAGGACGGCTTAAGTACAAAAATATAAAATACTAGCGGCCCGACCCGGCTTCGCACGAGTGGAGAATCTCTAACTTTTTCAAAATTATCTATAGCCTATATGTTAGGGGTAGAAAACCCTTATCATTTAAAAAAATAGATAGTAGCCGATTCTCAGACCTACTGAATATGCATATAAATATCATAAAAATCGGTCAAGCTGTTTCGGAGGAGTACGGTAACTAACATTGTGATACGATAATTTTATATATAAGAGATGACTTCAAATGAATATGAAAACGTTGGCACGTAATTACCGTGTGAATTACTAAAATAAACCCAGGGCTTATTAACCGATTATCTAGGATTAACTACCCTTCGGTTGCTTTTTGATCCCAAAGTTAGTTACTCATTAAAACTGAGTACCTTAGGGATCTAATAAGCGAAGAGTTTATTCATAATTGTCCCGAGTGTGATAGGTGGTGTGAAAGATGCAGTAACAAATGTTGAGGGGCGAAGGGTGAACGGAGATTGACGTGGCGAGTACGGATGGAAGAGTTGGAAGGGACGCCATTGATACTTTTATTTAAATTAAAATGAAAACCAACCAATATATCTACTATTATAAAATCTTTATAAAATTGTAAAAAATCTGTGTCTGTACATTGAAGATATAAAAAAAACAAATGGGTTAGTGTATATACGTTTTCGAACCCAAAAAAGAGATTTTTAAAATTCTTGTCTGTCTGTTTGTTGCGGGTTGGCGCAAAAACAACTGAATAGATTTAAATTTTGTTATCACTGTTAGAAAGTACGTGCTCCAACTTAAAACTGGCTACATACTTACCTACTTCTTATCTCAAATAATTAAACGAAACCTGAGATACAGCTTGACGTCTATAATGTATAGACACCCATACAAAGAAATTATCACCGTTGGTTTTTGAGCTTCAAGTGAGCAAAGGTTCGGGCAGAAGCTAGTTTGTGTTATATAGACAAAGTTCAAAGGGAACATTGATAGCCTAGTGATATGACCATTGAACTGCCAAGTCAAAGGTCTCGATTTCGAATCCAAGGGAGGCACCACTGACTATTCGATGTCATGTGCTATTAATAATTAATAGTTAATTATTATCACGCGCTTAAACGGTGAAGGAAAACATCGCAAGGAAACTTGTACGCCAGATAGATTTTCTCGACGGCGTGAGATGTCTGCCAACCCGCATTGGGCCAGCGTGGTGGAATAATCTATGAGGAGATCCGAGCCCAGCAGTGGGACAGAATAATGGGTTGATTAAGTTATGAATAAAAGTAATGTCCTCAGGTCAATGTTTTAACCCAAGGCTATCCACATCAATTGATGTATAACAGGCCATGGTACTACACACTGGGGGGTATCGGATATAATTGAGGTAATTAGCACAATTTCCTTCAAACGAGCCAAATTACAACGGCGCGGTGTGCCACAATTTATAAATGATGTCAATTTGTGACATTGTTCGTGTTTTTATTACGTCAACACGTACTACGACCTTCGGAGTCACTTGTGCATTTTTTCAAGGCATTTTTAAACGTTATAGTCGCTATAAGGGCCCAGGATTATAGCTAATTCTTACCGATAGCTACTAAATAAACGTTTAAATATCTCTTCGTCTTTACTCTGTATTTCTGTTTCTGTCTTTCCGTATTTACCTACTGTATTTCTGATAGTCTTCTTTCTGTCTTTGTTTCAGGCTTTACTAGTTCTTTTTTATTTCTATATTTCTTTCTTTACTCCGTAAAGACAGAAAAAGTATTGATCTTGGTTTCTTCTCGTCTTTCTTTTCTTCCTTCTTCCTGCTTTTTTGTCTGCCTTTCTATCTGAGAGACTTAAACATATAAGAGTGTACCTTTATATGTGCCTACCTACACCTCTGCACTTACACTTTAGAGATATCAGAGTGTGTTCGCGCAAGGTCCTGGGTTCGGTTTCCAGGTCGAGAAAGGTGTTATTGGGTTTATCTCTGAAATTGTCAGTAGCAGCTCGGAGTATCGATTTCTGCCCTCTTAAATGCAATAAACTCGCATAATATGTCATCTCAAAACCGTAAGCGTACATTACTACACCTCTGTGTCTCTAGATATGTTTTAAAATAAATTAAATGAACAGGAAATCAACCTACCCCTTCAGTTTCCAAGTCGTGATACGCGGAAATACAGTACAAGTATCTTCAACAAGATGGCCGCTCGAGAGGAAATGAGCACGTCAAATAGTGAGACTTAATCGAATATGTTTTTAATTAAACTTTAAGCTGCGGTAGCCTAATGGCTAGGGTATCGGACTTGTGATCATGTGGTTGACGGTTCGAAACCCACCCATGATTGCACTACCGTCGTGAACCCACTCGTAACACAAGCATTTAGCTTAGCACCAGGAAAAACAAGAATTCTAGTAATGTGTGACCCACATTGCTAGTAAGATTTAAAAACGCGTAGATGGCTAATTTGAAACCCCGTATACAAAGTGTTAAGAATACACTATCCGACCCGAAAAAGTATAGTTAGGTATCGAGATCAGATTCTATTTTATACAATCGTATAGATCTCACTCGGTGGCAGGACCTCTTGGGGTCTGATAGGCCCACCCTTACGGTAGTCTATTGTAAAGAACCTTGGTGTGTGTTAAGACTTTTGCGCAAACGAGCCAGTTTCCCTCGGTTGCTGCAGCTCTGGCAGTCTGCAGTCCGTAGGGGCTCTTAAGGATTGGCAACGCTTCAGCAGCATCTCTGGTGGTGCAGGTGTCGAATGTGGGCGACGATGACTACTTACCACTAGGTGGCTCGTCGTCCCGTTTGCTGACAGATTCGATACAGAAGAAATCGTTTTTACTTTACAAAGCGGCGGTAGCCTAATGGCTAGGGCGTTGGACTTGCGATCGTGTGGTTGCCGGTTCGAACCCCACCCATTGCACTACCGACGTGAACCCACTCGTAACACAAGCAATCTAGCTTAGCACGAGGGGTTAACAAGAATACTAGTAATGTGCGACCCACATTGCTAGTAAGCTTTTAAAACAAAAATAAAACAAAAAAACTACCTCGATAAAAAAAAACGAGGAAACTGAAATGGCAGTTATTAAGGCCTACTAGTTGTTTCACGCGGCTTCGCTTATCTGAAGCTATATTAGGATTAGAAATGGATCCCAAAAAATAATTAAAACCAACGGTGATCTCTTCCTTGTATGGGTCTCTATACATCAGAGAGGTCAAGCTGTATCTTAGGATCCGTTTAATTAATTGAGATAAGAAGATCACCAGTTTTTAAGATGGAGCATAAATACTTTCTAAAAGTAATAACAAAATTAAAATCTATTCAGTAGTTTTTGCGTCAACTCGTAACAAACGGACAAGAATTTTAAAAATCACATTTTTGGGTTCGGTGACATTTATATAGGTACCCTAGTTCATTCGTTTTTTTTGTATCAATGTACAGACAGACTTTTTACGATTTTATGATAGTAGAGATGAAGAAGATTATAGTTTTATCACACTACAAAAAAAATTAATTACTCACAGTATCTAGTAGTGTGCGTAATTTCAGCAATTTGGGTATGATGTTTTTTAACGTGGGAGAGCCATGCTTCGCCACGAATGGGCCGGCTCGACCAGAGTGATAACACAGCCTCACAGAAAACCGGCCTGAAGCAGCGCTTGCGTTGTGTGTGTGAGTGAGGTTACCGGAGGCCCAAACCCTTTTAAAAGGCGGCAACGCACTCGTGACTCCTCTGGTATTGCGGGTGTCCATGGGCGGTAGTTATCGCTTACCATCAGGTGATCCGCCTGCTAGTTTGCCCCCCTATCCAATAAAAAAAAAACGTGAATTTGAAACTTCATTTAAGTATATGTTTAATTGTATGAACCTTATTTTATTTGCTATTGAAAATGAAATAGGTACATACATAATAATAGCTCTTTGGGATCGGATAGGGTTTTTTTTAAGTGTAATGTTAAACCGTTGTGTTGCTGTAATCCTCAATAATTTTACTCCACAGCGTTGCGGTTAGGTTGAAACTCATTACAAATTTATCTCAAGCGGGTACAATAATGAGATAACATCGACCCTTAAACCCTTGCTCGTAAAACCTCCCCTTAAGTGCTCTCGTTTACCGATACATGCCTATTATCGATGGTTACGATTACCGGTATCGATAAAAAGATACTACCTATACCTAGTGTTGTGCTTTTTGCGGGATTAATGTTTTGAACCAACTTAAAAAAAGTTTTTTTTTTTCATATCAGTTGTTATTTTTATGTTCGTTACCTTAGAATCCCGTCATTGTAGACCGATTTGGAAAATTCTTTTATTATCTAAATGAGTATACTCCCGAGGAAATTCCGATACCGAATTTCGTGATCAGATCTTGGTCAATTTGAATGAGGATCAACAATAACACCTAAGATCTTCCGAGCCATTTCCCAACTATGTTAGGGCCGGCTTCCAGTCTACCCAGATGCGGCTGAATATCTGTATCTTACACGAAGCGACTGCCATCAGACCTTTTTGAGAGTCCAGGTTCAAGTTCAAATTTAGTTCAAATGTTTTTATTTCAAATAAGCTTTTACAAGTGTTTATGAAACGTTATGATTCTAGTGGCACGGTCCAAAAGGTTGAAATTCTTCTCCGAAAAGAAACTCCACGGACAATCTTTTAAAATAAATTACAAACTTCACTGGTACAATATTGCGAGTTCTTCAAACAGCTCTTCCATGAGCTTTATAATGAGGCCTGGGGGCATAAGTCTATAGTCCTCTGGTGTTAGATAACCCTGCCCTAAGAGGTACATTCGCTTTCTAGCTATTGCATCGCATGTACACAGAAGGTGTTCTATGCTCTCAATTTCCCTTTTACAGGCTGCAGGCCCTGCAGGCTGATGTCCCCGTCAGACCCATCTTTTGCAGGAGAGCGTTAGTCCCGAAATATACGGTTAGCGCCCCCATCAAATGACGGGCCTGCCGCCTGCTTGAGTGAGTTCCAAATAGCATTTTACCATCTCGATGAGGAACCTATGAATTTATTGGAGTGAGCAGGTCTTCCATGTGCCTCGCCCTTGCGTATTCCAGAAATGCCGCTTTGACTGAGCTTGAGGCCAGTCCTACAAATGGCCAATGGCACGACCTCCCTCACACCTGGAGTTTGACACTCACCAACGGCCTACAATAAATAGCCACAATATCTCCTCACCCCGTTTACCCACGAAGCAACACATGAAAAATGTCTACAATAAACAAAAACATATTACCTCAACCCAAAATAAATCGCGGTATCATCAATAATTTCTTATTGTGCGGAACCCAGCAACCTGTGAAGTTATCACGGCTAACGCGATCCCGTGAAAAATAGATTCTGTACCGCTTTAGGGTTCAGTGGCGATGTATTATGTTGACCTTCTACTGGGACACACGGGGAAGTAGTGTGGTGAGCAAAATGACTATCCTTTGTATTTTCAATGCTAATATGGAAAAGAAAAATTTGACTGCGAGCAGGATTCGAACCTGCGTCTTTTGGCAAAGACTACTGAATAGATTTAAATTTTGTTATCACTGTTAGAAAGTATAATTATGCTCCATCTTAAAAACTGGTGAACTTTTTATCTCAATGATTGAACGGATCCTGAGATACAGCTTGACCTCTCTGATATATACAGGCCCCTATAAAGAAGAGATCATCAATGTTGGTTTGTTTCATTTTTACTCCTAGTATAGCTTAGTGTGAGCGAAGCCGCGGGCAAAAGCTAGTAATCTAATAAAATCGGTTAGAACTAAGAGCGGGAATCGTATCTAAATTAATTGGCCACGGAGGAGACAGCGGGGTGGCCTGGATGTCTTTTTAGACAATTGGAAGGAAGTAGTACAGCAACGTGAAAATATGGAAAGTGGGAGGCCTTTGTTCAGAAGTAGGAAACTACAGATGAATAAAAATATAGGTATACAACTCTGTGTACATGTAAAACTGCCTCATTAGCCAAGTGGTCCTGAGCGCGACTGCTACGCTAGAGGTCCTGGGTTCGATTCCCAGGTCGAGCAAAGTGTTATTGGGTTTTTCTATGAAATTCCCAGTAGCAGCTCGGAGTTAGGAATTTGTGCCCGGTTAATGGCAATAGGCTCACCCCCTATTACATGGGACCTAAACATACCGGAGAACTGTGGGTGTACATTAGTACACCTCTGCCTAACCCTTCGGGGAATACAGGCGTGATGGTATGTTATGTTATGTACATGTAAAAGTTGTTTAACTGTTAGATAATTTGGGTCCGCTAAGTAATGATAAAACATTTTAGTAATTCATATTGACACTAGCTTCTGCCCGCGACTTCGTCCGCGTAGCGTGATGATATATAGCCTATAGTCTTCTTCAATAAATGGGCTATCTAACACTGTAAGAATTTTTCAAATCAGACCAGTAGTTCCTGAGATTAGCGCGTTCAAGCTAACAAACAAACAAACTCTTCAGCTTTATATAATAGGTCTTTACCTATGAAATTGCCGTTCTGCAGTACTGGCCATTTCAAATCAAAATAATTTTTGAAAAGTTTCATACAAACTTTCATCCCCTATTTTATCCCCTTGGGGGTAGAATTTATCAAAATCCTTTCTTAGCGGATGCCTACGTCATAACATCTACCTGCATGCCAAATTTTAGCCCGATCCCTCCAGTGGTTTGGGCTGTGCGTTGATAGATCACTATGTCAGTCAGTCACCTTTGAGTTTTATTTATTTAGATTTGGTAAATTATTGTTGGTAGGTGATCCCATTCAAATCCAATCCGATGATTTGATCTCAGAATTTTGACATTAAAATCAATAAATGCGCGCGCGGTACTTGATCATTATTTTGCTGCGATGTTATTTTAAAACTGCGATATCTCCTAAGATATTCATTGAAATCCAATGATGTAAAGGGCACTTTTGTTTTAAATTAAATACTCCTGATGAATAACGTATTTATTTGGATAAGGATTAAATGTTTATAAAAACACCTTCGCAAATAATGCATTTGGGATTTTAGAACAAAGTTAGCATAAAAAAGGTTATAGTGAGCCAACCTTAAAAGATAGACACACTTTTAAAGAGGAACAATTCTGTCATATATGATTTTTGCGAAACTTTAATCATTTACGCAGCGCATGCATCGGAAGCTCTCAAAAGGAAAAAAAACCCCGATTTTGAAACATTCTTCATTCATGCTCCGCTCCTATTGGTCTTAGCGTGATGATATATAGCCTATAGCCTTCCTCGATAAATTAGCTATCTAACACTGAAAGAATTTTTCAAATCGAACCAGTAGTTCCTGAGATTAGCGCGTTCAAGCAAACAAACAAACAAACTCTTCAGCTTTATATATTAGTATAGATTGACAGTTTAAGTAACGCATGATTCAGAATCTGAGATAGCTTTTGCTTTTACTAGAAGCACTCAGCACGGCTCCGTACCGCTTTACACCGCTCCGCATTGCTCCGCTCTCCGCTTCATAGAGCTCGCTATCCTACGCGGCCGTGTGTCAGACTCGAATTAAGCCGTAATAAGAACGTCCAACCCTCTCCCTCGGCGTATAAATGGCGTGCCGAGGCAAATATAACACCTGCTGGATATACACGCAACGTCAATTACACAAGAGATGATGGGACTGCGAAGAGATATGTGGCTGTATTGGTCCGTTGAAAACTAAGGCTGAAGACAGTGGCGTTGTGATTTTTTGTTTAAACGATGGTTGCTGCTCTTATGGGGAATACTGAAGTTGGCACAAACAGGTCATAGCGACCACGGTTGTAACCTGGTCACTACTTATTATAAAACAAAGTCGTTTCCCGCTGTCTGTCCCTGTGTATGCTTAGATCTTTTAAACTACGCAACGGATTTTGATGCGGTTTTTTTTAATAGATAGAGTGATTCATGAGGAAGGTTTTAAGCTATATAACATAACGCTACGACTCTTAGGAACGGGGCAGCGTGGGTGAAACCGCGGGCGGGTCGCTAGTAAATAATAAAATTAATATTTTGCGACATTTTACACAGCACCATCTAGTCCCAAACTAAGCAGAGCTTGTAGTATGGGTACTAGACAGTGGATATAATACTTATATACTTTTTTTTTATAAGAAAACACAGACGAACAGAAACGTTATATTCGTCACATAAATATTCGTGTCCTGTGGGAATCGAACCCACGACCTTGTCATCAGCAGTCCGGTACTCGAACCACTGGACAAAAACAGGACTTACTTATTTCTGACACTTACGCGAATATTAGACATTGAATTGAAACTACTTTTTACGGTTTTTTTTCGGAAAACAGGACTTTTTTTTTGTTCCATGAGTTCAATTGATTAGTCTCGTCATCGGGCTTTAGTTTTTTAATTCATAACATAACATACCATCACGCCTGTATTCCCCGAAGGGTTAGGCAGAGGCGTACTAATGTACACCCACAGTTCGCCGGTATGTTTAGGTCCTATGTAATAGGGGGCGAGCATATTGCCATTAACCGGGCACAAATTCCTAACTCCGAGCTGCTACTGGGAATTTCATAGAAAAACCCAATAACACTTTGCTCGACCTGGGAATCGAACCCAGGACCTCTAGCGTAGCAGTCGCGCTCAGGACCACTTAGCTAATGAGGCAGTTCTTTAATTCGTTTTTATATTTATTAGATGTTTTCTAAAGGCATTCATTCCTATTTGAAATTATACTAGAACTTTGTCTGTGAACTAGTCTTTATACTAGAATTTTGCACGACTGAATTCCAAAATTGAAACTTTTGCATCCAACGGCGGCTTTGAACGCAAGCTGAATCCATAGATGGATTTTTCACGCGGGCGGACTTTTAAGTCCCGACTTGCGGTCCAACTTCTGAAGTCTAGTTTTGAAGTTAACACATAAATACGGCTTTAAACTACTGGTAGTTTAAAGTAGAACTAAATAGTTTTATTTTGTAGTAGGTAACATAATTGCTCAATATTTTATAAGAATTTGTTGTAAAATTAAGTATTTCAATGGACAATTTGGTCTTTGTGTTGTCAGATTATGCATTGAGTATTGAGATATAAAATGTTTTTGTTTTTTATAGCAGTACTAAAGTAGTATATGTGTCGACTACATATCGAAATGTGACAGTGTGTGACGGAGGCTTTGTGAAGACACAATATCAAAATTAAAATTAAGAAATGGAATTGCTACGTACTTATATTTTTTTTATTCCTGATAGTATTACGATTGACCTCTTGTTCACCTGATGTAAAGCGACACTGCGATCGACGATAGAGCGCGCTTGCAGAAGCAACCGATTCACTCGTGATTTAAAGACACCCAGATTAAAATCTATAGGGGAAGACCCATTTGGGAAGCGCATTCCAAATTTTGACGGTGCGTATGATAAAATAATAATAAATAAATCTTACCTTTGTGCATAATACTCGAAGAACGCGACCAGTATTTCAATGGACCTTGTCATTGCAGCCCACATTTCGTGTGTCTTGCATTTTGGGGTGAGCACAGACGGTAGTCGAGATGGCCCTTCCGACATTGAGCACTTGTTTTACATATTTTTTTAAAATAAATTAAAAAAACAACTATTTATTTCGAGGACACTAAAGTTGATTTTTTTATTCACTTTGTAGCTATTAATTTATTCCTTTTTTTGTTTTTTTTTTTAAATAAAGTAATAATAGATTATGTAAATAAAAATTACGAATCTGCTAACTTGAGTCATTGCAAGTGTTTTCACAATCAAGGTATGTTATGCATATGTTTAGCGAGTGTGTCTGTTGCATCGTAGCTCCCAAACGAACGCACCGATTTTGATACAGTGTGTGACTTGATCGAGTTTACTTAACTATGATTGGAGAAAATCTGGCCAGCCGTTTGAAGATTTTCAGCTTTTCTTGTCTAGTTTATGAAGAGATGTAAGCAATTTCCACAGGTCTGATCGATTTGAAACTTGGTATCCTGTTACTTCAATGATATTGCAAGAACCAGGACGTGATGCTGCGGGATTTCTTTTTAAATTTAACATTTAAGGTTAACCAAACCATGTTGGAGTCGGCTTTCAGACTCCAACTTCCAGTTGGAGCTGTTACCAGATGCGACTGAATATCAGTATTTTAAACGAAGCGAGATCTATCGGGCATCCGGAACTAGTTTCTCTATCTCCTCTCAATCACTAAATAAAACTTTAAACGATTTTCTTAGAACTTTATAAGCCTACCCGAATTAGATTTTCAGCATACAATAACCTACATATTTTTCTCTAAATCTCTTGACACATCTCGCATCTATCGTCATCATATCGCTCTCATCGCACTAGGGAGCAAACCCTGTGTATCGGGATCTTCATAAACACAATTGACGGACGTTAAGTACACAAATATACTCGAAACAAATATCCATGGAACACAAAATTCGCTACAGATGGGAATCGAATCCACAACTGGCGGTGCAACGGTAGTTCAACATATTTTGAATAAATCGAACTATGTAACTATAACTACCCTATTCTCAGACATTTAAAAATACTTGCAACTAACATGACACGACACGACACGACACGACAGACATGCTTATGATATGGCACGATATGAAGAGTTATGATATGATAGTGGTGTGACGATATTACATGACATGACATGACATAATAGAATCATCTTAATTCATTTTCATTCATTCAATTATATTAATTTATTATATTATGTGTATTAAAATATGGACTACAATTTATATCGTCTGAAATAATTTTTGTATTACATACCGCCATGACATGACATGACATAATATGGTACGACGTGACATAATTATGGTATGACATGACATGACATAATATGGTATGACATGACGTGACATGACATAATATGGTATGACATGACATATTATGGTATGACAGGACATGACATGACATGACATGATATGAACCAACACGACTCATTACAAACTAAGGCCATCAATGTAACCGGTTTGAGTTGCCTATTGTCGACCTCCTAAGGCGACGTTATAATATGAGCTCTCCTTTATAACGTTACTCGCTCAGTCAAAGCTCATTAGTATTATGACTCAAAATGATCTCATTTATAACGTGGTTAGCGCTAAAATAAGAAACCTATTATACTTTATCTAATTTGTCACTGAGTCTGAAAGTTGGAGGCCAAGATTAAAATAATTAATATCTAGGTATTTTTAGAACGTAACAGTCTTCTTTCAACATAAATATTTCTCAACAAAAAGTTCCATAACTGTATTTCTCAAAGTCGCTATGGCTCCTTCTTTATAAGGCCATTTCACATTATTTTGCTAATTATGTACGAGTAATTATAGAGTATTGAAGGACAAGAATATTACGAGTATGGCGAAGAAAAATCTCGAAACTCCGAGCTGCCGTTGAAAATAATCTTAATAGATAACCTGAAACTTTTCTTGAGTCCTGGGTTTCGAACTGAGAACTATCTAACGTCAAGCAACCGTACCATTGACTACTAGACCAATGTATAAAAAAAGAAGAATCTCTTATTTGGCCAACACGGAGACACAATTAAGTAAGAAATGATATTGTAATAATGATAGGCTGCCTGATTAGCCTAGTGGTCCTGAGCGCGATTGCTACGTTAGAGGTCCTGGACTCGATTCCCAGGTCAAGCAAAGTGTTATTGGGTTTTTCTATGAAATTCCCAGTAACAGCTCGGATCTTGGAATTTGTGCCCGATTAATGGCAATAGGCTCGCCCTTAATTAAATGGGACCAAAACATACCGGCGAACTGTGGATGTACATTAGTATGCCTCTGCCTAACCCTTCGGGGAAAACAGGTGTGATGGTATGATTTAATAATTATTTGTAAAGAATACTGCATGTATCCCACAGTTGGAACAAATGGGTCTCCAGATCAGCTAAATGTCGAACAAAATTCAATGCTCAACGCTGGTTTCAATCTGTAGCCATTATGTTCCACTAGAGTCAATCAGATGATGTGTAGTGTACCTATATGCAAGTGTGTTGTGTAGAATGTGTGCTGCACATTGTGTTAATTAGTGAGTTCTTCCAAAAATATAGCAAAAACGATCCCAATCTATACCCATTTAAATATTAAATGACAAACATTTAGGCGTGAAAGCATTTTAATGTTGCCTCATCAATAATTCAATGAATACAGTCCGAACCTGAGGGTAACGGGTAACGTCCGATGTTTACTGACGTATATTTATTACCCTTACCCTCCATGTCGCTTTAATTACCCTGTTAATTTAAGGACATGGAAAAAGGTAACAGTGTAAGGTTGGGTAATGTTCGCATTAGGGTCACAATTAGAGACAAAATTGTTTAAAACATAAAATACTAACACGCCTGTATTCCCCGGGGTAAGGGGAAGGCAGAGGAGTGCAGATGTACACCCACAGTGCGCTGGTCTCATCTAATAGGTAGCAAGCTTATTGCCATTAACCGCGGCGGGCAAAAACTCAAAGGTTTTTACAATTTTGAATGAACCTATCAACTGCCTTGTTAGACTATTTTTCATGTGACTGCTGTGCTAGTAGGTTCGATTCTCAGGTCAAGCAAAGTGTTAGCTGAGCATCTCTATGAAATTATCAGTAGTAGCTTGTAGTTTAGATTTGTGACCGACATATGGCTGTGGGTGTATATTAGTTATACATACACCTCTGCCTAACCCTTCGGGGAATACAGGCGTGACGGTATGTGGTATGTGATTGACCTGTAGGTAATCCTAACCTGTACCTTATATACGGACATGAGATCTTTCACTTGGTAGACCGTAGATTAAGTGCCACTTTCACCAAATTCTTAAATGTGTTTAAATTGTGTTTAAATACAAAATTTCTATGTAAAATCGTATTAAAATACAATTTAAATAAAAAAAAATTTTTTTTTTTTAATTTGGTGCAAGTGACCCCTACTAACCACGTATAACCGATTTCCACAATACGTGATAACACTAAGTTCTAATAAAAAAAAATATGGCCAGCTTGCCCCGACCCATGCAATCAGGCCAAGTTAATTCGAAATATTTTATTTCCATTAGATCATTAAAATAGGTAGTACTTTTAAAAAGTAAAAACTAGTTCCAAGGTTCCCAAAAGTAGGTTTTATGGCGAAGAGTCGGCCAGAAACTCCATAGATACTCATTAAAAAAAAACACGACTACAATGGTAAGCTTTACAATTTTGTTTTAAATAGTTGCTGAGAATGATGCAGTTTGATGTATAATGAGATGAAATGAAATGATATTTATTTCTGTAAGTAGATCTTTAGAGACACTTTTACAAGTCAATGGTTTGTTTTTTATATAGCTAGATGGCTTCGGCATTTCCTATCTGATGACCTCTGAAAAGAAACACCGAAACAATCTCAGAGAATCATGGTCTCTTTTAAAGTCCAGACATAAAATAATGCAAATAATGTGAGTGGGACAATGCAGGGCAATGTCTGAAATGGCCTTTTGAGGAAAGAACCATAGCAGCTTTGAGTAGACCAGTCCTATAAGATTTTTCATTACTCAAAAAACTGGATTGTAAGAGCTGACCGGCCCCGACAGACAGCACCCGTTCACGAGCATGACGTATGCATCGGCGTGGTTCGACTCAATCATATTGTAGGCAATAAAACCTGATGCAATACCATAATGGCCGCAACAGAAAATGGCGTTCACGAAGCGGAATTCTGGGCCAATCCAGTTTAATATTTCTAATATTTCTTTGGCTCTTCTGTCTCCATTTGTTGTCAATGTTATGTCGATAAGACGAAGAATAAAAAAACCAGCCAAGTGCGAGTCGGAATCGCGCACCGAGGGTTCCGTACTTAAAAATATTTTTATTATATGATGTAACTAAAAAATTGTGCTTTTCGCAATTTTTCCTTTATCTGTGCTATAAGACGTTGCTTCGTACCAAATTTCAAGATTCTGAGTTCACGGGAAGTACCTTATAGGTTTTGATTCCCTTGCGAGTGTCGAAAATTTGCGGATATTTGGGGCATAAACGGTTGTATCTTTTGATTGCGTTGGCTTAGAAGTTTGATTTTTTCACAGCTCCAAGGGACAGTAGACTTGAGTATTTGATATAAATTCCAGTTTGATACCTCCCCGCGTTCCTGAGAAAAAGGGTCTTGACAGACAGACAGACGGATGGACAACAAAGTAATCCTATATGGGTTCCGTTTTTCCTTTCGAGGTACGGAATCCTAAAAACACATTTGATTTCTCTCAACGGAATAGGCGTCTGGAAACTTGATCTATTAGTAGATATTTGGTGCTTCTCTTATGATCGTAGAAAAGATATTTCGCGAAATGTTTTTCCGATAGCAGATAAAACTAGTGTTATATGAAGATTACCTCTTTTTTGCTAACTCGATATTTTTCATCCCAGCAACGTCTATTATCTCATGTATCTCTAGGGACGGGTGGCAATTTTGACATTATTTTCTTGTTATTTTTACGACTGCAATAGAGTAAAATTGATTGGGGTTTGATTTATTAAAAACTAGCTTCTGACCGCGGCTTCGCCCCCGTGGAATTCGGTCTGTCATCACATCCCACGGGAACGGGACAAAAAGTCCTATGTCCGTCTCCTGGTTCTAAGCTACCTCTCCACCAATATTCAGCCAAATCGGTTCAGCCGTTCTTGAGTTATAAATGGAGTAACTAACACGACTTTCTTTTATATATATAAGATATAGATAACTGTCGCACTGCATAGTTATTATTAACTATACCTACTTCGTATACTGGAAAAATAATTGAAATCGACTGATAAAGGTATTAGATATTTTTTTTTGGTGAATAGTAAAACTATGTAAAATTGTAACCATAAATTTCCTTTGAAACGATAATATTATAAATAATTTTAATTGTTATGCTATGTGATTTCTATGAAGTGTAATCAATGATTGAATCAAAATATTATTAACTAGCTGACCCGGCGAACTTCATACCGCCTAACAGTCGATTGTGAAACTAACGTCACTCAATTGTTTTGCCTTCTCGGAACCCCTCCACTAACATTTAAACTTTATGGTATGGTATTAAAGTTCAAATTGACTTTTTTACGTAGTATTATTACGAATCTTTTGTATGGGAATATAGAAAAGTGTTGTTTATAAACGTTTTCAGGCATTTTTTAAATTTTTTCTCTTCCTAAGAACCATCATCGTACTTCAAGGAATATTATAAAAAAAGAATGAGCGAAATCGGTTCAGCTGTTCTCGAGTTTTGCGCTTAGCAACACATTTGGCGATTCATTTTTATATTATTAGATTATATAATCTAATAATATAAAAATGAATCTAATAATATAAATATAAAAATGAAATGAAAAAAATGAATGAATTATATTATATAATAACTTGATTTCTGACACTTACCCGAATATTAGACATTGAAATAAAATTACATTTATTACTCTTTTTATAAGTATTATTTTTTACTCGAAAAGTGAAAACGATTATACTAACCTGTAACAGATTATGTGCAAGACCTGAAACTAGTTTATTCAGAATCGAACACTGAATCGATTACAGTGTTTCGAAATAGATATGGATCTCGATATCGAACAATACCTTCAGGGATCGGACACGTTTTTTTAACTCATTGTACACAAAACTGGTATACATATATTTGCATATTCTTCATATATTCAATTAACACTCCAACTAAAGCTCTGCTTAACCCCGGAAGACAATAAGCCTTACGATTAAATTCAATTCTGTCTGAAGGCAAATCCATGGAAAATGCTTTTGTCTCTGAATTTATAAAGGAACAATGATGGTATTATATATTATGAGGAGTTTTGTCTTATTATTTATATACTTTTGTTCATGGCTTTACAAGCGTGAATTGTGTCTTTCGAATTAACGTATTTATATGATTAAATATAGGTACTAGCGAACCCCTCGCAGTTTGGCCAGCGTACATTTACCTGAATTTTAAGTTGGGTCGAAAAAAATTGATCCGTGGTTACTTAATTTTTTTACTGCCATCAAAAAACCTAATTACTGGGCAGTACCAATATCCTACCGTATGTTCGTCAGACTCAAAACTACCACTATTATGACAACTTTTCATTGATATTATTTTGTGTAACAATTAAACTAACA
This sequence comes from Acronicta leporina, assembly GCA_947256265.1. Classification (NCBI taxonomy): domain Eukaryota; kingdom Metazoa; phylum Arthropoda; class Insecta; order Lepidoptera; family Noctuidae; genus Acronicta; species Acronicta leporina. The sequence continues at coordinate 3,468,045 of OX366540.1, read as the reverse complement.
AAACTGTTATATTTTTTTAAATAGTTTCTTTTGTGTCCTAGTGATCAGCAAAGGCCTTCTTTCCCTGAACACATAAAAAATAATATATTTATTTTTTAATATGCAGTAAAATAGAAATTATCAAAAAAATAATTTTTAAATCGATTAAAAAAATACTGTCAACATTTCAATCAAAAAACTGTTTTCCATTTTTAAATCGATAAGAAAATTTACCGACGCGAATTGGCAGATAATTTTGATGCATCTTTTTCATCGTAGCGTACTACGAGCCACCTACGCAGCTACGCCGTAGCGCGCACCATAGTCAACAGGTGCAATGACCCAGTTACACCAATACAACATTAAAACACATAAAAACTAACAAGAAAAAAAAACAGCGCTACCAACACAAAAAATTGACACTTCAATTCCACACACGATTTATTCCTCCGATTTTTTTTGTTGTTTTTTTAATTCTCGCGCGGGCACAGGAAAACGTTCGGGCTCCCGGCCGGCTTACAGCAACTGGCCGTAAAGAGATATTCTGCGCATGTCGCTTACAAAATTGTATAGACATTAACCAGTAAGTTAGATCTCCCACCCCGCCCGTAGATAGACTAATCTTGGTACTTGTTGCGGAATTTGTTTAAGCGTTGAGGGATCTTGTTATATTGGAGCTCCTGGGAAGAATATATTGTATATTCGAAACAGGTAGGTACTATGTGCAGCTACAGTTGGTTAGGACTACTTTCCTAGCCACGTTATAAGCTTTTTATTTTGTCTGATAATATAAAGACAGCGAAGTGAGACATTTAGGTATTTTGTGAGAGATAGTCTCAGTATTTTGTACATAGAATATTAGTTTGTTATCATTTAACTAACAATGGAATGTTTTGTCTTCATTTCGTTTTGTTTATTTGTAAACAAGATTCGGATATACTGTCTGAGTAACTTTAAGTTCATTTAATGATGAAGATATGGAAGAACTCTTTTATAAATTTCGAAAAAAGTGACCGCAGACAAAAAGGTCTTACATAATTGTATATTTATATACTAGCTTTTGACCGCGGCTTCGCTCACCTGAAGCTATTAGGATTAAAAATTGATCCCTAAAATTATTTACACGAAAATCAACAGTGATGATCTTTTCTTTGTATGGGTACTACTGAATTGATTTTAATTTTGTTACATAAACATAAAACATACATACCATCACGCCTGTATTCCCCGTAGGGGTTAGGCAGAGGCGTACTAATGTACACCCACAGTTTGCCGGTATGTTTAGGTCCCATGTAGGGCGAGCCTATTGCCATTAACCAGGCACAAATTCCTAACTCCGAGCTGCTATTGTGAATTTCATAGAAAAACCCAATAACACTTTGCTCGACCTGGGACTCGAACCCAGGACCTCTAGCGTAGCAGTCGCACTCAGGAACACTTGGCTAATGAGGCAGTTAATTTTGTTATGACTGATAGAAAGTATGTGCTCCAACTTAAAAACTGGTATAGGTACTTCGTATCTCAAATAATTACATGGAACCTGAGATACAGCTTGACCTCTCTAATTTATAACCCATACAAAGAAGAGATCATCACTGTTGGTTATTGAGCTCCAAGTGAGCGATGCCGCGGGCAGAAGCTAGTTTTAAAAAATAATGTAGGTAGGTATATTCCTATTTCCTTGAACCAGGAAAATGTGTTTTCAATCAAGTTTGTTTCAGACTGAAATTAATATACAATTGGTTCATTTGTCGAGTTTTTGCGTGATGCGATGAGATATTTTTAAAATTGCCTTGTTAGTCTAATTCGCTTGGCATCGCTTGGCATCAGCGGTGTCAAGGTTCGAATCCCAGGTCGAGCAATGTATTATTAGGTTTTTCTATGAAATTCTCTGTAGCAGCTCGGAGTTTGAATAATGGCAATAGACTCGCCCCTTATTACATGGGACGTGATTACATCGACGACCTGTTGCCTAAGGAGCGTGGAGCAAAAGTAGTTATCCAGGATCTTAGGAAGTGTTATCTCAAAGATAGGCGATAAAAGTCTCTGCCTACCTCAACGAAAGACCGACTTTAATTTTGTATCGTGAGAAACATAAATTCTCACATACACAAACGCCTAGAATCTGAACAACTGCCTGTGGGTCATACAAATATTTGCTCCGTGCGGGATTGAACCCACAACACATGGCGTAGAAGCCAATCGCTCGGCCGCTTTGCAGAACGTGTCGGCGAAATCTAATATTATAAAATTACAAAAAAGCTGTGTCTGTATATTGAAGATATAAAAAAACATGTGGGTTTTAGGGTAAATAAACGTCTCCTACTCCAAAAATGTAATTCTTGACTGTTTGTCTATTTGTTACGGGTTCGAGCAAAGATTTTAATTTTGTTATCAGAAAGCTTCGCTTCCCATGTCGAGCAATGTGTTATTGGTTATTTCTATGAAATTCTCAATAGCAGCTCGGAGCTTGAGATTTATACCCGGTTAAGGGCAATAGGCTCGCCCCCTATTACATGGGACATAAACAAGCGAACTATGGGTGCACATTAGCAAGCCTCTGTCTAACCTTTAGGGGAATACAGGCGTGATGGTAGGGTAGACTGGGTACGGTTAAAACATTGACGACCTCTGTGGTTTAGTGGTTCGAGTACCGGACTGCTGACCATGAGGTCGTGGGTTCGATTCCCACGGGACACAAAAAATTATGTGATGAATATAAGTGTTTGTGTTCGTCTGGGTGTTTCTTATGTATTATAAGTATGTATTTACAAAAAAAAGTATATAAATATTATATCCATTGTCTAGTACCCATAGTACAAGCTCTGCTTAGTTTGGGACTAGATGGTGCTGTGTAAAAATGTCCCAGAATATTATTTATTTATTACATTTTAGCATTTATCGTCCATTACATCAGGATTAGTTAAGCGAGCGATGAGGGATTATTTGCGATCACTGTAGTTATTATATTTATTATTTATTTATTTATTTATTTATTTATGAACACAACATAACAGTGAAACATAAAAAAAACTAAGGACTAATGAGTACAAAGGTGCTTATATATCATGTGTAAAAACAAATTTAAACAAAAATTGTGATTTCCCCTGTTCATCCATACCCAGTCTACTCTATGTATTTTTATGTCAAGCTTCCACGTGGAAAAGATTAACTTTCCACTGATTTGAAATATTAACTGCGACGTTAGAGGTCCTGGGTTCGATTCCCAGGTCGAGCAAAGTGTTATTGGGTTTTGCTATGAAATTCCCAGTAACAGCTCGGAGTTTGGAATTTGTGCCCGGTTGATGGCAATAGGCTCGCCCCCTATTACATGGGACCTAAACATACCGGCGAACTGTGTGTGTACATTAGTACGCCTCTGCCTATCCCTTCGGGGAATACAGGCGTGATAGTATGATTTGAAATATTATATTGAGTTTATTTAACTGTTATTTTTCCTTTTCTAAAATCTCAATTTCCTCTACATCGCTCAAGCTTATCAGTTCTATGCATTAAAAAACATAAAATATAATCGTTTATTATATTTTTAGCTTTGCACAAAAAAAAAATCGATAGTCGAAATATGATTTCCGGGGTCTGTGACCCGTGTTGTGGGTTTGATCCCCACACGGAGCAAATATTTTATTTTATTATAATCTCCAGGTCGTGTTTGTGTATATGAGAATTTGTTTTGTAAACGCACCCACGATACAGGAGAATCCTAATAAAAATTCAATTGCAATTGAATGCAAAATTCTGATTGTTGGCTATATCTGGTTAGACTGAAAACCATCCAATAGATACGAAAGGTCGGGAAAATATATATATTTTTTTGCAAGCAACTACTCATTGGAAAACTTCAAGAATACTTGTAAAGAGGTACCTAGGTACTTACTTTGTGAAGCAATACAGCGCAACTAGCTTTGAATTTGAAAATAGCCACACAGAGCTCTAACGAGGCAATTTAGAACTTATTTAGTAATAGGTAAGCAAGCAATTCGTGCGATGGTTTCGACAATTCGACAATTTTATTTGAATAATTATAAACTGCATTGTTATTTTATTTGATTTGAATAATTATGAACTAACATTGTTAGTTTATTTTATTCAAATAATTATTAACTGATTTGTTAGTATATTTTATTTGAATAATAATTATTAACTGCATTGTTAGTATAATTATTTTATTTGAATAATTATTAACTGAGTTGTTAGTTTATTTTATTTGTATAATTATTAACTGCATTGTTAGTGTTGTGGTCGTAAACGCAACATGAGCTTTAAACACAACGTAGATAGCCTAATTTCTGCCTACTCTCAAAACAGCATCGTCAACCACGTTGTTGTTCCATACAATGTAAACATAAACAATAGGGCGGCCTTCAGTGAAACCACTTCAGTAAAGTTTCAAGGTAGTCTCAACGACTTAATGAAAGAGTGCAAAGTTATTTTTTCACGGTAACAACATACATAACATACCATCACGCCTGTATTCCCCGAAGGGTTAGGCAGAAGCGTACTAATGTACACCCACAGTTCGCGAATGTTTAGGTCCCATGTAATAGGGGGCGAGCCTATTGCCATTAACCGGGCACAAATTCCTAACTCCGAGCTGCTACTGGGAATTTCATAGAAAAACCCAATAACACTTTGCTCGACCTGGCAATCGAACCCAGGACCTCTAGCGTAGCAGTCGTGCTCAGGATCACTTGGCTAATAAGGCAGTCCACTTAATTAAACAATGAAAAGTTATTTTTTCGCTGTAACAAAATTCTTTATTTTCATATTTATTACGAAACAGCTGATAAAGATCAACCGCTCAAGAAGACCTTGATAAAGGAGACTAAGTCGTTTTTGTTCCGGGGCGATTGAGAAAGTAATAACTATGCTGATTTTATTGATTTTTAACCGGCTTCAAAAAAAGGAGGATTTTCTATGTAATTTTTATTTATGTTCACGGATACTTTCGTCAATTGTAGACCAGTTTCAATAATATACTTTTAAAGTAAAGGGTTTGTTGAATTTGACGAAAAATTTTCGCAGTTTTTTTTTTGTAAGTATATGTTTTTAATTTAAACGTAACAACGCAGTATTCCATTTTATTCCATTTCTTACTTATTAAATATAAATTATTAAAGTTACAACAAAACCTACTACCTCATTAGACTACGCTAGAGGTCTTGGATTTGATTCTCAGGTCGAGCAAAGTGTTATTGGGTTTTTCTATGAAATTCCCAGTAGCAGCTCGGAGTTACGTATTTGTGCCCTATTAATGGCAATAGGCTCGCCCCCTATTACATGGGACCTAAACATACCGGCGAACTGTGGGTTTACATTAGTACGCCTCTGCCTAACACTTCGGGGAATACAGGCGTGATGTTATGTTATGTTGGAGTTTGTTTCGCCCTCTGTTACATGGAACCTGAACATACTGGAGAACTGTGAATGTAGGGTAACATACTATGGTATTAGGAAACTTCCGCCTGACCCTTTAGGGTAAGCAACACACCATCATGACCATGATGGTGTGTTGCTATGTTAGGCATGGAAGTTATTAAGAATGAAAGCAACGTAAAAGTATTGACGAACTGATATCTGAAGCTTACGCAAATATAAGCCATATTGAAATAAAACAACTTTACGGAAAATCCGTTGTCGCGCTCTATTTGTAACAACCAAATCCCGACGTTTCGGACCCTTTACAGGGTCCATGGTCACGGGCATACTGAGGTGTTGTGCGTCTTGTCGTAGTACTTATTGACAGCTCTCCTCTATTGACCCTAAAATCCGTAAAGTCGTTTTATTTCAATAAGCATGAATTAAGTTTTTATAGACAATTTATTAAATTATCGTGTAATCATGGTAATTTTCAATATCGACGCCGCGGGCAAAAACTAGTGAGAATACATAACAGCCTCCCTCTCACCGGCAAGCTTATAAATATGCATGGCAAGTCTTCACGCAAGCTCAGACACTTTCATGCATCCATTCAAGCATGAACATGTCTATTTAGTAAGTCAACTTGTTCAACAAGTAAAATTCGTTACGTCATTAAAAAAACATTTTTTATCTCTTAAGGGGTGAGACAGTATCTGACTTGCTCGGTGGTAGGACGTCTTGGGGTCTAACTGGCTGGCCACCATCCTTGTGTAAGAGTCTGTCGTGAAGCACCTTTTTTTTTTAAAAAAAAAAAGCTTACTAGCAATGCGGGTCGCACATTACTAGTATTCTTGTTAACCCCTCGTGCTAAGCTAGATTGCTTGTGTTACGAGTGGGTTCACGTCAGTAGTGCAATGGGTGGGGTTCGAACCGGCAACCACATGATCGCAAGTCCGACGCCCTAGCCATAAGGCTACCGCCGCTTCAAAAACCGCCTTGGCGTGTGTTTCGACTTTTGCGCGTGACACCGTTTCACCCTCGGTTATTGCAGCCCAGTCTGCAGTCCGTAGAAGCTTTTAAGCTCTTCTTTTAACTTTGCAGGCGACATGTAACTGTCCTTGTGGAAGTGTTTGGGGAAGCCTTTGTCTAGCAGAAGACTTTGGCTGATATGATAATGATGATGAGAAGCCTTTAAGGCTCGGCTTATTATCATCAACTCCTGTGGTATTGCAGGTGTCAATTGCGGGGGGGCGAAGACTATTTACCATCAGGTGTCTGGTCTGCTCGTTTGCCAACATTATCAATAAAAAACGACCTTAAATGACAACCGGGCAATATATAATATACCTATATTCGGAGGATAGACTGGTTGTCAGGCTTTTTTGGGCTCCTAGCTACCACTAACAATTGTCAAAGATGTTCGTATGACAACCGGGACCGACGGCTTTACGTGCTCTCCGAGTGTTTCGACGAGTTAAGGATGGTAACCCAAACTGACCGGCGAGCGCAGCTCAACCTTGCAGATCAGTTGATCAGCTGAATTATTACTTTGCCACAAGCCCCTATTTCTTCCACAAAATTGAGGACTTAAGAATTTGCGTGTGGATAACATAAATAAATGAAGCAACATTTGCTTGAAACGCGAAATATCACTTATTGGAGTACATATTGCTTTTTGCATGTTGAGAGAGTAAATGAAATGCGATTAAAAAGGGATTTATTGAATCGAATTCCAACAGAAGCATTGAGAGGGGACGCCATAGAAAGGCATACGTCGATCTTATTGGTCCTTCAAAAAGTTCAGGGGCTGTAGATTTTGAAGGTCAAAGTTTCGGATCGACATGCCATTATCTAAAGAGGTTGATAATAATTCATTTATTAAAAAAATCCTACTAACTTCTTTACAAGAGACGAAAGGTAACATCAAAGGTACAATCATAAATTCCCTAACTCCTAAACTAGTAGACCTCTGGTGTAGTAGTGTTAGAAGTCAGTAATGCTCTGTTACTTGTCCAAGTTATCAGACTCTTAAAATTTTATATGCACACAATAAAAACCAACAATATTATGATATAGAAAAAAAATTGAATGTGTGTTTAAGTGTGTTTGTGTGTGTGTGTGTGTGTGTGTGGGTGTGTGTGTGTGTGTCGGTGGGTGTGTGTGTGTGAGTAGAAGATCATTGACCCAACAAGACATTTTCCGTGAATTGTTAGTAAGAACTTGCCCTTTAGTGCTAATGTTGAGAGAGATTGGTGGTTGGTGGGTTTGACAGAATCAGGTAAATTGTTTCTTGTTTTTATGTGAAATTCTCTGCAGCATTCTCGTTTAGGGAACTTATACTGGAATATGGACACACCAAGAGGTGTACTAATATGCAACCAAAAAGCCTAATATGCAACCAGTCTATCGTCAGGACATTGGTATGAGTTGAGGAGATCTGAAGACAGTCACTTTGTATAAAATACAAATTCAGCCACATCTGGTTAGGCTGTAAGCCGGACCCCAATTAGTGGGGAAAAGATGTAAATAAAAAAAAATAAGAAATAAATCTTCAAGATTAAACAGACTAGCACTGTATTTGTCTTGCATTGTATATATATCCCGTCCTTCGGAATTTTCCGATACTCAGAATCATTGAAGCATGCAATAACTTTCCTCATTTGTGTTTTTTTTAATATTTGTTTTAAGGCTGTTGAAAACATCATTACTACTACGCAACGAAACTTTATGCTTAGGATACTTTTTATAATAGAATCCTTTTTATATTTTTGACGTGGGAGAGCCATGCTTCGGCACGAATGGGTCGGCTCGGCCGGAGTAATACCACGGCCTCACAGAAAACCGGCGTGAAACAACACTTGCGTTGTGTTTCGCCGAGGGAATGAGGTTACCGGAGGCCCAAACCCTTTTAAAAGGCGGGCAACGCACTTGTGGCTCCTCTGGTGTTACGGGTGTTTATGGGCGGCGGTTATCGCTTACCATCAGGTTATCCGTCTGCTCTTTTGCTCCCCAATCCCATAAAAAAAAATCAAAAATAATGAACATTTGTCAAGTTCAAGAAGCCTTCTGTTTTGTGGTGTGAGAGAGACGACATTAGAATATTTTGTATAATGTTCTCCCTTTCTCTCTTAAAAGCTAATTTGTAAATATTTCTAACACTTGACGTCACCTTTAATGGTGACCCGCCAGGTCGAAATTTGCCTACACATTCTGAATCTCCGTCATTCAACCAAATTTCAAATATTCGGCAAATTTCGACCTGGCTGGTGGGACTCGCGGTGAACCAGAAGACGCAGGTTTGAATCCTATTCAAATTCGAATTAGCAACTTAGCAAGGAAAATGAAAAACTAATACTTATAAAAAGATAACATTACTAATAGTGAACTGCTGGTGTGCAACGGTACACCTCTCCTTAAATCCGAGGCTTACAATCGTAATGGTTTCAATATTAATTTGTCTGAAAGTGAAATGCTACCTTTCCGCTTATCTCCATAAAATTTAAATAGAAATAAGCTTTCAAACCAAACTCAAATTGTTATCAAAAGTTTCGAAAGTCCCAATTTTAGCAGAAGATATATAATTTAGGGATTCTCAAACTTACTTTTCTTACCTTGCAAATATTTTTTACTACGGCATCTATATTTTTTTTAATTATTTGCTCGTATCTATTGTTTATCTCAAAACAGCTATTGCAAATATTATTTTAAATTTAAAATGTTATCTACTTAATTTATTTTTCTATTTATATTACATTTTTTCATAAAAAATATATGAAATTTCAAGTTTATAATATTAGTAGGTAAGTAATCATTAGATTTTTGGATCTAAACTACTTCAAGGGTCCCAGAGAAAGAAACCTAACAATACGGGTTGTGTCCAGGACTCCTCTCTATATCAAACCCTTGATGTAATGACCCAACGAGAGCCTCCTTAGATGTTAATACAGGCTCTTGGCTGTAAGTGGCTGGCTGGTGTGTTTTTTTTATTTGTATTATTATTTTGCACTAGCTTCCGCACGCGACTTCGTCCGCGTGGAATAGTTACTTAGTCTTAGCGTTATTATATATGCATTGCGGCGGTAGCCTAATGGCTAGGGCGTCGGACTTGCGATCATGTGGTTGCCAGTTCGAAACCCACCCATTGCACTACCGACGTGAACCCACTCGTAACACAAGCATTTAGCTTAGCACGAGGGGTTAACAAGAATACTAGTAATGTGTGACCCACAATGCTAGTAAGCTTTTTTTTAAAAAAAAAAAAAATTGCTTATAGCTTCCTCAATAAATGGGCTATCTAACACCGAAATTTTTCAAATCGGACCAGTAGTTCCTGAGATTAGCGCGTTCAAGTAAACAAACAAACTCTTCCGCTTTATATATTAAAATTAATATTAATATTAATATAGAAGATTTATTTTTATGGCATAAGCAGGCAGACGAGCCAACGCATCTCCTGATGGCAAGCAATTACCGACGCCCATGGATACTCGCAACACCAGAGGAAACACAAGTGCGTTACCGGCATTTTAAACGGGTTTGGGCCTTAGAAAATCCCCACTCAATCGGCGAAAGACAACGTAAGCGGTGTATCACGGCGGTTTTCTGTAAAGCCGAGGTATCACTCCGGTCAAGCGTCCACTCGTGCCGAAGCAAGTCTCTTCCACGGTAAAAATACCCCCTAAGAGCCCCCAGTACCCAGAGATATCGCCCACTTTGAGAAAGTCTGGAATATATTATCTCCAGTTTCTACAGAAAATTTTCATTTACGTTGATTGTCGATTCACAAGTTAATCTTATTAAGGAAAAGTAGTACATATTACTTTCCAAAAAAAAATTAGACTACATTATTAACTCTGAATAGTTTAAATGGCAACTGCCTAATAGCTTTATGGCTCTCTCTTATGGCTCTTATGACTATTATTATGGCTCTCTCTTATGGTTTTTATGGCTCTCTCTTATGGCTTTTATGGCTCTCTCTTATGGTTATTATGGCTCTCTCTTATGGCTCTCCTTTATGGCTATTATGGCACTCTCTTATGGCTTTTATGGCTCTCTCTTATGGATCTTATGGCTATTATGGCTCTCTCTTATGGCTATTATGGCTCTCTCTTATGACTCTTATGGCTCTCTATTATGGCTATTATTTCTCTCTCTTATGGCTATTATGGCTCTCTCTTATGGCTATTATGGCTCTTATGGCTCTTATCTGGGACCTAAACATACCGGCGAACTGTGGGTGTTTATTTGTAAACCTTCGCCTAACCCTTCTGAGATCACAGGCGTGCAGACAATAATAATGAAATTATAATTAAATCACAAAATTTAACAACCAAAAAAATAATCACAATACATATCTACATTGACAACATTGAAACTAGATTTGGATATAATGGACATTATTTAAACATCAGAGTTACCTTTCTGATACATACGTTCATATACTCACGCCTTTCTCCTACAAGAGAGGGCAGAATCTAGAAAAAAGTTCAGGTTGGAAGTACTCGCAACCGGCGCGTGTGAATGAAAAGATGTATGAATGTGGCAGAAGCAAAAGAAGTATGCAAGAATCGATCTGTATTTCTGCGTTGAAAAGGCTTGAAAGATATAGAATAAAGGAATTCAATTATGTAACGTGCTTAAATTCAATTTCATCCTTCACAAAATTCAATTCTAAGCGACAATAATTATTTCCTAAATTATCATTGCCGTAATATTTTAAATATAAATAAGTATCGCAATATTTCACTGGAAATACGGGCAAAGCCGTGCCATAATCCTAGTATAATAAATCACTTAGATTACACTGTACAGTCGAGCCCAACTATTCGTCTGTAAAACGTTTGTGCGCGACTGTATTCAACGTAGAACTTTAGCTGTAACCTGTACGGTTGCCACGGCAACCTGATCGATTGATGACACCGCTATGCTTCTCGCTTGCGCTTAAATTGAAGCTTATGTTTCTGTCCTTTTCGCACGGTTATTATTCGAAATTGGTGCTTGCAAAGTGGTTTTTATTGTTTTTAATATTTTAAAATTACTCCAGATATTGAATGGTACTGATTTTGTTTTCGTATTTTTTCCTTGAGTAAGTACATTATAATATAACATAATATCACGCCTGTATTTCCCGAAGGGTTAGGCAGAGACATATCTATTTACTAATATATACATAAAGCTGAAGAGTTTGTTTGTTTGTTTGCTTGAACGCGCTAATCTCAGGAATAACTGGTCCGATTTAAAAAAATCTTTCAGTGATAGATAGCCCATTTATTGAGGAAGGCTATAGGCTATATATCATCACGCTACGCGGACGAAGTCTCGGGCAGAAGCTAGTCTACTAATATATTACACGGTATATACCGAAAGTTTACCAGCATTATGAGGTCCCATAATTATAATAAGGACGAGCCTATTATTCAGCTATTAATCAGGCACAAATCCCAAACTCTGAGCTTCAACTAAGATTACATAGAAATACCCAATAACACTTCTCGACTTCGGGATTCGAAACCAGGATATAGCGTACTAGCAGTCGCACTCAAGACCACTAATTAAGGTAGTTATATTTGCAAATACATTACAAAGTACTGTGAATGTCAACCGGAAACGTGATATCCGACTTACATAGATTGACATGTCGGAGTTCTGAGGTAACAGACATAAAGAAACACCAAAGCGAATTGAGAACTTCCTCTTTTTTCTGAAGTCGGTCAAAATTCACGAGAGAGCAAAGTCAATTCCTTGTGAAATTAGATCTTTAAGTATTTTTACCTTTTTCTCCTTTGATTTTACGATCCCCGCTCGCAAAAATCGTTTTGAAGGCCTGGGCCAGCCTACGGAATTGTAACCGTAAACTTTTTTATTATTTAATGTTGAGAATACTGCGCATGTGCGTCTATCTTGTGTAAGGTTCTGGGTGCGATTCCGAGGTCGAGCAAAGTATTATCCGCCAAAGAGTTTGGTATGTCGGCGGCTGTCACACCTGTGTTTTATACGTTATAAGTTTTTACATACTCTTATACATAACTGCTTCATTAGTCTATTAGATTCTAAGGGTGATTGCTGTTAGAGGGAGGTCCTATGTTCAATTCCCAGGTCGAGAAAATGATTATTAGGTATAGATAGATAGATAGAATATTATTTATTGTACACCATATTGTTATATTTTTACAAATTATGTTATGGTATAATATATCTATGAAATTCTCAGTAGCAGCTCGGAGTTTGGATTTCTGGCCGGCAAATGACAATAGGGGCCCATCATTACTTGGGACCTCAATATGCCAGGGTGAAGTTTAGGGTTTTTCTAATGGTCGTAGACTATGGATTCAGGGAATCTTTACAGCATAACCGGACTTGGTGGCGAGGCACCGAATGCCTCCAGCCAGGAGCGACTTAGTGCGCGATAGCCGTTTGAGGGATTAGGATCTCGGCTTAGCGCTTTGATGGGGGACAGCTAGGGATTACTGGACCTAGCTTAATTTATTTATGGACAAATTTAAAGCTACTGGCTCTGCCGGCTCGAGCCAGAGTTGAGATCCGCCTGGGCAGATCACGATGTCGTGATATGGCTGGTTATTTCATGATGTAAGTACTTGACCTGATTTCTTTTGTGTAAGTCTGACTTTTCGGAGTTATAGCACGCGCTTAAACGGCAAATGCATGCCTGAAAGATTTTCTCGACGGCGTGTGAAGTCTGCCAACCCGCATTAGGCTAGCGTGGTGGACTATAGCCTAATCCCTCTCATTGTGAGATGAGACCCGTGCTCAGCAGTGGAACATAGGTATATTGGGTTGATTATGTATGCATGTATGTAAGTATACTAGACTGCAATTCGGTTGTGTCACTCGCCGACCGCTGCCGAGGCTCCGCTCGTTCGTCTCGAGTATTTTGGGGTCACAGGATCTAACCTAACCTAACCGATATATTTATTTCTTCCATCATATCGCGATGGTTCCGGGAAGATCTCGATCGGCTCATTTATATGATTGGCCCAAGACGTGTATCTACATAATTATAATGCAAGTTGCGTGGCGTATTTTACTTGCGCGATTCAGGATCTGTCCGTCGAGTTTCGTTTGTATCGCGGTAGATGTCTCTACAACGAGGAGAATAATACTTTAAAACCGTTCATGTTTCTAAATTGGCACCCTGTGTACGAAGATAATTATAAATGTTACAGTCAAAACTCATAACCAGTTAAAACAACTTTTGACTACGATAATCAGTCAAAAGTGTTTTTAACTATGGACGTTGGTCAAAAGTACTTTTTACTGCAAAATATTCTACATTTCGGTTCTGGCATCGTTTGGTTACAGTTCTAACCTAACCTAACCAATATAAACATACTTCATGTTATCATCAAAACCAATTTTGACTGATTTCCGCAGTTAAAAGTGGTTTTGACTAAGGACGTTGGTCAAAAGTACTTTTAACTGCAAAAAACAGTCAAAAGTGGTTTTGACTGGTTATGAGTTTTGACTGTAACATAAATATATATCTGGCGTCTCTGGGACAGAACTTAATTGGAACATACTCGCTTGGTTAGTCGGCTGTAAAGTGGCTAGATTGACTGTTAGCTCAGTCAACCATTAACAATCACTACATAGTATAAAACAAAGTCGCTTCCCGCTGTCTGTCCCTATGTATGCTTAGATCTTTAAAAATACGCAACGGATTTTGATGCAGTTTTTTTTAATAGATAGAGTGATTCAAGAGGAAGGTTTTAAGCTATTTAAAATTTCGCTACGACTCTTAGGGACGGGGCAGCGCGGGTGAAACCGCGGGCGGGTCGCTAGTGAAGATATACATAAAAGAGGGGTTAAAATAGCCTATTTTGATTAATCATAATATGATTCATCGGGACACAGCTGCCGGTAGCCTACAGTTTTGGAGAATCTTGTTAAAGAGATTATTTTTTTTGAAGTCCATAACTTAATTTTGATTTACAAGACTTATGTTTTTTTACTATAAAACATAATATACCATCACGCCTGTATTCCCCGAAGGGTTAGGCAGAGGCGTACTAATGTACACCCACAGTTCGCCGGTATGTTCAGGTCCCATGTAATAGGGGGCCAGCCTAATGCCATTAACCGGGCACAAATTCCCTACACCGAGCTGCTACTGGGAATTTCATAGAAAAACCCATTAACACTTTGCTCGACCTGGGAATCGAACCCAGGACCTCTAGCGTAGCAGTCGCGCTCAGGACCACTTGGCTTATGAGGCAGTTCTGTTACACGTTGTATATAAACGATGAACTGTTGTCGGCTGAGTTGACACAGATTATATTAATTGAATGTCACTCCCATAGCGATCTGGGTCACCGAGAAAAAATATTGTGTATTCGACTGTTAGAAACGAACAAGAAAATTGGGAACAAGGCTTAGGATGCTTTTACAACAGAGGTGTTATGCTATATTGCTTTAAATAAATAAAATAAATAATATATTCTAATAGACATTTTTACACAGGACCATCTAAGCAGAGCTTGTACTATGGTAAGTAGACAATGGATATAATACTTATATACTTTTTTTTTGTAAATATATACTTATAATACATAAGAAACACCCACACGAACACAAACACTTATATTCATCACATAAATTTTTGTGTTCTGTGGGAATCGAACCCACGACCTCGTGGTCAGCAGTCCGGTACTCAAACCACTAAACCACAGAGATCGTCATCGTCTTTGGATATTCATTATTTGGATGAACATCATATTCATTGGTCCATATTGATAACTTAGCACTGGTGGAAACAGGTTCAACTAAGCTATGTTTTTTATTCATACATACCATCACGCCTATATTCCCCGAAGGGTTAGGCAGAGGCGTACTAATGTACACCCACAGTTCGCCCGTATGTTTAGGTCCCATGTAATAGGGGGCGAGCCTATTGCCATTAACCGGGCACAAATTCCTAACTCCGAGCTGCTACTGGGAATTTCATAGAAAAACCCAATAACATTTTGCTCGACCTGGGAATCGAACCCAGGACCTCTAGCGTAGCAGTCGCGCTCAGGACTACTTGGCTAATGAGGCAGCTGTTTTTTATTCGTCATTTTATTTTATACTAGCTTCCGCCCGCGACTTCGTCTGCGTGGAATAGTTACTTGGTCTTAGCGTGATGATATATAGTCTATAGCCTTCCTCAATAAATGGGCTATCTAACACTGAAAGAATTTTTCAAATCGGACCAGTAGTTCCTCAGATTAGCGCGTTCAAATGATAAATGATATTTATTTCTATCTTTTAAAGACTTTTACAAGTCAATGTTTTAATTTTTTTTTAAATCTAGATGGCGCCGACATTTCCTAACATAACTCTTCAGCTTTATATATTTAGTATAGATATAGGTTTTTTTGCATTAGTAATATGCAACGTTTCCTTTAGAAATTGACCAGAAAAGTATAAATAAGAAAGAAAGAAAGAAATATATTTATTTGGCCAAGGCAAAGGAGAACAAACATTATATCAAATAAAGCGGGTATAAGTATATAAGTAGTGGGTCCATGTCGTTTTCCGGCCCGACCAAATAGGCATCCAGGTTCAGCTATTGTCAACTACGTCAAGGTACTTGGCGCTGTTTTTCACCTGGACCCATTGTTTCCTTAATAAATAGGTATTAAGGTAGGTAGGTAGGTAGGTATTAAGTTGAAAAATCTCGTTTACGGTAACGAAATTCCCCGTATTAGGTAATGGAACCGTACCTATTGTAAAAAGTAATTTCCCATGGGACACCCGACCCATATGTCCACGCAAGGTAAAGAGTTGTCGATAATTATTTAGTAAGGGCTGTGTTCAATGCATTTCTTGTCTTTAAAAAAACGAAATGAGAACCTCCTCCTTTTTTGGAAGACGTTTAAAAAATAATTGAAACATTGACTATATATAGTCAACTAGCCTCTGCCCGCGGCTTCGCTCACTTGAAGCTAAAAAACCAACAGTGATGATCTCTTCTTTGTATGGGTCTCTATACATTAGAGAGATCAAGCTGTATCTCAGGTTCCGTTTAATTATTTGAGATAAGAAGTATACCAGTTTTTTAATTTGGAGCACATACTTTCTAACAGTGATAACAAAATTAAAATCTATTCAGTAGTTTTTGCGCCAACCCGTAACAAACAGACAAACAGACAAGAATTTTAAAAATCACATTTTTGTTTTACCCCAACACACTTGTTTTTTTTTAATATCAGAGTCAGACACAGCTTTTTTACAATTTTATAATAGTAGAGAAGAAGAAGAAGAGTTGAAAGGTATACCTACTAAAGATTTAAATTTTAGTGAAAGACTAGCTGTAACCCACGACTTCACCCGCGTGGTATTTACAGAAAAAGTAGCCTAAGTTACTCTTTGTTACATCAGCTATATGCCAGTGAAAGTCCCGTCCAAATCGGCTCATACATTTCAGAGATTAGCCGGAACAAACAGACAGACAGACCGACAGACAGACAAAAATTGTAAAAATGTTGTTTTCGTATATTATGTACCGTGTCATCATCCAAATGCACTTAGTAAAAAAGCAGTTATTTTAATATTACAAACAGACACTTCAATTTTATTTATTAGTATAGATAAAGTGTGGGTGTATATTAGTACGCCTCTGCCTAACCATTCGGGGAATACAGGCGTGATGGTATGTTATGTTATGTATAGATTTCGATTTCCGTCAGGATTTGAACCTGTTAAGAACTCTAGTTAAGAACACTGGATGATTTAGCCAGTCAAATAAAAAAAACTAATAAAATTGTAAAGCAGTATCGTCTGGCATTGATCTAACTGTAAGTGTGTACAATCGACAAACTTGGCGGTGAACCACCCTTAAGGTTGAAATCGCCTGCACTTTACTTGTACTTCACTTGAGCTATATGCGCGTTACTTGATACTTTGAATTTCTATTATATCATATGATGAGTTTTCGCATTTTAAAGTATCCTAATAGGCTGAAGTGAAATGTGGGTGTGGCTGATGTATCGATGGTCGTTCAAAGGATTTTGTTAAAATAATGGTCGACCGCCAAGTTACGTGACTGTACATAACTGTACATACAGTGTGTTAAAAAAACCTGTCTGGACCGTCAAGGTGATGTTAGGTATCGTTAGAAAATAATAGCTGGTACTAAATCCTAGGAGAAACTGCAGATTAATTTCTTCTTCAAACAAACTTTCCAGAGCGCAGAAGTTTTCAACTTACCTGGAACAAAGAAAAAATAATAAATTGTAGTTTTAATTAAAAATATTTAAACAAGATGGCTCTTTTTTTTATTTTTTTATGGGATAGCGGAGCAAACGAGCAGATGGATCACCTGTTGGTAAGCGATAACCGCCGCCCATGGACACCCGCAACACCAGACGAGTCACAGGTGCGTTGCCCGCCTTTTAAAAGGGTTTGGGCCTCCGGTAACCTCACTCATTCGGCGAAACACAACGCAAGGGTTGCTTCTCGCCGGTTTTCTGTGAGGCCGTGGTATCACTCCGGTCGAGCCGGCCCATTCGTGCCGAAGCATGGCTCTCCCAAATGAAAAATTTTTTGTTGTGTTCTGTTTAAATAGAAATATCCTGTCATAGAAAAAACACACAACAAATAATGTTTCTTGACAAATTGCCAAGTCAAGTGACTTTTGTAGCGGCGGTACCCTAATGGCTAGGGCGTCGGACTTGCGATCATGTGGTTGCCGGTTCGAACCCCACCCATTGCACTACCGACGTGAACCCACTCGTAACACAAGCATTTAGCTTAGCACGAGGGGTTAACAAGAATACTAGTAATGTGCGATCCGCATTGCTAGTAAGCTTTTTATATAAAAAAAAAGGTCCATTTAAAAAATTATACCAGCTTAAGCTAGTGATCGCAAACTTTTTTTGATGTGTGTAGGATTGCCAACTCAAAGTTATCGAGTTCAAATTCAAGACACGACGTCTCTTCGCAATCATGTGGGTATTAATAAGTAATTTTGAAACATTTAAAACGGTGAAGGAGAACATCGTGCGGAAATCTCCATGCTTTAGAGATTTTCTCGACGTCGTCGTGTATAGTTTACCACCTGCACTATACCCGCATAGTGGACTATGGCCAAGCTACTGCTGGGCACCGTCTCCTCTCAGAATAAAAGGGTTATATTGAGAGGAGACCAGACAGCAGTGGGACAGTAAATCTGTTGGTGATAACGATGATATGCGCAATAATAAATGGCTTATGTTTAACTAACCACCAGATCTATTAAAATGGGACAGCAAAAAAACACTTTTTATTGACAAAAACTGCCTCATTAGCCAAGTGGTCCTGAGCGCGACTGCTACGCTAGAGGTCCTGGGTTCGATTCCCAGGTCAAGCAAAGTGTTATTGGGTTTTGCTATGAAATTCCCAGTAGCAGCTCGGAGTTAGGAATTTGTGCCCGGTTAATGGCAATAGGCTCGCCCCCTATTACATGGGACCTAAACATACCGGCGAACTGTGGGTGTACCTACATTAGTACGCCTCTGCCTAACCCTTCGGGGAATACAGGCGTGATGGTATGTTTTGTTATGATTGACAAAAATAGTAACTGATCACCAAAATAAATCCCCATTTTAGCGTAAAATTAAAAAATATAAATAAATTTACCAACGAAGTACATAGGTATAATAGGTAGAAGTACATAGGTATAATAGGTAGAATTACATAGGTATAATATGTAGAATTCGGCAGCACTCGCTCGGTTCGCTCGTCTCGTGCGTTGTGGTCACAGTTCTAACGTAACCAATTAGGTATCTATTTTTATATAAATAATTGTTCGAATAAGTGTTAGCTATGGTATTTTTTACACATATATTTAATTTTAATTTTTGTTAACTGGTTTACCATCCGTTCGTCAATATAGGTCTGGTTGAAAACCAGCGCCAGGCACTCCGTCTGGCTTATGCTGAACCAGCACCGTTTCAGCGCAATTTATATTAGAGTGTAAGTAATTATAAATAGTATTTAAGGTAAAATTGTGCTGAATAAACCATTTTTCTTTCTTTCTTTCTTCTATTTTGGTAAGCATTTAGGTGATCAATTTACTAAATTTGGTGCAATCATTATATTTATCCCCATAGTAAATAACTTTTTTCTTGGATATACCTAGGTCCTTTCTATAAAGGCTTCTTTCGCGTCACGACATAAGAATATTTCTTCCTTAAAAATGTACCACAACGCAAAAATAAAAACATCTACAGTAACTTCCTAAAGAAATAAAATTCGTGGCACGAAATTGGTCGTAAAAAAGTCAGAAATAAATTACAGAGTGGTCATTTTACAGTTGTAATGAAACAAATTACTTTTAACTGGCAATTTCCGTAACAAATGTTTGTGTTTAAAAGTAATTAATTATATCAAAAACATACGTAATACTTGCTACGGTTTGTTGCAAGAATTTTGTTCAAAGTCAAATGCTACTTAATCTAGTTGTTCCAAGCGCGACTGCTATACTAGAGGTCCTGTATTTGATTCCTAATAGGCCTGACAATATTATTACCTAGATCTTTTTAAGAAAATTTTGCGGTTTGAACTTTAACCCGGTTAATGCCAATAGGGTCGCCCCCTGATAAATCGGACCTAAACATGTGAGCGTACGTCAGTACACTTTAACGAGTAGACGGATCACCTGATGGTAAGCGATCAACGCCGCCCATGGACACCCGCAACACCAGAGGAGTCACAAGTGCGTTGCCCGCCTTTTAAAAGGGAGTACGCTTTTTTCTTGAAAGTTTGAAGGTGGAAGGGAAGTTATATCCACAGGTGTGGGGACAAAGATTTATATTTTAGCCACTTCCCTACTTTCGGAAACCGCCCAACAAGGAAATGGCCTCAAAGATTTATTAAAAATACACAAACTTTTTCGTCGTCCCATTTTGGTAATACAATATTTTATTATGTATGGTGTTTGGTTTGTTATGCTAAGAATTACAAAGAACTGAGTTATTTATTAAGGAAAATGTACGAGATTTCATGTTTTATGATATTTTATAACGGTATTGGAGTAATTTAAGGTTCTGGCTTCTGGAGTTGGTTTGGTACCACAGTGGTAAGATTTCACTTCTGGTGCTTGCTTGAAGAGGTACCACATTATAACCAACGCGAAAAAAAACTCATACAACGAAGAGCGATTTGAATCGTCCACTGCGAAGGTATTTCAAACTGCCTAGACTCCTTGGCGCTGCTAGAGATGTAGCTTCGCTATGCATCTTCTATTGCCTATAATATGGGGAGTGCTCCGAGGAATTCTTCGGATTGATCCCTGCAGCCTTTTTTCGCCATCGCTCTACGTGACAACAGTTCCATCCCCATCATCTTGATGGCTGGCAGTCCACAACTGTGCGTTTCTCTAGAAACTTTCTGCCACGCGCAACAAAACTGTCGAATGAACTGTTTTGCCTGCAGTATTTCCGGACCAATGCGACGTTCAAACTTTCAAGAATAGAGCGTACTCCCTTTTAAAAGGCCGGCAGCGCACTTGTGACTCCTCTGGTGTTGTGGGTCTCCATGGGCGGCGGTGATCGCTTACCATCAGGTGATCCATCTGCTCGTTAAAGCGTACTGATGTACGCTCACGTGTTTAGGTCCGATTTATCAGGGGGCGACCCTATGGGCATTAACCGGGTTAAAGTTCAGACCGCAAAATTTTCTTAAAAAGATGTATGTTCTGTCATAACTTGTATGTATGCGCTCAGGATCACTAGGCTAATGAGGCAGTTCATTTAAATTTTAAACCATGCTTATTATAATTATATCAACCTTTCGATAACATTACCTAAGCCAATTTGTTTTATTGCCATATATTTCCTTGTAAATATTGCTTTTGAATCGCAATAAATAAGATTGAAAAGGCTATTGAAGCACAGCGTGATGCCAATTTGTACCATTTCAACCCTCAATTTTGTTACTACCGCTATCTATCTTTTATAACTGTAAAAACTGGCGGAAAATGCGTGATTTTTCACTGTTCCTGTTTCACTAGAGCAAATTACACTTCACTTAGCAGTCACCTAACCATAATATTACGTGGTTCTATATAGTAGAATACAGATGGCGTTGTTACAAATGTGTGAAGTTTCTTTTAAATCTAAATAGATGGCAGCATTTTCATATATATATATGTTTCCACATATTTTTGATTTTGATTGGCAGTTACTCCAGCTAACGCTGCCTTTACCATTTAAATACTCTGCAAATAAACAACCGCTTTTTGTTGATGACATTTTTAAAACTTGTAACAATACTTTTCTTCTCTATAGAGTCCTCTCTCGGAAGTCTGTAGATACAATATTATTTCATGTGCCATCTACTGACAGTTGGGGACACAGACTTGTGCGACAACGCCATCTATCTTAGACTCTCTTAGAGTATTGGAGCATGTTAATAGATGGCGCTATTCCAAACATGAAAAGTTCCAAATTTTACCTCTAGAGGCGATGCAACTAGAGCGAAATGTGATAGAGAAAGACCCATTTAGGTAATTTCGTTGCGGAATATTTCAACTTTTCCTACGGCATTTACAAAGAGGCTTTGACATTGCCTTCCCGCGGGAAATAGGCCATGAATTCAAACGATCCCTGGCTGTATTTGCGGCTTTTAACCGAGCATCACAGCAACAGCACATTTTTTGTTATTTCTCTTTGGATAAAATCTTTGTTTATGAGTACCAACAAAGTTTTGCGAGATTTGTGGGTCTTGTAAAATTTAAGGACGCTGTTTTTGTTATATCTTTTGAATGTGTTTTTTTACGTAGATCTCGTATTTGTGCTGAAAGGATTTACCAAGGAAATGGCATTATGAGAAGGTATCTTTTTGTGATTTTTTTTGCATTTTTCATGCTAATAAAAATAACATTATGAGAAGGTATTCAAATTCAAATTTCGAATCATTTATTGCAAACTAAGTGTACATGAAGGTAAAATTTATAATAAGTTAGGTACCTATATAATTTTATTAATACTTTGTGCCTGTCCAAGCATTGCAACAGGTACTTAACCATTTTTATAAATCTATTTTGATTGGTTGATACCTTTTTATTCAACAGCGCCCTTTATGACCCTAGGATGTCAAGACAATAGATTTTGTGTCTATAATACGGAACTTGACGGGTCAATGCGCTCTAAATAGTTTTCAAGAGCGATGGTAGGTACACACGTACTTAAATAAATACTTATGTTATTTTCTCGTACTGAGTTAAATGTTTTGTTGTAAGGTATTTACACCCATCTCATTATCTGAATACACATCCAAAAATGTGCAGAGCTGTTTTGACAGAACAGAAAACCTAAATTCTATTTATATTTTATTAGGTATAAAGCCAGCGAAGAACATTAAATATTACATTAATATTTCCTGATGCGTGAATTTCGCGAGATTCCTTAGTAAAGAGGTATACCTATCTTATTTTATACCACAAAGGTGTTAAACAAGCATACGGTCCATCTGATAGTAAGCGGTTACCGTAGCCTATGGACGCTTGCAATGCCAGGAGTATCACTCGAGTGTTGCCAACCCTGTAAGATTTTTTTCACGCCTTTTTGAAGAACCCCAAGCTGTAGTCCTTCAGGAAAACCTCGGCGGGGACCTGATTCCACAACCTGTACGTGGGAGGATTTTTTTTTAAAGCTTTACACGTAATGTTCTAATTGTTCCAAATATTGACGGTTATCGTCGTGTGTTGGTGGTTGCATACGAGATTCACGGTAAATATTCTTCAGAATGCGACAAGTAAAAAAAAATCGAGTGTCCTGTAGCTACTTGCTAATATACTCTTCGGATAGTTGATCCGAATTCTGGAGTTCAGAGCTCTTGTGTATGCAAGATTGTTTGTTGTTGTTGTGCTTTGTGAGCGCACCCACGATACAAGATAAAATACCAGTTGATGGAGGTCACAAGACCAATGAGGTATTCATACGATCCATCTCAAAATATAGTCTTTTTAATAACAGAAAATAAAGTGCAAGACAAAGAAACCGCTCGAATGAAAACGTGATAATTAACGTCAACTCCTTGACTTACATTAAACGAAAAATATCGCTCACACCTTACCTCACGTAATCGGAACTCAAGCGTTAATAAAACGTACATTCTGTTCAGCGACATCTATTGTTCGTTTTTAAAAGCAGTGACTGATGCCCGTTTCTCCATTGTCAGCGGCCAGTGACGTGTTTTATAAACTGACTCAAAAAATATTGAGAGCTATGGGATTTTTTAAACGTATATTTTTCCGGATACAATAGACATTGTTATAAACAATGAAGACTTTTTGGAGTTTGATTTATTACGTTTTGTTTTTTTATAATCAAGTTCATGATCGTATTTCCAAAGATATTTTTATTTTTCTAGAATGTAGGTATTGGATTTTTTTGTGTGTTTAATTAAGAACAAAGAATCAAGTGGAAATATGTATCATATACTCCGTATTCTAGACTGCCTCATTACGCTAGTGGACTTAAGCGTGACTGCTACGTTAGACGACCTAGGTTGGATTCCCAAATCGAGCAGTGTTATATAATGGATTTTCTATGAAATTCCTAAAAAGGACCTATTTTATTTTATTTTATTATCTTTGGGGAGCTTACAGCTACTTATAAATAAATAACAAATTAGATAAATAAATGCCAATAACAAGCTTCCACAGGTGGTCCACAAAATAGTTCCACAGCTTAAGCACGAATAACAAAGAAAAAATTTAAAAACAAATACTAAAATTGTACCTAATAACAAGTAGTTGATAAGAATGAGCCAATGGTGGGAAACAATTAAACATCTAAGAATTACACATTATCAACAAAATATTTAGTGAGACATGATCGGGCGGAATGTTTACTCGTGGTAAAAAGATCAATACGACTATCAAAATTTAATTTGTTAAACTCATTAAATACTCTAGGCAGAAAACTATTCATTCTAAAATTGGTGTGACATGGAGGTTTATATAACAAAAGATTTTTACGTAAATTTCTTACAGGTATTCTTAACTTAACTCTAGATAGGAGATCAGGACAGTCAATCTTACCCTGAGCAACGCTGAGAAGAAAAGTTATATCTGAAATGTTTCGTCGTTCATGCAAAGGTAGAAAATGTAATTTAACACAGCGCTGCTCATAGGTCAGATCAGCTAGGTGGAATAATTTAAATTTAAATCCTAAGTACCGAATAAATTTTCGCTGGATCATCTCGATCTCATTAGAGTAGCACGCGTAGCTAGGGTTCCAAATCTGCGAAGCGTATTCCAGATGACTTCGTACATAGGAGCAATATAGTACTTTAAGGGTTTTCATATTCCTGAATTCATTGGAACATCGAATCACGAAGCCTAAAGCCCTATAAGCTTTATTGACAATTTGGGTAACATGCTGATCAAATAGAAGTTTGCTATCATGTGCCACACCCAAATCTCTAGAAACAGTTTTCCTCTCTAAATTATGGCCTTTGATTGTGTAGTCAAATCTGTGTACTTGACGCTTGCGTGTAAAACTCATATAGAAACATTTAGAAGCATTTAAATCAAGTTTGTTATAATAACAATATAAATCAAGCCGTTGGAGGTCCTCCTGCATTAGTTTGGCATCTTGAATATGATTAACTGAACGGAATATTTTCATATCATCGGCAAATAGCAAAAAATTTGAATCCTTGAAACAAGAGCCAATGTCATTAATAAAAATAACGAAGAGTAGGGGGCCCAACAAGGAACCTTGAGGGACTCCAGAGGGGATCCTAACCCAAGACGAAGTATAACCACTCAACACTACTGCCTGAGACCTGTCCAGTAGATAAGACGAGAACCAATTATGAAGTTCACCGTGAATACCGAGATCCAGAAGCTTAGTAAGTAGGATTTTGTGGTCTATACGATCAAAAGCTTTGCTATAATCAGTATAGACCACATCAACCTGATTACCACAGTCCATATTACTGGTTAAATAATCATTAAATATCAACAAATTGGAAACAGTTGACCTACCCCTCAGAAAGCCGTGCTGTTCAGGTATCAACACTGATTTAACTGACTCGTAAAGTTGAGTGTAAACTATGCGCTCGAGAACCTTCGCAATTAAACATAATTTCGATATTGGTCTATAATTAGTGACCGCACTCCTGGACCCACTCTTATGAATAGGTGTGACGTAAGCTGATTTCCACAAAATTGGCACGATACCTTCATTTAACGATCTTTGGAAGAGCAGAGTAATAGGCACGGATAGTTCTTTTGCACAAGGTATCAGAAAACAGGCTGGTATTAAGTCAGGACCGGCAGACTTACAAGGGTCAAGTGCTTTTAATAGATCATAGACATGCTCAGTTTTAATGCCAACTGTTGAGATGTCACAGACTTGGCTACTAGTTGGCGTGACATGGCGTGATGGCAGAGAAGTATTATCAATAATAAGAAAGTTAGATGAAAAATAGTCAGAAAACAGCTTACTTATGCCCTGTCCAGTTTCACTATATGTATCCGCAAAAGTCATTAACGCTGGATAATTACTATTACCTCGTTTGCTCTTGATATAAGACCAAAAATGCCTGGGGTTATCAGTTATAGAGCTCTCAATACTCCTAATATAATCTTTATAACATTTATCTTCAAGTTTCTTTACTCTATCACGGAGTAAGTTAAAAGTGAGTCCATCTGCTCTATTATTATAAGTTTTAAATTTTTTGAAATATTTGAATTTTTCTTTAATACATTTTATCAGTGCACTATTATACCATGGAGGGTAACGGGTATTTTTAGTTTGGCGCGAAGGAATATATTTGACCCTAAGACGGTACAATAAATCATAAAATGAGTTCACAGCGTCATCTAAACACTCAGCGCTAAGCAACATCTCCCAGTTGACATCAGCAAGTTCACTGCGAATTTTGTCATAGTCCCCTAGCTGGTAACAAAATTTGGTGCGTGAACGTTCATTGAGTGAAGTTAAGCAAAGAAATGAAGGTTTGATTACCAAGCTTTTATGATAAGGGTCCTCTTTGACCAGTGGATCTGAACAGGATAACACGGAAACAAGGTCATTACAAAAAACTAAGTCCAACAAACCACCAATATGATTTTTGTGTGAGTTATATTGAACAAGTCCACATTCGTTTAACTTGGTAATAAAGTTGTTATGATGCGTATTATTCGAGCGTGACGCTTGAAAACCATCGCCAACATCACACAATGACCACCGAATGTCGCTCATATTAAAGTCACCGACCACCAAAAAGTAATCGGACGCATTGTTTTCAATTAGACTTGAAAGCGCGTTTAAAAAATTATTAAGTTGTAAGTAAAACGTATTTCCTTTATTCTGTTGGCATAAATATAACGCGCAGATATGCATTTTTATAGCTTCATTATGCGAGTTACGGGATTTCAGAGTGATCCAGATATCCTCGGCACTTGACCCCCAATCCAGGTTGTGCACGACATGGAGATGACGTAGGACAGCAATTAATACCCCACCCCCTTTGGATTGGTCTGTGAGGGAATAGTCTCGATCGCGGCGGAACACCAAGTATCGGTGATCAAAGAGTTCATCGTCACCTATACTCTCTACTAACCAGGTCTCAGTCAGCAAAATAATGTCGTAATTATTCATACAGAGGTTACGAAAGAAAGAAGATGTTTTGGTGCGGAGCCCTCTACAATTTTGGTAATAAAAATTAAGCATTAATGACCGATAATACTATACATAAATGTACATACAAATAAGTTAAAACATTGATACATAAAAAATAAACCGTCATTATCATAAAATCTACAGTTAGTTGCCACACACCAGCAGCCTTCGCCATATAAACCATAACGTTTGACTCACTAGTAAGCATAACAAACTTTATTAAATTATGTGGAATAGTTAACAAACAAAAGTTCGTATTACAAAGAATTACAATAAAGGATACTAGTAAACAATAAGCAGTGCCCAATTTTTTTAAGTTAAGGTACAACAAACTGATAAAGTATAAACACAAAAGAATAAGCATTAATAAATTTTGGACAGATCTTTTTCGTTTTTTATAACAAAAGACTTTGAACTATGGTCTTTTCTGACAAAAATTTTGGAATTTTTTACCCAAACAAATTGAAAATCCTTTTCCTTTGCAAATTAGGGCATTGCAACCTAAACATACTTTGAGTGTACATTTGTACACATTGGCTTTGCATTTTCTAAACTCTCCAGGAATACAGGAAAATATAAACTGAAAAGCATTAAACTTAAGACAATATGCCTGCCTGAAATTATTCCCGAAATTTAATCCGTAAGCCTCTGTCTTCACATTCGCTTCGCGATAAATAATGCCGTGCTTAACTCAATGCATTTCATGTTCATGCTGAGTCCATTGTAAGAAACCCCTAGAGAAATCGCTAGCGCTTGCAATCTATCCACTGATATCCTATGCATAAATCAGATCTTATTATGAAAAGAAAGATATATTTACATTTATTAAAAAAAAATATGATGAATAGAATGGTTTTTTTATGGGATAGGGGGGCAAATGAGCAGACGAATCTCCTGTGGTAGTGGTATCACTCCGGTCAAGACAGTCCATTCGTGCCGAATCGTAGCTCCCCCACGATCCTCCTCCTTGAGTCGTTCTCCTCACTACTGAGGGTCGTGATCTCTATGCAACAGTTTTGTGTGGACTATGTTGCGCCATTTCGCTCTATCCTCTGCGGCATGGATGGCGTCGCTCACACTGGAGTCGCATGTCGAGCGAATTTGGTCGGACTAACGCATTGGGCTCATTCCTCTTGGTCTTCTTCCTTCGATCTCCCCCACGATAAACGCCCACAATAGGATTTTCTCCTGTATCGTGGGTGTGTTTACAAACCAGACCCGGAATAATGTAGGAAAAAATTGTTCCGTGCGAGGATCGGACCCACGAGACGTAGCATAGAAGCCGATCTCAGCCGAGCTCAGCCACTACGCCAATTGTCCCAACGAATATTAGCTTGTTTCAATCAATATTATAATAATAATTAATTATTATAGCTTGGACCCTGCTCTCGAT
This sequence comes from Acronicta leporina, assembly GCA_947256265.1. Lineage (NCBI taxonomy): Eukaryota > Metazoa > Arthropoda > Insecta > Lepidoptera > Noctuidae > Acronicta > Acronicta leporina. The sequence continues at coordinate 3,439,674 of OX366540.1, read as the reverse complement.
AAAGTTAGGCTATTATTTGTTATATTTATCAATTTGCAATGTTCTTCCAATTTTTATCCCAATATTTAAATACGTACTTAATTACTCGTATAAGTAAGTAACTTAATATAATAAATGGAAATGAGAATTAATTGCAGCTTTTTTAAGTCAATTAAATAAGCTTTTTATATTCGAATGTAAGTTAATCACCCATCTACAAACTGACCACAATAAGTTTAACTTAAACTTAGTCCTGAAAGCTTATAAGCTTAGGTTGCAGGCTAAGGCCCACTTTTTTTTTTTTGTGCGTGTGGAAATCCTCATGGACATCCTCCGCCCGGGGAAGGCGGCGGGGTGTGTCGGACTCCACCCAGAGTGGGTGACCTACCGACTAAAAACCAATAATACCAAAATCTAGATCGTCAATACCTAATAAATAAATAATGTGTTCTTTCAAAAACATTACATACCATCACGCCTGTATTCCCCGAAGGGTTAGACAGAGGCGTACTAATGTACACCCACAGTTCGCCGGTATATTTAGGTCCCATGTAATAGAGAGCGAGTCTATTGCCATTAAACGGGCACAAATTCCTAACTCCAAGCTGCTACTGGGAATTTCATAGAAAAACCCAATAACACTTTGCTCGACCTGCGAATCGAACCCTGGACCTCTAGCGTAGCAGTCGCGCTCAGGACCACTTGGCTAATGAGGCAGGCATGTTCTTTCAACAAGATCGACATTTTATTTATTTTATTTATTGGTTCACCAACAATTGTTTACACTGCATTATGCTAAAGGTAACATGCAACAAAATAGAGTACAATAGTATGTTGAAGTATGTTGATAAATATGTTCAATGGAGCTAATAATTTTGTTTTGCCGTCACTAAAAGACTTCGGTGGTACAACCCTGACCTATTTTCGAAGTTTGAGCACGATAGACTTCAAATAAAGGTTACCATCCAGTACACTGTACCATTTTTTATATCTAAGATAGCACATCTAGCTGCTTTCAACTGACTTAGCCAAAGTTAGATTGAGTAATCGCAGAACTAGGCAAGCTATCATCAAATATTATTTTGTAACTTCATATAACAGTAATCACGGAAAAAAAATATGATAAACTATTTTTATTTTTTGTAAGTAGATCCTTTATAGACACTTCTACAAGTCAATGTTTAAGTTATCTATTTATATAAAAGAAAGTCGTGTTAGTTACACTATTTATAACGGTAAGAACGGCTGAACCGATTTGGCTGAAAATTGGTGGAGAGGTAGCTTAGAACCAGGAGACGGACATAGGATACTTTTTGTCCCGTTCCCGTGGGATGTGATGACAGACCGAATTCCACGGGGGCGAAGCCGCGGGCAGAAGCTAGTTTTAACTAGATGACACCCGGTATTTCCTAAATTACGATCTTTAGAAGAAGAAATAACGAACAAACTTTGAAAATCATAGTATCTAAAGTCCAGGCAGTAGTAGAATTATCGGATAAAGTGTAAGTTACTATAAAGTGTAATAATATGTGAGTTTCCCATTACAGGACAATATAATGACGTTTTGAAGAAAGCGTCTTATCAGCTTTCAGTTGACCTGTCGTGACAGACTATTAGCATGGGATTCATTCCTAATAAGCTTGTCTCGAATTAGTGAGTTCCTAGATAGTTGTCCTCCTTAGTGCCTCGTTAACTCGTTAACTGCCTCGTTAGTCTAGTGGTTTCAAGTGCGACCGCTACGCTAGAGGTCTTGGGTTCGATTCCCAGGTCGAGCAAAGTGTTATTGGGTTTTTTTCTATGAAATTCTCAGTAGCAGCTCGTAGTTTGGAATATGTGCCCGGTTAATGGAAATAGGCTCGCCCCCTATTACATGGGACCTAAACAACTGTGGGTGTACCTTAGTACACCTCTGCCTAACCCTTAGGGGAATACAGGCGTGATGGTATGTTATGTTTGTCCTCCTTTTCTCCAAAGTAAAGGTGGGGGATTATATCAGACTACTTACTGATTAAAAAACACAGCATATTGAAGAAAGGGCCTAACTTAGGTTATTTATTGTAGTATCTAAAGTCGAAGTTTTTTTGTTATGGGATAGGGGCGCAAATGAGCAGACGGATCGCCTGATGGTAAGCGATAACCGCCGCCAATGGACATCCGCAACACCAGAGGAGTCACAAGTGCGTTGCCCGCCTTTTAAAAGGGTTTGGGCCTCCGGTAACCTCATTCACTCGGCGAAACACAACGCAAGTGTTGTTTCACGCCGGTTTTCAGTGAGGCCGTGGTATCACTCCGGTCGAGTCGGCCCATTCGTGCCGAAGCATGGCTCTCCCACGCTTATAGATTATATACCGGAATTATTTTTATTCACTGCGCAAACTTTGACAATTGATACTTAAACGACTTTTATTAAACACCAATTTGTTATTTTGATATGTCTTAGTACAAAATATCGAAGTATTCGTTAACGAAAGATGTTTACTTTAAAACTGATTTTATGGTTACTCGCTAGCGCACGGCAAAGCGCGCGCGCCTTAGTACCTACATCAGCTGTACACCGGCGCGTGAGTCGGCTGGCACACGTGCATATTGTTATTATTGCGAATAGATATTATGTGTCCATATTTTGCTGATTTCAAGCCGGATAAAAATTTAAAAAAAAGTTTTGAACTAATAATGGGAATGTGTTCTATTACTGATACTGAACTACCAAAATTTTTTTGCGCACTGCTTAAAAAATATTCCTGTATAGATTCGTCATCATAACCCATTTACTGCCACTATTGGGTATTTACTGTCTCTGTCTCAGAATGATGACACGTTTGAACTATTATTAAGTCCTTTAGTGAGGTACATACTTACCTCACTCATAACATCAAATGATATTTTGAAGTAGCATTAACGCAAGCTTTTCAAGAATGTTCTAGTGCGAAACATTTTCGTGGTTTCAGACCACTAAAGTGTTTCTCACTTGAAAACTTAACGTCAATTAAGCGATCCGTCGGCCGAAACTTCGTACTTTGACATTCGGAGTAAAGGTTACATTAGACTCCACAATACACAAATTGATATAATAAAAACATTGTACAAACATCAATCACGAATTTAAAGGAGGATCTATGGAGTTTCTTGCCGGCTCTTCTCCATAAGATCTCAGATATCACTTTTTGGAACCGTGCAACTAGATTTGACTTTAGTGGTATCTAAAAGTACCTTAGTGGTATAATTGAAATAAAAAAATACAACGTGTTGTACTCCGGGAGTGCCGGCAGAAGTGAAAAATTGAACATTAACGTTGTGCATTTCTGATATTTTGGAATGGTTTTCGCACGAATTGCTTTAATTATCAATATAAAAGTACAATCATTGATGTGGTAAAATACAATATTCATTTATTGCGCTATCGTACACAAACATGACAATAATATATATAAAAATTGAATACTTCAGAACTATTACAACCATCTTACGAATTTTCGATCAGGTCACGTGTCCTGACGCGAGTTTAACAATTTTACCTATCCCAAAAAGTGCACAATGCCGAAGTTTTCACTTCAAAAATTGGTTTTGAGTTTACGGTGGTTTTCTGATACGGTATAGTGGATGTAAGCCTCACATAATATTCCCGCCATTAGATAGAGCGTCACCATTCGTGCTCTGGCGATTTCCGTTGATTTTGCAGGTTTTCTGTGTCGGATTTTTGTAACAGAAAACTATTCGAAAGGAAAACTGGAATTGGTATTGGAAGATTTACTATGGTTGTGCTACTTTGGGTAATATTTTACCTGACTTGTTTTTTTATTATAATATTAATATTTTATAGCGGTGGTAGCCATTGGCTAGGGCGTCGAAAACCCACCCATTGCACTACCGACGTGAACCCACTCATAATACAAGCATTTCTACTTTGTACGAGGGGTTAACAAGAATACTAGTAATGTGCGACCGACATTGCTAGTAAGAGCGTGCCGCTCCGACGTTGCAACGCATTCACCCCTCCCCGCTTCGTCTCGGTGGTTGCAAGTCCGGTGCGGCGCCGGAACGCATCGTGTGACATGCCACAGATATTTCTATGTAAGACGACGCAGCGACACCGCTCTGGCGCCACACCGCCCACGCAACGCATCGTGTGCCCCCGCTCTAAGGTTTAAAAAAAAAGTCGAGATAGCATAAGCACAAGCTGTCTGTTGATACTGACAACTGGCTATAGATGCAAACAACACCAGTACTAACAGGTATTCACGCGTAGTCATCTCTAAACTTCAGTTCTTAAGTCTCGTTTGCCCAATAATTTCATTGAATACATAAACCTTCAAACCGGAACACAACAATAAAACAAGAAAGAAATAGTTTTTGTTGTACGAATAATAAATTTTGTGATTCCCAGCTGACGGCACGCATGCATCAGTTACTGTGTAGCGCTACCATTATCTTGGGAGCTCAACAACCCGACGATACCAGATCAGCGGAACATTTGTCTACCAATAATGGCTACCAAAGGTTACCAAATCGGTTGATCAGCGTTGTTAATACTTAGCCTCGAGCCTCAACTCTGTTACATAATACCTCAATGCCTTAATACAAAGTATTTTTCCTAGTTTTCATCGAGAACTTTTAACAAAAATGTCAACGTGCTTTAGAAAAGAATGTCTTTGTTAGCGAAAGTATTTTCTATGTTCCAGATATAAAGTGGCTTATGAGATTTGCTGTGACAAAGGCTTTCAGCCTAGAAATCCTATATTATTCTTTAAGATATGATATTCGGTGAAAATTCTATTTGTTTTGGATTTTATTTTCAGTCGGAAGCATAAAATCTTTGGAGTTAAATTTATGCGATGCCTCCGACTATGATATTGATCATCTTAGTTCTTTGGCAATCTTTTTAGGCAGTCGGATTTTTTTAAAAAAAAACGTTGCCCCGAACTAGGATTTTCTCCTGTATCGTGGGTGCGTTTACAAACACAATATCTCACATACACAAACACCCAGACCCGGATCAACTACCTGTGAACCCACAACACATGTCGCAGAAGCCAATTGCTCAGCCGCTACGCCAAACGTATCGTCAAAGGTGTATACCACTAAGGTGGCATAAAAGTATACGGCCCGCCTGATGGTAAGCGGTTACTGTCGCCTATAGAGGCTAGCAACTCCAAGGGTATCACTCGCGCAATACCGACCCTGTAAAAATCTTTTCACACCCTTTTTGAGAAGGTGGGGTAAAGAATATGGAGAAATAGTTGGGCTGCCAGCATAGGAGACAATAAGTGTGATGCTTAAAGACTACCGGTCCCTCCATTGCCAACACAATGCTTCCTCACTGAGCTCTGGCAACCTTGCTTACCGTTAGGTACACAACATAGCACAGAGCTATGTTATTTGGCTATGATTTTCTGCAAGGTACTTCCCCAGTCGGGCAGCTCCAATTGTGAGTGGAATTATTCAATTCCACTACGCTCTACCTTTTTTATTCTTACACTAGCTTCTGCCCGCGACTTCGTCCGCGTAGCGTGATGATATATAGCCTATAGCCTTCCTCAATAAATGGGCTATCTAACACTGAAAGAATTTTTCAAATTGGACCAGTAGTTCCTGAGATTAGTGCGTTCAAGCAAGCAAACAAACAAACAAACAAACCAACTCTTCAGCTTTATATATTAGTATAGATAGATTTAATTTTGATTGAACTGAGACGAATCTAACGACACCTCATACATATAAATACTTAAATAGTTATATACTCCGGGACGCGGCGCAGTCGGGTAAAAAGATCAGCCAACGACTTTCGAACGTCATAACCTTCCATTTTCAAAAACACTTAACCTGATTTTCGGTTCGGTAATCGCCTCATGATTCGAATTTGGAATCGAATTTCACGGTCGGCTATGCGAATAATAACGGGAGAGATATACGGAATGCAGTCCGGAATTCCGAATTCCGGAGCAAAACCCCCGATAAACGGACGGACAAATATTGGTTTGTGTATATTTAGTTGTGGGTGCTAAATATTTAGGGGGGATAAAGGATCGTATGAATTCAATCTGGCTTTACGTACTTACGGTTTTTACCATACATATTTTTACATATTCTCACGCCTGTCTCCCAATAGGGTATGCAGAGACTACGTATCTATACTTAACATATAAAGCTGAAGAGTTTGTTTGTTTGTTTGCTTGAACGCGCTAATCTCAGGAACTACTGGTCCGATTTGAAAGATTCTTTCAGTGTTAGATAGCCCATTTATTGAGGAGGGCCATAGGCTATATATCATCACGCTACGCGGACGTAGTCGCGGGCAGTAGCTAGTTTCTTATAATACTACTACTACTACTGTGTGTACTTTAATTAAAAGAGACCATGATTTCAGAATCATGGTCTCTTTTAATTAAAGTTTACTGAATAGATAAATGCCGGCGCCATCTAGTAAAAAAAATGTAAAACGACTTGTAAAAGTGTCTTTATAAGATCTATTTAAAGAAATAAATATAATTTATGATCATTTATCATTGCTACGATCCAGACACAACATTTTCGCTTCATCTACGTCTTACCTCCTCGTGCATGATCCTTGGGTCACCTGAACTTTTTTGGGAACGTGTGCAAATTGGTTGTAGTATGTTCACCGAAGTACCATTCCTTCCTCTTTCTTTATACCATAACAACTGAAATTATCAACTGCCTCATTAGTCTAGAGGGCCTAAGCACGACTGCTAACCTAACCTTGAATCCACTGTACCTTCAAAATGGAACCATTATTACAAACTCTCTATACTGGGTTGATTATTATTACAAACTCAAGGAACAGCCAACCAAGAGATGAGTTATCAGAAACAAAAATGACATTATTCCTCATATATTAATTGGGTAGTTATTTTTATTTTATGCTGGCAATACTCTAATCTAGTCTCCTATAAAATAACTAGTAACCATAGCATAAGTCGGGGGGGGGGGGGGGCGACCCTTGCTCGAGCCGGCCCGAGCCGAACCAGTGGCTTTAAATTAGTCTCTAAATAATCTAAACCAGATCCAGCTGATCCCAGCTGCCCCCACAGCAACGCCCTAAGCGGAGACCCGTGTCCCGTTAGAGGTCGCCCTTAGCTGCTGTTGCTTAGTTATAAGTTCCTCCTGGCTGGAGGCATTCGGTGCCTCGCCAACAAGTCCGGTTACGCTGTCAAGATTCCCTGAATCAACAGCTATTGCCATATAGTAAAAAATACAACTCTCTTTTTGACTTTGAAACGCTGAATAAACAAAATCTCTTGTCACCCTGTGTTATTTAATCAGTACACCTACCCCGGCTTGCCAAATAACTTACGATACATCGAAGTATTTTTAAGAAATGTGGAATGCAATCCCCTAATGTGTCTTCTCCGATAGCATATAATTTTATGTATATGTTTAATGTAATGACTATTGGCAATCCAAATAAAATCACTTTGTATTTAGTATATAAGTAGTACTTTACTTTACTTGGCAAACCACAGTTCTATCGGTAAATAGCCCATCAGTTTCGATCTATCAATAAGGCAAGTTTGACTTGCGGCGCCGCTTGCGGTTCCAAACACCGGCGGAGTTTAGCAAGCTTTGAGAACTAGACAGTTTGAAAAGCTTACTTGACGGTAGCTAAAATTGTTGGAACATAATTTGAAACTGATCCTGCTTCCATTAAGTTTTGTGAATAGAAATTCTCTTTCTTCAGTTTTGACAACTGAACAAAGAGAATTTCTATTTTCTTGTTTATTCAAAACTAGGTAGGTGCAGTGTCCCCCGTCTTGTGCTGATGGTAGCCATTGGGGAGGTTTTAGTTGGTAAAAATCCCACACGCCTGGCCGCCTTTTGAGGGTTTCCCCCGTAAACAAAACTAAAAATTAAAAAGTAGTACTTTTTAAACGTCATTTTTATCCAAATTAAAAAAGGAGTAAGTTCCGACTTCAAAAAGAAGCAGGTTTTATGTTCGTCTATAAGTACTGGTATTTTTATTTATGTATGTCACTGATTTTTTCAAAGAGACCATGATTCTCTGAGTTTGTTACAGTGTTTCTTCTCAGAGGTCTTCTATGAAATAGATAAGAAATAGGCGCCTTCTAGAACTTAAAAAAATTAAAACATTGACATGTAAAAGATCTATTTAACTGACTGATTCTCAGTGGTCCTGAGCGCGACTACGCTAGATCCTGGGTTTGATACCCAGGTCGATGTTATTGGGTTTTTCTATGAAATTCTCAGTAACAGCTCGGAGTTTGGGATTTGTGCGCGGTTAATGGCAATAGTCTCGCCCCCTATTACATGAGACCTAAACATACCGGTGAACTGTGGGTGTACATAAGTACGCCTCTGCCTAACCCTTCACTTCACCTACTGGGAATTACATAGAAAATCCCAATAACACTTTTGCTCGACCTGGGAATCGAACCCAGGACCTCTAGCGTAGCAGTCGCGCTCAGGACCACTTGGCTAAAAAGGCAGTTTATAGTAATTATTTAATAATTTAAAATGCTTACAACCAATATAGAAAGAAGTTATATTTCAATTCAATTCAATTCAAATAATTTATTTCAGACATGAGATATCCATATAACAATTCTATGATTAATAATTAAATGATTACATAAATGAATTTACATACGCATTTTAAAATAACGTTAATTACATTTGGAGTACCTACACCTATCCGAATTTATTGATCAAAGTGTGTTATGTGTCTTTTAAAACAACACTGTAAAAGTTTAAAATATTATGTAGGTATTTAAAGTGTAGAATGCAAAAAAACGACATCACTAAAATTATTCTAGTGTTCTGAATTTAAAACCTCAATATTTCAAATAATAAATAAATTCAAAATCTCAATGGTACTGGCAGCTGAGAATTCAAATCGGCAGATTGTTTGGCGAGCGAGTTTGTCCTGCGTTTCAATGCCCCAATGCAGCATTCCTAGCTTCCGTTGGATGATATACGCCATTGAGCTAACGTAAACTACAGAGGCCGCCTCGAAGCTTAAAATTAACTCTTACCTGTTGAGCACAAAATAATTTAGTGTTAGTCACAGATGGCGATCAAGTTATTATACAATCACTCCTTTAACGAGTGAAATTGCTGCCAATTTACGCACATGCACTCAGTAAAGGAGTGATTAAAATAAGCCCAGTTAAGCGCCCTTATTTTTTTCCATCCTTTCTGTACATTATCTATATTTTAACCTACTTTAGCCTTAAAAAAATATAAAGGAAAACACATAATTAAAAATAAATTACAATACAAATATTATAAATAAAAAGAAGGTGCCTAACCTGCTAAAAAGAGCGGCTTCGAGCCTGAGAGCTAAGAACTATTTTGATATTTAAAAATATTACAGGTATACTTATGACAAAAAAAATACAAAAACATCTACCGTATAAAAGAAAATTACATATTTAAAACATAAAATAACCAATGTACTGCTTTCTACCACTATGAAATGCTTATAAACCTACGCACCTAGCAATTTTCCTATGCACTTTTACTTTTAAACACAGACTTTTAAAACGACCACTGCGACGTCCATTTGCAAGGGAAAATTGTCTTCATTACCACTTTTAACAGAAAAAATATGTTCGTATTATGTTGGCGCTATTACGATCGCTGTTTTATTATAATACCTCATTGGACTAGTTGCAACTGTGGCGGTTGAGAAGACAGGTAATTTCGTTTTGTCATGGTAAATAAGAGTTGGCCAACAAGCATACGGCCGCTGATGGTAAGCAGTTACCGTAGCTTATGAACGTTCTGCAACACCAGAGGTGTCGCTCGCGTGTTGCCGACCCCTTAAAAACCTTTTCGACCCCATGCTGTAGCGTTTTGGGAAAACCTCGGCACGTAGCTCATTCCACAGCCCAGTTTCCCGGGATGGATAGAGTTATAAAAATATAGTGTAAAAATATATATATAAATATAGTGTATCGTCAACCAGTTAAGTAACTATCTACAAAAAAATAATATAATTAACGAGTGTCAACACGGTTTTTTAAAAGAAAAAAGTACAAATACATTGCTTACAAAATTCACAGACAAAATAAACAGTTACTTAAATGATAAAAAGTTTGTTATTTCAATATTTTTTTATTATAAAAAAGCATTCGACACTTTGCAATTCGATACCATTCTAAATGCAATGGATGAGTGCGGGGTGAGAGAACCACTGAATCCATGGTTTCGTGATTACCTCACCGCGCGCTCCTACCGTGTGAAGGTGGAAGATGCGCTAAGCGACAGAGTCGAGGTGCGGAGTGGGGTGGGGCAAGGCTCGGGATGTGGACCAATTTGTTACCTTATGCATGTTAACAGCTTGTGCCGAGTAGCACTCGGCACAAGCGGCACGGCGCAGCATAGTTCAGCGTATATGTTTGCAGATGACCTGTGCATACTTCGCTCCGGAACTAACATAGATGATACCTACCAGCTAGTTCAACAAGATATAGACGCGGTTGTTAAATGGTCGCACGACAATGGCATTATATTAAACGCTAGTAAAACTAAATTAATGTTAATTCATTCGCCATATTTACGACCTCATAGTTCGACTCCACCTTTATTGACCCACGATTATACATGTCACCACCAACATGATGTGGTAAAACAGCTGGAAAAACATGGACTAGACTGGCGCGGGAGAGAAAAGAATGGAAAATGTTGGAGGAGGCCTTTGCCAAAAGGCACACAGACTAAATACAAACCTATATTTATAAAAACAAATTCAACAAATATGCATATGTATATCTGAAAAATGCTATAAATAAATAAATAAATAATACATGTCACCATAATAACTTACTGGACTGTAAATGTGAACCTATCGAAACAGTTGACTGTGTAACCTACCTTGGCATGAAAATGGATGAGAACTTTTCTTGGTCCCAACACGTAGATTACATTTCTAGTAAATTAAGAATATTACTAAGTAAAATGTACCACCTAAGCTTTAAAGTTCCTATTAATATATTAAGATGTAATTTATATTATGTCATTAGTAGATTCTATTATGAGTTATGCTCTTGATAGTTAAGTATGGGTTAACATTCAAAACTAACTTAGATAAATTAGAAGCTCTTCAAATTAGATTCTTAAAACTGCTTGTTACTAAAAAAACTAAAAACAGTTGTAAGGGAGATTATAGAAAATTATTTAAAATATGCAAAATTCTACCGATCACTTTAAAACATAAATATCTTTTATTAGTAAACCACCACAGTACCCAAGAGCATAACTTAACTCACGTATACAACAACCATAATACACGATCTATGGCTGCTGGCAGATTCAATGTACCCAGAGTCACCAATTACTTTAGTGACAGAGCGCTGGACAAGAGAATACCTTACCTATTGAACAGTCTGCCGGCAAACATAAGGAGTGAAACAAACCCAATTAGATTTAGACGTAAATTAAAATTATATTATTTAGAAATGTTTTAAGTTTTATTTAAGTATGTGTAAGTTTAAATAATATTTAGTTATTAAGTAAATGTATGTATGTCTAGAGACTCATCGACCCCACAGTCAAACCATTGCAACGGTTTTGTGGGGCTTAGCTTATAAGTTACTTACCTTTTTGGAATAAAGATAAAATAATAATAAAATATTTTTTTTTATTACGGAAATTCTGAGTAACCGCTTCGAGCTAGAATTTCTGTATGTGTGCCGTTTGCATATGTATTGCATTGCAAGTGCAAACGGCAAACAAATTGCTCAATTAATGGGAGCTATGTTTTTCAGCCATTTGGGGCGCAACCGCTCGGGCAATAGGGTCCGAGTGCGCTCAGGACCACTAGGCTAACGAATAGGCTATTATATAATAATTATTTACTTCAATTGTGCTGTAAATAATATGTAAATTCAGTCAATACATAACATTGCATATTTCTATTATTGCATTTATACATTGCATATTCTGTAGCAAATAGTCTGTAGGTACGTGACTTAACAATTCTAAACCATACCCTTTCAACTCTTACAGTCCTCGTTCCATTTCGTTTTACTAGTCCATCAGTTAAATAAATACTACCTCACTACGGGTTGTCGGTCAAATAAATCCGATTTATGTACACGCTGAAAGGCACCGGTCGTAAACTAAAAGGTTCCACTTTAGAGGCTATAAAATGGTCTCAAAAGAAAATTTCTGGCCTCACGAGGTTGTGGCCTCGGCCTTCAGGAGACGGACTGGAATTGTGAGTCGTAAAATTTGGATATTTGGAAGATTTTGGGAATGTAGGCATGAATTAATGATCTGAGAACCAGCTAAACTTTTATAGAACCAACTTAGGCTCTATAAAGGGAATTTTTTCGTGAATGGCGGACAAAACGTGGTATAAATAGGATGATGGAGAAATTAAAATACTATCAACTGTGTCGCGCTTCGCATGAGTATATTTTCCGAACCAAATTTCCGATGTTAAGGGTAGATTCGAAAAGAAGGCACCTTTTCGAAAAATAAGTCATATCGGTTGACCCGTTCTTAAGAGAATTTTTTTATGGGATAGAGGAGCAAACGTGCTGCCGGATCACCTGATGGTAAGCGATAACCATAACACCAGAGGAGTCAAAAGTGCGTTGCTCGCCTTTTAAAAGCGCCTCCGGTAACCTCACTCACTCGGCGAAACACAACGCAAGCGTTGTTTTTCACACCGGTTTTCTGTGAGGCCGTAGTATCACTCCGATCGAGCCGGCCCATTCGTGCCGAAGCATGGCTCTCCCACGCAAATTATATAAATGCGGCAATTGACTATCTTATTTATACAACTTTTCCTGCAACATCCATACCCTATACGTGTGTATTAAATACATCTACCTATACAAATGTAGACAGAAATACCACATTTAGGCATGTGTGAAAAAGGATGTTTTTTCATGAACCTATCTATACTAATATAAAGCTGAAGAGTTTGTTTGTTTGTTTGCTTGAACGCGCTAATCTCAGGAACTACTGGTCCGATTTTTAAATTCTTTCAGTGTTAGATAGCCTATTTATCTAGGAAGGCTATTTAAAGGCTATAATTTTATTTATTTTTTTCAGATATAAACTTGACAGCGAATTTCGAAATTGTTATTTTTTTTAGTTTTTGCTGGCCTTATGAAATATTTTTCTTTCTTTCTACAATTATTACCTACTAGAAATATTAAGTCAATCCTTTTCCTGTTTCAAGTTACTGATAAATGGAGTGTCCACGCACCTTTGACATACACCTTCATAAACTTGTCAAATTTCTAGCGCATGGGGTTCCTGTTTCAGTATTCCCTCTTAAAATAATGGAGGGTTATTAATCAACGATTTTCTTTCTTATATAAGGAATAAGCTTTTGCAAATATCTATGCCAAAATGGCGAAAATTCGATTTGAGTAAAACTCAAAATACGAGTACATAGTTAATTCTGGACTTAAACTATAATTATGATACTATCTATGTAGCCCGTATTGTCCTTTAAACATACTACAAATAAATACAATTGAAGTCTCTGTATTTAAAAAAAATGCACTTTCATCATGCGTAGGTACCTACTGAAGAGACCGCTCTAAGAAGGTGATATTACTGTGGGTTGGCCGGATGGATTTAATCTATACTCTATACTAATATATAAAGCGTAAGAGTTTGTTTGTTTGTTTGCTTGAACGCGGTAATCTCAGGAACTACTGGTCCGATTTTAAAAATTCTTTCAGTGTTAGATAGCCCATATATTGAGGAAGGCTCTATGCTATATATCATCACGCTACGCGGACGAAGTCGCGGGCAGAAGCTAGTAATCAATAAAGAATAAACAATGATTCAAATATATTAGAATTGTGTTGAAAGATGGAATCCTTGATTTGTAAAGCATTCATCCCTTGGTTTTCCGCTAATACAAAAATAATTTTTATTTAATCATGCATTTTCCTTCCTTTCTGCCCCAGCGGCCGTCAGTTCTACGAGCTATATACCCCACCCAGTAACACTTAAGCTTGTCAATCCTTTGAGCTATGTCGGCAACTTTAGTTCTTCTACGGATCTCCTCATTTCTGATTTGATGGCGTAGAGAAATGCCAAGCATAGCTCGTGACCTTGATCATTCTTATGAGGCCCAAAGTGAGCAACCACATCTCTGTACCATAAGTCATCACTGGTAACACACAATTGAAGACGTTTGTCTTAAGTTTAGCTTAGCTGAAGAAGAAAGCATGGCTTATTTTTGTCAGGAGCAAATTCTCGTAAGAATGAACTAAAAGATATTACGGTTTCCACCCCAAGCATGCAAATTTCCTGTTTTCCCGTATTATTGAGGAAAAATCGACTGACATGTCCCAGTATTTTTTTTATATTTTATTGGTATTGAGTGCTTACATTTTTTTTGCGTAAAATATCTTATTTGGTTTGTATTCCAGGAAATGCTTTTTATTTATCGATTTTGTTATAGCTGGTGATATTATCGGTAGAAAGCGTACTGTGTTTCAAATTTTACGCAATTGTTACGTGTTTATTCACCAGAGGGGTAAAGTCTTCTTTTATTTATTAATCATCATACCATCACGCCTGTATTCCCCGAAGGGTTAAGTAGAGGCGTACTAATGTACACCCACAGTTCGCTGGTTTGTTTAGGTCCCATGTAATACGGGGTGAGCCTATTGCCATTAACTGGGCACAAATTCCAAACTCCGAGCTGCTATTGGAAATTTCATAGAAAAACCCAATAACACTTTGCTCGACCTGGGAATCGAACCCAAGACGTCTAGCGTAGCAGTCGTGCTTGGGACCACTAGGCTAATAAGGCAGTTGAGGAAGTATTTATTTATTTTATCATTTTGCACACAGAAACGTAAATGGCGGAGTGATCATTACTGTTGGGTTTGAGCTTCAAGTGAGCGAAGCCGCGGGCAGAAGCTAGTTTATTTATATAATCACTACAACTACATAGTTAAAATTTAAATATGTATGTGCTAGTTTACGATTTATTTGAAATGGGTGTCCGCCGAGCAATATAATAGAGTTTCTGTGGCTAAACTTTATTTCTCAACGAACATGTGGGCAAGTTCTCTGTGTCAACATTTCCCGAACAAGTTATAACAAAGCGCTTCATCTCTAGAATAAATATGCTAGTCGGAGTTACCTATTTTTTTTTTTTTTTTTAAAAAGCTTTCTAGCAATGCGGGTCGCACATTACTAGTATTCTTGTTAACCCCTCGTGCTAAGCTAGATTGCTTGTGTTACAAGCGGGTTCACGTCGGTAGTGCAATGGGTGGGGTTCGAACGGGCAACCACATGATGGCAAGTCCGACGCCCTAGCCATTAGGCTACTGACGCTTCTTCGTTTTAAAGTGGAATTTATCACATCTTTCAGCTGCTGCAATATGGCAGTGGTACCCTAGTGATATTATGATCATTGCTTGACATAGAGTTTTTGTATCAATAAAATGTATATCTTATTAGCTTTTGCCCGCGGCTTCGTTCACCTGAAGCTATATTAGGTTTAGAAATGGATCCAAGTAATTTAATCATAACCAACCGTGATGATCTCTTCTTTGTATGCGATGTTTTCTTCTCTATAAAAAAAATAATAACATACCAAAAGATATAAGAGAACTACCAACCAATTTGTTTAAAGTGCAACTCAGAGCATGGCTTGTCATAAACTGCTTTTACACATTAACGATTTCATGAATTATAAAATTAATAAAAATTTGCATGAGTAAATATATCTACATAACTCTATAAATAAATAATTAAAATGTATAACGCTTTTCATAATATCTTCATGTAGTGATTATGCAATACTGTATCTAAAATATTTTTTTTTACATACAAATCCTGAGTTTGCATGCTGACTTAAGTAGGCGATATATGTAGAACAACTGTATTATTATAAGATTTTGTAAAACACCATATTTCAAGCAAATAAATATATTGAATTGAATTGAATATATTGAATATGGGCCTCTATACATCAGAGAGGTCAAGCTGTATCTCAGGATCCGTTTAATTAATGGTGATAAAAATAAATCCTTTTCATTCCCTCAACCTGCCTAAACCAACAACATTTTTATAGTATTTAATACCAAGCCCATAAAGTTAAATCTTGCATAATTAACAACCATCTTTCCACGCCATTTCTTCGCAAAAAAACATACTACTCACATACATAGTACGAGGTTTTTTATGACTCAACTTTTACGATTGATGGCCGGATATAAAATTTATTGAAGCCCTATCGGTAATAATAACGGTTTCAGTAATTGCTTACTTTTATTGGGGATTGAGAAACCCCATTGGGTTCTTGTGGATTAAGTACATACACGAGGGTTGAATGAAAATAGCCTTAAACAGTTATGACAAGATGTAAAAGTTTAGGATGAGTTTTATGATTAACTTTTCAGAAAAAACTACCTCACCAGCCTAGTGGTCCTGAGCGCGACTGCTAAGCTAGAGGTCCTGGGTTCGATTCCCAGGTCGAGCAAAGTGTTATTGGGTTTTTCTATGAAATTCCCAGTAGCAGCTCGGAGTTAGGAATTTGTGCCCGGTTAATGGCAATAGGCTCGCCCCTTATTACATGGGACCTAAACATACCGGCGAACTGTGGATGTACATTAGTACGCCTCTGCCTAAGCCTTCGGGGAATACAGGCGTGATGGTATGTTATGTTATGTTATAATATAAGCCTTTCCGAGGTCCTGGGTTCGATTCCCAGGTCGAGCAAAATTTTATGATAAAAATATATAATTATAATATTAGCCTTTCCCAAACTGAAAATACGAGTGTAGATGTATTTTTTTAATTTGAATAGATAAAAAAAAGTGTTTACACAGAGTCCGCTCACTAAATGACAGTGTCAAGTTGTCATCCCTAGCTATTTATAAAAGTCGAGAAGTAGAAAAGGGTTTGGCAATTTGTTACTAAACTACAATGTAATCTTACTTCTAGGGTTGATTGAACTTTATATTTTGTTTGACTGAAATTGTGTAATGATAAATTATATTTAATGTCAGATAATAGAGATGGCCACATACTGGTGAACTGAGGGTGTACCAACACCAAAACATACTACGAAAGTATGTTTTGATCCCATGTAATAAGGGGCGAGCCTATTGCCATTAACCGGGCACAAATTCCTAACTCCGAGCTGCTATTGAGAATTTCATAGAAAACCCAATTACACTTTGCTCAACCTCAGAATGGAAAGCAGGGCTTCTAGCGTAGCTGTTGCGCTCAGGACCACTAGACTAATGAGGGAATTTTAAATTTGATAAAAACAAATAGAATAACAACGTGTACCCACAACATATTTTTGGTCCTGGGTTCGATTCCCAGGTCGAGCAAAGTGTTATTGGGTTTTTTCTATGAAATTCCCAGTAGCAGCTCGGAGTTAGGAATTTGTGCCCGGTTAATAGCAATAGGCTCGACCCTTATTACATGGGACCTAAAACATACCGGCAAACTGTAGGTGTACAATTTAGTACACCTCTGCCTAACCCTTCGGGGAATACAGGCGTGATGGTATGTATGTTATGTTATGTTAAAAAAAACTTATCTTTAATACATAAAACAGAACAATCTCGTGGTGACAGTTCAATTTGCGAATGTTTTTCAGACATGACTGAAATACAAAGCGTGTTTACTTTTTATGATAATGACGTCAGCGCGAGACTGGTCACGTCCCGAATTAAAATGCCATTTGCATTAACAAGATCTTGTGAAATCATAATAATGTTGGCGGTTTCAACCGGGAATGGATTGAAGGATTAATTCTACGAGAGGATGAGAGTTCCCTTCGTAACCTAAGGGTCTTACACTTTACTTCCTGAAAACTGCCTCATTAGCCTAGTGGTCCTGAGCGCGACTGCTACGCTTGAGGTCCTGGGTTCGATTCCCAGGTCGAGCAAAGCGTTATTGGGTTTTTGAGTTAATGAGTTTGTAATTTGTGCCCGCTTTATGGCAATAGGCTCGCCGCCTATTACATGGGACCTAAACATACCGGCGAACTGTGGGTGTACATTAGTACGCCTCTGCCTAACCCTTCGGGGAATACAGGCGTGATGGTATGTTTTGTTATGTTGTATTGACAAAAATAGTAACTGATCACCAAAATAAATCCCCATTTTAGCGTAAAATTAAAAAAATCGGGGAAAATATGCGTGATAGTGTTATGTCTTCTATAATTCTAGACTATTCTAGATACTACTACTACCAGAGGTCCAAGTGTATTTCATTTCACAATTTGATTTTACGCATACACCGCGTTCGGTTCTCTGATTGGTGAAGATTGCTGAAGATCTCGAATCACCCAATCAGCACGGAGAACGCAGTGGATCTGTAAAATCGAGTTGGTGAAATGAAAACTCGCACTTCCATCCGATATCTTCCATCGAAGCCCGTCGCGAAGACCATCTAACGGTGATCAAGCTGAGCCAGTAGCTTTAAATTCGTCCCTAAATAATTTACCCCAGATCCACCTGTCTTTAGCTGTACCCCCAGCAGCTTCCCAAGCCGAGGTTCGAGCCCTGTTAGGGATGCCCTTAGCTGCTGTTGCTTTGTTTATAAGTTCTCCTGGCTGGCAGATGGTTTCACGCCACCAAGTCCGGTTACGCTGTAAGTATGCCCTTTTTTTTTGTTGACGGGATTGGAAATGCTTTATGCCCTATCCACCACTCCGGGGAAAGCGGTGGGGTGTGTCGGACTCCGCTCTGAAAAGAGCGATCTACCGACTAAACCAACCTTGGCGTTTCGCGTCACCACTTTGGTGCCGGGCCTACGGGAGCGCTGTAGCATTCGTCCGCGGACCCGGCAGTGGCGGGCCGCCTTTTGCGGCCCCCTTCGCGTAAGGGGAGACAGACGTGGACGTTCTCCCTCCCCTTCTTCTACCGATACGCTGTAAGTATGCCCTGAATCAACAGTCTACGACCTTACCTAAAAAAACTCGCACTTGGATCTCTGGACTTCAGAACAGACCATGATTCTCTGAGCCTGTTGCACTAGGCTATCATACTGCAATGATGGCAATATCTTTGCCATCATCATGCTAGAAGTATGACAAAACATAATATAACCACCACTTTGTTTCCAAAATGCCAATATTTACCACATCACCATGGAAAGTGTTTCAACTCGAGGGTCGTAGACCGCGAGATCGTCTCAAGTACCACTATATCGATACTCAAGGGTGTATCGAGTAGGGAACAGTGCTCTTAGCTTTTTGAGCTCTCTATCATAGGGATTGTGGCTAAGTAAAAACTACGCTGATCAATTGATGTTCAAGGTTAAAGTGCTCTTTCCGGGACCAATATACAACGGTGAATAAAGTATAAACATAAATAAATAGGATAAAGATCTCTAGGAGATCTCCCTAACAGTGTTTTTTAAGGATTATGTCGGCAAACTAGCTGACAAGCCACCTGGTGGTAGTCATCGTCGCCTATGGATACCTGCAACAACAGAGGAGTTGCTAATGCGTAGTGGTCCCCTTTTTTTTAGTACGGAAAATTCTCATGGATCATCCGCCACTTGGCGGCGGGGTATGTCGGACTCATACCGACTAAAAACCGTACTTGCCTTCTCTTGTCTATAGCCACGGTCATGGGATCAGTGACATGCACCACGACCGTGACGAGCATAGTGGTCTACGGACTGCAGAATGCTACAGTGGAACTGGCTCGTACGCGCAAAAGTCGTAACACACAAATCGGAAAAGATCCCGGAAAATATGTGTAAAACTGGGTGTTTCTTTTTTATTATGGCGCCGCACTTTTTGTGTATTTGCCAGTGTCAAGTATATGAGTAATCAAGTAATATTTCCCAACGCGGGATTATAATTATGGCACGACACTTTTTGTGTTCGCCAGTGTCAAGTAGAAGTTGTTTAGTTGTTCAGTTGCCCCAATAAAACGGTAGAAACTTTATTGAGGCTTTCATGAGTTTAGGTTAAGAGTGAACCCAAAAAGTCATGATTTTCAATTTCATATCGTTTGCCTACACTCTCACACGTTCACGAACACTTAATGGTTAATTATCAACCATAATTGCACATCAAACTTCATTGAAATTCAAGTTTTGAAAATTATATAAAATCGACAACGTGCACTTTACATTTTCCCGCCTAAACTCCAACTGGGTGTTTCTTGCCGTGGGTTTTTATGTTTTTTTTTTCATGTGGTGTGAGTGTTATTAGAATTTGAACAAGACAACATTACTTAGGTGCTAAATAAAACTGACAGAGTGATATCGTATTCAATTTCGCTTATCATGTCACTACCTGTAACATATAGAAACAGTTCCTGAAGGTAGAGTTTTATTCGCAAATTGAATTACGTATACCCTCTTTTATTCGAACGGCTCTAACTTGACGTTAATAGCTTTTTCATTGATGTGTATTTGGAATAAAAATCGGGGTGGAATTGAAAATTATTCTTTATGACAGGTTACCTGTCAAAAAGAAAGACTCAGAGAATTATGGTATTTGTAAATGTATCCACGATACAGGATAGAGAAGAGAAAATCCTAGTGGCGGCAACGTTTCTTTAAGTTTTAAGTGGTGGCAAGATCGTATATTATATAGATTAATTTCGTATAATTATATCTACCTCTGGCGCACACACATTACACAAACACACACGCATACATACATACGCGATAATTACACGAGGTCAAACGCGCACGCCCTCTGAAGATCATACAATTTTGGATATTTTACCGTTCATACAAATCCAGAGTACAGCATAGGATTCTTCAAAAAAGGAGTTTCAAGGTTTTATAGGGTTGGAAACGTGCGAGCGACACCTCTGGTGTTGCAGACGTCCATATGCTACTGTAACTGCTTACCATCAGGGGAGCCGTAAGCTTGTTTGCCACCTCAGGGGTATTTTTATATGGGATGGGGGAGCAAACGTGCAGATGGATCACCTGATGGTAAGCGATAACCGCCACCCATGGACACCCGCAACACCAGAGTTGTCACAATTGCGTTGCCCGCCCTTTAAAAGGATTTGGGCCTCCGGTAACCTCACGCACTCGGCGAAACACAACGCAAGCGTTGTTTCACGCCGGTTTTCTGTGAGGCCGTGCTATCACTCCGGTCGAGCCGGCCCATTCGTGCCAAAGCATGGCTCTCCCACGTTTTACCTTAAGAAGGTGAGTTAAGGTAAAACGTGGGAGAGCCATGCTTTATATGCTCATCTCTTATCACAATTTCCCCCCACTAGCTTCATCATACTCTTTAGCATAGAGGAATGATAACACCCCTTGTCATCTACCCTTAAGTGTGTAGATAACGCTATAATGACAGTGCCACATTAAAAGCGATGCTAATGCTATGTGAATAGTGAAATTAAGACTAATGCGGCAATCTTCTTCGAGAAGAATTCCATAATCTCATCTAATTGTAGTGGCAAATTGTGTAAATACAAATTTTTACACCTAAGTATTGCAAAACTTACTCTTGCTGCATTGCCACCAGTGATATGACATACATACATACACTCACGCCTTTGTCCCACAGGGGTAGGCAGAAACTATAGACCGCCACTTGCTACGATTCTTGCATACTTCTTTTGCTTCTGCCACATTGGTACATCTTCTCATACATACGCGCCGGTTGCGAGTACTACGCACCTGACCTTTTTGAAGGACCTCGCCAATGAGATCGGCGTATGTCGTTCCAGGACGACCTCTTCTGACACTGCCACTGACATTTTTTTTTTAAAAGCTTACTAGCAATGTGGGTCGCACATTACTAGTATTCTTGTAAACCCCTCGTGCTAAGGTAGATTGCTTGTGTTACGAGTGGGTTCACGTCGGTAGTGCAATGGGTGGGGTTCGAACCGGCAACCACATGATCGCAAGTCCGACGCCCTAGCCATTAGGCTACCGCCGCTTTTTAACATATACATTCAACTTATAAATTCCTTTCGTTAATCGTATTTCATTCATTCTCTCAAAATATCCAAACCATGTCAGCATATTCATTTCAATACGTGTCACTATATCATCTTTCAGTCCGAAACGTAGTCTTATCACACTATTCCTCAATCCTCAATTTCTTGTGAATTATTCAAATAATAGCTTTTCGGTCATGACTATAGCCTAATCCCTCTCATGTATGTTGGGTTTCTTCCTCATCGAAATGGAAAAATGCCATTTGGAACTCAAGCAGGCGGCAGGCCCGTCTTTTGATGGGGGCGCTGACCGATGGGACTGACGCTCTCATACAAAAGATGGGTCTGACGGAGACATCAGCCTCCAGTCTCCATCCAGGGCCTGCAAAAGGGAACTTGAGAGCATGGAACACCTTCTGTGTACATGCTATGCAATGGCTAGAAAGCGAATGCGCCTTTTGGGCCAGGGTTATGCAAGACCAGAGGACTACAGACTCATACCCCCAGGCCTCATTATAAAGCTCATGGAAGAGCTGTTTGTAGAACTGGGAGGGGATAAGGAATAGGTTATCTAGGGGAAGCACAAAAGATCCCATTGGGTTGAAGTGCACTGAGGCCTTGCTGCCTCGGCCCTACACAAGATAAGATAAGTACGCCTCTGCCTAACAAGGGTTAGGCAGAGGCGTAGGCGGGGAATACAGGCGTGATGGTATGTTATGATATGTTTTCAGTAGTGGTTTCACCCGCATTGCCTCGTTCTTATGGGTTGTAACGTGATGTTTAATATGTAACTTGAACTCGTAAACCACTTTATATTTTGATGAAAACCGCATGACAATCTATTCAAAAGTTTAGCGCAAACAGACAGACGCGGCGGGGAACAAAATTTAAGCTAGATGCAATTTCGCTATCGGAATGTATGTTTAAAGCGAGAAGAAACATCACACGTAAAAGACATCGTAATCTTTATTCTAGTAGATACATTGCTACCCAAAGCGAGCGCTAAGCGAGAATTGATAGCTTCCACAGGATCACATGAACATAATCCTTTTGCCTTATCTGTTGTGACCTTGTAAGGTGAGGTCGTAATAAAGATAAGAACAGAAATTCCGTTATGTACAACCTTTCGTATAAGCATGTAAATACGCTGAATGATAAGAAAATGACACAGCGTTGAAGTAAATTGGTGCTATGTAGTTATTATACCATCACGCCTGTATTCATCCGAGGTTAGACAGAGGTGTTTTAATTTACACTCACAGTTCGCCGGTATGTATAGGTTCCATGTAATAGGGAGCCTATTGCCATTAATGGGACACAAATCCAAACTTGGTGTTGCTACTGAGAAAAAAACTCAAAAAGACTTTGCCTGGGAATCGAACCCAGGACTTCTAGCGTAACAGTCACGTTTAGGATACCAGAGTTAGCCAAAATTCGTCTGTCTAGGTATGTCATATACAAAGGTTGCATTTTGTATTATAGCGATGTTAAAAAAATGAATTCAAAAACCTCTGTAGTAGCAAAGGTAGTAATTGTTATTTTAATGAAGGAAAAATTCGACTTGCATCGATTTGAACCTACGTCTTCTGGTTTCGATATGGCAGGTGGGACTCGCGGTGGCTTAGTGGTCATAGCGTCTGATGTATCAAACGAGAAGACGTAAGTTCGAACTCTGCCTGTCAGTCGATTAATAACTTTATAAACATAGTCTTTTGAAAAGAAAAAATAAATAAATCATAGCATGAAAAATGCAAAAAATCACAAAAAATAGCATAATAATTGTCTAAACCATCTGGTTATCAAACCACAAGACGCAGGTTTGAGTATTGCTTAAAGTTGAATTTTACGTTCAGTTAAATTAGTATCTTTTTAAGCTGAGTATTACGAAAAACATACATATTTTCACTTCTGTTTTCCATTGGGGGAGGCAGAGACTATAGATTCCACTTGCTACAATAGGGTATTTTACACCACGTAAGAAAAAATATAAAAATGCATGTATAAGATAGATTTATAAAAAATTAAACGAGAAACGTTAGTAGTTATTTATAAAAATGCAATGTAAATTTTATAAATCAATTTCAAAAATAGTCTTTTTTAATCTGTTTTAAAACGCTATCCGCCATATTGGATTCCGACGTGATGTCACTCCGATAGTAACTTGACGTTACTTGGTCTTTTGCAGTTGTATTGTTTACTAACGAAGTGACGTCACGACCCGAAGTAGCATGGCGGGTAGCGTTTCCGCGCGAAAATTCAAAATCAAAAATTTAAAATAGTTTTTAAGGCATTTTTCGGTTTTATAAAACTGAAATAAAAATCTACTGTAATGTAATGTAATCTACAGTAGTTCCTGAGATTAGCGCGTTCAAGTAAACAAACAAACTCTTTAGCTTTATATATTAGTATAGATTATATCGCAGTTTTTGTTACCAAAACAAAACTATAAACATTATTACTTTTCATATAAAAAGAAACGTAAAATCTCACCCTCTCCGTTATTACGTCACATCCCGTCGCACAGGATATGAAGGCCGGACCGGAAACAAGATGGCGGCTTTGGCTCCCGAAACCGGATATACGTAACCGAATTATCGGCTAGTTCAAGAACATGTGGTTTGAAAGGATATCATACCAGACTTATATTGAATTTACTCTTTTAATTTCCAAAGTACTATTTGATAGCGTTTAGCAATTTCTTTTGACTAAGACGGCTATAATTTCTACTTAAAAAGAAATGAAACGTTTTTAGTCAATTGCTACCGAAGAAGAGTAAGTAATGTTTTTAAGATTAAATTTTCTAAAGTAGGTACAATTTGATAGCGTTTAGCAATTTCTTTTGACTAAGATGGCTATAATTTCTACGTAACATAACATAATACACCATCACGTATGTATTCCCCGAAGGGTTAGGCAGAGGCGTACTTATATACACCCACAGTTCACCGGTATGTTTAGGTCCCATGTAATAGGGGGCGAGCCTATTGCCATTAACCGGGCACAAATTCCTAACTCCGAGCTGCTACTGGGAATTTCATAGAAAAACCCAATAACACTTTGCTCGACATGGGAATCCCAGGACCTCTAGGAGTAAAGCCGCCGACTAGCTAAAAGCTAGAAATTTTATAATAATGTACAAGGTACAGGCATGTACAAAAATCGAAGCTTGCAGAAAAAAATCTTGGTCTGAATATTAAAAGCAGCGGCGATGCCTTGCATAATGAGTGTACCACGGCTGACCTAGTTCGACTTTGTATGTGACTGTACTTGGCGGGAGCAAGACTACCGACTTTAAAGTTAAGCTAGCTGTAAGAGCTAGTTCATTTTTTTATTTAAACCCTCTTACTATTATATATTATAAAATACTATTATACTATTATTACTATTAAAATTTAAATAAAAACAAAATCAAAATCATAGTCAAAGTCAAATCGATTACATACATAACATAATGGCTAGGGCGTCGGACTTGCGATCATGTGGTTCCCGGTTCGAACCCCACCCATTGCACTACCGACGTGAACCCACTCGTAACACAAGCATTTGAGCTTAGCTCGAGGGGTTAACAAGAATACTAGTAATGTGCGAACCGCATCGCTAGTAAGCTTTAAAAAAAAACTACATAATAAATAATTAATAAATAAACATAACATAATTAAATACAATAGATAACATAATCAACCTATTATAATGTCCCACTGCTGGGCACGGGTCTCCTCTCACAATGAGAGGGATTAGCCTACGACTTCACACGCCGCGCTGTCGAGAAAACCTCTCAGGCGTGCAGGTTTCCTCACGATGTTTTCCTTCACCGTTTAAGCGCGTGATGATTAACTATTAAAACACAAATCGATTGTAAAGTATAATTTATTAGCTTCTGCCCGCGACTTCGTGCGCGTAGCGTGACGATATATAGCCTATAGCCTTCCTTAATAAATGGGCTATCTAACACTGAAATAATTTTTAAAATCGGACCAGTTGTTCCTGAGATTAGCGCGTTCAAGCAAACAAACAAACTCTTCAGCTATACATATTAGTATAGATTCGTGCAGCTTGAAAAAAGCATATTTGATAACAGCACACTTCTGCCTAGCACTTTAAGGGATACAGCGTGATGCTATAATAACAGCTTTTTCAACAATTTCCTTAAAACTTTGTCATTGTTGTTACCGTCTCTTAAGAAATTAATTATTGTTGTTGATCCATTTTTGTTATATAATTAAACTAGCTTCTGCCCGCGACTTCGTCCGCGTAGCGTAATGATATATAGCCTATAGCCTTCCTCACTAAATGGGCTATCTAACACTGAAAGAATTTTTCAAATCCGACCAGTAGTTCCTGAGATTAGCGCGTTCAAGTAAACAAACAAACAAACAAACTCTTCAGCTTTATATATTAAGTATAGATTATACGATAAGATATCGCCTACCCACGGTAAAAGAATTAGCTTAAAATAAGTACTAAAAAATCAGAAACAATACCCTAAAGAAAATTAACTCGCTGAGCTAACTGGGCTCACCGCCCTTCCCCCTCATGACTGCCTTGCACATCATAAATGCGCGCGCGGTACTTGATCATTATTTTGCTGCGATGTTATTTTAAAACTGCGATAAGTATCTCCTAAGATATTCATTGAAATCCAATGATGTAAAGGGCACTTTTGTTTTAAATTAAATATTTCTGATGAATAACGTATTTATTTGGATAAGGATTAATATCATGTTTATAATAACACCTTCGCAAATAATGTATTTGGAATTTTAGAACAAAGTTAGCATAAAAAAGGTTATAGTGAGCCAACCTTAAAAGATAGACATATGCTGTCGCGGACTTTTTTTTAGAACTTTTAAAGAGGAACAATTCTGTCATATATGATTTTTGCGAATCTTTAACTGTTTACGCAGCGCACGCATCGGAAGCTCTCAAAAGGAAAAAAAAACCCCGATTTTGAAACATTTTTCATTAGCGCTCCGCTCCTATTGGTCTTAGCGTGATGATATATAGCCTATAGCCTTCCTCGATAAATGAACTATATATCACTGAAAGAATTTTTCAAATCGAACCAGTAGTTCCTGAGATTAGCGCGTTCAAGCAAACAAACAAACAAACAAACAAACTCTTCATCAGCTTTATATATTAGTATAGATTATAAGTTTTCAAAGACAATTTAGTGATTTTGTTTACAAATTGATATCGATTGCTTGATTAGTGTAGTGGTTTGTATGTGTGTGTTAGTCGCTTTGATTACCAGACCAAGCAGAATTTTTATCATCGCTTGATCACCTGATGGTAAGCGATAACCGCCGCCCATGGACACCAGAACACCAGAGGAGTCGCAAGTGCGTTGCCCGCCTTTTAAAAGGGTTTTGGGCCTCCGCTATCCTCACTTACGAAACACAACGTAAGTGTTGTTTCACGCCGGCTTTCTGTGAGGCCGTGGTATGTCACATTCAAAGCTGACCCATTCGTGCCGAAGCATGGCTTTCTCACTGTAAAAATATTACAATGATAATCAGCTTTTTCATCTTTTATAGGATGTATGTAAGAACATACTGGTAAACTGTAGGCACACCAATACACCTCTACCTAACTCAAAGATTCAGGCGTGAAGATATGTGTATACATGCATCCAAAATTCCATCGGAACTTGCTAAGTAAGTTTACGCAGTCTCGAACACAAACTTGTTACTTACCTAACCTGGCTCTACTTCGCACGCAGTTTTATTAAAACCACATAAAACAGAGTTAAGGTACACGAAACGAATGTACAAGATAAATGTGTCCAGTATTTTGGCAAGAAATAAAAAAAACTTTGATCTTGTAACATTTATTTCACTTGACTTATTATTTTATATGCACGTGGAACATTTGACCTTCGTTTCTTTTATACTATACAAGCTTCTGCCCGCGGCTTCGCCCCCGTGGAATTCGGTCTGTCATCAAATTCCACGGGAACGGGATAAAAAGTATCCTATGTCCGTCTCCTGGTTCTAACCTACCTCTCCACCAATTTTCAGCGAAATCGGTTCAGCCGTTCTTGAGTTATAAATGGAGTAACTAACACGACTTTCTTTTATATATATAGATTTATACAACATTATTTTTTAGTATATATTATGCAAAACATGAATATAGATTGTTTAGATTATGAAACTGAATTGATTCCAATAATTTTTACACCATGTATTAGTACATATTTTGTCCCAAAAATATTAAAAAAAGTGTACAAATGGGACACCGAGCGACATCATCTTCATATTCATATTCATATTTTTATTTGCAATCCATAATGTAATACAGGTGTTAAGTATATTAGTAAGAAACAATTACGGACCCTGTCGGGCACAGCAACATTATAATAACTAAGTAGGAGAGACGAGGAGCTCTATAATTCTTATTTCCTTAAGTTTTCATTTATTAATCTATAGTAATTAGTGTATATAAATGTAAAATATTTAAAATATCTATTATGTTATTACTTTCCCTTATCCTTCTATAATAATATTTATTATATTCTTTTACTTTATATTTATTTATTCACTAGAATTTATTGTGTTGTAAGTAATTATTATTATTTATTTCTATTTAATAATTTTATTATTTAAATTATGTACTTATTAGTTTTATTTTATTATTAATTTTATTTAGATTTGTTATTATTATTTTTTGCTTAAATATTTTATATTGCAATTATTGTGTTTATACTAATAATGATTACCACTGTGTATTTAAAGTATTGCATACTCTTTTTTTTTTTTTATAAATGATAGAATTTATCGGTTAGATATTCATCTAACGTATAATAGCTTTTATTTATTAAGAAACGTTTTAGTTTATTTATAAATATATTGTTTTTGAATTCTTTTTTTAAATATTCCGGTAATTTATAATATATTTTTATTGACATTACATACGGACTAGAAGAGTGAAGTTTAAGGCGGGAGGTAGGCAAATTTAGTCTATTTTTATGGCGCAATGAATATTGTGTTTGTAAGTCCTCTCGTTTGTTATAAAAATTTGGGTGATTACGGACAAATTTGCATATTTCTAAAATATAGATATTAGTTAAGGTGAGAATTTTGTGCTTTTGGAAGTAGGGCTTGCAGCTGTCTGTTTGTTCTGTGTTGGATATGATTCTGATCAACTTTTTTTGCAGGGTAAATAGGGAGGGGGCGTCTGTGCTATTTCCCCACAGGATGATGCCATAGCTTAACCAAGCATGGGCATACGCATAATATGTAACTAGGGCGGTTTGTAGGTTGGTAGTCTTTTTAATTTCGCGGAGGCCGTAAGAAAACTGAGATATTTTTGATTTAATTTTCTGTATATGTGGTTTCCAATTTATGTGCGTGTCTATTGTTAAACCGAGGAGAGTAAAATCGCTAACTACTTCCAATTTATGTTGGTTAAATGTGAAATTTATATTAATAGGGTGTTTTTGCCGGGGATGGAAAGTTATAAGTTTAGTTTTTTTAAAGTTAATTTCGAGATTATGTATGCGCATCCAGTTTGTTGTTTTATTTAGAATAGTGGTTAGTTTTTCATTTAGATTAGAGTTTGATTGGCATGAGACAAGGAGAGAGATATCATCCGCAAACAGTACACATGGTTCGTCTATGCTTTTGGGGAGGTCATTTATATATATGAGGAATAACAGGCAACCTATTACGCTTCCCTGGGGAATTGAGGCATGTATTTGTTTGACGTCAGATCTTATGAGTTGCGTTTCTTTTGTTTTTCCGTTGTAATATTCTATCTCTACTAATTGCTCTCTACCTTTTAAATATGATGTAAACCAATCATGGGCTTTTCCACGTATCCCTATTCCGTACAGCTTATTTAATAGAATATTAAATTGCACTTTGTCGTAGGCCTTAGTCATATCTAATAGTATTCCTATTGCGTAATGTTTGTTGTTTTCAGCCATCATACGCGTATAACACAAGTCTCGGCAGATAAGACAATGACAATCAGGTAATTTAAGAAGATTATAACTTTCTCATTTTTTGTGATACAGTTTTTAAATCTTATCTCGGGTTTCGAATATAAACTAATGTATTTAAGTACTTACTTTAATTTACTACCTAAGTACTTCTAATTGAAGATAGAAATATTCGGTGGTGTGTAAATCATTTTTGTTGTGAGGTACGTACAGAAATTCTTACCATTGTCAAAGAAGTAAATTTTAGAGAATGATAAATAGCAAATCATGGACATGTGCCCTAAGATTTAATAACAAACAACTAACCCCGCAACGAAATGCTGGGGCAGTGAGGAATGGAAATTAGAACACACGTTCTGTGTGACCCAACCTTTACTCCAAGAAAGTATTTAAAGTAAATATTGCTTTTGATTAACCTGTCTTACTTCAACAATCTTAAATAAACTTTGTACTACATAGGTACATATTATTTCCGTATTATCACGCCTCTATTCCTCGAATGGGTAGGTAGAGGTGTTGTTCACACACAGGTAAACGATATGTTTACAGATCCAATGTAATAGAGGTTTGAGTATATACTTTGGCGCAAAATTTTAATCGTATAGTTCCGATTACGATTCTCATAATAAGCAGTCGCAAATACCTACGAATACCTGTTCGATCTCTTTAGTTTTTTGTAAAAAAAGTAACATTAATAGACCTAAAATTGCTCGCCTCGTGGTAAGCGATTATTGCCGCTCATGGACACCCGCAACACTGGAGACAAGTGCGTTACCAGCCTTTTAAAAGGGTTTAGCCCTCTGGTATCCTCACTCACTCGGTGAAACACAACGTAAGCGTTGTTTCACGCCGTTTTTCTGTGAAGCCGTAGTATCACTCCTGTCAAGCCGGCCCATTCGTGCCGTAGTATGACTCACCGCCTTCGGAAATCTTATAGTTTTCTTTATAGGATACATTTCAGGGAGTACGCATCAGATGTCCACGATCTTATTCCCCCTTGCCCTTTCTATTATCGGAAAATCAGAAGCACGAAAAAGCCACATCGATTCATAGTGGACATTCCAAAAACCCGACCGAAATGCTTTAAGTCCACTTTTATCATGCGTAGCGCTGAAATATGGAATGCTCTTCCCGAGTGGGTCTTCCCCGATAGATATAATCTGGATGCCTTTAAATCACAAGTGAATCGGTTTCTTCTAGGCAATCGCGCTCCATTGTAGATTGCAGTGCTTAACATTAGGCAAATTAGTGGTCAAGCATTAAGCATTTTAGGAAAAAAAGACCTAAATATATCCGCAAACTGTCGGCGTACATCTCTGCCCAACCCTTTGAATACAGTTAGTAGCTATAGTAGGAACCTTATAAGTAGATGGACATAGCTTTAACAGATTCCATATTATTTACATATCGAGATGTCTTCATATGGAAAGTATTGTTTACCACAACAGAAACTGTAAATGTGTGTACGTTGTGGCTTGTCTAAGTAGACACCTAGTTTTATTTGTCGCTTTGATGGTGTGCGTTACCACATAGTTTTTTATTTAGAAATGACATCGGATTCTCAAATAACGTGAATCTTCGTTTAATATAGTCGACCTCGGTCAAACTTGGACATCCTTCAATGTCCTCACATCTTGTTATCGCAATATTGTACCAGTGAAGTTTGTAATTCATTTATTTTAAAAGAGTGTCCATGGAGTTTCTTGCCGGATTCTTCTCCATAGGATCGACCTTTTGGAACCGTGCAACTAGAATCACAACGTTTCATAAACGCTTGTAAAAGCTTATTTGAAATAAAAACATTTGAACTTTGAACTTTGAACTTTGAACAGGCGTAATGGTATGTTGTGATATCACGATTTGTACTGTAGAGCTTGTTTATTCCTAAAATTAATTTAAAATCCACCAGAACCCAGGACTCCACTTGACACCAATTACGAGTTCTCTCACTGTCCAATCCCTTATTTCAATGTTGATTCAGATCCATGTTGTGTGTAATACTAGACACCCTTCATAATGACCTACACAAACACACCCCATTTATTTAAGGACTTTAAGCGTTTGGCTTTATAAAAGGTTCAGGGGCTAAATAAATAATTAGAGAATTTTAGGGGTTTTAATTAAATTTATGTTTTGTTTGATTATTTACTTATGTAATTTATGTACTCTAAAATTCATATAATTATTTGCAGACCAAGTGTATATATAATATTAGTTTTAGTATATGCGAAATCCGAGACACAACACTAGTATTTTTATGTAAAGAATCTATGGGCATGTAGAGAGGATGGATGAACGGAAATTGACGAAACGAGTATACATGATGAGTACGGATGGAAAGTTGGAACGGGCCGACCTCGACGAACTTACCTCAACCAAGTTGCGGCCGTTCTTAAAAAAGGTCAGGTTAAGAGCACCCTAAACCGACGATCATGCATGAGGAGGTTAATGAACGTAGATGAAACGAAAGTAGTGTGCCAGGATCGTAGCAAGTGGAAATCTATAGTCTCTGCCTACCCCAATGGGAGACAGGCGTGAAAATATGTAAGAATCTATGTACAGAATTTCAAAACTGTCTCACGAAAAATCACAAAGTTTATAAGCTTGTCATGTTACCTAGTTGTCCGTTCAAAAGCATAATCATGACCACGTTTTATTACCCCCCGCCCCGCTGTGCACCCGCGCATAGTGCCGCTATGACGTGCCGTGACTTGTGTTGTGCGCGTACGATGGCTGAAAGATAGGTAAGTACCTACTAAGTGTCGCTGGTGTCCCACTTGTACCTAACCCTTTTTAAAGATAGGTAAGTACCTACTAAGTGTCGCTGGTGTCCCACTTGTACCTAACCCTTTTTAAAGATAGGTAAGTACCTACTAAGTGTCGCTGGTGTCCCACTTGTACCTAACCCTTTTTAAAGATAGGTAAGTACCTACTAAGTGTCGCTGGTGTCCCACTTGTACCTAACCCTTTTTAAAGATAGGTAAGTACCTACTAAGTGTCGCTGGTGTCCCACTTGTACCTAACCCTTTTTAAAGATAGGTAAGTACCTACTAAGTGTCGCTGGTGTCCCACTTGTACCTAACCCTTTTTAAAGATAGGTAAGTACCTACTAAGTGTCGCTGGTGTCCCACTTGTACCTAACCCTTTTTAAAGATAGGTAAGTACCTACTAAGTGTCGCTGGTGTCCCACTTGTACCTAACCCTTTTTAAAGATAGGTAAGTACCTACTAAGTGTCGCTGGTGTCCCACTTGTACCTAACCCTTTTTAAATATTTTGGGACAAAATATAACATGGTGAACATTATTAGAATTGATTCAGTTACATAATTGAAACAAACTATATTCAGGTTTCGCATATTATAATAATAATTATATTCTTTTAATTATAGTTTTCATCCCACGTACAATCAGCTGTGGAACTCAGCTAGCAGCCGAAGTTCCCAAAAGACATGTGGTTCTTAAAAAATGGAGTGAATGGTTTTTACGGGGTCGGCAAGGCGCAAGTGAAACTTCTGGTGTTGCAAACGTCGTTGCAGGCGGGCTGATGGTAAGCGGTTACCGTAACCTATCGACGTAAGCTTGTTTGTCACCTAATATCAGACTTAGTCCCCTTTTCAGACACAGCAAGAAATCTCAAATTATAGCAATATTTTAATTATATTGTTGATATGTACTTACTATTTACATAAAATATAGTCCATGTTTTTATTCTTGAATACTGCAAATAAAATATCATTTTTGGAGTAAAAAACAACAATATGTTTTATTCCGTTGTCAAAAGACATGTCAATTCGAGTAAAATAATACGATCATCGCTAAGCGAATTTTATCCCCTTGTTGACGTTTCTACATCAGACACACGGGCGATAAGAATGTCAATCCTTCGATTTATTTAATTTTGTTGTTTTTTTATTGTTTTATGCTAAGTATTTTATAAAACTCAGACCCATGTTCAAATTGGCAGGTGAAAGGGAAAAATTATTTAGTTTTTATTTCTAACAGCAATTATTTCAAGTTTTATTGAAATATACAAAATTAGTAGGTATGTGTTTTTGTCACTATAAGTGTAAACCCTCTCTTTCTCTTAATACAATTTCCTATAATCCGCTGAAGCATTTTTACATTTTCACTTTCGAAATGTGTATAATGACATAATATGTCGAATACTTGCAACATTATACAAATTAACTTTTCTTCATTTCACATTCAATAAATTGAACTGTCAAACAGATCTCACGTGGGCTCTTCATAACACCATCTGTGTGACGGAGACTGAATTGAAGTTTATGGTAACTTACCTGAAACAAAGATAAGATAATTATTAGCATGATCAGTTTCGACATAAAAGACAAGAAAGAAAGATAGAAAGATGTTAATCCCATTTCATCAGGAGGAAAGCTTATCGCCATTAGCCGTCTACAAATCCAAACTCGAATCTGCTACTAAGGATTTCATAGAGAAACTCAATAACACACTGCTCGATCCGGGAATCGAATCAGGAAGCTCTAGCATAGCAGTGACGCATAAGACCACTAGACTAATGCGGCAGTATTTATTTCAATTTCTTCGATTTAATTTCCCGTTGTTATAGATTTTATTTGTCTGTATGTCACATATCTCAGACTGTATTTTGTACACTTATGAATTTGCTTGATAAAATCCCTTTGTAAACCATCAACATAATTCAAAACGGAGATTGACGTCACTTCTGGCTTAGTATTACGCAAACGGCTTCTACGCCACGTGTTGTAGGTTCGATCCACATTGAACAAATATATGTATGACCTACAAAAGTAACTGTTCCGGGTTCATTTATTTTAAAAGAGTGTCCATGGAGTTTCTTGCCGGATTCTTCTCCATAGGATCGACCTTTTGGAACCGTGCAACTAGAATCACAACGTTTCATAAACGCTTGTAAAAGCTTATTTGAAATAAAAACATTTGAACTTGAACTTGAACTTGAACTTTGGGTGTGTGATAATGTGTATCTGAGAGTGAGGATACCGAAGGCCCAAACCCCAATTAAACGCGGCGGCAACGCACAGTTTGCGACTCCTCTGGTGTTGCAGGTGTCCATGGGCGGCGGTAATCGCTTACCATCAAGCGATCCGACTGCTCATTTGCCCCACTATCCCATAAAAAAGGGTGTTTGTAAACTCACCCACAATACAGCAGAAAGTTCTAGTTTGAGGCAACGTTTTTTTTATTAAAAATATGCATAGTAAATCCTACTCAAACTCAGTCAAAATATTTTATTTAACATAAATATTTACATAACTTAATCAACCCCACAATGTTCCACTACTGGGCACGGGTCTCCTCTTATATTTAGAAGATTTAGGCTATAATCCACCACACTAGCCTAATTCTTTCAGAATTCACACGATGTCGAGAAAATCTCTCAGGCACATAACTTCGAAGATTCTGAGGTTGCGTTCTTTGGATTGGAACTCGGGACCTTTGATTTGGCAGTCTAATGGTCATATCACTAACTATTATTGCTTGCAATATGTAGGTACTTTATTGAACACTATATTAAATATGCGACTGGGCACAGTGAGACAAAAAATATACAATGGGCAGCCTTACCGCAATAATGTATAGTTTTATGAGGAAAATTCTATGAATAAAAGCGACAATATTATAATAATATTATTGATGTCGCTCTCGCTGCAATCTGAGTTTTGCAGTCCAATATAGAATATGCATGAACTAATATTTCAAATAACATTATAATAGTCGAACATAATTATATATGAAACTGCCTCATTAGCCTAGTGGTCAGGTCGAGTAAAATGTTATTGGTTTTTTTTAATGAAATTATCAGTAGCAATATGGGACCTAAACAGGCGAACTGTGGGGGAAATTAACACACCTCTGCCGAACTCTTCGAGGAATACAAGCGCGATAGTATATAAACTAGCTTTTGCCCGTGGCTTCGTTCACAAGTCAAGCTGTATCTCAGGATCCGTTTAATTAATTGTGATAAGAAGTTCACACCAGTTTTCAAGTTGGAGCATATACTTCCTAACAGTGATAACAAAATTAAAATCTATTTAGTAGTTTTTCTCCAACCCGTAACAAACAGACCAGAATTTTAAAAATCACATTTTTGGGTTTGGGGTCGTTTATATACATTCAACTTTGAAATGAAACTACTTTTTACGGATTTTATCGCGGTATATTGATATTATTTAGTTCCCGACGTTTCGGATCCTTTACAGCATCCATGGTCACGGGCAGACTGAGGTGTTGGACGTCTTGATGTTAAAATTACTAACAGCTACCTTACATTTTTGTTAATTATTAGCGATCCGATTCACGCAGAACGAGCTCACCGTATCCTTTGGTCTTGCAGTTTTAGGCTCGGATTTAGATTTTATAGATTCAATAATGGGATTCCAAGCAGCTGGTAAGACCCAACCATCTTCTCTATTGAAACGAAAACGAAACGTCGGGAACTAAATAATATCAATATACCGCGATAAAATCCGTAAAAAATAGTTTCATTTCAATGTCTAATATTCGCGTAAGTGTCAGAAATCAGTACATTCAACTTGTTTTTTTATTAAATATTTACACAGCTTTTTTTACAATTTTTTATAGTAGAGGAGATATAGCTTTATGTGAGCGAAGCCGCTGGCTAAAGCTAGTATATAAATATTGCTAAGTAACAAGTAATCTTCAATTTACAAAATACTGGTGCTATTTATCCAAAAATAAATAGGTAGCCACTCCTTGGTGCCTTCCGAAAAGCGTAAATAAATGATTCTAACGAGCGAAACAATTAAGGTGGAGTGCTCTCTCGATTTAGCATTGAAATATGACTGCCACCTGACTATGCAAATATGATGAAAAAAAATATAGGTAGGTATTATAAATTATAGGCAACTTTACCGTGGGAGAGCCATGCTTCGGCACGAATGGGCCGGCTCGACCGGTATGAAATAACGCTTACGTTGTGTTTCGCCGAGTGAGTGGGGATACCGAAGGCCCAATCCCTTTTAAAAGCCGGGCAACGCACTTGAGACTCCTCTGGTGTCGCAGGTGTCTATGGGCTGCGATAATCGCTGGCCATCAGGCGATGCGTTTCTTTGCTACTCTTATCCCAAAAAAAAGGTATAGGAATTGTTTTTTTTTTTGGTGTGATTGTTGTGTTTTATACACATTTTTTACCCGACTAAGAAAAAAGGAAAGGGTAGTAAGTTATACTATGTGTGTATTATAATTATGGATGTTCGATCCTAGCTCAAAAACTACTCATCAGATTTCAATAATCTTTTTATTGTTGATAGGGTTACGCTTGACCGCCAGTTCGCCTGATGTTAAGCGACACTGCGATCTACGATTGAGCGCGCTTGCCTAGAAGAAACCGATACTTACGAGTGAATCGGTTTCTTCTAAGCAAGCGCGATTTAAAGACATCCAGATTATATCTCGCAGACTCACTGGAGAATCGCATTCCACCTTTCATTCTTTTTTCTTTTTTTTTATGGGATAGGAGAGCAAACGAGCAGACGGATCACCTGATGGTAAGCGATAACCGCCGCCCATGGACACCCACAACACGAGAGGTGTCACAAGTGCGTTGCTCGCCTTTTAAAAGGGTTTGGGCCTCCGGTAACCTCTCTCACTATCACGGTAACGGCGAAACACAACGCAAGCGTTGTTTCACGCCGGTTTTTAGTGAGGCCATGGTATCACTCCGGTCGAGCCGGCCCATTCGTGCCGAAGCATGGCTCTCCCACGATAAAAAACATTCAGCGTAGGCATGTTAAAAGTGGACTTAAAAGCATTTCGTCCGGGTTTTCGGAATCATCAAAATCCATGTGACAAGTCAATTCATCAAAAAGGCCTTTTTGAAGAAAGAGACATAGTAGCCTTGATTTGACCTGTTTTGACTGACAGCACGCATAGATCTCTGCATAACCCACCAGGGAAAACACGCATGGTGTGATGTATGTATTTTGTTAGTATATTTTGACATTGCAGTATATTATACAACTCCGAACCCGTGTCATAAAAATACGACACACATATGTAATATTTTAGTATCAACGCTGAAATATGAGCACAAAGCAAGAGTTATCTGAACCGGAAACGGGTGGCCTGTGGTAGGGGGAGGGGGGCTGATTGTCGGCTTCCGTTAACAAGCGGCAATTTCCGATTAAGCCCACTTCACGGCACTCACAGGGCATTTTGTAAAAAAAAGTTGGGCGCCATTGTTTTTTGTTTGGACACAACTTTTTTTTTTGGGAGATGTTTTCAGTCCGTTGTTTGAATACTTAATTTGGGGGTGTACGTGCTGTGGAATGTAAAGGATTTTTAAATAGTAGGTAACATAATATTTAAATTAAGACTATAATTACCGCTGTATTTTTTTGGGAAATTCCTCTTTATTTCGGTTAAGTTGCGTAGATATGTACGTACGTATTTTGTAAATATTTTATTTCAGTTTTACCAGGTACTTTTGTATTTTTTTTAATTGATTAGGTATATTGGCAAACGAGCGGACTGATTGATATAATGATAAATGATATTTATTTCTGTAAATAGATCTTTTAAAGACACTTTTACAAGTCATTGTTATGATTTTTTTAAACTAGATGGCACCGGCATTTCCTAACTGACGACCTCTGAGAAGAAACGCCGAAACAAACTCAGATAATTATGGTCTCTTTTAAAGTCCAGATATAGTAGTAGCATTATGTGAGTGTTACAATGCAGGGTAATGTCTGAGATGACCGTTTGAAGAAAGAGCCATAGCGGCTTTGAGTAGACCAGCCCCAGCTGACGAAACACATTGTAAGTAATCATCGCCACTCATGAACATCTGTTACACCCTTGGAGTTCCTGATGAGACTATGGACTAGAGAATATCGGAGCCGCGAGGAAGTATCTCGCAAAAGCCGAAACATACACCAAGGTGATTTGCGACAGACTAATAAGGGTGGTTGCCCGCCAATCAGACACCAAGAGATCTTCATCATATCAGCCAATAGCATTCCACTGCTGAACAAAGGCCTTCCCCAAAGACTTCCACAAGGAGCTGTTATATGCTGCCTGCATCCAACGACTCCCAGCGACCTTCACCAGGGCTTCCGTCCATCTCGTTAGACAGTTGTTTATATTGTGTTTTGAAGACAAGTTATCTATACTAATACGAGTATATCAAGCAGAAGAGTTTGTTTGCTTGTTAGCTTGAACGCGCTAATCTCAGGAACTACTGGTCCGATTTGAAAAAATATGTCAGTGTTAGATAGCCCATTTATTGAGGAAGGCTATAGGCTATCTCTAATATATAAAGCTGAAGAGTTTGTTTGTTTGTTTACTTGAACGCGCTAATCTCAGGAACTACTGGTCCGATTTGAAAAATTATTTCAGTG
This sequence comes from Acronicta leporina, assembly GCA_947256265.1. NCBI lineage: Eukaryota > Metazoa > Arthropoda > Insecta > Lepidoptera > Noctuidae > Acronicta > Acronicta leporina. The sequence goes on along the minus strand of OX366540.1, from coordinate 3,400,513 downwards.
TTAGATAGCCCATTTATTGAGGAAGGCTATAGGGTATATATTATCACGCTACGCGGACGAAGTCGCGGGCAGAAGCTATATACAATATATCATCACGCTAAGACTAAGTAAATATTCCACGTGGACGAAGTCGTGGACGGAAGCTAGTTTAATATAAATAAAAAGATTTTTCATGTAAGTACAATAATTAAGTTCATTCTTATACCACCTATAGTTTTTTGTCAAAAACTGGTAACTCTTCAACTGTCAAGTTACTGAATACAATGAAGTATATTTATAAATAGAAGTGTTGAGAATGACAGATGCTATGTCTCTGCCAACTTTTATCACACACACAAAAAACATACATCAAAATAACAGGATGTATTATTATTTTTGCCTATTATTCAATTTCTCGTACTACAAATCTGGTAGAAACATCTTTTAGTAGTTTTTTCGCGTACCAACAATGAATTTCACGGAATATTGAGAACGAGGATGACATACGATGGTTGTGATGTAAAATTTTCTGTCTCACTCTAAATTGGCTCCGTGGGTTGAATTAAGTGGGAAGAACGAAGATATTCCGGCGTGAGTAGCGATTTTGTTGTTCAATTTGTACAAAATATATTTCCTTTGTAGTTTTTTACTACTTATAACATATTACCACGCCTGTATTTCCCGAAGGCATAAGCAGAGGTCTACTTATGTATAATAATAATAATACTGTACCTTCTCAATAGTTTTCGTTCCAATTTTAGAAGTGAAAACAAAAAAGTAAATTTGCAAAATTGCTTAAGGAATTTCTCTTTAAGTCCCTCTAACTGATGTATATGCACCGTACTACCTGCTGTCTTCTAACCAGACATTAATAATTTTGGATCTCTTAGTTTGTAGAGAAGTACTAATATATAGTTAGTAGGTTATTAATTAAGTCCGTATAATTAGTGCATAAGTTGTTTTCTGTTCCATAACCGTGAAAACGGTTTTGCGGGGCCTTGTTTTAAAAATGTAATTTATAAAATTTCAATAAAGAAGATACATACGTACAGTCAGCGCCAAAAGTCGCTGAACACGATGCAATCTTTGAAAATATATATACCAGTTTTCTTATATGCAGAAAACTGGTACTAACTTCTCAGGTCAGAATTTTTTGGTTAGTAATGATGTAAAAACGTTTTGAAGATTGCATCGTGTTCAGCGACTTTTGGCGCTGACTGTACATACATACTTTACATTTATTTGGTATTTTTATTAAGTAATAGTGGCGAGCCTATTTCCATTAAATCGGGTACAGATTCAAACTCCGAGCTGCTACTGAGAATAAAAATATCTTTTTGTGATTTTTTGCATTTTTCATGCTAAGATTATAAAGTTATTTTAGTGAAGGAAAAATTCAACTCGTAGGCAGGATTCGAATCTGCGTCTTCTGGTTAGATACACAGCTCTTACGTATCTTGTACGTCATCTTTAAGACGTAAGTTCAGAATGTTAAGGCAAATTTCGACATGGCAGGTGGGACTCGCGGTGGCTTAGTGGTCATAGCGTCTGGTGTATCCAACCAGAAACACGGGTTCGGATCCTTCCTGCGAGTAAATTTTTTCCTGATAAAGAGAGTTTTATAGAAAAATCTAATAACAGCTCAACCTGGAACTTGAATTCAGGACCTCTAGCGTAGCAGTCGCACTTAGGGCTACTAGACTAATAAGGCATTTTTATTTATTTTTTTGTTACAAGATGTCAAACAAGCATATGGTACGCTTGGTGGTTAACGGTAACCGCAGCCTATAGACGCCAGCAACACCAGTGGTATCACTCGCGCGTTGTCATCTTGAAATCACAGTTGTTAAGTCTCATATGGCAACACTAGAGGAGTCGTAAGTGCGTTGCCCGCCTTTTAAAAAGGTTTGTGCCTCCGGTATCCTCACTCACTCGGAGAAACACAACGGAAGCGTTGTTTCACACTGGTTTTCTGTGAGGCCGTGGTATCACTCTTACCGTGCCAACGCATGGCTCTCCCACAGGTAATCTATACTTCTATACTTTAATAATATATAAAGCTGAAGAGTTTGTTTGTTTGTTTGCTTGAACGCGCTAATCTCCGACAACTACTGGTCAGATTTGAAAAATTATTTCAGTGTTAGATAGCCCATTTATTAAGGAAGGCTATAGGCTATGTATCATCACGCTATGCGGGCGAAGTCGCGGGCAGAAGCTAGTTGTTAATAACCTGAAGGCCTAAGAGATTTCACTCCGTGTGAAGTCAACTCCACAAATAGGCCAGCTTGGTGGACTATAGGCTAACCCCTCTCATTCCAAAAAGGAGACCCCTGCCCAAAACTGGGACAGTAAATGGGTAGATGATGAGATTGAAAAAATAATTTTAAATAGATTTTTTTTTATGGGATAGGGGTCAAAGGAGCAGAGGGGTCGCCTGATGGTAAGCGATCACAGCCGCCCATGGACACCCACAACACCAGAGGAGTCACAAGTGCGTTGTCCGCCTTTTAAAAGGGAGTACGCTCATTATATTTCCCAGAGAATTAAAATATAATGATATATTTTCTTTTTTTTTGCGCTACCGCGACTGCTACGCTAGAGGTCCTGGGTTCGATTCCCAGGTCGAGCAAAGTGTTATTGGGTTTTTCTATGAAATTCCCAGTAGCAGCTCGGAGTTAGGAAATTGTGCCCGGTTAATGGCAATAGGCTCGCCCCCTATTACATGGGACCTAAACATACCGGCGAACTGTGGGTGTACATTAGTACGCCTCTGCCTAACCCTTCGGGGAATACAGGCGTGATGGTATGTTATGTATGTTATTTTCTTTTAGATTCAGTAAAACATTGTTTTCCATGTCCAAAATATACCAGTTCCAGCATTAACAAACAATTTTACGGCGCAACATAAAAATGATTCATGGTTTCAAAATACATCCATAAAATTCATCCAATATCAACCATAATGTGGATGATATAAGAGTTATATTTCTACGATATCTCGGTATCGCGTGCTCAAAATACTGGTAGTTTTGAATCTAGAATCTAGACACATCTTTTAGAACAAAGGGTTTATTTTGGGCTCCATTTCTGTACTGTTACTTTGTGTTGCAAGACTTTCTTAAAATATTAGAATACTTACTAGCAGGCCTGTATTCTCTGAAGACAGATGTGTAGGTACTGTTCTACACCTAAAGATACTCACATTTTATAAACAAAATCCTAAAAAATAATTAGGTACCTATCTTTTTGTGATTTTTTGCATTTTTCATGCTAAGATTATAAAGTTATTTTAGTGAAGGAAAAATTCGACTCGCAGGCAGGATTCGAACCTGCGTCTTCTGGTTTGATACACCAGACGCTATGACCTTTAAGCCACCACCGACGTGTTACTGACGTCACCTTTAAGACGTAAGTTCAGAATGTGAAGGCAAATTTCAACATGGTAGGTACCTATGTTATAATTTTTGTTTAATTACAGAAGTAAAAAGGAACTGCCTTGTTAGCCTTGTGGTTCCAAGTGTGACTGGTACGCTACAGGTCTTGGGTTCGTTTCCCAGATCGAGCAATGTGTTATTGGGTTTTTCTATGAAATCATCAGTAGTTTATAGTTTGGGATTTGTCAATAGGCTCGCCGCCTATTACATGGTAGATACCTAAACATACCGGCGAACCGTGGGTGTTCATTAGCACGCCTCTGCCTAACCCTTCGGGGAATACAGGCATTATGGTATTTTACCGGTTCCTTTCTATAATTCAAACTATTTGGAAACCTGCACCTAGTTTTGACAACTTTAAAATACACCAGCGAACTGTTGATGTAAATTAGTCCACCTCTGCCTAACTCTTCCAGTAATGTATCTATAAACTGACCTTGGCAAGCTATGCTTAACTTTATAGATTCGTCAGTGTATTTATTACTTGGCCATGAGCTCCCCAGATACAAACTCAGCGTAAATCCATCCTTAAAAGCCTGCATTTAAGCTGTCACCGACAATTACCGAGAAACTGAAACACAGGCTCGCTCTAGAGCCTTTACTCACCAATCCAAATGGAACACAGAGTAATTATAGATCCAGAGATTCGCCGCATTGTGGTTGCATCCCATTTCAGAGATACCAAGAGGTCTACTACGGGTATTGAACTGCGAAATTTCGGGAAATCGTACGTTTTTTGTACTATATCGAATGTAGCTCTATTTGTTATCACGCATGCAAAAGATTTAAGATATAATATGTATGTATATTATTTTTTTTCTAAACTTGTGATCTGATCTCCACCCAATTTGAATGAGACCACCTAGGAAGTATTCTTTCACACAAAAAGGATTTTCCAAATCAGTTTAGAAATGGCATTCGACCATTTCTAAACTGATTTGGAAAATCCTTTTCTTGTTTTGACGAATTGAGAACTCCTCCTTTTGAAACTCTTCCTTTTTGCAGGTATATTAATTGTTGTACATTGTACATCACCTCTTTATGCTTCGGGGAGTATAGACGTGATGCTAATATTACTTATTCTATTATAATTAATAAAGATAAAATCGTAAGATTATCGCATGTCGATCACTCGATCCGAAGCTTCGACGTTTGATCTTTATAGTAGGCCCCAACTCTGGCATTAATCTGCGTTACGTATGTAGGGGTATGGCTTTGCATGCAATTGATGTTAATAACGCATTGAAATGATGAGTGGGATGGTAGTATTTTAATACTATTGCTTATTAGAGAGAAGTGCTGCCTTAAGGGGTTACCTATAAGTACTACAAGGTAATTTGATCGTATCACTAAAATCAAACTCCACAATACTCACTGATTAATAGAGTAAATTCTTGAACAGTTTAAAAACAGTTTAAACATTAATTACTTATACATACTCTTTTAAATATAAAAAGAAGAATACTTTTTGGAACCGCGCATGTAGGTTTTTGAGTTTGAGTGTCGAAACATAACATTTATGTCGTCGCAGCGCCATGCTTCGGCACAAATGGGCCGGCTCGCTCGGAGTGATACCACGGCCTCACAGAAAGCCGGCGTGAAACAATGGTATGGTATAGCGGGCTATTTTCCGCAACTCCACGACAAAGCGCAAATTTTCCGTGCAGTGTGAAACACTGCTTAGGTTGTGTTTCGCCGAGTGAGTGAGAACACCGGAGGACTAAACTCTTTTAAAAGGCCGGCAACGCACTTGGAACTCCTCTGGTGTTGCATGGTTTCCATGGTCGGTCGTATCGCTTACCATCAGGCAAACCGTGTGCTCGTTTGTCCCCCTATGCCATAAGAAAAAAAACAACAGGTTGCACTCCGGGAGTGCCGGCAGAAGTGGAAACTTGAACATTAACATACATTAACATAACATACCATCACGCCTGTATTCCCCGAAGGGTTAGGCAGAGGCGTACTAATGTACACCCACAGTTCGCCGGTATGTCTGGGAATTTCATAGAAAAACCCAATAACGCTTTGCTCAATCTGGGAATCAAACCGTCCTGGGTTTGATTCTCTAGCGTAGCAGTCGCGCTCAGGACCCCTTGGCTAATGAGGCATTTTTTTAATCGAGGAACTTTTGCATTTTTTCTCTCTATATAAATTTAATTCGGTCTACTTATTACGAACATTAAAAAAGATTGGCAAATCTACCAACAAACTACTTAAATTATTTATATAATTTTTGTCATTAAAATAGGTAATCTTCAAGTGAAAAAAGCACTAATTGGCATGCCCTCTCAGTTAAAAACAATAAAAACTCAAAAGAATTAACTCCATTATCAGCTGGGACCGGAAATGAGTGTTTACGCGGCGGCCCGCAAGATGGCGCCACTTCCGGCTGAGTTGTTAGCGTGAATATTGTTCTCGCTAGGCCATTCTGTGCGATATTAGAGCGTTTATATAATATTAAAATGTAATTTCCTTATATGTATTAGTTACAATATTTTGCAGAGAATACTATAACATAATCATCACGCTAATTGTAGATTGGGCATATAGGCAGAAGTGTCCCTACTCTTGGAAACCTACAGTTTGCAGGTACACACATCAAAAAAAGTATGAGATCACTTTGAAAAATCCAAATAGTTTTTGTTATTTTTTCATAAACAATAAAAAGTAGTTTTATTTTTTTATTCCAAACAGGATATTTCTATTTAAAGATAACACAACAAATATTTTTTCTTGATAAAGTTCAATTTAATTTTTTTTATCAGCTTAAGCTAGTGATCGCAAACTTTTTGATATGTATATACTTTAGTACCCACGTAATAAACACTAGACAGTAAGTCTGTGGTCATTATCCGAACACAAATCCAAATCCCGAGCTGCTTCTGAGAATTTCATAAAAAAAAACAATAACACTGCGTCACTTGGAAATCAAACTCGGGACCTCGCGGATGCTGGATATTACACATCCGCTTAACCCTTTGGAGAATACAGGCGAGATGGTATGGTGTTTTATGTTTAAAATTAGGTACAAGATTCACTTCTAAATTATTAAACAAAGATAACGTAAAAACAATATAATCTTGTTTCTACATAGAACAAAAGACAATATAAGCCAGGAGGGAAGAGGAACTGAGGTAATAGTAGTTTCCTATCCTCCCGCAAGGTGGCAGCACCGACATTCATTAAAGATTATCTTGCATTGTTAGAATTAGTGATGTTGTGATGTGACGGCGGATATAGCTTGTAAAGCGGATATTAAGCAAGCTGCGGATATCGGGATGGAAATATGCGGATATTGGTTCTAAAATAGAATGAGAAATTTCCTAAGGATGTAAAGAATGTTTGTGTTGTAAATTGTATCCGTAGTCGGATATTGCTTGGAGCCGTACTTTGCTTTCGTGATATGAGAAATATAAATTGGATAGACTTATTTCCAAGCTTGAATTAAAAAAAGAACAATTGATTTGGTAGAACTACCTAAAACTCTGTTACTGAGTTCATATGTTCAAATCTATCTTAATTATAGCTCCGTAAAATTGTTTAAAATAATGTATTCCATTTCATACTATTACTTTGCAAAAAATCTTCTTATCCATAAAAGCTTTCAGGAATCCGCTACGGTTACTTTCCGAGATAATGGGGTAAAGTGGATATCCGCATGGAGTATCCGAAATATCGAAAATCTGCAAATAAATTGGTCCAGACCACAGATCTATGAAGACACTTCAAGTGACACAGATTGACCTTTGGACCAACCCTATTACGTTGCAATAGTGATCCGTTTTGTAGTACAAATTTAAAGCTTAGTATATACACAGGAGATTAGTTTTGTCAGTAGGAGGGGAGCATCTGTAAACCTCATGAGGAAACTGCATGCCTTATTACTTATTTTCTCGGCGCGCGTGTGAAGTCTGCCAATCCTCAAGCCAACATCGTAGGCCATAAGCCAAATCTTTTTATTCTGAACTAGCAGTTTCTCTTGGTTTCACTTGGGATCTAAAGTGACGTTATATTTAACTCGATTAACAATATAATTATAAGTGATAATGTAGCATTTTATTAGTGATTTTTTTTTAAATCAGTTGTGTACTTTTTGAGTACTTATATACATACATTACAAATAATCTTACAAACAATCAAATCTTACCTTTTTATAATAATAATATAGATAGAGACCTATGGTGTGCAATGGAATAATAAAAGATTTAATGCTTTTTAATAATCTTCTTGATAAAAGATGGATAGGTACAATTCAAGTAAAACATAATTTTGGGTATACCCCAAAATTATGTTTTACTTGAAAATGTTTTGCTCTTATGTTTCTGTATGTTTTGTTCGCAGATACACGCCACATAATAATTATTAAACGCGGAAAGTGAAACTTAAAAGTTATGCGTTTAAATAGTTTGGGAGCAAAGCGTATGAACTCTTTGTAATCAGGCTTTTATTGTGATGGTTATAATATATCCGATATCCATTGGCACATCACTATTTCCACATCAGTTTCAATTACTATATTTCACGAAGGTATTTCAACTAATTTACAACAACAGATAAAGTTCCACCCTTTATTGTCGATAAATTGTATAAGTTGAAGTTTTCATATCAAAATAGTCACCTACAATGCTTATAGGTATTATATATTACAATGAGGCGGAGAAAGTTAGATTGGTTAGTATTTGAAACTACATATATTTGTACATGGTTACAGACATATTATTAAGCCTCTATCTCGAAGTAGTTAGTATACAGTCTAGTTATACAGTCGACAAAAGTTAGTTATACAAGGTGCCTTGGTGGATATTAAATAAAAGTGGACTGTAATTTCTAAGGTGCTGGTTTATTCGCCGTATAAAAATTTTGCGTTAGAGATGTTACCGTAAAAATATAAATAGCGTTAGAGTGTATCATTATTTTTTTGTAGGCATTTCCTTACTGACGAACTCTGAGAAGAAACATTGAAACAAAATCAGAGAATCATGGTCTATTTTAGAGTCCAAACAAAGTAAGTAGAACAGTTAAAATTTAAGAGAAGATGTTTAAAATGTCTTTTTGAGGAAAGAACCTTAGAGGCATTGAGTAGACCAGTTCTTATTTATTTATTTAATGCAAAATGTATACAAAGTAACAAGCTTGGCTTAAACTAATTTTATGATAATTCAAATGTTTCTTTAAGTATCTAAGTTCAGTCAAGATTAATATAATATGCTTAGTTAACTAGACATGTTCCCCGAATCTATATCTATACTTCTATATCTATATACTAATATATAAAGCTGAAGAGTTTGTTTGTTGAGTTTGATCTCAGGAACTTCTGGTCCGATTTGAAAAATTCTTTCAGTGTTAGATAGCCCATTTATTGAGGAAGGCTATAAGCTATATATCATCACGATACGCGGACGAAGTCGCGGGCGGAAGCTAGTGCTACATATCATGAATTCACAACCATATTTTTGTCTATTTTTAGGAAGAAAACAAGCAAAATTCCGATGCCACCCGCACAAATCATTCAGCTGACGTTTATTCGCGTGATGAAATGTTACCGCGGACGCCGCTATCTGTTTGTGTCCGTATAAATTTCACGATAACGACCAAATGGAGGTTATATAGCATAAGTAATTGTAGGTTATATAGAAGACATAAAGTTTTGGACGTTAGAAAGAAAGAAACACTTGAACTGCCATAAACACACATAAGAGCTGGTCTATTCAAAGCCTATAATGTTCTTTCCTCAAAAAGCCCATTTTAAACTTCTTCTCTTTAAATGAAACTGTTCTAATATGTCTGGACTTTAAGAGACCATGATTCTCTTAGTGTTTCTTCTTAGAGGTCGTCAGCTACAGTCAGTACTAACAAAATTAAAACATTGACGTGTAAAATAAATAATAAAATAAATAAATATTCTGGGACATTTTTACACAGCACCATCTAGTCCCAAACTAAGCAGAGCTTGTACTATGGGTACTAGACAATGGATATAATACTGATATACTTTTTTTTTTGTAAATACATACTTAAAATACATAAGAAACACCCAGACGAACACAAACACTTATATTCATCACAAAAATTTTTGAGCCCAAGACCCAATGGTCAGCAGTCCAGTACTCGAACCACGACACCACAGAGGTTGTCTAAAAGTGTCTTTAAAAGATCTATTTCATCATCATCATTATTATCATCAACAGCCTTTAATTCGTTCGTCCTCGGACATAGGCCTCCTCCACCTCCTTCTACTTCCTTTTGTCCTGGGCTACCATCATCTAGTTGACGCCCACCTGTAGGCGTATTTCGTTCACCGATCTTTCCGGCGGATGACCTCTGCCGCGTTTCATTTCTCGTGGCGTCCATTCCAACGTTCGTCTAGCCCACGTAGCCACGTCCATCCGCGCAATGTCTCCTGTATCTTCATTTCTCTGATCGTATCACTTCCACCACTTCTTCTATCTCTTTTCTCTTTTTCTTCTATTCTATCACTTTCTATCTTTGATTTTTGTCTTTTTCCGATAAGATCTCTTTACGGAAATATAAATCTCATTTCACCATCAAAACCTACGCGCATTCACAAGGTTATCGATTACATAATCCTAAATAAGCAATGTCTTAAGCTATGTATACTTTACGATGTATACAGTGTATAAACAGTCTCTGATTAATCCCGGAGACGGGATAAGTCTTGTATCGCGAGATACGGTTCAGAGCGATATTTCGAAGCAGCGGAAATGGTAAAGAAATAAAAAGGGTGTTTTTATTAAGCTCTTTGGTGTAATTTGCAGCTGAAATAAGTGGGAAATTAGATTTTCAACCTATTTGTTTTGTGGTGAAAGAATTTATTTCTGTAAAATATACATGATATTATATAGGTACATACAACATACAACTTTTGGCTCCTGCAATACAGTACATACTAGCGTAGGGGCCAGGGACTTCATAAAATTGTTAACAACCTTATGTCAATAATAAAAAAAAAAATAAAAAAAAATAGAACTGCCTTATAAGCCTAGTGGTCCTGAGAGTAACTGCTACACTAAAGCTCCTGCTTTCGATTCCCAGGTTGAGCAAAGTGTTTTGTGAAACTTTCAGTACCTAGCAGCTCGGAGTTTGGGATTTATGTCCAGTTAATTCTGAAGCGATATCTACCACGCTATATAGAAAACTTCGACGGACAAATCCTGAATCGTGCAAGTGAAGTTTGCAACGCAACTTGCATATACAACCACCGGACATCAACCGTTGGGTCGCGGCCCGCCAGGCAAAACACCAGCCTGGTCGGAGGATCCTCCCTTTGGTTGGAGGGGCAACACACTTCGCTCTTCTACATTGGCAAGAAGTTATTCCTTATTACATTGGATCCTAAACATACTGCCGAACTGAGGTTATATACATTACTATGCTTCTGCATAACCCTTCGGAGAATAGAGGCGTGATGGTATGTTATACTGTGTATTTTATTAAATACAATCATGTTTATGAGCTTCCTAGATTATGGTCGAGCTGTTTTTTTTTTATTTTGATATACCCAGTGTCACTCTCACAGTTAATACAAATCTAACGACACCTCTTAAGCTAAAATCCATCTTGCCGTTCAGGCTGCAGAGCGTGCCAAACAATTATACATACATACATACATACTCTCGCAAAAAATAACCCTCTTTCTGGCGTAGTCGCGTAAAAAAAAATAGTTACTTAGGTAGACAAATGGTCATATTGATATCCTGTAGGAGTTTGAGCGTGCAGATCGATTAATCAGCGTAGTTATTATAGCGTAGTTAAACACACCACAAATAATATACTCTCTTCCACTTCTCTTCTCTTCTCTTACTATCTCTTTCTCTACTATTATAAAATTGTAAAAAAAGCTATGTCTGTACATTGAAGATATTTTAATAAAGACAAGTGGGTTAGGGTAGGTATATAAAGGTCTACGAACCCAAAAATGTGATTTATAAATTCTTGTCGCAAAAACTACTGAATAGATTTTATTTTTGTTATCGCTGTTAGATATTTTTTTTATGTGTTATATAGTATATAGTATGTTAGGTATAATATTAATTAAACGGATCGTTAGATACAGCTTGATATCTCTCTCTCTCTCTCTCATATATACAGATCGATACAAAGAAGAGATCATCAATGTTGGTTTTTGCATTTTTACTCCTTATATAGCTTCGTGTGAGCAAAGTCGCGGGCAAAAGCTAGTTATTTTTATAAAACAAAATTCATTGTGTCAGAAAAAGTTAATGTCTTAAAACATAAAACGCGACTAGTTCGCCCTTTTCATGACTCATCCCTTACAGTTATTTCTAAACAAGACTGGCTTTTGTCTCATAAAAAATATGACTTCACTGTTTCGCTGTAAGGGTGGGCTCACATTAGTTACACGACGCGACGCCAGCACAACAAATTCATTTATAAATAATATTATGGAATTATTAGTCTACTGGTCCCAAGCGCAACAGCTACGCTAGAGGTCCTGGATTCGATTCCCAGGTCACACAAAGTGTTATTGGGTTTTTCTATGAAATTCTCAGAAAAGCTCGGAGTTCGGATTGGTTCACCCCCTAGTCGGACCGAATTTACCATACATACCATATTTTGTTCAATTTGTGTTGGTAGTAATATTTTCTAGTAGCTTCTGGCCGCGACTTCATCCGCGTGGAGTACTTACTTAGTCTTAGCTTGATGATATATAACTTATAGCCTTCCTCAATAAATGGGCTATCTAACACTGAAATAATTTTTCAAATCGGACCAGTAGTTCCTGAGATTATCGCGTTAAAGCAAACAAACAAACTTTTCAGCTTTAAGTATAGATTAATATTGTAAGTACCCATTCTCAGATGAACTTTATTATATTTTTTTCTGCAACTACATCGAAATTCCAGTGTCGTTTCATCTTATCAATGTGGTCGCACCCTAATATAACCGTTTTTAACTTCCAAACTGTTTATGAGTGCCACTTTGTGATGAAAGGCTGAACTCTCGACTTTTTACGAGATAAACTTTGTTACAATAAGTAATCTGGTTAGGCCCAAATTACTGTTTTTAGGGTAGCATGAATTTTAGTATTTTTCTCGTTAGCTAGAAACATTAACGCTGACAATTTTAGCTTAGTGTTTGGAACGGATAATAAACATGACATAACATACCATCATATGCCATAAGACAGTATAAACGCAGCCTACATAATACTAACATTTGCATCATCCCAACTATGTTGGGGTCGGCTTCCAGTCTAATCAGATGCGGCTGAATATCAGCCATCAGACCTCCGCAACCCAATTTCTGGGCAATACCGATATTCGGAGGATAGACTGGTTGTCATGCTGTTTTGGGCTTCTGACTGCCAATAACAGTTGTCAAAGATGTTCTTATGACAACCGGGCCCGACGGATTAACGTGCTCTCCGAGGCACGGAGGAACATACCCTTACAATCCACACCACACCAAAAAAAACAAAAATGGACTAAAGCACACCAAAAAAGACCAAATAAGAAAGAAGGGGTTTTCCAGAAAATTCTCAAATTCTTTAGAAATTGTTAGTACTACCACTTGTTACCGCTGTTTAGTCTTATACGTCAATATTTTTATAAACCAAATAGGTATTACTTGTACAAACTATGAATATAACTCTCTGCCTAAACCTATGAGTACAGGCGTGATGTAACATATTGTTACACTTGTACGGGCTGCAGTTAGCTAACTCCGCACATTGGCTGTGGTGGCGAGGTTTAGTTAGTGGAGTACGAAGAGAAACGATTCGCGTCACGTTAAAGTTAAATTTATTCTTATAAGTTACAGTAATAAGTAAACGACGATTCTTTCTCTAAGTTGTTACTAGTTGCAGTATTTTATTCGTACTGTTAAATATGATATATTTGTTTTACATGTTACGTATGACGTGCATAGCGACCGTAAGTAGGTTGCATAGTAGGCAAGAAAAAATGTACGTCAATGAGACCGTACAACACTATTCAAATATTAATAACTTTGACCGTTCAAACTTCGGTTCTCGTTAAAGTTGGCATGGCAGCCTACATCGTTAATATTATAACACCCGTGTAGAGCTGAAAGATGTTGTACTTTTATTAGCTACTAGCTTCTGCCCGCGACTTCGCCCGCGTGGAATAGTCACTTGGTCTTAGCGTGATATACCTATAGCCTATAGCCTTCCTCTATAAATGGGCTATCTAACACTGAAATAATTTTTCAAATCGGACCAGTTGTTCCTGAGATTAGCGCGTTCAAGCAAACAAACAAACAAACTCTTCAGCTGTATATATTAGTACTAGCTTCTGCTCGCGACTTCGTCCGCGTAGCGTGATGATATATAGCCTATAGCCTTCCTCAATAAATGGGCTATCTAACGCTGAAAGAATTTTTCAAATCGGACCAGTAGTTCTTGAGATTAGCGCGTTCAAGCAAACAAACAAACAAACTCTTCAGCTTTATATATTAAGTATAGATATAGATTTATATGAAATGAAAGTCTCTAAGATCTGTAAGAATTGTAGTAAACTAAAGCACCAACACAATTCACCAAATATAGCATACAAATTTACAGTTTATTTTCTGTTATTCATCAGAAATACCCATACCTACAAAAATGTTATTTAAAGACATTTTTCTATAAAAATATGATAATTCGCGACGAAATTATCAGTTGACATAGGAAATACATGTCACATTTCTACTCGGCAAACAGACAGAAAGTTGACATGTTACGACAATGTATTTATATTGATTTTGTTTCGGTGAACTTCGGGTGGCCTCGGGTGTTCCCGTCGTTCGGGTTGGTATCGTTATGGTCGTTGAATTAGATGCCTTATTATTTTATACACAAACCGTATTCCCAGAAGGGTTAGGTAGAGACGTACTAATATACGCCCACAGTTCGCCGGTATGTTTAGGTGCTATGTAATAGGGACGAGCCTATTGCCATTAACCGGGCACAAATTCCAAACTCTGAGCTGTTACTGGGAATTTCATAGAAAAATCCAATAACACTGCTCGACCTAGAAATCGAACCCAGGACCTTTACCGTAGCAGTCGCGTCCAGGACCACCAGGCTAATGAGGCAGATATTATTTTGTGGTGAATGTATTTATGGTTACTTTAGTGTTATATGTGCAAATTATACTTTAGAGGGCCCGCCGGAGTTATATTCACAGGGCAAGAAATTGTTCAATAACAATTTCTCGCCCTGTGAATTTATATCCTAATAATATATTTTTCTAGTAACTGTGTTTGTAGAGAATTTGATAGAAAATCTCAATAGATTTTCTATGAAATTCTCAGTAACAGTTCAAAGTTTGTTTTGTACCCAGTTAATAGCCATAGGCTCGCCCCCTATTACTAGAAAAAAATATAATTTCCAGTATATCATGAAACTGAGAAGATATTAGAGTCCATCAGTGAGACAGTATTAATGATGATGCTGCTTTGATGGTGTGTGTTTTTACCACAGTTTATTTATTCTCTTAAAATGACGCCGAGTTCTCCAATGCTGTGCATGCAACCTTTCGATAATATTATCGACTTCGGTCAATCTTGGACATTAACCTTCAATAATAACACATCTTGTTATCGCAATATTGTATCAGTGAAGATTGTAACATCATTTATTTCAAAAGAGGGTCCATGGAGTTTCTTGCCGGATTCTTCTCCACAAGAACCTTTCAACAACACGGTCCCTTCTGGAACCGTGCCACTAGAATCATAACGTTTTATAAACGCTTGTAAAAGCGTATTCGAAATAAAAACATTTGAACTTGAACTTGAATGATGAATATGATATCATGAAATTTGGTCTTCATATTATGTAGGTATATATATATACCAATCACAATCTACTAGCAATCTTTAATATAGCTATCAACCGCCATATTGATTTACGCTTGCCTGGGTTATGTCACATTCCTGAGGCGTAATTGGAGCGATAGGATAAGCTCTTCTGCATTATGTTCTCCTGGTAACAGTCAATATTATTTTATTGTTGGTAATTCGATTGAACTTTGTTGTAAAATTAACTCGATTCCTCAATTTGTTAATCAAGAGGAATAGTATTTTAAATTTAAATAGAGATGGGGCTTTTTTGCGGTGCGTAAAAGCTTTGGATCTTCCAGCGCTATGAAAGGTGACAAGGTAATTTTTCAATACTTTTATACATATTAGTAGAAACTTCCATACATTTTTTTTTATACATTTAAATATAGTGTTTGCCTGTAACAAGTTCTACATTTAATTTGTAAGTTTTAGAATATATTTTTTGTACCTAAATGTATAATGTTATAACCTATTGGCAATCCAAATAAATAAATAAATCTTTGATGGACCTGGGAATCGAATCAATGAGGCAGTTTCAGATAACAGAGAAAACTCAAAGAACTATTCACTTTCCAAAAAAATATATTAAAAATGTAATCCAAAAAGTGGTAGAAATTAAAATAAATATAGATCTAAATTTAAAACATTACAATTACAACCTATTTAAATAAAATATAATAAATAATTTCAAAACATTATAAATACCTACTTACCTATGCCATCAAATGTAGTAACAGCAATAGAATGATTCCATCTTGTCTCAATGGTTGTTACGTCACCGTGTGAAAGCAGGAAAATATTTGAATGAGTGTCATAGACACACCTACACAGTTCAAGGTGCACAATGCCAAAAAAATACAATGAGGTACGTAATATTTTTTTTATTAAATGTGGCATTAAAAGCATGTTAAACATAACGTCCACCACGCCTGTCTTCCATGAAGGGTTAGGCAGAGGCGTACTAGTGCACACCTACAGAGAGCGGGTATGTTTGTAGGTCCAATGTAATAAGAGGCGAGCCTATCGCCATTAACGGAGCTGCTAGGTACTCAGAATTTAATAAAAACTCAATATCACTGCACGACCAGGACCTCAAACCTAGGACCTCTACCGTAGTGAGCATCGCGGTCAGACTTCTAAGCTAAACAACTTTAAAAATGACAATATTAGTTTAAGAAAATCCGATCTCCTACAGGATTGGTACCTGCGTCCCTCTGGTTATGTTAACCAGACGATTTGGCCACTAAGCTACCGAAACTTGCGTTTGAGGTATACCAGCAACTTCAGTTCTTAGAACCCCTCATTCCTGATTCGGCGTCGTAGAGAAATGCAAACCGAAGCTTTCTCTACGGATCGTTAAGTGACCTTGAGCTTTTTTATTAGACATATAGTGAACGATATCTTACCTTTCCCCAATAAAACTGTGACCAAACAACACAACAGTATATGCTCACAAAACAAAACACCAGTCTATTTACAGAGTTCGCCCTAGATTCGGACAAAGCGCCTCAAATAGTAGCCTATACCTATGCATTATTGAAGGCAAATAAATATCTTTGTAAATAAAAATGAAATCAAGTTCGTTGGCATTAAGAGTCTCATTTGAGATGGCTATACTGTTTGGAACATTTTCATTTGATTTTTTGTAACAGTCTCTCTGTAATGATTATGGAAAATTTTCATAAAAAAATTAAGATTTAGGTGTTTCGGGAATGAACATGGAAAATTCTAAAACTGAAAGTGCTTTTCTATTAAATCGTTTTTCGGTACACGACAATGTCTGTCTGGTCGCTATGTGCAATGTAATTTGAATAGACTTTTTTTAAGATTTGGGATTTTGTTTTTCGAATCGCAGCGTAACTGTATGGATCAGACTGCTGGGCCGTTATGAAGATGAATGAAAAAAGACTGCGCGCAGCGGAGAAGTGTATGGAGTGACTAGAATGGACAAATGGAATGAGTATATTAGAGGAAGTCTGAAATTGGCGACAGTGACAGAAATGTTGAAAAGGAATAATTTTTTTGTGATGAGGAGGGATGAAACGCATGTGACTAAAAGAGTGGTTAATATGATTGTGCAGGAGGAGAAGAAGACCAAAAAAAAGATGGATGGATTCTGTTAAGGCGGATATAATGGGAAAGGGGGTGAATTATGAGGTGGTGGCTGACAGGGATGAATGGAAAAAAGAACATGCTGTGATGACTCCAAATAAATTAGGACAGGGGCAGGAAGAAGAAAAATAGCAGTGTAAACGTCCTAGAAATATCTAAGTACATTTTTTCTCAAAATGTACTAAGACAGACAATTGATCGACATTATTAGCGATGTCCTTAGCAAATCTGGTGATTAGTACTACCGCAACTGGCGCGTATTTATGACATAATGTACGAAGGTAGACGAAGTAATAGATGAGTATTTGTATACATCATAGCAAATGGCGAAATGGCGCACATTGGGGGAGGCCTAACGTCCAGCAGTGGACTAGTATGGGCTGATGATGATGATGATGATGATGATGATAGCAAATGGCATGCCTCATACTCAGGTGTACTTGCAACCATTAGAATAATGAATTACTAATTATTAATTATTTGCGAATTAATGTTTTTTTTCATGCATCAGTGAATTTTATCCAAGCTAATAATATAAATTCGAAAATTCGTCCGTCTGTTTGTTACGATTTCAGTGTAAACTAATTTTGGAAAAGAGTTATATTTGACCTTGAGAGTTTCTTGCCGGATTCTTCTCCATAGGATCAACCTTTTGGGACCATGCAACTAGAATCAGAACGTTACATAAATTTATCAAATATAGCTTCTGCCCGTGACTTCGTCCGCGTAGCGTGATGATATATAGCCTATAGCCTTCCTCAATAAATGGGCTATCTAACACTGAAAGAATTTTTCAAATCGGACCAGTAGTTCCTGAGATTAGCGCGTTCAAACGTGTTCAAACGTGTTTGTTTACTTGAACACGCTAATCTCAAGAACTACTGGTCCGATTTGAAAAATTATTTCACTGTTAGATAGCCCATTTATTGAGGAAGGCTATAGGCTATATATCATCACGCTACGCGGACGAAGTCGCGGGCAGAAGCTAGTTATAATATAAAGCTGAAGAGTTTGTTTCTTTGTTTGTTTGTAATACAATCTATACTAATATATATTATTATATTAGTATAGATTGTATTTTTTATTTTTATATATTCTTTTTTTAGTGGCAATAAACATTTTTCTTTCTTTCTTTTGAAAGGTTTTTTTAAATAAATACATTTGAACTTGAACGTGGAGATGTGTTTCTCAAAAT
Organism: Acronicta leporina; assembly: GCA_947256265.1. NCBI lineage: Eukaryota > Metazoa > Arthropoda > Insecta > Lepidoptera > Noctuidae > Acronicta > Acronicta leporina. Next base: position 3,381,967 of record OX366540.1, on the reverse strand, counting down.
GTAGAATAGAATAGAATATACTTTATTGCACATCAAAAAAATATATGTAAAGTACAGTTTTATAAATCATAAAGTTGTACAAATGTACTTTAGGGTGCAGTATTATCACGGACAACATTCTACTTAAATAAATTGTGATAAGTAAGTATTTTGAATTCCAGAAAACAGCATCTAATTTGGAACTCAAAGGCGGGGTTCAGAAACAACCACAACTTTAATGAAACTCGTATGTCCCACAAAATGCGTCGCGTAACATAGCGTAATTTCGGACGGCGTTTTCTGCATACCCTTAGGCATAGTTACCACTGTGAAAATGAGTAACAAAAGGTCAATTTCGTGATGATCTTTGGATTGCTTAATATTTTACCGCCAAGCGATAGTATGCTTACATACATACCATCACGCCTGTATTCCCCAAAGGATTAGGCAGAGGTGTACTAAGATACACCCACAGTTCGCCGGTATGTTTAGGTCCCATGTAATAGGGGGCGAGCCTATTGCCATTAACCGGGCACAATTTCCAAACTCCGAGCTGCTACTGAGAATTTCATAGAAAAACCCAAGAACACTTTGTTCGACCTGGGAATCGAACCCAGGACCTCTAGCGTAGCAGTCGCACTTGGGACCACTAGACTAACGAGGCAGTCTTGCTTACATTATTGTATTCTGGTTTGAAGATTTGCTGGACAAATAAGGCTTTACTACAACTGATGCTGACGTCTGTAGACTGCAGAAAATAATAATAATAACACTTTCTTCGATAAGTAGTTGACTTCGATAAGCCGAACACCAGTTCGGCTTATTAAAAAAGACTTAGTGGAATATTTTATGAAATATAATTCATTATATTGAAAAAAAAACAATTGAAATCAACTTATGAAGTTCTCGTTTAAAGTTTTTGGTGGAAATTAAGAGGGGATGCTCCGTTCATTTCCTGCAAATGATCACTTAAAATTTGTATGGCGCTCGCACAGGATGACATCATATTGACGTGCCATAGTACCTACGCACTCTGCATAAAATTAACAATATCCATACTCGCGATATAGAAGTCATTAGGTATGCATTTAGTGATTAAGCCTTTTGTATTATACCTGTGCTGTGGCACCCAACGCAGTTTATCCCAGTAAACTTTTCCCTTTGTGAGAGTTCAAACAATGTTTACTCGGTATGTTATAGTCATACGGTTAACTTTAACTTGCTACTTACAACTTACGATAATATAGTTACTTTCTTTTGAACGGGAAATTGAAATCCAGATATGCCTATCTATAAATTGAAAATGCTTTGCATGTCTTTTACTTGCAAGTTTAAGGAAATTAAAAAAGATAAAATGTGGTGAAATATTCCGTACTTACGTCTAATATTACTGGGATCTACCTCAATGGTCTAGTAGTCACAAGCTGAGCTCCTGAACGGGAGGACTTAGATCAGTATGAGAGGACTTAAATTCCATTCCCAGGTCGAGTTAAGTGTTTCTGGTTATTCCCAGGCCCTGCTTTTCCATTGGGCACTATGGACAAGTGTCCAGGGCCCCGCGATCTAAGGGGGCCCCATAGGTCTCCCTCCTTTTTTTATTTTTTGCATTCCCTTATCACCGTGTTCCCATTATCACCGTGCCCAAGGCCTCCAATTTACGTTATAGACGGCCCTGGTTATTTCTATAAAATTCTTTGTTGCAGTTTGGCATTTGACAATCTGCTATCACAATCAATATTTGTCAGTGTATAACAATCTTTAGTGATACTCGGAAACCCAAAAAACCTGACAACCAGTCTATCTCAAGAAAATCGGTAGATATCGCTCAGAAATTAGTTTTTTTAAGGCAAACGAGTAGATGCCACACCGCAACACCATAGGAGTTACAAGTACGTTGCCGGCTTTTTAAAGGGTTTGGGCCTCCGGTATCCTCACACAGTTAGGGAAAGCGTTGTTTCACGCCGGTTTTTCTGTAAGGCCGTGGTATCACTCCGGTCGAGTCAGCCAATTCGTGCCGAAGCGTGGCTCTTCCACGATTAAAAAGGTTGGATCTGATGGTATTTGTTGTTGATAAACGATATTTATTTCATGTGGTGCAGGAGTTCAAGTTTCCCCAATATGTTTATCCTTCACGGTTAAAGCGAGTGGTAATTAAATATTAATATGCATATGATTTCAAAAAGTCATAGCCACGAGCCTTGGTTTTGAAGTTGAGAGTTCAAGTTGAAGTTCAAATTATTTTGGAAGCATTTATGAAACATTACGATTCTAGTAGCAAGGTTCCAAAAGGTTGATCCTATGGAGAAGAATCCGGCAAGAAACTGCAAGGAAACTCTTTTATTGAGAATTTTGAATTGGCAGACCCACAGTCTTATCACTAACCTGTCACTGCAAGAACAGATATCACATCATATTCCAGTGCCAATGACAGTCAGAATCGACTTAGTTTGCTAGATATCTGCCTATTCAAGCATATCCTTTGGTAATTAATAGATTTATCGCTCTATTGATAGTTAATTGACTAATAAACTGCTCCATTCCAATTTACTGTAGATTGCATTCGAGATGCTTGGGTTTATTATAGAAACTAGTAATAGAATTCTAGTCTATTTAAATAAATATGGTGGTTTTGGTGGTTACATAATTATAATAGGGGGCGAGCCAATACAAATTGCCACTGTGAATTTCTTCGAAAAATCCAATTGAAGAACACTTGGGAATAGAATGCAGTACGCTAGGGGCGTTTTGGTGTGAGGGTCCAGCGAACGAAAATGCCTAAGATATTAAGTCCGCCTCTGTACTCTAATTGTGCATAAAGTGCACAAAAAAAATGACCTCTTTTTATGGCATAAGTGGGCAAACGAGCAGACGGATTGCCTGATGGTAAGCGTTTACCACCGCCCATGGATACCCGCAACAACAGAGGAGCCGCAAATGAGTTTCCAGCCTTTAAAAAGGGTTTGGGCCTCCGGTATCCTCACTCACTTGGCGAAACACAAAGTAAGTTTGTTTCACGCCGGTTTCATTATTCACCTAGTTCTCAAGTTTGGCTTTAGTCCCCAAGATTAGCCGAGTGTGTGTGACATGTCGGTATATTATTGTTTGTATATAGGTCAGTAAAGTTAAACCAGGGCGCCGGTGCGTCGCTGACAGTGACATATGGGTGTGCCAACACGATGCACATATAGTATATTCCTAAGTACATAAGCGACTCCGTACGCGTAAAGTGAGGCTAATATTCAGAGAGGAATTCGATGCGTAAACCATTAAGTTAAGGTCACTATGAACTGAATCAGAAATAAGCAGATCCGTAGAAGAATAAAAGTTTCCGATGATGCTGAAAGGTATTTTGCTGGGGGGAGTGGAGAAGTAAACCCTGTTTAGATATAAGCGATATCCCCTATCCCTATTTCCAGCAGGGCCGGTTATATGCCGCAGGCATTCAGCGACTCCTATTGACCGGGCAGAAATCCAAACTCCCACCTGCTACTGATCATTTGCTAGAAGAATTCAATAACACTTTTCAACATGAGGATCGATACCTGCACCTTTTGACTCTCCTCTGACTCTCCAGGACCTCTGACGTTGGAGCACGCTTGCCTAGAAGAAACTGATTCACTCGTGATTTAAAGACACCCAGATTATATCTATCAGGGAAGACCCACTCGGGAAGCGCATTCCACATTTCGCCAATAAGCATGATAAAAGTGAACTTAAAGCGTTTCGTTCGGGTTTTTGGAATGTCCACTATGAATCGACGTCGTTTTTTGGTGCTTCTGATTGTCTGATAGTAGAAAGAGCAAGAGGAAGAAGATCGTAGAGATAGGTATATTCAGCGTAGCATTCGCGCTTATGACCACTGGATTAATAAGACGATAAGAAGTCAATTCAGTCAAGTCAATAACGAGGTATTAATATGACAATGTACGTAATTGTTACCTACATAATCAGCTGGCAAACTGACCTATTAAGGTCAAGGTCACCACAAACCTCTTTGGGATAGGTAATTCCTTATTCACCCCTTATTCACCCCTCTCAACCTGAACAGAATGGTAAGTGTCACCTTAATTCCACGTATTTCTTACTTTTCCCGATTGGCATGCAAACAGAGAGAATCGCGAATGTTGTGAGATCCACAAGCATTGAAGAAGCTACCTTAACTGAACACATATAAGGTTTATAACTGTTTGCCGATCTTAAGGTTCATAATTGTACAGTAAATCGACATGAGCTTTGAGGACCAATTCCGGTTTTTATTGCATTGGAATATATGCCTTAATCAGTCCAAATTGAGTTGACATTTGAACCGAATTTATAAGAACCTCTTTTTAGTTAGTTCTCTTAGCAAAATGTATCTTAATACCAGGGGTTAAAATTTATCTTTGAATGACAATATTTTCTTGGAATGGTTTTCCTGTTTCCCTACATTTCCGCATTATAAATGTATAAGGGAGTGGCAGGTTTACATAAGTTACTCGACCTTATAAGGCTGGAAGTGTAACCGAATATTAGCAAATTATTATAAGATTTTTTTATGTGTTTAGGATAAATTTAGTAGATTCATAATTCACTACATCTTAGCTACTATTATAAAGTCGTAAATTGTTATGTGTATACATTGAATATATCAAAAAAAATACCAAGTAGATTAAGGTACTTATATAAACATCTTCGAACCTAAAAATGAGATTTTTTAATTCTTGTCTGTTTGTCTGGTTGGCGCAAATCTACTGAATAGATATAAATTTTATTATCACTGTTAGAAAATGTGCTTCAACTTAAGAACTGGTGACCTTCTTGTCTCAATTAAATAAACGGATCCTCAAATACAACTGACCTCTCTGATGTATACAGACATATACATATACTTCCTTGACAATAATGTATAATTATGCATGTATAAACTTAAGAAGATACAGTAACTAAGTACATACCTCACTATGTATGTATTACGTATAATATATTGTACGGAGACTCACGATCCCGCAGTCAAACTGATAACACAGTTTTGTGGGGCAATGTATAATTTTAAACACTTTTGTAAAAATAAATAAATAAATAATAATATACAACGAAGAGATCATCACTGTTGGCTTTCGATTAAATTATTTTTGGGATCCATTTATAATCCTAATATAGCTTCACGTGAGCAAAGCCGTGGGCAAAAGCTAGTATTATAATAAAAGTCCCTCCCTCCAAAGTCCCTCCGCCGCGTCTGTCTGACTGAACGCGATAAACGCAAAAACTATTGAAAGGATTTTCATGCGGATTTGACTAATAGTCGGAGTGATTCATAAAGGCCATGTAACTTATAAGATATTAATTTATACTACTAATATTATAACCGTGAAAGTTTGTGAAGATATTTGTTACTCTTTCACGCCAAAACTATCCAGGTATCAAACCCAGGATCTTACACTCAACAATTGCACTCACGACAAAATCTAAGGGGCATTTAATAACTACAAACTAACTTAAACATAACTTAATTTCAATTTAGACCAACACGAGTTAAGTAATGTGAACCCCTTATTTAGTAACTGCATTTCTGCGGTTAGAACAGGTGAGAGAAGGTTATAAATAACAGTTAAGCCAGCACCGGCTAAAATAATACAGGTTTAAACGATTCCAAAACGGCTTCCGTTAAACAAATGGTTTGAATTTAATCTGAACGAATGTGTTGCTGGTTATATCATCAAGCTTGTATTCTCCGTAGGGTTAGACAGAGGTTTGCTCATAATACCGCCACAGTTTTTCAGTAAATAATATCCCATCAAAAACAAAAATGTGAAAATGAGAGCCAAATTCAGTTAGAATAGACGTGGTTGGCGACTACAAAAGAATTGATATCCAAAATTGGTGCCCAGTTCTATAGATAATCCAGCTCAAGGTTTCACTTGGCTACGATTGGCTAGTTTTTACAAACAAACAAAATTTTACAATATGAAAACATTGAAATTAAACTACTTTTTACGGATTTTATCGCGGTATATTGATATTATTTAGTTCCCGACGTTTCGAATCCTTTACAGCATCCATGGTCACGGGCAGACCATGGATGCTGTAAAGGATCCGAAACGTAATCTAAGTAGTTTCATTTCAATGTCTAATATTTGCGTAAGTGTCAGAAATCAATATGAAAACAGTAACATGCGTGTAACATAAAGAAAATGAGTTTATCAACTAAATATAAGATAACTTGTATGTGAAAAGCAACGAGTGAAATCTTAGACCTTGACACCCATTTAGATCTTAATTCTTTTGTCAGCGTAGTCGACAAACACTTCATTCATTGCATACATTCTTAACATCGAAATTTGCTCCCATTTTCCCTTTTCTGTTCGTCCTTTTTATTTAAACTTGGCTGGACACGCTGCCGTGTGTAAAGATTTCTTTTTGTAAATCTTCTAAACACAAGTCAATGTTTCACATTTTTTAACTAGATGGCGATGTATATTACGGTTTCATGTATTAATTAGTCTAGTGGATCACTAGTTAGAAGTCCTGGATTCGATTCCCAGGTCGCGCATAAAAGTGAAATGCTCAGTAGTGTCTCGGAGTTTGGATTTATGGTTCATGGCCATAGAATCGCCCCCTATCAAATGGGACTTAAACATACCGGCGAACTGTGGGCGTGGATAAACACACCTCTGTCTAACCCTTCGGGGAATACAAGCGTGATAGTTTTTTTATACCACTAAGATGGCAAATAAGCATACAGCCCGCCTGATGGTAAGTTTTTACCGTATCGAATGGACGCTTGCAACTCCAGGAGTATCACTCGCGCGTTGCCGATAGTATATAAATTAAGAATTTTTATATCTATCTGCCTATCATTACGTTATTTCTGATGAAATTGTGAAAGACTGTATTATTTCTAATGTTAGGTACAGTCACGAGCACAGTATACACTTGGAAAATTTCAAAAGTGATTTTCTCTTAATGTATTAATTGAAATTTGATGATGTTATGAACATAGTATTTTCGAACCAATGCCTTAATGATATTGTTATTATCTCAAAGTTTGCAATCGTCATTTCATAAAAAAACGCTATCGAACTTTAGTAATTGTATACATATTGATGCTCGTGACTGTACCTACCTACTACCAATATAACAGTCGTAACTATCTTTGGTTCAACTTTTTTTCTTAATCTTCCTAATCTTAATCTTTGGTTCTTAGTGGAGTTTTCTTTGTAAACACAAGATGTTTTTACAGTTGACTGAGAAACTCGGAACGTTTTGTTAAATGCTTCGGGGTAAAACTATTTTCTTTGCAGTTTATTTTAGAATTTAACAAGTAATGTGGAAGTGAGTAGATATTTTAAGAGGTTTTTTTCGTTTAAGGGTTAGTTGGTTTTAAGGGCAATTTCTCACAAAAAGTAGGTAATCTCTACTATTATATAATTATGTATTTCTTCCTGATTTCTCTACATTCATTTTTTTTAATGTGTAACTAAGTAGGTATGTCTGCATTATTTGACTCTGTTATTTTGTCTGACATTATGATTGTTTTATTCAGTTGACATTATACTAAATGTATTGGACATAATATTCAGTTGACAACTGCGACATATTTGACATGTTTTAATTTTCAATATTATGCACATCTCTATTGTTCTTTTTTTATTTTTTATTATACACTTAGTTGTCATAAATGTAAATGTGAGTACTGTGTAGGCTAGTTTGAAAGAACACACATAAAACCAATAAGATTTTTCTGACGGCCAAATGAATAATTTGGCCTCCGCAAATGCCCTGCTGATCTGGTATTGCCGTGCAGCGAGTCGTTGAGCTCCCTAAATAATGGTTGAGCTACACGATGACTGGTGCATACGTGCCGTCAGTTAGGACAGGTCAACTCAAGACTGATATGGCTCTTTCTTCAAAAGGCCTGTTCAGATTTTGCCCTAGATCGTAAAACACATAACCTATAATACTACTGTCTGGACTTTAAAAGAGACCATGATTCTCTGAGTTTGTTTCGGCGTTTCTTCTCAGAGGTCGTCAGATAGGAAATAAATTATGTAAAAAATTATTAGGTAAAAAAAATATGTAAAACAACTTGTAAAAGTGTCTTTTTAAGATCTATTTACAGAAATAAATATCATTTATCATTTATAAAATTGTAAAAAAGCTGTGTCTGTACATTGAAGATATTTAAAAAAAAACAAGTGGGTTAGTGTATATAAACAAACGTCTCCAAATACAAAAATGTGATTTTTAAAATTCTTTCTGTTTGTCTGTTTGTTACGGGTTGGTGCAAAATCTATTGAATAGATTTTAATTTTATTATCACTGTTAGAAAGTATGTGCTCCAAATTAAAAACTGGTATACTTCTTATCTCAAATAATTAAACGGAACCCGAGATACAGCTTGACCTCACTAATGTATAGAGACCCATACAAAGAAGAGATCATCACTGTTGGTTTTTGAGCTTCAAGTGAGCGAAGCCGCGGGCATAGGCTAGTACCAAAATAAAAAAAACATATTTTCATAAAATATTGTTTGGATTAAAACAATATTTTATCACACTGTGATATTTTATTTATTGAGATACCGATTTTTTTTTTACGAGCAAACGGATCACCTGATGGTAAGTGATAACCACCGCCCATGGACACCCGCAGCACCAGAGGAGTCGCAAGTGCGCTGTCCGCCTTTAAAAGGGTTTGGGCTTCCGGTAACCTCAACTCACTCGGCGAAACACAACGCAAGCGTTGTTTCACGCCGGTTTTCTGTGAGGCCGTGGTATCACTCCGGTCGAGCCGGCCCATTCGTGCCGAATCTAGGTTCCTACTGTACCGTTTCATCCATTATTAATTTACTGGAAATAAAAGACCAGAAAATTGTTTCAAACTTCGTAAAGTTATGAAAAAAGGCATTCGCCTCTATTTATTTCCAGTGAAGTATTTTGGACGAAATGGTAGACCAAGATTAACGGTTTCGGAATTCGGATAATAAGACGCTTCGTTTAAATTGTGTTTGAATTACGATTTATTTTGGTATTATGGGAAGCCTCACAGAAAACCGGCGTGAAACAACGCTTGCGTTGTGTTTCGCCGAGTGAGTTGAGGTTACCGGAGGCCCAAACCCTTTTAAAGGCGGGCAGCGCACTTGCGACACCTCTGGTGTTGCGGGTGTCCATGGGCGGCGGTTATCGCTTACCATCAGGTGATCCATTTGCTCTTATGCTTGGGAAAAAACTTCACTTTTTTTTTTATAAAATCCATACAATCCATTTGGTATACCTACAATAAAGTATACTGCAATTTAATAGACGCAAAAAAATAACAAATAAATATATATTTTGAGATTAGCACTGTGACTAGAAAAAATTGGTAAAATTATAGTACCTAGGTATAGTCATTCCATCTCACGAAGTCCTGTATGATGACCCTTATGTAATTGAAATAAAGTTCAAATTTCAATAATTTAACGGCCTTCGTGAAATAGAATATCTATAAGTGCAAAGCGTTAATACTCTACAGGGTACTATCTGTTGTGGGTTCGATCCCCGCACGGAGAAAATATTTGTATGACTTTGTGTGATTTTTCTGAGTCTGGGCGTTTGTGTATGTAAATTTCTTTGTAGAAGCAACCAGGACACAGAAGAAACTCTTAGTCTGTGGCAACATTAAAAAATAGCCGTACGGGAATGGAACCTGTAACCCGTAGCGCAAAAGAAACGACCACACAGAAAGATTATAACAATAAAATATAATTCCCAAGTATTTTTGCATTACGTTGAGGTGTGCCGAAAAATAATTTAATTTCACGTCACTTGGTGGTAGGGTGACAATAATTTATTATCACCCGGGACAGAAATGGCGGGATTCATCTGAGAAAATATGCACGTTTGGAATGGAAATCCCGCAGTGCGGTATCCCCCATATATAAGTTTAAAATTGAGGACTGTTTGTATGTAATTTATAAACTACGTACCTACTGTACTATAAATTATAATTATAATTTTCACAATAATGTTAGGGTCCGCTGTTACGGTCGTGGGGAATGTCACGAAGCACATGGCCACGAATAATAGGCCAGTACGGTTTTAGACCACGTCCTGCATACCCTACCGTCTGCCCAGGTTGCAGGAAATCGATGAGGGTTTACCGGGATGATAAATGCCGCTGAATAACAGTATTCTACACGAAGTGATTGTCATATCACATCCCAGCAACTTCTTTTTTTTGACAAGAATTTACACAGTATAGTCAAATAATGTTGAGCTCCCTAGATTGTGGTCGAGCTACACAATGACTGATGTATGCGTACCGTCAGCTGGGACTGGTCTACTCAAAGCCGCTATGGCTCTTTCCTCAAAAGGCCATCTCAGACATTACCCTGCATTGTAACACTCACATATTGCTACTACTATGTCTGGACTTTAAAAGAGACCTTGATTCTCTGAGTTTGTTTCGGTGTTTCTTCTCAGAGGTCGTCAGTTAGGAAATGCCGGCGCCATCTAGTTAAAAAAAAAACTATGACTTGTAAAAGTGTCTCGAAAAGATCTATTTACACATAACATACATACCATCACGCCTGTATTCCCCGAAGGGTTAGGCAGAGGCGTACTAATGTACACCCACAATTCGCTGGTATGTTTAGGTCCCATGTAATAGGGGGCGAGCCTATTGCCATTAACCGGGCACAAATTCCTAACTCCGAGCTGCTACTAGGAATTTCATGGAAAAACCCAATAACACTTTGCTCGACCTGGGAATCGAACCCAGGACCTCTAGCGTAGCAGTCGCGGTCTGGACCACTTGGCTATTGAGGCAGTTTTTACAGATATCTATTTACAGTTGTCTATTTACAGATAATACAAATATTCTGGGACATTTTTACACAGCACCATCTAGTCCCAAACTAAGCAGAGCTTGTACTATGGGTACTAGACAATGGATATAATACTTATATACTTTTTTTTTGTAAATACATACTTATAATACATAATCTGTGTGTTGTGCGGACTTTGTTTGAATAAACTTATTTTTCTTTCTTCTTATTTAAATAAGCAGTTACTAATGACCACACAAGTAAAATAACTTAAATAAGTGATTATGTGTACAACATATTCTCAAATGTGAAACATTTAGCCGCTACTTATCTTTAAAAGTAAGCTGAAGAACTACATCGGTATACCTACACCGAAGCCTTTGTAATAAAATTGACAACATACCATCACGTCAATATTCCCTAAAAAGGTAGATAGAGATATACTAATGTAGGTACAGCCATAGTTTACCAATATTGTGAAGCCTATTGCTGTTAACCGGTCACAAATCTCAAACTCGAAGCTGCTGCTAAGAATTGGCTTGTGTTTAACTAACCACCAGATTTAATAAAATATAATGGTACAAACTCACTTTAAAATATTATAGTTTTTTTAAAAAAAAAGCTTACTAGCAATGCGGGTCGCACATTAGTAGTATTCTTGTTAACCCCTCGTGCTAAGCTAGATTGCTTGTGTTACGAGTGGGTTCACGTCAGTAGTGCAATGGGTGGGGTTCGAACCGGCAACCACATGATCGTAAGTCCGACGCCCTAGCCATTAGGCTACCGACGCTTCAAATAGATAGCCAAATAAATCCCCAATTTAGCGTGAAATTAGAAACACAAATTTTACAACTTGCGATCCTAACTCCAAATGATTTGTCTAGTAAAAACTAGTTATTGACCACCAATAATGTAAAATTATTACAAATAAATTCACCAACTGAGTATAATTCGGCTCTGGCACTCACTGACCGCTGCCGCTACGCTCGCTTCACTCGTTCGGCTCGTGCGTTGCGGTCGCAGTTCTAACCTAACCTAAACCTAATAATTACCAATTTGGTGACCATTTAAACATTTTGATATCGCTGAGAATTTCATAAAAAATCCCAATAACACTTTGCTTGACCTGGAAATCGGAGGCAGGACTTCTAACAACACTAGGCTTAGTTTAACAATAAAAATAAAGCAAACATTTTCAAGGTACACTGAAATACATATATTTATGTAGCTTTTTAGGAATCTACGTTGATAAAATTGACTTAAGAATTTATTACCTACCTAATTTAATTACCTACTACTAGTAACCGAGTTCGGAGATAAAGAAAATAATCTAGTAATTCTGTTAAGTCTAGGAAGACAAGTCGTACGCCAAAGTTATTGTGTTTCTTGCTTAGAGTAAGATATTTGGACTTGCTTAATTAAATCATGGAGGATTTTCGTAATCCCATGTATATGTAATAAGCTAGAGAATAAAAGAAATAAAGGGAAAAGATTACAGGAAAATATAGAATTATCCTCATATCAGGCTTCAGCCAAGCTTTTTTTTATGGCTTATGTCAGCAAGCAAGCTGCTGACGAGCCACTTTGTGGTCAGTATTCATCGTCGCCCATGGACACCTGCAACACCAGAGGAGTCTGATGCGTAGCCCCTACGGACTGCAGACTGCTAGAGCGGCAGCAACCGAGGGAGACCTCCCTCTTACGCGCAAAAGTCGAAACACACACCAATCAATGTGCTTTACGATGGATTCAGATGTAAGGATGATCACTAGCCCAGAGATCTCAAAGCGGATAATTGGCAAATAAATTTCAAAAAAAGTCCTAGATAGAATTACTTACAAGCCATTCCTAAAAAGCGAATTAAAATAAAAAGAACAAATTTTCCGTCACAACCACTTACTTGAATGAATTAAATTTAAAAACCAAATCATGGTCACAGCAAAACGTCGAGCTTTTTATAGTACCTCGAGTTTTAACAAGAACATTTAAAAAAGCGCTTTAGTAGACTCTACCTTCCATAAACATTTGTAAGGTTTTTTCAATTTGTCCCAATCTCTATTTGTAGAGAATGGTTTCGAAATGTTAATATTCACATATTTCTTTAACTGCCTCATTAGCCAAGTGGTCCTGAGCGCGACTGCTTCGCTAGAGGTCCTGGGTTCGATTCCCAGGTCGAGCAAAGTGTTATTGGGTTTTTCTGTGAAATTCCCAGTAGCAGCTCGGAGTTAGGAATTTGTGCCCGGTTAATGGCAATAGGCTCGCCCCCTATTACATGGGACCTAAACATACCGGCGAACTGTGGGTGTACATTTGTACGCTTCTGCCTAACCCTTCGGGGAATACAGGCGTGATGGTATGTTATGTTTCTTTAACAAAACTGTTTCCTGTTTTGTAACAATTTTTATTTTTTTTCTTTTACAACCGACTTACAAAGGAGGAGTTTCTCAATTCTTCTGTATCGTCTCGATTACTTGGCCATTTAAACACCGATTTAGATTTTTTGTGTGAATGAATATACTCTCGATGTGGTCCCATCCAAATTTGGTGAAGATTTAATTACAAGCTTAGAAAAAAATGACAAAACATGTATTTACCGAATAAATCATGATGAGGTTCATCAAGTACTTGCCACTCAAAATGTTTAAATAAAATAATTTTGACAAATATTAAACCACCTTCAAAAACAAAATAAAATACATACCATCATCACGCCTGTATTCCCCAAAGGGTTAGACAGAGGTGTACTAGGTACCCAATAACACTTTTCTCGACCTGGGAATCGAACCCAGGACCTCTAGCGTAGCAGTCGCACTTGGGACCACTAGACTAACGAGGCAGTCGAAGACAAAGTCGCAGACAAAATAAAATAAATAATGTTATGTGCGAAACAGTTTCCGAGCCGTTGGCGAAAACTAAAGATCCGACCAAATCAATGGCACCGACTGTTTTGTTTTTGAAGGCGGTTTTTCTTTTTGTTAAAAGTTATATACACAGAAAAAGATTTTTTTTTAGATTAATGTAATCTAAAAAAGGATAACCGAAGACCGCTAGAGGGCGCGACTAAATAAAATTTAATTGTTTTAATACGAATGGCTCTATAAATACATACACACACACACGCACGCATACACACACACACACACACACACATATTCATTTATCATTTTCTTATGGATAAAATTTCAGTTATGTTCCTAGAATTTACCAATTTGAGTTTTTTTGTTACACTTTAATTAATTCCTAATGTCAACTTTATTTGGTGCCCAAGATACAGGCGTAGCCTAATTTGGGCCCATCAGAAATTCTTAAATATTGTAAAGATCTTTTTTGGGAAATAAATGTATTATGTATATTGTTCCGCGTGTAGATTCCTACACGATTTTGTTTTGTAGAGCCAGTTTAGTTAGACCTATCTTTCACAAACTGTACCAGTCTTGGTGTCAAAGTTAATTTAAAAACGGCTCGCGTTCAATAGGTACGCCACGAGCTTACAGTCCTCAAATTCTGTTACTTAACAAGTTCTTGACATCTTCGTAAAATTTATTCATAATATACGTGGTAAGTATAATATTTAAATTTTCTTATTTGTCGAGATTCTTTGAATATTCTCAGCAACCGTCTCGAAAGAATAATCATATTATGAATATTCAATTTCATTTTCTTATTATTAATTATATTCATGTAGCTCATCTTGTTTTTTTTTCACTTACCTACTTATTTATCATCAAAAACAAGCACAACAAATGTTTTTACAAAATCTGCTTTTAGAAACTATAACTATATTGTAGTATGTATTATGTTTTTTATTAATTTAATGTATTTTTTAAGCATTATTATAAAATAATCATAGCATTCAGCACTTCTTCTCCATCTGACATTCAAATGGGAGCATGCGTGCATGGAGAACTATTTAATGCGCGCATGGACGAGCGTGTCGAGCATGCGCGCAATATGCTTAAAACGGGTACAAAGTTTTCTTTTCACGTATTAATATAATCATTAGTTTTTAATACCTTTAAGTTCATTATAAGATAAGTAGAAGTGGTCCTAAATATATGTCAATATTTTTTGCTATTATAATTTGCTATATTGCACACATTTATGTCTTTGGGTTGAATTACATCCAATATATAATACAGCATTATTATATTGCCTTTATGCATCAATGGATGAAGCAGCGGTAGCCTAATGGCTAGGGCGTCGGACTTGAGATCTTGTGGTAGCCGTTCAAAACCCACCTATTGCACTACCGACGTGAATCCACTCGTAACACAAGCATTTAGCTCAGCACGAGGGGGTTAACAAGAATACTAGCCATGAGCAACCCATAATACTAAACCTTCATCTTCTTTTAAAAAAAATGAATGGAAATAATTACCAATGTTGGTCTAGAAACTTACCTGAAACAAATAAAAAAATAATTAGTACATATGTTGTTTGGTAGAGGTAACATTTCGAGGCATTATACTCCTATCTATTAGCGGTGGTTTTCTACTATTTCCAGAATGCATTCCTGTGGTGAGCGAGCAACGCCATTAACAAAAATTCAGATTTAGGACCACGTGCACCAACTTCTTAATTATGTTTAAATTGTATTTAAACAACAAATAACAATGAAAAATTAGGTTTTATAGTAGATTGTATCTTAAGGGAGCAAAATAATATTTTTACGGCGATGGCGTTTTTTTGGATCCAGATAGAAGTGAGGGATTCTTTAGTAGAACCCTGAACGTAGCGAGATATCCAAAGTACGTCGCCCGTGATAGCCCGTAGTCGCGCGCTTTGGCGCTGAACACTAAGATGTTCTAAATTCAAAAAGTGAAAGACATACGATTCCCCCGATTTCAAAGAGACTAAATAAATCGTCACTAAGTCGTTATACAGACTCTCACGGGACAATTGTGGTTGTTAAACGGCTTGTTTAATTTGAATTTGGAACATCAACATATAAAGAGAATGGAATGGAATTTGCAACATTTATAGAGGATTAAAAACTCATTACTGCCCGCTAAAAGTTTTATAAAGAAAACACCATCTTTGGGTGCACTAAAAGGCACCAAGTCATCCTTTTCAAATAGATGGGATGAAAATATTATTGTAATTTACAACATACCTATTTATGAAGTTGGTACAAGAGACCCTTACAAATATAATAAAATTATACCTAGAACTTATGATGTCACTTCTGAAAAACTTGAACTTCTTAAAATGTTTTAATGCCCTGTCCACATACACGTTTCTAACTCTAGGAACTACAAAATTACCGGTATTATTATGTTTAAGTATTCACGCTTTTTAAAATAAAATATTGTAATATGGCAATTTCTTCTCGCGAGGACCTTTATGGTTTTTAGTTTTTTTATAGCAAAAAATCAAATCCCTTGCAAAAATTGTAACAACCTTATCTTAGCGAAGGAAAAATTCGTTGTAATCTCTTACATCTACTGACGCTATCACAAGCCATCGCGAGGTCTGTAATCAAAGTGCTTAACAAATTTATATTTCATCGATCCGCACACAGGATTTTATTGGGTGATAATCGTCTTCCATATAGATGGTAGCTGGCAACCAGCCAAGGGATTACACAAGTCGTTTAACAATCATAAATGTCCCGTGAGAGTATGAATTAAGACTCGGTGACGATTTATTTAGTCTCTTTGAAACATTGAACAGAAAAGCTGAAAGGGAATCGTTTGTCTTGGTATGGGCATGTGATGAGGAGGGATGAAACGCATGTGACTAAAAGAGTGATGAATATGAATGTGCAGGGACAGAGGGGTAGAGGGAGACTAAAGAAAAGATGGATGGATTGTGTTAAGGCCGATATGATGGGAAAGGGAGTAAATGGTGAGATGACGGCTGACAGGGCTGAATGGAAGAAAAGGAAATGTTGCGCCGACCCTAAATAGATTGGGGACATGGGCTGGAAGAAGAAGAAGAAACATTGAAAATGTTGTTGATTATAAAGTTGCGTCTCCTGGCTAGGTACGCCAGACGCCATGACCTCTAAGCCACCGCGAGTCCCACCTGCCATGTCGAAATTTGCCTTCACATTCTCATTCGCGGTGGCTTAGAGGTCATAGCGTCTGGCGTACCTAGCCAGGAGACGCAGGTTCGAATCCTGCCTGCGAGTCGAATTTTTCCTTCACGAAATAACTTTATAAAATTAGCATTAAAAATCCAAAAAATCACAAAAAGTTAGATTACTTATAACGTTATTTTAGTGAATGGAAAATTCTACTGGCAGCGGTATTCGAACCTGGATCTTCTGGTTAAATACACCAGATACTATGACCACTAAGTCTGGTGTGGCAGGATATCGGTATTGTCCAGAAATTTGATTGTGGAGGTATGATGGCAGTCGCTTCCAGTAAAATTTACTTTGGTTAGACTGAAAGTCGGCCTTACTTGGGAAAAGCATAAGAGACTGATGATCATCAGAGATCTGCTGCAATCGAGCGAGGTTTTGAGTCAGTTTCACGGTTCAGTATTCTAAGTCATCACATACTATGTTTCATATTTCCTGCATAGGGGCTGTTCTATAAAAGTATTTATGTAGAGGATACTTTCCATGTCTGATGGTAGCCACTGGTTTGAGTTGATACGTTGACGGCACGGTAGCGTAGAGGCTGAGCAATTAGCTTCTACGCTACGTGTTGTAGGTTCCATCCCCGTACGGAACAAAAAATATTTGTATGATCTACCAGTATTTGTCCCGGACCCGGGTTTAAGGTCATGATACAGGAGAAATTCCTATTGTGGGGTAAGCCTTTTTTAATATAAGTTTTTTTATGGAAGCCCTCTTCTATAAAAAAAAACTTGTCACCTGATGGTAAGTGATCAACGCCGCCCATGGACACCCACAACACCAGAGGGGTCGCAACTGCGTTGCCGGCCTTTGCGAAAAGAATAGGCTCGCTTCAAAGTCAAAGTCAAGTCAAAGTCAAAGTCAAGTCAATGTTTTATTTCAATTAGACCATTATAGAAGGTACTTTTGAAAAGTCAAAACTAGTTGCACGGTTCCAAAAAGTGGGTCTTATGGAGAAGAGCCGGCAAGAAACTCCATAGATGCTCTTTTTAAAATAAAATAATCACAATTACAAAAAAAATATATAAAGATATTGCCACAGCAGGCTTCTTGAAGGTTGCCATAATTTCACGCTCTGTTCTGATTCCCAAAGATTGGTCTCCTTTTGAAGATTTCCTCCTCTTCGTACGGTGGTAGGATCTCTTGGGCTGGCGACCACCCTTACATCGAAGACTGCCGTAAAGCTTCTTATTGTGTGTTTTGACTTTTGCGCGTGAGAGCCAGTTCCCCCTCAGTTGCTGCGGCTCTAGCAGTCTGCAGACCAGTCTGCAAACTCTTAAGGGTCGACAACGCATCTACCACCTGGTGGGTCATGGTTTGTCGACATAATCAATAAAAAAGAAGGTACACTCGTAAGTCTGGAATCTGCTTGATATAAGCTGACCTCGAATTGTATATAGCTATTTTGTAGAATAATTGGGACCCAGCAGGTCAATTGACCAACGATTCAAGGCTCTTCCTCATTGCCCCAGAAGTTTTACTAATCAAGCATTTCAAGCAAGAATTTCAGTTATTATACTTAATAACTTTAAGTAACTTCACAGATGTTTGTAATAGTTAAGTGCGGATTGGATTAATTAAAATAAGGGCTAAGCTCAGATTAAGGCAAGTCAAATTTTAAGTTTAAACGCTTCAATTAAGTCCAGCTCCAGTGAGAAATTGAACTTAAAATCATTATCATATTATTTAATTTAAAAAATACCTAACTGCCTAATTAGCCAAGTGGTCCTGAGCGCTATGCTCGATCTGAGAATCGACATCGATGGCTATTGAAGCAGTTAAGTTAGAAAATAAATTCTTTTTTTTATGGGGTAGGTAGGGGATCAAACGTGTAGACGGCTCACCTGATGGTAAGCGATTATCGCTGGCCATGGATACCCGCAACACCAGAGGAGTCACAAGTGCGTTGCCCGCTTTTTAAAAGGGTTTGGGCCTCCGGTAACCTCGCTCGCTCGGCGCAAAACAACGCAAACGTGGTTTTGCACTGGTTTTCTAAATTCACACCTTTACCAAAAAAGTATCTGATAAAATTCTAGCCACAATGTTGTACAAATCTTTTGGATTCAGGGTCAGCTCCCGACAAAGTTTAGCCTCCTTATCCAAAGGCATTAGGGAAGGTCAAAGGTATTTATCGGGATATCACAAAAGATAGATTATTGCCTTTCTATGCGAATATCTTTTATTAGAAATTCGATATTAATACGATTTCTATTATTCGTAAGTTTTTTGAGAGATTTTGTAATTGATAGAGTAGATACTGGTTCCTGAGTTCTGATACTTACGCGAATTACAAATTGAAATAAAAAATTTGACGACCTCTGTGGTTTAGTGGTTCGAATATCGGACTGCTGACCATGAGGTCGTGGGTGCGATTCCCACAGGACACAAAAATTTATGTGATGAATATAAGTGTTTGTGTTCGTCTGGGTGTTTCTTATGTATTATAAGTACCTAAGTATGTATTTACAAAAAAAGTATAAAAGTATTATAACAATTGTCTAGTACCCATAGTACAAGCTCTGCTTAGTTTGGGACTTCTTCTTCTCAGTCGTTTCGCTCTTGGCAGAGCGGTCGTGGTCACGATGAGGCGTCCACTTTAGTGTTAGAGGCGGACACAGCTCTCTTCACAATCTCCTGCCATCTCTCTCTGTTTGCAGACTGTCTGGTGCAGTCTGACGCACGGTTTCCCACTGCGGATTTCACTTGATCAGTCCAGCGCATAGGTGATGTGCCACGTGATCTGGTTCCCTCTACTTTTCCTTGCACGACTAGCCGTTCTATTGAGTTGTTATTACGTCTAGAGACATGGCCAAAGTACTGTAGTATGCGCGTCTGTACTATGGCTGATAGACGCTTTGTGATGCCGAGTTCCTGGAGTATGGACACGTTGGTGCGGAACTCTGTCCACGATATGCCGAGCATTTTCCTCCAGCACCACATCTCTAGAGCATCTATCTTCCCCTTTTCCAACTCACGCACTGTCCATGTCTCAGCCGCGTAAAGAAAGATTGGGAATACCAGCGTTCGCATGAGTCTGACTTTAGTGGATTTGGTGATGTTGCGATTCCTCCACACTTTCTTTAATTTCTCCACAGCGGTCCTAGTTATAGCCATACGACGCTTTACTTCATCTACGCAACCACCATTGTTTGAAATTAAGGCCCCAAGATATACGTAGGCTTGAACCACGTCGCAGTTCGCAATCTGTGTAACTTCTGGCGAGTTGTCATTGACGCGGTCCACGATCATAATCTTGGTCTTAGATCGGTTAATCTTAAGTCCAAACGTTAGGCTTACGCGCTCCATCTTGTGAAGTAATTCCTGCATGAGGTCCGCGTTACTCTACTACAAATAAGGTGGTGTCGTCTGCGTATCGCAAGTTCGAAATCTTGTATCCACCAATTACAACACCATCGTTCCAGTCTTCGAGAGTGATTCGCATTATAAGCTCGGTGTAGATGTTAAACAGCAAAGGTGAAGTTATGCATCCTTGTCGCACACCCGCACTTGGGTCGAAATTGTCTGAGAAGACGTTATCTGTCCGCACTGATGCTGTTCCTCCTTCGTAGAGTCCTCTGAGCAGGTGTACGAGGTGTTGAGGTGTGCCCATGTCCAGTAGTGTTTTCCACAGCGTTGGCCATTTCACCGAGTCGAACGCTTTAGAGAAATCAACAAAGCATATGTATGTTGGCTTGTTGAATTCTCGAGCCTTTTCGATAATTTGACGAACGATGAGGATTTGCTCGCGGGTTCCTTTACCTTTTACAAAACCGGCTTGTTCTGGCGCAATTTCTCTGGATTTATTTTACTCGAGTGTGTTATTAGAGCAATGAGTCGAAAGTTACCACATTTCTTAGTCGAACCCTTTTTATGAAGAGGAGTAAAAATTGAGTGAGTCCATTCTGAAGGCCATTTGCCTGTGAGCCATATCTTGTTGCAGATGGTATAGAAGATATGAACGCCATGTTCTCCCATTGCTCGAATAGTTTCGATGGGAATTTCATCTTTCCCTGTAGTTTTCCCATTCTTAAGATGTTGAATAGCGGCTCTTACTTCTGATTCAAGGATACCTGGCTCCAGCATATCACTCGTAGGCTCCGTGGGTGCAAAACTTTGCGACTGAGGATCTTCAAACAACGACTGACAGTAGTTTCTCCACACTTCTGAAATTTGGTCCAGTTCAGTAACTATTTGGCCATTATGATCTTCAATAGCCCAGGTTTTAGACGGCAGCGTTTTTGTAATGAGACGGATTTTGTGGTACAAGTCTCTCGACTCATACCTGTCTGCATGCGCCTCGATTTCTGTACAAATACTGCGCAAGTAATTATTGTGATCTTGTCTGCATTTAAGTTGTATTTTGGCCGAAATTTCATTAAGATCTTTGATATCAGCTCCCGCTGCTTTCATCTTCTGGCGTTTTTCAATGAGTATGAAGGTTTCCTCGGTCATCCAGTGCTGTTTTTTGTGGGTTTTGAATGGTGGTGTTGCTTCCGAGACTGTTGAGTTTGGGACTAGATGGTGCTAAAATGGTGTAAAAATGTCCCAGAATATTTATTTATTTATTATTTAATCTTTTTGGGTTTTGTCGCGTTATAATGAATATTATTTCATTCAAAAATAATATCATTATTAGGCGATAAAATCCATATAAGCTAGTTTTACTTCAATGATAACAAAACGCCTGTATTCCCCGAAGGGTTAAACAGAGGCGTACTAATTTACACCCACAGTTCGCCGGTATGTTTAGGTCCCATGTAATAGGGGGCGAGTCTATTGCCATTAACCGGACATAAATTCCAAACTCCGAGCTGTTGCTAGGAACTTCATAGAAAAACCCAATAATACTTTGCTCAACCTGCGAATCGACCCAAGAACCTCTTGACCTTAAAATGGCAATAGGCTTGCTGCCTATTACAAGGGACCTAAACATACCGGCGAACTGTTCAAAACCCACCCATTGCACTACCGACATGAACCCACTCGTAACGCAAGCATTTATCTTAGCATGAGGGGTTAACAAGAATACTACTAATGTGCGAACCATATTGCTTGTTAGTTTGGAAAAAAAAATCCTTTGCAAAGGGAATGCCAACATATGATATACATATAACAATCCTAATAAACTAGAGAAAATGTTAAAACTATAAACACCTACTTGGCACCTGACCTCTTTATGCAAGCATCCTGTATTTGTAGAGCACCCCTATTTGGTAAGTAAACAACATGTATAAACAGCTTAATGAGAGCTGTATAATTAGGTGTGCTAGTTTCATTTAGCATAATTAATTTGTTGATGCTCCCTCTGTCAGTAAATGGTCACCGTAGGCTACAGGCAAATGCAGTGATAGTCTTTATTTTTAGGACGGAAAGTCCTCAAAGATCATCCGCCACCTGGGGGGCGGGGTATGTCGGATTCGTACCAACTAAAAACCGTTCTTACTTGCCTTCTCTTGCCCTGCAGCCACGGTCATGGGACCATGACTAGCGCCACGACCGTGAAAAAAAAACGCAGTAATAGCCTAGCGATATGACTACTGGACTGCGAAGTCAAAGGTCTCGAATCCAAGGCGTGCGTCGTGCGAATCATGTGCGTGTTAATTATCACGCGTTTAAATGGTGAAGGAAAACATCGTGAGGAAATCAGAATTATTTATTATTTATTTATTTATTTAGATAATAAGGTACATGGTAATAATTAATATGAAGTACATGGTGTCCAACAAAACTATTCTTAACAAAACTTAGTTTGTCTGTTGGATCACTTTTGCTAATCATTACTAATACTAAAACTTACAATTATTATAAGTATTTATACATGTATGTTATGTATATATTAGTTATATAGACTTGATTATTTCGAATTATATTAAATAGTATTATATATTTGAATATAAGTATATGCCTAAGAGATTTTCTCGGCGGCGTGTGAACCCGCATTAGGCTAGCGTGGTGGACTCTAGCCTTATCCCTGTCATTGTGAGAGGAGACCCGTGCCCAGCAGTGGCAAAGAATAATGGATTGATTATGATATTTTATGGTATCAAAGTCGTCATGAAAGTCGTCATGAAATGACTTTAGAATTATTTTTAATTTTTTTCTACGAAATCTGTCAGTTCTTCTGTTATTTAGTGGCATTGGGCAACCATCCTTAATGCTGATACATTAGGATGATAATTGAGGAACTAATGGCGCCACCTTCGACATGACTAACACAAATAAATTGAACGCTATTTATATTGACATTAGAAATTACGTCAAACCAGCATGAAACAACGCTTACGTTGTGTTTCGGACCGTTACTGTTTACCGGATGCCCAAACCATTTTAAAAGGCCGGCAACGCACTTGCACCTCGTCTGATGTTGCGGGTGTCCATAGGCCGCGGTAATCACTTACCACCAGGCGAGCCTTCTGCTCGTTTGCCTGCTATCCCCTAAAAAAATTGGTAATGTGGTGACACCAGCCTGGACAAACTCAGCAGCAAAATACTATCACTGGAATAACAAAGAAAATCCTCGAAGTCAGTTTAAAAAATACCAAAACAAACCAGCAAAACAGTATTGACATCACCTCAGTTTCGCTAGTTAGTGGTGTGAAACTGCGCAACTTCGTATTAGCGTCAACAAACAGACAAACTTTGTGCTACCATCACAAAGGGACAGACTAACACAGTTTCATATGTATAGTACATACAAAACAAACACAGGG
The DNA here is from genome assembly GCA_947256265.1 of Acronicta leporina. Lineage (NCBI taxonomy): Eukaryota > Metazoa > Arthropoda > Insecta > Lepidoptera > Noctuidae > Acronicta > Acronicta leporina. The sequence continues at coordinate 3,358,404 of OX366540.1, read as the reverse complement.
AAATTTCCACTGTTGGCTTGCGAAAATAGAGACAGTATTGTCTAAAAACAAATGAGGAAGTATTTGTAATTTTATAAAACACTAGCTTCTGCCCGCGACTTCGTCTGCGTAGTGTGATGATATATAGCCTATAGTCTTCCTCTTCTAAATGGGCCATCTAACACAGAAATAATTTTTCAAATCGGACCAGTAGTTCCTGAGATTAGCTCGTTCAAGCAAACAAACAAACAAACTCTTCAGCTTTATATATTAGTAAGTATTAGTAAGTAAAGAGTATAGATAGTTGTTAAGAACCATAGAGAATAGGAGAGGAAAGATGTTTGGCCACTTGATACGACTTCTTTAGAAATATTCAGAAGGTAAAATTTAAGGAAAATGAGAAAGGGGAAGACCTAAACGAAGTTTTGTGGGACAAGTGAAGGAAAGGGTGGGGATCATATCAAGAGGTAAAACAGAAAGCAGAAGATAGAGAATAGTGGCGTTTGATCTACCGAAAATAGATGAGCTCTTAAATTAAAGAGAGATATTGTCTGAAAACATTCTTGATAAAACATTTAAGATCGAGAGATAGATTGATGGAGGCAAGTATAATACCTTGCGCGTACTGCTGGACACGGGTCTCCTATTAGAACGACAGCTTTTTTTTTTTGTAAACGAGCTGATGAGCCACCTGTAGTAGTAGTCATCGTCGCCCATGGACACCTGCAACACCAGAGAAGTTGCTGATGCATTGCCGAAGAGCCCCTACGGTATGCAAGTCTGCCACAGTCAGTGCTATTACGCACAAAAATCGAAACACACCGAAGGTGCTTTACGACAGACTCCGACGTAAGGGTGGTCACCAGCCACTCAGACTCCACAAGGTCCTGCCACTGAGAAGTCCTACGAGCGAGCTTAGGCTATTAGTCCATCACACTAGCCTACTGCAAATTTGTGGACTACACACGCCGCCGCTGCTGAAAAAATGAACAATGAAACATGCACATAGTCAAAGTCAAAGTCAAATATTTTATTTCAATTAGACCAGTAATACTGGTAATACTTTTGAAGAAGAACAAGAAGAGCAAGAAACTCCATATTACACATAACTGTCAAAAGTCACAGATGCGTCTACTTGGCGATCCTATGGTCACATACTTATGCTATCATATTAGACAAATATAATTTATTAGGCAGCTTCAAGCCAATCACAGATTCTGACGTTATTTTACAATTTCCTAAAATGACACGAAATTCTAAAATCCCTTGGATCTCCAAATAAAAAGTTTTCCGTCTTGAAATTAAGTTTCCGTAACTCATTTGTGATTCATAAGCTGTATATCTGGAGTTACGTTTCATGATAAATGGCTTTTCAGTAATACATAAGTACCGCTTTTTCATATTGATAGGAAAATGAGGGAAATTGGATTATTTATGTTATAAACTTCATATAAGCGTGTTTTCTTAAACTTAGAACTTCTGAAAGAATATTCTGGTGTTGGAATGTACTTAAAATATATTTATGATCGCCAACAATTCTAGTATCGAGGTATTTATTTTCTTGAATCAAACAAATATTATTTTTGGTTCAAATAGAAATATTTTCGGTACCTACATTTATGGAAAATTTCTGTACCTAAGCGAAAATTACCAAAAATTAAAATTTTCTAATTTGAAGGGTTATTTAGCCAGACGCGTGAGACATATCAATTACCGATTAGTGTTTTTTATGATTTATATCGGCAATCGGAGGCCCAAATCCTTTTGAAAGGCGGGCAACGCACCTGTGACTCCTCTGGTGTTGCGGGTGTCCATGGGCACGGTTATCGCTTACCATCAGGTGATCCGTCTGCTCGTTTGCTCCCCTATCCCATAAAAAAAAAACGAGCACAAGAGCCACCTGGTGGTAATAGTCGTCGCCGCCCATTGACTCCAGCAACACCAGAGGAGTTGCTGATGCGTTGCTGACCCTTAAGAGCCCCTACGGACTGCAGACTGCTAGTGCCGCAGCAACCGAGGGGAACTGGCTCTTACGCGCAGCAGTCGAAACACAATCTATATACAGTACTTCGTCTACAGTCGTCTTCTATGTATGGGGTATGATGTAAGGTGTTGCTGGCATCTATGGACTGCGGTTGCCATTGACCATCAGGTCACTTTTATCCTCATTAGTCTCGTAGTCCTTAGTACGACTACTAGAGGTTCGATTCTTAGGTCAAGCAATGTTATTGTTTTAGTAGCAGCTCACAGTTTAGTTTTGTGCTTGGTTAATGGCAATGCGGGTTGGCAGAAAATCTCTCAGGACTTCGTGACGATTTTTTCTTTCACAGTATGAGTAAAATTCAAACTCGAAAGTACAAAAGAAAATAAAGTTCATATTTTTAGGGTTTGTAGAAAAGAGATCGGAATGAAATTTAATATGGGATAAGAATATCCAGTTTTAAGGGTCAAGGCAGTTCAAAGTCTCCAAGTAATTCCTTGATGGATTTAAGCTAAATTCGCACGATCGTCGGGAAGTTTAAATGATAGACGCGTATCGATTCACGGACGAATCGGAATCGCTTCCTGTTGACTTCGTAATCAATGTTAGTGAAGTTTTCTTGGGATATTGTACTGATTATGTCAATCGAGTTTGTGTTCGATAAATGTTTTATCGAGACTTGAACTGTGATATGGGTACTGAATATTTTTATGTCTTCTTTTTTTATTAATTACTAGCTGACCCGGCGAACTTCGTACCGCCTAACAGTCGATTCTGAAACTAACGTCACTCAATTGTTTTGCCTTCCCGGAACCCCTCCACTAACACTTAAACTTTATGGTATGGTATTAAAGTTCAAATTGACTTTAAAGTATTATTACGAATCTTTTGTATGGGAATATAGAAAAGTGTTGTTTTTAGACTTCTTCAAGCAATTTTTTTATATTTTTCTCTCCGTAAAATAGATCCTCGTACTTCAAGGAATATTATAAAAAAAGAATTAGCGAAATCGGTTTGAACTGCTCTCGAGATTTGTGTTTAGCAACACATTTGGCGATTCATTTTTATATCATGTCGATAAACGAGCAGATGAGCTATGTGATTCTAAGCGCGACTTGCACCAACCTTTTAAATGTGTTTAAACTGGATTTAAACACAAAATATCTATGAAAAATCGTGTTTAAATACAATTTAAATACAATTATAAAGTTGGTGCAAGTGGCCCTAAGTAGTCATTGTTGCCCATGGATACCCTGCGACACCAATACAGTTGCAGATACATTGTCTGCCCTGGAGAGTGCCGCAATAACCGAGGACTGGCTCATGCAAAAAGGGAACCACACACCAAGGTGCTTACTTAAATATTGATGTTAACTTTGGCCGCCAGCCAATGACTAAGAGACCCTAAGAGGTCTTAGCACCGAGCAGATTATTTCTGTATGGGGCTGGTTTAGAATAATACTGGTCCTCACTGCCTTTCAGAGCATCTCGTAAAATATCTGACTTACTCGGTGCTAGGACCTCCTGGGGTCTGACTGGCTGGCGACCACCCTTAAGTTACGAGTCTGTCGTAAAGCACCTTGGGGGTGTGTATCAGAAATTTATCATTTTTTTTAAAATACTCCTCTCTTCTACTGAACTGTAGAAACTTTGTTGGGCCCGAAGGGTCCATTTTTTTATGGGATAGGTGAGCAAACAAGCAGACGGATCACCTGATGGTAAGCGATAATCACCGCCACTCATTCACTCGGCGAAACACAACGCAAGCGTTGTTTCACGCCGGTTTTCTGAGAGGCCGTAATATCACTCTGGTCCAGCCGGCCCATACGTGCCGAAGCATGGCTCTCCCACGTGAAATGTCTAGTTTGGGGGTCACTGTCCAAATAATTTTAAGATTTGTTTGTGTTTGTTACATGAAAACCTCACTGTTAGCACCAATTTACGATACCTACCCATTGTAAAAAAAGGATTAAATTAATTTAAATTAATCTTTATCTTTTTTTATCAGTAGGTACATAATAGGGAGTGTAATAAAGTATTAGATATTGAGTATACTTGTAAACATCCAGTGAACTGTGGGAGTATATTAGTACGAATACAGGAGTAACGATATACTCATACCTATCGCCCTCTGTATTAAAAAAAAGGAGGTAAATAAATAGAGGTGCACAATGGCACACCTCGAAAATTTGGATAATTATTAATGAATAATTATCCTAACTTTCCAACATTACCTGTCGAAAACAATGTTCATTGAACGTAATTAAATAAAATTGAATATCACTAAATGAAATAACACAGCCATAAATTATATCCAGGCGCCATTTCGATCACATCGTCCACATAAAACATAATTTAAAATTAATTATGGACCGTATAAACGTTAATTATTATTTTAGCAACGAATTTCATTAGTGACCGTCAATTTGGTTTGAAATATGACTGCTGTGCTGAAACTTTTGATATTAATTAACCTTTATTAGGTTTTTAAAGACTTGCACGTTATACACGGGTAATTTTGATTTTTTACGCAATCGGATAATAAATTAGTTTTCAAACAGTTTTCATTGAAATCGATTTTAAAATCCGTTATTAGATAAATATAAATTAAAAGTTTTTTAATTAAATATATAAACTTTTATACATACCAGAGATGGACTACGAGAGTAACATCGTGGAGCGGCCCAAAGGGTAAGAAAAACCGAGGGAAACCACTAACCAGATGGGAAGATGACCACAGACGGACAGCCGGCCAAAACTGGAGAGGCGTAGCACAAGATAGAGACGCATGGGCATCTTTGGAGGAGGCCTTTACCCAATCAGGGGTTCTTGCTGACTAAATCTACTTACAAATTTAATAACTATCTCTTACTTAATTAAAATCGTTTTCATAAATATATACTTTTCACAATGTATTTAAACTTTGTAAAAAGTTTATTTATATAAACTTTTACAAGTCAACTCTCTGAAAAGAAACATTGAAGTAAACTCAGAGAATCATGGTCGCTTTTAAAGTCCAGACATAGAATAACACTTATAACTGAGTGGGACAATGGAGGGAAATGTCTGAAATGACTTTTTGAGGAAATAACTATTGCAGCTTTGAGTAGGCCAGGTTATATTGGACTTATGTTTACTTGTAAGGTAGTTGTAAAGGGACCTTGAGAAGTATGTACGGTGTAACTCGGAATGATAGAGAAATTGTGTGATAAAGCAACATTCCGATTTAAAAGATGATGTAGCGACACACATATGTTGAGATGTTTTTTTTTATGGCATAGGGGGGCCAACGAGCAGATGGATCACCTGATGATAAGTAATAACCGCCGCCCATGGACACCCGCAACACCAGAGGAGTCGCAAGTGCGTTGGCCGCCTTTTAAAAGGGTTTGGGCCTACGGTAACCTCACTCACTCGGCGAAACACAACGCAAGCGTTGTTTCACGCCGGTTTTCTGTGAGGCTGTGGTATCTCCGGTCGAGCCAGCCCATTCGTGCCGAAGCATGGCTCTTCCACGTGGTTTGGGTAGATCAAGAGAATGGATGGAAGGCAACTAACAACTTTCTTTCAACTTTCAAAGGGAATGCAAGAGCGTTTTTAGTCAGTAGGAGTCTGACTTACCATGCCGTATCATCCGCACTTATTAACATAGGTAATATGGAATTCGTTTATAAATATTAACTACTAGCCTCTGCCCGCAGCTTCACTCACTTGAAGCTCAAAAACCAACAATGATAATCTCTTCTTTGTATGGGTGTCTAAACATTAGAGAGGACAATCTGTATCTTAGGTTCCGTTTTATTATTTGAGATATGAAGTATAGCAGTTTTTAATTTGGAGCACATACTTTCTAGCAGTAATAACAAAATTAAAATCTATTCCGTAGTTTTTGCACCAACCCGTAACAAACAGACAAGAATTTTAAAAATCACATTTTTGGGTTCGGAGACGTTTATATACCCTAACCCACTAGTTTTTTTTAATATCTTCTATGTACATACACAGCTTTTTTACAATTTTATAATAGTAGAGGAGAAAGAAGAAAGAAGAGATGATTTGTGCTTGTTGCGGTACTTTGATGAATAGGTGACCATTGAGTTCCTTTCGACCCACGAGTACATTAAGCCCGGGCGGCAGAAGATCCAAGAGGATTTTCCGAATTAAAAAAAAACTGGTTAGGCTATAGCGCTAGAGAAACATGATCTTTCTACATAATTAGCTAAAATAGATTTTTCAGTGACGCCCTCGGAGCGCAGAATTTTTAATTATCTTTTGTTCTTTACGACTTTTTCTGGTTTTTGAAGCGAGACCTAATTACAGAGATTGTTGATTAACAACTTTACGCCTCTATTCCCTGCAGGGTAAGGTAGATGTGTGTTTTGTAGGTATATTATGTGGATTGTAAATAAAATATCTTTCTGTTCTTCTCTTCTCTTCTCTTCTTCATAAATATAACTTCGCAGTTAGCGGTAAGAACCCATTGACAGTGCCATTCTATGTAAATAAAATCCATACTTATTAATAACTTAATAATATTAAATAAGCGGCGGTAGCCTAATGGCTAGGGTGTCGGACTTGCGATTATGTGGTTGCCGGTTCGAACCCCACCCATTGCACTACCGACGCGGACCCACTCGTAACACAAGCAATCTAGCTTAGCACGAGGGGTTAACAAGAATACTAGTAATGTGCGACCAGCATTGCTAGTAAGCTTTTTTTTTAAAAAAAAATATGTAAAAATATCTGTCTGCCTGACTATTTTGAGGGTACTGTAGCAGTTGGCGTTCTGCAATTTCTGCCTACGCCTGTGCGAATAAGGTGTGAGGGTATGTGTTGAATGTATATCTATTATTATTTTAACATACCATACCATCACGCCTGTACTCCCCGAAGGGTTAGGCAGAGGCGTACTAATGTACACCCACAGTTCGCCGGTATGTTTAGGTCCCATGTAATAGGGGGCGAGCCTATTGCCATTAACCGGGCACAAATTCCTAACTCCGAGCTGCTACTGGGAATTTCATAGAAAAACCCAATAACACTTTGCTCGACCTGGGAATCGAACCCAGGACCTCTAGCGTAGCAGTCGTGCTCAGGACCACTTGGCTAATGAGGCAGTTATTATTTTATACTATTATTATTTTATAGGTATCTATTGTTGGGTAGGTATCACGGCATGCCTCTCGTGAGGAAGACATCCGGTCCTTTGGCAGGCGTGCGGGGGACACGATCCAACGCGCAGAGGCCCCTTGAAGAGCTTTGATCTAATATGGGATGGGGCATACACCCGGGACACTCCTCAACTGCATTATGGGAGTACAGTCATGAAGTATTCCGGGCGGGTACAGGTCTATTGCAACATATGGAAATTAAATTTAATGGAATTATAGATGTGAATTTTTGGTGGACCAATAACTTCTATTGCAAGAAGAAAACGGCGTCTGCCTTTGACCCTCGAAAAAAATTCCTTAGGGATGGCAGACAATGGCTCGCCAACTCACTAGCTCTTATTTATACTCTATCTATACTAATATATAAAGCTGAAGAGTTTGTTTGTTTGTTTGCTTGAACGCGCTAATCTCAGGAACTACGTGGGAGAGCCATGCTTCGGCACGAATGGGCCGGCTCGACCGGAGTGATACCACGGCCTCACAGAAAACCGGCGTGAAACAACGCTTGCGTTGTGTTTCGCCGAGTGAGTTGAGGTTACCGGAGGCCCAAACCCTTTTAAAGGCGGGCAGCGCACTTGCGACTCCTCTGGTGTTGCGGGTGTCCATGGGCGGCGGTTATCACTTACCATCAGGTGATCCGTTTGCTCGTTTGCCCCCCTATCCCATAAAAAAAAAAAAACTGCTGGTCCGATTTAAAAAAATCTTTCAGTGTTAGATAGCCCATTTATTGAGGAAGGCTATAGGCTATATATCATCACGCTACGCGGACGAAGTCGCGGGCAGGGCATAATCAACCTATTATATTTTCCCTCTGCTGGGCACGGGTCTCCTCTCACAATGAGAGGAATTAGGCTATAGTCCACCACGCTGGCCTAATGCGGGTTGCCAGACTTCACATGCTGTCGAGAAAGTCTCTCAAGCAAGTTTCCTCACCATGTTTTTTTACCTTTCATTCCTCGTATAAATTGGTGATAATCAGCTATATGTACATTACTTCGAAAGGTCAGAGGAGCGTGCCTTGGATTCGAACTCGAGACCTTTGATTTAGCAGTCCAATAATCATAACACTAAGCCATCACTGCTCTTTGATTTAATTTAAAAAACAAATTTGTAATATTATTGAAGCAGTTCATGAAACTACTCAACTGAAACGAATGAAATTGGTGTGTAACCAATCAATTGAATAAAAGGATTCACTCGAAACGAGCCAGAAATAACCGACTAGGTAATCGACTTACATAAATACAAAAAAATACGCACTGAAGTGGGCACCTTATTTTCTGAACTTAACATACTATCACGTGTGTATTCTGAGAGGGAGGGTTTGATTCTCATCCGAGACATATATAGTGTGATCCACGAGTTACGAATATAACATAAGTTGAAACTGGTTTGTTCCCCAGTATAGCAGTACCAACATGCTCGACTTCTCTTCATTAAAAAAATAGCCTGCCTCATTAGCCAATTGGTCCTGAGCGCGACTGCTACGCTAGAGGTACTGGGTTCGATTTCCAGGTCAAGCAAAGTGTTATTGGGTTTTTCTATGAAATTCCCAGTAGCAGCTCGGAGTTAGGAATTTGTGCCCGGTTAATGGCAATAGGCTCGCCCCCTATTACATGGGACCTAAACATACCGGCGAACTGTGGGTGTACATTAGTACGCCTCTGCCTAACCCTTCGGGGAATACAGGCAGTATTAGTTTCCAGCAAATAAATATTTATATTTCTATTTCTATAATAATAATAAAAAGAAAAAAAAATTAACGCCTTTGTAACGTAACACACAGATATGTATTTGCTAGGGAGTTTGTTGCACCGTTTCTTCTTTCCAGTGAGAACACTAGGAGGTGGTGAAGGGCGGATGTTATGGGCTAACTACTATATAAACTATATATTTTTATACTATACTAGCTTCTGCCCGCGGCTTTGCCTCCGTGGAATTCGGTCTGTTATCACATCCCACGGGAACGGGATAAAAAGCCTATGTCCGTCTCCTGGTTCTAAGCTACCTCTACACCAATTTTCAGCCAAATCGGTTCAGCCGTTCTTGAGTTATAAATGGAGTAACTAACACGACGTTCTTTTATATATATAGATAGATATTTTTAAATATAATATAAAAATAATCACTTCTTCAAAATAGACTACTACTCTATCTTGGAAAAATTATTTTGACTTTTTTACAAGCAAATCTCAACCCACTTTTGTTTTTATTTTTTCCACATCACCTCTAAGACGTAAATTCAGAATGTGAATGCAAATTTCGACCTGGCGGGTGGGACCAAAATACACAGTTTCGAATCCTGCCCGCAGTCCAATTGTTCCTTTACTAAAATTCTTTGTAATCTTAGCATGGTAGTGCAAAAAATTACAAAAAGATTTACTTGATTATTTTGAGCTGGGAAGTGACATAGGTCGTTGATAAAGAGAGACCGTGGGCGGAAGCTCTCACGGCAGCATAGTGGTTATAGCGTCGGATGTGATGTGATGTGATGAACCAGAAGATGAACATAGGACTAACCGTAAGGTAAGTCATGTCGGTTGAGAGGCAAAGTAACTTGCTTTTCAATAGATGTTACTGACGTCACCTTTAAGACGTAAGTTCAGAATGTGGGATTCACGGTGGCTTAGTGGTCATAGCGTTTGGTGTATCTTACCAGAAGACACAGGTTCAAATCCTGCCTACGAGTCGAATTTTCCTTTCACTAAAATAACTTTATAATCTTATCATGAAAAATTCAAAAAAAAAAACACAAACAGAAGACCCGTATCTCCTGTTTGCGATTTTTTCGAATTTTGATCGCAGGCGAGTTTTGCCTTCACTAAAGTTACTTTATAATATTCAACCCTATTTTATTCTAAATAATATACATTTCGCAATTCCAATTTCAAGAATTCCAGCTTATCTAAAGCATTCCCGTTTCATTTCTCACTTCGCCTCACCGTCTCATCAACATCCTCAAACGCTTAAAGGTCTGGCAGAGCGCCAAGCTATCAACAAGTAAGTAGATAGAATTGCTTAGAAAATGAAATGGTTTGTTTAGATGTTTATACGACAACTATATTGTTTCAGTAAAGGTGGAGAAAAGTATTTCCCTTGGAACTGTCTTATTAGTTTAATGATCCTAAGCAAGACTGCTACGCTAATGGCTTTGGATTCAAATCCCAGATCGAACAAAGCACTGTTGCGTTTTTTATGAAATTAACAGGTCGAAATTTGGATTTCTGCCCGATTTTCGTCCCTATTATTTCATGTTTATAGTTTATTACGATTTTTAATTAATTATTAATTGCTGCTATATTTACCGTTAGCAAACTATTATTATTTATTAAAACAATCTCAACGGCTGTTGGTTTATAATAAAAGCAAGTAATCAATTCACAAAATACTTACAAAATTTTCAGCAGATACAAAGGCGTGTTTTCAGTAAAACTTTGCAACACTCCTGAAAGTTAAATCGATGTTTCAGGAATGTTTCATTAACAACTCGCGTTCACCGTGTTCGGGTTTCAACTGCTTTCCTGTATTTTATCACTGAACGAGGAATAGGGAAATTGATTTTATTTTCACAAAACTACTACTGTGGCATGATGTGTTTTATTTAGATCGAGTTCCTTTTTTTATTAAAATGCAGCGTAGGATGGACTTCAACGGAATGGATAGTCGAAGTAGTTCACTTAAATACATAATATACCAAAAAGCTTGTATTCAGGTATAAGATGAGTTGAAATAGCCACTTAAATCACAATAATTCATGGTTACAGGGATCTGATCTTATGTATTATAAGTATGTATTTACAAAAAAAAAAGTATATAAGTATTATATCCATTGTCTAGTACCCATAGTACAAGCTCTGCTTAGTTTGGGACTAGATGGTGCTGTGTAAAAATGTCCCAGAATATTTATTTATTTATTTATCTATAACACAGTATAACTGCCTCATTAGCCAAGCGGTTCTGAGCGCGACTGCTACGCTAGAGGTCCTGTGTTCGATTCCCAGGTCGAGCAAAGTGTTATTGGGTTTTTCTATGAAATTCCCAGTGGCAGCTCGGAGTTTGGAATTTGTGCCCGGTTAATGGCAATAGGCTCGCCCCTTATTACATGGGACCTTAACATACCGGCGAACTGTGGGTGTACATTAGTACGCCACTGCCTAATCCTTCGGGGAATACAGGCGTGATGGTATGATGGTATAACACAGTATAAACTGACTTATATAGTACTAGCTTCTGCCCGCGACTTCGTCGGCGTGGACTTCAGATAAAAAGTAGCCCATGTGTTGTTCCAGACTATAATCTATCTCTGTGCCAAATTTTATCCAGATCCGTTCAGCCGTTCTGGCGTGAAAGAGTAACAAACATCCATCCATCCATCCTCACAAACTTTCGCATTTATAATAATTACTAGCTTCTGCCCGCGACGTTGTCCGCGTAGCGTGATGATATATAGCCTATAGCCTTCCTCAATAAATGGGCTATCCAACACTGAAAGAACTTTTCAAATCGGACCAGTAGTTCCTGAGATTAGCGCGTTCAAGCAAACAAACAAACAAACTCTTCAGCTTTATAATAATACCGGGTATACTAGAATTGAATTTAAGCGTAATTTGAAGGTAACTGCTTGATTAGACTAATAGTATTTCATGCGACGAGAGGTACTGGGTTCGATTCCCAGGTCGAGCAAAGTGTTATTGAGATTTTCCATTGAATTCTCAGTAGCAAAAATAAGATTGGATTTGCGACCGATCTGTGAGAACAAGCTTCACTTACCAGGAACTCTCTATCTAACCCTTCGGGAAATACAGGTTTGATGACGATATGAGTCCAATACAACTTCTATCTTTCCTTCCGAGAAATGGGGGACATAAATAACGATTTTCAAGCGGGAAAAAGGGAACAAATTAGTTCTACCGCAAATGTTTAATTGCTGAAACGGTTAAAAGTTAGATAACATTTTGGTCTTACCTTTTTGAGGAGTCTGATTAATTAGGTTAAGGGTTGCTAGGCAGAATGAGTTAGTATCATGGTACACGCGTCGGTGTTCTTTAAAAAAAAATAGTAATAGTGTTCCCTCAAAAGGACAAAAGAAACCCTTAAAAGATCTTTAGACAAGATATACAACAATATAATACATTGACAGAATTGTTGAGTTTACCATTCTTAAAAAACTAGTAATGAGAATAGTTCGATAAGTGAGACGGATGGCCTGATGGTAAGCGATTACCGCCACCCATGGACGGCCGCAACACCAGAGGAGTCGCAAGTGCGTTGTTCGCCTTTTAAAGGGGTTTGGGCCTCCGGTATCCTCACCTCGGCGAAACATAACGTAAGCGTTGTTTCACGCCCGTTTTCTGTGAGGCCGTGGTATCACTCCGGTCTAGCCGGCCTATTCGTGCTGAAGCATGGCTCTCCCACGTTGGAGACGTTTTTTACTTTTTCACGGAAAGCTACTGTATGGATTTTAATAAAACTTCACTCATACATCAGAACAACACAAAGGCTCTATTCCAAATATCAAACTAATAAAGATACTATTTGTTCTTTATTAGACATACATACATAAAGTCACGCCTCTTTCCCGTAGGGGTAGGCAGAGACCACAGACTTCCACTTGCTACGATTCTGACATACCTCTTTAGCTTCATCCACACTCATCAATCTTTTCATACATGAACGTCGGTTTAGGGTACTCTTGACCAAGCCATTTTTCAAAACGTCCTCAATCTGATTTCGGAACGTTCGCCTAGGCCTTCCCCTTCCTACATTCTCATTCACTTGACTCTCGTATATCTGTTTAGTCAGTCTCCTTTCATTCATTCTTTCAACATCACCAAACCATCTCAACATACCTTTCTCGATTTTAGTCACTACATCTTCATTCACACCACAACGTTCCCTTATTAGACGTATAAAATAATAAACGTACTCGTAATGATAATTTTAAAATCTACACACAGGGTAGTGTGTCCGCCAAATCTATTTTTATACCAAAATTAGCTCAGCAGTTTAGACGTGAAAATGTAAATAAAAACCGGCGAAGTGCGAGTCGGTCTCGCGCACCGAGGGTTCCGTACTTAAAAATAATGTTATTATATGATGTAACTAAACATTTATGCTTTTGTGTTAGAAGACGTTACTTCGTACCAAATTTCAAGATTCTGAGTTCACGACAAGTACCTTGTAGGTTTTAATTCCCTTGCGAGTGTCGAAAATTTACGGAAAATGCGGCATAAACGGTGGTATCTTTTGATTGCGTTGGCTTAGAAGTTTGATTTTTCACAGCTCCAAGGGACAGTAGACTTGAGTATTTGATATAAATTCCAGCTTGATACCTCCATGCGTTTCTGAGAAAAAGGGTCTTGACAGACAGACAACAAAGTGATCCCTTAAGGGTCCTGTTTTTTCCTTTCTAGTTACTAACGTGGGAGAGCCATGCTTCGGCACCAATGGGCCGGCTCGACCGGAGTGATACCACGGCCTTACAGAAAACCGGCGTGAAACAACGCTTACGTTGTGTTTCGCCGAGCGAATGAGGTTACCGGAGGCCCAAACCCTTTTAAAAGGCGGGCAACGCACTTGTGACTCCTCTGGTGTTGCGGGTGTTATTGCGGTGGGCGGCGGTTATCGCTTACCATCAGGTGATCCGTCTGCTCGTTTGCTCCCCTATCCTATAAAAAAAACGGAACCCTAAAAACAAACAGACAGAGATCCTTTCGCATTTAAAATATGAGAATCCTTAGTAGATTAATAACAGCCGTCTTCTTAAACACAACTATATCTTACAATAACGGTTTCCCGAAACCATAATACCGAGATTCCGGCCCAATTCTCCAACGAGCAACTTCACACCAAGTTGAAAGCGTTGAGGGGGTAACTTGGCAGTATGCCCGTCTAGCAACGTTGGGAATTAATTGCCAACTTCACCAAAGCAAGTAGTTTGTATTGAAAACTAGCTTCTGCCCGTGGCTTCGCCCTCGTGGAATTCGGTCTGTCATCACATCCCCCGGGAACGGGATAAAAAGTATCCTATGTCCGTTTCCTGGTTCTAAGCTACCTCTCCACCAATTTTCAGCCAAATCGGTTCGGCCGTTCTTGAGTTATAAATGAAGTAACTAACACGACTTTCTTTTATATATATAGATGTTCGCGATTGTATTCCTTTGATGTGTTATTTTAATTAGCTCTTAGATATCTGTACAAGATTTATTATCTAGTAAGGATTCATAATACATCAATGGCGCCATCTGATAGATGTTAAGTAAGAAATAAATCTATACTAATATATAAAGCTGAAGAGTTTGTTTGTTTACTTGAACGCGCTAATCTCAGGAACTACTGGTCCGATTTGAAAAATTCTTTCAGTGTTAGATAGCCCATTTATTGAGGAAGGCTATAGGCTATATATCATCACGCTACGCGGACGAAGTCGCGGGCAGAAGCTAGTATCTAACATACCGATATTCAGGTCCATGTACCTACATTAGTAGTACCTCTGCCTTGCCTTTCCAGGAATGCAGGTATGGTGGTATTCCTCCCTCTAACGCGCTCTACACAAAACAGTTTCAGTCAGAATCAAAATCAATAAAACTCTATTGCCTTCCCCTTACTGCCCCACTGAAAGTTTCTAGCCTGTATACAACCAAAATATAGTTCTTTTTTTGTTTTTTTTTTTTATATGGCGCCACACTTTTTGTGTATTTGCCAGTGTCAAGTATTAGAGTAAGCAAGTAATATTTGGAGTTTAGGCGGAAAAATGTAAAGTCCACATTGTCGACTTTCATTTTCCCGCTTAAACTCAGAAATATAGTTAGTCATACAAATATTTGGCCAGGCCCGATCTGTTTATTAGTTAGCAATTTATTTTCAGCTGCTTTCATTTCATAGAAAAATTAAATTTAAAATATCGAGAACTTCCAAATAGTTTTTTTATGGGGTAGGGGGGCAAACGAGCAGACGGTTCACCTGCTCGTTACACCCGCAACACCAGAGGAGTGTGTTCTGGCCTTATAAAAAGGTTTGGGCCTCCGGTATCTCTACTCACTCAGCGAAACACAACGTAAGCGTTGTTTCACGCCGGTTTTCTGTGTGGACGTGGTATCACTCCGGCGAGCCGGCCGTGCCGAAGCATGGCTCTCCCATGGTTTGTTCCGAGCGGAGATCGAACTCAAACCAATAGTTTTGTAAATGATGAATTTCTAATCAGTTTAAAAGTTCGCAATTTACAAAGAAAAATATTTTTTAAATATTGTAAAGGTAAGAAGTCCCAAGAACTGGAGCCAGACTACTTTTCCATTCAACGTAACGACTAAAATTATAGCTTCTTTTACAAGTTCTACGAGAGACAATTTCTCTTAAATTTTTGTAAGAAATTTTCAGGCTCAGATATTCAGTGTAACATTTTTCTTTCATTTAATGAATGCAAATTTTATCACTTAAAGTTTAAACTTACTCTTTTGTGCCCCGTCTGTAGTTAGTTGATAGCAAGTTTAAAGAAAATTGTCCTAGAAGCTCTGATACTTTTTACCCGACTTCAAAAAAGAAGGACGTTCTATCTTCGTCTGTATGTATTCGACGATATTTTGTCAATTGTGGGCCAATTTATTGTATGAAAGAGTACACTTCGATGTGGTCCCATTCAAATCTGGTGAAGATTGATCGCAAAAATTTCAAATTCAATCCTATGTTATTCACTATGTGACCGGCCTTAGTAAACATCTATTGTCTTGGTGCACCGGTAACGAACATAATATGAATTTGTGTGTGTTTTTCTACTACTTTTTAAGAATACCCCACATTTGTGCGTTTTAATCTTTGTACCTACATATTACTAAAATCTAATTCTGTATAAATTTAGCATATAGATAACTACGCCAATCGGTTATATTATATTGTACTCTATTAAGTATTGTATTTCTCCTGTAAGTAATTTATTTATAAGTCTTTTGAGAAAATAAATGTCTTAAACCGTAAAAAAATAGAAAACAAAAGGCAATAACATGTACCGGCAGACTATATAACATCATCGATACGGGAGATTCTACTTGCCACTGGGGGACTTCACACTTTTAACGTGGGAGAGCCATGCTTCGGCAAGAATAGGCCGGCCCGAGCGAAATTATACCACGGCCTCACAGAAAACCGGCGTGAAACAACGCCTGCGTTGTGTTTCGCCGAGTGAGTGAGTTTACTGGAGGCCCAAACCCTTTTAAAAGGCGAGCAACGCACTTGTGACAACTCTGGTGATGCGGGTGTCCATGGGCGGCGTTTATCACTTACCATCAGGTGATCCGTCTGCGCGCTTGCTCCCCTATCCTATAAAGTTTTGTTTTTAAGAAAAATTCATGATTATGTTTTCAAATTAAAATTAGGGCTAAGTACATATTTAGTATTTGGCATATCATTTATAATGCGGCTGGTGCTTAAACAAGGAAAACCTGAGGTATAAGCACCAGTTTCCTTCCAGTTGCGCTGAGTTAACATTAATTGGTAAATCTATACTCTATACTACTTAATATATAAAGCTAAAGAGTTTGTTTGCTTGAACGCGCTAATCTCAGGAACTACTGGACGATTTGAAAAATCTTCAGTGTTACATAGCCCATTTATTGAGGAAGGCTATAGGGTATATTATATATATCATCACGCTAAGACTAAGTAACTGTTCCACGTGGACGAAGTCGCGGGCGGAAGCTAGTAAATAATAAATTGTATTTGCATTACGATTTATTTTTGATTTACGCTTGTGCGGGCAATTCGGTTCAGATTCTTAAGTCATCTCGCCAGTCTAGTAACAATATAACTCACGTTTAACGGCACCAAGTTTCTCTTTGTCAGTTATGCAAACTAACAAGTATCATTTGATATCCGCTTTCCTTGTCAAAGTTTAGTTATAAAAGCAATTTGTTATAGCTCAGAAAGCATTTCTCTATATCTTATCTTCTCTGCTATATAAAGTTGAAAAAAAGCTGTGTCTGTACATTGAAGATATTAAAAAAGAAACAAGTGGATTATATAAACGTCTCCGTACCTAATAATGAGATTTTGTAAATTCTTGTCTGTTTGTCTGCTTCTTACGGTTTGGCGCAAAAACTACTGAATAGATTTTAATTTTGTTATCACTATTAGAAAGTATGTGCTCCAACTTAAAAATTGGTATATTTCTTATCACAAAAAATTAAGCGGAACCTGAGATACAGGTTGACCCATACCAAGAAGAGATTATCACTGTTGGTTTTCGCGCTTCAAGTGAGCGAAGCCGCGGGCAGAAGCTAGTTATAATATACATAAGAGAGAGAAACGGAACTCTCTGCTTCTTTGGAGCACGAAATAACAGGTTCGATCCCAGATCTGTATCTTTCTATTACCGAGGACATTTTCAATAGCTGCTTGGAGTTTGGATTTGCATACAAAAATAACAACATTACATACCATCTCGCCCAAATACCCCGAAAGCCTCGGCAGAGATGTAGTAATGTACACTCACGGTTCAACGATATGTTTAGGTATAATAGGGGCGACCCTATTACCACTAACCGGTCACAAATCTAAACTCCGAGCTGGACTTCATAAAAAACCCAATAACACCGCTTGATCTGTGAATCGAACCCAGCACCGCTAGGTTAATGAGTAGGAGACAGATAGTGTGCTCAGTCAGAGTGGCAACACAGTCATACCATCTATTTAAAAAAAAAACATTTTCGAACCTAGGACGTGCCGCTCAGGAGCCAAACTTGCGATAAATAAACCAATGAGTATCAGTATTAACAATCTTCCAACATAATAATATGTAGTAAATATATGTTAGACTAGCTGACCTGAGAGACGTTGTCCTCTCCAAGTTTCAACTAACTACCTCGAAAAATCTCATAGAAAAAAGGATTCTGGTTTTCCATATTTTAAATACACTTAGCGCCATTGACTTAATTTACATACTACTACTATTATTATTAAATGACCCATTTTTTTATTTATTATACATAGGTACAGTCGCCGTCAGATATATTGTAGCAGACAAGGTGACCAAAAACTTCTGAACAATTTAAAATGTCAATAAGTTCCATACACTACAAGTTACCATTAATATCTGAACATTCATTACTTCATTAATATCTGAGCAAATGCTTGTCAATAATTTCTATACATATAACTAACCAAAAATATCTGAACACTTATAACGTCAAGTGTATCTGACACTTGACGTTATAAGTGTTCAAATATTTGGATTATTGGGATGGGAATCAATGTAGAACAAAGGAAGCATTAAGACGACATGCAAATAACGTTTGGGAAACGTTTAGAGCGAGAAATTTTTGTGAAAAGGTTGTTGGTTCCATGCGAAAACGGTTACAGGACGTATTAAATGTAGAAGGAGGTTACACAAAATACTAATGTTTTATTAATGTTGTCCCAATTAAAAAATATTTAGTACCATAATTTTTAATTACATTACAAAACCAAGATCTATTTTCTTTCGATGGTTTGACATTAACATATCAGTTGCATCACTTGCATCCTATACAAATGATTTTCTATACAATTTTTATTCCCTTTCCATCGTATTAAATCACTGATAATGTTTGGTTCATCCTGTCTAAAACACAAGTTAGGTAAACTCAGTGTTTGTCTGCGTAGATACACTTGACGTTATAAGTGTTCAGATATTTTTGGTTAGTTATATGTATAGAAATTATTGACAAGCATTTGCTCAGATATTAATGAAGTAATGAATGTTCAGATATTAATGGTAACTTGTAGTGTATGGAACTTATTGACATTTTAAAATGTTCAGAAGTTTTTGGTCACCTTGTCTGCTACAATATATCTGACGGCGTCTATCGTGGTATATTATTTTATGATTTGATTAGATGGAAAATCTTTAGAATCTACACTATGGAGGTTTCACATTATAAAATCAGTTACTTTAAAGCTGGATGCTATAAAGAAGAAAATAATAATTGTCAACTCAAAATGACACCTGTTATGGAATCAAATTTCATTGAGGTAATGACGATGTCGTGTTAGTCTTCTAGAGAATAAATTGTCATTCTTTGTTTACTTCTTTACCCTACTCAAATATTTAGTTTTTACACCGGCTGATGCTCGCTGGATAAGTCCTATGTATGTCCCGTGATGCCTTGTATAAGTAGAGTTAGAATAACTGTACTAATAATCAATTCCCGTTTACAGTAATGGTATCTGATTTCTTTGTTTTATTTTCTTGTTTTATCGTATGTAGATCCTGTGAGTGTATTTTTTTAATTTTATTTCTTGATTATGTTATAATGTTTGACCCGTGCTAGTCTAGTACGGAAATACTTAAAAAGGAAATTTGCTTCAACGGTTATTGTTCAAATTCTACATTTTCAATCGTTAAAATGTTAATAACTTTTGATAGAGAGAACCGATTTGAATTAAAAATAGCCTAAATGTTAATCCAAGAAACAGGCTATGAATTCCTGTCCACTTCCTCCAAATCTCTTCGGTAGTTTTCATTTGATGCGCGGTCAAACATACAGACAAACCGACAGACAAACAGACAGACAAAAGTTCCAAAATAATAGAAATGGATTGTGTTACTGATTCTGAGTCCCCCAAATTAGTTTTTTTGTAAATATAAGCAATGTACAGACACGGCTCACTTACATTCTTATTATATGTAAGATTACAATTCGTATTTCGTGTTTCCAGCAACGTATCGTCCCGGAAAATTGAGTAACTCCGCTGGGAACAACTGGGAACCGTCTTGTCTTCTCAACAGTATATTGTAGGTAGGTTAATAGGTAAATAGTACATAACGTAACACGCCTGTTTTCCCGAAGGGTTAACATATATAGCAAGCGTACATAGCGCACTGAATAGCTAGCTGAAGTGGCAGTGGGCTGGCTATTTTTTTTAGAAGAACTGACAACCGAAAATCGAACCACTATGTCTTAAAACACCTTTGTGTGTTTTTCCAGCCAGTTCCCCGAGTTATAGAGGGCGGTAGTCTAGCCCGGGGACGGATTAGAAATCCTCATCATCATCATCATCATAATCGTAAGCCTATAATAGTCCACTGCTAGACGTAGGCCTCCCCCAATGTGCGCCATTTCACCCTGTCCTCGGCTTGTCGCATCCAGCTACTGCCGGCAGCCTTTCGCAAATCATCACTCCATCTTGCCGGAGGGCGTCCTACGCTACGTTTGCCGAGTCGCGGTCTCCACTCAAGAACACGTCTACCCCAGCGGTTGTCGGTTCTTCTACAGATATGGCCAGTCCACTGCCACTTCAGCTTGCTAATTCGGTGCGCTATGTACACTTGCTATATATGTTCGGTGCGCTATATCGACGACTTTGGTTCTCTGTCGGATAACCTCGTTGCGGATTTTATCCTTCAGAGAAACTCCGAGCATAGCACGCTCCATAGCACGCTGAGCGACTTTAAAATGGTAGACTAGCCGTACTGTGAGTGTCTACGTCTCAGCACCGTAGGTCATCAAAAAAGACAACAGAAATCCTCACTACCACTCAAATAGGCATCTCGTAAGAGGCGAAAAATATCTGACTTGCTCGGTGGTAGGATTTCAATTGGTCTGAATGGCTGGCGACCACCCTTACGTAAAGCACCTTGGTGTATGTTTAAAATTTTGCACTTTTTTGTAAGAGGCAGTTAACTCCTTGGTTACTACAGCTGAGGTCTGCATTCCGTAGAGGCTTTTAATTGTTTGCAACGCATCAGCAACTCCTCTGGTGTTGCAAGTTTCTATGGGCAACGAAGACTACTTACCACCAGGTGGTTCGTCAGTTCGTTTGCCGACTTAAACAATAAAAAAATACAAGAGAGATTCGTTTAATATTGCCCAAATAATTTGCCACTGGCTGGCTGACTGCCAAAGTCAACAAGTTTTCTACAATATACAAAAAAATATATAAACGAAGACCCTACTATAATGAATTTCAGTAGGGATTCGCGCAAAAACGTGCGTGTCACAATATTTTATAAAAAAGAAAAGCTATTTTTCTCTTGGTCCTAAAATCTTCAAAGGTATTCAGCGGTATACTTAGGCGTTAAGGCTCTAGGATTTCTACAGGTTGTTTTTAAAGATTGTTTGTTTTACATTTTGTTTCACATTTTACACACTTTCATTTACATAACGTAATCAACCCATGATAATATCCCAATGCTGCGCACGAGCATACTCTCAGAATGCGGGGACTAGGCTATAGTTCACCACGGTAGCCTAATGCGTATTGGCAGACTTCACACGACGTCAGAAAATCTCTCAGGCATATAGGTTTCCTCACAAAAGAGGTACGTGCCTTGTATTTGAAATTTTTAGGGCTTTGACTTGGCAATCCAATGGTGATATCATCAGACTATCACTGCTTCGATCATACAATCACACATTTATGTGATTATATTTTATGATTATCACCAGCTTGTAGAGATGAGAGAGTTGAGAAGTATATGTAGGGACTGTAGGGTAATCTTGAAAGATAGAGTGAGAAACAGCGTTTTATGGGAGTGGTATGGTGTGAAAGAAGATGTAGTAACAAAGATTGAGATAGGTATGTTACAGTGGTTTGGGCATGAGAGGATGGGTGAACGGAGATTGACGAAATGAGGCGAATAAGGATGGAAGAGTTCGAAGGGGCTGACGTCGACGAAAGTAACATTAACCAAATTGCAGCCGTTCTTATAAAAGGTCAGACTAACAGCACTCTAAAGAGACGATCATGCATGAGAAGGATAATGAACGTAGATGAAACAAAGTATTGTGCCAGAATCGTAGCAAGTGGAAATCTATAGTCTCGAGGTTATTAGGGTAGGCACCCTAATAACCTTGTTGTAAATTCTAATATAACGGTGAATGTTCAACACACTTGTACACAGAGGATTACGTAGTATGAATGTTCGTTGAGAATATAATTAGAATTTTTTTATACGTTAGTGGGTACAAGTCAACGGCCAAGTCACACAACATTAACCTATAAATAATAAAGAAATCGCAGTAAGGAACCTTAGACTTGGCACGACTTTGTCTAGATTTCATTACTTTTTAGAGATAAACAAGCAGCTCCATCAAGACTTGGCTAGTTTTTTACATAATGTTTTTGATGGGATATTACCTTTTTGCAGCTAACTCTACAATATCTATCGTAATTTGTCGTATCGTCTCGATGTGTTAAATAGCTACCCATCCATTGAATGACCGTGGCAAGCGCAGATTAACCGTGCAGATCGATTGAGCTGCGAAGTTTACTCACAAGCTTTTCTAAGTAAACATAGTGCTATGAACGTTAATTATGATATAATAATAAGTCAAATTGAAGCCAAAGCAATAAGCTTGGAGATGGCGCCACCGCTGCCCAGAGCCAAAGTTCATTAAAATGAGAGAGATTCATCAGGGACCTTTAAGTTGCGAGTGGTATAAGTTATAACATAAAAGCGGACTGTCTAACATACTGATTTATGAAGCCTAAAACTGCTAGACCAATAGATACGGTGAGATCATTCTGTGTATCGAACGACGAGTAGGTAATTGAAGTAAAAGTGAAAGGGTTAATGGAGGGGAGCTGTCAATAAATACAACGACAAGACGCTTGACACCTCAGTCTGCCCGTGACCATGGACGCTGTAAAGGGTCCGAAACGTATGGATTTGATTTTTACCAATTATAACGCGGTAGGATCCGTAAAGTAGTTTTAATCTATATACATAAAAGAAAGTCGTGTTAGTTACTTCATTTATAACTCAAGAACGGCTGAACCGATTTGGCTGAAAATTGGTGGAGAGGTAGCATAGAACCAGGAAACGGACATAGGATACTTTTTATCCCGTTCCCGATACTTTTTATTCCACGGGGGCGAAGCCGCGGGCAGAAGCTAGTCTATATATATAAAAGAAAGTCGTGTTAGTTACTTCATTTATAACTCAAGAACGGCTGAACCGATTTGGCTGAAAATTGGTGGAGAGGTAGCTTAGAACCAGGAGACGGACATAGGATACTTTTAATCCCGTCCCCGTGGGCCGTGATGACAGACCGAATTCCACGGGGGCGGAGCCGCGGGCAGAAGCTAGTTATTAAATAAAAGCGATTTTATTAACAGCTTAGGTTGGTTAGGCAGAGGCGTACTAATGTACACCCACAGTCCGCCGGCATGTTTAGGTTCCATGTAATAGACGGCGAACCTACTGGCATTAACCGGGCTCATATTCCAAACTCCGAACTGGTCCTGAGAAATTTCATTGAAAAATCTAAATACACTTTGCCCGACCTGGGAATCAAACCTAGGACCTCTAGCGTAGCAGTCGCGCTAATGACTATACTAGTATCAGAATACTTGAGGCCCGAACCCTTATAAAAGATCGGCAATCGGCAATGCACTCGAGACTCCTCTGGCGTGTAATTTTCTATCGGGCGATCCATCTATCCCATAAAAATACCTTATGCTGACTGTAATAGGTACTAAATAAGGACAAAATATAAAAACGCTGTCGCTTATGCCTTACTCCAAACGCCTCTATGACGAAGTCTTAAAACAATTAGGCCAAGTAATTAATACGACCAGGCGTGGTTAGTACTTGCTGGGACATAACTAATATCTTTGAAGTAGGTTAACTCAGTAAAGCGATACCGTGATGAAACTTTAAAAAGAATTTGCTGTGGGATTTAGAACTATATTTAGGCTGTACAAATATTTATTACGAGCGGAAATCAAACCCGCGAACACGCACTAGTCTATACACCAGACGCTATGACCACTAAGCCACCGCGAGTTCCACCTGCCACGTCGAAATTTGCCTTCACATTCTGAACTTACGTCTTAAAGGTGACGTCAGTAACATCTATTGAAATGCAAGTTACTTTGCCTCTCAACCGACATAACTTACCTTACGAACTAACTTACGTACGAACTAACTACGTACGAACTCCTTACGAACTAACTTACGTTAGTTCTATATCGTACGATGCTATCTACCTTCTACCCACCACTAACCATATCTATTAACTATCACTTTGTGATTTTTTTTAATTTTTCATGCTAAGATTATTAAGTCAGTAAGTAAAATGCCAAGATTCGAACCAATATAATCCGAATCAGCTGCCTGCGAGTCGAATTTTTCCTTCACTAAAATAACTTTATAATCTTAGCATGAAAAATGGGTTAGAGTGTAGCCTTAGAGGCACTAAGTATGGAGAACGGACAGAATTTTTTACGAATTTTCGAAATGTTCCGTTTTGTTGCAGCATGGGGTTGACCATAGAAACGATTTAGGTTCAGACAACTATGATCCTACGCCGCACCGTTACCGAGTTACGGGGCTTCAATTTTTTTTCATAAAATGCTCCATATTTCAAAAATGAAAACGCTGACAAAAATATTTTCTGGAAAAGAATTGTTGCTTTGATTGAAGCGCATGAGATGACGACATAAAACCCGCGATTTCGTTCATTCTTACACCACCTCACTATCTTTTTTTTTGTCAAAATGTGGTAACCCTCACTAAATACGAAGTCGAAGTATAGACTGACAAGCGGATCATTAGCTCCTATCATCAAGGATTTAATAGCATACACAACTTTAATTGGACTCTCAAAAGTCTAGTTTTAAAAGCAACAATACAATATTCATTCATCATGATTAAACATAATTGCTTGTCTTTATAACATTTAAAGTGAGTATCATTAAAACTAGTGTAAGCTAAATTGCAACCCATTTGGGAAAATGGCTGACAATTCAAAAAGGAGTTGGGTAAGGACGAAATTAGAAATAATAGGAAAAAAAAGATACCCTACGTGTCTAATGATTTGTGAAATTGTCACTGAAAACGTTTCTTAGCTAATGGCGTAGTTATAATGCACTTGTCTGGGGGAAAAATACTGAGAGGGGTGGCTTGAAGGTCGGTGAACTGTTTTCCAGACTACACCTTGTGGAAATTTTTGTGACATGCACTTGCAAGTATTTTTATTATACCTGTTGAGGTGAATATGTATATTTATGATAAAATATATTCTCTATTTTAACTACCTCAATAGCTTAGTGCTATTGAGCAGTGTCATTAAGATTTTTATGAAATTTTCAGTAGTAGCTCCGAGTTTGAATTTATGCCCGGTTAATGGCAATAGACTTGTCCCCCATTACTTTGATTTAACATCGGCAGAGGTATAAATAACAACGATATCCACAGAAAATATCTATTGAAATTATAAGTGGTGTTTTTTTACTTAAAAAAACGTTGCCATACAAAGGATTTTCTCCTGTATCGTGAGTGCGTTTTACAAACACAAATGCCCAGACCCGGAACAACTACCTGTAGATCATACAAATATTTGCTCCGTATGGGGATCGAACCCCCGACACCTGTCTCAGAAGTTGATCACTACGTTTCGTTCGGGTTATACGATCACTAAAATTAAGGCTGTCTGAATTCTCAATCATGTTAAAATTTTGTAACTAAATAAAGGCCGTTTTCTATGAGATGAGATTTATCGGACATGTCGGTATCGAGGCCACTATTTCCTGAACTATGTCGATATTTTCTATGTCAAACATGTTTTATCAAAAATGTTTTTGAAGAAACGTTCAATTTAGCCAGTTCAGATGTTAGATACAATGAGAAACTCAGTTCTATACGATTTCAGACTAGTAGAATATAAATACCAATCACTTTACAGTTTTTCGGTACTTTACACGGATAGGAGTTTGTATTTTTTTAAATAATTAATAAAAATGAAAAAAATCGCGCTCATTCTGCAGGGTGCGTGCGTCTGCAAGCGGCCAACGCTGCATATCATCTCGGAACAAATATGAGCATTATATTGTTGAAATAAGGGTCGATTTGCTATATTCCGCTTCAACTCTATACTAGTATGAATTAACTCTTAGATCCTTAAATTTAATGTACTTACAGAGACTGCGAGAGATACTTGGACAAACCAAGCTTGGATATCTTGCTTCCCTTGATACCCTCATTCACAATGTTGGTGACGGTCAAAAAGTTCTTCGTCATTGTCGATTCCTGTGACGTCACTATTGTCACACAAAAACCACACACATTAAATTTGGAACACTGGCAACACTCGCTCAAAACAACTAACAACAAACAAAAGAGTTCGCAAACTTATTTCCGTAGATCACTTCAAAAAAGGAACACTGATTCTAATGACAAATTATTTGATCTAGCAACACTTACTTTTTATATTGACAACCCAACATCGAATGCAATTTTTTAAATATCGCAACAAATAACACGCGAAAAATATTTTTTTAACGTCAACAAAAAAAGGTATGTTCTTAAGAAATCTCTCTTTTATCACAGACACAGTTTCTCGATGTTTTTGTTTAAGATTTCAGCTTTCAGAATAGACGATGAAATGTTTTCAGAGACCTGAAAAGGAAGGTTTTATTGTGAATTTTGTCAATTCTTGAATATTTCCTCAAAAGTACTTTGTTTGAATAATATGATGAATCTTTTGGTGTCTGCTCTTATCAATGAGCAAAAATAAGTATTCCAAATTGTTATTAATTACACAATATATATTTTAAGTAAGAAACACATCTTTCTCAATGTTATAGTGTCAATGCTGATGCATGTCTCAGCTCATAAGAACTTATATTGTCCTTAAATTTAGTTGTTGCGTAACCCGCACTACCAACGACACGATTTTTTGGACTTAATTATTATAATTGAATGCTAAGACATTTAATTGAATGCTAAGACATTTCATTGAATGCTAAGACATTTCATTGAATGCTAAGACATTTCATTGAATGCTAAGACATTTCATTGAATGCTAAAACATTTCATTGAATGATAAGACATTTCATTGAATGCTTAGACATTTTATTGAATGCTAAGACATTTCATTGAATGCTAAAACATTTCATTGAATGCTAAGACATTTCATTGAATGCTGAGACATTTCATTGAATGCTAAAACATTTCATTGAATGCTAAGACATTTCATTGAATGCTAAGACACTTAATTGAATGCTAAGACATATAATTATTGTAATTGAATGAATGCTAAGACTTTTTTAAGGAATTGGAATATAAGTAATTGTGTTTTGGAGAAGCGTTATCCTAGGGATAAGATCAGACTGCCAAGCAAGTCTCAATGATGTCGAAGGTCACTAATTCATTATTTGTCCTCTAATTGACAACATTACTGCTACGGTAGAGGTCCTGAGTTCGATTCCCAGGTCGAGCAAAGTGTTATTGGGTTTTATATGAAATTCGATTCCCAGCAGCAGCTCGGAGTTTGGAACTTATTACCTACTAGCTTTTGCCCGCGACTTTGTCCGCGTAGCGTGATGATATATAGCCTATAGCTTTCCTCAATAAATGGGCTATCTAACACTGAAAGAATTTTTCAAATCGGACCAGTAGTTCCTGAGATTAGCGCTTTCGAGCAAACAAACAAACTCTTCAGCTTTATATATTAGTACTAGCTTCTGCCCACGACTTCGTCCGCGTAGCATGATGATTAGCCTTCCTCAATAAATGGACTATCTAACACTGAAAGAATTTTTCAAATTGGACCGGGAAATACTCTCCGGAGGCGAATTTTTGTATGTACCGATTAATTTATAATTAACAACTAGGTACGCTGATAATTACTTGGTTAAAATGCGCTTGCTGTGAACATTTTATGGATAAGTGAACGTTGTAGCACATAAAGAACCCTCCGTGTCTTGGAATGCGCGCAAATCTGTCGGTTCTAATCTCTCTCATAAAGCCAACACTGCCTACCCCGTTAAATTAAGAACCGTTATGATTCAGACCAAGTCCATGTGTAGTGATTCACGCTCATTATATAAAGCTTGTTACGACCTTTGACATTTGGCGCGGGTTACAGTGATAAGCGGTAGCGGTAGCGGGCGACTTCCTTATAAATTAGTTTTATTAATACAGTAAAACAATTGAATTCAATTCAGGTTCTTCATTCAATTCTTCGCCATCCCATGGATGCGACTTGTACAGTGGCGGAATATGGAAATCGTCTAAGCTCGGCAGAATAGAGAGAGACAGGAAGAAAGAGTCCCCCTATAAATAGTACCTAAATTAAATTTATTTTTATAAATATATATTTTAAATACAAACTAGCTGACCCAGCGAACTACGTACCGTATCAGTTTTTTTTCATATTTACTCACCTTTTAAACCTTCCCTGGACTTCCACAAACATTTCAAAACCAAAATCAGCTAAATCGGCCCAGCCGTTCTTGAGTTTTAGCGAGACTAACGAACAGCAATTGATTTTATTGAATAAAAATTATTATTCTATGTATCTATATATTTTATAATAATTAAAAAATATATATAATATCGGCATTTCCCGACACGTTTAACCTCTGAGAAGAACCGCTGAAACAAACTCAGAGAACCATGGTCTCTTAAGTCCAGACATAGAAATAGATAAATAATGTAAGGGTTTCCGAAATAGCCTTTTAAAGAAAGAGCCATAGCGGCTTTCAGTAGAGCAGTCTCCGTTGACGGCACATATACATTGTGTAGAGTTCAACAACCTGTCGCACGACAATACCAGATCAGTGGGACATCCCGTAGGCCTCATAAAACTCTATCGCTACCTCCTATCACCTAGCCCGCACCCCACAAGTGACATAAGCTAAGCATAATTACTAAAACGTTGTGACATTCTCTCTGATTGTAGCTTTATACGTACAAGATATTTTTATTTGAACATCATGTTTTTTAAATTACAGTGCCGGGAATATGTGAAGTAGCGATGAATTGCGATGTTGGTGGAAATGATTTATTTTTTTCTAGAATAAGTCCAATGTGAGTATATTAACATACTAGCTTCTGCCCGCGGCTTTGCTCACGTGCAGCTATATCAGGAGAAAAAATGGAAAAACCAACATTGATGATCTCTATACATCAGGGAGGTCAAGCTGTATCTCAGGATTCGTTTAATTAATTGAGATAAGAAGTTCACCAGTTTTTAAGTTGGAGCATATACTTTATAACAGTGATAATAAAATTAAAATCTATTCAGTAGTTTTTGCTCCAACCCGTAACAAACAGACAAACAGACAAGAATTTTAAAAATCACATTTTCGGATCCGGAGACGTTTATATACCCATAACCCACGTGTTTTTTTTTTAAATATCTTCAATGTACAGACACAGCTTTTTTACAATTTTATAATTTAATAATAGTAGAGAAGAGAAGAAGAAGTAGAGAAGAAGGTATATCAGTTATAACATAACATAATCAACCCGTTATACCGTTCCACTGTAGAGCACAGCTCAGCAGTTTTTTTTATCTGATAGGAAAACGAGCAGGCGGATCGCCTGATGGTAAGCGATTACTGCCGCCCATGCACTCCCGTGCATGTGCGTTGCCGACCTTTTACAAGGGTTTGGGCCTTCGGTATCCTCACTCACTCGGCGAAACACATCGTAAGCGTTGTTCCACGCCGGTTTTCTGTGAGACCATGGTATCACTCCGGTCAAGCCGGTCCATTCGTACCGAAACATGGCTATCCACAATTTTTTTTTTCAATCAAATTCTCAGTCGTAGCTCATAGTTTGGATTTGTGCCCGGTTAATAGCGATAGGCTTACCCCCATTACACGGGATCTAACATATTGGCGGGCTATTAACGTGCCTACTTACTTCCCAAACTTACCCTGTAAGCAATTATGCAAACTCAAGTACCAACGATGTAAGTTTTCACCTAAACTTGTAAATTAGGTCGACGCAACGTTGACGTTATAGTTGAAAGCACTTTGTGAGTTAATTAAAATGGAACCTTGGCAACGCTTATTTATGGTGTATTGTTGTAATAAGACCTAGTGACCACAGCGCAAAGTGGCGAGGAGTAACACCCATGTCAGTTTAGTCAGTAGGAGTAGTTCACGTGGGAGAGCCATGCCATGCATGAGACCGGAGTGATACCACGGCCAAACAGAAAACTGGCGTGAAACAACGCTTGCGTTGTGTTTCGCCGAGTGAGTGAGGTTACCGGAGGCCCAAACCCTTTTAAAAGGCGGGCAACGCACTTGTGACTCCTCTGGTGTTGCGGGTGTCCATGGGCGGCGGTTATCGCTTATCGTCAGGTGATCCGTCTGCTCGTTTGCTCCCCTATCCCATAAAAAGGACACCTTCCCCGATGATAATTCTTGAGTTTTTTGGCATAGGGGCAAACGAACAGACGGATCGCCCAAGCGATACCGCCGCTTATGAACACTCACAACACCAGAGGAGTCAAAAGTGCGTTCCGGTCTTTTTGTGCATTCTATCAAACTAAAAATAAGAGCTAGACTTATTTAAATAAAACCACTTTACGGATTTTATCGCGTTATGTTCACAAATCAAATCCCGATGCTTTAGATCCTTTACAGTATCCATGAATGCGGGAAAACGTCAGAAGTTGATGCGCCATGCGCCTGATGTTAAGTGACACTGCGATCTACGATGGAGCGCGCTTGCCTAGAAAAAACCGATTCACTAGTGATTTAAAGACACCCATTATTATTATTATTAGATTATTTATTACGCATGATAAGAGTGGATTTAAAGCGTTTGGTTCGGGTTTTTGGAATGTTCACCATAATTCGATGTCGCAGTCATGCAGGTTTCCTCGCCTGATTTTGATGATTCCTTCACCGTTTTATGCTGGTGATAATGATCAGAGGTGAGTGTCTTGGATACGAACTCGAGACCTTTGACTGGGCCGTCTGATAGACACTATTTTTTTCTTCTGGAAGGCAAGTGATCGTAGTGTATTAAATTATTATTATAATCTTGCACGTCAAGCTACATGATTCTCACATTTTAAGAACAAAATTGTAAAAAATAACAATATTATATAGAGTATTTATGGAGTTTCTTGCCAGTTTTTCTCCACGCGCCTAGTTTTGGCGATGTAATATTGGTGTAATTGAAATAAAACATTTGACTTTGACTTTCTCGATCTGATTTTCGATCAAAATTACCTATTGGTAATTATTTATCTGAAGAACGAATTTTTTTTTTTTATGTCATAGCAGGCAAACGAGCAGACGTATCGCCTGATGGTAAGCGATCACCGCCGCCCATGGACACCCGCAACGCAACACCAGAGGAGTCACAAGTGCGCTGCCGGCCTTTTAAAAGGGAGTACGCTCTTTTCTTGAAGGTTTGAAGGTCGTATTGGTCCGGAAATACTGCAGGCGACAGTTCATTCCACAGTTTTGTTGTGCGAGGCAGAAAGTTTCTAGAGAAACGCACAGTTGTGGACTGCCAGCCATCAAGATGATGGTGATGGAACTGTTGTCGCGTAGAACGATGGCGAAAAGAGGCTGCAGGGATCAATCCGAACAATTCCTCGGAGCACTCCCCATAGTATAGGCGATAGAGGATGCAAAGCGAGGCCACATCTCTACGCAGCGCCAAGGGGTCAAGCCGGTTTGAAATAACTTGGCAGTCGACGATTCGAATCGCTCTTCGTTGGATGCGGTCCAGAGGGAGAAGCTGGTACTCGGGTGCTCCTGCCCAGAGATGAGAACAGTATTCCATATGAGGCCGGACCTGCGCCTTATAAAGTAAAAGGCGGTGGGCCGGAGTGAAATACTGTCTCGATCTGTTAAGCACGCCAAGCTTCTTTGAGGCTAACTTAGCCTTAACCTCTAAATGTCCACGGAACTGGAGTTGATACGATATGTCGATGCCAAGTATTCCAATATTGGCTGAGGCAATTAAGGGGGTGCTCTCAAAACGAGGAGATACGACCAACCGTAGTTTTTTAGCGATGAACACGCAAACTTGTGTCTTAATAGGGTTAAATTGGACCAAATTAAGTCTGCCCCAATCTGAGACTTTCTCCAAGGTGGTCTCAATTTCAGACACAAGTTTGTTTCGGCTCTCGATGACGGTTTCCCGAGAAATGTTAGCACGGCCGGTATATAAAGCATCGCCTTCCTTGCATCCTTACATCATCCTTTACATCATTCTTGCAACCTTTTCACATATAAATTCAAAATAAATAAAATATTTCAATGTCTGTCTATTAGAGGCTAATATTTTAAACCAAATAGCCGTTGGGTTCTTAGAAAATGGACGCGGGCTCTCACGTCCCTCCATTTTCAGTAATAAATAGTCAATTACTGAAGAAAAAGTACAGTTTCTTTTGAACATATTAATCTAAACTTAGTGGAATCTTTTCTATATAAAAAAGGTATAATTCTTTGTACGAATAGGGCTTTAGATTAAAGCCTTTTTATTTTGTATAAATTTAATATAGCACTTTAAATTTGATGCCGCATTAACCAAGTGGTCCTGAGTACGACTGCTACGCAGGAGCTCCTGGGTACGATTCCCAGGTTGAGGAGTGTTATTGGGTTTTTTGTATTAGTGCCCCGTTTATGGCAATAGGCTCGCCACCTGTTATATGGGACCTAAAACACACCGGCGAACTGTGGGTGTAAATTAGTACGCCTCTGCCTAACTCCTCGGGAATACAGGCGTGATGGTTAAACTTGATGAAAACAGCTATAAAATTGTATATCAGCATTTTAAATTAATAATACATGAACCAGTTTAATTATTCCTTCTCTAAAATAAATTCATAGATCACACAAATTTAAGTCCCACCTGAGAATCGAACCCACGCGGCCACGGTAGAAACATGACCATCTTAACAAATACACAAAACTTGCAAAAAAAGATAAAAATAAAGTAAAAAAGTACCGGAATTTGATCCCTAAAACCCGTTCTTTACAGCTCTCTTTTATCCAATAAAATTGCCTAAAATCTCCTTCCTTTTTCAAACGTTTCCACTTCCCGGTAAAAAATGGTTAAATAAAGAGGGTAGATAGTATAAGTGGATTAAAAATTATGTAAAGCTACGTATAATCCTCGTGAATTCGTAACTAATGGAGTTATTATGTAGATAAGATTAACTTACAATAGCAGAAAGGCCCGGCACCAAAGTGGTGACGCGATACGCTGAGGTTGGTTTTAGTCGGTAGCTCGCTCTTTTCAGAGCGGAGTCCGACACACCCCACCGCTCTCCCCGGAGTGGTGGATAGTGCATAAAGCATTTCCAACCCCGTCAACAAAAAAAAAGGCCCAACCCTTTTAAAAGGCGGGCAACGCACGTGTGACTCCTCTGGTGTTGCGGGAGTCCACTTGGCTCCGCATGGGCGGTGGTTATCACTTACCATTAGGTGATCCGTCTGCTCGCTTGCTCCCATATCCCATAAAAAAACATTGCATTATTACATTAACATAGGCTGATCCCAATCTCACAAACGGCCTAGAACTAGTCTGAGGAGAGACTGCCTCTTTGTGTGTGTTCTATCGTTTGTACAATAGGCAGTGTTCTGAGGAATTATGCAAACGGCTACTTTCTATCACCGTACCTATTCACCACGGTGTGGAGTTCATTCACATAGCTTAGAACCACTCTAGTCTCATACTGTGCGATTCCAGAGGAATTTCCTCCCACGCACACTCGTGTTGTGGAATCAGCTCCCCGCTGAGGTTTTCTCAAAGGTCTTACAGCATAGGCTTCTTCGAAAAGGGTGTGAAAAGATTTTTACAGGGTCGGCAACGCGCGAGCGGTACCCTGGTGTTACAAGCATCCATAGGCTACGGTAACCGCTTACCATCAGGCGGGCCGTATGTATGCCGTAAGTGGTATATTTTTTTATGTTTGATCGCATCTCCTATTAAGTGGAAAAATGCACCAAAATGCAAAAATTAAAAACATCAAAATATAAATGTTTAATAACATACCATCGCGCCTGTATTCCCGAAGAATTACGCTGAGCTTATTGCCGTTAGCCAAAACTCCGAGCTGCTACTGAGAATTTCATAGAAAAACCCATTAACATTTGCTTGACCTGGGAATCGAACCCAGGATATCTAGCGTAGCTTGACCACCAAAATTACTCTTTACTCCACTAATTATTTATACTATTGTTATAAAAAATCAAAATTACAAAATAACAATTTCACGAGTTTCAGTTCGAACACAGTGGTCTAATAAGCTTCTATGATTGAGCTATAATTTAGTTCTGGAACCCTAGTTACCACCTACTTATGCATAACTATAGTGCTAACGTTATTGTCAATCTAAATTTAATATAATCGTCAGGCTTTGCGACTCCAAAAGGTCTATTGAACGCCCTAATAGGCACAAAAGGGTTTGATTATATTAGGCTGAAAATGTCCAATATACGAGTATATTCCTGGGTATTTTCCCTAATATAATTGCAATTACTCCTCTGATTTGCAGGTGTCAATGGGCGACCTATGACTATTCACTATCAGGTGACTCGTATCCTTGTATACATAACAAAACAATAAAAAAACTACCTTATGCTATACAAATTAAAAAGATCATTAATTATTTACCCTTCCTTAAAACTCTCTCAAGGATAGCAGTTAAAACCCGTAAACCGCAAAATTTACGGCACTTCAAAACAATATAAATTACAACACGCTGTCAGTTTAAAAAATCAGGAGGACAGAGGAATGCATGGAGTGGCTTCAACATTCAACCTTACTTTATTGAAATAGATGAAATAATTTTGAATATTCTTTATAAAACTTTAAGGATTATATTCAGAAATCAAAGCTCTAACATAAGTTTCATTATCAGCCTGTATTTTTCTACTGCTGGACGTTTAGTAAACTACTTATATACTTAATATAAATAATTATCCAGTGACAATTATTACAAAACGAATAAATAGATATTAAAGAAGTATAATAATTATATTAAGATATGGATGTCACCCGCAGCCTGTACACCTAATTATGTTGTCTACTGTACTTTCAATAATTTTCTTAACGCCATCAAGATGCGTTGTGACCTATTTTAACTGAGGACGTCTCTAAGTAAAAGAAGTCACTACACAATAAACATTGTTTTGTTACAGCACTGAAGGCTTCAAGCTACGCTCGGGAATATAATAGAAGACAATAGCGCCCATCGACATACATTCCTTAGAATATAAAAGTAACTGACCTGACAAATTCTTGACTGTGTGTACCTATTGTAATTTTTTTTTTCAATGTAACTTAATACCACTGATGTGGCAACGTATTTATGATCCGCTTGATGATTAAGCAGTTATGGTAGCCCATTTGCACCCGCAAAATCAGACGTGTCGCAAGTGCGTTGCCCGCTTTTTTTAGAAGGGTTTGGGCCTCTGTTATACTCACTCACTTAGCGAAACACAACGTAAGTGTTGTTTCACACCGGTTTCCTGTGAGGCCTTGGTATCACTCCGTTCCAGCTCCACTCATTAGCATGGCTCTTCCACGGTAAAAAAATATTATTTAGCCCCACCCTGCTAAATTATTACTTCGCCACGAGCCCCTCCTATTTATTATTATTACATAATTATATAGAGAAGTGCCTCGTTAGTCTAGTGGTCGAATGTGCGACTGCTACGCTAGAGGTCCTGGGTTCGATTCCCAGGTCGAGCAAAGTGTTATTGTTATCACGTTTTTTTATGAGATTCTCAGTTTCAGAGATGCTCGGAGTTTAGAATTTGTGCCCGGTTAATGGCAATAGACTCGCCCCCTATTACATGGGACCTAAACATACCGGCAAACTGTGAGTGTACCTTAGTTCACCTCTGCCTAACCCTTCGGGGAATACAGGCGTGATGGTATGTTATAGAGAAATGATAAACTCATATCACTTCTCTTTTTGTGGCAGGAGGAAAAAAAGCAAAATGATTTCAATCTTTCAAATTGTAAATAGAATTCAACTCCAAAAATATACGACTGACCTCTCAAACCCCGTTTCATAATCCATGACGTCACTCGCATGACGTCAGACGTCCTGACGAGTATTCAGCAATAACTGGGCAATATACACTCGACCCATATACAGTGAATGTTCCGAAACAGCGATGTTTACTTAACTTAAACCACATCAATTTGGGTCAAGCTTTTATTGTGAAATGCTATTAAGTGGTGCAGGATTACATTGTTATGTAAGTTTGGAATATATGTAGGTATTATAGTGGCTTATATTATATAAAGTGCATTAGAAAGAAGTTTAGTAAGAGTTGATCGTGAAGATTCTTTTTTTTTTTCACGTCCTTTATATTATCTTCAACTTACTCTTTTTAAACCGTCACACGCTTGGCTCTGGCCCGCATGTGAGGTCGCTTATACCTACTCTCTTAAGGCTGATCGTTTCGCTGAGCCCGCCAAATTCAAATTTCAATTGGTTTTTCGCAATTTGTAGGTCTATCACACATTCTAGATTCCTAGCTGTAGTATGTTAGCTAGCTGTAGTTGACGATTGTACCTACTTTTAGCTTCTTTAACGTTTATTAAGCAAAGTTTTTAATGCTCAGTTGTGAATATTGTATAGCTAATGCCGCAATTACTACAGCTAGGGATCTAGAATGTGTTATAGACCTACACATTGCGAAAAACCAATTGAAATTTGAATTTGGCGGGCTGAGCGTAACGGTCCGCCTTAAAAGGAAAAGAAAATAAAGATAAGATAAAGGTATAATATATAATGACGGAAAAATTCGACTCCTTCCTTCACCACCTTACGTCACCTTTAAGAAGTAAGTTCAGAATGTGAAGGCAAATTTCGACATGGAAGGTAGGACTCGCGGTGGCTTAAAGGTCATAGCGTCTGGCGTACCTAGCCAGAAGACGCAGGTTCGAATCCTGTATGCGAGTCGAATTTTTCCTTCACTAAATAACTTTATAATTTCGCATGAAAAATGCAAAAAATCACAAAAAGAAAGATAAGATAAAAATAACAATAATGAAGAAACTTCCTCGGCTCAGTCAAGGAAGAACTTCTTCTTCAAAATGTCGCTTATCAATGACTAATACTTGCGCCACTTACTGAGGGAACAATTCTAAACAGAAAAGTACTTAGACGGAGACTTTATAAGTCCATTGTAATCACCAAAAAGTGAACGAAATAATTGTAATTTCGAGTGAAATTCCATCTTTTATCTAAATGAGTCTTTAGAGAAACATTTTACAGAATTCTATTCGGTATAATGTCATGTAGATTTAAATTGGTATAAATTGGCACTTTGAGGTAGATAATTGGTAAAATCGGGTGGGTTTAAGAACGATGAATGTAATTTGTTTTGCTTAAACCGTACATAACATCACGCCTGTATTCTCCGAAAAGTACGACAGAGGTATATTAGGAAACCCACAGTTAGTCAATATGTTTAGATCCTGTAATGAAGCGAGCCTATTGCCATTAAGCGGCCACAAATCCCAAACTCCGAGCTGCTACTGAGAATTTGATAGAAATTCCCATTAACATTTTGCTCGAATCAACCCCAAAACTAGTTTCAACTAATTCTTACTTATTATATAAACACAAAAGTAACTCTATCTGTTTGTTTATTTTAACGCCTAAACCACTGAACAAATTTTGTTGAGTTTTAGTATATAGATAGATTGGATCTTAAAGAACGGACATAGCTTATCTTTTGGCTCGAAAACTCCTTTGGGATGCAAGTGAAACCGCGAGCAATAGCTAAATATTAAGTACTAGCTACTGCCCGCGGCTTCGCCCCCGTGGAATTCGGTCTGTCATCACATCCCCCGGGAACGGGACAAAAAGTATCCTATGTCCGTCTCCTGGTTCTAAGCTACCTCTCCACCAATTTTCAGCCAAATCGGTTCAGCCGTTCTTGAGTTATATATGGAGTAACTAACACGACTTTCTTTTATATATATAGATATATGCCAGGAACAGATAAAATAATACTATATTCATGCCAAGGGAGTTCGATTCCCAGGTTGAGGAAAGTGACTTTGTTTTTTTTATGAAATTCTAAGTAGGTAGCAGCTAGGAGTTTGAATTTGTGTCCGGTTAATGCCCCCTAATACATGGGACTTAATCATACCAGCGAACTGTGGGTGTTACTCTGCCTAGCACTTCAAGTAAAACATGCGTGATGATAATGTTATGTTATTCCCTGTCAAATCCATCCCGTCCATCCTCTTATCTCTTCGATTCTCATACTGTTAGCAAGAATGAGTTTACAATTCGCTCGCATTTGCCAAAGTTTAAAATAGAGTATCATCACTGAATCCATTACAGCGTGAACTGGAATTTTATCATTATTATATAATGTTTTTATAACAGCCTTCAAACGAGTTCTGAGGATTTTTGAGTGGCCTGGAACAAAATTTACTGATCTCCTTTTAACTAGGTATATTTACCTACCATTTTACCCGATCACAAGAAAGGAAAAGTAATAATCTCTACTATTATAAAATTGTAAAAAGATCTAGTATCTTTAATGTACTAAAGTTATAAAAAAAAAAATTTTTTGGTTAGGGTATATAAGTCTCTGCGAACCAAAAAAATGTGATTTCATGTGCAATTCGTATCTGTGATTGAGCTACACAATGTCTGATGCATGTATACCGCCAGCTCCAGACCTGTTTTTTGACGTTGGCCCAGACCGAGAACATACCTACTATCTCGACCGAGACCGAGACTCGCAAAATAAAAAATAATAAATAAATATTCTGCGACATTTTTACACAGCACCATCTAGTCCCCAACTAAGCAGATCTTGTACTATGGGTACTAGACAATGGATATAATACTTGTATACTTTTTTTGTAAATACTTATAATACATAAGAAACACCCAGACGAACACAAACACTTATATTCATATTTGTGTCCTGTGGAATCGAACCCACGACCTCGTGGTCAGCAGTCCGGTACTCGAACCACTAAACCACAAAGGTCGCCAGAAGCGTTACTCATTAACATTTACAAAATGGGACTAAAATTATTAATTTCTTTTCTCTCCGTATATGCTTGTAACTTACTAACGTACAATATGAAATGTCATAAGAAATACTTCATAATTCTATTGTTAAAAACAAATGTAGGTACTAGTGTGTAATTGTGTATGTCAAAGTTCTACAAATATTTAAGTGTAAAAATGTTCTCCAGTAAGTGAATTGTTATTTATTATTGAGAAAATAAATTTTTTTGACCCCAAAATGGAAGAGTTTATTATATTTTATTTTATTTATTTGGATCTCCAACAAGAAGTACACCTTACATACAATTATACACAGAATATTGGAGTTGCCTTGTGTCCTCTCAATTAAAGGAGACCACATCATGCGAATTTAAAGAACAATATTTAAAAACTAAATTGTTTAAGCGGCGGTAGCCTAATGGCTAGGGCGTCTGACTTGCGATCATGTGGTTGCCGGTTCGAACCCACCCATTGCACTACCGACGTGAACCCACTCGTAACACAAGCATTTAGCTTAGCACGAGGGGTTAGCAAGAATAGTAGTAGTGTGTGACCCACATTGCTAGTAAGCTTTATTTAAAAAAAAATGTATTAAATTAAAATAAAATTACATTGAATGAAAACAGTATGTTAAATGCAAATAGTAGATAAAAATATATAACAATTTTTTTTTTTTTTTTAAAGCTTACTAGCAATGTGGATCGCACATTACTAGTATTCTTGTTAACCCCTCGTGCTAAGCTAAAATGCTTGTGTTACGAGTGGGTTCACGTCGGTAGTGTAATGGGTGGGTTTCGAACCGGCAACCACATGATCACAAGTCCGATGCCCTAGCCATTAGGCTACCGCCGCTTCAAATAATATTTAAAGAGAAAAAATAATAGACATTGGAACAATACTAAGATATTATTTAAACATTTATTACTCATTTCACTGTGATACAATAACGAATGAAGGTACTGCTAATGCTTCTATTGTCTGGTTTAGCAGCGTTTTAATCATTTAACAAAACACACATCCAAAAATTTTACTATTGCAGAACTAGTAATAGATAATGCTTTTTCAGCCGAGAATGACCGAGACCGGGATGTCGGTCGGACCTTACCATCAGCTGGGACTGGCCTAATAAAAATCAGTATGATACATACATACATATCATCACGCCTGTATTCCCCGAACGGTTAGGCAGAGGCGTAGATACTAATGTACACCCACAGTTCGCCAGTATGTTTTAGGCCCCATGTAATAGGGGGCGTGCTTATTGCCATTAACCGGGCACAAATTCCTAACTCCGAGCTGCTACTGGGAATTTCATAGAAAAACCCAATAACACTTTGCTCGACCTGGAAATCGGACCCAGGACCTCTAGCGTAGCAGTCGCGCTCAGGACCACTTAGCTAATGAGGCAGATCGGTAATCGGTAAATGAAAAGTCCATTTCAATCACAAACAACTACTGATTAATATTGTGTTTATGTATAAAATAATCATATCTAGAAAACTCCACTCGACACTACATAAAGTGTTTTTATTCAAGATATTTGCTTAGGACATAAAATAAATATAGTTTTGACATAATAACTGCGATCTAACCCTTTTTAAGCTTGGTAAAGCTCGTGTTTTAAAACCTATTATGTTTGATTTACAGCAAAAGTTTAGGTTGAAATTAAATTAGCATGTAAAATGGGGTTAAAATATGATCTAGAAACGCAATTTTATTTACGACTGTTGTTTTCATCTAATAGTAATTGGTTTTTATTTTAAACTAGCGACCCGCCCACGGTTTCACCCGCGCTGCCCCGTCCGTAAGAGTCGTAGCGTGATGTTAAATAGCTTAAAACCTTCCTCTTGAATCAATCTATCTATTAAAAAACCGCATCAAAATCCGTTGCGTAGTTTTAAAGATCTAAGCATATATAGGGACAGACAGCGGGAAGCGACTTTGTTTTATAATATGTAGTGATTGAATTTGTCATGTTCAGTCAAGACCATAAATATGTATACACTTACTGATATATATATATCAGTATAAATATGTATACCAAGACTGGAAAGCGATATTTTTCGCAAATTTTGAGTTAATAACAATATCATTAAAACCTTGGTTCGAAAATACTGTGTTCATAACACAATACAATTTCGATTAATACTTTATGAGAAAATAACTTTTGAATAATTTTGCGAAGTGTATACATAAATGTATCGTGACTTTAACTATCTGCGATAGATAAGTTTAAAAAAAACCTGTGTAATAGGCCACTAATATAGGTGCCAGTTGAGGGCAGCGCAAGTAGACACACAGTTAGTGATCAGAGCGTTTATTAGGGCATATTAATAATAATCACATAGAAAACACGTCACGAACGCGGGACCGCGGAGGATATTACATCGCGTCCGCTCTCGTCGGCGCGTCTCTCCCGAACTCTTTAGGGTACTGCGGGCCTAAGGAGTGGTTTGCGGTAGGTAAGTCCCCGCGCTAAGCAACATGAGCGCGGCCTACGCACTGATTTGTGGACTCAGCTAAAACCCCGCGCTACACCTATCCAATCCAAAAGGAAATGGCAGTGAATATTCCCTTTCGGATTGGATAGGTTTTTTTATGTTATATAATTATCCCAATCACATCACCAAATAAAATAAGAAACGTTTAATATTAAGAAAAGTAAACATGAATCTTAATGAAGTTTAAAATGCACCAATACTCAATACATTTATTGCACTCCACAAGTTAAATAGATGTTACAATAGTTATATGAGAAACATGTGTATATTAAAGCCTAATTAAGCCTAGCCACCCATTGCACTACCGACGTGAACCCACTCGTAACACAAACATTTAGCTTAGCACGAGGGGTTAACAAGAATACTAGTAATGTGTGATCCACATTGCTAGTAAGCTTTTAAAAAAAAATGTGAGGGCCTTGTCACCATTGTGTCGTGCCCAAGTTACAGTGAT
Organism: Acronicta leporina; assembly: GCA_947256265.1. NCBI lineage: Eukaryota > Metazoa > Arthropoda > Insecta > Lepidoptera > Noctuidae > Acronicta > Acronicta leporina. The sequence continues at coordinate 3,316,582 of OX366540.1, read as the reverse complement.
TTCCCCCAAAATCTAGAAATTTTTAATAGTAAAAGTCCATCGGAATTATAATTACTCCCCGTGACGATTGATATTGTATTGCCATTTAATAATTTGTAATTTTTCCTCTTTATTAAATTTTATTCAAGGTAGGTAATATTTTAATTGGATCCCGACAAGGATTATATCGATAGAATTAGATATTGATAACTAATACCTTCACGGATCGGATAGATTTTTTTTCACATAATTATCTCAATTTATGTATGTATTGAAATGATACTACTTTTAGTGATTTTATCGGGTTGTATTGATATTATCCGTAAAATAGTTTCATTTCAATACCCAATATTCGTGTATGTGTCAGAAATCTGTATTAGGTAATGTTTATGTTTTTCTTCTACGCGTCCCTAAACCATTCATCCGATTGGGATGAAATATTATATAATATATTTATTATAATAGAAGTGACGGTTTAACATGCTCTCCAAAGTACGAAGAAGTTTTAATGAATCAAGTATCAATCCATCCTTACAACGATCGAACGGACGAACAAGCTCAGCTCTACGAATAGTTCATTAATTTAGCCACAAAATCCTCACTCATTTCAATTAAATTCCACAAATAAACTCCATACATTTATAGTACCAAAACTCCTGATTCAAGTAGCTACTCTCAGCATATTAATGCAACCTTATATTTTTCTTTCCCCTTAATTAATGAAAGTATACACTAACTTCAGCTCTTGAACAAAAATATACTGTAATGTTCGCCCATTGTATTACCCTTATTCCCAATTAATGGCAAGTATACACAGATTAATAAAAATAATGAAGTGTTAACTTGAGTACATGAGTTTTCGACTACGTATAACAATCACCGGGTCGTATATGGCCGTAGGAAGGAGGGAGAAGAGGGGCTGATAATTAAAACCATCCAGACAGCTACTTAGGTAAGGTTGTTACAATTATTTTTCCAAAAGAGTTAAGCACAGGTGCATTCATGTACAGTCACAGTTCACTATTATGGTTAGGACCACTACACACTATGATGGGTGGTTTCATACCGAAAATCCACTCGGTGTTCGGTAATAACCTTTACTCGAGATCATTTTTGCCCCAGTGGCCTTCAGTCTTATCAGCTTTGTACCCCACCATTGCTAGTTAGCTTACTGAATCTACTCATTTCTGATTTGATCACGTAGAAAAAGCTCGAATTTGTTCGTTGATAAAATCATTTGGGGTCTAACTGGCTGGGGACCATGGTGTCTGACATCAAGCACCTTGGTGTGTTTCGACTTTTACGCGTAAGATCTAGTTCCTATTGGTAGCTGCAGCTCTAGAGTTATGTGCTTATGGGTGACGATGTCTACTTACCACCAGGTGGCTTGTTAGCTCGTTTGCCAACTTAACCAATAAAACAAAGCTCCCTCCATAGTTCAATAAACAAGCCCTAAGACTCCATTTACTAACTTATCTTTGTCGATAACGACCAACACGTATACAGAATGGTTGTTACGTAACGTTGTTGGGTCTAATTGACTTTGGTACAGCCTCGTATTCGTTTTATTGTCTTTTGGATAAACAACGATGTTAATGACAGTATAGTTACGGATATAGTTAAGCTTTTTGGCGTTATGTTTGTTGATGATAATAATTTATTTATTTATTTATTTCTCCACCTTACAGCTATCATTACAGGTTTCTTTTGTATGCCCCAATGCGATAGTGTAGTTTAACAATTTTATATACCTATAAGTGCTTTATTTATAACAAATGATGCACATTGCTACCTAACATAACATTATTAATTATGGTAGGCTTGAGGCGAAGTAAAAATAATCAACTGATGAATACTTAAAAACCGTTCAAAATAATTGTAATTGGTAGGTGTTTCGTCAGGAAATGCCGGCACCATAAGTGTAGTTTAATAAACATTAAGTAGCGCTTTTACGTGGGAGAGCCGTGCTTCGGCACGAATGGTGAGGTTACCGGAGGCCCCAACCCTTTTAAAAGGCGGGCAACGCACTTGTGACTCCTCTGGTGTTGCGAGTGTCCAGGATCGGAGGTTATCGCTTACTATCAAGTGATCCGTTAGCTCGTTTGCTCCCAATCCCATAATAAAAAGGAAAGAAAAAAAGACAAATATCAATCATCTTTTTGGCGCAAGCTGGGTATCTTTTAATCACGTGAATCGGTTTCTTCTAGGCAAGCGCGCTTAATATAAGGAGAACTGGTGGTCAAGCGTTAGACTATCAGGACGAAAAAAAATCTCTCTTTCTTTAATCCTTTATTTTGAGTACAGAAATGCGCCTTATGCTTGTTGCCCCGCTCAGGATGCGGGACGGTTATGTCGGCCTCGGCCGGGTGGCAAGCATGCCGATCAACACCACCACCTTTCGGGGTTTCATCACGGGAATCGCTCTCGCATGCTCCGCGATTCTCTTACTAATCCTAATACCAGTCTAGCAAACTAAACAATCCTAAATTCTATTTTATACCGTTTCAGCTTTCCAGTCGTCTGTCTACCCGTAGTAATAAATTCAAACGTGCTCTCTGAGGCGTAGAAACGTGACCACGGCAAGCGCAGCTTAAAATCAAACTGTCAGTATGTCATTAAATCTTTTGAAATCTATTTACAGTTAAATGCATTGAATATTAAGGTCATGTGCATACTGGTGGGACACAGCAAAGATTTTAAATGACGTACGATAATGTAGCTTAATATTATGAAATCGACTGTAATGGTCTTGGGTACGATTCCGTTTCCAGCGTCGAACGTTATTTAGTTTTTCTATGAATTTGTGCCAAGTGAATGGCAATAAGCTTGCCTCCTATTACATGGGAAATGTGGATTTATAGCTACAATAGTACATAAGCTCCTCCTAACACTTTGAGAAATACAGAAATGCTGGTGAGTAGGTTTTTTTTTTTTTATCCATTGCCTCATTAGCAAAGTGTTCCTGAGCGCGACTGCTACGCTAGAGGTTCTGGGTTCGATTCCCAGGTCGAGCAAAGTGTTATTGGGTTTTTCTATGAAATTGCCAGTAGCAGCTTGGAGTTAGGAATTTGTGCCTGGTTAATGGCAATAGGCTCGCCCCCTATTACATGGGACCTAAACATACCGGCGAACTGTGGGTGTACATTAGTACGCCTCTGCCTAACCCTTCGGGGAATACAGGCGTGATGGTATGTTTATCAATTGCAATTGAATAAATTGTAACAGCAAATATTTTTAAATCAATTTATTAATTGATGATAATTGAAATTGTTTGTCCGACACTGATGCTGGTATGTTGTACTGTGTTAAAACACACAAACGAGAGCCATAAAAATGAAAGTAAACAAAAGCGTCCGATCAGATTGTATACGAAATAATAAGTTACGAGTTCATTTGAGAATTTATATGTTGTTCGTTCCCTAAATACCCCTAGCCGTGCCGTTCCACCAGTGTGCACAGAGCCTAACAGTGCATTTAACATTTTTTTGCCAAGTGGCAATATTTTTATGACTTTGAACAACGTATCTCGTTTTTATTTGTGATATTAGCGACCTGCCCGGCTTTGCAGGGGTGTCGGGTACCTAGTAAAACAGAGCTTTGAATTTTTGTTTTGATTCTATTTTAAAGTCTTTCAATACGAGAGAAACCGCGGGCGGGATATATTATTACCCATTTTATTTTAAAATATACAACAATAACTGAATGAATGTTGGTTCACCGGATTGACTCAAAACAATCCTTACTGAATTATTAATGGCAGTTGCCCTCCCCCAGATATTTGAGGAAATTGGAAAATGACTGTGCCACGAAGTAAAAATATTATAAACTTTAAAGATAATACTGTTCTTTCGATTGGTCGATGAGAATCGTATAAAAATAAGATTTTTTAAAATAACATCGTATTTTTTCTTTAAATACGGTCTATTTATTTCATTATTAATGAAAAATAATTTAAATTGCATGAATATAGGTAGAGATTTAAGACAAAAATGAAAATTATTAAATAAGTAGGTAGGCCAACAAGATGTAAATACTTATATACATTATATTTTTCATATACTTACATAGTATTTCGCGTATACATCTATTTAAAGGCGCCGCAGTGGTTGACGGTGGTGGCTTCTGTCTGCGGGTTGTGGGTTCGATCCCCGCGTATAAGAAATATTTCTATTACCTCCACTTTTGGATCTGGGTGTGTGTGTATGTGAAATTTGTGTATATAAAAAGGACATGTCACAGAATAAATTTCTTGTTTAAACTATAATTTCTTAAAATCAACAGATTTTTGTAAAGCAAATCAAAGTATGTAAAAGTTTGAATAATTTGTTTCAATTATTATACCACATAAATACATAGTTACTTTTACAAAGTCATGAAACTAGTCGGTTCCAGACAGTGGATTTTATCGAATTCATTTCAAAATAAAGTTCTGCTAAATACAAAAAAAAGTAATTGCCCAAATAAATATTTTCGTCGTTATAAATTTTTCCTTTCATGCCTACGACTAAATGCCAACACTTGAACAACAATATAATATCACTTTTTAAACCTGAATAAATACCAATATCTTATGAAACTCCACTTTACCCTTCCGAAGATGAATTCCTATAGAAATGTAACAAAATCTTGACAAAGAAAGCGCCCAGCTTTTCACGTTTCCTGTCTTACTTATTGAACTTTCATATTTGAATTTTTAGCGATATGAAAATGGCTGTGAAATGGAAAATTTAAAATGAACTATTTTATAGAAGCTGGGTTTTAATATGAAAAAGTATGAACAAATTTCGCGCTTGTCATTTGTAGAGAATTTTTAAAAAATTATGTAAATTGTCGTTTTTCTTTATGTTACTGAGAATTTCATGACAAAGAAACGTGATATTTTCTGCGTTTTTCCCGTGAGATGGAAACAAGCTTTAGTAGTCCCTATTTTTAAAGCAGAAGCAAATAAATAAATCTATACTAATATATAAAGCTGAAGAGTTTGTTTGTTTACTTGAACGCGCTAATCTCAGGAACTACTGGTCCGATTAGAAAAATTCTTTCAGTGTTAGATAGCCCATTTATTGAGGAAAGCTATAGGCTATATATCATCACGCTACGCGGACGAAGTCGCGGGCAGAAGCTAGTAAATAAATAAAACGCGCCTAAACAGTGAACGAAAACATCGTAAGGAAACCTGCATGCCTGGGAGACTCTCGACGGTGTGTGAAGTCTGCCAAGCCGCACTAGGCCAGCGTGGTGGACTTTAGTCTGAACCCTATCATTCTAAGAGGAGACCTGTGCAGTAGAATAATGGGTCGATTATCTTATGTAACGTGGTGGACACGTTTTAGGAACCGACCGGGAACTATTTAGTGGAGATAAATTACACTTGGAACACAAAATATACAAAATTAATTGACACTAGGGTTAAAATCTAAAGTACATTAAGGCAAGAATAGGGTGAGTTAAGCTCAGGGTGGGTTCGGCGAAGGCTTCGAGGCGAGGTCTGACCGGTAGAGCACGGCGCTTAACTTGGGCAGCTGCAGCGGGAAGAAGGGAATCTATTTATAGCGACGCGCGGGATGAGGCTTGAGGCGCGGAGAAGGAGCGGCGAGCGCGGACCATGTCACACTTACTTATATGTCTTCGCTTTGATACCACCCTAATATCCTTAATAATAGAGTCCTATTGTAGTTTTTATATCACGCTTTCCAAACAAATAGTTGCCGAGATATTCACACGTGCCGACCAAACAAGGGTCCGGTCTCAAACAATGGACTACAAAGGCATTCGTGACGGTCAGTGAATCCCAAACTATTGTTTGTCCTTATGTAAGATGATGGCATCTGACAAATGCTTCAATAGACATATCACCATGCCTATATCCCAAAAGGGATAAGCAGAGGTGTAATGATGTACCCCTACAGTTCTCAGGCAAGCATGGCTCTCTTACCGACTGTAAATAAGACTTTGACCAATTTCCAGATCGAACAAAGTGTTATTGGTTTTTTCTATGAAATTTTCAGTTTGGAGATAGGATAATTGTGCCCGGTTAATGGCAATAAGATTTCCCCCTATTTAAAGGGGACCTATACATACCGGCAAACTCATCATCCTCAGAGCCTTTTGGGGTCGGCTTCCAGTCTAACCAGATGAGGCTGAATATCAGTATTTTAATCCGAAGCGTCAGCCATCAGACCTCCGTAACCTAATTTCTGGGGAGTACCGCTATTTGGAGGATAGACTGGTTGTCAGGCTTTTTTGGGCTTCTGACTACCACTAACAATTGTCAAAGATGTTCGTATGACAACATACCGCTAAACTGTGGTTTTACATTAGTATAACACTGCCTAACCCTTCGGGGAATAAAGGCGTGAAGTAGATGGTATGTTGTTATTGTTAAAATTGTTTAATTATATCCCTATCTCCAGGCTCCGTAATCGAATAGAATTCTCAATGTCATGTATGCAAATGACATAAGCTTTAGACAAATCGAGCGTTCATCAATGGTTCACCAATGTCATCTCCACACATTTTGTTTCTATTCAAACTCCTTGTCTACCTGCTCTACTATATTTTTTTACGTCTTCGAGGAGAGTGATGAGATAATTTAAAGTGATAATAGAAATTCGGATTTATCAGTGATGTAATCGTTCCTGAACGAAATGATAATGTTTTTGCAAGCGATCCATCATTCAGTGTCTAAATTCAAGTTGAAATCGTAAATTGTGCTTCTAAAAAGGTTTTTGAAGTGGTGGTAGAAATCTTGCAAAAAAATCTAGTAGCTATCGAAATTAATGAAATGGATATTTTATTTATAATATGCCATCGCGCCTTTATTCCCCAACGGGTTAGGCAGAGGTGTACATTCACAGTTCGTTGGTATGTTTAGGTCCCATGTAATAAGGATCGCACATTGCTACAAATCCACACACCGAGCTGCTGTTGATAACTTCATATTTTTATATGAAGTTATCAACAGCAGCTCGGTGTTTCAGCTTGGGTTTTTACCCAATAACACTTTACTAGACCTGGGAATCAACCCAGCCCCTTTAACGTGACAGTCGCTCTTAATACTCTTACTCACTTTAAAGATTTTATCACGTTGTATAGATATAACTTAATTCCCAACGTTTCTTTTCTATACTAATATATAAAGCTGAAGAGTTTGTTTGTTTGTTTACTTGAACGCGCTAATCTCAGGAACTACTGGTCCGATTTGAAAAATTATTTCAGTGTTAGATAGCCCATTTATTGAGGAAGGCTATATATCATCACGCTACGCGGACGAAGTCGCGGGCAGAAGCTAGTAAAGAATATAACAATGGAAAATCAACAACGTAAAAAGTAGTAGTAGTTTTGTTTGCTTCAGTTTTTATTCCCGATAAACCGCTTGACCGCAAGTTCGCGATACTGCGATCTACGATGGAGGGCGTTGCATAGAAGAGTTTTAGTCCAATGTCTAATATTCGCGTAAGTGTCAGAAACTAACTTTGGCACTCGTTTCGCTTCAACATATGTTTGGCCCCAAGCATCAATCTCTCAAATATTAAAAGACATATTAGCGAACTTGGTATACAAGTCGCAATCTTCATATTTTATTTACGACATCATCTTAAGTCGCACGCAATTTAGCGGGCACTCAAATTTTCAAGAACGGTTACACTTTATACGTATATATTTTACATTTCATATTCTGTGGCAAGTTATAAATAGCTAGCTTTTGTCTGTGGCTGGTGAAAAAGAAGCTTAGGCGTGATATCGTAATAAATATAATATAATAACAATATTATAAAGAGGAATGATTTGGTTGTTTGTTGGTATTGAATAGGCTCTGAAATTACTGGACTGATTTGAAAAATTTTGACATATGTTCAGAATGTGGAGGCAAATTTCGACATGGCAGGTGGGACTAGCGGTTGCTTAGTGGTCACAGCGTCTGGTGTATCAAACCAGAATATGCAGGTTCGAATCCTACCTGCGAGTCGAATTTTTCCTTCACTAAAATATCTTTACTAGAAACTATACTAGAAGGTAAAATTGAAGGAAAACGAGGAAGGGGTAGACCTAGACGAAGTTTTGTGGAACAAGTGAAGGAAAGGATTGCGATTGAGTCGTATCAAGAGGTAAAACGGAAAGCAGAAGATAGAGAACAGTGGCGTTTGCTCCACCGACAAGAACTGAGCTCTTAAATTAAAGAAGAAGAAAATATCTTTATAATCTTAGTATGAAAAGTGAAAAAAATACAAAAAGATAAGAAAAAGATAGTATCAAAACCTGTCTGCCCGAATGATTTATCCAACTGCTTCTGAAGTCTGCGAATCTGCATTAGGCCCGCAAAATGGGCTATGGTCTAATGCTATTCTAAGAGAAGAATCTTACCCAGGCACAAAGGCACTTTACATACAAAATAATATCTTAGGCAACGTTTAATTCAAGAAAAATAATAAAGACGTAAATGTTGTTTATAAGTATTATGAAGAACTGAAGAACTGCCCTCAAGAACTGCCTCAATAGGCAAGTGGTCCTGACCGCGACTGCTACGCTAGAGGTCCTGGGTTCGATTCCCAGGTCGAGCAAAGTGTTATTGGGTTTTTCTATGAAATTCCCAGGACCAGCTCGGAGTTAGGAATTTGTGCCCGGTTAATGGCAATAGGCTCGCCCCCTATTACATGGGACCTAAACATACCGGCGAACTGTGGTTGTACATTAGTACGCCTCTGCCTAACCCTTCGGGGAATACAGGCGTGATGGTATGATGGTATCATAAGACCTAAGCTTTGAAAAATGAAAACATCATGAGAATTTTCATAAATTCAGAGACATCGTCGTAATTTATCTCGCGCTTACAAATATCATTACTTTAGGTTATGTACATATGAATATTTTCATGTAAGTATATGTATTTATTTACGCGTTTTGATCAAAGTCAAAGTCAAAAGATTTATTGCATACTAAGTGTACATAATTGGTGTTACATTTTATTTGAGTACTTATGACTTAGCGGCCTTTTGCAAGCATTGCAATATGGAGAGCTATCTCAATATTTTTTAATATATATTTTACTTATCAACTATATTTTATCTAATTTTTACAACATTATTAGCTTATCTATTACATCTATATACAAATATATAAAGCTGGAGAGTTTGTTTGTTTGTTTGCTTGAACGCGCTAATCTCAGGAACTACTGGTCCGATTTGAAAAATTCTTTCAGTGTTAGATAGCCCATTTATTGAGGAAGGCTATAGGCTATATATCACGCTAAGACTAAGTAACTTTTCCACGGGGACGAAGTCGCGGACGGAAGCTATTTGTGTTATGTAATTTTTACAACTTTTTTTTTTTTTATGTGATAGCAGGCAAACGAGCTGACGCATTATTGGCTTATCTATTAAATTGTGTTAGATTACGTAACAGCCTCATGTTAATAGGTATGTCAAAGGCAAGGTATGTCAAAGTCAAGGTCATATGTTTAAGATAGACTTAAATATATTGCTTCGTGGTGGACCTCTCGGGAACACCACCCAAGCTCGGACACTTTCGAAACTGTATTCATATCGAAATGGAGAATAATTTGTATGAGAAGGAGCTTAATGAACGTAGATGAAGCGAAAGTGGTGTGCCAGGATCGTAGCAAGTGTAGTCTCTGCCTACCCCAATGGGACACAGATGTGAAAATATATATGTATGAGATTCGTAACAGAAAAAAACCCATTCGTTTACGATACGATTTCGATAGTTCTTCGTGCATAGGCCACTGATCGCGGATATTTTCTAATTGGAACTTCGTTTCGCCTTAATTTTTTACATTCAATAAACATAGTTGAACGTTAAATGTCAAAGGAATCTTATTCAAACATTGAATTATGACATACTAGCTTCTGCCCGCGTCTTCGTCCGCGTAGGGTGATGATATATAGCCTATAGCCTTCCTCAATAAATGGCCTATCTAACACTGAAAAAAATTTCAATGCGGACCATTAGTTCCTGAGATTAGCGCGTTCAAGCAAACAAACAAACAAACAAACTCTTCAGCTTTATATATTAGTATAGATTACTCTGAGCTAACAAATAAGAAAATGGCAGCGCACGTCGAATAATGACATTTATAGCTTATGGAATATTGTTGTAATTACAGTAGGGATTTAAAAAAAATACAAGCTATGTTACTAGTTGATAAAGTAGCTTCCTATTGGTGTTTTTTTTTTAATCTGTTTAATTGTTAAGGTATGAAAGCGTAATAAACAAAAAACAAACTAACTTTCTCATTTATAATGTAATTAAGGAAGTAATCAATAGCCAACCTCCTCTGTAATATAATTTTAGAAACCGCTGCTCATATGATTATGTTATTATAAACACGCGTTGAACAATATAATGATAACATAGCATTACAAATATTATGTAAATTGTACAAATTGCGTGCTAAAGAAAGGAATTTCATGTAAATTAATGTAAAGTGTTTTTATGTCCGTTTGCGTATGTAGTGTCCGAATGGACACTACATACGCATGTCACCCTTACATAAACCGGGAGGACAACGTTTCATTACATAGAATTAGGTTCCTTTAAATACTGTAATTATGTATTTATTTACCAACTACCTCATTAGCCTACTGGTCCTGAGTGCGACTGCTACGCTAGAGGTTCTGGGTTCCATTCCCACGTCGAGCAAAGAGTTATTGGGTTTTTCTATGAAATTCCCTTTATCAGCTCGGAGTTTGGAATTTGTGCCCGGTTAATGGCAATAGGCTCGCCCCCTAGTGTAGTGAACTTATAACTTAGCGGCCTTTTGCAAGCATTGCAATATGGAGGGCTAAGACCTAAGCATACCGGCAAACTGTGGGTGTACATTAGCACACCTCTGCCTAACTCTTCCGGGAATACAGACGTGATGGTATGTAATGTATGATGTGTATTTTTAACCAACTTCAAAAAAGTATAAGATTAAGACGGTTGTATGTTTTCAATTATTTAATGTTTGTTACCTCAAAACTCTTCATTTATCTCCTTCGTCATTTATTAACTTCTTTGGATTTTTTATTTAAAAGAAAGGGCCTACCAATTGTTTTCTACAACCCGTAACAAAATTAGCGCAGGACCCGAAAGTAATTTGTTTAGAATTGACTATTGAATGTATTACAGTAGTTTTTGACAATTAACTATGTGTATTTTTTTCTTGAATAGATTATTACAATACCTGTATAATTATTTTCGGATGTTGTAGAATATTGTAATAATAAAAAGGAGTTGGTACGATAGACAATTAATGTAATATTTGACGTGGGAGAGCCATATTGCTTCGGCTCGAATGGGTTGGCTCGACCGGAGTGATACCACGGCCTCACAGAAAACCGGCGTGAAACAGCGTTTGCTCTGTCGCCGAGTGAGTGTGGTTACCGGAGGCCGAAACCCTTTAAAAGGCGGGCAATGCACTTGCAACTCCTCTGGTATTGCGGGTGTCCATGGGCGACGGCTATCGCTTACCATCATGTGATCCGTCTGCTCGTTTGCCCCCCTATCCCATAAAAAAACACACACACACTAAAACGTAGGCGTGTAGTTAAGAATATCATAAATGCGATGTTTCATCGGCAAATAAAGTGTTTGTTTCTTTTCTGACATTGACGATCTTTGTGGTCCAGTGGTTTGAGTACCGGACTGATCACGAGGTCGTGGGTTCGATTCCCACAGGACACAAATATTTATGTGATGAATATAAGTGTTTGTGTTCGTTTGAGTGTTGCTTATTTATTATAAGTACCTAAGTATTTACAAAAAAGTATAGTCTTATATTCATTGTCTAGTACCCATAGTACAAGCTCCGCTTAATTTGGAACTAGAAGGTGCTGTGTAAAATTTCGCAGAATATTTATTTACGCCAATCTATACTAATATATCTATCTATACTAATATAACAGTCCGACTTGAAAAATTATTTCAGTATTAGATAGCCCATTTATTGAGGAAGGCTATAGGCTATATATTATCACGCTAACACCAAGTAACTATTCCACGCGGATGAAGTCGCTGGCAGAAGCTAGTAATACATACATTGAAAAAAAAAACACTTACGCGTAAATTCAATCAAATTCGTAAAGTGGTTTTCAATTATTCTTTTTTTAATCACTTAAATATATCTGTATTGAAATAATAAATAGATTTAAATGATGATGGATATAAAACACCGCCAAATAAACTTTTGATTGTATATAATTTTGTTTATTGTATATGGTTAGCGGGCACTTCCACGGATGGTTCCCCTGGGACATGAATACCGAAACCATTAGCGTTTCAAATTAATTTCGGTTTATATTGCTACTTCGGTTCATTTTACCCGCCTACGAAAAATAACATAACATACCATCACGCTTGTATTCCCTGAAGGGTTAAGCAGAGGTGTACTAAAGTATACCCACAGTACACCCATTATTTATTTATTTATTTATTCAATAACCAACTTATACTTACAGACTATTCTACACGTACAAGTTATAGGTCAGAAGTAGATAATTATGTCATGCATGTACCTATCAAAAGAATGTCATAAACGTAGTGCTTACATTATCTATTATAAAATAAATTAAATTTTGAAAATAAAATTTAATTGGCTTTTTGGCTCCATAGTCTCTCACACTAGCCTAATGTGGGTTGGCAGACTTTTCACGGCATGCAGGTTTCCTCAAGATATTTTCCTTCACCGTTTAAGCGCGTGATAATTAATGATGGTATTAATACACTCAGGATTGCGAAAAACGTTCTTTAGACTTGAACTTGAGACTTACGACTTGGCAGTGCTACGATTAAAAGATTCACTAGGCTATCTCGGCTTCCATTGTTTTAGTATTTTTTCAAAAGAAATAATAGTGAAGAAGAAGACGACCTCGGTGGTTTAGTGGTTCGAGTACTGGACTGCTGACCATGGGGTCGTGGGTTCGATTCCCACAGGACACAAAAAATTATGTGATGAATATAAGTGTCTGTGTTCGTCTGGGTGTTTCTTATGTATTATAAGTATGTATTTACAAAAAAAAAGTATATAAGTATTATATCCATTGTCTAGTACCCATAGTACAAGCTCTGCTTAGTTTGGGACTAGATGGTGCTGTGTAAAATGTCGCACAATATTTATTATTTATTTATTATTATTTATAGTGAAGTTTTGTTAAGATACTTACTGACATAATTAGATGAACACGAAAAAAAAAAACGATTATATTTGAAATTGTGGTCAAATCGCCAAATTGTTTTCATGTTCGAATAATCAGGCTTCAACATTACTAAAGGAAATCATCAACATATGAAATTATTATTGAAAAAAAAAATGAAATGTCTGATCCTAAAGTTTCCCAATCACATCATCAAATAAAAAAACATATTAAGAGTCCAATTTCCTTAAATATTAATTCTATTCACATTGTTTGCATATAATTGATAAATAAATCTATATACAAACATACATTTAATATAAGTATTTATCTATAGTGAGCCTTCATTAAGGCTTGGTCTGGTTTCGTCATTATCATCATTATCCTGCCTTTGTCCCGTTTTTCGTAAATTTATCACATAGTACGTTAAAAACACTACAATTATTTTACCTGACTTTAAATGACTTATTATTATTAATTCGAAATCATAAATTAATGTTATCAAAAGCAGACACCATTTTTTTTAAAACTGTCATTTATTTTTAATCAAACAAAGTACTTTTCAGGAAAAAACTCGAACGCAAAAAGCACCTGAAAATACTCGTGAAAATTTATGAATAAAACGAGCATTCTCAAGTTATTTTTACATAAACAAAACTTATGTACTTACTCATTACATAACAACCGTTGATACGCGATAACGGTGTGAGAAAAATGAAATTAAAAAATACACAAAACAACACTGAACGACGAAGTCAATTTTTTGCTTATAGACGAATAGAGAAAGACTTTTTTTTCACAAGAAAGAGTTGGGAAAGCGAGAGGGAGTCGCGAACACCCAGTCTCCACGACAAACCGAATGTAACTAAACCCAGTAGATGCGCGTAGCGGGATGCTACGGGACGCTACGAGAATTCGTAGCGACTGCTACGTCAATTTGAATTTGATGTCGACTATTTTAGGAGTTGATTTTGAATAATATGAAAGGTTTTTATATTTATAGGAATTGTTAAGAAATATTCTTTTGAATAACAATTTTATTATCAGTTATTGTAATTTGATTTGTTTTACATAATAGCTAATAAGAAATTTAAGTATAATATTGACAATATTTAGATAGATATACCTAATAATTATGTTTTTTTATAAACAATTTATTTTTAATGAAGAGATTCTATTAGAACGCCGTTAATCCGTAATTAACTGCTAACTGTAATTAACAAAGTTAATTAACATCATTTATTTTCTCTTAAAATATTTTTTTTTAATAAACTGGTAGCTATATTTCGTCATATCATAACCTCTGAATGAATAACATTATTATAAGTGATAAGCATCATTAGCCTAGTGATCCTGTGGTCCTGTCCTAGTGGACTTTGACTATATATCCTAGTCAAAGGGTCCTGAGCACGTCTGCTACACTAGAGGTCCTGGGTTCGATTCCCAGATCGAGCAATGTTATTGGGTTTTTTCATGAAATTCCCAGTAGCTGTTCGGAGTTTGGAATTTGTGCCCGGCTAATGGCAATCTCGCCCCCTATTACGTGGGAACTAAACATACCGGCGAACTGTGATTGTACATGAGGACGCCTCTGCCGAACCCTTCGGGGAATATAGGCGTGATGGTATATTATGTTATGTTATAAAATAACTTTATAATCTTAAATAAAATACAACTCAAATAATAAGTGAAGCTCTGTTTATTTTCTTCCGCGTCCCAAAGTTGACCATAACAAATTAGGGTCAAGTCAGTTTGTAAATAATAATGTGACACTTAAATCACCAACCCTACTGGCTATGTTTTTGTTTCTCGGCGTTAAGTTTTCCATTTTGCAGGGTATTGACACTACATTTATTTCTGTTGACTGTAATTATACCAGTATCATTTGTGATTTTAATGCATTTTTCATGCTAAGATTATAAAGTTATTTTAGTGAAAGAAAAATTGGACTCGCAGGTAGGATTCGAACCTGCGTCTTCTGGTTAGGTACACTAGACGCTATGACCTCTAAACCAACGCGAATCCTACCTGCCATGTCAAAATTTGACTTCACATTCTGAACTTACGTCTTACTTAGGTTCGAATCCTGCCTGCGAGTCGAATTGAAAGTAAAAAATCGAAGCGTCGGTAGCTTAGTGGCTAGGGCGTTGGACTTGTGATCATGTGGTTGCCGGTTCGATACCCACCCATTGCACTACCAACGTGAACCCACTCGTAACACAAGCATTTTAGCTTAGCACGAGGGGTTAACAAGAATACTAGTAATGTGCGACCCACATTGCAAGCGTTGATAACAAAACACCTTCACTAAAATAATATTAAACTAGTAGTTTCCTGCGGTATTACGCATCACAAATATTTTTTAGGCTAAAAGATTCACTGGACTTTGGAGACGAATATAACCTACTTATATTCCTCTCCAAAGTCCAGTGAATCCCTATACCAAAATTCATTAAAATTAGTTCACACCCACATAGGACATAAAAGAGTCCGTCAAACTTTGGGTGTACATTAGTATACCTAACCTGTCTCTGTCTAACCCTTCAGTGAATACAAGCCTGATGTTATGGATTTGAATAGTCTTTTTATAATACGAATGAAACCGCGGCCAGCAGCTAATTCTTCCATAAACATCAAATTCAAAGTTCAACTTGAGGTAAAATAAATACTTACCTTGCGGTTTCTAGAAAGTTTCAGAAACTTTTTACTGTCTGACCGCTAAATGCACTTGAAATCCGTAAACATGTTTATCAAAGAAACACTGTTTTCTTTGTTTATTCGACGTTTGTCAACAAACTAATAAAATGTTAGCAGATAAAAAGTAAGGCCGAAAAGCGTCAAATGGCTTAACAGATAATCTAGCGATGAGAAGGCTCAGAGGATATTCGCTTATACAGCAATATTCCAATGGCTGGGGCATTGAACTCACCAATTTAGACACTATTTCCGAACAGTAGAGAGACCATAATTCTTTGAGTTTATTATGACGTTACCGAGAAGTTATCAATTAGGGAATGCCGGCGCTATGTTTTGTTAAAATTCAAAAATGTTGACTATTTACTATCGAGCTTTTATCACTACATTACCCACTGCTGGGCACGGGTCTTCTCTCAAATTAAGAGGGTTTAAGCCGTAGTAAATAACACTAGCCTAGTGCGGGTTGACAGACTCAACATGCCATCTAAAACATCTATCTGGCATCAAGGTTTCTCTATGATGTTTTAATTCACCGTTTAAAAGCTATTTGATTAAATACACACACACGATCACAGATGTCATTCGAACATCTATGACAATTGTTAGTGGTAGTCAGAAGCCCAAAAAAGCCTGACCAGCAGTCTATCCTCCGAATATCGGTATTGCACAAAAATTTAGTTGATGAACGCTTTGTGTAAAATACTGATATTCAGCCGCATCTGGGTAGACTAGAAGCCGACCTCACAATAGTTGGCAAAATACACAGAAGATGATGATATGATATATTACGAGTATGTTATCAATGAACTCTTTTTCTGCTCAGTACTTTTCTACTCAGTACTTTTCTACTCAGTACTAGTTTTCTTTGTTACTCATACATCTTGTCATACATTTTGATGTGATGTGCACTTTAATAAATTACCTTTTTCGTACATTCCACGTACAGACACCCTCGCTCTATTTTCGTCGTACATCTATCTGAAATGGCGTCGGAAGCCATTGAGATATTATAAACTATAGAGTTGTCATATCAAACAATGTTTTGTGTCTTTTAGTTAGTAGTTTTTTATTCTACACACTTATACATTAACTCGCGCTTTTTTTCCACAGGGGTAGGCAAAAACTACAGAACGGAACTTACTACGATTCTTGCATACTCGTTCTTCTTTTGCTTCGTCTACATACGCATATACATGCGCCAGTTGCCGATTTAATAAAAATTAAAAAATTATCTGTTACGCTACAGGTTCTGGGTTTGATTCCCATGTCGAGAAAAGTCTTTGGGTTTTTCTATGAAATTCCCAATAGCAGCTCGAAGTTTGGATTTGTGCCCGGTTAACGGCAATAGGCCCGCTATTACATGGGACCAAAACATACCGGCAAACTGTGGGTGTATATTAGTATGCATCTGCCTAACCCTTTGGGGAATACAGGCGTGATGGTATGTTATGTTATGGCGGTGTAAACACGCGGAAAGTATATGGTATTATGGTTTTTTTATGAAATTCTCAGTAGCATCTCGAAGTTTGGATTTTATCCGGTCAATTGTAATAGGCTCGCTTTCATGGGACCTAAACGTACCGAGAAACTGTAAGTCTACATTAGCGCACCTCTTGCTTATACAGGCGTGATGGTACATTTATGTGATTTGTAGCTCATCAGCATCAACACGTGCATTGAAGTTTCGGGACGTCTTCTCTAGTGCACAATACCCCAATGTTGAAAGCCGTTATTTTTATCTAACGCCATTTCCGACAGTGTTCTAAAATAGTTTTCACTGTCAGTACGTTGTATATTTTCACTTATCTTTATGATAGTTCTATGTTATGGGGTGAAAACGTACCCCTTACTATTTTGCTCGGTATATCAGTGAAGTCATCGATCCTTCTCAACACTTACCAATGCAAACACAAAGGAAGGCATAACACACCATCGAAAATATCACAGGCATAAGTACAGTTTGCAATATTTTCCTGCGCCGCTTAAGCAAGTGAAAATTAATTTAATACGAATTTATATTAATGAAAATTCAGAGGTACTCAAAACCAACCAACTTAGCTGTAACCAATTGTTATATCACTGAGGCTGTCATTGCATATAATTATTATGATTATTATAAACTAGTGGCCCGCCCCGGCTTCGCACATGTGGAGAATTTCCTAACTTTTTCCAAAATATTGAAACTAGTGAAAGAATTTTTGAAATCTGCCCAGTAGTTTTTGAGTTTATTCGTTACATACATCTTTCCTCTTTATCATATTAGTATAGAAAACGTCTTTTGAAGACGACAATTCTTCTTAAAGTCTTTTGAAAAATGAATCAGAAATGGCAATATTCTATTTGATATAAGGATCTTTTCAAAATTTGTATCTTTTTTCCATATAATAAGGGACAGTTCCAATACAATTCGAGGAATAACCCTCCAATTTGGGAAGGTCTCAACGATTTTCTGCCATACCTAAAAAAGGTCAAATTTTCGGACGCTTAAGGCTCAAATCGATGTTATGATTGCTTAAATTTTTTTCGTAATCATTGCATTATGATTCAATTTCAATTTTGAAGGAGATAAACGTTAGTACCTATACAGCAATATTTTATATCAGTAAGAGCAAACAAGGAGATGGATCGCCTGATGGTAAGCGATAACTGCCGCCCACGGACACCCGCGACTCCTGAGGAGTCGCAAGTGCTGTAAAAAGGGTTTGGGCCTCCGGTATCCTCTCTCATTCGGCGAAACACAACGTAAGCGTTGTTTCAAGTCGTTTTTTTGTGAGGTCGTGGTATCACATGCGGAAGCACGGCTCTCCCACAATAAATGCCAAATGTTTTATTACATCAACTGCCTCATTAGCCAAGTGGTCCTGAGCGCGACTGCTATGCTAGGGGTCTTGGGTTCGATTCCCAGGTCGAGCAAAGTGTTATTTGGTTTTTCTATGAAATTCCCAGTAGCAGCTCGGAGTTAGGAATTTGTGCCCGGTTAATGGCAATAGGCTCGCCCCCTATTACATGGGACCTAAACATACCGTTATGTTTTATTACATTTAGCAGTAACGCATGATAATCAGTATTAACTTATTGATATGATCGTTGGACTTCCAAGGAAGGACAGCAAGGGTCTCGCTTCATCATTTATTTGGTTTCAGCTTAGTTGGCTGGTGTACTTAACCGGAGGGATGCAGGTTAGAATGGTGCCTAAGATGGAATTAATCATTCGCTAAAATTTATATCAATATTTTTAGGGTTAGTTTATTGTTGATATATGCGCCGCCATTAATTTTTTATAAGTGTTGTGGAAAGACCTCTGGGGTCCGCCACGGAAGTAGAGGGTTATGTTGGACTCGTACCGGCTTAAAACCACGCTTGCCTTCGCTTAAATACTTACTTATTTATTTAAGCACATAACAATATTATGTGAATTTAATTATTAGTTTAGATTCTCGTACACGAAGATTACAAACTCCTTCAATAATCTAGTAGGCAACTATCACACTAGAGATCCTCTGCTCGATTCCCACGTCGAACATAAAGTCAAAATACTCAGTAGCTCGGAGGTAGGATTTCTGTTGGCAAAACGGCAATAAGCTTCCCCTATTACATATTCAATGAACTGTGAACATGAACATCTCTGCCTATCCCTTCGAGGAATACAAGCGTGATGGCATGCCATGAAAATAATACTTCTGTGATGCGAAGTTGATCTGCTGAATTTTTTATGCTATGTACCCTGAACTCGAATTAAGGGCAACCACGGCCGTGAATGGCTGAAAAGAGGCTGTAATTACGCCCTGAAATATTCAGCCAGAATAAACTGAGACACCGGTAGTGACGTCATCGGGTAGCGACAGCAAACAGGTTTATTTTTATACACGAAATATTTTTTTTTACTTTTTCCTTCTTACCTTTCCTTTCCTATTTAAATCAAAATTTTTTATACATACCATTACCCCTGTATTCCCCATCGGGTCAGTCAGAGGTGTACTAATTTATACCCAAGGTTTGCCATGTTTAGGGGACGAACCTGTTACCTTTGACCGGGCACAAATTCCAAACTCCGAGCTGCTACTGGGAATTTCATGGAAAAACCCAATTATACTTTGCTCGACCTGGGAATTGAACCCAGTACCTGTGGCATACCAGTCGCGCTCAGGACCACAAGGCTAATGAGGCAGTCAACATTTTATTCACATATTATTCTGATTTTGATTGCGATGGTGTTTTCGCTAAGTAATAAACTCGCTGATGGATAAATCTTCAAGATTAGGCTTCACTTGGGGAAATAAAAAGATATGTAATCCTAAATCCGTGAAACATTTCTTATGATTTAAAACTATAGTCTTCTTAAAAATTTAAAAATCGAAAAACCTGAAACATAAACCGTCACGCCTGTATTCCCCGAAGCGTTAGGCAGAGGCGTACTAGTGTACAACCTGAAACACGTAATTATTAAATATGTATTCTCAGTAACTGTTATTCTATACCGGCAGTATACGGGTTATTTTAGTACACCTCTGCTTAACCTTTCGGGGAATACAGCCGTGATGGTAAGTTCCTTCAACTACTCACATACCCGATGTTTCTAAATATTAATAAAATCGTTTGTGAACACCTTTTAGGAGAAGTCAGAGTCAAAACGTTTTACAATTAGACCATTAAAAAAGGTTAAATTCAAAACTAATTGCTTTGTTTTAAAAAGTGGGTCTTATGGAGAAGAGCCGGCAAGAAACAGTATAGATAATCTTTAAAAAAATCACAATTACTATATTATGCTTTACAGCTTTACTTTAAATAGTTACTGAGAATTATGCAGTTTAACGTATAAGATTGATTCGTTACTTATATAAAAACTGATTGCCACAGCAAGAAAGAACTGACCAGCCCCGACAGACAGCACCCGTTCACGAGCATGACGTGTGTATCAGCGTGGTTCAAATCAACCATATTGTAGGAAATAAAACAACCCGACACACAAGGCCATCAACAGGACATTGTGATTATGACAAGCTCAGACCGCGGGCACATTATGAACATCATTAATATCTATCTATACTATACTAATATATAAAGCTGAAGAGTTTGTTTGTTTGTTTTGCTTGAACGCGCTAATCTCAGGAACTACTGGTCCGATTTGAAAAATTCTTTCAGTGTTAGATAGCCCATTTATTGAGGAAGGCTATATATCATCACGCTACGCGGACGAAGTCGCGGGCAGAAGCTAGTTATTAATATTATTAGAATTTATTTACCATAAATAGTAATATTATACTTATACTTGACATTAGTTTTTGGTGTAGGTACAATAAAGGATTTATTCTATTCTAAAATTGTAAAAAAGCTGTGCCTGAACACTGAAGGCATTTAAAAATACAATTGTATATAAACATTTATATTATACCCTAACCCACTTGTTTTAAAAAAAAAGCAAAAATCACATTTTGAGATTTTTAAAACTCTTGTCTTTTCTGTTTGTTACGGGTTGGCGTAAAAACGACTGAATATTTTTAATTTTGTTATCACTGTTAAATAGTATATGCTCCAACTTAAAAACTGATATATTTTTTATCTCAAATAATTAAATGGATCCTGAGATACAGCTTGACCTCTCTGATGTATACAGACCCATACAAAGAATAGATCATCAATGTTGGTTTTTCATTTTTACGCCTCATGTAGCTTTATGTGAGCAAAGTCGCGGGCAAAAGCTAGTATTGTTAATATAGGTACGAATGTGCTGACAGCTGTCCCAACGTCGGTCTATGATAGCAGGTCATAAATTGACTTAAGAGCCAATATTGTCCACGAAACCTATTATTATTGAATTAATGTTCAATATACTGAATACATCAGGGACAATGACCGAGAGAAACTAATAATATTCTATATTATATAGATTTAGCAAACAAAGAAGTGTTAGTTACCTACACCATTTATAATTAACATAAACATACCATCACGCCTGTATTCCCCGAAGGGTTAGGCAGAGGCGTACTAATGTACACCCACAGTTCGCCGGTATGTTTAGGTCCCATGTAATAGGGGGCGAGCCTATTGCCATTAACCGGGCACAAATTCCTAACTCCGAGCTGCTACTGGGAATTTCATCGAAAAACCCAATAACACTTTGCTCGATCTGGGAATCGAACCCAGGACCTCTAGCGTAGCAGTCGCGCTCAGGACCACTTAGCTAATGAGCAGAAAAGTAAAATTATGAAGCAAAAATGATTTTATGTCGGGAATGAATTGACTGATTTGACAGAAGTAAAACAGTCAAAAATGAACATGGCGTTGTCTGCTGTTAATGCCAGGAGATGGCGTTGTGTGCATTATCCTTGAAGAGCTGTTTTTTTTTAAATTTTATATTTCAGGGCAGGACATTGTGTGAAGGGCCTAATAGTGACTATATAAACATAACATACCCATTATTTGCATGGGACCTAAACATACTAGCAAACTGTGGATGTACATTAGTACGCCTCTGTCTAACTCTTCGGGGAATACAGGCGTTAAAAGTTATATAAAAAAGTACAGTTTTTTTTTATTCTTGATCTTCTTAGTTCACCTGATGTTAGGCAACACTGCGATCTATGATGGAGCGAGATTGCCTATATTAGGTAGCCTCATATTTCTCGAAGAGGAAGAAAAAGAAATCTTCTGACTCGTTATTGGTCAAACAATTTTCTTTCTCCAAATAATTTTAATAAAATACTATTTTGCTGCCATTACTCTCTAGTGTTAAGTTCTGCATTCATATCTCCGCGGTCACGTGAGCCCCTAGCTCTTTGTCTAACCCTCCTTATTTGCATATATAAAGAAAAACAATGCAGCTCTCCGACTATTTTTGAACGCAAATTAAAACGGTGCATGGTGACTATTCATTTATTTATTCATTATTTTTTTAATCAATGCATTTGGTACAATATACAGAACAGCATATTATTACGCCTATATTCCTCGAAAGGTAAGTTAGGAATGTACTAAGGCTCATAAACGATTTGTCGATTTTAAGGGTGTGAAAAGATTTCTACAGGGTCGGCAACGCGCAGGTGATGCAAGCGTCCATAGGCTACGGTAACCGCTTACCATCAGGCGGGCCGTATGTTTGTTTGCCACCGAGGTATAAAAAAACACGTACTAGGAGGCGAGGGGGACCTATTGCCTATCAACAGGGCACAATACCAAACTTCGGGAATCCTATTGATGCTATTAGAGGTACCTACATAATAAATACTCTTTATTGTACACCAAAGTAGCAACACAAATAAAAAGACATTCATAACAACTTAATATTGTACAATAAGGTGGCCTTATCGCAATCAGCGATTTCTTCCAGGCAACCTTTACACAATACCTAATGAACTCCCTAATTAGAATGGTTGTCATATTCAATTGAGTTCATAGGTTAAATTCCCAGGTCGAGAAAAGTATTATTGGGTTTTTCTATGAAATTCTCAGTAGCAGCTCGGAGTTGGGATTTGTGCCCGATTAATGGCAATAGGATTGCCTTAGACATAGGACCTATAGGTACACGCTGGTGAACTATTGGTGTATATTCGTACTCCTCTGCCTAACTCTTCGGGGAATGCTGGCGTGATGGTATGGTACGTTATGTTATATCGTTAAAAATCTATAAAATTGCAGCCACAAAATTTATAGCTTGCAATACGGTGCAGCGTTGCAATAAATAACTATACTTGATTTCATTCGCTTCGAAAACAGCATCAATCTTGTATCTCTCTTTATGCTTCGATAGTAAAAAATCATGTGCGAGTTTATTTTTTCTTTTACAAGGCTACTTTTATGATCGATACCATCACGCCTGTATTTCTCGAAGGGTTGGGCAGAGGTGTACTTAATGTACACCCACAGTTCACCGGAATGTTTAGGTCTCATGTAATAGGGGGCAAGCCTATTGTCATTAACTGGACACAAACTCCAAATCCGAGCTGTTACTGGGAATTTCATAGAAAAACCCAATAACACTGCTCGACCTGGGAATCGAACTCAGGACCTCAAGCGTAGCAGTCGCGCTCAGGACCGCTAGGCTAATGAGGCAGTTATAATGTAATAATGTAAACATGACGTTCAAAAAGTACTACCTAGTAGTCTATATTGAATAAATGATTTTTCCTTTGACATAAATCAACTTAATGTTAAAACTAGCTTCTGTCCGCGACTTCGTCTGCGTGGACTTCAGAATTGGGTCCGATCTGGATAAAAAGTAGCCTATGTGTTATTATCTAACTAGCCAGGCTATAATCTATCCCTGTGCCAAATTTGATCTAGATCCGTTCCAGCCGTTCTGGCGTGAAAGAGTAACAAACATCCATCCATTCTCACAAACTTTCGCATTTATAATATTAGTAGGACTACAGTGAAATGTTAATTTTAACTGTAATAGTATCTTCCAAAAGTTAAGTAGGTATACTTTTTAAATGTCAAAAATTATTTCGTGTAATTTTCTGATCAATGCCGTTTTTGTGATTGCATAAATCTTACGATAAGGGGATTTCAATTCCGTTTGGTTTTATTAAAGAAAACAGATTTATTTCAAGCTTGTTTTCGCTCGCGTCTTTGTTCGTAGTACTTCACATTTTGGGGTTCCGTATGCGATGTCGAACTCGAAACATGTTTAACTAATTAAAATAAATTATAAAAACGGCTTTATGATCATGATTCGAACCTGCGTCTTCTGGTTACATACACCAGACACTATGACCACGAAACTATGAACGCCAGGTCGAAATTAGCCTTCACATTCTGAATTTACGTCTTAAAGGTGACGTCAGTAACATGTATTAACAGCATGTGAATCCTGCCCACTGTCAAATTTTTCCTTCACTAAAATAACTTTAAAATCTTAGCATGTAAAATGCAAGAAAAATACAAAATGCTCTAATTTATTGTTTGACTTTACTGTGTTTTGTTGTTTGTCTAATAAGTAAATATTAAATACCTAAATCTGGAATTGGCAGATCATACGTAACAGTATTCCATTACTTACAAACAAATCTGCGAACGATGTGTTCCAATCAATAATCTTATTGACAAGAATCGTATTACTTGCTATGTCATCAAAACATATAAAATGGCTGCCTTTGAAGTTATAATTGGGTATAAATTGAACGGAATAAGTTTATTTTCACCTATAATTTATACGTGGGAGATACATGCTTCGGCACGACGAATGGGCTGGCTGGACCGGAATGATACAACGGCCTCACAGAAAACCGGCGTGAAACAACGCTTGCTTTGTGTTTCGCCGAGTGAGTGAGGTTACCGGAGGC
The DNA here is from genome assembly GCA_947256265.1 of Acronicta leporina. Taxonomy (NCBI): domain Eukaryota; kingdom Metazoa; phylum Arthropoda; class Insecta; order Lepidoptera; family Noctuidae; genus Acronicta; species Acronicta leporina. Next base: position 3,291,492 of record OX366540.1, on the reverse strand, counting down.
CCAAATCCTTTTAAAAGGTGGCCAACGTACTTGTGACTCCTCTGGTGTTGCGGGTGTCCATGAGCGGCGGTTATCGCTTACCATCAGGTGATCCGTCTGCTGTTGGCACAAATTCCTAACTCCGAGCTGCTACTGGGAATTTCATAGAAAAACCCAATAACACTTTGCTAGACCTGGGAATCGAACCCAGGACCTCTAGCGTAGCAGTCGCGCTCAGGACCACTAGGCTAATGAGGCAGTTTAAAGCATACATAAAGATATTTACTCATCATTCGAGTAGTCCTGCCCTAGAGGTCCTGGGTTCGATCCGAGGTTGAGGATACTCTTAAAAAAAAAACTTGTAATTTCCGGATCGAAGTTTTAGTATCAGCCTACCAGCCTATTACCCTGATCAATGATGACTTGAGGCGTAGCCAAACGTAGTAAAGAAACGGTTAATGATTATATAAATGGGTTTCATTAATCTTGTAGCTCGGTCTCCATTAGGGGGTCACTGCTTCAAGCAGATTAAGAACTTAAGGCGGTGGCACTTCGCGTTACATTCAATAGTGATGTGGTTTCGTAGAACATTGACCTAACTAGATTTATTATAATTCCAGTGATCCTTTTTGAATGTCGGGATTTGTTGTTTTTTTACGTGGGTGAGGCATGCTTCGGCATGCATGGGCCGGTATCAACCACGGCCTCACAGAAAACCGGCGTGAAACAACGCTTGCGTTGTGTTTCGCCAAGTGAGTGAGGTTACCGGAGGCCCAAATGCTTTTAAAAGGCTAGCACCGCACTTGTGACTCCTCTGGTGTTGCGGGTGTCCATGGGCGGCGGTTATCGCTTACCATCCGGTGATCCGTCTGCTCGTTTGCTCCCATATCCCATAAAAATATATAATTATATATAACTCAAAAACGGCTAGACCCATTTGTATGATATTTGATTTGGTAGATCTCCTCCCCGAATAGCACAATAACTATTTAAAGCACCTGAAAAATTAACGAAAAAGAAAATTATGTAGAAATTGAAATGAAACTACTTTTTACGGATTTTACGCGCTGTATTGATATTTATTAATTTCTAACTAGGTACATCCATATTTCGCTGGTATATTTAGGTTCCATGCAATAGGGAGCGAGCCTATAGCCATTAACCGGGCACAAATCCCTAACTTCGAGCTGCTGGTGAGAATTTCATATAATAACCCAATAACACAGCTCGATCTGGCAATCGAACCCAAGATATTTCGCGTAATAGTTGCGCTTAGTACCACTACACCAATGATGGACAGTTATATGAATATTTTAATTTCTAGCATCTATTCAATTTCAATCTGTGTAAGTCGAGATGCCTACGCATCATAGACAAAAACTTACCTCATACTTACAAACTCTTCCACTATTTTGAATCAGCTTTAAATTCAGTTAATAACACAATTCGTTCAGAAATTAGTGTACATAATTAAAACGCAAAGCGAGTTATATAATTCCGTCCCGCGGTCGGACCGTGGTCGTGCCGTGGTCGCGTCGTTTTCGCCTTGTTATCAGAACCACAGAATCAAATTGTAGGAACAGTCATCTATTTCGGGTGTCACTGTTTGAAGATTACTAAGATGAATAGTTCGTGGTTTTTCTGGGGGTTATGTCTCTGGCATACAGATACACAAAAGAGAGATCTTTTACCCTACTGCGTCGGAGCCCAAAGGTTTTCCCTTCTTTAATTTAGGAGCTCAGCTCTTGTCAATGTAGCTATCGCTACTGTTCTCAATCTTCTACTTTTTTAAGAGGTAAAACCTCTTGATATTAATCGATCGATCTTTACTTTTCTTTCACTTGTTCCACAAAACTTTGTCTAGGTCTTCCTCTTCCTAGTTTTCCTTTTTTTTTTTGTTGACGGGGTTGGAAATGCTTTATGCACCATCCACCACTCCGGGGAGAGCGGTGGGGTGTGTCGGACTCCGCTCTGAAAAGAGCGATCTACTGACTAAAACCAACCTCGGCGTTTCGCGACACCACTTTGGTGCCGGGCCTACGGGAGCGCTGTAGCATTCGTCCGCGGACCCGGTTCCTCGTTTTCCTTTTATTTAACCTTCTAGTATAGTTATAAGGAGAAGTCGTGGTATCGCATCGAGAGGTCAAACACCTTTGTTTTCCTATTCTCTATGGTTCTTAACAACTGTTTTTTTGATGATTATTTTATGTACGGATAATTCTCCAATTGGAACGCATTCTACAATCCGGTAAAGGAAATTGAAGTAATATACGAGTATATCGATATAATAACACATTATGCATCATCTCTACGATAAAAAATACCTTGGTAAAAGTCCATAATATATTAATAGTTAATTATCACGCGCTTAAAACGGCGAAGGAAAAACATTGTGAGCAAACCTGCACGTCTGAGAGATTTTCTCGACGGCGTGTGAAGTCTGCCCACCCGCATTAGGCTAGCGTGGTGGACTATAGCCTAATCCCTCTCATTGTGAGAGGAGACCCTTGCCCAGCAGTGGGACATTATAATGGGTTGATTATAATGATGATAAGTTTCAGGTATTATTTATTTTCTGAAATTGTAAGGTTCTGAATGTAAAGAATTTCATGTTAATAGCACAGTTACACTTCACAAAAAAATAGCTTTCATTTGATACATCAATGACTCGAATATTCCCACTGGCTGAAAAGATATTCGACAAAAACAGTAAATATTTTCTTCTGTAAAATTTGGACTTTTAGGCCGTTATAAGTTGCTCCTGGCTGGAGGCATTCGGTGCCTCACCACCAAGTCCGGTTACGCTGTAAAGATTCCATAAATCAACAGCTCATGTCATTTAGAAAAAAAACCGTTAGGCCGTAGTCCGCCAGGAAAAAACACCTGCCTTGTCGGAAGATTCTCACTGTGGTTGGAGTAGCAACATACCTTCCCCTCCAAAACTGTTTAACTAGCAGAAGGTAGAACATAAAAACTTAGTGAATTATTTACTTCTAATTAAATTAAATGCAAGGTTAAAGCTAAAGGAAATACTCCTCCAATCAGGACGACAGTGTATCAGAAATCCGCTGATTCACGAATCTAATAAACAAAGTTTGAACTCTGATTCAATCTAGTAAGATTGAAATTTGCATGAAGATTCAATCTGTTAGTTCCAAAATGAAATTACAGTGCCGCGCAATGAATTATGTAGAATCGTGGACAGAGTTGAATTGTACTAGGTATTTAAGGAAGTTTGGTAGAAATTTTAGTTTTAATAATGCTAATGGCAGCGCGACTGTTACGCCAAATCGATGGTTCAGCAAAATGTTATATGGTTTTTCTATGAAATTCTCAGTAGCCAGCTACTATTACAGCTGGACTATTAATACTGACTTGAATCATTATAGTCCAAGCTTTCAACTTACTCATGTTTACAATACAAGTATACAATCCATTACGGGTTGGCAGACTTCACAAACTCACTAGTAAATCACTCAGACATAAAGATCAATGTTTTAGTAAACTCTCTTAATTCAGCAACACCTATAAATATAACCCGTGGAGACCAAAACAAAGATTTTGTACTGTCTCTATAATACTGGTCTTGATGGGTTTTTATGAAAGTGCAACCGGCGCCATCTAGTTAAAAAAAAAGAAAAACATTGCCATATACAAGTGTCTATAAGATCTATTTAGAAAAATATGTATAAAATGTTTTTTTAGATAAATAAATATCATTTGTCATTTTATCAACTTTCGGTGAATACGGGTTGGAAAATTTTATGGAGCAAAATTGGTAAGTACGATGATTTAGAGAAATAAGAGGGCTAGGACTGACGGGCTCGATTGATCTTCAAGGTTAAGCTGTGCACGCTGCGGTCAGTGTATGGATATATTTGCCTCGGAGAGCACGTAAAGCCGTTGGTCTCGGATGTCATACGAAAATCTATGACAATATTTTGTTAGTGGTAGTCAGAAGCCCAAAAAAGCCTGACAATCCTCCGAATATCGGTATTACCCAGAAATCGGGTTGAGGAGATCTGATGGCAGTCGCTTCGTGTAAAATACTGATATTCAGTAATACTGGAAACCGACTCCAACATAAGGTGAGGAAGATGATAATGATGGCCTTACCAAGCCCGAAGTGCAAATCATAACATTTATTCATTGGTTATTGCACAACTCAACAATCGCATTTTGAACTAGACCCTCTACTCGTAACACTTCTAAACTACCTACATTACAGATACGAACCAATATATTTCCTTTCATATACCGTGACCAGCAATTTAACCTCAATGAATAGAACATTAAGTTCATGTAGGTCAAGCGTTGCGTCCTGCCACTAACAGATGGCGTTGTAAACCCTGCATCGCACAAGCGTTATTTGCAATGAATTATTGAAGGACCTGTGACTTGTATATTGTACAGAGTTGTAAAGATAGAGAGATGCTCGTGGCTGTTTAATAACTCAGCTGATTTGCAAGGTAAAGCGGTGCTCGCCGCGGTCAATGTGCGGATGGGTGACTATTCTTAATTTTTTGACACCATTCCGTGCTTCAGAGAGTGGTTAATGGTGTTGGTCCTGGTTTTCAATGAAAGCAGTGTAGTCATAAGCTCAAAAAGTCTGACAATCAGTCTATAGGTATGTTCTGAATATCGATAATGCAATCGCTTCAATCAATCGCAATCGCTTCGCGTAAAAATTGCATTGTTTCTTCCCGAGGTGTTCCTTCACAGTTTAAGCGAGTCATAATTATTTAACACTAGCGACCCGTGCCCAGCTTCGGTGAACACAGAAAATATACCTAAATGATCCCATTTGGTACAATCATTCGGTAGTTATACAGGTACAATACCATTTCTACGATTACTTTATGTTTGTATAGAAGACTAGCCTCTGCCCACGGCTTCGCTCGATTGAAGCTCAAAAACCAACAATGATGAACTCGTCTTACATTAGAGAGTGACCTCTCTGTAGCTCAGGTTCTCTTTAATTATTTGAGATAAGAAGTATACCAGTTTTTAAGTTACTTTCTAACAGTGATAACAAAATTAAAATCTATTCAGTAGTTTTTGCACCAACCCTTAACAAACAGACAAACAGACAAGAATTTTAACAATCACATCTTCAATGTACAGACACAGCTTTTTTACAATTTTATAATAGTAGCGAAGAGATTTATAAATGTAGAAGACAAGAGAACAAATTAAAGAATAATACGCAAATATTGCAGAAATTCGAAGTTGCCATGGACCTGAACTTGGCAATCAATTGTCATATCACTTCTTTCAAAGTACGTTCATTTACAACAAAACAATTTCCCATTAAGTTAACTGAAAGTCCATCCATACCGTACTGAGTTGTTATATTCGTTTCTCAAAGGTTAAACAAGTAAAGAATGAGTCGGCGCGTTCCAGTCAAGTTAATCACAGGGTCGAACAAGATTAATTGAGTGAAAAAAAACAAAACGGAAGAAAATACTCCGGTCTGTAATAGGAAGCATTTTTATACGTCGTGTTTACGTTGAAATTTCCTTCCCATTCTAATGCAATTTTCGACAAAATATTATATTAAATTATATGTATAATCTATTATCATACCATCACGCCTGTATTCCCCAAAGGGTTAGGCTGAGGCGTACTAATATACACCCACAGTTCCATGTAATATGGGGCGAGCCTATTGACATTTCATAGTATATAGAATTTCATAAAAAAATCTAAGTAATACCACTTTGCTCGAATCAAACCCAGGGTTACTAGCGTAGCAATCGCGTTCAGGACCACTAGGCTAATGAGGCAATAATCCAATATCTGAATATACAATAGATATAATTATCTATATTACTAATATATAAAGCTGAAGAGTTTGTTTGTTTGTTTGTTTGCTTGAACGCGCTAATCTCAGGAACTACTGGTCCGCTTTGAAAAATTCTTTCAGTGTTAAATAGCCCATTTATTGAGGAAGGCTATAGGCTATATATCATCACGCTACGCGGACGAAGTCGCGGGCAGAAGCTAGTAATACAAAAAAAGGTCTAATATTCGCAAGAATCAGTAAATTCTTGAATATTCGAAAACATAACATAGTAACTATGAAAGTCAAAGTCAAAATGTTTTATTTCATTTAGACCACATAAATGTAGATATATTATAATATGCCTCATTAGCCAAGTGGTCCTTAGCGCGAGTGCTACGCTAGAGGTCCTGGGTTCGAGCAAAGTGTTATTGGGTTTTTCTATGAAATTCTCAGTAGCAGCTCGGAGTTAGGAATTTGTGCCCAGTTAATGTGTGTGTGTGTACCGGCGAACTGTGGGTGTACATTAGTACGCCTCTGCCTAACCCTTCAGGGAATACAGGCGTGATGGTATGTTATTATAAATAAGATACTTTTGATGATTTAAGTCAAAACTAATTGCACGGTGACAAAAAGTGCCAATTTCTTCTTTGACTTCATTTTTGATGATATTGACGAACCTGCAATTTGACATTTTACACGTCAATAACCATAAAAAAATTGATTTTGATTAATCTAATAAATATAATCTTAGCATTGACAATTATTGTTTAAATAAATTATACCTGTAACAATTTTAAAATTTGCTTGATTTTGGGGTACCTAATTGCGGCAAATTGGGTATGAAAATTGTGAAATTGCCTCGTTAGTCTAGTGGTCCCAAGTGCGACTGCTACGCTATAGGTCCTGGGTTCGATTCCCAGGTCGAGCCAAGTGTTATTGGGTTTTTCTATGAAATTCTCAGTAGCAGCTCGGAGTTTGCAATTTGTGCCCGGTTAATGGCAATAGGCTCGCCTCCTATTACGTGGGACCTACACATACCGGCGAACTGTGGGTGTGTACACCTCTGCCTACCCTTTCGGGGAATACAGGCGAGATGGTATGATGATGAAATTGTGAATAAAATATAAACTTTACTAATATGTGAACTTTTATATGGAATGTTTCTTATTTTATTTGTTGATGTCATTGCGATACTTCAATACGCATATTATATACTGCAACATTGATACTGACGTTACAATAGGACCTGTGGAAAGTGACCTTTTTGGTAAAATGGGGAGTGCTCCGAGGAATTGTTCGGATTGATCCCTGCAGCCTCTTTTCCCATCGTTCTACGCGACAACAGTTCCATCCCCATCATCTTGATGGCTGGCAGTCCACAACTGTGCGTTTCTCTAGAAACTTTCTGCCTCGCACAATAAAACTATGGAATGAACTGTCGCCTGCAGTATTTCCGGACCAATACGACCTTCAAACCTTCAAGAAAAGAGCGTACTCCCTTTTAAAAGGCCGGCAGCGCACTTGTGACTCCTCTGGTGTTGCAGGTGTCCATGGGCGGCGGTGTTCGCTTACCATCAGGCGATCCGTCTGCTCGTTTGCCTCCTATCACATAAAAAAAAAAATATATATCTCAATCTTGTAATCCCCCTTTTCATCGGGGTTTTTAACATATTTCGTAGTTTATTTTCTACTAGGTTTCACACGTATTCCAAACGACTTTTCGATACAAAACATAAGTTCCCTCTCCAACTTCAAATCCTATATAGAAGCTCATCAAAATTGATTCAGTGGTTACAAACAGACAGAGAGACTTACTTTCACATTTACAAATGAAGTTTTGGTAATCTGAGTGAGAAACAATCGCTAGACTCTATAATCCCACTTTGGCATTCAATTAAACTCTTATTAGTCTAAGTCTGGAGATAAATTTATGTACAAACAATTAAACCTATAAATATGTCCTTGCAATTTCGCGCTGGATTCTGAGTCTAAATTGACTACACTTAAAATAGTAAAACCTAATTAGGTTTTACTATTTTAAGTGTAGTCAAAGACCATTACTGTGTCTAATACAATTGTATTAGACACAGTAATGGTCTTTGCCAGACAGTTTATATGTATACAGATGGGATACCATTTATACTATAACTAGCTTCTGCCCGCGACTTCATCCGCGTAGCGTGATGATATATAGCTTATAGCCTTCCTCAATAAATGGGCTATCTAACACTGAAAGAATTTTTCAAATCGGACCAGTAGTTGCTGAGATTAGCGCGTTTAAGTAAACAAACAAACAAACTCTTCAGCTTTATATATTAGTATAGATTTGACCAATATGGCCGCTGTATTCCACAATACATCGTCGTACCTAATAAAAATGTAACACAATGCAAACCGTAAAATAAAGACCACAAAAAAGTCCAGAAAATATTTCCTGCCCAAAAATACAGGAGTTTTCTTTATTTAAGCCGTCGTATTACAAATCAGAGTGGAAATAGAATCATCTCCCAGTCCCGCATGTCAATCACAAGGTTCCAGGTTGAAGTAAATTCTGATGTTTTATTTGTTCTGCCTTGAATAAGGGTGAGGATATGGAGAGAGAGCGGGAGGAATCGCCGAGTGATGGAGGATACCGGAAGCCCAAACCCTTTTGAAAGACCGGCAATACACTTGTGCCTCCTCTGGTGTCCATGGGCGGCGGTAATCGTTTACCACCAGGCGAACCGTCTCCACGTTTGCCCTCCTATCCCATAAAAAAATGGGAACGAGGAATGAATGCGTATAATAACGTATATTACTTTCAGTGCTACATATGTTTAGTTATACTAACACTGAGCGATTTAAAAGCTTATCGTGTACATACATACTTAAATGCAAGCCTTTCTCCGTCAGGAGTAAGCTTCTTTTACTTCTTCTATGTTCCTAAATCCTGTCATACTTAAGCGCATTTTTGAAGGATCTCGCCAATAATATCGGCGTTTAGCCTTCTAGGGCTACCTTACGCGTCGCTGCCGCTGTCATTCGCCTTATAAATTCCTATTAATCTTTTCGTTTAATTTCCTCAAAACGGATTGTAGCGGCATCTACCGGGCTACTGAAAAACAATGACGGACTAATCCTGAATCGCGCAAGTAAAGATTGCAACGCAACTTGATTATATAACCACCCAACATCAACCGTTGGGACGTGACAACACTCCTCCGATTCGCAACAAGGTTTTAGATTGCATAAAAACACTAACAAGCTGATTAAGATACAAGTTACGTGTCTATTTATGAAGGAGTGGCTGGATAGGCACTACAAATTTCCATCTGACGCAGGTGCTTTCAGGACATGGCTGTTTCGAACAGTTCCTGTGCCACATAAGTCGGTAACCAAAATCTCAACGTCAGGTGGTATGAAGTGAGGCCAGGCATCACCTTCGAATAAGTTCAGCGAATGTGGGACAACAGCCTGACATGATCGTGGCTATTGTCACGATTCCCATGACTAAGGGAAGACAAATACAGGTTTAGTCGGTAATTAAGTCCTACGATGGATTGGGCAGAACCGCCAACTCTTGCCAACCATCAAGGCAAGAAAAGTTGCATATTTCGGACAAGAGCTCTTGCAACACAACATCATGATGAGAAAACATGCTGATAAAATGAAAATGACATGGCTCAGAAACATAAATTATGAGAATGGACCGGTATCGCGAACTGGTTACACATAGCCTCGCGGGAAAAAAGGATTGAAATGTTCCTTCACTAGTTGGAGAGGGACTACAAAAGGAAGAAGAAGTGGGTACTGAGATTTTGAGTGAGTTTATTGAGTCCGATATAATCTGCTGGTAGGGTCCATCACTTAAAAAATTTTAACTGCACTTCCACTCAAGCCAGCATTAGAAAAACGCTTCCGCTTCTGTCTATCACTATAATTTATACCCAATCAAGTGAACCATGCCCCCCGCTTTCAGATGCCATGTCGCGTCGACCTCCAACATATTCAACTAAATACCTATGTGTGTGTCAACTAGGGTTTCCATGATGAGACACTTATATACCGGTATCTCGGTCGATAAAATTTGAGCCTCAAATCGATAAGTTGGAGTCTTAACATTTTGTCTTGCGAGACCAAGGGATTGGAATTTCTCGGAACCTCATTTTATTCACTCTTAAATATATATAATAATAACGAATTTTAAGAATAAGATATTTATACTGGTTTCTGACACTTACGCGAATATTAGACATTGAAATAAAACTATTTTTCCGGATTTTATCGCGTTGTATTAAATTTATTATTTCCCGACGTTTCGGATCCTTTACAGCATCCATGGTCACGGGTAGACTGAGTCAGTATAAAATTTAATACAACGCGATAAAATCCGTAAAAATAGTTTTATTTCAGTAAGACATTTATTTTATTTTGTTATATTTAATCTACATTGCATAATTCTAGATCTATATTTTTTACACATAACGTGATAAATAACTATTGGATATACCATCCATTGCAGCGTACGATGATATGACCATATTTTCGAAGCTCCGAATTTTAATTCCCGGTATTAGCTCGAGTGTCGGTATTATAGGACCAGAAAAGCATGGACCGAGTCTCAAAAATTCAAGTCTGGTGCGTGATACCGAGACTAGAAGCGCTATTATTGACGTTCCTCCCCAAACAGAGAAAATGCGGCAAATTGCTGACGACGTATCATAAGCAATAGTTAAGTAGGATTGGTTGGTCTAATAAATATTAAAACGATGTTTTTACCGATGATGAAATATCGATACTTAATAATATGAATCGCTATTTTTATTTATGACAATTTTAAAGAGAAAGCACAGCATTTTTCACAGCACAATTTTAGCATCTGATATGCTAAAATTTTAATTTAAAATATTATTATGTTATTATTATTATATACTTATGTAGCTTTTAAACGTTCAAACATTAATATAATCTTGTAAAATATATGAGTGTCTTATATTGAAAGGTCGAAGAAAAAAGTGCCATCATAAAATACTTTTAAAAGTATCCAATTTCATGTTCATGCGACCTTCGCGACCTTTTGGGCTCTTAAATATATTATCTTGAAGGAGTATTTATCATAAATTCTTAAGTGATGACGTCATATATTTCTATAACACAAATATTCACATGTAAAGTTGTCTGTGTGTAACCAAATTCAAAATAATTTTATTTGTAAGACAGTTTAAATCAAAGATTAAGGCCCACTTGCACCAACTTCTTAAATGTGTTTAAATTGTATTTAAACACGAAATTTCTATGAAAAATTGTGTTTAAATATGACTTAAACACATTTAAGAATTTGGTCCAAGTGGGCCTAAATCTATAACTTCTAGTTAAATAAAGAGAGAGAACGGACTTTGCGAGTTCATAAAGGCAAAACCAAAACTGTCAAAATTCTTCCATTGATTTTCAATTTAGGCTCCCAGTAATAGAGTTTGTTATACATTGGAGAAATTTAACAGTTTGTGCTAACTGGATGTATTGCTGGCTGTACCTATACATTATTATGTATTGAATAGGTAATCTGCAAACCGCTGCAAGTATTCGAAAAATTCTTTCACGATTTGAAAGGTAGGTACATTATTTCAGAGGACATTTAAGGCGGATCGTTCACCTGAGCCCGCCAAATTCAAATTTCAATTGGTTTTTCGCAATTTGTAGGTCTATAACACATTCTAGATTCCTAGCTGTAGTAATTGCGGCAGTAGCTATACAATATTCACAACTGAGCATTAAAAACTTTGCTTAATAAACGTTAAAGAAGCTAAAAGTTGGTACAATCGTCAATTTTGGCCAAAATTGACGATTGTACCTACTTTTAGCTAAAATATCAATTTACAATACGTATTACGTTTTAGTGCGCTAACGTAAGTACGTTAGCGCACTAGAACTTCGCTTGGCAGCTAGCAAAGCGCCATCTACCAAGTAATATAAAACGAATTCTGAGATGTGTCTGCATGTTAGTATTGTCACTTAAATATAGATGGCGCTATTTTACTAGAGGTCCATCGTTGAACATTATGACTCTGTAATTTAAAACTGTACATAAATTCACAACAAAAAGTAATTAATTCATCGTGTCCCAAGGGGCACTTTAACCATTGGGCGATTAAATTACTATCAATTAATAATCTGATAAAGATCTAAAATTTGCGATAAAAGCTAGTTTTACGTGAAAAGGTTAGGTAGGTACTGGATTCATAAGAGTAAACATTAGGTATCTAAAGTTCTAAACTTACCCCAGAGTCTTGGTGCTGATCAGGGGTGTCTTTAAGTTGAGGAATCCATTCAATCTGTTGGTATTCTTCTCCCTACCTCCGTCAGAGGAGGACTGGTCAGCCCTGTGAACAGAAAGAAATAAATAATTAGAGTCATATCCATTATGTAAATACCTTACCTTTAAAAACATTAAAAAGTCTTAAAATCTGCCTCTCTGAAGTCCATGTTATTTAATTCATATTGAATTGAATCATGGTGATAGTATTTGACGGGATAGATAGTCAAAGTATTTGACATAGATTATGTAGGTATTTCAGACTTCAAAATTGAGTTATTCTTATCTCAAAACAACGCCATCTGTAATTCCTTGGAAGTGTTACTAAACTATGAAATCTGACGGGCGGGCTTGTTTTAGGTCTATTGTAAATTTCAAGATACGAGATAGAGATGGCGCTGTTACAAATAAAAGTACTAGTGTGACTGTTTGATACCGTTTAAACAGAATTTACAAAATAATTAATTATTGCGCGTACAGTTAGTATAGGTAAAAAACATTACAGGAACAATAAAATAGATAAATTTAATATTCTTAATACATGTAAGTGTTTGCACAAAAAAATGGAAAATGCGGAATTTAAAGTTACTTAAAAGTATATTTCTTAGAGACAGGACATCATTTTTCGTGTCATAAATAAATTTCCTATCTAACAAAAGGGTCGTGTTGGGATTAAACGCTTACAAAATTAATTATGTTGCCGCTGTAAATCTTAATTACGTATTAGGTACCATTCATGATTAATTATCATACTTTAATTAACGAGCTTATGCAGTAATGCGTAAGCCATCCCATTACGGTTTAAAACCTACCTAGGTACTTTAAATTAAATTATACAAGATTAATTTTTATTTCTTCAAAAATATATTTTAATGCATAGATACTTTTACAAGACATTAACAATACACAAAAAAGGCTCATCTAGTGTTAAATAATCGAAAAATAATTACTTTTAAAAGTATCTTAAACCGCTTTTACTAACTGACGATTTCCGAGAAGAAATACCGAAACGAACATACATATAAGATAATCATAATCAACCCATTATATGTCCCACTGCTGGGCAAGGGTCTCCTCTCACAATGAGAGGGATTAGGCTATAGTCCACCACGCTAGCCTAATGCGGGTTGGCAGACTTCACACGCCGTCGAGAAAATCTCTCTGACGTGCAGGTTTCCTCACGATGTTTTCTTTCACCGTTTAAGCGCGTCATAATTAACTAACATAGCTTCGAAAAGTCAGAGGTGCGTACCTTGGATTTGAACTCGAGACCTTAGACTTGGCAGTCCAATGGTCATAATATCAGTAGACTACCACGGCTCACGGCTATAAACGAACACAAATTAAAAAAAGGCGTAGGTTAAAATGTTTATCTTTATAATGTGTTGATAATAAAAGTTACCTACACTTTGCATACAAGTGCAACTTTTATTCTTGTTTATAAGAAAAAAAAAGGTAATGATAGTAAAAGAAATATATAGGAAATTTATCACCACGCCTGTCTTCCCCAAAGGGTTACAGAAATTTACTCCCCTATTTCAATGGTAGGTATGTATTTGGATTCTACATATTTAAGAGAGAGCCTATTGAGACTAACCAAGTCGCTACTGAAAAGGTTTCAAAAGGAAAAATTAAATACGACTTTGCTCAACCTGGGAATTAGATTCAGTACATAACACACTAAAGTCTTGTCTGTGGGTCAGCTTACAAAACAGAATATCAATTAGGTATTTACGAAATAAATATCAACATTAAGCCTTCGTTAATTTATTCAGTAAGTAAGTAAGTACATTATATTTTCCAACAGACATGATGAAAATTAATCACATTTTAATGACTTACAACCCTCTAAGCTATGGTTTTATGGAAGCTATTACTAACAATACGCACTACGACAAGTAGCAGGCGGTTTTTATCCGCAAAACTTTGTGATACTTTTCATTTGAAGTAGCAGTTTCTTCGAAATTCGTGACATATATACTTACTAATATATAAATCTGAAGAGTTTGTTTGTTTTACAAGAACGCGATATTCAATTTCAACAAGAATTTCATAGAAAAACCCAATAACACTTTGCTCGACCTGGGAATCGAACCCAGGACCTCTAGCGTAGCAGTCCCACTTGGGACCACTAGACTAACAAGGCAGTTCTATATAATCTGGGTGTCTTTAAATCACTGCCTCATTAGCCAAGCAGTCCTGAGCACGACTGCTTCGCTAGAGGTCTTTGGTTCGATTCCCAGGTCGAGCAAATTGTTATTGGGTTTTTCTATGAAATTCCCAGTAGCAGCTCGGAGTTTGGAATTTGTTTCCGGTTAATGGCAATAGGCTCGCCCCCTATTACATGGGACCTAAACATACCGGCAAACTGTGGGTGTACATTAGTATTCCTCTGCCTAACCCTTCGGGGAATACAGGCGTGATGGTATGTTATGTTATGTTAATATCGATAAAGTATCGTTAAGCCCGCCGCGTCACAAACGCGTAGTGCGTTCTCATACTTAAAAACCAAGGCCAAACCACTTTGTCATGGTATTTGCGTAAGAACCATAACAGTCATTTCCGAGGCAAAGAAATAGGTTTATTTTCCTGAAACAATTTCCCATGGCATTGACACTGAATTTACTACGCTAGGATTTTCACAGAAACACACACATTAATTTCATCGTGGGAGAGCCATGCTTCGGCACGAATGGGCCGGCTATACCACGGCCTCACAGGAAACCGGCGTGAAACAACACTTACGTTGTGTTTCGGTGAGTGGGTGAGGATACCGGAAGCGCAAACCTTTTTAAAAGGCCGGCAACGCAGTTGCGACTCCTCTGGTGTTGCGTGTGACCATGGGCGGCGGTACCATCAGGTGATCCGTCTGCTCGTTTGCCCCCTATCTTATAATAATAAAAAAACACTAAATTTTCACATTCACAAACGCCTATACCGGAATAACTATCTTCGTAAGTCATACAAATATTTGCTCCGAGTGGGGATAGAAACCACAACACGCCAAAATTTTTGTCATCTATACTAATATATAAAGCTGAAGAGTTTGTTTGTTTGTTTGCTTGAACGCGCTAATCCCAGGAACTACTGGTCCGATTTGAAAAATTCTTTCAGTGTTAGATAGCCCATTTATTGAGGAAGGCTATAGGCAATATCATCACGCTACGCGGACGAAGTCGCGGGCAGAAGCAAGTACACAATAATAATAAATAAATCTTTTAGTATTAAAATTCTTTTATAAAAACGTTTGGATAAAATTCATGCCGGTTTGTTACAAAAACATCACTATTAAAGTGACTAGAATTGCCTCAAATCACTGTCTATTAGTATTGCCTCGGGCTCCACTCGGCCGTAAGTGAAAAACCGTGTCCTGATACACACATACATGTTCACTCACTCACTCACATTCATACACGTAACATAAGAGAGTAAAAATAAGACAAGCTATAGGTAATACTGTTTTTTTACACTTACCTACGCGAATATTAGACGTTGAAATAAAATTTCCTCATTAGATTAGTTGTTCCAAGCTTGTTTTACTCCTGGGTTCAATTCTCAGGCCGAGCAGTGTTGTTAGGGTTTTTCTTTGAAATTCTCAGTAGTAGCTCGGAGTTTGGATTTGTGTTTGGATCATGTTATAAAGCCGACTCGTTATTGTAATAAGATAAAAATGCGCATATTTAAACCTTTTTGTAGTCTGCCAGCAATACATTGAAGCGCTCCACAACTTTTCCATACTCAATGAACATATCAACCCGTATCTGTCTGTCGCAAATCTTGTTACTGCATGAGGTAGATACGGGACAGATAATGGTCTGGCATATCACAGATACAAGTCTTAATGGGACGAGAAAATTCCAGAAGGAATCTATTACTATTTTCACTGGTTAAGGCTTGATTTCACCGTGTCAGAATAACCGTTGCTCACCGAATAAATTCAAAAATGGAACGGAATTTGAATTTACGCTCGGGAAATTACTCGGAGTTGGTGAAAGCGGTCTATGATTCTATTATATAATTATTAAAAAAAATTTTGATAAAAAGTGTAGTTGCCTTCATAATTAATTAGGTGTAATGTTATGTTATATTATGTAAAAGATACATCTCCGCATCAAATGAAATAAATTAATAAAATCGTATAAATGCTTAGACTATTATACCCTAAACTAGACTTCCACCCCGGCTTCGCACGGGTGGAGAAATTCCTAAATATTTTCAAAATATTCTATAGCCTATGTTAATCTGGAATAACGAAGCATTCAAATGGTGAAAGAATTTTCACCATTTTGGTGAAAGAATTTTCAGAAGAAAATCGGCCGTAGTTTTTGAGTTTATTCGTTACAAAGATTCATACAAACATTTCCTCTTTATAATATTAGTATAGATGAAACCTCCTTTTGAAAGCTAGTTTAAATTATAATTTACTGTTAAAAATTCAAATTGCTATATTATTTATATAGATTTATAAGAGATATTTATAAGAGTTATTAGATTTTCACTACAACATCATTATATTCATAAGTAAGTACATTATTATATTTATTTATATTTAGTAGTTGTATAAAGTGGGTATTTATTTATATATGTTTATATTTAATATAACCACTCTTTTAAATATACTGTTGCCTACCTTTTCCTGTCTCTGCATCACCCTAAGGTCGACTGGTAGAAAATGCCTTAGGCATTAAGTCCGCCTCTGTACATTAATTGTGCATAAAGAATAAAATAAATAAATATATTCCGAAAAACATTAACTAAAACCAAAAACACAAAAACAATACCCGAACATTCTGACACGAACGGAACACGGAACGCTAATTGACTTCTTCAATGCCATATGTGGGTAATATTGAATTATTTATGCCGGAATCGTGGATACGGTTCGTAATAGCGCGCTTATGATGGTGAATATTCCTGAATTGTTTTACAAATTGCCCGGGCAATGTGTGTAAAGATATTTTTTAGGAACGTTGAAGAAATTTGGGGTGGGAACTTCGAATTTTCGACATATTGACATGTAGGCGTGAAAATTGAATACGCGAGTTGTAGGTTCAATCCCTGTACGTAACAAATGTTTGTATAGGGTATAGGTATCTTAAAAGATTGTTATTTTTAATTAAATATGACTTTTAATGTTGACACCCTATAATTCTAAAAAAATAACCTATTTCTATTTGTTACTAAATTGCCTATAAGTCTAGCGGTCTTTTGCGCGACTGCTATGATAGAGGTTCTTGGTTCGATTACCAGGTCAAGTAGTGTTTTTGCGATTTTTCAACGAAATAAAAAAAACTTTGCCCCACCCCTTTGTGATTTCACAAAAAGATACTTAATAGCTGGTATGGTAGCATCGTACGACATAGAACTAACCGTAAGGTAAGTCGTGTCGGTTGAGAGGCAAAGTAACTTGCTTTCAATAGATATTACTGACGTCACCTTTAAGACGTAAGTTCAGAATGTGAAGGCAAATTTCGACATGGCAGGTAGGACTCGCGGTGGCTTAGTGGTCATAGCGTCTGGTGTACCTAACCAGAAGGCTCAGGTTCAATCCTGCCTGCGTCGATGTTTTCCTTTATAATCTTAGCATGAAAAAATTGAAATTTCACAAAAAGATAATATTTTAGTGACGTAGCCAAGCGGTGCCACGTTATCTGTTAGTTAAGCACGTCAGTTGCAGATGCTGACGGTACTTAACACAGGCTGCATTAGCCTATGGGATGGTGCATGTTGAGGGAATTATGTAGGTACTATTATATAAAAGTTTTTTTATTGAAACATAACATAATCAACCCATTATAATGTCCCACGGGTCTCCTCTCAAAATGAGAGGGATTAGGCTATGTAGATTGGAAGACTTTACACGTCGTCGAGAAGTCTCTCTGAGAGAAAATCTCTCAGCTGACCATGGACGCTGTAAAGGTGCCGAAACGTCAGGGTTTGATTTTGTTAATGTAACGCGATACAATCGGTAAAGTAGTTTTGTTTCAATATTCCTTTAGACCTACAGTTTGGCTGAAACATAGTTATTTAATAGATACATACTGGATATTCTATTTATAGTTAATTCTAAATTGCTTATTACCTATGTATGTGTTTTTGAAACTATAGACCGCCACTTGCTACGATTCTTGCATACTTCTTTTGCTTCCGCCACATTCATACATCTTCTCATACATACGCGCCGGTTGCGAGTATTACGCACCTGTAGTCCAAGCTTTAACACTTTCGAAAACGTATTCGTATCGAAATCGAGAATAATTTGTATGAGAAGGAGCTTAAGAACGTACGTAGATGAAGCGAAAGTGGTGTGCCAGGATCGTAGCAAGTGTAGTCTCTGCCTACCCCAATGGGAGACAGATGTGAAAATATGTATGTACTCGTATGTATGAGATTTGCAGCAGAAAAAAAAATCTCATTCGTTTACGATACGATGCGATAGTAGTTCGTGCTTGGGCTTTTTGAAGGACTTCACCAATGAGATCGGCGTAAATTAATGTCCTTCTAGTACGACCTCATCTGACGCTGTCACTGATATTCGCATTAGAAATTCTTTTCTTTATTATTTCTCTTTAGTATGCAAAAAATAAGGAAAATAGATAAAATACGACACACTAAAATAAGAAAAATAACTAAAGTTACAAACGCTCTGAGTTACGCACAAAAATTAAAATGGAAATGGGCAGGACATATTGCGCGGCTAACTGATCATAGATGGACCAAAAAAGTAACATTCTGGAATGGCCCACTAGGCAAAAGACAAGATGGGAAGATGACATAAAAGCAATAGCTGGTCCAAACTGGAGACAAATAGCTGAAGACAGAGTCAAATGGGCATCACTGGAGGAGGCCTTCACCCATTCTGGGGTTCCAGTAGATTAAATTAAAACTAAGTAATACCATATAATACGTAGTATACACATAAAAATTATATTAAGTAAGGTACAAATAAATAACATAGAATAAACTAAGTAAAACTAACACATAAGTAGATCGATTTTAAGAAATATTGTAATATCTTACTGGTAATTAAAAGGCTTTTTTTATTTTATTATTATTTCTCTAAGCGAGTAAACCCACGGGAAACAACTGATCAGCTTATAACTTGCACCAAACATTGTGAATTACGTTTAACGACCCGAATATTTGTCCCGGCACACGCGTTGGATATTGCTTCACCTAATTTACCCATTCTATAGAAGGTATCGATATCTCCAATTCCGACCCAACATGGTTGAGATACCCTTTGACTGATAGACGCTTGCTGTTTGAGACCCATGCTTCGTTACGTATGGGCCGGCTCGACCGGAGTGATACCACGGCCTCACAGAAAACCGGCGTTAAATATCGGTTTCGTGTTACCCTTGTGTTTCGCCGAGCGAAAGGCGGGCAACACACACTCTGGTGTTGCGGGTGTCCATGCCATCATGCCATCAGGCGGTAAAGAACGGTTACTTTAATATTACAAACAGACACTCCAATTTTATTTATTAGTATAGATATCAAAAATAATATTGCCACAGCAACAACTAACGACAACTAATAACATAAGTCCTAAAACTAAGCTCTTTCTATCACCAAAAATATTCAGGCTGAATTCTCCTAAATACCGTTGAATGTCCGATAAAACAGCGGTCCCTATATTGAGACGCTGATGCAATTTGCAATTTGAACAGTTGCGAGTGGGTAACTAAAACCTATTTGGAGCTTGCTATTGCTACTCTAAATGTCATGAAATATTGTTGCAGAGAATAGAGTGAGCAGGTGTGAATTATTGCATTAAAATTCAAATTCCATTTATATCAAAATAATTCATAACAATAGTTTTTTTTAAAGCTTACTAGCAATGTGGGTCGCACATTACTAGTATTCTTGTAAACCACTCGTGCTAAGCTAGATGCTTGAGTTACGAGTGGATTCACGTCGGTAGTGGAATGAGTGGGTTTCGAATCGGCAACCACATGATCGCAAGTCCGACGCCCTAGCCATTAGGCTACCGCCGCTTATATCATTAAAGGTAACAAAGGATTTTGTTGGCTTCTTAAATACATCACGCCTGTATTCCCCGAAGGGTTAGGCAGAGGTGTGCTAAGGTACACCCACAGTTCGCCGGTATGTTTAGGTCCCATGTAATAGGGGACGAGTCTATTAAATAATAAATAAATAAATAAATTGTTTATTTTGAAAAAAGAACAATACATTTTCAATAGGTACAAATCTTACAATTAGAAGAAGCCTTTTACATACTATATTATGCCTGAACTAGGTTGAACCTGTGTTTCAAGCTACGAAGTGCAAGTTACAAATAACAATTAAAATAAAAATAAATAAAATAAATAACGCTATTGCCATTAACCGGGCACAAATTCCAAACTCCGAGCTGCTACTGGGAATTTCATAGAAAAACCCAATAACACTTTGCCCGATCTGGGAATCGAACCCAAGACCTCTAGGGTAGCGGTCGCACTTGAAACCACTAGACTAACGAGGCAGTTAAATAACTGGCTTCTTAAATAACTGCGGTATTTTCGCGGTAAGTCGCTACGAAGTTCACTCAACGCTACCCAATAGCAAAAAATCGTTGTACAATCTTTCAACCACTGCGGAAGGTGAAGACTAACTTCATAGCACAATTCCAATCTATTATCTTTCAACTTACTTACAGAGGTCTGTATTTATATGGGTCTAACGGATCGGCCTTCATGATAACAAGTAAATTTGGCACTCAGAGCTACTGGATATAGAACTATTGTTTTAAATGAAGATAATATCTCGCAGTGGTGCCAAGAGCTGTCGGTTGTCGGTACGGTTTGGTAGTAGTTAGCAACAAGCTACGAGGTATCTGATTTAAATGCGAAATATGTATATTTTGGAGTACCGAGATGGGCGGTATACCCGTCTCGTAATCGGAAGTGTAAGTGAACTATTACCTCAGTGGGCGCCTGAGTGGGTTATGCTGGTTCAAAAAATAAAAAAAACGTTTAGAGGTCCTTATATCTCACTTAATCAGACTTCTTAGTAGTAATATGTTCGTCAATATTACAATACAGTCAACATGTCTCGCCCCGACATATAATATGTATATACAAACTATGTTTGGCTTGTGTTTTAAATTAAATTTAACCTGGGAGAGCCATGCTTCGGCACGAATGGGCTGGCTCGACCGGAGTGATAACACGGCCTCACAGAAAACCGGCGTGAAACAACGCTTGCGTTGTGTTTCGCCGAGTGAGTGAGGTTACCGGAGGCCTAAACCCTTTTAAAAGGCGGGGAACGCACTTGTGACTCCTCTGGTGTTGCGGGTGTCCATGGGCAGCGGTTATCGCTTATCATCAGGTGATCCATCTTCTCGTTAGCCCACATAACCCAATAAAAAAAATGCCTACCAGTAATTTTACTGCCAATAAATTAAGCCAGAATGGATTTTGGTCACCAAATTTTGTTTAATGAAGTATGTATTGTAGGAATGAAGCTACTTATTTAAACGAATAAAATTCGAATGAAAAATGCAAAAAAATAACAAAAAGATAGTTAATAGCATCGTACGGCCGGCATAGAACTAACCGTAAGGTAAGTCATGTCGGTTGAGAGGCGAAGTAACTTGCCTTTCAATAGATGTTACTGACGTCAACTTTAAGACGTAAGTTCAGAATGTGAAGGCAAATTTCGACGTGGCAGGTGGGACTCGCGGTGGCTGACCTCTAGTCATAGCGTCTGGCGTACCTAGCCAGAAGACGCAGGTTCGAATCCTGCCTGCGAGTCGAATTTTTCCTTCACTAAGATAAGCTTATGATATTTCGTGATCCAGTTTTGAGATTTTGTCGATAATTTCTTTACATAAAAATACAACACACATATCTCGGGTCTCGCATATACTAAAACTAATGTTGTATAAGGAGTTACAAGGTCAAGGTGAATCACGCACACATCTGAACTTGTTTGTTGTCAGCTCTTTTATCCTTTTCGTGATAAATTACGTAATAAACAACGCAAATAATAGGTTTGTTTACTGTTCGTGTTAGTACTGTTTACTGAAAGGGATTTTGGAAAAAAGAAAAGAAATAGTAGGAAACATGTGAAAAGGAACTATTACCATTTTTTTTCTTTAACTTTAAGAGACTATAGTTTATCTTTATTTAAAGCTTAATCTATACTAATACTAATAACACAGATAACAGAATACTAGTACTAATACTAATACTAATTACTAATCTATACTAATATATAAAGCTGAAGAGTTTGTTTGTTTGTTTGCTTGAACGCGCTAATCTCAGGAACTACTGGTCCGATTTGAAAAATTCTTTCAGTGTTAGATAGCCCATTTATTGAGAAAGGCTATAGGCTATATATCATCACGCTACGCGGACGAAGTCGCGGGTTGAAGCTAGTTATATAATATAACTAAAAGATTTAAGATCATTTTGTTTTCTCTACTATTATAAAATCTAGAATCAAAACGTTTCATAAACGCTTGTAAAAGATTATTTGAAATAAAAACATTTGAATTTGAAACTTATACGCTGACGAGATAATGTCCTAGGCGTACGATATTCCTCATGACATTTCCTTCGCCGATTAAGCGAGTTATAATTAAATATTAATACGCACTTGATTTTGAAATTGCATTGGATAATGGATTGGATTCAAAATCTAGGTCTTTGATCTGGCAGTCCAATGATCATAAAACTAGGCTATCACTACTTTTGGCTATAACTTATAGCCTCGTACAGGATTAAAACCCGGGGCACTTTCGATAGGTATCGCTGTCAATCCTGCTTAAGCCTTTTACTTGAGAAGGGTAGGTATATTGAGATCTTAAATCTTAACCCTCTATATTGTCAATACAGATGTGTATATATTATCTTGACGGGGGTTAAATAATAAATAACTTCATCCAGATCCAGTAAGCGGTGCAGTTTTTAAGCGTCTGTAAAGAAGCAAGTTCTCTATCCGACTATTTGTTTAAAAGAAAGAATGTTAATTCTGGCAGTCATAATGCGATACAAAATAAGGATAAAAATTCATTCAAAATTTCACCATTAAAGAACCAAGTAAGTGAATAGTAGAAAATAAAACCGCCTTCAAAAAGAAAATAAATAATAATAATATGTGTAGTAATAACAATTTCGAAATTCCGTGCCCTCGATTTGTTCGGATCATTTGTTTTTACCACCGACTTCTGAAACTTGTTAATAATACTATTTTTTAATTTTTGAAGGCGGTTGAAAATTTCAACATTTTGAGCGGCGAATAGACTTTTTCTTAACTTGACGACGTTGTCATTTATTCAATCGTTAGGTGTTATTGTATTTTTTTCTACATTTTATAATCAGATCTTCATAAAATTCGAATGAAACTACTACAAGACTCTTTTAAATACAAAAATAATTTTCCAAATCGATTTATCCAGACAGAGGTCTGAGGTTACAAACATAAAATATACAGTCGAATTGAGAACCTCCTTCATTATAAATTCGGTTTTATATGAAATTACCAGTAGCAGCTCGGAGTTTGGAATTTGTGCTCGGTTACTGGCAATAGGCTCGCCCCCTATTACATAGGACCTAAACATACCGACGGACTGTGGGTGTACTACATTAGTTCGCCTCTGCCTAACCCTTCGGAGAATACAGGCGTGATGGTATGTATGTATAAAAAATCCAATGTGCTCGGATCATTTATTTACAAAAAGTGTTATCATATCAAACAATGACGTCGACAAAAGCCAATCACGTGACCTAGATATCACTAAAAGTTCGCTTTAAAAACGGTTCGTCGATTTTTAAACACTGTTTCACTTATCTGTTATGCTTTGCCTGCGTGGACTTCAGAATTGAGTCCGACCTAGATAAAAATATAGCTTGTGTGTTATTTCAGACTACAATCTATCTCTGTGCAAAATTTATTTTTAATTTATCCAGATCCATTTACCCGTTCTGGTGTAAAAGAGTAACAAACATCTATATGTGCATAGGTACAGTCACGAGCACAGATATGTATACACTTGGCAAATTTCAAAAGCGATTTTCTCTTAATGTATTAATTGAAATTTTATGATGTTATGAACATAGTATTTTCGAACCAATGCTTTAATGATATTGTTATTATCTCAAAGTTTGCAATCGTCATTTCATAAAAAAACGCTTTCGAATTTTAGTAAGTGTATACATATTGATGCTCGTGACTGTACATCTTCGAAAACTTTCACGTTTATAATATTAGTAGGATTAGTAGGATGATTCCTACCCCTATAGGAAGTGTATGTATGTGGTAATTATTTCAGATAATAATAGTGTTAATAAAATAGACCTATGGCCCAAGCCCGAACACTTTCGAAAACGTATTCGTATCGAAATCGAGAATAATTTGTATGAGAAGGAGGTTATTAACGTAGATTAAGCGAAAGTGGTGTGCCTGGATCGTAGATCGTCTCTGCCTACCCCAATGGGAGAGAGATGTGTAAATTATGTATGTATGTATGAGATTTGTAGCAAAAAAAAAACCCATTAGTTTACGATACGAATTCGATAGTTCTTCGTGCTCAGTCTTCTCCTAATATGAGTATACAATAAGCCAATATTATTTTTCAACATAAAAATATAATATATGTAATTAATTACAAACTTGACCGCTAGATGTCGTTAATAGCTCGTTTATATACGAGGAAAGAGGTAGAAAATTGAGTTCGTGAGAGTTATAGGGCTGGCAAAAGACAGAATACTTAAATGAATTATTCTTATGATATTTATTAGACTGCCTCAACAGCCTAGTGGTCCTGACTGCGACTGCTACGCTAGAGGTCCTGGGTTCGATTCCCAGGTCGAGCAAAGTGTGATTGGGTTTTTCTATGAAATTCCCAGTAGCAGCTCGGAGTTAGGAATTTGTGCCCGGTTAATGGCAATAGGCTCGCCCCCTATTACATGGGACCTAAACATACCGGCGAACTGTGAGTGTACATTAGTACGCCTCTGCCTAACCCTTCGGGGAATACAGGCGTTATGGTATGTTATGTTATGTTCATATCATAAGAACATAACATGGCGCGTAGCTTTAAGAACTGTTAGCCTCTTGCTACTTGCCAACATTAGCAGTAGGTAAGGATTAGCAGGCTTAAGTGGCAGTGGGCGGGGCACATAGCTCGTAGAACTGACGGGCGCTGGGGCAGAAAGGTTCTCGAGTGGAGACCGCGCACCGGAAAACGCAGTATGGGACGACCTCCAACGAGATGGACGGACGACCTGGTGAAGGTTGCTGGGAGTCGATGGATGCAGGCGACATACAACCGGTCCTTGTGGAAGTCTTTAGGGGAGGCCTTTGTTCAGCAGTGGACTTCTTTTGGCTGAGATGATGACTTGCCAACATTCGCAGGACACTTTGAAAAGGTGAGTCCTGACATGACACCCTTTTTTGTAGAAAGGAAAATTGTCATGGATCGACTGCGCCCTGCTGTCAGTAAGATATTTTTTTGTTGAGACTATTCATTAATATTGTAGTATTCATGAACTGCCTCATCAGCCAAGTGGTCCTGGTTTTTCTATGAAATTCTCAGTAGCAGCTCGGAGTTAGGAATTTGTGCCCGGTTAATGGCAATAGGCTCGCCTCCTATTACATGGGACCAAAACATACCGGTGAACTGTGGGTGTACATAAGTACGCCTCTGCCTAACCCTTCGGGGAATACGTGATGGTGTGATTGTGAGTGATAATAAATTTGCAGAAACATATAATTAGGTAACATTTTAGTCCACTTTTATCATATTACCGCCAAAATGTGGAGTGCGCTTCCCCAGTGGGTCTTTCCCGATAGATATAAACATAACATAATCAGCCCATTATAATGTGCCACTGCTGGGCACGGGTCTCCTCTCACAATGAGAGGGATTGGGTCCACCACGCTAGCCTAATGCGGGTTGGCAGACTTCACACGCCGTCGAGAAAATCTCTCAGGCGTGCAGGTTTCCTCACGATGTTTTCCTTCACCGTTTAAGCGCGTGATAATTAACTTAACTTTGAAAAGTCAGAGGTGCGTGCCTTGGATTTGAACTCGAGACCTTTGGCAGTCACCTTTGGTCATATCACTAGGCTATCACTGCTTTTTGGTCGATAAACATATTACAGAGTAAATAAATTAGAAAGAAATGTCAACCCTAGCTACAGACGTTAAGCACCAATAGCTATGGTACTTCCGTTGATAGAAACTTACGAGTTTTTATTTTAAAGCTTACTAGCAATGTGGGTCGCACATTTCTAGTATTCTTGTTAACCCCTCGTGCTAAGCTAGATTGCTTGTGTTACGAGTGGGTTCACGTCGGTAGTGCAATGGGTGAGGTTCGAACCGGCAACCACATCATCGCAAGTCCGACGATCTAGCCATTAGGCTACCGCCGCTTCAATGATTGAAAAATGCTTCATCAGTCTCAAGTTCACGACTACGCTTCGGTTCTAGGTTCGATTCCTGGGTTGTCACTTGTTATAGGATTTTTCGAAAAAAAATTCAGTAACAGCTTGGAGTTTGAGATTTGTGCCCTGTTAATGGCAATAGTGAAGTTATCACTTGTGAAGTACTTATTTGTAACATTCAGAATTGACGAAGTAAAAGGAACCTCTCGGTTAGAAATAATAAGAGCCTTTGAAGTGTTTACTTGAGATAACAATGTCGTTAAGATACATTATTATATTGTAACTGCCTCATTAGCCAAGTGGTCCTGAGCGCGACTGCTACGCTAGAGGTCCTGGGTTCGATTCCCAGGTCGAGCAAAGTGTTATTGGGTTTTTCTATGAAATTCCCAGTAGCAGCTCGGAGTTAGGAATTTGTGCCCGGTTAATGGCAATAGGCTCGCCCCCTATTACATGGGACCTAAACATACCGGCGAACTGTGGGTGTACATTAGTACGCCTCTGCCTAACCCTTCGGGGAATACAGGCGTGATGGTATGTTATGTTATTATATTGTACAATTTATGATAATGTATCTTCTCTACTATTATAAAATTGTAAAAAAGTTGTGTCTGTATATTGAAGATATTTAAAAAAAAACAAGTGGGTTAAGGTATATAAACGTCTCCGAACCCAAAAATGTGATTTTTAAAATTCTTGTCTGTTTGTTACGGGTTGGCGCAAAAACTACTGAATAGATTTTAATTTTGTTATCACTGTTAGAAAGTATGTGCTCCAAATTAAAAAATGGTATACTTCTAAAATAAATCTATCTCAAATAATTAAACGGAACCTGACATACAGCTTGACCTCTCTAATGTATGGAGACCCATACAAAGAAGAGATCATCACTGTTGGTTTTTGAGCTTCAAGTGAGCGAAGCCGCGGGCATAGGCTAGTTATATATAATATTGGAGTCAGAACTGAAACAAAATATAATATTTTAACCAGTCAACCAAAAAAAGGTTCAAAGATAATACCTAATTTAAGAAAAATACTTTTTGATTCAAAAATATGCTTTATTTATTTTATTATCAGAGTTTTATTATAATAGGGAACTCAGCTGTCGGTGTTGTAAATTACTATACTGTACGCCAAATAATAAAAAAAAAAATCTTTTTATATATATTTTTTCATGCTAACTTATTTTAGTGAAGGAAAAATTCAAAAGATTCTCAATATAATATCAATAGCCTATAAATTGTCTCATTAGCCTAGTGGCCCTGAGCGCGAATGCAACGCTAGAGATCTTGGGTTAGTTTCCCAGGTCGAGCAAAGTGTTATTGGGTTTTTCAAATTCTCAATAGCAGCTCGGAGTTTGGATATTATTCCCTAATGGAAATAGGCTCGCCCCCTATTACATGGGACCTAAACATACCGGCGAACTGTGGGTATACATTACTACGCTTCTGCCTAACCCTTCGGGGAATACAGGCGTGATGGTATATAATATCAATAGAACTACAAAATACCTAGGTTGGTAAAAACGTAGTACCAACTATAATAACCGACATAAAATCATCAATATTCAATCCTAATTTCCCGAATGGACGATAACCGGTGTGTTCACCCTATATCATTTCTTACACGCAAGGGTCCAATTGCGTATGTCATGTTACGTAGACAACAAGTCAGTTGATATTTTATTGACAAGTTCATTGAAGGTTTATCATTTACTAGCTTCCGTCCGCGACTTCGTCCGCGTGGAATAGTTACTTAGTCTTAGCGTGATGATATATAGCATATAGCCTTCCTCAATAAATGGGCTATCTAACACTGAAAGAATTATTCAAATCGGACCAGTAGTTCCTGAGATTAGCGCTTTAAAGCAAACAAACAAACTCTTCAGCTTTATATATTAGTATAGATATAGATAAGAGTGACGCTTGCGTTAGGATGTCCTGGGTTCGATTCCTAGATAAAGCCAAATGATATTGTGTTCTTCTATTTTTTTTTTTATGAGATAAGGGAACAAACGAGCAGACGGATCACCTGATGGTAAGCGATAACCGCCGCCCATGGACAGCCGCAACACCAGAGGAGACACAAGTGCGTTGCCCGCCTTTTAAAAGGGTTTGGGCCTCTGGTATCCTCACTCATTCAGCGAAACAAGTTGTTTCACGCCTTTTTTCTGTGAGGCCGTGGTATCACTCCGTTTGAGCCGGCCCATTCGTGCCGAAGCATGGCTCTCCCAGTTTACGTTAATTCTTAGTACATAATAGCTCTGATTTTGGATCTATGTCCGATCAATAGCAAAAGGTCAAGCATACCGGCGAACTGACATTGAAAATTAGTAAGTACCTACCTACACCTCTGCCTAATCCTTCGAAGAATAGAGGCGTTATGGTATATTTTTATGTTAACAATAGCTGTGCGTGTTACTAACACATGAATGACTCTATGTATCGCGTGTAACATAGATACTATATTTAAAGTCGCTTACCTTGATAAACATTGGAAATGCAATCGTAAGGGTGGTTTTCCACCAGAGATGTGCTATACAGCTATGCTGCGAAGATGTGGAAGGAAGGTGCGCTACGAAGATGCGCCGGCGCAAAGTAGCTGTGCGATAAAGATGCGCATCTCGAGCTATGCTATGTATCGATAGTAGGGAAACGGCGGGGGAGGCGTGGTGAGGGGAGAGGCTGTAGATACTGTAGGTACTCTGCTCTGCACATAGCTACACCACTCACGATGGCCCATAACAGGCATCTATAGCACGCATCCATAGCATCGTAGGATAGCATATCTCTGATGGAAAAGCACCCTAAGGGTGGTTTTCCACTAATACATGCTTTGCTATGGTTGCGTTTGACATCCCCCAATCCTCATGTTGTGATTGTTTGCCATTTTCCATGCTAAGATCCTACTAATACCTATTATAAATGCGAAAGTTTGTGAGAATCGATGGATGTTTGTTACTCTTTCACGTCAGAACTGCTGAGCGGATCTAGATAAAATTTGCTAACAACTTGCCCACTGCGGACACGACCACTCGAAAACTACCTTTATTTCTCTTTATTTTCTTTTACATTATATACCATCACGCCTGTATTCCCCGAAAGGTTAGGCAGAGGCCGGTATGTTTAGGTCCCATATAATAGGGGGCGAGCCTATTGCCATTAACCGGGCACAAATTCCTTACTCCGACCTGCTACTAGGAATTTCATAGATAAACCATTAGTCAAGTGGTCCTGAGTGCGACTGATAGGCTAGAGGTCCTGGGTTCGATTCCCAGGTGTCGAGCAAAGTGTCATTGGGGTTTTTCTATGAAATTCCCAGCAGCAGCTCGGAGTTAGGAATTTGTGCCCAGTTAATGGCAATAGGCTCGCCCCCTATTACATGGGACCTAAACATACCGGCGAACTGTGGGTGTACATTAGTACGCTTCTGCCTAACCCTTCGGGGAATACAGGCCTGATGGTATGTTATTTTTTTTTACTTTCTGTATTGATATTCAATTCACTTTGGCTATATACATACATATTATATACTTGTTGTTACAACTTTTACTAACAATATAAAAGTGTTCGCAACGGTCGTTCTACTTATTTTCCTCTACCGAAGATATTGCTCGCAAGTTCCACCATAACTCACAAGTTCTCCCCTCTTTTATGTACTCAGCGATAACACAATAAATCTATATCTATACTAATATATAAAGCTGAAGAGTTTGTTTGTTTGCTTGAACGCGCAAATCTCAGGAACTACTGGTCCGATTCGAAAAATTCTTTCAGTGTTAGATAGCCCATTTATTTAGGAAGGCTATAGGCTATATATCATCACGCTACGCGGACGAAGTCGCGGGCAGAAGCTAGTGTTGGATAAAATCCGTAAAAAGTACTTAGTTTTATTTCAATATCTAATATTCACGAAGTGTCAGAAACTAGTAACTAGTAGTATGTAGTTGGTCTAATCTTTATTATATAATTCTTCTGTACGTGTGTTGACAGTGAACTCCTCCTAAACGGCTGGACCGATTTGAATGATTTTTTTGTGTGTGTTCAAGTGGATTCGAGGATGGTTTAGATTCACAAATAAGCCCGGCAGATGGCGCTGCAGTCGGTATCTAGGTTATTTATCTATACTGCAAGTAAACTGCTGAATCGTTACTTTGTTTAATATCCTAATCGCTTGGTATATCATGCAGGACAACGTCTGTCGGGTCCGCTAGTTTAATATATTTTCTCTGGTTCCAATGCAGGCTTAGGAGAAAATATATTTAGATAAGTAGGTAATGTGTTTGTTATATACAATACACCAGCTACATACTATTCTGCTCACAAATTATGTAGATTTCGTTAAAGTAACACGATGCCTCTGTGTGTGAGCCCAAATGGAACCGACAGACATCGTGAATATCATAACATATGTAAGTATGTACATAATAAATGTAAATATGTATTACATTATGTATATTCCGTGAACTGCAGGCGAAACAGACTGACAAAGAGATGCCGTGATTTTGTTATCAGGAGTTACCGGGACTGAAGTAAACAATAATTTAGCTGCGAGTTGACTCTTGTGGCTTACGAGCTGGACGCTTTTTAGAAGGACTGGTCCCTAGCAGCTATAGACAGAGAGAATTGGAAGAAGAGTATAAAAATAAAAAAATAAAAATTGATTTATTTTCCACCACAAAATAAAGAATAGGTACTGTACAGAACAGAGAGAGAATGGCATTAGACAATAATGATTTATCTGTGGTGGACTAGAGCCTAAACTAGGGAAGCTCTGTATTTCAGGTCTCCAGGACACCCGCCCGCAGTCGAGTTGGGTTACAACTAATTAAATACATAAAAAAGAAAAACTATGTTAGGTGAAATTACTTGGTTCTGTGTGTGGGTGTGTGCATGTGTGGTGTGAGAGTGTGTATGTGTGTGTGAGTGTGTGTGTGTTTGTGTGTGCGCGCGAATGAGTGTGTGTCTGTCGTTGAAAAAAATAAAAATAAATAAATACATGTATTATGATGTATGGATGCCTCTGCCCTGTTGTGGGACATTACAAACTATTTTTTTTTATGAGATAGGAAGGCAAATGGACATACAGATCGCCTGATGGAAAGCGATTACCGCCGCCCATGGACACCCGCAACAACCGAGGAGTCGCAAATGCATTGCAGGCCTTTTAAAAGGGTGTGAGCCTCCGGCATCCTCCCTCACTCAGAGAGACACAACGTAAGTGTTATTTCACGCCGGTTTTCTGTGTGGCCGTGGTATCACTCCGGTCGAGCCAGCCCATTCGTGCCGAAGTAATGTCTCCCCCATGGTAAATTACGAGATGCCTACTGGAAGGCAGTGAGGAACAGTATTATAACCTGACGACCTCTGAGGTTTAGTGGTTCGAGTACCGGACTGCTGACCATGAGGTCGTGGGTTCGATTCCCACAGGACACAAATATTTATGTGATGAATATAAGTGTTTGCGTTCGTCTGGGTGTTGCTTATGTATTATAAGTATGTACCTATATACAAAAAAAAGTATATAAGTATTATATCCATTGTCTAGTACCCATAGTACAAGCTCTGCTTAGTTTGGGACTAGATGGCGCTGTATAAAATGTGTCAGAATAAAGAAGCTACTCTGGCGTCTTTACGTACTAATATGAGTTTTTCTACGCTATCGTGGAATAAAAAAACATCTGCTTACACTTATTATCATATTCCCCGATCTACATCGTTGTAAAAAAATTCAAAGCCTATAAATAATTCAGCCCACTTAGAACTAATTGGGAACAACAATGTTTTTTTTAAACCCCTCGGCGACTCGGCGAGCAAAACAATATTGTTTTTTGGTGAAAATTTTAGTGAATTTCGGGTGAGCTAGCAAAAGCTACTTAGAGATATGTTATTACAATCGTTTTGCGTTTTTTTTTATTGATTAACTGACCGAACAGTCGCCCTAAACACCAGAGGAGTTGCTGAACCCCTACAAAATATAGAAATTAATAAGTTTACGACAATAGACTTATTACATGGAACCTAAACATCCTTTTTTTTATTTTTGAATAGATTCTGCCAAGGGCTTCGCTCACTTGAAGCTCATAAACCAATAGTGATGATCCCTTCTTTGTATACATTAGAAAGATCAAGCTGTCTCTCAGGTTCCCTTTAATTATTTGAGATAAGAAGTATAACAGTTTTGAAGTTGGAGCACATACTTTCTAACAGTGATAACAAAATTAAAATCCATTCAGTAGTTTTTGCGCCAACCCGTAACAAACAGACAAACAGACAATAATTTTAAAATTTGCATTTTTGGGTTCGGATACGATTATATAGGGTATATAAACGTCTCCGAACCCAAAACATAGATGTTATTTTTTTTAAATATCTTCAATGTAAGTACAGGCACAGATTTTTTACAATTTTATAATAGTAGAGATAGGCTTGACTTCCAGTTCCCCTGATGTTGAGCGACACTGCGATATACAATGGAGCGCGCTTGCCTAGAAGAGCGATTCACTCGTGATTCGATCTCTTTTAGGCAAGCGCGCTACCTCGTAGATTACAGTGTCTCTTAGCATAAACCTTTGGAGAATAAAGCCGTGATTTATTTTAACTGTATTGAAAAATTTTCACTTCCGTCTTTTTTTTCCGTAAACTATCGTGACTACTTTTTAGGTTTTATATTTCCCATGTAAAATATATATAAACATTATTAATAAATATAATATACCTACACCGATCTTATTGGCGAAGTCCTTCAAAAAGGTCAGGTGCGTAGTACTCGCAACCGGCGCGTATGTATGAGAAGATGAAGAATGAAGCATGCAAGAATCGTAGCAAGTGGCAGTCTATAGTTTCTGCCTACCCCTGTGGGAGAAGGGCGTGAGTGTATGTATGTATGTATTAATAAATATAATAACTTCTTAATAAACTCTCAATTATGTTCAATAAAATTTCGCAAGGTGATTGCATCTTGAAGAAACACTACTTACATTTTGTTAAAAATATTGAGTTTATATTAATAGTAACTGCCTCGTTAGTCTAGTGGTTTCAAGTGCGACCGCTACGCTAGAGGTCTTGGGTTCGATTCCCAGGTCGAGCAAAGTGTTATTGGGTTTTACTATGAAATTCTCAGTAGCAGCTCGGAGTTTGGAATATGTGCCCGGTTAATGGCAATAGGCTCGCCCCCTATTACATGGGACTTAAACATACCGGCGAACTGTGGGTGTACCTTAGTACACCTCTGCCTAACCCTTAGGGGAATACAGGGGAATACATATGTTATGTTTTATTGAGTTTATAATCATTTTGAGATGCAAGAGAAGCCGCAGGCAACAGCTATTTCAAAACAATTCCTTAAATGTAATATACAGAATGTATTTTTAGTTTCTCCCTTAATTATCTCAGACTAACTGTTTTGGAAGCTGCATTTTCAGTTGCATGTTTAATCTAATTTAAGTGGGTAGTTTCCATAGCCTTTATATTGTTTTAGGCTAATGAAAGTAATAAACGTACGAAATACACTGTGGTTTTTTATGTTGAAATATGTTTTCTACTGCTGAAGTATCTTGCTGTTATAAATTTTCTGTTGTTCATATAAATGCGAGTGGCTGCCGAGCGCAAGGTTATAGATTTGATTTCTAGATCAAGTGCGATTTTTTATTTGTTTTCAGGAAATTATTAAATAACAGTATAATCCCACTTTTTTTTTTTTTGTTGACGGGGTTGGAAATGCTTTATGCACTATCCACCACTCCGGGGAGAGCGGTGGGGTGTGTCGGACTCCGCTCTGAAAAGAGCGATCTACCGACTAAAACCAACCTCGGCGTTTCGCGACACCACTTTGGTGCCGGGCCTACGGGAGCGCTGTAGCATTCGTCCGCGGACCCGGCAGTGTCTAATCCCACTTGCACCAACTTCTTAAATGTGTTTAAACTATATTTAAACACTATATTTAAAAAGTTGGTGCACGTGGGCCTAAGATTTGGAATTATGTTCCTTTTTATTATATTAAATTATTATGGTTCCTTTTTTTTGTTTTATCGGCCATATTGATATTGCCTATAACCATCGTACCTACTGTAAAGATAAATCAATCGTTATCTCATTTTGAAATGAAACTACTTTTTACGGATTTTATCGCGGTATATTGATATTATTTAGTTTCCGACGTTTCGGATCCTTTACAGCATCCATGGTCACGGGCAGACTGAGGTGTTGGACGTCTTGATGTTAAAATTACTAACAGCTACCTTACATTTTTGTTAATTATTAGCGATCCGATTCACGCAGAACGAGCTCACCGTATCCTTTGGTCTTGCAGTTTTAGGCTTGGATTTAGATTTTATAGATTCTATAATGGGATTCCAAGCAGCTGGTAAGACCCAACCATCTTCTCTATTGAAATTTGGGTGTTTTTTTTTTTTTTTTTATTTCAATAGCCTCACGAATCATCCTGGGTAGGAATCGGTTTTCTTTTGCGAGGACTTGTGGTTTATCAAATCTGATGTAGTGCTGGGTCTTGTCTAGGGTATGTTCACAAACTGCTGACTTGCGATAAAATCCGTAAAAAGTAGTTTCATTTCAATGTCTAATATTCGCGTAAGTGTCAGAAATCAGTACGTTATCTCATTTGTTAAAATCTGATGAGTAGTTTTTGAGCTAGGATTGAACATCCATACGAAACATATGTACATACATACTACCCTTCCTTTTTCGTAGTCGGGTAAAAAAGGGTCACTTTCTCCCAACTCGGACAGAACAGATACAACTCGATTAGGTATTTATTAACAAAAACAGTTCTTACCTCCGCAAACTCATGTTGGTACCGGAAGGTTCTCGAACCCGCCAAAATAACTTTCGAACTCACAATTTACTAAACGTCACTTCTCATTTAGTACAGGATCTACCTTTATAAAAACATCAAATTGCTTTTAAGACCACTTATTTCCACACAAAAACCAGTAACATGTATTTTGAAATACGACAAATTTTGAAATATTTTTGGTTATTGAAATAATAATTCAAATGTAATTTATTTTTGAAAATTAATCTATTTAATTTTTTACCTGTTAATTTTATAATTATGACACTATCTAATATTAAAAATGAAGCCAACTTTACAAAGAAATTGTAAAATATAGAGGTGCATTGAAAAAAAATCACAATATTATTATAAACAATTTATCTTAGATATTGAATAATTTAAGAAGCAATGACCTATATTAAAATTAAAACTAGTTAAAGAATAGAAATAGACTAAAAAATAAAATCATGAAAAATTTATTTATTATTGATCTCATTTATCTTTTGTTGTGTACTTAGTAAACCAGAACGGTTAATCAGACAAAAAAAGATAATAATAAACCATATAATAACCTTGAAATTTATTGAAATAAATTAAATAAAACTTAACTGTAGTTCTGAAGTTAAGTATTAGAAGGTTCTAAAAATACGTGGCAATACCTAGATCCATTCAGGGTCACTGAAATTTAGGCTATGACTGAAAACCTATTCATAGATTATTTTTGATACTGCAAATAGCTCGTTTAAATGGCTGACG
This sequence comes from Acronicta leporina, assembly GCA_947256265.1. Taxonomy (NCBI): domain Eukaryota; kingdom Metazoa; phylum Arthropoda; class Insecta; order Lepidoptera; family Noctuidae; genus Acronicta; species Acronicta leporina. Next base: position 3,255,494 of record OX366540.1, on the reverse strand, counting down.
GTGAATGGAAAAGAGTAGCAGAAAGACGATGGAAAGATCTTTGAAAAGCACTCTTACAAGTTACATATTGTAATTCGTTTTTTTTAATATCAGATGGAGCCTACTTTTGTCTCTGGTAAGAAGTACCAAAACAAAACTCAAAAAATCATGGTCTCTTTTAAAATCCAAGTAGGTATCTTAGAATTAGTTATTATGTGAGTGTCACAATGTGGGACAGTCTTTTCTGGCCTTTTGAGGAAAGAATAATTAGCAGCTTTGAGTTGACCTACTCCGATCTGAAATAGCAACCCCTAATCTTTATTTATTGAAAGATATTCAGTTCGTTATGATACCTCGTGGATTATTACTTGAAGTTTTGGATTTAAGCCAACCTATTTAAGAAAACAATATCGTAAAAAGTAAAGAAAGTCGTTAAAGACTTGTCTGTGAAAGTAAAAATGTTATCAATAAAATCTGGTATCTTAATGGTAATTAATCATTGTAATTAAAATACTTTATAGCTATCTATAGCATAACTATTAACTTCGTACCTATATGAATTTATATTATTAAGTATAATCATTATTATTTAAAAAATACCAGAAAAATAATAAAAATAATTTAAAAAGTTTGTGTCAAAAATAAAATGGTAATTTTAGATTCAAAAACAATTCAAAACAAATGTTATTTTTTTTTCACACACTAAAAACACTTCACGGAAAAAAACACCATGTAGGCAAAAACATCCACATGAATTTAAACACACTGTATAATATCAGTTTGTATTTTATATCCGAAAATGTCCGAAACAACTTTGATCTCCGAAACACACAGGCGGACTGAAACCCAATGCGATTTCAGAACATACTCCTGAAACCACTTCCAATGCAAAACCAACCGTAATCTAATAAGTACAAAGACCAAATTCGTTTACTGTCAATATCTTACAAGTCACCCTTATTCGCTGTGATGGCTTCGAATAAAAGAATTTGAACTGTATTTCTATGACCATTGGGTTGATTTTGGTATGTGGAAAGGCACTTTTAGTACATATAATACAAAATTAGCCAACAACTTGACTATGTTTCGATCGTGGATTCGCTTGTTATTTTTAGATTTAGAAAACATTTTTAGATGTCCATACTGCAGGCTGTTATTAAGGTTATTCTAATGATAAAACTTGCCAAAAGTAGTACCTATAACCTGACCTTGAGGTTCCGGGTTCGAACGTTAGTAGACGCGCTTGCTATTTCTTAACCAAACTATCATAAAATAAAATGATGGGGAGTTGCATCGGCAAAAGAACAAACGAGCAACTCGATGGTGAGTAGTTATTGTCTCTTATAGACACCTGCAACACCTGAGGAGTTTTTTTTTTTTTAAAAAACTTACTAGCAATGTGGGTCGCACATTTTTTTTTAAAAAAAACGTTGCCCCACTCTAGGATTTTCTCCTGTATCGTGGGAGCGTTTACAAACACAAATTCTCACATACACAAACACCCAGACCCGGAACAACTACCTGTAGATCATACAAATATTTGCTCCGTGTGGGGATCGAACCCACAACACGTGTCGCAGAAGCTAATTGCTCAGCCGCTACGCCAAACGTGTCGTCAAACTAGTATTCTTGTCGACATTACTAGTATTCTTGTTAACCCCTCGTGCTAAGCTAAAAGCTTGTGTAACGAGTGGGTTCACGTTGGTAGTGCAATGGGTGGGTTTCAAACCGGCAACCACATGACTGCAAGTCCAACGCCCTAGCCATCAGGCTACCGATGCTTCAAACGCTCAGTTGCTGATGCGGTGCCTACCAATGAGAGCCTCTACGGACTGCAGACTGCCAGAGCCGCAGCAACCGAGGGGGAACTGGCTCTTACGCTAAAATGTCGAAACACACACCAAGGTGGTTTACGACAGACTCCGACGTAAGGGTGGTCACCAGCCAGTCAGACCCCAAGAGCTCCTAGCACTGAGCACGTCGGAGAGCAAGCCCGGTTTACTGACAATAGGCTCGCTTCCTGTTACATAGGACCTAAACCTATCGACGAACTGCGAATTTATGTAGTACATAAGTTCACCTCTGCCTAAACCTTTGTGGAATACAGGCGTGATGGTATGGCCGTAAATAACAGTTATGTATTATAATAATAGCATAAATGTACATACTTAATGTACACTTAGTAAGCAATAAATCTTTGAATCTTTGAATCTAAATAATGTATCATTAAAATAGTGTAATTTGGAAACTGCCTCGTTAGTCTAACTCTAGTGGTCCCAAGTGCGACTACTACGCTAAAGGTCCTGGGTTTGATTCCCAGGTCGAGCAAAGTGTTATTGGGTTTTTCTATGAAATTCTCAGTAGCAGCTCGGAGTTTGGAGTTTGTGCCTGGTTAATGGCAACAGGCCCCCTATTACATGGGACCTAAACATACCGGCGAACTATGGGTGTACCTTAGTACACCTCCGCCTAAACCTTCGGGGAATACCGGCGTGATGGTATTATTTATGAAATATGGAAATTTTATGTAAAATACCTGAAACTCCCGTGAAAAAGTTCTAGTGTACCGTGTTTCCATACAAACGTAAAACAAAATAAATCGTGATTCAAAAGCAATTTAATTCGAAGTGTGTTATTATTCGGATTCCGATACCGTTAATCTCGATTCCTACTCTACAATTTCGTCCAAAACACTTCACTGGAAATAAATGTAAGCCAAACCACTTTTTGATAACTTTACCAAGTTTGGAACGATTTTCCGGTCGTTTATTTCCAGTGAAGTAGTAGTAGACGAAATGGTGCGGTAGGAATATAGATTACCGGTATTTCAATCGAAATAATAACCAATTTGATAAAATATTGTTTGGATTAGGATTTATTTTAGAATTACGTTTTTGTTGGCAATTTAAGTTTCGCCAGACTCTTGTTGAAATGAAATGATATTTATTTCTGTAAGTAGATCATTAGAGACACTTTTACAAGTCAATGGTTTGTTTTTTTATAGCTAGATGGCTTCGGCATTTCCTAACTGACGACCTCTGAGAAGAAACACCGAAACAAACTCAGAGAATCATGGTCTCTTTTAAAGTCCAGACATAAAATAATGCAAATAATGTGAGTGGGACAATGCCGGGCAATGTCTGAAATGGCTTTTTGAGGAAAGAACCATAGCAGCTTTGAGTAGACCAGTCCTAACTGACGGCAAGCATGCATCAGTCATCGTGTAGCCCAACCATAATTAAGGGAGCTCAGTTCAGTTAGGAATGAAGTCGCTGTTTGTAATGTAATCTACATTACAAGATGCAGGTTACATTACAAAAGATGCAAAGCAGTTACTGCCATTGTTACGAGTTGAGTTTCTCACCGTCGTCAAGAGCATTTAAGTGAGCAATTATTGACATTTTCACCTTTTTAAGCAAACCTTTCGTGTTCTTTCTAAGGCTTTTAAAATTGTATTCAATGAAAAATGCTGGGTCAGACACCGCTTGAAGGACTTGTTCGTGTATAATTAGATTATAAACTCACCATCACGCCTGTATTTGTAATGTTTAGGCAGAGGTGGACTAATACCGACCGAAAAGAAAAAAATAGATAAATCATAGATCGCAGTGTCGCTTTGAAAGGAAAAAGGAATAATCGAGCAAAGATCTGAATGTTTGTTTGATTTCAGACATAAACTCGCACGCGCGCCATTCAACCAGTCTTTATTTTATTTTCTTTTCTTTTTCAAATATTTTTTAAGTTTAAGTGTACTTTTAACATGACTTACGACACTGAACTGTAATCTGGAAGAGCGGAACCTTCTAACACAAGCAATTATTTGCTTAAAAGGGGATTCCAAAGTATATAATGTAAACATTTTGTAAGTTGTGAAATAAACATTTTATTTTATTTATTATTTAGTGATTGAATAGGCTCCGAAACTACTGGACGGATTGGAAAAAATTTTTTTACCATTAGAAGCCGACATTATCCCTGATGAACATTAGCTACTTTTTACCGCGGGAAAATGCTTCATTCCTACGGGGAAACGGGCGAAGCCAGGCCGGAGAGCTATCAGGGTATCAGGAATAAAAACCTAATAAAATTTAGCTCGACCTGAGAATCGAACGCAGGACTGAATGTAGCACCACTACACTATTCACACAAGTCTACATCCAAAACTATTCATACCAAATTTCAATCCTTGGAATAACTTCGAACAGACAAACTTACCTAACTCTTAGTACATACCGATTTAGGTACCTCGACCCAATAAACAACTTAACACTCATAATTTAGAATCGAAAATCGGTTGGCTAAATCACCTCCAGAATTAACTTCTGTAGTCAGGTAAATTAACTATGTGGTTTGAGCTTTAACGTAATTAGAATAAGGTTGAAAATTAAATGTTTAAGGTTCATTGTACTGAAATTGGGTCTATTTAAATGGAAAAGTATTGTCAGTGGCGACATTTGTCTGATTTTTGGGCTAATTTGATTCTATTTATTGCTTTACAAGAACGAATTCTAGACTTCCTGAATTTATACAACCTAGATTTTAATATAGGTATACCTACAATTCAAGCCAATACCGACGAGTCAAGTGAATGGGAATGTAGGAAGGGGAAGCCCTAGGCGAACGTTCCAAAATCAGATTGAGGACGTTCTGAAAAATGGCTCGGTCAAGAGTACCGACGCTCATGTATGAAAAGATTGATGAGTGTGGATGAAACTAAAGAGGTATGTATGTCAGAATCGTAGCAAGTGGAAGTCTATGGTCTCTGCCTACCCCTTAGGGAAAGAGGCGTGACTTTATGTATGTATGTATGTAATTACGCCAAAGGTGCTAATGTGCCCCATAGTTTTCTGGTCTGTATTTAAGCACCGTCTAATATGAAGTGGGCCTATTTCATTTAATACGTGTGTCATAATAGCTTCTGAGCCACGTGTTGTGGGTTCGATTCCCATACGGAGCATAATTCATGTTTTTTTTATTTTTTGGAAAGATTTCATCATAAACAGGTCAGTAATAATAAGTTTGACCTGTTTATGTTCGTTGTAGTGGTGCTTGGCGGGGTTTTCTTTCCAAAAAATTAATGAAATAGGAAGGAAGTTTGACCTAGGTACCGGTAGTTTTAGCTTTAGCTTGTTAAACGCGGAAAAGAGCGTGAATGTACCTATGTATGTATGTGTTTATGTGTGCAGCTAGTAACTAGTGTGGAGATCGGTTCTATGGGGAACTTCTTACGGAAAATGCACGATAAAATTTAAATTATTTCTATTGAGTGAGGAAATATTCGACTTGCGGGCAGGATTCGAACCTGCGTCTTCTGGTTAGGTACACCAGACGCTATGACCTCTAAACCACCGAAAATCCTACCTTTGGAAATGGCAGGTGGGACTCGCGGTGGCTTAGAGGTCACAGCGTTGTGTACCTAACCAGGTGACGCAGGTTCGTATCCTGCCTGCGAGTCGAATTTTTCCTTCACTAAGGGCCACTTGCACCAACTTCTTAAAATATTTGTGTTAATCATATTTAAACACAATTTTTCATACAAATTTTGAGTTTAAATACAATTAAAACACATTTAAGAAGTTGGTGCAAGTGGCCCTAAATAACTTTAAGTATAATCTTAGCATGTAAAATAAAAAAAAAACAAAGATAATTATTTCTGTATTAGCAGAAGACTTAGGCCCACTTGCACCAACTTCTTGAATGTGTTTAAATTATATTTAAACACGAAATTTCTATGAAAAATTGTGTTTAAATATGACTTAAACACATTTAAGAATTTGGTGCAAGTGGGCCTAAGAGACGAACGCTTTAAACATTTTCAATGACCCACCCTTTAACACAATACTACTATATTTGCAATCATTGTTTATTCTTTATTGATTTTCCATCCAGCCAACCCACAGTAATAATTATCACCTTTTTACGGCAATCTCTACACAAGCATGAGTATCACTACCATCCATTAAAAATCAAAACGAAATTTTTCGAGAGCAGTGACAGACTAGTGATATGACCATTGTACTGCCAAGTCAAAGGTCACAAGTTCGAATCCAAGGCACGCGCCTCTAGCTTTTCAAATGCATGTGCGTATAACTCTCCACTGCTGTCTCTGCCTACCGCAAAGGGAGACAGGCGTGCAAATATGTATATAATATGTATGTATGTATGCTGGACGTAGGTCTCCCCCAATGTGCGCCCATTTGAACCTATCCTCGGCTTGTCATGTGTGTAATAATAGTTAATTATCACGCGCTTAAACTGTGTGAAAACGTCGTGAAGAAACCTGCATGCCTGAGAGATTTTCTCGACGGCTACGTGAAGTCTGCCAACCCGTAACATGCTAGTGTGGACTATAGCTTAATCCATCTCATTCTGAGGGAAGGCCCGTGCCCAGCAGTGGGACAGTATAGACGGTTGTTTATGTAAAGTATACTGATTTCTGAAGTTTACCCGAATATTAGATATCTATATATATAAAAGAAAGTCGTGTTAGTTGCTCCATTTATAACTCAAGAACGGCTGAACCGATTTGGCTGAAAATTGGTGGAGAGGTAGCTTAGAACCAGGAAACGGACATAGCATACTTTTTATCCCGTTCCCGATACTTTTTATTCCACGGGGGCGAAGCCGCGGGCAGAGCTATATTATATAAAAGAAAGTCGTGTTAGTTACACTATTTATAACTTAAGAACGGCTGAACCGATTTCGCTGAAAATTGGTGGAGAGGTAGCTTAGAACCAGGAGACGGACATAGGATACTTTTTATCCCGTTCCCGTGGGATGTGATGACAGACCGAATTCCACGGGGGCGAAGCCGCGGGCAGAAGCTAGTATATATATAAAAGAAAGTCGTGTTGGTTACTCCATTTATAACTCAAGAACGGCTGAACCGATTTGGCTGAAAATTGGTGGAGAGGTAGCTTAGAACCAGGAGACGGGCATAGGATACTTTTTATCCCGTTCCCGATACTTTTTATTCCACGGGGGCGAAGCCGCGGGCAGAAGCTAGTATTAAAATAAAACAACTTTACGGATCTTAACTGCCTCATTAGCCTAGTGGTCCTGAGCTCGACTGCTACGCTTGAGGTCCTGGGTTCGATTCCCAGGTCGAGCAAAGTGTTATTGGGTTTTCTATAAAATTCCCAGTAGCAGCTCGGAGTTAGGAATTTGTGCCCGGTTAATGGCAATAGGCTCGCCCCCTATTACATGAGACCTAAACATACCGGCGAAATGTGGGTGTACATCAGTACGCCTCTGCCTAACCCTTCAGGGAATACAGGCGTGATGGTATGTTATGTTTATGTTAACTTTACGGATTCGATTCCTGTACAGGTTGATTCTTGAGGCCATTGATATTAAAAAGCACACAAATTTCAATAGAGAGGATGGATGGGTATTGGCAACTGCTTGGAACCCAATTATAGATTCTAATAAATATAAATGCAAGCCCAAAATTATACAGTGAGCTCATTCTGCATGATTTGAAGTAAAAGTGAAAGGGTTAATGGAGGGGAGCTGTCAATAAATACAACGACAAGACGCATGACACCTCAGTCTGCCCGTGACCATGGACGCTGGAAAGGGTCCGAAACGTCGGGATTTGTCTTGTACTAATATAACGCACATACATTTACCTCGGGCAACTGGTATCATTCAAAAAATTTACAGAAAAAGAAACTCAAAGAAGAATTGCACTGGCCTGGAAAAAATATTGGGGATTAAAAGAAATTATGAAAAATAAAGAAATATATATACACATAAAAAAGAAAGTCTACGAAACAGCAATATTACCTTGCCTTACGTACGGTTGTCAGACATGGGCACTAAGAAAAGAAGATGAAGAAAGGATTGCTATCTGCCAGAGGAAAATGGAAAGGAGCATATTAGGAATTAAAAAATCTGATAAAATTAGCAATGTTTATATTAGAAATAGAACAAAATTTACAGATGTTAAACATAGAATAAGACTACTGAAGTGGAAGTGGGCAGGACACATATGTAGGGCGGAGAATAGCAGGTGGACAAAGAGGTACAGAGTGGCTCCCACGAGATGGTAAAAGACAGCAAGGAAGACAGAGAAAGAGATGGAGAGATATATTTACACAGCAGTGTGGATCCGACTGGATGCAAAAGGCACGGGATAGGAAACTGTGGAATAGGTTAGGGGAGGCCTACGCCTTAGAGGTGACTACTACTAATGAATAATAATAGTAAAAAAAAAAAAACATAATGTACTGTTCCTTATTAAGTAGTAGAAATAAATGGCTTTTTATTTTATTTATTTATTAATATAACGCGATAGACTCCGTAAAGTTGTTTTATTTAAATATTAGCCTATGCCCGCGGCTTCGCTCACTAGAAGCTCAAAAGCCAACAGTGATGATCTCTATTTTGTATGGGTCTCTATACACTAGAGAGGCCAAGCTGTATCTAAGGTTCCGTTTAATTATTTGAGATAAGAAGTATACCAGTATTTAATTTGGAGCACATTATTTCTAGCAGTGATAACAAAATTAAAATCTATTCAGTAGTTTTTGCGCCAACCCGTAACAAACAGACAAACAGACAAGAATTTTAAAAATCACATTTTCGGATTCGGAGACGTTTATATACCATAACCCACTTGTTTTTTTTTTAATATTTTATTGAAAATATTAAAAAAAAAACAAGTGGGTTGGTACATTGGTACAGACACAGCTTTTTTACAATTTTATAATCTTCAGAGCCTTCTGTACTCTTCAGAGCCGTCTGTACATCTTTTTACACCTGCAGCTTGTGGGCAGTCTATACTCAAAGAGCGTACAGTGCCCTACGGGTACAATACAATAATGCGCTTAGAACGATGTTGCGGCTGCCCCGCCACTGTAGTGCATCACGTATGTTTGCGGAGGCGCGCATCGATTGTTTCTACGCTACTCTGCGCAAGCGGTGCGCGTCAATACTGAGCAGAGTACGGGCTAGTCGCAACAACGTACTAAGCATGATAGCCAGTAGACTTGACTGTCTGTACATGAATCGATGTATTAGTGCTCACATAAGTATTGATGCCTCGATTCATGGGTCAGGCAGGGGGCGAGTAGATTTAGATTAAGGTTGTATTTAGCACTAACGCTAGTTATAAGTTATTATATGTATTACTAACAATTTAGATCCTTGTTATCTGAATAAATGATTATTATATTATTATTATAATATATTATAATAGTAGAGAAAAGAAAAGATATGTAAAGTATGATAAATGTGTGTATAACATTTCGAAAATAAACCACGCCATAACAAGTGCACTCTACAATAGAAATCTCTTTTGTTACATTACTAGAGTCGTTCCGATGGGTCCCGATCGCGAGTTGATTCGTTTTATTAGGGTTGCGCAAATATAACAAACTACACAGGCAGGCATTTCTAGAAAGATATAGAGGCGTAACAAGATTGAATGGGCATAACATACCATCACACCTGTATTCTCCGAAGGGTTAGGCAGAGGCGTAATGTAAACCCACAGTTCGCCGGTATGTTTAGGTCCAATGTAATAGGCCTATTGCCATTAACCGGGCACAAATTCCAAACTCCGAGCTTCTACTGAGAATAACAGTTTTTTTTTATGGGATGGGGGGCAAACGAGCAAACGAATCACCTGATGGTAAGCGATAACCGCCGCCCATGGACACCCGCAACACCAGAGCAGTCGCAAGTGCGTTGCCCGCCTTTAAAAGGGTTTGGGCCTCCGGTAACCTCAACTCACTCGGCGAAACACAACGCAAGCGTTGTTTCACGCCGGTTTTCTGTGAGGCCGTGGTATCACTCCGGTCGAGCCGGCCCATTCGTGCCGAAGCATGGCTCTCCCACGTGAAAACGGTTACGCTTGACCTGGGAATCGAACCCAGGACCTCTAGCGCAGCAGTCACACTTGGGACAACTAGACTAATGAGGCAATTTTTACTTATTTATAAGATCTTTTTTTTTATTCTTGTTAGGTTTATGCTTGATTGCCAGTTCACCTGATGTTAAGCGACACTGCGACCTAAGATCGAGCGCGCTTGCCTAGAAGAATCTGATTCATTCGTCATTTAAAGACACCCAGATCCAGATTTTATAGAAAATACCAAAATTAATTAATTATTATCACAAGATTTAATGAAAGCTAATACTCAGCTCGAGACCTTTGAAGGTTAAACGGTGAAGGAAAACATCGTGAGGAAACCTGCACGTCTGAGAGATTTTCTCGACGGCGTGTGAAGTCTGCCAACCCACATTAGGCTAGCGTGGTGGACTATAGCCTAATCCCTCTCATTGTGAGAGGAGACCCGTGCCCAGCAGTGGGACATATAATGGGTTGATTGTGATTATGTAGTACTCAGGTACAAAATATGTAATAATACAATTATTAACACGTAAAGCAATAACATTAAACACGGATTATTTGACCAATACGTGACACATATTCTGTGACATAGAACCATTAATTAATGCAACACCAAAAAACTTTACAACAACCATTATGTACCGTAATTAATATAAAAGCATGTTTCCGTTTGTATTCAAGATATTTTATTAGATAACATGTGTTTTTTATAGGGGGGAAAACGAGCAGACAGATCGCCTGATGGTAAGCGATTACCGCCGCCCACCGACACCCGCAACACCAGAGAAGTCACAATTGCATTGCCGGCCTTTTAAAAGAGTTTGGGCCTCCGGTATCCTCACTCACTCGGCGAAACATAATGTAAGCGTTGTTTCACGCCGGTTTTCTGTGAGGCCATGGTATCACTCCGGTATAACCGTCCCATTCGTGCCGGAGCATGGCTCTCCCAAATTGTACAATTACTTAAAATTACCTACGTTAGGTACTTTTAATATTGCTTTCTTGTACTTATACTTTTAGCTTCCTCGTGGAGCTCTGGTGACCTTGCTCGCCGTTAGGAACACAAAGCACGGAGTTATATGTATGTATGTTATTTATCTACGATTGTCTACAAGGTGGAGGTACTTCCCCAGTCGGGCAGCTCTAATTGTGACTGGAATTATTCAATTCCATTCGCTTTGCATCCTCTATCGCTTATACTATGGGGAGTGCTCCGAGGAATTGTTCGGATTGATCCCTGCAGCCTCTTTTCGCCATCGTTCTACGCGAGAACAGTTCCATCCCCATCATCTTGATGGCTGGCAGTCCACAACTGTGCGTTTCTCTACAAACACAACAAAACTGTGGAATGAACTGTCGCCTGCAGTATTTCCGGACCAATACGACCTTCAAACCTTCAAGAAAAGAGCGTACTCCCTTTTAAAAGGCCGGCAGCGCACTTGTGACTCCTCTGGTGTTGCAGGTGTCCATGGGCGGCGGTGATCGCTTACCATCAGGCGATCCGTCTGCTCGTTTGCCTGCTATCACATAAAAAAAAACTACTATGCCCTACCTCTCTTAGGTATTCTTGCATGTTTCTCGATTTAAGCTTGTAATTTTACTTTTATCGCGTCATTATTAATAAACATTTTGGCCTAAAAATGTGTTCTCACGCCATAAAATTCACGGCTAAATATATGACCATAAATCATACACTCTATAAACATAATTCTCTTGTAGAAATAAAAATTGGTGCGTGAAATTATACTCTTGTTAAGGAAATCGTTGACAAACCGTATCGTGTGCTGGCAACATTCATAAAGTTGTTTATTTTTATTTCTTGAGTAGCAACACCTTTTACGTATTTTGTAAACTTGAAATCATTATGGTTTTAAATATGTCGTTTGCCATCAGCTCATGAGATTTATTCAAATTCTTGAACTCTTAACACTCGAATATAAAATTTTAGAAAAAGACTACCTCATTAGTGATTAGTCTAGTAGTACTAAGCGCAACTGCTACGCTAGAGGTCCTAGTCCCGCTAGAGTCGATTCCCGGATCGAGCAAAAGTGTGATTGAGTTTTTCTATGAAATTCTCAGTAGCAGCTCGGAGTTTAGAATTTGTACCCGGGTAAAGGCAGTAGGCTCGCCCCTTATTACGTGGGACTCAAACATACCGGCGAGCTGTGGGTGTACATTAGTACGCCTCTGCCTAACCCTTCGGGGAATATAGGCGTGATGGTGTATGATGGTGAAAAAGACTGTCTAGATTTTAAAAGAGACCATGATTTTGACAGTTTGTGTCTTGGTTTCTTCTCAGAGGTTGTCATAGGATATGCCGGCCAAATCTAGTAGGCACTTATCTATACTATAGACTTATATATAAAGCGGACGAAGCTAGTCAAAAATAAAAACTTTTAAGTCTCTAAAAAAGACGATCACTAAGAAGAAAATCCAAAAATCTGAAAAAAAACTTGAGTCTCATCAGCACTGTAAAAGTAAGTATTATCGCCAAATCAGAAAAATTACACTTTTCAAGTCAACAAATTCATAAAAGGAATAAACAACAGATTTCCTATCACAATTCCATACTACAGAACCCTAAAACTAATAAATCGTAGAAACAAACGATGTTTTCTTGAAATAACAACGTTCGCTCTTCTAACAAACAAAATAGTAAAACTTTGTCTGTCTGCTCGTTACACAACTTGGTAGTCGTAAAGATATGGGATCTTTCCTCCATCCTTTTAACTGACGTCTGAAAGAGAAGGCTTTCCATTCAATACGTTTTTTTAACGAACGTTGCCCCAGAGCTTCTTAATCTATATCTATACAAATATATAAAGCTGAAGAGTTTGTTTGTTTGTTTGTTTGCTTGAACGCACTAATCTCAGGAACTACTGGTCCGATTTGAACAATTCTTTCAGTGTTAGATAGCCCGTTTGTTGAGGAAGGCTATAGGCTATATATCATCATGCTACGCGTACGAAGTCGCGGGCAGAAGCTAGTTTATTATAAACCGATTTGCAAAACTCTTTTTTGTTTGAAAGAGTATACTCCTAAAATAGTCCCATTCAAATTTAGTAAAGATTTTATAGTAAAAATTAGAACAATCACACGTTCCGAACGAAAAAACGATGACCTTGTCGAGGTAAGAAAAGTTCTATTCTATAACTTTTAACAAGTCTTCTACAGATATGGCCAACCCACTGCCAATTCCTAGTGACTTAAAAGTACTTAATTGAGTTTCTTACGCCTTCATAAGTTCCAACATTACCGCGGAAATTTAAGCATTTAAGTCGTCCAAGTTATAACTTGAAACATGAACAAGTTTTTGCGATCACCTGACTTAATAACAGGTATAATTAAGTTTTAAGAAACAAACTCTATTCCATAAATGCTAAATTAAGATTCTAATTTATTCATAACTACGCTGCCCCGTTCCAAAGAGTCGTAGGGTTATTTTAAATAGCTTAAAACGTTCCTCTTGAATCACTCTATATATTAAAAAAACCACATCAACATCCATTTTTGTCCAAGTTATCCAAGTTTTAAAGATCTAAGCATACATAGGGATAGACAGCGGGAAGCGACTTTGTTTTTAACCCCCGACGCAAAAACGACGGGGTGTTATAAGTTTGACGTGTCTGTCTGTGTGTGTGTGTGTGTGTGTGTCTGTCTGTGGCATCGTAGCTCCCGAATGGATGAACCGATTTTGATTTTGTTTTTTTTGTTTGAAAGGTGAATAAGTGGGGAGTGTTCTTAGCTATGTTTGATGAAAATCGGTCCAAGATGGCCGCCGCCACAAGATGGCGGTTTACATATTTTTTCACAACCCCCACAATATTGGTATCAAATGAAAGGGCTTGATAAGTAGAATACTATACACTATGATATAAGATATCTAATAGCTATGAAATAATTGTACAAAAGTTGAATAACTAAACGAAGAAAATACCTAATTAAACACTAAATTACCTGGATCTTAAAACGCAAGAAAATAAAAGAAATTAAACAAAATAACTAAGGAGTCCCTACAAAAAGTGTGAAATAACAAATTAAATTAAAAATTTAAAAAAACCCCCGACACAAAAATAAACCTGAATCCCTATAAAAAGAAAAAAATAAACTTGAAATTATAACCCTTCGTAAGTACGTATGAAGTTTTTTGATTAAATTTTGTCGCGTCGGGGGACCGCTCTCTAGCTCTCGCGTGTCTGCCCGCTCGAGTCGCCAAACTTGAATATGTTACGCTCCGCCCACTTTACACCCTCCCGCGCGTCGCGGCGATGTACGCGCCATCCACATCAATTCTGATTTCGCGCGATTCACGTTCGGGAAGCAAAAGGAAAGGAAAGGATTCACATAATTAGAGAACGGTCCCCCGACGCGACAAAATTTAATCAAAAAACTTCATACGTACTTACGAAGGGTTATAATTTCAAGTTTATTTTTTTCTTTTTATAGGGATACAGGTTTATTTTTGTGTCGGGGGTTTTTTTAAATTTTTAATTTAATTTGTTATATACAATGTAGTGATTAAATTGTAAGAAACAACTCTATTCCTAAAATGCTAAATTCAGATTCAAATTTATTCATTACTAGCTGTCCCGACAGACTTCATTCTGTCTAAAGTTATTTTCCTCATTTTTTTTTAGTTTTTCTATCCATACGAACCTTTCTATGCCTTAACAAAAATTAGCCAAATTGGTCTCTACCAGTTTGGCCAATTTGGCTAACTTGAGAACCTATCAAATGGAGAGGGATTAGCCTTTACCCCACCACACTGCGGGTTGGCAGACTTCACGACGCTGTCTAGAAAAACTCTCAAAAATTTAGGTTTCCTCACGATATTTTCCTGCACCGTTTAAGTGAGTGATAATTAATTATTAATACGCACTTAATTACAAAAACAAAAAGAGGTGTCTAGGATTCGAACTCGAGTCCTACGACTGTCCATGGTATATCATCACTGCTTCCAATTCGATCTGTATGTTATGAATCCTAACCCTATCCTCATCATCAAATCCTAACCTTACAAGCATTTTCCTTTATAATACTTCTCTAAAATCTTTCATATTTTCAGAAAATGCACGGACGGGGTTTGTCGGGGAAAATATGGCGCTGGCTACTGGCCATATTTGATAGCCGTATAAAAGATATCCTATAGTCAAACGACACACCATAAATCTTCCTTTTTACACGACTACGAAAGAAGAAACGGTATGTATGTTGGTAGGAATCGTATGGATGTTGGATCCTATAAACTTCATTGGAGATATAAAAAAAAACACGTGGATTAGGGAATATGAACCTCTCCGAAACCATTTAAGTGATTTTTAAATTCTTGTCTGTTTTATTTTTCTTGGCGCAAAAACTACTTAGATTTTAATCTCGTTATCAGTGTTAGAAAGTATTTATGCTTCAACTTAAAAACTGGTGAACTGGTTGTCTCAATTAATTGAACGTATCCTGAGATACAGCTTGACCTCCATACAAAGAAGAGATCATCACTATTGGTATTATTAAATTGGTTTTTGGGGTCCATTTTTAATCCTAATATTCTCCTCCTAAGTACACGCGCGTTGTCATCTTGATTCGTTATCTTATTACGAAATGGTCTTTTGATGAAAGACCTACAGCGGCTTTGAGTAGACCAGTCCCAGCTGACGGCACGCATTCACCAGTCATTGTGTAGCTCGAGCATATTATAGGGAGCTGAGTAACCCGTCGCACGACAATACCAGATCAGAGATAAGACCAAGTAACTATTCCACGCGAACGAAGTCGTGGGCTTCTGCCCGCGCTAGTATAATATATAAATATACTTTTTATATGATATCAAAATGTAGACATACCCTATCATTTTACATTTTGGTAGATAACGTAGTCAATCCATATACTGTCCCACTGCTGGGCACGGGCCTTCTCTCAGAATGAAAGGGGTTAGGCTCACAGTGCCAGACTTCATACGCCATTTGGGCTTAAACGGTGAAGAAAAACATCGTGAGGAAGCCTCCATGCTTGAGAGATTTTCTCAATGGCGTATGAAGTCTGGCACTGTGAGCCTAACCCCTTTCATTCTGAGAGAAGGCCCGTGCCCAGCAGTGGGACAGTATATGGATTGACTATGTTATCTACCAATGTGTTATGTAACTATCAATACGCATATAACTTCGAAAAGTCTGAAGTGCGTGCCTTGGGTTTCGAACTGGGGACCTTTGACTTGGCAGTCCAATAGTCACTGGCTATCTGGCTATCACTGGGCTATCACGGCAGGCTATCACAGTCTCAGAAATAAGTATTTAGACTTATTTAGCCAGACTACCTTAGTATGAACTTTCCTTTTCTCTCGACTCCATCCTAAGGTTGTCTGTAAGAGATCGCTGTTAGCGATAAGACCGCCCATTGTGCCATTCTATGATCTATGTAATTGTACATTACATTTATTTTGGTGTGCAATAAAGAATATTCTATTCTATTCTATTTCGGTATTTTTTCGGGTCCTTTTGGCTAAACAACAGAACATTTTACATGACGCAAATGTCTTGCTGATCTGGTATTGTCGTGCGACAGGTCGTTGAGCTCCCTAAATAATGGTTGAGCTACACGATGCCTGATGTATGCGTGCCGTCAGTTAAGACAGGTCAACTCAAATGCTGCTGCGATGGCTCTTTCTTCAAAAGGCCTGTTCAGATATTGCCCTACATCGTAACACTCACATAATATCTAATAATACTATTACTGTCTGGACTTTAAAAGAGACCATGATTCTCTGAGCTTGTTTCGGCGTTTCTTCTCAGAGGTCGTCAGTTAGGAAATGCCAGCTCCATCTAGATTAAAAACAAATGCAAAACATTGACTTGTAAAAGTGTCTTTAAAAGATCTATTTACAGAAATAAATATATATCATTCAACAAACAATTTCTTCTCGTTAACGACGGCTTTAATACATATTCAGTAACCTCGGTTTTATTACCTTGCGGATCGCAGTAGATAATCGAGTGGCGATATCGACTTGGCACTCGGATACCTTGGCAATCGAATGCAATAGATATCGATATTCGAATACTCCTTGTTCTAAATACTAGCGATAGTAAATTGTACAACAATTCCATTTGCTGTGGATAAGTTACACGACTTTATTGTTATTTGATTTACTTTACTCGTTTTTACGGATCATCATGATGGAAAGCGATAACCGCCGCCCATGGACACCCGCAATACCAGAAAAGAAGCAAGTTTTTTTTTTTGATATGGACATTAGCTGTTGATTCAGGGAATCTTAACAGCGTAACCGAACTTGGTGGCGAGGCACCGAATGCCTCCAGCCAGAGAGAAGCAAGTTTTTTTTTTTTTTTTTAAATGGACTATAGCTGTTGATTCAGGGAATCTTAACAGCGTAACCGAACTTGGTGGCGAGGCACCGAATGCCTCCAGCCAGAGAGAAGCAAGTTTTTTTTTTTTTTTTTAAATGGACTATAGCTGTTGATTCAGGGAATCTTAACAGCGTAACCGAACTTGGTGGCGAGGCACCGAATGCCTCCAGCCAGAGAGAAGCAAGTTTTTTTTTTTTTTTTTAAATGGACTATAGCTGTTGATTCAGGGAATCTTAACAGCGTAACCGAACTTGGTGGCGAGGCACCGAATGCCTCCAGCCAGGAGCAACTTAAAATTAAGCAACAGCAGCTAAGGGCGTCCCCTGCGGGACACGGGCCTCGGCTTAGGGCGTTGCTGGGGGGGCAGCTAGGGACGGCTGGATCTGGTTTAAATTATTATTAGGGACTAATTTAAAGCTACTGGCTCGGCGCGGGCCGGCTCGAGCAAGGGTCGGGGGGGGTTACCATTACTGGGTCTTCGCGACGGGCCTCGCCGGCGAGGACGGTAAATCGGGCGGCGTTTGTGTGAGTGTATTTTGAGAGTGCTAGTCTCTCTATTCGACTCTTGTAGGACCGTTATAGGGTCGTCGGGGTAAGCTAGAGCGTGCCTTGGACGGCGAGTTCTACTAATCTGGGAGGGGATGTAGTCGACGCTACTGACCACCAGGGGATTGGGGTGATGGGGGGCCCTATCGAAGTAACGCTTGGAGGCGCGTTTCATAAACTGCTTGATGGTAGGCAGTTTTAAGTCTAAGTGGAGTTCCCTGTTACGCACGTACCACGGAGCGCCCGTGGCTTTGCGCGTAAATCGGTTTTGAAGAGTTTGCATCCTATGGATTCCAGACCCTTCGATGTGTGCGAACACAACGCTAGCATAGGTCATAATGGGACGGATGCACGTCAAGTAAATTCTCACCTTATATTTAAGGGATAATTTACTGCGTGCATTGAGCATACTGTGGAGACGGCCGAGAGCGAAAGCGGCACGGGAGCGAACCGTCTTTATGTGCTCTCGGAACGAGAGTCGGTAATCTAGAATCACGCCCAGGTATTTGGCCTTCTTTTCCCAAGGGATCGGTTGGCCGTAGAGGGAGATGGGTCGGGCTTCAGTGGAGCGGTCGTTGCTTTTATGGAAAAGAACGGCCGCGCTCTTGGATGGGTTAACCTCGATTCTCCATTTCCTAAACCAAGTGCCGATGGCATTGACCGAGGTCTGGAGGATCTTGGTGATAGCAGGGAGGGATTTGCCGGAATAGTAGATAGCCGTATCATCGGCGTATAGGGCCAACTCCGACTTGGAGCTTAGGAATATCGCTGGTGTACAGCGCGAAAAGGAGAGGGGAGAGAACGGAGCCCTGAGGGACTCCGGCTCTGATTGGATGTGGGGTCGACAGAGTGCCGCCCTCTATGCGATAACGAAAGGTGCGATTCGACAAAAAGTCCCGAATGATGAGCACGAGACGATCGGGCACATTGAGCGAGTACAGCTTGTAGATCAAGCCGTTGTGCCAGACTTTGTCGAAGGCTTTCGCCACGTCGAAGAAGAGCATGCCTGTCGTCAATCCGCGCTGAAAACCAGCGCTGATGTGTTCGACTATGCGATGCGCTTGTTGGACGCAAGAGTGTTTGGTTCGAAAACCAAACTGCTCGTCGGGAATGATTTTATTGGATTCGGCAAAATCCTTTAATCGGGCATGAAGAGAAGCAAGTGCGTTGCCCAACCTTTAAAAGGGTTTGGGCCTCCGGTATCCCCACTCCTCGGCCAACACAACGTACTTGTTGTTTCATGTGAGGCCGTGGTATCACTCTGTTAGCCGGCCTATTCGTGCCGAAGCATGGCTCTCCCAAGATTAATCAATTGTCATTAGTGTTCGTTAAAATTGATTTCTTATTTTGATATTTCATTTTATTTTCATGACATTGTATTTATTGTGATTGTGACTTATAAATATAAATATTTTGCGACATTTACACAGCACCATCTAGTCCCAAACTAAGCAGAGCTTGCACTATGGGTACCTACTAGACAATGGATATAATACTTATATACTTTTCTTTTGTAAATACATACTTATAATACACAAGAAACACCCAGACGAACACAAACACTTATACAGTGTGTCCGGACATGGACTAGCGATATTTTAAATACTTATATAACAACCATTTTAATACACAAATACACTGTACAGTTGGGCCTAATTCACTTCCCCGCTATGTGGCAGCTATTTTGCTGTATGTACAAAAAAAAAAAAAAAAAGTTTGAGACTCTCTAAGTTTTGGTCTTATTGAGTTAAATATAGGCTTATTCGGAGAGCAACAATACTCTCTACCGTCTACATTACAAAACATTACCGTATACATTATCTTTTTTTACTAAATCGAAAGATGTTGAGCTAAGCTACACTACAACATTAAATTTACAACTGTGTCTCTAGCCAAAGTGTATAGTTTATTTGTGTATTAAAGTAGGTGTTATATAAGTATTTAGAATATCGCTAGTCCATGACCGAACACACTGTATATTCATCACATAAATATTTGATGAATATATTTATATTTTTTTTGTTTTAATTGTAAATTGTAAAACCTATGGGGAAACCTGAAATAAATGGATTTCGATTTGATTTGATTAAACGTGTCATCAACATATATTTTTTATTATTATTCATTGCTTGCGGTAATAATATCACTGCGACTGCAATCGGAATATTGTGTTCGACACTCATTGTGTTAGAGTTCACCGCTGAATCCTGCAGCTACTATGAACTGCAGGATTTGCTTAGTGGTGAGCTCCTTTATTACATCTTTTACTTTCACATTGAGTTACTATTACCCACGTACCTGATCGCACAACTCGTACCATCTTCTTCATCCTCTCTCTTTTTCCTCCTCCGACGGATGTAGAGGTAGGCGGCTACTGCGAACAGGATCGCAGCCGCCCCACATCCCAGGATTATCACCAACACCACCGTGCGGGTCTTCATTGTAACCTGAGGAAGAAGAATCTGAATGAGTCTCTTTGGTAAACAGTAAGTATCGTAATCGTAAGGGAAACGCAAGTCCTATTAATTAAAGGGGCGAGCATTCCAAACTCGGAGCTGCTCCTGGGAATTTCATAGAAAAACCCAATAACACTTTGCTCAACCTGGAAATCGAACCTAGGACCACTAGGTTAATGAGGCAGTTGTTAATTTTATTTTAATTATTAATACATAATGATCATGAAAAGTCAGAGGTGCGTGCCTTGGGTTCGAACTCGGGACCTACGACATGGCAGTCCAGTGGTCATATTCCAAGGTTATCACTAAACGAGCGGAAAATCTGTCGAAACTACGTAAAGCGTTATGAACGCAAACGAGCAGACGGATCTCCTGATGGTAAGCGATTATCTCCGCGCATGGTACCCGCAATTGCAGAGGAATCGCAAGTGCATTACCCGCCTTCTATAAGGGTTTGGGTTCTCCGGTACCCTCGTTCACTCGGCGAATCACAACGTAAGTGTTGTCGTTTAATGATTACCAAATCCGAATAATACATACATACATACACTCACGCCATTCTCCCACAGGGGTAGGCAGAAACTATAGACTGCCACTTGCTACGATTCTTGCATGCCTCTTTTGCTTCTGCGACATTCATACATCTTCTCATACATACGCGCCGGTTGCGAGTACTACGCACCTGACCTTTTTGAAGGACTTCGCCAATAAGATCGGTGTAGGTCCTTCTAGGTCGACCTCTCCTGACGTTGCCGCTGATATGAGCCTTATAAATTCCTTTCGTTAATCGTCTTTCATTCATTCTCTCAACATGTCCAAACCATCTCAGCATATTCCTTTCAATTCGTGTCACTACATCATCTTTCAGTCCGCAACGTTGTCTTATCACACTATTCCTCAATCCGAAAATATGTAACAAAATTTGATTAAGTTTTCTTTGAATTGATCCTGATCCATAAAAACATTTCTGTTGAAAAAGTGGTTGAATATTATAGAAAAGTAATATATTACTCGCTTTAACAGAGAAGGAAAACATCTTGAGGAAACCGGTATGCCTGAGAGATTTTCTTGACGGCGTGTGAATTCTGCCAACCTGCTTAGGAGACTATAGCCTGATCCCGTGGAGAACCGTGAAGGAAACTCGTGCCCAACATTGGGACATTATTTGAGTCAATAATGATGATACAAGCCTGATTAGCCTAGTGGTTCCGAAGGGCGACTGTTACGCTAGAGTCAGCTGGAGATCCCCAGTTCGATTCCCAGGTTGAGCAAAGTATTATCTGATTTTTCTATGAAATTCTCAGTAGCAGCTCGGAGTTTGTGATTTCTGTCATGTTAATAGCAATAGGCGTGCCCCTTTAGATAAGCCGAAAAAAATGTCAAGTGTTTGACATGATAAGAAAGTTTGAGGACCTCTGTTCTAAAGCAACACAATTGGCGTTATCCTCAATGTCCGATTATATCCGACATTCAAGTGAAAACGGAAGTGTAATTGCTGCATTAAACAGCTGGATTTAAGCCAAAAACTAGCACGAAGTAAGTTGAAATTCAGTGCAAAAGGATTTTCACTTATTGCGAAAGTTATAATGTACCTAATCCTTATGTAACTTGGAGTTAATTTTCATTAAATAAGTTTTTGATTAGTTAAAGTATTAGTTAAGTGCATTTTTTATATTTTGGAATGGTTAGGGAATAATTTCGCACGAATTGCTTTAAATATCAGTATAAAAGTACTATCATTTATGTGGTAAAATACAATATTCATTTATTGCGCTATCGTACACAAACATGACAATTTATATTACATGAAAAATTTAACATTTCAGAACTACTACAACCGTCTTACGAATTTTCAATCAGGTCACGTGTTCTGAGGCGAGTTTAACAATTTTTACCCATCCTAAAAAGTGCACAACGCCGCTAAAGAAGATTTCACTTCAAAAAGGAATATAAATGAGCCGCATCTGGTTAGATTGGAAGTCAACTTTTAACCACGATCGTTCAACCTCTCACAAAACTACTTTTTTTATAACTACACTTTATTTGACGATTGACAACCTCTGTGGTTTAGTAGTTCGAGTACCGGACTGCTGACCGTGAGGTCGTGGGTTCGATTCCCACAGGACACAAAAATTTATGTGATGAATATAAGTGTTTGTGTTCGTCTGGGTGTTTCTTATGTATTATAAGTATGTATTTAAAAAAAGTATACAAGTATTATATCCATTGTCTAGTACCCATAGTACAAGCTCTGCTTAGTTTGGGACTAGATGGTGCTGTGTAAAAATGTCCCAGAATATTTATTTATAAATTTAACACGGCACAGAAAAAAACACAAAATATTTCAAATATGTTTAATTCTGAAAAAAAGGGGTTATAATAAGCGAAGGATTTTCAGGAATGGTCGGCAAAAAACCTTTCTGCGTCAATCCGGAGTCGAACCCGTCAGGCACAGTTCGAAGTAAATTGCGGGAGCAAAAACAGAAATGGTCTGAATGTGGGGCCATGAAATGTGCGAGTTTTACGAATACGTCTTATTATGTACAAGCGACAGCGTTTTACTGATAACGAAAATGTAGTGACGCGTATTGAAAATATCTATTAATGAGACGAAAGAATGAAAGACGATTCACAAAATGTATTTATAAGGCGAATGTCAGCGGCAACATCAGTAGAGGTCGCACTAGATATACGCCGATGTTATTGGCGAGGTCCAGCAAAAAGGTGCGTAGAGTACTTGTAACGGGCGAGTATGAATGACACTGACACAATTGTATAAAAATAAGCATCTAATAATTTAACTAAAATATAACTATCACAAAAATCGCTCCGCTCATGAGATGTATAAATCGCTTGTGTTGTGGCCACGTCCTATGCGGACTGCGATGCGGTGCTGCGGAGCCCTCATCGACCCAAGTGCGTTTGAACGAGCAAGTGGACTCGCGCCAGCACTTACATTCAACGACTTGCTATAACAGTAGTTTAGTCTTTCATATTTATATAATGTAGGTATATTAAACCCATGATGATGACTACCTATCTGTGTATCTATAAAAAAGTGATAATTTTGTTTAATTTCACGTAACTAAGTTGAAATTACAATGACTTCTTTGTTACTGATAATTTTTTCATAGAACCTTCTTTATTTTCCCCTAAGGTAGTTTCTTCGCAAAAATTTTTTTAAACAAACCTGTGAAGTGCAGTAATAAATTACTTTTATAGAGGATTTTTTTTATTCTGAAAGATAAAATCCGCAACGAGGTTATATGGCGCACATTGGGGGAGGACTAAGTCCAGCAGTGGACGTATGATGATGATAGAGGATTTATGATGACAATAATATTACCATTCGAAGATTGACTAAGCTAAGATAAGTTCAAGTATGCTAATATATATTTTTAAAATTCCATGCTACGTAGCATATCTCACAATCATAAATCGAACTGCAATTTTTCATAAAAATTGAAGTTTTTTTAAGCATAAAATCAGTGAATTCATTATCTTTAAAATTAGGTATGACAGTGCTAAAAACGCGTTAAATCGTTAAATAAGTAATTAAGGGACAACTTTTAGATTTAAATTTTAGGTGAATATTTACCATATTTTGCAATGATTACTATACTTAAAAATAAATCTACTATCCAATATCCGTTCAACATAGGACGGTTTAAAAAATCAGCACTGAATTTTCTTGTTACCTTAAATAGGATTTTTATAACTTAACCCTTCTGGTTAAGTTATAAAAATATTCTCTTAGACGTATCTAAGTAAAACACTTACGTCTAGATTATTTTGTAGGAAAGCCCTAAAAACAAAAACTATCCAGAGACGTTAGCGACTACTTTCAAGCTTCTTAAAGAGCACACAAAGAGCTTAATTTAAAAATGATATCTATATTTTAAATAAACTTACGTTAATTCTAAAACATACGTATTATATAATTAAAAAAAAAAAACAAAATAATTACATAGTTGGTTAAATCTTAAACGCATTAAGGATATAATTTACTTGCCTAGGTAAGCAAGTAATCTTTCGCAGTCAAACGAGGCACACCGATACAGATAATTACAACGCTTTTGCTAAAATAATGCGAATTGATTTACAGATTAGTGTTATAATAAGCTTTCATAGTGATTAACGAAGTCTATCAATTGAAAAAATAAATGATAATAGGAGAACACCTGCCTCAATAGCCAAGTGGTCCTGACCGCGACTGCTACGCTAGAGGTCCTGGGTTCGATTCCCAGGTCGAGCAAAGTGTTATTGGGTTTTTCTAAGAAATTCCCAGTAGCAGCTCGGAGTTAGGAATTTGTGCCCGGTTAATGGCAATAGGCTCGCCCCCTATTACATGGGACCTAAACATACCGGCGAACTGTGGGTGTACATTAGTACGCCTCTGCCTAACCCTTCGGGGAATACAGGCGTGATGGTATGTTAAGTTTAATCTTTAATCTGAAACCAGCCAACCCACAGCCTTCTTGCAGTGATCTCTACAGTACCTACCTACTCAAAACATACGATCTTGATTTTTGTACACGCGCAAATGTGTGTGTAAGTGCGTAGGGTTCGAACCGAACCGAAGGGAATCGAACCCAAGACCTCTAGCGTAGCAGTCGCACTCGGGACCACAAGGCTAATGAGGCAGTATGTTAGCTTATTGATATTTAGTATGGTTTATTGTACATTTATTCCTACATAAATTCACATCTTCAACACAACAATTATATTTATGTGTAGTTAGTAGTCAAAGCGTTTATATTAATTTGTATGTTTACTTTTATTATTACTCTACAACGTTATGTATCAGTTATGTTACTGATTTCGTTTTAGTAGATTAATATTTTATTTGTAATGGCAACATTGTACAGACTGAAGTCAGCTGAGAATATTCTAGAACGGACGACCCACTTCCGTCTCAACTGCCAAGCCGAACACACTTCTGAAAACGCTTGCAATGAACGGACCAATTTATTCGCTGAGTTAATATTTTATTTCATTTAATTCTGATAAAGGCTGACATTTCCATCGCGCAGCTTTTAAGTATAAGAAATATTCTATGAAATTTCCGGCATGTAGGTACTCTAGAGGTGCTAGGAGTGTAAGGGGGACTTTTGAAGGTAACTATGAAAGGCACTATAAAATTAATATTACTGCCTGACCGCCCCATTAGCCAAGTGGTCCTGAGCGGGACTGCTACGCTAGAGGTCCGGGGATAGATTACCAGGTCGAGCAAAGTGTTATTGGGTTTTTCTATGAAATTCCCAGTAGTAGCTAGAGCTAGAGTGCCCGGTTAATGGCAATAGGCTCGCCCCCTATTACATGGTACCTAAACATACCGGCGAACTGTGGGTGAACATTAGTACGCCTCTGCCTAACCCTTCAGGGAATACAGGCGTGATGGTATGATAAGATAGATTAATATTATTTCTGTATTAACAGAAAACCAAGAGACGAAACACTTACAAATTTTAAAAGTGAAGTGCACAGCACACTTTTCAAAACAGTTCTACTAATTCCAATGATTGTTTAATCTTTAACTGCCTCAATAGCCAAGTGGTCCTGACCGCGACTGCTACGCTAGAGGTCCTGGGTTTGATTCCCAGGTCAAGCAAAGAGTTATTGGGTTTTTCTATGAAATTCCCAGTAGCAGCTCGGAGTTAGGAAATTGTGCCCGGTTAATGGCAATAGGCTCGCCCCCTATTACATGGGACCTAAACATACCGGCGAACTATGGGTGTACATTAGTACGCCTCTGCCTAACCCTTCGGGGAATACAGGCGTGATGGTATGTTATGTTTAATCTTTAATCTGAAACCAGCCAACCCACAGCCTTCTTGCAGCGATCTCTACAGTACTACCTACTCAAAACATACGATCTTGATTTTTGTACACGCGCAAATGTGTGTGTAAGTACGTAGGGTTGTCTTTATAGTATAAGAAATATTCTATGAAGTATCCAGCATGTAGGTACCTACTCAAAACATAGGATCTTAATTTAATCTAAGGTTTGATGGGGGCGCTGACCGGACACTTCGGGACTAATGCTCTCCTACAAAAGATGGGTCTGGCGGAGACATCAGCCTGTAGGGCCTGTAAAAGGGAAATTGAGAGCATGGAACACCTTCTGTGTACATGCGATGCAAAGGCTAGAAAGCGAATGTGCCTCTTGGGTCATCCAAGACCAGAGGACTACAGACTCATTCCCCCAGGCCTCATTATAAAGCTCATGGAAGAACTGTTTGTAGAACTGGGAGGGGATGAGGAATAAGTTATCTAGGGGAAGCACAAAAGATCCCATTGGGTCGAAGTGCACTGAGGCCTTGCTGCCTCGGCCCTACACAAGATAAGATAAGATAATCTAAGGTTGCTCACAAAAGATGTGCACACAGTCGGTATCTAAATACGGTGTGACATCAAAGGGCGCGCTCACGTGTAACTGACCTTATATGAAAGGATGTCAGTGCAAAGTTCACGTTTACTAATGAATAGGTACCAACGGGTTTGCTTCCGCTATTTTAGTCATTCAGGAAACAATGTGAAGTAGATATCGCTTCTTCTCTTACTATGATATAATTGTAAAAAAGCTGTGTCTGTACATTGAAGATATTTAAAAAAAAGTGGGTTAGGGTATATAAACGTCGCCGAAGCCGAAAATGTGATTTTTAAAATTCTTGGTATATAAATGTCTCCGAATACGAAAATGTGATGTTTAAAATTCTTGTCTGTTTGTTACGGGTTGGCGCAAAAACTAATGAATAGATTTTAATTTTGCTATCACTGTCAGAAAGTATGTACTTCAACTTAAAAAACTGGTGTATTTATCATCTCAAGTAATGGTCAGGCTCAGGTCAGGGTTATCCAAGACCAGAGGACTACAGACTCATTCCCCCAGGCCTCATTATAAAGCTCATGGAAGAGCTGTTTGTAGAACTGGGAGGGGATGAGGAATAGATAATCTAGGGGAAGCCCAAAAGATCCCATTGGGTCGAAGTGCACTGAGGCCTTGCTGCCTCGGCCCTACACAAGATAAGATAAGATCTCAAGTAATTAAACGGAACCTGAGATACAGCTTGACCTCTCCAATGTATAGAGATCCATACAAAGAAGAGATCATCACTGTTGGTCTGAGCTTCAAGTGAGCGAAGCTCGGGCAGAAGTTAGTATTATATAACTTTTTTTAAACATCACATACTATCACACCTAAGGGTTAGGCAAAAATGTAATGATGTGTAGCTACAATTCGCCAGTATGTTTAAGTCCCATGTAATGTGGGGCGAGCCTATTGCTAATAACCTGGCCCAAATCTAAACAATGCAAACATACTACTCGATTGGAGTATCAAATCCAGGACGTCTAACTTAACAGTAGTAGCGCTTACTACCACAAAACTAATAATGTATGTAATTTTTAAGACGTAAGTTCAGAATGTGAAGGCAAATTTCGACATGGCAGGTAGGACTCGCGGTGGCTTAGAGGTCATAGCGTCTGGCGTACCTAGCCAGAAGACGCAGGTTCGAATCCTGCCTGCGAGTCGAATTTTTCCTTTACTAGAATAACTTTATAATCTTAGCATGAAAAATGCAAAAAAAAAATCACAAAAAGGTAACTAATAATGTAGTTATTTATTGAAATTATAAAACTAAAATAGAAAAATTAACACTAGGTGTCCAGGTAAGGGTCCAAAACTTTATTAGGCTTTGAGAAGGACTTTAGAATGAGAAGGGTTAGACTTTAAATTACCACGCTGCCTAGTACGGCTTAAAACGGGTTAGGAGACTTCACACGCTGTCGAATCGTCTCGTTTCGTCGTCGAAAAATATCGAAGTGAGGAAACCACGTGGGAGAGCCATGCTTCGGTACGAATGGGCCGGCTCGACCGGAGTGATACCACGGCCTCACAGAAAACCGGCGTGAAACAACGCTTGCGTTGTGTTTCGCCGAGTGAGTGAGGTTACCGGAGGCTCAAGACATAACATACCATCACGCCTGTTATGTATTCCCCGAAGGGTTAGGCAGAGGCGTACTAATGTACACCCACAGTTCGCCGGTATGTTTAGGTCCCATGTAATAGGGGGCGAGCCTATTGCCATTAACCGGGCACAAATTCCAAACTCCGAGCTGCCACTGGGAATTTCATAGAAAAACCCAATAACACTTTGCTCGACCTGGGAATCGAACCCAGGACCTCTAGCGTAGCAGTCGCGCTCAGGACCGCTTGGCTAATGAGGCAGTACCGGAGGCTCAAACCCTTATAAAAGGCGGGCAACGCACTTGTGGCTCCTCTGGTGTTGCGGGTGTCCATGGGCGGCGGTTATCGCTTACCATCAGGTGATCCGTCTGCTCGTTTGCCCCCTTATCCCATAAAAAAAACCTTATATACGCATTCATGTTTTATACTCCTAAACTACGTAAACGTTTTGTGGCCCAGTGTTATGGTTTGCTTATTGCATCGTAAAATTCATGTGTGTTGTGTTTGTCATAAAAATCATAGCTCAAAACCGCATTATGGTATGAAAAGATGTTACATAATGTAGTGATGCGCCGAATATACCTTATATGTTCGATATTAGACCGAATATTCAACAAATCTTTTTTTTTAAGATTAGTAGCAATCTGGGTCGCACATTACTAGTATTCTTGTTAACCCCTCGTGCTAAGCTAAATGCTTGTGTTCGAGTGGGTTCACGTCGGTAGTTTAATGGGCGGGTTTCGAACCAGCAACCACATGATCGCAAGTCCGACCTATTTACGCTTCTGAATGTTGCCAAGCCAATTCATAAAATAGCTTCATTAGTCTAGTGCGACTGCTACGCTAGAGGTCCTGGGTTCGATTCTCAGGTCAAACACAGTGAACGAAGATTACATTATTTTTTTAACCTAGTACATCTGTATTTTTTATTGGGATTTTCTATGAAATTCTCAGTAGCAAGCTGGAATTTGGATTTGTCCCCGGTTAATGGCCCTAGGTTCACCCCCAATTACATTAGACCTAAACCTATCAATGAACTGTAGGAAGGTATACATATTTTGGTATATGGGTATTAAAATTGAGTGATCTATATTTATGTACACTTTTCAATTTTGCAAAATGTATACATAAGTATACCTACTTATATCAACACTAGTTTGTCATCTTGGGAGTATCGAACAAAGTCTTAAAAAAGTATATATATATATCAAAAATAAATCACATTTCCAAGATGTATTTGAAGTAAATCAAGCGAGAATGATTTCATTTTGCTTGAGTGAATTCATTTTGTATGCGCGTGGCGCGTTTAACATCAATCTGTTTATAAATCACGTCAAGCGACGCTGGGTGTTTCTATTTTATGCACATATACATATTTGAATGTATAATATGTATATACATAAATTGTTTGTGTGTTGGTAGAATTCCACTGCAGAATTCGTCAAGGTTGGTACTGTAGAGATCGCTGTAAAAAGGCGATAGTAACGTGGGTTATCTCTTGGCATCAGCCAAGAGACAACCCACATTACTATCGCCTTATATTATTACTATCAGATTAAAAAATAAAAAACCATTTGGAAAATAGAACTTTTTTGAAGGGTGAAGTGAAGGTCATTCGTCACTTGGTTTTCTGCTTGAATATCACTGCACAGTATAAAACAAAGTCGCTTCCGCTGTCTGTCTGTGCCTATGTATGCTAAGATCTTTAAAACTACGCAACGGATTTTGATGCAGTTTTTTTTAATAGATAGATATATTCAAGAGGAAGATTTTAAGCTATTTAACATAGCCCTACGGCTCTTAGGAATGGGGTAGCGTGGGTGAAACCGCGGGCGGGTCGCTAGCAAGGTAGAATTTTAATCGTGCATTTTTCCTTAAAAATAATTATCAATAATAAGATCGGTGCCTTTACAGTACGCATTACCGCTATATAATATTCTGTCGCTAAACAATAATGTGCCAATATTTTTTTTATTATGGCGCCACACTTTTTGTGTTTTTGCCAGTGTCAAGTATTAGAGTAATCAAGTAATATTTTTCAAAGAATATTTCCCATCATGGGATTGTATTATGGCACCACATTCTGTGTTCACCAGTGTCAAGTATAAGTTCAGTTCAGTTGCCCCAATAAAACGATAGAAACTTTATTGAGGTTTCGATGGAGTTTAGGAGTGAACCCAGAAAGTCACGATTTTCAATTTTATATCATTTGCCTACACTCTCACACGTTCACGAACACTTAATGGTTAATTATCCACCATAATTACACATTAAACTTCGGAGAAATTCAAGTTTTGAAAAATAATATAAAATCGACATCGTGCACTTTTCATTTTCCCGCCTAAACTCGATAATTTATTTATTATTTTATCATGTGCCAACATTGTTGTGTTCAGTTTGAAAAGTGTCTCAATCTCTCATTAATATCTCATCTCAGCTAGGTAAATCAACTTTCCCCGATTGGGGACTGGTTAGAGTACTATTCCTCAATTTCCTTACTGCTTCTCAGATAGGTATATCGTAAGAGGCGCGAAAATATCTGATATTCTCGGTAGTAGGACCTCTTGGGGTCTGAGTGGCTGGCGACCACCCTTACGTCGGAGTCTGTCGTAAAGCACCTTGGTGTGTGTTTCGACTTTTGCGCGTAAGAGCCAGTTCCCCTCGGTTGATGCGGCTCTGGCAGTGTGCAGTCCGTAGGGGCTCTTAAGGGTCGGCAAAGCATCAGCTCTTGTGGTGTTGCAGGTGTCTATGGGCGACGATGACTACGTACCACCAGGTGGCTAGTCAGCTTGGTTGCCGACTTGATCAGTAAAAAAAAAACCTGTGAACTTTGTGTGATAGACGATACAGCCGACACCTCTGCTTAACCGTTCTATGACTTCAGGCGTGGTGGTATGTAAATGTTAATGAAATACCTACAATGAAAAACAACTTCCACAATTCTACATAGTAAAGCGAGGCTGTCACGTTCGATTACACATATTACCCAATACGGGGTGAAAAAGGAGTGAAAACACGGGAAAAGGGATGAAAATACAGTCGAAACACTTTCACGTGCCGAGCTATATGGGGGCAATATGCTAATTCCGTCAATTTGTCCCGCTGCACCGTGTTCTACGCTTCGTGTCCTGAATAGTGGGTAAGCACGTAGATTCTCAATGTTTTGTTACTAATAGTATTTAATGTATATTCCTAGGAGTGCTTATTTTACTTTATTTCGTACTAGCTTTGCCCGCCACTTCGTCTGCATAGATATTTGAATTATAGCCTATGTTTTATTCTGATATATCTTCTCCCTGCCTATGTCCCAATCTATTTGGGGTCGGTGCAGCATATCCTTTTCTTCCATTCAGCCCTGTCAGCTGTCATCTCACCATTCACTCCCTTTCCCGTCATATTGGCCTTAACACAATCCATCCATCTTTTCTGTGGTCTCCCTCTACATCTCTGTCCCTGCACATTCATATTCATCACTCTTTTAGTCACATGCGTGTCATCCCTCCTCATCGCATGCCCATGATACCATTTATTCCGATATATGAGCTATATTATTATAAAGTTTTATTAAAATTCACATAGTACCTACTTTTTGCATGAAGGAGTAGCAAACATCCATACAGCCTTCAAACTTTCACGTTTTTAATATCAGTAGGACTAGCTTCCTGCCCGCGATTTTGTCTGCGTGGACTTCAGAATCGGGTCCAATCTGGATAAAAAGTCTGTGTGTTATTCGAAACTATAATCTATATCTGTGCCAAATTTCATACCGTTCCGATCAGTCGTTCTGGCGTGTAACATACATCAATACATTATACTTTCATATTTATAATAAGGACTAAGTAGGTATATAGAAAGGTCTGCGTATAAGTTCTGATAACATAACCTCATGAGATAGGCAGTGGTGTACCGATGTACACCCACATATAAACGGTTTAGGTCCCATTAACTGGGCCTAAATCCAAGC
The DNA here is from genome assembly GCA_947256265.1 of Acronicta leporina. Classification (NCBI taxonomy): domain Eukaryota; kingdom Metazoa; phylum Arthropoda; class Insecta; order Lepidoptera; family Noctuidae; genus Acronicta; species Acronicta leporina. Next base: position 3,223,363 of record OX366540.1, on the reverse strand, counting down.
TTAAAAATATACTAAACATAACATACCATCACGCCTGTATTTACTTACCAAAGGTCAAGACAGTCACATTTTCCGGGTTATTTGAATAGAGGCGACCTTATTGTCATTCAAATTCCGTGCTGTGACTGATCATCATCACTATAAAACAAAGTCGCTTCCCGCTGTCTGTCCCTATGTATGCTTAGATCTTTAAAACTACGCAACGGATTTTGATGCGGTTTTTTTTAATAGATAGATTGATTCAAGAGGAAGGTTTTAAGCTATTTAACATCACGTTACGACTCTTAGGGACGGGGCAACGCGGGTGAAACCGCGGGCGGGTCGCTAGTTCCATATAAAAACCAAATGATACTTTGGTCGAGTTGGGTATTGAACCTCTATGTTACTGTTGTTATGTAGTCTCAAGTCAATGCTAATATTATAAAGAGGCAAGATTTGTGTGGATTTCAAAAATTCTTTCACCATTTAAATGCTACATTATTCCAGATTAACATAGGCTATAGAATATTTTGAAAAAAATATGGATTTCTCCACCCGTGCGAAGCCGGGGCGGGCCGCTAGTAATTATTATTTCTTTTAAATTATTCGTCACGCCCAAACCGGCTGGCATATTTCGTTCTCTAAAAATTATGTAAAGTCACGCTTACCACTACTTAAAGCCCCATGAATGATGAGGGGGTGCGGTAAGCACTCGAGAGGGATCAAAAGAGGCTGATAATGACTCTCTTAAAGGGCCCTCGTACTGTCAATCATGCTTGAAATGGTTTAAAAATATAAATTTTCTTCAAGCATCAGTAATTTTCTTTTTTATGGGATAGGGGGGCAGACGAGTAGACGGATCACCTGATGGTAAGCGATTACCGCCGCCCATGGTCACCCGCAACACCAGAGCAGTCGCTAGTGAGTTAAAAAAGGGTTTAGGCCTCCGATATCCTCACTCACTCTGCGAAACACAACGTAAGCGTTGTTTCACGCCGGTTTTCTGTGAGGACGTGGTATCACTCTAGACGAGACGCCCCATTCTTGCCGAAGCATGGCTCTCCCACTGGTAAAAAACTATGGGCGCATATTTATTTATTTATTTAAGCATAAGCACACCAACAATACAATCACTTAAATGTAATATAAATATAACAAGTAAAATTGATTTTCTAGCAATCATACAAGTTACAGGTATGCATGACATTGACCACACAAATAATGAGGAGACTACAAAAAGTACACCGTGAAGGTAACTTTTAAATAAAACTTAAATCAAAAGCAAGAAAATGCAAATAATAATTGTAAGTAATATGTTTAACTATATCGCACGTACACCCGGACATACTCTGCTTAATTAGTGCGATTTCAGAGCACACACCAATCGAAGAGGGCACGCCTGTATGATACATAGTACATATCTAAGTACGCCACTACCTATCCTTTAAAGGAATATTATTAATATTATTGCGATGGTATGTCTGTTATGTAATGCCTAAAATCCTGCGGGCAACATCCAAGACCTCTGTATATTTGAAATATTTCGTTCCCAACTAAAATATCTTGACAGGTCAGCCATATTGGATTTAGTGTGACCCCACGTAGCTTATGATACTGTCCCGCGTCCTCTGCGCTAGAGAGGAAACTCATTTATTATATCTCCGACAAATCCACGGAATTTTGAAGATATGAGGGTAGATATGTGTTAGGATTTACTTTGAAAAATAAATCATTATAATACTTGAATGAATGAAAACATAATAACTATTAAAATAGCCATAAAGAAAGTATAATAAAATAAATATAAAATAACTTTTATAAAAAAGTAATCAGCTTCAAAGTAAGCCAAGTAAGCCTTCAAATTTGTTCAGATCTTTTCTTTTCGCCATACTTCCGATACTGTTTCGTTCATAATAACTTCCTGACTTATAACTTCCTAACTTCCTTCAAAAAGTACTACCTAGTACCTACCTAGTCTATGTATAATGTTTAGTTTCTTTTGTGATCGTCAGACTACCTATTTTTCGTCTTTCCTTTCTCTTGAGTCCATCCAAAGGTTGTCTGTAAGAAATCGCTTTAAGCGATAAGACCACCCATTATACCATATTCTATAATTGATAACTTATATTTGACATTCGTTTTTATGTAAAACTAGCTTTTGCCCGCGACTTCGTCCGCGTAGCGTGATGATATATAGTCTATAGCCTTCCTCGATAAATGGGCTATCTAATGCTGAAAGAATTTTTCAAATCGGACCAGTAGTTTCTGAGATTAGCGCGTTCAAGCAAACAAACAAACAAACTCTTCAGCTTTTTAAATTAGTATAGAGTATAGATAAAGGATATTCTATTATATCCTATAATATTCATTTTGGTTTCGCCACGGACTTCCGAAACCGTTTCGCACATAACATTTACGTTTTTGTACTCGGTTACAAAAGAACAAAGATTCCGTTATTTTCAAACCTTACGATTTGTAGTTCTTCGTTCCCTAGTCTGTTATAACAAATCTGCTTATCCCAGGATAACAAAAGGGGATCGCATTTGCAGTCTCAAGAGTTCCCACACAATTTATTTACGACAATACAGTTTTTGTGCTCAATTGTCTGTGCTATTTTACGATTTACAAGGAAAATTGTTGTAGAATTTTATACAATGTGTTCAGAAAACGTGAAGGTATATTTAAATATTCAATTTTACTATACAAGAAAAATATCCGCGAAACCAAATCTATATCTATACTAATATATAAAGCTGAAGAGTATGTTTGTTTGCTTGCTTGAATATCAGGAACTACTGGTCCGATTTGAAAAATTCTTTCAGTGTTGGATAGCCCATTTATTGAGGAAGGCTATAGGCTATATATCATCACGCTACGCGGACGAAGTCGTCGGCAGAAGCTAGTTGCGACACCGCCCTTGTGTGTCAAACATACTAAGGCAGATGGACGTTTTATCACATCTTAAAAACTTGCTAAATTTTGGTGTAATTGCGGCAATTTGGGCACGACAAACGTGTATTTTCATGAATATTATGTTTACTTCTATGAATATTTAATATTTCTTATTAGGGGATCTGATTAAGATACATACATTCCCCTTTCGGATCGGACATAAATCGAATCCAACGTGTGGGAATCGGATCCCCGACTCATAATGCAGAACCTATATTGTCTAAGTATTTGCCAAGAAAACCGCTAAAATATTTCATATTCTTTATAGCCATTTCTGTATTTAATATCCTTAAAACTGCCGACTCCAAGAGAGCACCAAAATTGTGGAAATAGTTGTGAAACTCAAGCTTTTCTACTGGAATAAGGGGAAATTTGAAAATGACTATGAAAATATACTATATTTCTGTGTGTTAGGAAGTTCGCTTATCTCTTTGGCTTTGTTTGAATTTGTAAAGTATTCAGAAGTCGGGGAGACGTCTAATGGTACTGCCTATTTCAGTTTATTTGTTGCTTTTGAGATAAGATCAATATTTATGCCCCCTGTGGGGACGGTCTAGAACAGGGGCCCCTAAACTTTTTTATCTTGTCGACCACTTGCTTATTTTTCGGTTTTAGGTAGACCCCACTATTCCACTGCTAGGCACGGATCTCCTCTCAGAATAAGAGAGGTTAGACTATGGTCCACCACATTGTCAGATTTCACACGCTGTCGAGAAAATCTCTCAGGCATGCAGGCTTCCTCACGATGTTTTCCATCGTCGTATGAGCACATGTTACATAACTATTAATACGCACAATATGACTTGGAAACGTCAGAGGTCGGTTGCAAACGTCAGCTCAAGAACTCATTGCCTTGGCCAATGGTCATATCACTAAGCTGTCAATACATACGAACTTAATCATCAATAAAGTTATTTTAGTGAAGGAAAAATTCGACTCGCAGGCAGGATTCGAACCTGCGTCTTCTGGTTTGATACACCAGACGCTATGATCACTATGCCACCGCGAGTCCTACCTGCCATGTCGAAATTTGCCTTCACATTCTGAACTTACGTCTTAAAGGTGACGTCAGTAACATCTATTGACAAGCAAGTTACTTTGCCTCTCAACCGACACGACTTACCTTACTTTGAATTTTTCCTTCACTAAAATAACTTTATAATCTTAGCATGAAAAATGCAAAAAAATCACAAAAAGATAATCATCAATCATAACATAACATACCATCACGCCTGTGCTCCCCGAAGGGTTAGGCAGAAGTGTACTAATGTACACCCACAGTTCACCGGTATGTTTTAGGTCTCATGTAATAGGGGGCGAGCCTATTGCCATTAACCGGGCACAAATTCCTAACTCTGAGCTGCTAAGTACTGAGAATTTCATAGAAAACCCCAATAACACTTTGCTCGACCTGGGAATCGAACCCAGGACCTATAGCGTAGCAGTCGCGCTCAGGATCACCTGGCTAATGAGACATTTAATCATCAATCATTCAAATCATTTTAGATAAAATTATGGGCGAGCTTATTGCCATTAACCGGGCACAAATTCCTAACTCTGAGCTGCTACTGAGAATTTCATAGAAAACCCCAATAACTTTGCTCGACCTGGGAATCGAACCCAGGACCTATAGCGTAGCAGTCGCGCTCAGGATCACTTGGCTAATGAGACAGTTAATCATCAATCAATCAAATCATTTTAGCAAAAATTATGTCAAAGGTGCTCAATATCTCATTCACTTGGCAGTCCAATGGCTACATCACTACGCTATCATAAAAACATATTTTCACAAAACTCGAATACAATCATCAATCAATCGAATCGTTTTATCAAGTAAGCAAAAATTTACTGTACTTACGCAAAGTAGATGAGGATCAAAAGAAATAAAGTAGGATCCTTTTTAACACGCTTACAATAAGACAATGAAAGAGATGGATGTAGCAATTTGTGATCTTATGAGGGCGAGTTTGAAGTGAGCGTGTGGTGCAAGTGAAAACCAGAGAGCGAGAAAGAAATATTAATATTTTTTATGAATACCAGTATTTTTTTGGTTTTTCCATGCTAAGATTATAAAATTTGAGAGTTGCAGGGCATATTCGAATTGAATAATTCCACTCACAAATAGAACTGCCCGACTGGGGAAGTACCTCCACCTTGCAGGAAATTGTAGCCAAATAACATAGCTCCATGCTATGTTGTGTTCCTAACGGTGAGCAAGGTCGCCAGAGCTCCGCGAGGAAGCGTTGTTGGCAGTGAGGGAGACAGGTGGTGTTTAAGAATCACACTTACTGTCTCATATGCTGCCATTCCAACCATTCCTCCTTAATCTTTACTCCACCCCCGTCCCATCCCCCAAGTGTGTGAAATTATTTTTACGAGTGATACCACTGGTGTTTTGACTGCAGTCATGATTCGAACCTATATCTTTTGGTTAAATACACCAAACGTTAAGACCACTAAACCACCGCGAGCGGTAAGTAGTCAAAGTTGATCTTATGAATAGTGGCTGAGCAGTGAAAAAACACCCACGGTATAGGAGAAAATCCTAGTATTGGGCAACATTATTATTAAAAAAGTTAAGATCAATATCAAGGCCAAACTGAATTACCAAAAACTACTTACAAATAACTGATCTAATAAAATAGCCAAATAAGTCCTTTCATTACAATCATTATCTATATCTATACTAATATATAAAGCTGAAGAGTTTGTTTGTTTGTTTGCTTGAACGCGCTAATCTCAGGAACTACTGGTCCGATGTGAAAAATGCTTTCAATGTTAGATAGCCCATTTATTGAGGAAGGCTATAGGCTATATATCATCACGCTACGCGGACGAAGTCGCGGGCAGAAGCTAGTTCTTATATAAGTTCAAAATACTGGTCTGGTACTGGTCTCGATTTCAAATCAACGATCCGAAAATCAACTAGCGTTTCGAAATTATGTGCTATACGCTATAAGCGAGGTCAAGCTGTATCTCAGGTTCCGTTTAATTATTTGAGATAAGAAGCATACCAGTTGGAGCGCATATTTTCTAACAGTGATAACAAAATTAAAACCTATTCATCGTTTTTGCACCAACCCGTAACAAACAGACAAACAGATAAGAATAAAAAAAAACTCATTTTTGTGTTCGGTGACATTTATATACCCTAACCCACTTGTATTTTTTTAAATATCTTCAATGTACAGACACAGCTTTTTTACAATTTTATAATAGTAGAGATAATGTTTTATTGTATGTACACCGAATTAAACGTGGGACAGATTAAAACGATATTAATAAATCCAATCATCAATCGCTCAGCTTTCATCACTTGTACCAAATTTTATAAAAGAATTGAGGAAATATTTCCCTTACAACGAGTCCTCGTCTTCACAAAATGAATGTCCCAATGAATCCACTTATCACTCAATCTTTTTCAATCGCTACATGGTTTTTTATTTTGTCTATTAAAAAAGAAGAGAGGGGCAAGGGGCCGCCTGGTATAATGCAGGTTGGCAGACTTCACACGCCGTCTAGAAAATCTCTCAGTCATGCAAATATCCTGACGATATATTTTTTAATTCTTGATAGACATAACATACCATCACGCCTGTATTCCCCGAAGGGTAAAGCAGAGGCGTACTAATGTACACCCACAGTTCGCCGGTATGTTTAGGTCTCATGTAATAGGGGGCGAGCCTATTGCCATTAACCGGGCACAAATTCCAAATTCCGAGCTGCCACTGGGAATTTCATAGAAAAACCCAATAACACTTTGCTCGACCTGGGAATCGAACCCAGGAGCTCTAGCGTAGCAGTCGCGCTCAGGACCGCTTGGCTAATGAGGCAGTAATTCTTGATAGGTATACGCTTATTCGCCAGATCGGTTGCTGTTAAGTGATACTGCGAACTACGATGGAGTGCGCGTGCCTAGAAGAATCCGATTCACTCGTAATTTAAAGATACCCAGATTATATCTATCAGGGATGGCCTAGTTGGGGAGCGCATTCCACATTTCGGCAATACGCTTGATACAAGCGTTTCGTATATTTTTCTTCACCGTTACATCTGATGACGACCTCTGTGGTTTAGTGGTTCGAGTACTGGACTGCTGACCATGAGGTCGTGGGTTCGATTCCCACGGGACACAAAAATTTATGTGATGAATATAAGTGTTTGTGTTCGTCTGGGTGTTTCTTATGTATTATAAGTATGTATTTACAAAAAAAAAAAATATAAGTATTATATCCATTGTCTAGTACCCATAGTACAAGCTCTGCTTAGTTTGGGACTAGATGGTGCTGTGTAAAAATGTCCCAGAATATTTATTTATTTATCTCTGCTACAGCAGTAGGTACTCGCGCGTTGCCTACCCTGTAAAAATCTTATCGTTCTTAGCACGGTCATAGGTTGAGACTTTGTAGTGGGTAGGCTTCTTATTAATTATGTTTAAAGCCCACCAAAGTTCCCAGAAGATGCCAGGATACAATGCATAGTGACTATAGCAAAACTTACCACTTTACTAGCTCAATAATGTTAATAAGGTATAAAGAAACTTCTAGAACCGATACGGGTACAACTTTGTATAGTAAACATTGCGACCCTGTTACGTAATGACTTTAGAAGTAGTTCCATGTAGGTTTATGGGTATCGACTTTAATTTAAAATCGGCATTTAGAATAGAATGGAAATTTGCCCCAAAAATATCATAATGATTACAATGTTGTATATACCCATTAATTGTAGGTACCTATACAAAACTCGACCAAAAGCAACCGAGCGCAACTTTTATTGCGTACATTTTCCCGGAAGATTGGACTTAAAAAACACTACTAACCTTGTTGTTGTGGCTTAGTAGTCGTTTCGCATGAATTTCGACAAAATCCACACTTTTCGACTTTTTTTTATTTAATTCGTGTAATATAATTCGTGCTAATGGCCCACTCCTTAATTTATGAAGTCGATTGGCATGAAATTAAACACGCATCGTGCGAAATGCCACTAAGCAATAATCAATTTTGAAAAGTGTCGTTACTACTAAGCCGTTGTTGTTGTGTTCGTTACACAACAAAAAAGGTATTATTCTAGCAGCAGCCCAGCTATGGGGCAGCATATGGTGCGATAGTAACATAATAAAATACCCACCAAAAGTTCGAAACAATTGTTTAACTGTTGTTTCCGTAAACCAATCCCTGATAATCATTTGATCTATTATTTCTTTCAATATTTTTTTAAGCATAATTAGACTTGATCAGACAGAAAGGCTATTTAAGACATTACTCTGAACCGTAAAACTGCTACTACTGCCTGAAATCTGGACAGGACTATGTTTCTCTGAGTTTGTGTAGGTGTTTCTTCTCAGAGGGCGTCTGTTACGAGACGCCAGGGCCATATAGTTAAAAAAAAAACATTGACTTGTAAAAGTGTCCTTAAAAACATAAACCTCCTTCTGGCGCTGGCGGGTAAATATCTTTATACATAAATAAATATTGTTTATCATTATCATTTACTTAAATCACGTGAATCAATTTCATTTGTTCACACAATATGTAAAACTGTCACTCTTCATGCATTTCGAACAAAACCTCCCACCCTCCCACCTCGTCTTCAGTAATTCAATACAAACCGGGCTATTGTACTTTCAAAATGTATGACTCACGACTCACCCCATCCAACCCACCCCTCCTCCGTCTTACAAGTGAACATGTTTCAATGTTTGACATTGAGAAGTCAGTTGCTTTTCGACAATCTTAATTTATTCTGTGTTTGTTACGAATCCGTTTTTGGAGTGTTGGAATCTGTAAAGGTAATGGTTTAGTCATATTATATAGATACCTACATACCATCACGCCGGTATTCCCCGAAGTATTAGTCAGAGATGTACTAAAAATGTACACCTTAGTTCACCGGTATGTTTAGGGCCCATGTAAGGCGACCCTAAAGCCATTATCATCATCATCATCATATCAGCCTATTGCCGTCCACTGCTGAACGTAGGCCTCCCCCAAAGAGCGCCAACCATCCCGGTCTTGGGCAAACTACTAAACCCAAACTACTAGGTACTTAGAATTTCCGCTGCCTAACCCTTCGAGAAAAACAGGCGCGTTTGAGATGAGCAATTACGATTTTACGAAGTTACAGAAAAGAGGTTATTCATGTTCGTAATTACAGAATTCACTACTAGATGGCGTTACTTGTATAGCGGTGCAACATGACGTCACTCTGCAAGCTTTTCAATAACAACGTCGAAACTCTACGCTCGCTCGCGTTCGAAATAAAAAACAACAAAAAAAACTATATCGATGTTTCACAAAAAAATAAAATCTAGTATCGAGATTAATTGGGAAAAACAACTAATTGGAATAAGCCAATAAATATTGAACTTTGAAAACGGAGCGATTGTTGTTTAGAAAATAGAAAAATAAATATACCATCGCGCCTCTATTCTCCGAAGGGTTAGGCAGAGATCGTACTCATTGCCTTTTCCCAATATGTTGGAGTTGGCTTCCAGCCGACCCCGATGAGGCTGAATATCAGTATTTTACACAAAGCTGCCATCAGACCTCCGCAAACCAACGTCTGGGCAATACCGATATTCTGAGGATAGACTGGTTGTCAGGCTTTTTTCGAGCTTCCACTAACAATTGTCACAGATGTTCTTATGACAACCAGGACTGAAGGCTTTACAGGCTACAAGGCATGGAGGGGTCTCAATGTTGTGACATGGTCCGCCCCTGTCGCCCCTCCTCCACGCCTCAAGCCTACCCCGCGCGTTGCTATAAAAGGATCGGCAGACGACGCGCGGGCCTTCTTCCTCCTGCTGCAGCTGCCCAAGCTAAGTGCCGCCATCTACCGGCCGGACGTCGCCTCGAAGCCTCATTAGAACCGCCCTTAGCCTAACTCACCCTACTCTTGCCTAATTATAGTTAAAACTTAATAAATAGTCTAAAACTAGTATCAATAAATTTGTATATCTTGTGTTCCGAGTGTAATTTATCTCCTCTAAAATAGTTCCTGGTAGGCCACGTTCCTGAAACGTGTCCACCTCGTTGCAATGTGTTAAGAATGGTCACCCATCCACACACTGACCGCAGCGAGCGCAGCTTGACCTTGCAGATCAGTTGATCAGCTTAGTTATTATTTAACCACGAGCTACTACTTTGAATGATGTGTTTATCTATAATTGGCATTGTACCTACCGCTGATACTTTTTTTATCATAAATAACACATAACATAAGTACCATCACGTCTGTTTTCCCCGAAGGGTTAGGCAGAGGCGTACTAATGTACACTCACAGTTCGCCGGTATGTTTAGGTCCCATGTAATAGGGGGCGAGCCTATTGCCATTAACCGGGCACAAATTCCAAACTTCGATCTGTTACTGGGAATTTCATAGAAAACCCCAATAACACTTTGCTCGACCTGGGAATTGAACCCAGGACCTCAGCAGCAGCAGTCGCGCTCAGGACCACTAGGCTAATAAGGCAGTTTTACTTTTTGTAATTCATGATATATATCGTGGTGGTGTACCTTTATATACAAACTAGCCTTTGCCCGCGGCTTCGCTCATCTGAAGCTATATTGGGATTAGAAATGGATCCCACAAATAATTTAATCAAATACCAACAGATGATGATCTCTTCCTTGTATGGGTCTCTTTACATTAGAGAGGTCAAGCTGTATCTAAGGATCCGTTCAATTAATTGAGATAAGAAGTCCACCAGTTTTTAAGAAGGAGCATAATTATAGGTACTTTCTAAAAGTGATAACAAAATTAAAAAATAAATTTAAAAAAATGATTACGGCTTTTTACGGATTAATGAAAAAGCTTACTATATTTGGATGACAAAATGTATGGACATTAATATTGCAATTGTAATGGTAATGTTTGTTCAAGAAATAGTTAATAATAATTGTACTCATGTATTTTAATATTCCAACTCCAAGTTTGTAACTTTACAACAACACCGTATTCTTGAAAGTAAATGTTATTCTATTCTATTCTATTCTATTAATATCTATGTTTAACAATTTTTTTTTTTTTTGAAATCTTGTCAGTAGTTTTTGCGCCAACCCGTAACAAACCGTTAAGCGGTGGTAGCCTAATGGCTAGGGCGTCGGACTTGCGATCATGTGGTTGCCGGTTCGAACCCCACCCATTGCACCACCGACGTGAACCCACTCGTAACACAAGCAATCTAGCTTAGCACGAGGGGTTAACAAGAATACTAGTAATGTGCGACCCGCATTGCTAGTAAGCTTTTTAAAAACAAAAAAAAAACAGACAAGAATTTTAAGAATCTCATTTTTGGGTTCGGTGCCGTTTATATACCCTAACCCGCTTGGTTTTTTTTTAAATATCTTCAATGTACAGACACAGCTTTTTTACGATTTTATAATAGTAGAGATAACCAAATAAATTCTCATCATATCAAACAAAAGACGTCCACTCCTGTTGAGTTACATGTTTGTATATCACGATCGCTGCAAGAACCTAAACATACACAAATTAATCACCGGGGAGAACCATGCTTCGGCGCGAATGGGCTGGCTCGACCGGCCTCACAGAAAACCAGCGTGAAACAACACTTACGTTGCGTTTCGCCGAGTGAGTGAGGATACCGGAGGCCCAAACACTTATAACTTTTAACGCTCTTGCGACTCCTCTGGTGTGTCAAGTGTCCATGGGCGGCGGTTATCGCTTACCATGAGGTGATCCGTCTGCTCGTTTGTCCCCATATGCCATAAGAAAAATATTATAGGTAGTTTTGTGCCATCAAACTCAACTAACGCAAATGGCTATGTTTAATTTTACTATTGAAAGTTTATGTGTTTTTTACTTGTTTTAGAATAATATTATTGGGAGTGACTTTCAAATTACGTAACAAAGGCATAGAGTAGTTTGCCCCTCTATCCCATAAAAAACAGTATAGGCATACTTCCCCATACAAGATCAAAAGTGACGTTTAACGGTCAAATTCATTTTTAAACCCTCAAACGCTCAGTAACAAGGGTAGTGTCGCCGCTGTCAACCCTCGTCTCAAACTATGGCTACTGACCAATGGTCGCCAGGGAGAGGTCAAAGACCAAGGTCGTATATCATAGAAATGATATTTTTAATATGGCAACACAAATTATCCATACTGTAGGTACAACGACTCTTGCAACTCTAAATATAAATTCCTGAAGAAGGACATAGGCGAAGACATGACAGAAGCGCATATTTGTTATCACTGTTAGAAAGTACATGCTTCAACTTAAAAACTAGTGAAGTTTGTATCTCAATTAATTATACGGATCCTAAGATATAGCTTGACCTCTCTGATGTATAGAGAGCCATACAAAGAAGAGATCTTATCTTATCTTGTGTGGGGCCGAGGCAGCAAGGCCTCAGAGCACTTCGACCCAGTGGGATCTTTTGTGCTTCCCCTAGATACCTAATCCTCATCCGCCCCCAGTTCTTCAAACAGCTCTTCCATAAGCTTTATAATGAGGCCTGGGGGTATGAGTCTTGGTATGGGACAAAGAAGAGATCATCACTGTTGGTTATTGATTAAATACCATCATACCATCACGCCTGTATTCCCCGAAGGGTTAGGCAGAGGCGTGCTAATGTACACCCACAGTTCGCCGGTATGTTTAGGTCCCATGTAATAGGGGGCGAGCCTATTGCCATTAACCGGGCACAAATTCCTAACTCCGAGCTGCTACTGGGAATTTCATAGAAAAACCCAATAACACTTTGCTCGACCTGGGAATCGAACCCAGGACCTCTAGGGTAGCAGTCGCGGTCAGGACTCTCCACTTGGCTATACTGGCTATTACTTGGCTATCGAGGCAGTTTATTGATTAAATTATTTTTGGAATCCATTTCTAATCCTAATATAGCTTCAGGTGAGCGAAGCCGCGGGCAAAAGCTGTAGTAGTAGATTATATTTTTCGTCTCAACCGTATTTATTTTCTTTCTTTTCTTTCTTTCTTTCTTTCTTTCTAATAAAATACAGCAATTGCGGTCTTTTATTCCAATGAAATTGACGTATAAAAATGCCACGCACAGCCGCTGAAATCTGTCTTCTTTTATTTACCTGTCATGAAACGCTGAAAATCTTCTGAAGTAGATATGGGTGGCTTGCGTGAAATATCAGCTAAGGTTTTTTATGAAAGAAAGTAGGTGGATTACAGTGATATCACGGCATAATAAACAAAAAAATATATATATACTAGCTCCTGCCCGCGGCTTTGCTCACATGAAGCTATGTCAGGAGTAAAAATGGTTCAACCAACATTGATAACTTGCCCGCGACTTTGTCCGCGTGAAATAGTTACTTAGTCCTAGCGTGATACTTAATATATAGCCTATAGCCTTCCTCTATAAAAAGTTTTTGCTCGACCTAATATAAAATTTTAGCTAGGACCAAACGAAACTGAAAATACAAGGTGGGCCAATAGATGTGTCCAGAAGTGTACTAACAAACTAGAATAAGTATAATACTAACACTACATGTAATGTTTAGAATTAAGGAAAACTCTGTGTAAGGAATTAATAAAGCTTATATTATTATTATTATAGCCTTCCTCAATAAATGGGCTATCATTCAATGAAAGAATTTTTCAAATAGGACCACTAGTTCCTGAGATTAGCGCGTTCAAGTAAACAAACAAACTCTTCAGCTTTATATATTAGTAAGTATAGATTAACTTCTCCCCACGACTTTGTGTGCGTGTGTGTGCGAAAAGACCTATGTGTGTATGTGTGTTCCAGACCATAATCTATATCTGTGCCAAATTTTATACAGATCCGTTTAGCTGTTTTGTCGTGAAAGAGTAACAAAAATACACGACTTCCTCATAAATGTTCACATTTATAGTAATAGTAGGTAGTAGGATCTATTTTCTATGGGCTCTTTATAACTTGATAATATGTATTTTGTTGAGGAAAGAAAACTATTATTTCACTTCCACAAATATTCTGGGATATTCTGGGACATTTTTACACAGCACCATCTAGTCCCAAACTAAGCAGAGCTTGTACTATGGGTACTAGACAATGGATATAATACTTATATACTTTTTTTTTGTAAATACATACTTATAATACATAAGAAACACCCAGACGAACACAAACACTATATATTCATCACATATTTTTTTGTGTTCTGTGGGAATCGAACCCACGACCTTATGGTCAGCAGTCCGGTACTCGAACCACTAAACCACAGAGGTCGTCAAACAAAGGATGGCTAGTAAATTTAATAAGAGCGAGGAAGTAAACATTTAAGAAAGCTCTCTCCGCGAACAAAGACATCGTCAAAACACATATAATACGCATGGATATTATTCCCAAATCCTGCACACACACACTACAACACATAATACTCACACATGTGACCTACATCCCAGATCAACCCACTTGACGCTGACATAAAAACCAAACACGGAACTCAATTAGCTCGCTCGTTCGTCAAAATGGTGGCCAACGGCGTCGCTATACATAGTAAAGACAAGTCAGTAGACTAATGATGTCTTTTTATAATTTGTAGATTACGAGTGAGATTATTAATATAAAAATACCATCACGCCTGTTTTTCCCCGAAGGGTTAGGCAGAGGCGTACCAATGTACACCCACAGTTCGCCGGTATTTTTAGGTCCCATGTAATAGGGGGCGAGCCTATTGCTATTAACCGGGCACAAATTCTAAACTCCGAGCTGTTACTTACTGGGAATTTCATAGAAAAACCCAATATCACTGTGCTCGACCTGGGAATCGAACCCAGGACCCAGGACCTCACCTGCGTAGCAGTCGCAATTATTAATATGAGATTACTTAATATAATTAGTGTGTTTGTACCCACATGGAGCAAATATTGGTATGAACTACACGTAGCTGTTCCGGGTCTAGGAGTTTGTATAAGTGAGAATTTGGTTTAGTAAAAGTATTAACGATACAGTAGGAAACACATTATGTGGGGCGACGTTTAAAAAAAGAAAATAGTTTTTTTTTTTAAAGCTTACTAGCAATGTGGGTCGCACATTACTAGTATTCTTGTTAACCCCTCGTGCTAAGCTAAATGCTTGTGTTACGAGTGGGTTCACGTCGGTAGTGCAACCCCACCCGGGTTCGAACCGGCAACCACATGATCGCAAGTCCGACGCCCTAGCCATTAGGCTACTGACGCTTTTGATAGTAGATAGATAGTAGTTTTGCCTAGTAACATACATTAAGGCGTTTTTTTTCCTTTTCTCCTCCTTTTACAATAAATTTATATCTGCCTGTCAAGAGCTTCATCATCATCGCATGCATCAATTTGTATTTAATAAAAAATAACTAAGGTCCATCACACATGAAAAAAATCAATCTTCCAAAATTAATGCAATTATTAAACACGGCCATTTATTTAAAACCTAGAACGTTTTTGAGAAACTGATACTTAAAATAATTATTTATTAAAATTCCACCTACCGGTGTGAGTAGGGTTGCCAGGCGTCCGGATAAAGCCGGACAAAGGTAGGCTTTTTCATTGCATGTCCGGCCAAAAAAAACGGTGTCCGGATTGTCCGGCTTTTTACATTTCGCAAACGAGCGAGCGCCGAGCGTGGCTAAGCGCAGGCAGTCGCTTGTCCGGCCTTTCTACCCAAATGTCCGGCCAAGCTGGCTGATCTGTCCGGCTATTAAGATTGGCGACCTGGCAACCCTATGTGTGAGTCACCGACAAAGAAATAGTTCGGCACGCATCCCGAGTAAACCTACTGCACTTCTCATTTCACAATGTCAGTATTTATTCTGTTAGCAAGCTTTTAGCCATCTTATTTGCGTTAGATTTTAAAAGTCTGGTGATTTTGTTTGCGAAAATAAAAGGTTATTTTGTGATTCACACGTTTCACTGCCACGCTAGAGGTTCTGAATTCGATTCCCAGTTTGAAGTCGAGCAGTGTTGTTGGGTGTTTTTTATGAAAACTCAGCAGCAGCTCAGAGTTTGGATTTTTGTCGGGATACCGGCAATAGGCAATATACAGGCAAACTAAAGAAAAACCGCGATATGCCGTAGGTAAAACTACAAACTAGTAAAAACTTACCTAAGAACTATTACTTACAAGTAACAAGTAGGGGCTAGTTACTTAGATAGTAATTAGGGAAAGTAATACCTTTTTTATGGGATAGGGGAGCAAAGGAGCAGACGGCTCGCCTGATGGTAAGCGATAACCGCTGCCCATGGACACCCACAACACCGGAGGAATCACAAGTGCGTTGCCCGCCATTTAAAAGGGTTTGGGCCTCCGTTAACCTCACTCAGTCGGAGAAACACAACGCAAGCGTTGTTTCACGCCGGTTTTCTGTGAGGCCGTGGTATCACTCCGGTCGAGCCGGCCCATTCGTGCCGAAGCATGGCTCTCCCGCCGGTATATTTGGGTCCCATGTAATATGAGGGTCTATTGTCATTAACCGGGCACAAATCCCAAACTCCGAGCTGATAATTAGAAAAACCCAATAACACTACTCGACCTGGGAATTGAACCCAGAACCACTAGGCTAATGAAGCAGTTGAGAGGAAAATGTTACCCTTGTAGATTATGCCTATTTAATATTCTCCACTTATAACTGAGTTTATTAACATTAAAATTATTTGAAACCCTTTCTCTTTGAATTGCAAATGTCATCAAGAACTGATTCCATTATCTACATTTGTATTCGATGTTATGTAAATTAAGTATAATTTCCAATATTCGTGCATGTTTATAACCGTACTCAAAAACTTACCGACTTTATGTAGGTACCGGTAAACCGGGATTACATTCAGTCGGCGATAAGTTTGATCAAAACTTACGTTAGTAAATGGAAATTACGCGAAATGGAAAGCAGTTTGGTAAATTATGTGTAAATTTAATAAAAGTGCTTGAACTGTGGGAGTGCCATGCATCTGCGCGAATAAGCTGGCTCGACCGGAGTGATACTACAGCCTCTCAGAAAACCGGCGTGAAACAACGCTTACGTTGTGTTTCGCCGAGTGAGTGAGGATACCGGAGGCCCAAACCCATATACAAGGCTGGCAACTCGCTTGCTACTCCTCTGGTGGGGTGTCCATGGGCGGTGGTGTCGCTTACCATCAGGCGATCCGTATACTCATTGGCCCCCATATACCATAAGAAAAAAATTATAGGTAGCTTTGTGCCATCAAACTCAACTAATGCAAATGACAATGATTAATTTTAATATTGAAAGATGTGTTTTTTTTATTGCTACAGAAGTAGGTATATTTGGGACGACTTTCAAATTACGTAACAAAGAATAGAGGTATCAAGTAGCCCCAAAAAGGCCTGATTAATATATTTTCAAAAAAATCTATTTTTGTTTTATCAAGAGAGCTTCTTTATTTACCAAACTAAAAAAAAACCACCATTGTTCAAAAATAATCAAACCCCGGTTTACGTTACTAGCGACCTCTAGAGAAAGATACTATATTTTCGAATCTGTTCCAACCCAATGTCTTATGACGTCATTCAAGATTCAAGTAACATCAGCGAGATACTTAGCTTAATGTGACGTAACAATTGAGAACACGCGATTATAAAGTTTGTTGTTGCGTGTCAAATAAAGCTGGGTTCAGACTTTACGTTTTTGATCGTTAACAAGCATATGTACTTAGCTTCGAAGCAAATATACTTCGGTACATAGACTCACGCCTTTTTTCTTAAGGGGTAGGCAGAAACTACGGATTCCTATTGCTGTTGTTTAATTTCAATAAATTCACTTTTTTAAAATTAAAAAAAGTATTTATTGAAATATACCGGTGAACTAACCCTGCTGCCTAAATATTTAGGTCCATATAATAGGGGGCGAGCCTCATGCTAATAACCTACAAAATCTCGACACCTAGCTGCTACTGAGAATTTCATAGAAAAACGCAATAACACTTTGCTCGACCTGGGAATCAAATCAAGAACCTCTAGCGTAGCCGTCGCGCTCAGGACCACTTGGCTAATGAGGCGGTCTACTGAGAATTTCATAAAAAAACGCAATAGCACTTTGCTCGACCTGGGAATGAAACCAAGAATCTCTAGCGTAGCCGTCGCGCTTGGGAAATGAGGTAGGCCGTCAAGACTTTTGTTACATACAAATCAAAAATCCAAATTAATATTGTCCTACTGATTTTTGACACTTACGCGACTACTTTTTACGGATAATTACACAAAAAGATGTCGGGAATAAAATCATATCAATCAATGTAACGCCATAAAATCCGTAAATAGTACTTTTATTTTAATTAGACTACTGGCGAGTAATGAGTTACTCACTGCGGACTGCCTTTTTTTTTTTTTGTGCGTGTGGAAAATTCTCATGGACTTCCGCCGCCCGGGGAGGCGGCGGGGCGTGTCGGACTCCACCCAGAGTGGGTGACCTACCGACTAAAAACCACACGGTGTTCCTTCCTGCACGTTTGCGTCGGCGGCTGCGGGAAACAGAGAATTCGTCCGCGGACTGCGGACTGCCTGAGCCAACCAAGCGAGTTTCAACTGGTTCTCACGTGCAAGAGTCGAAACACACACAAAAGTGCTGTAAGACAGACTCCAACGTATTGGCTGTTGCCGGCTAGTGAGACCCCAAGATAAGACCTCTTGGGGTCTCACTAGCCGGCAACAGCCAATACGTTGGAGTCTGTCTTCCATCGAGCAAGTCAGATATTTTCTTGCCTCTTACGAGATGTTTTTATGGAGAGGAGTAAAGAATTCTATTCGAACCCCACACGAAGTAATTTAGGTGTAGCATTAAAATTTCATCGATGTGAAATAAATTAAATAATAAAAATAATATCCCGCAATAATAAACTGCCTCATTAGCCAAGTGGTCCTGAGCGTGACTGCTACGCTAGAGGTCCTTGGTTCGATTCCCAGGTCGAGCAAAGTGTTATTGGGTTTTTCTATGAAATTCCCAGTAGCAGCTGTGGAGTTAGGAATTTGTGCCCGGTTAATGGCAATAGGCTCGCCCCCCATTACATGGGACCTAAACATACTGGCGAACTGTGGGTGTATATTAGTACGTCTCTGCCTAACCCTTCGGGGAATACAGGCGTGATGGTATGTATTTATGTAATAATAATTTAAAAAGATGAAATGCTAAATGCTCTATAAGACAACACGCTCAAAGTTTCAAACGCTCATCTGAACACGCCTTTAAATTAAAATCAGTCTCGCACAAAGACGCTTTGTAAATATATCTCGCATTTGAGTTGGAAACTTTGTTGTGTTAAGAGAATGAAGATATCTGAAGCATAACATAATAGGTTCAAACTTTTTTAAATTCCTGATTGCTTGAACGTCAGTTCGCCTGATATTAAGCGACCCTGCGATCTACGATCGAGCGCGCTTGCCCAGAAGAAACCGATTCACGATGCACTTACGTTGTGTTTCGCCGAGTGAGTGAGGATACCGGATGCCCAAACCCCTTTAAAAGGCGATCAACGCACTTGTGACTCCTCTGAAGGCTTAGACAAGTGCCAAACGCTCCGTATCTATTCTATGTCGAAAAACGCTAACGCCTTAACGTTAACGCTAACAATTTGGTAGCCAAGTGTACAAGGACTTGCCGAACGCTCAGTCTATTCCATCATACGCTAAAAGTTGGACGTAGTCTATAATTTCGTTTTGATAGTGTGAAAAGTGCGCTAAAATTCAAATAATTTTGAAAGAAAGAAATAGTTTGTTTATCTAGTTTTCTCTGTTATGACTATATTACAATATTAGAAGATCACTAATTATAAGAATTGGTCTTACATAAGTTAAACCACCTTTAGTTTCCTTGTGAAACTAAGAAAAAGAAATTTTAAAGTATTTTGTAAGTACAATTAAATACTAATATTTAATACCTAGTTTGGATGAAATCTTTTATTATTTTAGTTGTGTGTACATTTATACGGTAAATTTTAGTAAAAATTTACCTTCTACATCATTTTGTTAATGTAAACAACCTATTTATTTTTGTTTTAGTTATGGAACCAAGGTTAAGAGTAAGTCCGGAACAGTTCTCTGCTATATTAGACTTTACGACAAGGTATTATTATTATTTAATTTGTTTGTGTTAGGTACTCGAAGCATTAGTTATATCTACCGTAATTATAATATAGGTAGGTTACGTACCTAAAAAAATTACATCACCGAATCATATGGCGGGCAGACCACTTAAAATACTTGAGTAGGTACTTAAAATTGTTTATGTTTTAGACATACACATCTCTCAAGACTCCAGGACGGATCAAAGTTGGTGGGCTGTGGCAGGAATTAATAGAAAATAGAAAATTTTAGAAAAAGCAAGAGCAAGGCTTTCATTTTAGTTTTAGCCCTTCGTTATTTACTAGCTTCTTTTTGGTATCTACGCCAGAATTTCTAAGTATAAAATATCCTATCAATGATTGTTGAACATACCTACCTAAAGTTTATTTGTATTTAAAATTACCTACCTTCTGTTTTTAGGCTGGAAGTGCAGCTAATGAACTTCCATTGGAACATGCACAAATATGCATTTAATACTATAAATAATTACAAATAAAAATAAATATTAAGTTGCTCTTATTGGTTATAATTATGTAATAATATATTAAATTAATAAAAAAATATGAAACCATGTCCTACAATCTATTTATTAAGCATAAATTAAACACAATCACAACAAATTCACCATCAGCTGATCATAGATCCGCCATTTTGTAGCGTTATCTACAAGGTGTTGGCGTTCGCTACGAGTCGATCGCTAGCAAGCGAATTCGTTTGTCAAAAGTGGCACTTGGCTAGGATTTCTATGGAGATTATTGTCCTTCTCTAGCGTTTCGTTTAAACGAATAGACTAAATGGACATTTGGCTACCAATTTTTAATTCTATTCGTTGGCTCAAATTACTTGTCGTAAGCTAGTGTCATTCCCATACATTGAGAAATTTATTCTATTCTATTCGATTAGCGTTCATGACACTTGTCTAAGCCCTCTGGTGTTGCGGGTGTCCATGGGTGGCGGTAATCACTTACCATCAGGTGATCCTTGGGCTCGTATCGCCGCGTATACTTCATAGGTTTTCCCGGCTACCACTAACAATTGTCATAGTTATTCGTAAATTTTATTTAAGGATAACCAATACAGCTTTACATGAAATCTTAAATGGTCTTAAAAAAGTCTTAAATGGTCACCCATCCTTAAACTGACCGCGGTCAGCGTAGCTTAACCTTGATTTATTTATCAAGATTCCGGATAGTTTTATAAAAAAGATCCCAATAAAAATGACATCTTCGTAAAACTCGAAAAAATCTAAAACTTGAAATGTTCTACTGTACCTACACCTAAGTACCAAGTTTTGTATTTTAAATGTTAGAAACAGTCTCACTAGGGATACATTCAAAGCTTCGAGCATTAACATAACGACATACCGTTAAAAGGGTAAGCAGTTCTCCGAATTATACCAGCGGGTGTTCCTATAACCAGAATTTAGGACAATGTCTTAAGAAATTGTGTCAGCGAGAGGTTGGGAATTTCAGAATTTAAATTTTAGATCCGAATTTGGTTGCTTGTTTTTTTTTAAGATCTTCGCAATTTCTGATATAGAAATAGCTAGGCAAGCTATACAAATTTTGAACCAAGAAAGGTTTTTTTGAAGGGTTAGGAAAGTACCTAAGTAAAGTTTCTTGCCGGCTATTCTCCTTAAGATCCACTATTTAAAACCACACGTTTTGACTTTTCAAAAGTACCAGTTTGATTTTATTTTTAGTATTCTTGATAAGCCTATGCTTGATCGCCAGTTCACCTGATGTTAAGTGACACAGCGACCTACGATGGAGCGCGCTAACCTAGAAAAAACCTATTCACTGTTGATTTAAACACACACAGATTATATAATCAGTGTGTGTTATAAAAAAAAATTGGTGGTCTTCCCCGATAGATATCTATCGGGGAAGACCCACTCGGGAAGCGCATTCCACATTTCGGCGGTACGCATGATAAATGTGGACTTGAAGCGTTTCGTTCGGGTTTTCGGAATATCCACCATGAATTTTTTTCACTTTTTTAAAGTTGTCGATAGTAGAAAGGGCATGGGGCAATAAGATCGTGGAGTTCTGATGCACACTCTCCGAAATGTATCCGATAAAATACGGATAAGCGAGCAACTTTGTAACGAAGTTCCACACTTTCGACTTTTAGTGGTTATTGGAATAAAGTATTTTGACTTTGACTTTGACGCTATAGATCCACAATTCACCGTTTGTTTACGTCTCATGTTAAAGGGGGGGGGGGGGGTTCACCTATTATGTAGTATTTAACATACTTATTATTTTTAATAAATGTACTTCATTATCATTACCATCATCATCAGTCTATGACAGTCCACTGCTGGACGTAGGCCTCCCCCAATGTGCGCCATTTCACCCTGTCCTCGGCTTGTCGTATCCATCTACAGCCGGCAACCGTCCTCAAATCATCAATTTTAATATACATAATTTTTTAATAAATCATTATTTATTGACATAAGTGGGTACAATATCCCCAAACTGGTGTAAATTTGCCTTTAAAATATAGAATGGTATTGTTACGAGCTGGGGTTCATTTATCTAGAACCTTCGTGACCCATCTACGTCATTCTAATAGCTTCTTGGCGTAACAGTATTATGCCTTATACAAAAACAAAAACAAGGGTAATTTATATATATCTAAATTCTTGACATAATTTATATGGAGTGTGTATATATGGCTATGCATGGGTATTTACGAGTTTATCTATTCAAAATATTTTATCAACATCGTCATAGTTTTGCTCTATAAGACATTGTATCAGTAAAACTTTGAATTGAAAATCAATGTGTACTTACTAAGGACTAATTTCCGACTAAAAGGTTTTTTTTAAATGTTTTTATCGCCGGACACAAATCTAAATAGCAACGTTACTACACGTCTCGTGGGTTCAATTCCCACCCGGGGCAAATTTAAAAATTAGTACGTTCGACGTTTCACGGATCAATATCATAATGTTTTGTCAATTCTCTCAATTTGTCGGTGCAGCATGTCCTTCTCTTCAATTCATCCCTGTCAGCCGTCACCTGTTCATCCACTCCCTTTCCCGTCATAGCGGCCTCAACACAATCCATTTATCCTTTTTTTGGTCTCCCTCTATTATTTATGGATATGGAGATGGACACGTCATAAGGATTCTTCAAAAAAAAAGCAAAAATGCCTCGTTAGTCTAGTGGTCCTAATAGCGCGACTGCTAAGCTAGAGGTCCTGGGTTTGATTCTCGAGTCTAGCAAAGCGTTATTGGGTGTTTTATGAAGTAGTAGCTTGGAGTTTTTGGTGCCCGGTTAATGGCTAAAATGGGTGTACGATAGGATGCCTCTGCCTAACCCTCCGCGAAACACAGGCGTGATGTGGGAAACTTAAAAAAAATGGATATAAATATGGCCGATATCATCTTGCGCATTTATCATTCTGCAAATCCTCTTCATCCAAGATCTGGAGTATATCTCTACAATGAGGTAATCAATCATTGAGCACAATGATAAGGGACCCTTTTGAACCTAAAAAGACTTGCACATACCCTTTTGTGTACCCTTAATGATGGGGTGAGGTCGAAAAACCGAAGCTCATAATACATACCATCACGCCTGTATTCCCCAAGGGTTATGCAGAGGTGTACTACTAATTAAGCACACCCAAAGTTCGCCGGTATGTTTAGGTCCCATGTATTAGGCGAGCCAAATCTCAATTCCGAGCTGCTACTGAGAATTTCATAGAAAACCGAATAACACTTTGCTCGACCTGGGAATCGAACCCAGGATCTCTAGCGTAGCAGTCCAGCGTAGCGTAGCATCCCAGAATAACGTAGAATATTATAATATCTCTTCCCGGATAGATAATAATCTGGGTGTCTTTAAATCACGAGTGGATCGGTTTCTTCTAGGCAAGCGCGTTTCATCGTAGGTCGCAGTGTCGCTTAACATCAGGCGAAGCTCAGTTGTGAATATTGTATAGCTACTGGCGCAATCACTACAGCTAGGAATCTAGAATGTGTTAAAGACCTACAAATTGCGAAAAACCAATTGTAATTTGAATTTTGCGGGCTGAGCGAAACGATCAGCCTTAATATGATTAGGAAACTTCTAGAAGTTGCCTAATTAATAATAACAACAATTAAACTTCTGTATGTGTTCTGCTATACACAGCTTCTGAAATCCTCCGGTACAGATTCTAGTCACGAATTATTGAGTGTATTGTCAATCCCTATTTTGATTTTCAGCGGAAAAGAGACAAAATACTATTTGTCGTACATATTTATTAAGCGAGTGGGAGAGAGACAGCTAGCTGTCTTGATTATTGTCCACACTGCATTTTGTGAACCGTTTACAAAAAGCCCTATAATACTTCAAGTAGGTACTTATTAAAAGCGGCCTCATTAGCTTAGTCGTGGCTGCAAATGTTACGCTAGAGATCCTAAGTTCGATTCCCGGGTCCACGGTGTTAGGTTTTTCAATGAAATTCTCAAAAGCTCAGAGTTTGGATTTGTATTCGTTAACGGCAATATGCTCGCCACATATTGATACGTAAACATAGCGGCGGACTGTGGGTGTATTAGTACGCCTCTGCACACCAAACGGAGACTACAAGCATGAATAAATTCTTTATCAGTCCATTTGTCAACAAGATCATACAAAGCATCTTATATTTTTTGTTTATTGATGCAAACAAACAGACCACTTGATGGTAAGAGACGACACAATCTATCGATCTATCTATATATCAGTGTATCTATCTATCTATCTAGATGCCAGCGACACGAGTAGTATCACTCGCGCGTTGTGATCTTGAGACGTCCGTTCTGAAGTCTCGTCATCACCATATCAGGCAAAAGAAGCCCAATACTAAAAGACCTCTTACAAAGGTTTGTAGTACAGGTTATATCGACCATCCAACCACTCCAGCTACCTACACCAGATCGTCCATCCATCTTGTCTCAAAGTATTATACGTCCATGTCGTCTGGCAGAAAATGCCTAAGGCATTGAGACCGCCTTTTTTTTTATTGTTTGCTTGCGGCTATGATGTCACTGCGACCGAAAATGGTCTATTGTGATCGCCACTCTTTGAGTTAGAGTTCACCGCTGAATCCTGCAGCTACTATAGGATTTTCCTAGGGGTGAGCTCTTTTATTTCATCCGGCCTTAAGGTATGTTTCCCTCGATGAGTGCTACGCTGTACGAGTGGATCGCTAATGCACAAGCATTAGCGATCCACATTCCCCAAGAAGATGAAGTGGCGTTTCATCAGCCTCTTCACAACGTCGACAGGTTCGCGTATCGCTCAGCCTTAGGTTGAACATGTGCTTGTTTAAACAACAATGTCCCTTAAGGCTCTTGTCACAATGCGCAGATTATTCCTGTTCAGCGCAAGTAAAAGGCATGTATGCCTTTTATTATAGGCTTTAATCAAAGCTTTGGAGTGTTCCATGCCTGGCGATTCCATCCAGAGTTTGGTAGCGTTCTCAAAGCTTAAGTCCGTCAGAGTTCTCTGAGCTAAGGCTTTAGGTATTCCACAGAAGGGTTCAGGGCCCAGCTGCGTGCTACCAGCCCCAGCTCTTGCGAGTTCATCGGCACGTTCATTGCCAACGATTCCCGCATGACCCAGTACCCATCTTAAAACTACCCTATTCCTTGTCCCTAGAGAGTTTAATCGAGCCATGCAGTCTTCTACCAGTTTCGACGAGATAACGTTCGAGTCCAGCGCTAAGAGAGCTGCTTGGCTGTCCGAATTTATATAAATGGTGTGGTTGTTGTAGTGCTTCTGCAGATTGGCTTCTGCGCATTCCACGATGGCGTAAACCTCTGCTTGGAAAATGGAGGCGTATCGTCCCAAGTTCACATATTTGTTAAACCTTGGTCGCTCTCCGTGTATTCCGCAGCCTACAGCATTTTCCATCTTCGAGCCGTCGGTATACCAAATTAGGCTCCCGGACTCATAATGTAACTGTTCCTTTGACCAGTCTTCCCTTGAAGGCATTTCTACGGTATATTGTTTTTCGTAAACATGCCGCAGAAGCATGGCATCCGTTGTCATGCCAAGTATTGGATTTTCCAATGTTGAGTTCTGTAGGGTCCTCATTTTTTTGGATAGCTAAGTTTTGCCCTGAATATTGGCTCTGTACATGGTGGCTTTCGCCTCTCTGTGTACGAATACATGAAGAGGCGGTAACCCCAGTAAGGCATTTAGTGCCATAGCGGGGCATGTGGACATGGCTCCTGAGGAAATGAGACAGGCAATTCTCTGCAGTCTGTCAAGTTTTTTTA
The DNA here is from genome assembly GCA_947256265.1 of Acronicta leporina. Lineage (NCBI taxonomy): Eukaryota > Metazoa > Arthropoda > Insecta > Lepidoptera > Noctuidae > Acronicta > Acronicta leporina. The sequence continues at coordinate 3,197,139 of OX366540.1, read as the reverse complement.
TAGTGGTCACTTGGTAGGCCTTGTCATACCATACCACTGATGCGTACGTAACGATCGGCCGCACAATGGCAGTGTATAACCATAGGGCAGTACTAGGTTTTACACATACACACACGAGACCGCCTTTATACGCATCTATAATTTAACTAAAATTATTTAACATTTTTATAAACGACATAGGTCACTGTTTCCGCAGCACTAAGTTTCTATTGTACGCAGATGATCTGAAGGTCTACAAATCTATCAAAACCGTAGACGATTGCATTACATTCCAACAAGACCTGGACAGACTAAGAGACTACTGTCATAATAACAAATTACAGTTTAGTTTACCAAAATGCAGTTATCTTACTTTCACTAAAAACAAACATACTATTAAGTTCACCTACACCCTTTGTAACGTGCCGCTAACTCAATTAAATTCCATTCGTGATCTCGGCGTAATACTTGATTCCAAACTATGCCTAGATTTACATATCAACAAAATTGTCAGCAAGGCTTTCCAGTTATTTGGTTTTATCATGCGGTCCACCCTTGATTTCAAGAGAACCTCGTCGTATCTATGTTTATATAAGGCCCTGGTCCGTGCACAATTGGAATACGCGGTGTCAGTATGGAACCCTTTCTACAAGATATATGCTGAAATGCTTGAGAATGTACAGTACAAATTTCTACGTGCCATGCACTATAGATGCCATAAATCCTACCTTTCATATCCACAATTACTCAGCAAGTACAAGCTCCTGCCCCTTAGCTGTCGAAGGAACTATCTTGAAGCGATAGTTTTATACAAAATTGTTAGAAATAAATTAAACTGCACAAATCTGATCAGCATGATATGCTACACTGTACCTCGAACCATTCACAGGCGGCGGGTACGCGCGGGTACTCTTTTCGCTGTGAACACATGCCGAACTAATTCAGGTCTGCGCTCACCTGTCCGCCGTATGGTTGATACATATAACAGACTTTTTATAAACATAGATATCTTTAATTATTCAATGAGTAAATTTAAAAACCTCATATACTGCTCCCTATTAAATACAAAATAGGTAGTTCATAACAAATTAATATTTTATGTCAGCTATATATTTCACTGTTTGCTTGTTTTCATAATAACCTACTGCTATACTACATAAGTTACTGCTACACTATTTAAGTTAATGCAGCACGTACAGCTAGTAAGATCCCAGCGATTAGATTTAGTTTTAGTTTAAGTTTTAGTTTCTTTTCATAACTTTTATATCTACATGTGGATAGCGTTGTGGGTCACATTATAACTAAAATATTCACTTTATTATACTAGTTGTAAGCTCCTATAATGTAACTGTTTGCTGTTCCTTTCAATAAAAAAAAAAAAAAAAAAATAATAATAATAAATATTCTGGGACATTTTTACACAGCACCATCTAGTCCCAAACTAAGCAGAGCTTGTACTATGGGTACTAGATAATGGATATAATAACTACTTATATACTTTTTTTTGTAAACACGTACTTATAATACATAAGAAACACCCAGACGAACACAAACACTTATATTCATCACATAATTTTTTGTGTTCTGTGGGAATCGAACCCACGACCTCATGGTCAGCAGTCCGGTACTCGAACCAGTAAACCACAGAGGTCGTCCATCTATACCTACATAATCTATATATATAAAAGAAAGTCGTGTTAGTTACTCCATTTATAACTCAAGAACGGCTGAACCGATTTGGCTGAAAATTGGTTGAGAGGTAGCTTAGAACCAGGAAACGGACATAGGATACTTTTTATCCCGTTCCCGTGGGATGTGATGACAGACCGAATTCCACGGGGGCGAAGCCGCGGGCAGAAGCTATAATGTATAAATAAATAACAGGAACACAATAATGTTAGCATTTTTATTGCTTAGCGGTAGAATATTTGGCAATGCGGCAAAATAGCAATGGAGGACTCCATTGCTTTCCACTATATTCCTTTCTTTCATTTAAAACTTTTGTAAAAAGTCAAAGAGCTATTATGCACTTAGTACAAAAAACAAAATTATTTGGTTTACATACTACTAGCGACCCTAGCGGATGCTACAGGCAACCGGTGTTGTCTAATTCAATGTGTATCGTGTGCGTGCGTATCTACGTACAGTACGTATTATGCACACGCTCAAGCGAGGATTGATAAAACGACTTGCACACAACTATAACCAAACCAGAAATTAATCTCATACATAAAAGGAATATGATGCAGTATTTTAGCCGGCAGAGTAATAGCTTCCGTAGCGTTACGGTGAGGTGACTGGAATCGAAGCACAAGTGGCGTGTCGTGAGTTCAAATCACGGTAGAGGAAATTATTTTTGTCATTATGTCATACTTTTTATTAAAAAAGTAAATTGTGTAAACTCTTTTGGTTTAATTGACTTGTTTTTATTTGTGTTGTATTGATTTGTTTGTTATTGAAATAAAACAACAAAAATGGTATATTAAAACATTTAATTAACTAATTATCGGATCGATTAATATACACAATAGAAAAACAATTTTATCGAGCCTCGAGGCAGTTATTATTTATTTATTTATTATTACACACACTACTCGTATCGTTACAGGATAACCTCCACTACAATAATGGTTGAAAAATCAACTTACATTTAATCGTTTCTTTAATGAAACGGTTACTATTTTATCAGTTATGAATACAAAGTTTTGTTTGATGGGTAAGTATGAGCGTAATATTTTGTTAGAGGTGATCAATTTAATCAAAAATAAAGACGTCAAGTAAGTAAATAAAAATTTACAAGTTAACTTTTCACATCATAATAAGACAAAGTTATTTTTGTTGGATAAGGATGGACGTAATATATTTTGTCAAAGTATTGAGTATAGGTATATCAATTTAATCATAGTAAAATAAAATGTGAAGTGAATCAACATGTTAGAGGAAGAAATTATGGCAATTTCTAACCTCAGGAACAATAACATCACTCACATTACAAAATGGCTACATATTAACTAAAGACTTTCATTATTTATGATACACACGTCGTTTAAAACAGTGTGATCACTTTTAAAATATAGTGTGAAAAATATAACACGTCATGGCAATTATTAATGTGTCGGCAAACCATCGTTATCAATTACCTCTTGTAACCTTCTAGGCATGCTGGCTACCATACTAGCGCATATATTGCTACCCCGTAGCGACTCCCAAGTGGACGTAACTAGGTCATCTAAATTCGATTTTGATCTTGTATTCGATGAGTCCCAGTTTAGCACCATGTGACCCCATAGGTTTTCTATGGGGTTTAAACCTGGACTTTTAGCAGGCCAGTCAATAATAGTCATGTTTTCTTGGTTGTCAAATCTTCTGTGCTGGTTTGCTGCATCGTAAACCAGCTGCACGCAAGTGGTTTCGCACGGTTTGTAAGCACACATTATGAGCTGTTGCGGTTATTCGGGTGGGGAGGAATGGGTCCGCTCTGTGCCTAGATATGATGTCCCGGTGTCATTTGAAAAAATTGCCGATGGTTTTGGCCCACGTCGGCGATGGTCTACGTCACCGGAATCTGCAAATCGTCGAACCCATAACTGCACGGTTCTTCTCTGCAATAAAATAAATATAAATAAATAAATATTATGTATTATATATATATATATATATTATAATATAATATTTAAACATATATATTATATTATTAATATAATTAGTTAATTCTATTATTAATTAATATAGTATATTAATACAAATAATAATTAATTTATTTAGGAAAGAATAAAATATTTAATATACTTACTATATAATATAGTATAATTTAACGTTTACAGACAAGAAGAGCATAGGTTCATAATGAAAATGTCCATAAATGTTACTCACCGATATCATTAATCGCCTCGCTATTTCACTGATAGAAATGTTTTGCTCGTGTAATACAACAATTTCGGCCTTCTTAAACATCGTTAAATGTTGCATGATTAAGCAATAAAAAATAGGATAACACCGCACACAAATTATTACAGGAGTTGTAAGAAGCAATCTATGCATAAACGAAGGTCGTAATAGTTAATGCAAATAGACTGGACAAATGACGACGTTCAATTCTTATAAAATAAAATAATTGAAAAATTGTGGGTAGCTTTGTCTACTAAGGACACAAAATAAAATGCTTAAGTAGTTAGTTTCGATGGCATATCTCAAACGTTGCAAAACTTCGATTGTCTTATGAACTGGATTAATAGTAACTTGTAAAAGATTTAAATAATATTATAAAAAGAATATAATTCGCAAGTGTGGTTTGATCATACGGCATTCGTTTTACCAGTCAGAGACATTAGCAACGGTGCTAAAGCTGCTCTAGTAAAATTGTTTGAAATAGTGCAATGCATTCAACCACACCAATTAGTAATAAGGACTATTATAGCGTGTTAGCCATGCCTAAGTATTGATGTAGGTGTGTGTGTAGTAGAACTCGCTCGCTTGGACGTTAGTATGCGTACTGATTTACATCGTCTTATTAGTTTACGCACACAATAACAACGTCAGTTATCCATGTGTTGATGTAAACTAATTAGGTGGTTAAACTGTACTACCTCTCAGGACTTGTCTTGTAAACGCAATTATTGTCTAATTTGCATTTAGACTGCTCCCATATTGTGGACAGTTCCCTCATGGTACTGGTGGTAATTTACTGTGTAATTTACAACTTTACTTTACAAACTGCCTCATTAGCCAAGTGGTCCTAAGCGCGACTGCTACGCTAGAGGTCCTGGGTTCGATTCCCAGGTCGAGCAAAGTGTTATTGGGTTTTTCTATGAAATTCCCAGTAGCAGCTCGGAGTTAGGAATTTGTGCCCGGTTAATGGCAATAGGCTCGCCCCCTATTACATGGGACCTAAACATACCGGCGAACTGTGGGTGTACATTAGTACGCCTCTGCCTAACCCTTCGGGGAATACAGGCGTGATGGTATGTTATGTTATGTTAATTTACAACTAGACCACATAATAACTTAGTCCAGTAGTCCAAAGCTTGGACTTCACACACCGATGAGAAAATCTCTCAACCGTGCAGGTTGCCTCACGATATTTTTTTCTACGCCGCTAAACCGAGTGATATTTAATTATTAAGGGCCACTTGCACCAACTTCTTAAATGTGTTTAAATTGTATTTAAACACAAAATTTCTATGAAAATTCGTGTTTAAATACAACTATATATTTTTCAAGTTGGTGCAAGTTGCCCTAAGAGTACAAACGTAATACAAAATAAATCGTAATTGTTCGGATTATTCGGATTCCGATACCATTAATGTAGGTTCTTGCTCTACCATTTCTTCCAAAATACTTCACTGGAAATAAATGTCAGTGAATGCATTTCTTGACTTTACTAGATTTGGAACGATTTTCCGGTCGTTTATTTCCAGTGAAGTAGTAGTAGACGAAACGGTGCAGTAGGAACCTAGATTAACAATATCAAAATCCGAACAACAACACAATTGGATAAAATAACATAACATAACATTCGCCTGTATTCCCCGTAGGGTTAGGCAGAGGTGTACTAAGGTACACCCACAGTTCGCCGGTATGTTTTAGGTCCCATGTAATAGGGTAATTATAGGTAATTATAGGCCCATTTCTGTTCTCCCTGCCTTAAGTAAAATATTTGAAAAGCTTATGCTCAATCAAATGATAGCACATTTTCACAAAAACAAGATCTTACATGATCAGCAATTTGGCTTCACGAAAGGCAGGTCAACGTCTGATGCTGGTACAAAGCTAGTCTCTCACATTTTAGAGGCTTGGGAGGGTTCACAGGATGCTATAGGTATCTTCTGTGATCTTTCCAAAGCTTTCGATTGCGTTGATCACGATACGCTTATCCGTAAATTGAACTACTACGGTATAAGAGGGCTATCTTTGGAGCTTGTGTCTTCCTATCTTTCTAAGAGGCTGCAAAAAGTGGGCATAAATGGAGTCACATCTCCCGGGTCTGCAGTTAGAATTGGTGTTCCACAGGGTTCTATTTTAGGCCCTTTTCTTTTCTTAGCGTACATTAATGACCTTCCCTATATGATGTCTGAGATATCGAATATAGTATTATTTGCTGACGATACCTCACTTATATTTAAAATCGATCGAAATGATAGCAATCTCTATAATGTAAATGAGAGTCTAAAATCCTTATCCAAATGGTTTGCTGCTAATAACCTACTACTTAATGCTAGCAAAACTAAATGTCTTAAGTTTTCGTTACCAAATGTACCACAAATTGAACCTAATATAATTCTTGAAGGCAGCAAACTCGACCTAGTTAATGAAACTGTTTTCTTAGGTGTTACGGTTGATTGTAAGTTGCAGTGGGGTGCGCACATATCGGCCCTGTCTAGCAGGTTAAGTTCCGCTGCATATGCAGTGAGAAAAATTAGGCAGATCACTGATGTAGCTACAGCCAGACTCGTGTACTTTGCCTACTTTCACAGCATTATGTCGTACGGTATTCTGCTATGGGGATCAGCTGCAGACGTAGATTCCATATTTATCTTACAGAAAAGGGCCATCCGCGCAATCTACGATATGGGCCCTCGCGATTCCCTAAGAGAAGTGTTTAAGAACATCAATATACTTACGATGCCGTCACTCTACATCCTTGAAAACATAATGTATGTGCGCAAAAACCTGCAGAAGTTCAGTGTCAATAGTGACTTTCACAACCTTAATACTAGGAATAAACATAAAATAGTGGTACCTAAATTTAGACTAACTAAAACAAATAAATCATTTCTAGGAAATTGTGTGCGTTTCTATAATAAACTCCCAAAATGTGTCACCGATCTCACTGGCAAGAAATTTAAAAGACACGTCAAATCTGTTCTTCTTAAGAAAGCCTATTACAAAACCAAGGACTATGTTAACGATAAGAATGTGTGGTCGTTAGATACGGATGCATTTGCGGCCTCCCTGGCAAAATGAAACTTGATTATTAGAGACTAATTTAAGCTTATTAATTTTCATGTTGGTCAGTTTAGCTATAGTAGGAACCTAATAAGTAGATGGACATAGCTTTAACAGATTCCATATTATTTACATATCGAGATGTCTTCATATGGAAAGTATTGTTTACCACAACAGAAACTGTAAATGTGTGTACGTTGTGGCTTGTCTAAGTAGACACCTAGTTTTATTTGTCGCTTTGATGGTGTGCGTTTTTACCATAGTTTTTTATTTAGAAATGACATCGGATTCTCAAATAACGTGAATCTTCGTTTAATATAGTCGACCTCGGTCAAACTTGGACATCCTTCAACGTCCTCACATCTTGTTGTCGCAATGTTGTACCAGTGAAGTTTGTAATTCATTTATTTTAAAAGAGTGTCCATGGAGTTTCTTGCCGGATTCTTCTCCATAGGATCGACCTTTTGGAACCGTGCAACTAGAATCACAACGTTTCATAAACGCTTGTAAAAGCTTATATTTGAAATAAAAACATTTGAGGGGGCGAGCCAATTGCCATTAACCGGGCACAAATTTCTAACTCCGAGCTGCTACTGGGAATTTCATAGAAAAACCCAACACATTGCTCGACCTGGGAATCCAACCCAGGACCTCTAGCGTAGCAGTCGCGCTCAGGACCTCTTGGCTAATGAGGCAGTAGGTATTTGGTAAAATATTGTTTGGATTACTATTTATTTTGGGATTACGATTTTGTGGGTAATTCTAACTTCGTCGAACTTTTAATACGCACATTACGAAAAGACTGAGGTGTTTGCATTGGATTTGAACTCAATACCTACAACGCGACTGCTACGTTAGAGGTCCTGGGTTCGATTCCCAGGTCGAGCAAAGTGTTATTGGGTTTTTCTATGAAATTCCCAGTAGCAGCTCGGAGTTAGGAATTTGTGCCCGGTTAATGGCAATAGGCTCGCCCCCTATTACATGGGACCTAAACATACCGGCGAACTGTGGGTGTACATTAGTACGCCTCTGCCTAACCCTTCGGGGAATACAGGCGTGATGGTATGCTATGTTATGTTACCTACAACTTTGCAGTCCTCTGGTCATATCTTTAGGCAACACATCAAATAAAAACGCCTATGTATCTTTTTGTATTTTTTTAGCAGATTCCATGCTAAGATTATAAAGTTATTTTAGCTATGACCTGTAAGCCACCGGGAGTGACTCGTGGTGGTTTAGAAGGTCATAGCGTCTGGTGTACCTAACCAGAAGACGCAGGTTCGAATCCTGCCCGCTAGCCAAATTTTTACTTCACTAAAATAACTTTATAAAACGCTTAAATCTGACGTGCAATTGTCTGGAATTTTTAACTTCCTGAATGGACCTTCTGAATGCACTAATAGTAACTAACTAGTCTGCTCATACTCGCAAGTACTGCGCCGTCAACTCTCCGTTTTATTAGTGTTTACGACGTGGCCTGTCAAAGTGCATTAGGTACATAGATGTTGGAATATTCTGGAATAAGGAGGTGGCACTTCTAAATGCAATAATTACTTTATAATGAAATCTATATATACTTCGACTTTTGTTTTGTTTGTATTCAGTATGTTGAGAGTTATAGCGCTACCAGTTCTTGAGCAACCAAGAAAAAAGAGAACACTATCTCTTTTTGGTGTGGTAAAGAATGAATGAAGAATTGAATGAACATTAAATAATGTACTTACATGAACAAACTTTTTATGTTGAACAATAACTTGTCTTGAAACCACAATATAAGCTATGAAAATTGTAAAATTTGTTTCTCAATAGTAAGGTAATCTATGAAATGGCAGAAATAAAAAAGTAAAATTACATGAATTTTATTTTTGGTTTGTTTCTATTAGAAGAAAATAAAAAAAGGTTTTTTTTTTTAATTATAATAAATAATTCTTTTATTTCACATTTATTATGTACAAAGTTTTAGTTTGATTTTATATTAAACCATTTTTATCATTCATTCTTTACGCAAAATCATTCACTACCCTAACACTATTAGGTGTTGCTGTGTGCTTGCCTTGGATTCGAACTCAGCACCTTTGACTTAGCAGTTCGACGGTCATACGAGTACCACTAGGCTATCACTGCTTTTGACTGAACATAACTCGTCTAAATATTTTCTTACTCATTGTTGAAACAAGTCACGTCAAAGCCAACACTTAAGGAAGCCTTACTAACACACAAACACAGCCTCAAAGCGATTGAGGTAATAATACACTAGAGACGAAATCGCAACTAAGTAGGTAGCTATTTCATCATCTAAATTTATATAATTTACGAGACTCGGTGAACGTAGGATTTTTTTAAATCAGAAATACCATCACATCAGAATATTTTCATAGCTTTGTCAGAATGCTACAATAAGTATTTATCAAAAACCCACTTAACATGTACTTATACTTGTAAAAATAAAAAATAGGTAAAGGATTATAACTTTTAAAAATAAATTCATTGAGCGTGGATTAGTTTTGTATACCTACATGATTAAAATCACACCTGTAATGCCCTCAAAGAATATAAGCCAATGGGAGCGATTTTTTATAGCATAAGAGGGTTAGTGTCTTTGCCATCGGCATGCTCTATTCAACTACCGATAAATTCCTTGATATGTCTGGTTTAATACAAATTATATTGATACATAGTACATCAATACGCCAAGTACGACTTGATTTGAATACCTACTCGTAAAATAGATTTACGCCAATATTGCAACGCATGGGATTCAAAGCTGAAGGCTTTTCAAAAAAGTAAAATCCATCTTATACTCAATCTGTAAGCTAAGTTTAAAAATTAAACAAACCCTAGTTAACAAATTACATAGTATAACAAACAGTAGTAGTATAACAAAGTCGCTTCCCGCTGTCTGTCTGTCCTTATGTATGCTTAGTACTTACTTTAAAATTACGCAACGGATATTGATGCGGTTTTTTTTAATTGATAGAGTGGTCCTTGTTGAAGTCTTTGGGGAAGGCCTTTGTTCGGCGTCTTTTGGCTGATACGATGATGTTGAAATTTGTTTTTATTAACTACGTCAGCGGCAACTCAACGTGAGGTCAAGCATTCGATTCCTAGGTCAAACAAAATGTTGATTGAGTTTTTCCGCTTCTTTACGAAATTATTCAGTAGCAGCTCAAGTTAACAGCAAAAGCAATCTCATAATTAACCCAAGGCGTGACTTATTTGCACAATTTATAATTTCCTTTCAGTTGTCAATTAGCAAGACATTTTATCAAGATAATTAGCTTCGGAAAATTCCAACGGATTTTTTATCAATGCCGGGACCCCAGTTCGTTATTTAAGGCAATTTGGGAAGATTAAAACCACAGATAATCTTAATTGAAGGCAACGCAATCAAATGGAAAAGATTTTACGAAGATTGGAGAAAAAATGGCGTTCGTTTTATGTTTTTGAAAGATGCGGTTGTTCCTTTTTTGATTTAAAGAAACGTTTATTTTTTTGTTGAGATGGTTTGGTCATGTTGAAAGAATGAATGAAAGGAGACTAAACAGATATACGAGAGTCAAGTGAATGGGAATGTAGGAAGGGGAAGGCCTAGGCGAACGTTCCGAAATCAGATTGAGGACGTTTTGAAAAATGACTTGGTCAAGAGTACCCTAAACCGACGTTCATGTATGAAAAGATTGATGAGTGTGGATGAAGCTAAAGAGGTATGTCAGAATCGTAGCAAGTCTGTGGTCTCTGCCTACCCCTACGGGAAAGAGGCGTGACTTTATGTATGTATGTTATTTTTTTTTTATTTGATTCCTATTTTAGTTGCTTTTTGTTTACCTTTTTAACATAAAAGGAGGTTTTTTTATGGGGTATGGAGGAAAACTAGCAGACGGATGACCTGATGGTAAGCGATTACCATCGCCCATGGACACCCACAACACCGGGGGCGTCGCAAGAGCGTTGCCCGCCTTTTAAAAATGTTTGGGCCTCCGGTATTCTCCCCCACTCGGCGAAACACAACGTAAGCGTTGTTTCACGCCGGTTTTCTGTGAGGCCGTGATATCACTCCGGTCGAGCCGACACATTCGTGCCGAAGCATTAACCTCCCACGGTTCACGTTCATGTTTGAAAATAATACATTTATCTTTCAAAGAAAGAATAGAGTGATTAATTATTTCCGATTCAGGAAACATCGCAATATCTTTGTAGTTTCGTCGGTATTAGCAAAAAGCAATTCTCATCAGTCAGGTGTCCTCGGAAAACCTCTTACAATATTTCCCCGTGTCAATATTGTTACGTTTTCTATTAGATATGTAATCAATTTAATCAACGTTATTATATTACATCATATATTGGATTATTCTTAGCAGGAAATAAATAAGAAAGATTGATAGAATCTTTAGATAACTGCCTCATTAGTCTAGGGGTCATTTCTATGGCCCAGTACCTAGGTGTCGATGCACGCGCGCTGTCGAAAAGAAGAGGGTCCAGCCCCTGCTGAACCATAGCTTGTCATGGTCGTGGTGCATGTCACTGATCCCATGACCGTGGCTGCAGGGCAAGAGAAGGCAAGTACGGTTTTTAGTCGGTACGAGTTATACCCCGCCGCCCCCCAAGTGTCGGACAATCCATGAGGATTTCCCTTATTAGAAAAAAAAGGGTCCTTCCTATTTCCAGGTCAAGCAGTGTTTAAGATTCTACGGCTGCGATACGGCTAGTTTTCATATACAAGTATTTTTTTATGGCAAAGGGGGGGGCAAACAAACAGACGGGGCGCTTGATGGTAAACGATTACGCAAAACTAAAGGAGTCGCAAGTGTGTTGCCCGCCATTTATAATGGTATGGGCTTCCGATATCCTCTCTCACTCGGCGTAACACAACGTAAGCGTTATTTCACGCCGGTGTTCTGTGAGGCCCTGGTCGAGCCAGCCCATTCGTGCCGAAGCATGGCTCTCCGACGATTTTTTTTCACATGGGGCGGCTCGACCGGAGTTATACCACAGCCTCACTGAAAACCGGCATGAAACAACGCTTGCGTTGTTTTTCGCCGAGTAAGTAAGGTTACCGGAGGCCCAAACCATTTTAAAAGGTGGGCAACGCACTTGTGACTCCTCTGGTGTTGCGGGTGTCCATGGGCGGCGGTTATCGCTTACCTTAAAAAAAAAAATAACGTTCAAAAAGTACTACATATTAGTCTATCTTGAATAAATGATTTTGACTTTGACTTTGACTACAAGCGGCCTTACACAGCAATTAACTGCGTAAACAAGGCGACGCTATTACACACTCACTAATGAGAGCGAAGGCAGAGATGAATAGTCTCATTATACTTCTCTCTAATTATGAATAAATCCTGATAAAGTTACAAACCAAAACACTGGTATTCCCTGAAGGGTTTATTTTTGAAGACGTTTTTGCTTTTTGTTAAAGTTGTTTTTTTTTCAACATTTTTAATTTCGTGTAGAATCTGACGGACCTCGACGATGCGACACTGTAATTTACTCGGCCAATACGTGTTATTATATATTTTTTTCTAAACTTGTAATCAGATCTTCACCAAATTTGAATGGGACCATCTCGAAAATACATTCCATTAAACAAAAGAATTTTCCCAATTGGTTTATAACTGGTCGAATAATCGCTTAATAAACACATAAAAAACCAAACGAAAAGAAAACCTCCTCCTTTTTGAAGTCGGTTGAAAATAGAATTCCAAATTTTTACGGGGTACTCAATATTTCATTCATTGCTACATGTTAGCTGAATACACACCGTAGCTACATAATTATGGTTGAATCATCAGCAATCACGGAGTTTGGATTTGTGCCCGGTTAATGATGGCAATAGGCTCGCTCCCTATTACATGAGACTTAATTAAACATACCGGCGAACTATGGGTGTACCTACATAAATACAACTCTGCCTAACCCTTCAGGGAATACAGGCGTTTTACCGTGGGAGAGCCATGCTTCGGCACGAGTGAGCTGGCTCGACCGGAGAGATACTACGGCCTCATAAAAATCTGGCGTGAAACAACGCTTACATTGTGTTTCGCCGAGTGAGTGAGGATACCGGAGGCCCAAATTCTTTTAAAAGGCGGGCAACGCGCTTGAGACTTCATGATGTTGCGGAGTGGATGAGCGGATCACTTACCATAAGGAGACCAGTCTCTGCTCGTTTGCCACCCTATTATATTCCATAAAAAACTATTAAATAAGTATTTTTTTGTGATTTTTTTGCATTTTTCATGCTAATTTTATAAAGTTATTTCGTGAAGGAAAAATTCGACTCGCAGGCAGGATTCGAACCTGCGTCTCCTGGCTAGGTACTCCAGACGCTATGACCTCTAAGCCACCGCGAGTCCCACCTGCTATTCCGAAATTTGCCTTCACATTCTGAACTTACGTCTTAAAGGTGACGTCAGTAACATCTATTGAAAGGCAAGTTACTTTATTAAATAAGGTTTGTTTTTCATTAAATTGAAATAAACTGTATAGTTTTGTACATGAATTACTTATGAAGTAAAGAAGTGAATTGGTTTCCAATAGTCGTTAGCATATATAGAGAAATTTTACGAACGCTGCTGACCTAGATATTATAATCGACTGATATATAGAACCTTATTTGTAGTATATGCGAAACCGGAATATAGTTCGTTCAGAATAAGTAACGGGATCGATTCCAATAATTTTTACACCATATACCATCACGCCAGTATTCCCCGAAGGGTTAGGCAGAGGCGTACTAATGTACACCCACAGTTCACCGGTATGTTTAGGTCCCATGTAATAGGGGGCGAGTCTATTGCCATTAACCGGGCACAAATTCCAAACTCCGAGCTGCCACTGGGAATTTCATAGAAAAACCCAATAACACTATGCTCGACCTGGGAATCGAACCTAGGACCTCTAGCGTAGCAGTCGCGCTCAGGATCGCTTGGCTAATGAGGCAGTAATTTTTACACCATATTGTATTTTATACCCAAAAATATTTAAAAATGCTTACAAGTGAGACACCGACCGAATCTTATTTATAGCCAGTTTATATAAGTTTTATTTTTATTTATAGCCAGACCCATGATGTTTTGGCATACGTTTTCCAAACGGCCGAGTAGTTCGGCCATTTCAGCTTCAGATGATGCAAACAGAGTAGTATCATCTACGTAGCGAAGGTTGGATACTTTCACTCCACCTATCCCAATAGGGCATTACACCTTTTTTTGAAAACTGTTTTAAATGAATCCTTAGATCGTAATGAACCAGTAGAATTTTTATTTCAGTTTTATCAAACCTAAAATTAATTTATGATTTTGAATTTTCGCGCGGAAACGTAGCCGCCATGCTACTTCGGGTCGTGACGTCACTTCGTTAGTAAACAATACAACTGCAAAAGACCAAGTAACGTCAAGTAACTATCGGAGTGACATCACGTCGGAATCCAATATGGCGGATGGCGTTTTAAAACAGATTAAAAAAGACTATTTATGAAATTGAATTATAAAATTTACATTGCATTTTTATAAATAAATACTAACGTTTCTCGTTTACTTTTTTAAAAATCTATCATAAACGCATTTTTATATTTTTTCTTATATGATGTAAAATACCCTATTATCAAGCGTTTGGCGCATTATGTTCTCAACATATATGTTAAATATGATTAGAGATGAGAAGCGACACATTTACGTTATTTAACGAAAATGAAAAATATTTTTCTCTTCCGCTATTAATTATTTTACATTTGGGTAAGCTAGGAGAAGCCTATGTCTAACACCGGAGCCAGTAAATTATTTACATTAATGATAATAATACAGCTAAAATACATAATAATATATTTTGACGACACATCCCATTCTGCGATTGGAAAATTCCCATTCCACCCGTTCTGTGATTCCCATTCGGTACGCAATAAATTCCCATTAGGTTAATGACGAAAGAGCGATGACAATGCCTTTAATTATCGCATTAAAATGTTTACGGGCCGAACCATTAACTTGATACACCCATTAACGACTAACCCGTTTGCTGTAAGTCTGTTTAAATCACTGAAATAAGAGTATTTTACTTTTATGTACTTAGTACAAGAACAGGGCAATGAATTCACTTAAAATTAGATATAAGACGTTGATTTTACTGACTCTGGCTAGAGTTCTAAAAAGACTTCTAAAACTGAGTAATTTTCGATTCACCTGTATTCATTCAAAATATTTGACCCTCCAGAGGGCCCAATGATTGTTTTTCTATTGTTCATTTTGAAGATAATACTATCATATGCAATAAAATTACACACTGTCTGTAAAAAAGTACAAACACGATAATAATTTATATCACTCGAAATTTCGAAAAGGTAATAGAAAACAGCAGATTTTCCAAATACTTACGAAATTGGGAAAATAATTATTATATACTAGCTTAGTTCTGCCCGCGGCTTCGCCCCCTTGGGATGTGATGTCAGACCGAATTCCTATAGGGATAAAAATCCTATGTCCGTCTCCTGGTTCTAAGCTACCTCTCTACCAATTTTCAGCCAAATCGGTTCAGCTGTTCTTGAGTTATAAATGGTGTAACTAACACGACTTTCTTTTTATATTTATAGATGTACCTAAAAGGTCTGCATTGATCATACTGCAACCGTCTGTTATCGCAGATTAGTCCTTATCATAAAAAAGTGAACTCATTATAAACACGAAACATTTCCCTATCCAAACATGCTGGGAATCACAGCCCATCACTAATTCCATAATATGGTAAAGCGACAACCCTATAACAATTATAGAACCTATTAATTCCATCCCTGAAAACTTAATTTGTTACATGTTGTATTGTAATGGCCTATCAAATAAATGGGTTGAATGTTTTTATGGGCTATTAGGCATTGAGGCTGTTATTATTATTACAAACGTGATTTTTAGAAGGATTCTAAGGTTATTGTAAACTTTTTGATAAAATATAAGTATATTAAACACTATCGGCCCGCCCCGGCTTCGCACGGGTGGAGAAAATATTTTCAAAATATTCTATAGTCTATATTAATCTGGAATAATGTAGTATTCAAACAATGAAAGAATTTTTGAAATTGGTCCAGTAGTTTTTGAGTTCATTCGTTACATACATAAAAATCTTTCCTCTTTATAACATATTATAACATACCATCACGCCAGTATTCCCCGAAGGGTTAGGCAGAGGCGTACTAATGTGCACCCACAGTTCGCCGGTATGTTTAGGTCCAACGTAATAGGGGGCGAGCACAAATTCCTAACTCCGAGCTGCTACTGGGAATTGCACAGAAAAACCCAATAACACTTTGCTTGACCTGGGAATCGAACCTAGGATCTCTAGCGTAGCAGTCGTGCTCAGGACCACTTGGATAATAAGGCAGTTCATTCTCTTTTCTTTCTTTTAGGGGATTAAAAAATTTGCTTAATAAACGATAAAGAATACTACAATATCGAGTTACAAGCAAAGGTTTTAATTACCAGTTGTGAATATTGTATTGCTAAGGGCGCAATCACTACAGCTAGGAATCTAGAATGTGTTATAGACCTACAAATTGCGAAAAACCAATTGTAATTTGAATTTGGTGGTTTGAGCGAAACGATCAGCCATAACCAATCTTTCAGTTGATATCAATATTCATAACATGGTAGGTACTTATATAATTAACTAGCTTCTGCCCGCGGCTTCGCTCACGTGAAGCTATATCAGGAGTAAAAATGGAAATCCAGCATTGATGACCTCTTTTTTGTATGAGCCTCTATACATCAGGGAGGTCAAGCTGTATCTCAATATTCATTTAATTAATTGAGCTAAGAAGTTCACCAGTTTTTAAGTTGGATATAGATTTTAATTTTATTATCACTATTATAAAGTATAATTATGCATTATACTTTATAATAGTGATAATAAAATTAAAATCTATTCAGTAGTTTTTGCTCCAACCCGTAACAAACAGACAAACAGACAAGAATTTTAAAAAATACATTTTCGGTTTCGGAGACGTTTATATACCATAACCCACGTGTTTTTTTTTTAATATCTTCAATGTACAGACACAGCTTTTTTACAATTTTATAATAGTAGAGATCAGAGATATAACCTTCACGCCCACTATACTATAAATGGTAAGAATGATGATCCCTTATTTTCATCCCACATGACATATTCAGAATCTGCTATTAACAGATAACAGTTGTGGGCGGACCTACGTCGTGGACTGGGTAGGCAAGTTAGTTATTACAATATTGCGTTGCTTATAATAATTGAACAAATCGATCCTCACACTGAGCTAAAGCACCCACGATACAGGAGAAAATCCTAAAGCGGGAGATGTTGTTTTTTTAAAAAAAACCTCTCGTCTTGTTCGTTGTCGACTTGTCGTGGTTCTAAACGCGACTGTTACGCAGGTCCTGGGTTCTATTCCCAGGTATAGCAGAGTGTTTTTGGTTTTTCTATGGTGTAGCAGCTCGGAATTTAGCATTTTTACCTGGGCTCCAAGTCTGCTATTTTGTTGTGTCAAAATCGTCACTCAATGGCTTCAGAATTTTTGATTTTTGACAGTTTTGTCTACGAAATCTGACAGATACAACTGAAATAGCAGACTTGGGCCCCTGGTTAGTAGCAATAGGCTCTCTATTACATGGGACCTAAACATACCAGCGAACTGTGGATGTACAATGTACATTGGTACGCGTCAACGTTACCCTTCAAGGAATGCAGTTGTGGCGGTTTGTCAATGTTAATGTGCTTAGGGCCGCTAGGTTAATGAAGCAGGATATTCTGCACAAAAAAATGGCTATACAGGGTTACGGATAAATCAAATGTAAAACACATATGGGCTACTTCTCTACACCTTAACGAAAAACTTTTGGTCTATGACTTTTCTCAAAAACTAATATATTTATCAGAAAAAATATTGAAGTTCTGCCAGTACTCTCTGACATTTGTTAGCTCACCAAGCGCAGCGGTCACCCGCAGCGATCACGTCGTACCTTCGCCGTACTTCTTAAATGTGTTTAAATTGTATTTAAACACAATTTTCTAACGTCAATTTGTGTTTAAATTCAATTTAAACATATTTCAGAAGTTGGTGCAAGTGCGGCCCTTAGAGTGTACGTACGTATGTTTAGTTTTTATTTTTTATGGGAAACGAATTATTAAAAGTCGTAGAACAAAAGTCGTTTAAAATGGTGTAGAGAAGTAGCTCTTTTGCGTTTTACGATTGATTACAACTAACCCTGTATATTTCAGATATTTTACGAGACGTGTAACCTTGAGTTTATATCGTAGGTGACAAACAAATACATTTTACTATTATGTTTGTCCTTGTCCTATATTTTGCAGCTTGTATAAGTTTTCTACGAATTCTTTGTATAAAGTCTCGTCAGTTTCATGTAACAGCTTTGTTTTTCTGATGCAAAACCTAAGCTGCGGTCTTTTTTTCAAAATTGTTTGTAGTTATTGACTTGTGGAGGAGCGAGGTGTGTTGCCCCTCCAACCAAAGGGAGGATCCTCCAACCAGGTGGGTGTTTTGCCTGGTGGGCCGCGGCCCGACGGTTGATGTCGGGCGGTTGTATATATGCAACTTGCGTTGCAAACTTCACTTGCGCGATTCAGGATTTGTCCGCCGAAGTTTATCTATGTAGCGCGATAGATGTCGCTACAGACTCTAGAAATATCTTTTTTAAGAAATATTTATACTGTCCTTAGAAATATTTTCGACGGTCTTCGGTATGTTTTCAGCGTCCATAGGCAGCGGTAATCGCTTACCATCAGGTGAACCATCTGCTCACCTATCCCATAAAAAATAATTTAACGGATTTTATCACGTAATTTAATTCCCGACATTTTAGATCCTTTACAGCACCAGCAACTGCCTCATTAGCCAAGTGGTCCTGAGCGCCACTGCTACGCTAGAGGTCCTGGGTTCGATTCCCAGGTCGAGCAAAGTGTTATTGGGTTTTTCTATGAAATTCCCAGTAGCAGCTCGGACTTAGGAATTTGTGCACGGTTATTGGCAATAGCTCGCCTCCTATTACATGGGACCTAAAACATACCGGCGAACTGTGGGTGTACATTAGTACGCCTCTGCCTAACCCTTCGGGAAATATAGGCGTGATGGTATGTGTACAGCATCCATGGTCACGGGTAATAATTAGTCGTGTTACTGTAAAATGTATTTTTTTAAATATTTTTGTTAACTAATCAGTAGGTACGTGTCATAAACCAGTATACAGGTATGCTTTCAGACCTATTCATTGAAATATTAGACCTCTCAAAGCTTTCATCAGTGATTGCACAGCAATTTGGTTCATGCACCGTTGACAAATTACCTACTATTGTTCCATGTGCGGATGTCATTCAGACGAATTGAATGGTTAGCGGAGCTGACATCTGTTAAATAGTACCGGTATGTGACTATCACGCTATTAAACGGATGATATTATCATAGACTATTAAAAACGTTGCCTGCGTTGTGGGAGCAGATATCCATAGGCTATGGTAACTGCTTACCATCAGGCTGGACATCAGCTTATTTTCTACCTCATTATTATAAGTCCGGTTTGTCCCACGTGGAAGTCCACGTGTTTGTCCCAAGGAGTGGAAGGGAGGCCTTTGCCCTCGAGCAAAGGCGTCCCTTCCACTCCTTCACTCTCGGTTCATTGCTTTTTTGGCCCAATTTCTCAAAGAAAGAAACAAGAAAGAAAGAAACGTGTTTATTTTGTTCTCACATTTTGAGCGGTACAAAAGAACATGTTATAAATAAAATAAAAAAGGAAAAATACAAAATATAACAATAACAATTTTTTAATATACTGTTGGGAAGGGCCAAAGGGCCCAGGGGGGCCACCCACGTCGTCTTACGCCTTGTGGACTCCACCTCGTTGTTTGTTTAGCCCACAATTCGTCATTGGTATAAAAAAAAATATCACATACACACAGGACCCTACGGACAGACTGCCAGAGCGCAGCAATCGAGAGAGAACTGGTCTAAAAGTCGAAACACATACCAAGATGCTTTACGACAGACTCCAACGTAAGGGTGGTCGCAAGCCAGTCAGACCCCAGGAGGTCCAACCACCGAGCAAGTCAGATATTTAGAACTCTAGCAACAGAATCCTACCATCTTTGAGATTTGAAAGTAATGACAAAATGATTTATCCGCAAATCTACTTTTTGTTTCGTTATTGGGCCCATTTTTGTTATGGGATAGGGGGGCAACTGATGGTAAGCGATAACCGCCGCCCATCGACACCTGCAACATCAGAGGAGTCACAAGTGCGTTGCCCGTCTTATAAAAGGGCTTGCGAAACGAACGAAGCTAAACACAGCGCAAGCGCTGCTTCGCGCCGGTTTTCTGTGAGGCCGTGGTATCACTCCGGTCAAGCCGGCCCATTCGTGCCGAAGCATGGCTCTCCCACGTTAATTTGACACATGGATTCTTCATCTTCCGAGCCTTTTCCCAATATGTTGGTCCCAGTCAATCCATGCAGCTGAATATCAGGTCATGCATTACACGAAACGACTATTACCGATACTGATATTCGGAGGATAGACTTGTTTTTTTTTTAAAGCTTATTAGCTATGTGGGTCGCACATTACTAGTATTCTTGTTAACCCCTCGTGCTAAGCTAGATTGCTTGTGTTACGAGTGCGTTCACGTCAGTAGCGCAATGGGTGGGGTTCGAACCGGCAACCACATGATCGCAAGTCCGACGCCCTAGCCATTAGGCTACCGCCGCTTCAAGTTGGTTGTCAAGCTGTTTTGGGGTTCTGACTACCACTACCACACTAACAATTGTCATAGATGTTCGTATGTCAACCGTGACCGACGGCTTTTTGTGCTCTCCGAGGCACTAGGGAGTCTCGAGGAGTTAAGAATGGTCACCCATCCACACACTGAGCGCGGCGAGCGCAGCTTAACCTTGTAGATCAGTGGCTCAGCTTAGTTATTACGACCCCTATCAATTTGACACATCGATTATGGTGACATAATTTACAGCAAATCAACATAATAAATGATGACTGATATATGTAAATTGGTACAAAAATGCTGACTTATAATAACTTATTTGACGACCCGTTTGGCGTAGTGGCTGAGCGATCGGCTTCTGCGACACGTGTTGTGGGTTCGATCCCCCAAACGGAGCAAATATTTGTATGATCTATGATCTGCTGTTCCGAGTCATCATTTATCCGAGTGGATGTTAGTATATTAAATTGTTATAATTTGTATTTTTAAACGCACTTACGATACAGGAGTAAATCCTTGTTGCAATGGCAAATAACCTCGAACAAACCAAAAATGTCACAGTGTCCAATCCTATCAACTTTATCTTAGAAATAGTAATAAAGTAGAAAGTAACATAAAAGTAAAATTACAAAATAATACATAAATAACTCAATACTTGCAGGCTTACATAAATTCCTTTTGTCAAGAGAGTTTTAAGTATATTTTAATGATGCTATTAATTAACCGTTGGAGTAGAATTCTCGGGAAATGAGAAGATCTCACAGAGTTATCAATGAATCTCATTAAATTTAAAAAGAAAATTGACGCTAAAACATATATCTTGCGTTGTAGGCTCAGATTTTGTAGGTGACGGCGGCTTGATATCACGTTTGAGGACTTAATCCATAAAAAAAATGACGGAACAAATAAGCAAACACCACAACGTACAGAGCACACAACTATCCCCCATCAGACATCACAGCCATAGAACTAACCACTGCTAAACAAAGACGTCCCGATAGAAGTCTGGTGCGAAGACTATGAAGACTATGAGACCAAAAAGTGATGGACAGATGAGCGGTCCTTGTGAAAGTTCACAAGGACCGCTCATCCATCCATTTCTTCAGAAGTCGTGTCATGTTTCCCGTAGTCTCAACTCTAAAACCTTTTCAACCCAGATGCCATCAGTACTACGAGCTATGCAGCCATTTCCACAACAAATTATGCTCTCAATGAACTGTTCCGTAATGCACTCTCGCTTCAGACATTTCTATAAGTGGCCACATTTTATTCCAGCACAAGAAAATTGCTCTGATGCACTTTTTATTATCACTACACTATTTCTCGACGGAGAAGAAGATAGAAGGTGGTTGATTTCCCCTATCTATACCTATAAAATCCTTTGTCCTGACTGGCTGATTAACGCAAAGCCTAGTAAGCTGAAATTCGGAACATGTTTTTATTTTGTAACGTGAGCATCCGCTTAGAAAGTATTTTTGGAAATTTCAACATTATTTGGGGTAAGTAAATGGAGGGAAGATATTTGTCTATGAAAGTCTGTGACTTTCATCTTTGACATTTATATTTATTTATGAAAGTCTTTTTTTCTATAAAGAAGAAACGCGAAAATTTGAATTAAAGTTACTGAGAATAAATAAATAATGGCGTATTTCAGGGATCTATAAAAATAACTGCCCGCCTCTAAAGTTGTCTAAAAATTATTTGCAGTGATTTTTGTATATTCATAATAATATCCGATTATATACTTTCATCAATGTACATTAACAAACTCCTAAATAAGTATGTATGGGTATCTTACGTTACTGTATCGTAATTCTGTAAAGGAATCGAATCTAAGCCTTCAACCATCAACAAAAACCACTAAATGTGCAATAAATTTTAACTCAACTGAGGTTACATAAAAAAGGTTCTCTACGACCTATCGACTCCTGGAGAGGTAATAACACGTGAGATAAGGGTTTAAGGGACATGGAAATAGCGGGGAACTGAACACCGAATTTTTGTTATCTATAGTAAACTAGCTTCTGCCCACGGCTTCGCGCCCGTGGAATTCGGTCTGTCATCACATCCCACGGGAACGGGATAAAAAGTATCCTATGTCCGTCTCCTGGTTCTAAGCTACCTCTCTACCAATTTTCAGCCAAATCGGTTCAGCCGTTCTCAAGTTATAAATAGTGTAACTAACACGACTTTCTTTTATATATATAGATATAATCACGCCTGTATTCCCGGTACTAATGTGTACTAATGTAACACTCACAGTTTGCGGGTATCTTTGTGATAAATTTCATTTTATTTCTGTAAGATCTTTTAGAGACAATTTTACAATTTAATGTTTTACTTATTTTTATGTAGATGGCGCCGGCATTTCCTAACTGACGACCTCTGAGAAGAAACACCGAAACAAACTCAGAGAATCATGGTCTCTTTTAAGGTCCAGACAGTAATAGTATTATAATAATAATAATATTAGATATTATGCGAGTGTTACGATGTAGAGCAATATCTGGACAGGCCTTTTGAAGAAAGAGCAGCTTTGAGTTGACCTGTCCTAACTGACGGCACTCATACATCAGGCATCGTGTAGCTCAACCATAATTTAGGGAGCTCAATGACCTCGACGATCAGCAAGACATTTGCGTAGGTCATGTAAAATACTGAAGGTCTATTTTAGGTCCCGTGTGCCAGCCGTGAGCCTGGTCTTTAACCTAGCACAAATCCAGTCTCCCAGCGACTGAGAATTTTATAGAAAAGCTCTATAACACTTCTCAACCTGCGAATTGAACCCAGGACCTCTAGCGCGGCAATTTATATCGTTTTTTAATATAAGTGGCGGTAGCCTAATGGCTAGGGCGTCGGACTTGCGATCATGTGGTTGCCGGTTCGAACCCCACCCATTGCACTACCGACGTGAACCCACTCGTAACACAAGCATTTAGCTTAGCACGAGGGGTTAACAAGAATACTAGTAATGTGTGACCCACATTGCTAGTAAGCTTTTTTAAAAAAAAAAAACTTTGTTCTAAAAAAAAGATGATAATAGGTTATAGTTTGATAAAAAAATCTGTAAAATAAAAATCACAAATGACATTGGCAAAATAGTCGCCATCGACTCAATTGCCACAAGGAAAATAGAAGAAGAAGGTTATAAGGGACTCGCGGTGGCTTAGTGGTCATAGCGTCTGGCGTACCTAGCCAGAAGACGCAGGTTCGAATCCTGCCTGCGTGTCGAATTTTTCCTTCACTAAATAACTTTTTAAGAAGGTTATAGTTCATACTGCTGTCATGTTAGTACAATCAAAATTGTTTCAAACCCATCTCTGCTTATGCCTTGCTCCGAACTTCCCGCATCTGTCCTTATCAATTTTTATGACGTGTTCAAATCCTGATATAATGTGCAGGGTTGTACTTCAATACGGACAAACCTGAGGTCATTCAATGATAGGGTGTTCTGTTTAATAAATAAATAATAAATAAAGGCAATAGGCTCGCCCCCTATTACTTGGGACCTAAACATACCGGCGAACTGTGGGTGGACATTAGTACGCCTCTGCCTAACCCTTCGGGGAATACAGGCGTGATGGTATGTTATGTTATGTTAATAAATAAATATTCTGCGACATTTTACACTGCACCATCTAGTCCCAAACTAAGCAGAGCTTGTACTATGGGTACCTACTAGACAATGGATATAATACTTATATACTTTTTATTTTGTGAATACATACTTATAATACATAAGGAACACCCAGCCGAACACAAACACTTATATTCATCACATAAATATTTGTGTCCTGTGGGAATCGAACCCACGACCTCATGGTCAGCAGTCCGATACTCGAACCACTAAACCACAGAGACCGTCAGATATATCGTATATCTCGTCGTATATAAGAAGGTTGTATTTTAAAACACATTATTTCTCGAAGCAACCATGCAATCATTTTAAATGTAAGAAGATTTCCGGCCGAGTTGACTTGAAAAGTTGAGAAAAAAAGCCAGAGGTGTAGAATAGAATAAAATAATCTTTATTGTACACCATAAACTGCCTCGTTAGACTAGTTGTCACAAGTGCGACTGCTACGCTAGAGGTCCTGGGTTCGATTCCCAGGTCGAGCAAAGTGTTATTGGGTTTTTCTATGAAATTCTCAGTAGCTGCTCGGAGTTTGGATTTTGTGCCCGGTTAATGGCAATAGGCTCGCCCCCTATTAAATGGGACCCAAACATACCGGCGAACACTTGCCTAACCCTTCGGGGAATACAGGCGTGATGGTATGTATGTACACCATAAAAGAAACATAGAAAAGACCTTATAAAACTAACGGTACAATGGCGGTCTTATCACTAATAGCAATATCTACCAGACAACCTACTAATGTTGCACCCACAGTTTGTCAGTATGTTTAGTTCTCATGTAATAGGAGGCGAGCCTATTGCCATTAACCGAGAATTTCATTGAGACGCCCAAAAATACTTTACTCGACCTGGGAACAAACGCTAGAGTGAGCGTAGCGTAGAGAGACGCTTTGACACACTAGACCAATTTAAATGAAATGATATGATATTTATTTCTGTAAGTAGAACATTAGAGACACTTTTACAAGTCAATGTTTTGTCGGTTGGTTTTAGTCGGTAGATCGCTCTTTTCAGAGCGGAGTCCGACACACCCCACCGCTCTCCCCGGAGTGGTGGATAGTGCATAAAGCATTTCCAGCCCCGTCAACAAAAAAAAAAAAAAAGGTCC
This sequence comes from Acronicta leporina, assembly GCA_947256265.1. Classification (NCBI taxonomy): domain Eukaryota; kingdom Metazoa; phylum Arthropoda; class Insecta; order Lepidoptera; family Noctuidae; genus Acronicta; species Acronicta leporina. Next base: position 3,171,733 of record OX366540.1, on the reverse strand, counting down.
AAACCCTTAAAAAGGCGGGCAACGCACTTGCGACTCCTCTGGTGTTGCGGGTGTCCATGGGCGGCGGTTATCGCTTACCATCAGATGATCGGTTTGCTCGTTTGCCCCCTCTCTCATAAAAAAAAAAAAAGATGGCTTCGGCATTTCCTAACTGACGATTAAAGGCAGACCCAAATGCATTTAAAGATGTGATGACATTTCATTCTCGTGACTGCTTTCACAGCTTGAAAAGACTTTCAAACACGAAATCCTTCAAAGTAATTAATAAACACTGGAAACACTCGCTTCGCTACCGGGGCGAATTTCGCTGTTTTTACACTGCGAACATTTCGCGACCAGAGAGAATTTTCCCGAAAACACGCCACGCGCATAAATTTCGCATAAACACGCAAAATTAACAGTGAACCCGAGATTTTGGTCATAATTTTCTGTGAATAGTAAATTACTGTTTCTGCGTGGAATTTAGACAGTTGTTTAGGATTAATATTTTTAATTCGAATTTGTTATAATAAAATAATTCAATCTTCAGGTAATGTTGTATTTCTTTATTACTAGAGGCCCGTCCCGGCTTCGCACGGGTGGAGAAATACCTAACTTTTTTCAAAATATTCTATAGCCTATGTTAATCTTAATTAATCATGTAATTAGGTTCTCCATCATAAACAGCAAACACAGCATGGTTTACTGGAATATTTGAAGTCACAAATTGTTAACACTGACTCCTAAGTCACAGGTTTACTCTAGTTTAGGAGGCAGAGTTTTATCTATCTAAGCTACCTTATTTAACTCTAATCAATAAGTAGGTACTTTGTAAAAGGTTATTTGCATCAATAAAGAATATTTTAATTTTAAATTTTAATCTGGAATTATGTAGCATTGAAATGGTGAAAGGATTTTTGAAATATAGTTTTTGACTTTATTCATTACATAGTTACATACAAATTTATCCTCTTTATAATATTAGTACATATAAATATTGATGACGGACTTATATCGACTAAAATCACGTTTACCTTCCCTGGTACTACAGCCATGGGTATTGTGATATTAGCCACGACCATGACGAGCCGCTGATGGGGTCCTATTCTATATACCGGACCACAGGTATATAAAAACCGGATCCCTTCAAGAGGCCAGGCCCTGTATCCCATGCTTTAAGGTGTGCTTGAAGTAAACCCGCATACCTACTGAGGCCTTTGTCTGGTGAGGCGACGGCCTCCCCAGTTCAGACGCCCCCAAGCCACAGCACATGCAGGCCGGAGATCTGTCTGCGCCGTCCAAAGCACTATGAATCCAGATAGAGGTGGCTTCTTCGCCTTCCGCCGCCCCGTTTGCAAGCATAACTTGCTTGCAGCAAGAGGCGGAAGCTATCCACGCGAATTTTCAGAACGAACGGACTTCGTGGACGCCTACTAATACAGAGCCTCTTGTGTGATGTTGGCTAAAGATCAAAATACAATCCGACTGTTTACATTCTTTTTTATCATGTATGTCAGCAAACGATGTGACTTTTAACTGATCTGAATTTTAACTGGCTCGTTAGTCTAGTGGTCCCAAGTGAAACTGCTATGCTAGAGGTCCTGGGTTCGATTTCGATACCCAGGTCGAGCAAAGTGTTATTGGGTTTTTCTATGAAATTCTCAGTAGCAGCTCAGAGTTTGGAATTTGTGCTCGGTTAATGGCAATAGGCTCGCCCCCTATTACATGGGACCTAAACATACCGGCGAACTGTGCATGTACCTTAGTACACCTCTGCCTAACCCTTCGGGGAATATAGGCGCTATGGTATGTAACGATCTGACGAGCCACCTGTTGGTAAGTAGTCACCATCACCCAGAGTTGCTGATGCGTTGCTGACCCCTAAGGACTGCAGACTGCTAGAGTCGCAGAAACCGAGGGTAACGGGCTCTTATGCGCCAAAGTCGAAACAGACACCAAGGTTATTTACGAAAGACACGCCAGTCAGTCAAACCCCAAGAGGTCCTATCACTGAGCAGGTCAGATATTTTCTCCCCTCTTACGAATATATTCAGTAATAGTATAATAGGATTCATATATATATTCAATAAGGAATAGTATTCTAATGGTCTAACCCCACACGGGTTTCATTAAAAATATCCTATCAGTAAATAAGTGATAACACTTTAGTTTCGTAGAACCCAATGGAGTATTTTACTCATTTATTTATACCACGAGAATGCAAAATATTTATAATAACGATAGTCGTCACGCACTGAAGTAGTAGGTACGGCCTGTGTTCATAGGGTTGTCAACTATTGAGGTTAAAAACGTTGGTCGTTGACCTCTATTCAAATTTATGCGCAAAAAAAAAACAAGTATTGTTTACAGGCAAATTATGTCGAACGCCGTCGGAGGACTCAAAAAAAACCGAAATTAATTAATATTATTTATTAAAATAAAGTATTACAATTTAATAATTAGTCTAAACCTAATGTATTGATTCGAAGTATGAATCGGAATGACCGAGTTCTGTCGTCACGTAGCCCACCGCTGCCGCTTACACGTGCCGCATCGTCAGCGTTTCCGTCACCTTGTACAATTCTGTGTATTTGGTTCGCGATGGTAATATTCCACTGTTGATGCACCGTCAGCGGGATAGGTAGAAGGCCGTCGCGTAACACCTCCCCCTGTAGTTCAGCAACTATTTTAAGACGTTTAGGGAAAATGTTGCTGGCATCTGTGATTTTCTCTGGCGTCGCATAGTTTCCGGATCTTGATAAACGGGATCTTTATTTTCAGCAGCATTGGGCGATGATAGTTCGACAGGTTGTTTAACTCTCCAGGGTCGAAAACGGTAACACAGTACTATGCAACTTAGTACGAGTGCACCTAATAGTGTCGTGTAGAATGGTATGGTTGTATGGTATAATGATGATGACTCCACTTGAATAGGTGTTTGAAGATTGATTTCATCTTGTAAGTTATGTAGATTTCTCAAATTGATAGAATTAATCTTGATTGGTAGTTGAGATTCATCTTCTTCATGCATCTGCGTATTGATTTCGGTTATCTTCATTGGCTGACCATCCACTCGATCATTTATATTAATTATTGTAAACTCATGTGTTCGTAGAAGACAGTTATGTGGGATTGTAACCAGGAAACTGCCGGTTAGTGTGTTGTATTCATCTCGCTCGCAGGTAAGTTGTACTTTAGTTTGTTGTGGGAAGACGACTACGTAGTGACGGTCGTCCAGCTTCTCCATGGCTTCTCTCGAAAGGGAAATGGTGGTTTTCTCGCAGGATTCATCTGTAGTTTTGCCTTCTATTATCTGTTGTATACAGTCTGGTTGTGATCTTAACTGATGATTGAGTTCTTGCTCGCAGAGATACTGCTCAGTTAACTTCGGGCATTCAGCCTCTATGTACACGTGAAAATTTCTAGTGATAGCTATGAAGGGATAGGGGGGAATTATTACCTGCTTACTTTCATTCGGTACTACAGCTAATCTATATAAGGTGTATTTAAGAGGTGATAGGATAGGAAATTTAAACACTATTACAATATAATTACCATTGTAAAATGACCCTGGTTTAATGACGTCGTAGTATTCTCTAATCTCTAAATCTAACAGCTGATCTTTATCATATGTATTACTAAGTTTTCCTAACATGCTAGTCATTATGTCTAATTTTATCATAGAATGATGCGTGCTTAAGGCACCGCTGAAGGCTATCGCATTTTCAATTCTATGTAACTCGTCTAATAGCTTATCTACATTATCACTAACTATTCCTAAGATTTGCGCGAACTTCGCGAATTTTAAGAGACTGTATTGTGCATACATTTGTTTATCCATTAAACTATGTAAAGACTTGTTAATCTGGGACTGATTTTCGACAATTTTAGTTATAATTTCGGTATGATGGCCCATCCAATCTTTGCTAAGACTGATATGGTGATTCTGTTCAGAAATTACTTTATCTTGATTATCCTTGAGAATTTTAATGGCATCATTATATCTAACAGCATCTGTGTAATCGAGATTACCGGTTATACTTTTGACTACGGACCCTAAACCGTCTATAAGACCTCTTTTGGGACGATTAGGCCCTAAACTGCGTAACTGATTTGAAGCTATATTTAATTTGCTTGTTAAATGGTCAATCTGTAATTCGTATAAAGCGTAAGTATGGTTATCTAATGTATCTTTAATTTCAGCTAGTTGAGTCTGTACTGAAGAGATTTTATCACCTATATCTTTTAGTTCTACGTATTGTAAAAATGTATGATAATGTGTAGTAAGTCTCATGGGTCCTAGTTTAAAAGGTAAAATTCCTGGTCCATCATTGAGTCCTTCAAGTTTTATCTCTTGCCCCTGTATCAGTTGGAGGACCAACACCAGAAGTGGAATCCTGTAACAATTTTGCGCTATTAGGGACTCGTTTGAGTCTTGACTTTGCAACTGGGCCACGTTTTTTTGATGTGTATATGTGAATAGGAAGATCTGCTAAAACTGTATCCTGAGTGTATCTTGGTGCGAACTTTTGACGGCTAGCACTAGGATTCGTAACGAATACCTGTTGCTGAGGCTGATATTCTATTTCTGGTTCGCGACTTTTGTTCCTATTATCTATAAGTGCGGTTCTATTGGCTAGAGATGATTCGTTGATTAACTCATAAACTTTTTTCATTTGTTCCCTATGTGAATGTGTGTACTGCTGTAATAAATGTTGCGTTAAATCAATATCTAGTGGATCTCTAGGATCTGAATGACCTAAGATAATATCATACGGCCTACACTTCGTGAAACTATGTACAGAGCTGTTATAGCCTATTAAAGCATATGGCATGAGGTTAATCACAGATTCATCCCGGTGCTGTAATTTTAAGATGCGCAAGTGCTCTAATAATGTTGAATGAAATCTCTCAATATTACCGTTATCATTTGGTGCGTGAGCTAAAGTTGTATGATGTGTGATTTTATGAATTTTACAGAATTCTGAAAACATTTGGTTAGTGAACTCTGTGCCTCGGTCCGTAATGATGGTGAGTGGTAAACCATGATGCGTGCTATATGTTAGTAAAGCTTGTATAACACTGAGAGCTGTGCCATCTCTAAGACTATACGCCTGACCATACTTAGAAAATACGTCGATTAATGTTACGTACTTCTCATTTTGTGCTGTGAATAGGTCCATATGGACGATCTCAAATGGTTTCGTAGCCGGAGGTACTATGTTGAACTTGGGTCTAACGGGGTTTCTATCATATTTTGCCTGGCCACATACAGTACAGTCGTTAATAAATTTAGAAATATGCTCCTTCATTTTCGGCCAATAATATTTGCATGATAGGGCCAGATAACACTCGTTAATGCCTCGATGGTTAGTTTTTCCATCGTGATAATGGCGGATAATATCCTGCTGCCTAAGATATTCTTTGACGTTTTCAATTTCTTTTTTGGCTATTACTAAATTCATGGCTGAACTTTTAAACTTTTCTTGAAGAATAGGAACGATTTGGTACATGGCAAGAGGCGGGTTTATTAATAGAGCTGTTTTAATTTTAGGATTAACGTACTCCTTTATTGCATTAATTAAATCTTCCTCTAAATTGGCTTCAGATAACTGTATAGATGTTCGAGTATGGGTATCAAATGGTTTAGTCGCTGTCGGTCGTCTTTTTATATCGCCTACTACAGTCAAGCATAATTGCCGGTGAAATTTGTTAAGGGGATCGTCAACAATAGGTACCTCTAGTATAGGATGTTCACTATCAGTATGGGCAGTAAGAGTATTTGAATCATTTAAAGTCGGAGGTTTGTCTGTCGCGTTAGCAATCATGGAACTAGTTTCTTCATTATTTAACTCGATACGAGATAGGGCGTCAGCGTTGGTGTTATTTTTGCCCTTTTTATATATAACTGTGAAGTCATATTCGCTTAACTTTAGCCGCCATCGAGTCAGTCTGGAATTCGGTTCTTTAATGTTCATAACCCATTGAAGTGGTTTATGATCCGTTACGATTTTAAATTTACGTCCAAAAAGATACGGGCGGAAGTACTTAGTAGCCCAAACAATAGCCAACAATTCTTTCTCTATGGTACTGTAATTAACTTCACTCTCGTTAAGAGTACGTGAAGCATAGGATACGGGTCTATCTGATCCTATAGGTCCTTGTGATAACACCGCGCCTATAGCATAGTTGGATGCGTCAGTGGTCAGTACAAATTCTTTGGTAAAATCAGGGTATTTCAGGATAGGGTCGTTAGTCAGTAATGTCTTGCATTTTTCAAAGCTATTGATATAGTCAGAGTCAAAAGTAATTTTCTTCCCTTTTTTTTAAACATTGTGTTAAAGGTTTGGTGATTCGGGCAAAGTCAGGGATAAATTTTCGGTAGTAGCCTAGGAGTCCTAAGAATTGTTTTATCTGTTTAGGGGTTTTAGGCATGGGGTAATTTTGTATAGCTGTTATCTTATCAGGGTTCGGTTTGATTCCTTCGCTACTTATAACATGACCGAGATAAGCAGTTTCCAGTTTTAAAAATTCGGATTTGTCTAATTGTATTTTGAAATTAGATTCACTTAGTCTTTGAAAAACTTTCTCTAGGTTAATTATATGTTCCTGTAATGATGTACTGAACACTATAATATCATCTAAATAAACTAGACAGATGACATTCTGGAGCCCTCTGAGGACATTGTCCATTACACGCTGGAAAGTTGAAGGTGCATTTTTAAGACCCATGGGCATTCTTAAAAATTCGAAATGCCCATGTTCGACGTTAAAAGCGGTTTTGGGTATGTCACTGGGGTGCATTTCTACCTGATAAAAGCCTGATGTTAAATCGAGGGTTGTAAAATATTGGCATTTTCCTAATTTATCAAGAACATCACTAATATTTGGTATAGGGTATTTGTCATCGATCGTCTTTTCGTTAAGTTTGCGAAAGTCTACGACGAGACGCCACTTTTGCTTCCCTGAAGCATCAACCTTCTTTGGCACAACCCAAATCGGTGAGCTCCAAGCTGATTCTGATGGCCTAATAATACCTTGTTCTAGCATCTTTGATATTTGACTACTAACTTCTTCTCGGTGGATAAATGGGTATCTATAACTTTTAGTGTATACGGGGTGTTCATCAGTTGTTTTAATGCAGTGCTTAATTTTATTGGTGAATGTCAATGGTTCCCCTTCAATATAAAAAATGTCAGCATATTTAGAGCATAATGATTCTAGGTTTGCCTTCTCTTCTGGGTTTAAATGACTGGTACGCAATTTTGATATAATTTCTTTTACGCGGGGTGACGATTGTTCGGTGTACGTGCACTCAATGTTAAATAAGGTTGCTTGCGCAGGATGGTCTAGTGAAAATACTATATCGTTCGGAGTTGGGTTCTCGACCTCTACTATACCCCGGTTATTTATAACGGTCGTTAAGCATTCGTGAATAATACAGTTACAAATTATCTGCTCACTAACTAAAACTGGTCCATCTTGTGAGTTGATTGGCAATCTAAGTATTTTTTTGCTTTTAGCTGGAATAATATTTTCGTATAAATTAAGATTGCATGAATTGTAAATGTTAATATGATTTACTGCAAATTTCGTTGTCAACGTTAAATCTTTAAGGTCTAATTTAGCATGCCATTTTGTAAGTAAATCAAAGCCTATGAGACCGTCAAAATGATTATGGAATTTATATACGAAGAGTTTAATAGGTTCCGAGTCATTTAACTCGGGAAAACATGGTATAATGATAGAATGGCTATGCCTACTGGTTGCGTGTACGTTAGTGACCTCAAACGGATCATAATGTAATGGTAGGTGCGAAAAATATTTATCTACAGCTTCCGGACTTATAAATGACTGGTTAGCGCCAGTGTCTATTAATAATTTTAGATTAGGATTAGTAATATAAATGTACGGTAATTGCCGTTGTGTCTGAAGGTTAAGTTCTATTTTGATCTTTTTGATTTCGCAGTTCCCTGAAAATCCTCACTGCTTGTAGATGGCTGAGGCTGGTCATCTACTTGAACATTATTGTCATTCGTCACGTCATTAACTTCAGTCTGAAAATTACTATCGTATGCAGTTGGGTAATAGTCATAATAATTCATTTGGTAGTTATCGTCATAATAGGTAGGCTCCTGTTCATACTCGTAATATTCGGGATGATAATAATCTTCGTAACCTGAACATTCGTTAACATTTACATCGCGTGCATTGAAATAATTTGAGGGTGGCGGATTACCTTTCTTAGACCAATCCCAATTACTACGAGTAGGGGGTAGTGGTTTCGAAACAAAATTACTGACACCACTCATAGGTTTTGGCCCTTGGTTTTGTGGTGGATATCTAGGCGTCATTCTAAATACGTTACTGCGCGGATTGTAGTTTGGCGGTGGAGCACCGAACATTCGCTGTGTATGCGAAGGCATACGAGGTTGGTTAGAAAATGTATTAAAACCTGGATTGAATCTAAACTGATTATGTTGCGGTGGCTGCATACGTGGTTGCATATAAGCGGGCGTGACTGGTTTAGGTACATGCATAGCGTTAACGTTACGTGAAGCAGGGGAACTTGCATGCATAGGTGAAAGGGTAGGCAGAGTTAAGGACTTGGAATGAGTGTTAGTAAGTTTGGGTAAATTATCGTTTCTCTGTTGCAGATACATAACATTTAACTCCTCTTGCACAAATTCTAATGCTGTTTCTATAGAATCGGGCCGCATGCATCGTATGCGTGAACCTAAGGGTTCCTTGAGCCCGCGCACGAAGGCCTGCATTGTTAATTTTTTATACAAATCGCGTTTAGCATCAATAGTAGTCTGCACAGTTTCGTGAAGTGTAATATACGTCATGATAGTACTAAATAAAGTTTGACACCTATCGTAAAGTTCTTGCGGCGTATCATTACCCTGTGTCTGCAACGAGAGGTCATTATAGAGGGTTGTTTCATCTCTACGATCAGCAAAATTATTTATTAATACACTCCTAATGCCATTCCAGTTCTCGGGGATACCATTTGAATTTATAGTTCGAGCAGCAGAACCCGTGATTTTATTTAATATACCACTTATCAAGGACAAATTGGTTAACTCATATTCGGGGCCCTCGTGTACATATTTAGCCACTAACTTATCACAAATCCTAATAAATCTAGTTAAAACATGAGAGTTCCCGTCAAATTCCGGGACTAGGCGTAGGGCCTTCCAAATAGTATCGGGCTCGTGTGCCATGATATTATCTATGTCTCTATTACTATCTACTAAATCTTCCCGTCTTGACTGTTTATGAGAAACAGTCGTGCGGGTCCCTAAATTCCTAGGGTGAAAAATCTTGAAATATAGTAAGGGTTAAGGGATAAGGAAAGCACCACTAGAGAGATTCTTGTGCACTTACTTGTACATTTCAGCTTCTCTTGAGCAGTATCAATGTCTGGATCTCCGCAGCTGTTCGACGGTCCGGATACTCGTTGGAGGTGCCTAAGGCCACCCGGGCGGCTCACCTAATTTCTATACCGAAATTTACCTCGCGAACCGGCCCGCGAGTATCCTACCGACTGCGCCAATTATGTCGAACGCCGTCGGAGGACTCAAAAAAAACCGAAATTAATTAATATTATTTATTAAAATAAAGTATTACAATTTAATAATTAGTCTAAACCTAATGTATTGATTCGAAGTATGAATCGGAATGACCGAGTTCTGTCGTCACGTAGCCCACCGCTGCCGCTTACACGTGCCGCATCGTCAGCGTTTCCGTCACCTTGTACAATTCTGTGTATTTGGTTCGCGATGGTAATATTCCACTGTTGATGCACCGTCAGCGGGATAGGTAGAAGGCCGTCGCGTAACAGGCAAAATAGAGAATATTATTTATTCCCATTACCGTAGGCTATTATTTTTATATTCGTCAAAATTAAATTAAAAATTTTGATTACATTATTTGACAAATATATGTATGATTAAATTATTACAATTAGTAATCATATAATTATAATAATTATTATCGGCCGTGAAGGCTACTCAAATCATTTAAGTTGTAACTTCCTCTCAATAAACATCGAATTTTTCTTATGAAAAAATTCGTAATATTACTTTTAATTTTATTAAAAGTAAAAGAATCAGCATTGCCATCCAACGTGGCAATGCAGCCAGTCTTCTGGGTACCCTACCGGCTGATAGCGATGGGGAGTTCTTTGACGCCCTTTTTTAGTCTTATTTTTCTAGTTTTAATTTAGTTAGTTTTTGTTTTATTTAGATATTTAGGTAGTTATTTTAAGTTATTTAAGTTTTAGATAGTAATTGAACAGTTATATTTCTTATTTAAACTATTTAAGTAATTATTATTCTAATAAATCTATTTTATTATTAATTTATTAATATTATTGATTTTATTATTAATATGGGTTGCGGTGAGTAAACTGCAGGGGTGCGATCTGTTCAATTTGTTACTGTTGTTTGTTTGTGTCTACTGGTAATTACTAACATTAGCTCTAAGTACAATTTTCCTGTTACTAACGTACATAAATGGACTTGATGGTCTGAATTAAATTATTATTATTTTGAAATGACATGGTCACGGGCAGACTAGTCTGCCCGTGACCATGGATGCTGTAAAGGATCCGAAACGTCGGGAACTAAATAATATCAATATACCGCGATAAAATCCGTAAAAAGTAGTTTCATTTCAATGTCTAATATTCGCGTAAGTGTCAGAAATCAGTTTATTATTATTTTATTTTTATTTATTTTGATTACGAATAGAATATTATGTTGTTAGAAATGTGGGATGCGCTTCCCGAGTGGATCTTCCCCGACAGATATAACCTGGGTGTCTTTAAATCACGAGTGAATCGGTTTTTTTCTAGGCAAGTGCGCTCCATTCCATATATGGCAGTGTTGCTTAACTTCAGGCGAACTGTAGGTCAAGCGAAAGCCTCTCAAGAATTAAAATTTTATTCGTTGTTACTGACAACCCTAAATACACTTGAGGCTTTAACTGACGTGACGTGACATTAGCATGCATGTTGTAAGGGCTAACTGATGCTTTATTAATGTGGATTGACATTAGTAGGTATGTATGTGGTTAATAATAGAGTCGCCCAATAACGTGCGTGTACAATATGACAAAGGATGGAATATTAGGATGGCAATAGGTATTTGTTATGCAAGGCTGCAAAGTTGTTTTTTGGCGCGAGTACTTGTATTGAAACCTGAGCAAGCGAAGGATTTTAAAGGTACGAGATGCAGAATAATTTTGCTGACGAGCGAAACACACAACTTTTCACGTCACTACAGCGAGGAAAATGCTAGGTGCAAGAAAAACAGCAAATATTAAATGAGTTCGGCATTATGTACCGCTTGCACTAACTCTGCAGGTGATAAATTTATATCTTCGTCGCTACTGGACTCACTCATATTATGAGATGTCTTACGATTTTATCAAAAATCAATCTAAAATTAATGATTGTAAGTGAATTGATTAGAGAAAAGAAAAATTTTAGTTTTTTTTTTCATGCAGTCGTCTTACTGGCCAGTGCGATTATTCTAAAAATGTGGTTGGCGCATTGACATGAAATAAGTATTTAGGCATTTTCAGTGGACCCGGCGGTATAGAAAATTATTGAATAGAAACGTTCGAATTTTAAAAAATCTTTCCACGCTAGCGGACAAAATGCACTTTTCCACGCAGATTTCGAATGACAAACACAGAATCTTTCCGAGCTTGTGAGGTGAAAACTAGTTTTCTTTTCCATGCTAAGATTATAAAGTTACTGGCGTCACCTTTAAGACGTACCTAAATTCAGATCTGGGACTCACGGTGGCTTAGACGTCATAGCGTCTGGTGTATCTAACCAGAAGACGCAGGTTCGAATCCTGCCTGTGATAAGGGTGTTGGCGCCGACACTAATAAAATGGCAGTGAACGTCTGTAAATGTAATGTAAATTTTGAAGCTGCATAACAAATGGTCACCCATCCATTTACTAGCCACGGCAAGCGCCTTAAAAAACAATTGCATTTGTTTTTAAAATTAAACGTATTTTATTGGGCCTTTGAAAATTATAGTGTCTGTTCCCACATTTGAAAGTCATTGATTGTATTAAATAATTGATTAAATTTTGTATATAATTATTATATTTTTTTAAAAATCTTAAGTTAAGAAAAATATTTTTTTACTTCTCAATAAAGTGTATTAGGATTTTCACTTAAATAATTTACTATATCTTGCACGCATTCCCTTAACATAAGTATAACGCGTCATTCTGGTCCACTTAACAAATCCATTAATCAGCTTATTGGCTGGAAACTCCCAAAAGGAATATCGAATGAATTGGCAGCGATTTCTGACGACTTTTATATTTTCACAATTAACTTTTATTCCCCTTGGGCGAAAGAATTGGATCACTTGGCATGATCAATATAGGAAACACCTCTGACTTTTTCAGCTTAACACCGAGTAAATGAATGGATATTTGGGCTTGTGGCTAAGTAATCACTAAGCTGATCAACTGATCTGAGCAAGGTTAAGCTGCGCTCGCCGCGGTCAGTGTGTGGATGGGTGACCATTCTTAACACATTGAGACCCCTCCGTGCCTCGGAGAGCACGCCGTTCGTCCCGGTTGTTATACGAACATCTATGAAAATTGTTAGTGGTAGTCAGAAGCCCAAAGAAACCTGATAACCAGTCAATCCTCCGAATTTTAGTACTACCCGGAAATTGGCAGTCGCTTCGCTGAAATACTGATATTCAGCTGCATCTGAGTAGACTGAAAGCCGATCCCAACAAAGTTAGGAAAGGGCTCGGAAGATAAAATGACTCGATATTGGAAAGGCTTGTGGCTAAGTTAGCCCAATATAAATCAAGATGAAATAGGTTCGAGAATCTCTCTTCGCTATCGAAAACCACTCTTGGAACCCAGTTCATAATAGGTAGAGTAGGTCTATTCTCCGCGTTAGTTTTCATATCTACAATAGCAACTGACTGGCATTTGTTTATTGTTTAATCCGTCAAACAAACAGACGAACCGTCTGATGGTAAGTAGTCATGGTCGCCTGTGGATATCTGCATTAGCAGAGGAGCTGCTGATGCCTTGAGAGCCCCAACGCAATGCAGACAGATAGAGCCGCGGCAACTGAGAGGAAGAGATGTCTCCCATACACAAAAGTCTAAATACACATCAAGGTGAGATGAAGCGGCGGTAGCCTAGGCTAGGGCGTCGGACTTGCGATCATGTGGTTGCCGGTTCGAAACCCACACATTGCACTACCGACGTGAACCCACTCGTAACACAAGCATTTAGCTTAGCACGAGGGGTTAACAGAATACTAGTAAGTTGCGATCCGCATTGCTAGTAAGCATTAAAAAAAAGGTGACGATAAACTCCAACGTAGGATGGAAAATCATCCAATACCTAACCCATCGAGTAAGAAATCTCTTTGAAATATCTTAAATTCTTAGTAAAGATTTATGTTACCCTCAGGTTATTTTATTAGCAAGGATGATCTTAAACGAAAATTTATTGAATAAAGATAAAAGGTGTTTCAATTTTCTTTGAGCCTATCAATTCTAGAATATGAACAAGTAATCTACTTAATACGGTTATTTTGTTAACAGCATATTAATTAAATTAGCTGGAGAAAAACTTCAAGATCATCATTCCTTAGAGATGGAGAACCTGACGAAGGTCGTTGGGAGTCGTTGTATGCCTGTTCTTGTGAATGTTTTTGCGAGACGCTTTGTTTTACGTTTGTGCATAATGTTTTTAGACGTCATTTGGCTTATATTATAATTATATAACCTAAGCCACGGTTTACCGTGGGAGAGCCATGCTTCGGCACGAATAGACCGGCTTGATCAGAGTGATACCACAGCCTTACAGAAAACTAGTGTTATTTTAGTGATACCTAGCCAGAAGACGCAGGTTCGAATCCTGCCTGCGAGTCGATTTTTTCCTTAACTAAAATAACTTTATAATCTTAGCATGAAAAATGCAAAAAAATCACAAAAAGATGGTTAATAGGTATGGTAGCATCGTACGACATAGAACTAACTATAAGGTAAGTCATGTCGGTTGAGAGGCAAAGTAACTTGCCTTTCAATAGATGGTACTGACGTCACCTTTGAGACGTAAGTTCAGAATGTGAAGGCAAATTTCAACATGGCTGGTGGGACTCGCGGTGGATTAGAGGTCATAGCGTCCGGCGTACCTAGGCAGAAGACGCAGGTTCGAATCCTGCCTGCGAGCCGATTTTTTCTTTCACTAAAATAACTTTATAATCTTAGCATGAAAAATGCAAAAAAAAACACAAAAAGAAAACTAGTGTGAAACGATGCTTACGTTGTGTTTCGCAGATTAATTGAGGATACCGGAGGACCAAACCCTTTTAAAAGGCGTCAAAGCACTTGCGACATTTACCATTTGTCCTTGGGCAGCGGTAATCGCTTACCATCAGGCGATCAGTCTGCTCGTTTGTCCACCAATGCCATAAAAAAAACCTTTTTAATATTTCTACCAAATAAGCCGGGCAGTATATTGATACAGATTTATTAACTGTAACAATAAAGGCAATAAATAATAATTACTGGAACAAAATATACTCAGAACCTTCAAGAAAAAGAATAAATAGCTACATTAAACACAATAAAAGAAAATATTGCTCAACTTTTCGGGCTCATAATTGCTTTACAGACGTTATTGGCGCCCACCGTGGGATCGCAATATAAAGAAAATATCTGAAGACTTGAAGATCATTATTATTTGTCAAATAATTTAGGTTAAAAATAGTGAGTCAAACATTGCTGAAACTTTGAACAGTCTTTTCACAGAAACGTTCAGATATTCTGCCAAGACAAAAAGTACGATCGTCTTCAAATCATCTATATATTTTACAAAAGTCAAACGTTAAATAGTGAAGAACATACTTTTTACAATATGTATTTAAACAAAATAGAATAGCTAGATAAAGTAAGGATACATGAACTATTAAATAGTCTGTCAGAGTTTTCAATATCAATCAATAACAAACCGATTAGATCTTTAAACCCAGAAAATTATTGCCACCCCGTGTGGGACCATCGACCCTGTTTGGGCGCCAATAAGTAATTCTTAACAAAATCTATAAAAATATTGTAGAGAGCAATTTTTATCAAGTGTAGTATTTAAATCTGCCTCATTAGCCTTGTGGTCCTGAGCGCGACTGCTACGCTAGAGGTCCTGGGTTCGATTCCCAGGTCGAGCAAAGTGGGTTTTTCTATGAAATTCCCAGTAGCAGCTCGGAGTTAAGAATTTGTGTATTTTCACAAATTCCTGTATTGCCCCTTATTACATGGGACCTAAACATACCGGCGAACTGTGGGTGTACATTAGTACGCCTCTGCCTAACCCTTCGCGGAATACAGGCGTGATGGTATGTTATGTAGTATTTAATTCAAGCGCTATATTTCAGTCAAAATGAATAAAATATAAAAAAGCAGTCTTAGTATTTGTGTCACTTTAAGAAAAAACCCAGCTCAAGTCATTCGATAGGCTCTAATTAGATAAATTACATATCTGAGTAGAAATAGAGTAATCTCTGCTAACTTGAAGATGTCCCTCGTTGGGTGCCAGTAACAAAGTTTTCAGTAAAGAAATACTGATCAATTGGAGATCAAACTTGTACCCAACTATACTAGTAATTATTTTGATATAAATTATTACGTCTGTCAGATTATTATAAGAAAGAAAGAAAATAATTGTGGAAGTTAACCTTACAAATCGACACGTGACGACACGTTTGGCGTAGCGGCTGAGTAATTGGCTTCTGCGACACGTGTTGTGGGTTCGATCCCCACACGGAGCAAATATTTGTATGATCTACAGGTTGTTGTTCCGGGTCTGGGTGTTTGTGTATGTGAGAATTTGTGTTTGTAAGCGCACCCAAGATACAGGAGAAAATCCTAGTGTGGGGCAAGGTTTAAAAAAAACAAAAAGAAAAGGAAAGAAAAGAAAGAAATCAGTCCAACCTCAGCATAATGCCTAACTATATTACAGTCTTAAACTTGTAGTCTTATACTACCATATTTTTGATCCCCACAAGGCAAGATATTTGTATCATCTTCATCATATTAGCCACAAAAAATCCACAGGTATACAATGGCCTCCTACATAAACCTCCATAACATCCACCCACATACAACGGCTCGCAGTAACCATCTATCATCAGTCTATTTTACTGGGACCTAACTTATCTATACTCTATATACTAATATATAAAGCTGAAGATTTTGTTTGTTTGTTTGCTTGCTTGAACGCGCTAATCTCAGGAACTACTGATCCGATTTGAAAAATTCTTTCAGTGTTAGATAGCCCATTTATTGAGGAAGGTTATAGGCTATATATCACCACGCTACGCGGACGAAGTTGCGGGCAGAAGCTAGTAGTAATATATAAAGCTGAAGAGTTTGTTTGTTTGCTTGTTTGAACGCGCTAATCTCAGGAACTACTGATCCGATTTGAAAAAATCTTTCAGTGTTAGATAGCCCATTTATTGAGGAAGGCTATAGGCTATATATCATCACGCTACGCTGAAGAAGTCGCGGCCAGAAGCTAGTATTGTATAATGCACAGACAATAATCATTAATCGAATCTAATTGAAACCAATTGGAAAAACACAATCACATAACTTGAGAACAGAATTTCACGCACGTCTTGATCCGAGAATCAATTCGCAATTTATTTTAAATCTAATATTATACGAATACCCACATGACACGTTCTTAAAAATGCGCTTTCTTTTCTATGCCTTCGTTGCGTACTGAAATTTGATTCTGATGTTTTTTCATCAAAGCTAATATTTTCATCAAATAAGTATGTTAAAATTCATCCAACAAGTCATTTCTATTAGAAGGTTTTTAAAACAGTAATTTCTCATACTCCTTAATTTTTCGCTTATACCCTAAGATGATTAAAAAAATCTTTCGATAAAATCTTGACCAATGAAGCTATTATTTATGTGTTCTAATAATTGTCTGCTATAAAAAAATCTACTTAACGATTTCTGGTTGGCAATGCTATCGTAGATTGGGCTAGTCTTCTTTGATAACCTTCAACTTTTAATTGACCTTGTGTATTCCCCAGACACATGGCCTAAGCTAAACTGTCCCATTTGAATATCTTAGACAGGACTGCTGGGACAAACTTAATATCATGCTTGTGTTAATCGGATAATTGGATTAGTTCAGCTTAGCAGCCATGTTTGAATACTTAGGTCCTGTTTCTAGTGCTATTATAGAAAGGTAGTAACGTTAAATGCACTCTGTCTCTCATTAAAGCCCTTACAATTCTCTACAATTTATCGTTATCTATTTACCTTAACGAGAAACATTTAGCTGACACGATAGAAAAACAATTTATTGTTGAAATATTCTGGAGTTTCAACGTTTTTATATAATTTAAGTAATTAACAGACTGAATTTAAGTGTTTAGTACCTATTTTCTGTGTTATTTTTTTTGGATTTTTCATGCTAAGATTAAAAAAATATTTTAGTGAAAGTAAAATTCGACTAGTACTTACTTCAGTCAATATAAGACGAAGATAAAGACTCCCTCAATAATCATTGAGTTACACGATGACTGATATATGCGTGCCGTCAGTAAGACAGGTCAACTCAAAGCTGCTATGGCTCTTTCTTTAAAGGGAATATTTAGATATTGCCCTTAAGTAATGCATTGTAATAATCACATCTCTACTATTATAAAATTGTAAAAAAGCTGTGTCTGTACATTGAAGATATTTAAAAAAAAACACGTGGGTTATGGTATATAAAAGTCTCCGAATCCGAAAATGTGATTTTTAAAATTCTTGTCTGTTTGTCTGTTTGTTACGGGTTGTACCAAAAACTACTGAATAGATTTTAATTTGTTTATCCCTGTTAGAAAGTATATGCTCCAACTTAAAAATTGGTGCACTTTTTATCTCAATTAATTAAATGAATCCTGAGATACAGCTTGACCTCCCTGATGTATAGAGGCCCATATAAAGAAAAGGTTATCAATGTTGGTTTTCTATTTTTACTCCTGATTTAACTTCACGTGAGCGAAGCCGCGGGCAGAGGCTAGTATCTTATAATATTACTTTACTACTATTGTCTGGACTTTGATGAGAGACTTTGAAAGAGACCATGATTCTCTGAGTTTGTTTCGGCATTTCTACTCAGAGGTCGGCTGTTACGAAATTCTGGCGCCATCTAGTTAAAAAATTAAAAACATAGACTTGTAAAAGTGTCAAGTGTCTGTTTTACAATGTCGAACTCTTACCAACTAAAAAAAAACAGTACTCGTCTTTCTTTGCCCTATAGCCAGGACCGTTCGGCGGCGCGTTTTGGGGACCATCGTGAATGTCATGAATCCCATCGTGACATTCACCACGGCCCCGAAAACGCCCGCCGTAACCGCCTCTTAGTGTTTTCCTTGAAAGAAAAAACGGCGCAACAAACTCCCCAGCAACACTATCATATCTGTCCGTTAAGATTTTTATGGAATAGGGGCAAACGAGCACGGATTTCCTGATTGTAAGCGATTACCCGCCGCCCATGGACAACCGCAGCACCAGAGGAGTCACAAGTGCGTTGCCGACCATTTAAAAGGGTTTAGGCCTCCGGACAGCCAAGTGATATGACCATTGGACTGCCAAGTCACATGTCTTGAGTTCAAATCCACGGCACGGACCTCTGAATTTTCGAAGTTAGTACGTATTAATAGTTAATTATCACGCGCTTAAACGGAGAAGGAAAACAACGTGAGGAAACCTGCACGCCTGAGAGATTTTCTCGATAGCGTGTGAAATCTGCCAACCCGCATTGGGTTAGTGTAGTGGACTATAGCCTAATCCCTCTCATTATGAGAGGAGACCCGTGCCCAGCAGTGGGACATATAATGGGTGGATTATGGGCCTCCAGTATCCTTACTCGGCGAAACACAACGTAAGCGTTGTTTCACGCCGGTTTTCTGTGAGGCCGTGGTATCACGCCGGTCGAGCCAGCCTTTCGTGCCGAAGCATGGCTCTAATATCTAATTAAGTTACTAATAATGTTAAACGAAGTTCTCCGCCGCATTTGTCTGTTCGCGATAAACTGAAAAACGACTGAACGGATTATCATGCAGTTTTCAAAAATGGACGCAGTGATTCATGAGGAAGGTTTTAAGCTATTTAACATCACGCTACGACTCTTAGGGCCACTTGCACCAACTTCTTAAATGTGTTTAAATCATATTTAAACACAATTTATACTCTATCTATACTTTACTAATATACATATAAAGCTGAAGAGTTTGTTTGTTTACTTGAACGCGATAACCTCAGGAACTACTGGTCCGATTTGAAAAATTCTTTCAGTGTTAGATAGCCCATTTATCGAGGAAGGCTATATATCATCACGCTACGCGGACGAAGTCGCGGGCAGAAGCTAGTTTTTCATACAATTTAAACACATATAAGTAATTGGTGCAAGTCCCCCTTAGAAACGGGGCTGGTCACTAGGAAGTAAATAATTTACATTCATTGAACCAATAAATAAACAAGTACGAACATTTCATTGCTCATTTATGGCACGAGTAACAAAATTGTTTTCTGAAATAGGTAATTGTGTCCATTGAAGCAAATTACCTTTAAACGTTGTTCCTTTTAATCTATTGAGAACTATTGATTTATCTGAAGGAAAGCTTCAACGTTATTTAATTCGCCAAACATCCAATGAAAATTCAACCTTATCTTTATAGAGTCAAGGTTGGATTTCAAGATATAAGTATTTAGTTTCACGTTCCTTATAAATTGCACCCCAGTTCGTGGGTAGGTCGAAAAGTCAACTTGGGTTTCTCTAAGTTACGTAATTTGTTCTTCAGCAGAATTTCGAGAAATAGTGCAACTTTTAATTACTATTGTAAAAGTGTCAATCAATGCCTTTACACTGATCTAACAATAAAACACCATCACGCCTATATTCGCCGAAGGGTTAGGCAAAGGTGTACTAATGTATGTACACCCACAGTTTATGTTTAGGTTCTATGTAGGTAATAGGGACGGGACCTATTCCGGGGAACAAATCCAATATACGAGCTGCTACTGAGAATTTTCTAGAAAAAATAAAACAATTAAACTTTGCTTAGGCAGAACTAAGCAGTGATAGCTTAGTGATAATACCATTGGACTGCCAAGTGACTTTTGTGACCAAGAGACCTCTGACCTTTCGAAGTCGCGCGTGGGAGAGCCATGCTTCGGCACGATTGGGCCGGCTCGACCGGAGTGATACCACGGCCTCACAGAAAACCGGCGTGAAACAACGCTTGCGTTGTGTTTCGCCGAGTGAGTAAGGTTACCGGAGGCTCAAACCCTTTTAAAAGGTGGGCGACGCACTTGCGACTCTTCTGGTGTTGCAGGTTCCATGGGCGGTGGTTATCGCTAACCATCAGGTGATACGTATGCTCGTATAAGACAGTGTAGTCAGTTTAGAATTTCTTCTTCATCTTTAGAAATAAATATCATTTCATAAATCTTGCCCAAGAAATAATTCTTTTTATTATTATTTTTTCACAAAAAAAAATCCTACACCCCACGTTTTAAAATTTTAAATAATCGAAGTGTCATTAAATAAATTAAGAAATTTTCCATCCCAAACATCTTTAAAAAAACTGTTTAATAGTAAAAGTCTAGATTATAATAAACTAAAGTGCAAATATGATTACGTATTTTTTATTGTGCATGAATTATTCAAGTTTATACCTTGTGTCTGAGTGTATCCTTAGAAGTTTCACTTTGCATTCGTAAAATGTATGCTTCATTTAGAATAACTATGAGAGATACTTTTAATATCTTCTTCTACTTCTATTAAGACGATTTCCCAGTTGATTTAAAATTTAAAGAAAATATAAAGCATTTGCGATAAGTTTCTCAAGAGAAATTATACTTGTAAATTATAATGAAACTGTCTTGTACAACCTTCTAATTTATAAAATGTTTGCTATGGTAGAATTATTCTTCAATGTAGAGACGGCCGTTCTAAGAGGAGACCCGTGCTCCATAGAGGGACAGATAATGACCGCGTCATCTGTATCTGTATATATTTTTTTCTAGTATAGAAGGTCAAATGAGCAGACGCATCGCCTGATGGTAACCGATTACCGCCGCCGATGGACACCCACAACACCAGAGGAGCCGCAAGTCACTCGCCTTTTAAAAGAGTTTGGGCCTCCGATATCCTCACTCACTCGGCGAAACTCAACGTAAGCATTGTTTTACGCCGGTTTTCTGTGAGGCCGTGGTATCACTTCGGTCGCGCCGGCCCATTCGTGCCGAAGCATGACTCTGCCACGGTAAAAGTATACCAGTGCTTAGTACGGCTCCTTTCAAAATGAGAGGAATTAGTTTATAAGTACCACTATCCACCACGCTGACCGAAAAGGGTTAGCAGACTTCACATGCCCCCGGTGAGAAAATCTTTCAGGAATCCAGGTTTCCTCACGTCTTCCTACACCGTTTAAGTAATGGTAATTAAGTATAGCGTAATCCTTCTCATTCTATAAGAAGACCAGTGCCCAGTAGTGGGATAATCTAATGGATGGGTTGATAATGATATGGAAGTTATTTTAGTGAAGGAAAAATTCGACTCGCAGGCAGGATTAGAACCTGCGTCTTCTGGTTTGATACACCAGACGCTATGACCACTAAGCCACCGCGAGTCCCACCTGCCATGTCGAAATTTGTCTTCACATTCTGAACTTACGTCTTAAACGTGACGTCAGTAACATCTATTGACAAGCAAGTTACTTTGCCTCTTAACCGACACGACTTACCTTACGGTTAGTTCACGTTTAAGACGTAAGTTCAGAATGTGAAGACAAATTTCGACATGGCAGGTGGGACTCGCGGTGGCTTAGTGGTCATAGCGTCTGGTTATCAAACCAGAAGACGCAGGTTCTAATCCTGCCTGCGAGTCGAATTTTTCCTTCACTAAAATAACTTTATAATCTTAGCATGAAAAATGCAAAAAAATCACAAACAGATGATATGGAAGTGATACATATATCGCAAAAATAGTCCACGATAAAAGGTAAATTAACTCCTAATCCTTCCGCCCAATTGTCATAATCGCCGTGGGACTCCCTCGGGTCCGCTAACCACTAATGCTACCCAACTCACGTATATTGGAGCTTCGAGCCGGCTTTAAAAGAATTGCAGCGTACCTGAAACAATTTTACAAATACTGTTAAAATGTGAAAACTGGAAGATTGCGTCGCTGAATCTATGACGTAGTTTTTTTTTATTATATTTTTAAGTCGGCAAATGCGCTGATGAGCTCCCTGCTGTTAAGTGGTAAGTATACACTCACCACACCAGAGCCCGTTAGAGCCTCTACGGACTGTGCTGCCAGAGCCGCAGCAACCGAAGAGGAACTGGCTCTCACGCGAGAAGTTGAAACACACACGAAGGTACTTTACAACAGACTCCGACGTAAGGGGGTGGTCGCCAGTCAGACCCCAGGAGGTCCTACCACCAAGCAGGTCAGATATTTGTGTGTCATAACGTCTGGTATATGTGTTACAGTCAAAACCACTTTTGATCAACGTCCTTAGTTAAAAACACTTTTGACTGCGAAAATCAGTCAAAAGTGGTTTTGATGATAACATGAAATATGTTTATATTGGTTAGGTTAGGTTAGAACTGTGACCAAACGATGCACGAGCCGAGCGAGCGAAGCGAGCGGAGCCGCGATAGCAGCCCGCGAGTGCCAAAACCGAAATGTAGAATATTTTACAGTTAAAAGTGCTTTTGACCAACGTCATTAGTTATAAGAACACTTTTGACTGATTTTCGCAGTCAAAAGTGGTTTTGACTGGTTATGAGTTTTGACTGCAACATACTAGTATCTAACTAGAAGACAGATTCGAATACTGTCCATAGTAAACTTTTTCCTTCACTGAAATAATATTTAGGTTTTTTTTTTATGGGATAGGGCAAACGAGCAAACGGATCACCTGATGGTAAGCGATAACCGCCGCCCATGGACACCCGCAACACCAGAAGAGTGGCAAGTGCGTTGCCCGCCTTTAAAAGTGTTTGGGACTCCGGTAACCTCAACTCACTCGGTGAAACACAACGCAAGCGTTGTTTCACGCCGGGTTTCTGTGAGACCGTGGTATCACTCCGGTCGAGCCGGCCCATTCGTGTCGAAGCATGGCTCTCCACGAATAATAAATAGTAGACATAAACTGGGTGTCATTTAAATCATTAGTGAATCGGTTTCTTTTAGGCAAGCGCGCTCCATCGTAGGTCGCAGTGTCGCTTAACATCAGGCGAACTGAGGGGATCAAGTGTTAAAAAAAAACAGTTTAACAAAAAACCTTTTCACAGATTATACTACACTAGCGGCCCGCCCCGGCTTCGCTCGTGTGGAGATCTCCTTAACATTTTTCAAAATATTCTATAGCCTATGTTAATCTGGAATAATGTAGCATTCAAATGGTGATAGAATTTTAAAAATCTGTCCAGTACTTTTTGAGCCAGTTCGTTACAAACATACTTATATAAAAATCTTTTCTCTATATAATAATTTTTAGTATAGAAAAGCAAGAAGTAATATCATCACGATGTCTTTAAATTCATTTTACATCCCAATAAACCGTTTCAACAGATTGCTGTATGACACGACAAATAACTTTTTACGATCACCCATGAAAGAGCTCACTAAACATGTTGCTAAGTCTATACTGAATAGGTTATAAAAAGGGGTTAACCCTATTTCAGTTTATTTTCGCAGTGAAATAGGGAAACGAGTGTTCTGCTTTTGTGAGCTTTTATGCGTTCGCAACACGCATAAAATCTCACAAAAGTTCCTCTGGTAACTTCGCTCGCTCTTTATTTTTATGGAGAAGAATGAATTTCAATAATCAGTCCGTCAATAAGATTATATTATTATAGATTTAAACATTTATTACATGGTAAGTATTAATAATAAAAAATAATATAAAATATTGTAGCGGCGGTAGCCTAATGGCTAGGGCATCGGACTTGCGATCATTTGGTTGCCGGTTCGAAACTCACCCATTGCACTACCGACGTGAACCCACTCGTAACACAAGCATTTAGCTTAGCACGAGGGGTTAACAAGAATACTAGTAATGTGCGACCAACAATGCTAGAACGCTTTTATTTTTAAAAACCCAAAAAAAAACATTCAAGAACAAATTTACATTATGCAATTTATTACACTATGTTGAAGTCTGTAAGTAGGATAGAAGTAAGTATTGCTTACTGTTTTTTTACCGGAATATGAGATATTGGAATAAAATTAGGTACTTTTAACACATTTTACGAACTATTACATTTATACGCGATGAGAAAACATTGTACCTCTTTTTAAGCTTAATATGCTCATGGAGGAGTGCGAGATTGTACATTAATTATATGGATTAGAGTTCAAAATAACATATACACACCTTATTTGTTTATGGTTAACGTATGTAAGGAGTATAATATTATGGTCGAATTTCGAACACCGGGCGACCACAAGTCATTTTAAATTCGTAAAAAATCCTTTCTTAGTTTTTTGTCTTTGTATACTTTAATCTATATACGTTAACGTGCATATATACCGGTTAAAATAACTATATTGAACTAGCTTCCGCCCGCGACTTCGTGGAATAGATACTTAGTCGACCTCGGTCAAACTTGGACATCCTTCAACGTCCTCATATCTTGTTATCGCAATATTGTACCAGTGAAGTTTGTAATTCATTTATTTTAAAAGAGTGTCCATGGAGTTTCTTGCCGGATTCTTCTCCATAGGATCGACCTTTTGGAACCGTGCATCTAGAATCACAACGTTTCATAAACGCTTGTAAAAGCTTATTTGAAATAAAAACATTTTAACTTTAAACTTTGAAGTTACTTAGATACTTATTACTATAGTCTTAGTGTGATGATATATAGCCTATAGCCTTCCTCAATAAATGGGCTATCTAACACTGAAAGAATTTTTCAAATCCTGAGATTAGCGCGTTCAAGTAAACAAACAAACAAACAAACTCTTCAGCTTTGTATATTAGTATAGAGTATAGATGCACTGGTGACGCATTGCAGCGCTTGGCCATTGAACTGTGTACAATTAGGTATGTTTGTAGTTATAACTGTTAATCATTTAAGCTCTGTATTGACGTTTGTTTGAACGTGATAAAATATAGTTTCGACGCAATTTGCATTGTGCAGTGGTATACAAATAGCCCTACAGCGCCTCTAGCGGTCATGCGAGGAAAAATAGTACGTAATAGTAGTAGTAGTTTTTTTACATAATTCATTGGACGTTAGCAGCAATCGCGTGCATTCTAGCGTAAATTAAAAAAGGTATAAATTAGTAAAATAAAAAGCAAAGAAAATAATAATTAATGGTAAAGTAAAAAATAACATACTGGAGATAAGGGTTAGGCAGAATTGTAACCATGGTTTCAAAGCAACAATAAGGTTTCTTTTAGGCAAGCGCGCTCCATCGTAGATCGCAGTATCGCTTATCATCAGGCAAACTGGTGCTGCCTCCCGATAATGCCGATGCCTTTCCCAACAATGTTGGAGTCGGCTTCCAGTCTAACCAGGTGCGGCTAAATATCAGTATTTTACACGAAGCGACTGCCATCAAACCTCTGCAACCCAATTTCTGGCCAATACCGATATTCGGAAGATAGACTGGTTTTCAAGCTTCTTTGAGCTTCTGACTACCACTAACGATTGTCATTGATGCTCATATGACAACCAAGACTGACGGCTATACGTGCTCTCCGAGGCACGAAGGGATCTCGATGTGTTAAGAATGGTCACCTATCCATACGTTGACCGTAGCAAGCGCAGCTTAACCTTGCAGATCAGTTAATCATCTTGGTTATTACTTAGCCATGAGCCCCTCAAGCGTAGGCATAACATGAATAAATTAAAACAAATTTCGTCACAAAGTTCCTAATTAGCGGCTCAAAATGTCATGAAAAATCCAATTTAATACATTACTTTTGCTCAAATCCCTGGCTTCTCTGGGAAATTAACCCAGCCCTCACGCTCAGCAGCCGTTTTTTGTACCGTATACCAAAGTCAGGAGCTCATAATTTAATACCCCTATTAAGATTCTTTACCAACTTAAAAAAAACAAATGCACCACCCAAAACCAAATGGATTTAATCGTTCCTGTTACGTCCAATCGTCTGGAAACTTTCGGACCTTTCCGTACCCTAGGGTTTTTTGGTCCTTCGAGGCGAGTAAGTACATATGTAAATTCGTTTGGAGAATTACTAGTACTGGCGGAATAGACCCAGGTGTTTGTAATATTCCGGATGAAGCCACAACCTACATTTTCATTCAAGATGGCGCCTAATGTGTTTGAAAAGCTTGTTAGGGTAGTTTGAAATAACAATAATAGTAAATGGGATATAATATAACATAGAAACTGCCTCAATAGGCTAGTGACTGCTACATTAGAGGTCCTGTGTTCGATTCTCAGGTTGAGCACCCACAGTTTGCCGGTATGTTTAAGTTACATTAACTGGGCACAAATTTGAAAAAGGTGAGAATGTACTTAAATGAACTAACGATCATAACATGAGATATTGGGCCTATGATCTTTCAAGTAATATTATAATTTAAAAAAATGTTGATTACCAAGTCATACGTCATGTTTCCATCCAAAGTACCTACGTAACACTAGGTTGCTTTTTTAAATACTATCCATGTAAATAATTTTATTATAATTATATGATACATTAGGCATGGAATTATTATTGGCGCCCAATGGTGGATAATCCAGAATTACTTTTCAGATGACCATTAGTATTATATAAAAGTAAATAATATATTACATAGAATTCAATACTTAATGGCAATAAGCTCGCCCTCTATTACATGGGACCTAAACATACCGGCGAACTGTGGGTGTACATTAGTACGCCTCTGCCTAACCCTTCGGGGAATAACAGGCGTGATGGTATGTTATGTTATAGAATTCAATAGCCATTGAATTTTAATTGGCGCCCAATGTGGGACAATCCACAATTCCGCGTCAGATCAGATCATATTGACCACAATGGCATAGTTAGTATGTATCTACTCACAGCGTATGCTGTAACCGCAGATATCGGGTATTCGGTTCAGGAATTCTTGATAACGAGAAGTGATAGACATCCTATTATTGGTAATACGGGATTGACATTGAAAACATGCGACAAACCGAAATGGGAGGTAAATGTAATTTAAATTATACACAATTTTTTTTATGGGGTAGGGGAGCAAATCAGCAGACGGATCACCTAATGGTAAGCGATAACCGCCGCCCATAGACACCCGTAACACCAGAGGAGTCACAAGTGCGTTGCCCGCCTTTTAAAAGGGTTTGGGCCTCCGGTAACCTCATTCACTCGGCGAAACACAACGCTAGCGTTGTTTCACGCCGGTTTTCTGTGAGGCAGTGGTATTACTCCGGTCGAGCCGGTCCATTCGTGCCGAAGCATGGCTCTCCCACGTCAAATACTCGTAATTTTGTCTTAGATTAATGCCGTTTATTATTAACTGCACCATCAAGCTTGTATCCCTGATGGGAAAGCCAGAGGTGTACAGTAAACCAAGCACGAACACTTTCGAAAACGTATTCGTATCGAAATCGAGAATAAGATATATGAGAAGGAGGTTGAAACGAACGTAGATGAAGCAAAAGTGGTGTGCCAGGACCGTAGCAAGTGTAGAGCCTACACTTGCTACTTGCATGCACTTGCTAATCCTACCCCAAATGGGAGACAGATGTGAAAATATGTATGTATGTATGAGATTTGTAGCAGAAAAAACCTCATTCGTTTACGATACGAATTCGATAGTTGTACGTGCTTGGGCTACTGATGTTACATCCACAATTTATCGGTATGTTTTCAGGTTCCATACAATTCCATATTGTATGCAAATGTTCTTAATGAAAATAAATAACATTAACAGACCATCACGCCTGTATTCTCCGTATGTTTGGGCAGGGAGAGTCGTACTAATGTTTACCTGCAAATCACCGGTATGTTTAGCTCCCATGTAGGAGACGAGCCTATGCCATTAACTGGGTACAAGCCAAGAATGAAATATATTTTTGTATTTACATACCATCACGCCTATTTTTCCCGAAGGGTTAGGCAGAGGCGTACTAATATACACCCACAGTTCGACGGTATGTTTGGGTCCCATGTAATAGGGGGCGAGCCTATTGCCATTAACCAGGCAAAAATTCCAAACTCCGAGCTGTTACTGGGAATTTCATAGAAAAACCCAATAACACTTTGCTCAACGTGGAAATCAAACGCAGGGCCTCTAGCGTAGCAGTCACGCTGAGGACAACTAAGCTAGTAAGGCAGTAAAAGTAAAAAAAAGACAAAAATAAATTCACGTAACGGGCAGACCAAAACCCAAGAGACATAAATATGTCCACAAATGTGACACATGTCATGTCATAAGTACGTGTTAGTTTTAAGCATTCATATCCTCACGTGTCCTTAGAGACATGTTCTTTTTTTTTATGAAACAAATTTGACTGAATCGCCATGTAGGATTATAATCATATAATGCATAGTATTATCACAGCTATTTACCAATTCTAAAATTGAATTAAGGGTCCGGACAGAAACGATCGTACAAACGTAACACCCAAATAAATCGTAATTCAGACACAATTTAAGCACTTTGTTTTATTATTCAATTTTTTTTTAAAAAAAAAAGCTTACTAGCAATGTGGGTTGCACATTACTAGTATTCTTGTTAACCCCTCGTGCTAAGCTAAATGCTTGTGTTACGAGTGGGTTCACGTCGGTAGTGCAATGGGTGGGTTTCGAACCGGCAACCACAAGATCGCAAGTCCGACGCCCTAGCCATTAGGCTACCGCCGCTCAGATTATACCATTAATCTACGTTCCTATCCAACCATTTCTGCCAAAATACTTACTAATTACGCGAAATAATTTTTGATAACTTTAGGAAGTTTCGACCGATTTTATGGTTGTTTATTTTCAGTGATGTACCTAGTAGTAGAGAAACTGGTTGGGTTTGCCACTATATGGTCCATAAACATACCCGCGAACTATCGATGTATATAAGTACACCTTTGCCTAACTCTCCGGGGAATTTAGTATTCCATACATACGCTAGAGAAATAACTATAAAATAGTAATCGTTATATCATACCAAAAAAAACGCCCAAGTGCGAGTCGGACTCGCGCACCGAGGGTTCCGTACTTATAAACATTTTTATTATATGATGTAACTAAAAATTACGGTTTTCGCAATTTTTCCTTTATCTGTGCTATAGACGTTGCTTCGTGCTTCTGATTTCACGGGAAGTATCTTGTAGGGTGTGATTCCCTTGCGTGTCGAAAATTTGCGGAAATTTGCGGCATAAACGGTTGTATCTTTTGATTGCGTTGGCTTAGAAGTTTGATTTTTTCACAGCTCCAAGGGCCAATAGACGAGTATTTGATATAAATTCCAGCTTCATACCTCCTCTTCGTTCCTAAGAAAAAGGGTCTTGACAGATAGACAAAAGGACGGACGGACAACAAAGTGATCCTATAAGGGTTCCGTTTTTTGCCATTCGTGGTACGAAACCCTAAAAATATAAGTATATCTTTTTACGACAACCCTGAGAAAAGGTGCAAGTGCTTTACGAAAATTCGGAGGGCCACGCAAAAGTTTTGGGTCAAATGGTCTTCGTATAAAATTTAACGCTTCAGGGTGCCTACAGGGTGCCCTACCTGCTTGACCGCAGAGGGTAGAAGAAAAATTTGAATATTACTGCTACTAAGAATGAATAATACATTTTATGAGCATGTTTAAAGGCCACAGCTGTGTTCAACTAAGGGAAATAATTAGACTTAGCGGACCCAATTTTTTACGGGTGAATTATATGATTTATCAAATGCTTGAAAAACAACTCGTCTTTGAGAGTAAGAAAAAAACAACGAAATGAACCGATGCGATGTGGGTTTTTTAATAAAAAAAAAAACATTTCATTAAAATCTGCCTGTAGTAACAGAATTCAGTGTTTTTTTTTTAATTGCAATTTCAATATGGCATTTTGCAATTATAAAATGACGTACCAAACTCTGGCTGTCAAGGCATTTGGTCTTTTGATGGCCACTAGCAATTGTCATGAGTGTTAGCGTCTTTAGTCTTATGCCAATCAATTATTTTTATTAAAAATAGCTCGCTCGTAATTATACTAAAATAAATGATTATTATTATTAGGGATTGCAAACGGGGAGCAATTTACATGTTCTAATAGACAAGGTGTTTCGATCGCTTGATCAGCGTAGGCATAGTTTAGCCACAATGCCAAATAAATTACTATATCATTACGTAAAATGACTAGACGTGTCATTTCCAATAATATAAAATTGAATATGATTAGGGATATAAAAGGTGAACCATGAATTCATAGTAGAGGTAAAGCACGGCTATTTTCGTTTCTTTTTAAGCCTGATCAGGATCTGGAAAAAGGTTCTTTATTCATCCCAAAACTCGGTAACGATAAAAAAGAGCGCAGGTTTCAAAATAGCCTCGATCAACGCTAAAAGGGCAATAACGATACAAAATGAGTCTTGCTAAGTTAAGGCTTATCAAAGACTATCCTCATGAATTACTACTGTGGCATGGGAGATTCTGGTTTTGATTCCCAGTTTGGGTAGTTAAAATTGCTAAACAAAATATACTTATATCAACATACTTATATTGAAATAAAACTATTTTTTACGGATTTTATAGCGTTGTATTAAATTTTATTTAATTTCCGACGTTTCGGATCCTTTACAGCATCCATGGTCACGGGTAGACTGAGGTGTTGGACGTCTTAATGTTAAAATTACTAACAGCTACCTTACATTTTTGTTAATTATTAGTGATCCGATTCACGCGATTTATCGCGTTGTATTAAATATTTTATTTAAAAATGTAAGGTAGCTGTTAGTAATTTTAACATTAAGACGTCCAACACCTCAGTCTACCCGTGACCATGGATGCTGTAAAGGATCCGAAACGTCAGAAATTAAATAAAATTTAATACAACGCGATAAAATCCGTAAAAAATAGTTTTACTTCAATGTCTATTCGCGTGTCAGAAACCAGTAACATACTTATATTTTCAAATTTGATATCCTTACCGTTCATATCATCCACGGGATATAAATACCAATAAACTGAGTTTAATTTTTCACTAAAGTAAAATTCCGATCTTCATCGCCGTCTTATTTACCGAGAAATATCAATGAACCTTATTGGCGCCCAACGCGGGACTGATAAATTGATTCCATTATTTCTGAGAAAAGACGAAAATGTTATTACAAGAAAAAGTGATTGAAATAATAAATAAGCAGATAATTTGTTTTCATACAGATTGCTGTAAGAATAATAAAGTATAAAAATAGTGCCTATTTGTTAAAGTGCTTACCAGTTGGTGATTACTAGGGTTCTTGCGAAAAATATACTTTTATGAGTTAGACTTTACAATATTTATATAATACAATATTTCTTATAACTCGAACAGTTCTATGATAAAGACAAAGTATAACTATAATATAGTATAATGATTACGTATTAAATTATCATGATTACATTCACCGTGAACGAGCTACATAATGTAACCACATATATTTTATTCACGACCCTAATCAATATTATACTAGTCACATGAACTAAGACTCATTATTTGAGTACAAATGAGCCATAAACAACTACGAAATTAGCTTATTTTTCATAATAAACATAATTATTTTGAGTCCCACTCGGGCGCCATTACAAATTACGTGTCCCATTTTGGGCGCCATATTTTTGTTTTTTATTCTGTACTCTGAGAGAAGCGTGTAATTAGTTTAAAACAACTCTGGCTTGTATCATACCTATATTATGACGACTGTTTACTTTCGCTTGTTAGAAGAGTTATAAAAGATCTTTTGATGAAAAATAATTAGTTACCATGACGTTTTCCTTTGTGTTGCGGTAACACTGGGTTGAATAACTTGTATTTCTAAGTTGGAGATACCATAATTCAACCAATTGAATAGTTTTTTTTATTTAATTCAGGGTACCAGCCCCATAGCCTAAGCAAAATACTATAATACAATACAACTTAAACTAATAACTACCATACACGATAGCATCAATAAACAGAAAGGACATTATGGTTGTGAACCATATTATAGCCCTGCTGACAACCACAACCCATCTAAATCTAAATCTATATTTAAGCGGCGGTAGCCTAATGGCTAGGGCGTCGGACTTGCGATCATGTGGTTGCCGGTTCGAACCCCACCCATTGCACTACCGACGTGAACCCACTCGTAACACAAGCATTTAGCTTAGCACGAGGGGTTAACAAGAATACTAGTAATTTGTGACCCAAATTGCTAGTAAGCTTTTTTTTTTAAAAAAAAAAAAAAAAAAAAATGTTAGACCAACTGTTACAGTTTTAAGCTTCCTACTACCCGACAACAATAGCAAAAATCTCGATGAATACACACAAACATACACACAGCGACATTAGGCACATATGTCAACCAAGTATTTACCCCTCATCTACATATTAA
This sequence comes from Acronicta leporina, assembly GCA_947256265.1. NCBI lineage: Eukaryota > Metazoa > Arthropoda > Insecta > Lepidoptera > Noctuidae > Acronicta > Acronicta leporina. The sequence goes on along the minus strand of OX366540.1, from coordinate 3,139,150 downwards.
TTAAATATGCACGTCATTTGTACGTGTAACAGACACGTGTAATAATTAATCATCAAAATAAACAACAAAACATCGTTGTATTTCGAATTTCAAATTAATTCCCTCCAACTCAGTTTTTAACAAAAGTAACATGAAATTTCTACACTACCCTCATTTGGGACACGCAACAAAAACTTGGCTGTATGAGTTAAACGATTGATCGTTGTCAGTCGACCTTTGCCCGACAGACAAATAAAAATGGTACGTATTTATAATGCATACCAACTGGAATGAAACGTTGTAACAAAAACAAAATATCTTGGGGTTCCGAAATATATAAAAAACAGTATAACTTGAACCCTCGCCTTTTGTATTCTAAAAACAATACTAGGTCACACAATTTGGATAAGCCTTTTAGTTGTGAATCCCAAATTTTTTGATCTACAAAGCGTCTTTAAACGAAGTGGTAAGTTTACAGTCTTGATTTGGCCATCAAAACGAATACCTAAATTTTAAAAAGAATAAAGATCACGATAATAATTATTTTTGATAATAGTAATATTGCTTCAATATGCTTCGGGCCTGGGCGTGAGATTTTGTGTTTGTAAATAGCACCACGATATAGGAGAAACCTTAGTCTGGGGCAACGTTTTCTGTAAAAAAATACCTGTTATTACACTAACAAGTCGATATTTTTAATGTGAAATAAAAAAAAAACGTTTATTTCATTTTTTTTTTTCTCTTTATTTATTATTAGGGACTTTTATACATACGTACATGCCAGTCCCATCATACCTTATAATAAATATTAATTAACTAAAACGTAACTTAGCGTAAAACGTAACGTAACTGTTTATTTCATTTACAACAAGCTTTTTGATACATATTATTAGATATCACCGTTTAAGCAAGGAATTGCTTGTATTAGGAGACATAAGTGAATGATTAATGCTGGATCGCCGATCCAGAGAGCAGCTTAAAAGCAGAGGAATGAGAAATATCTTCAACTAAGAGCGGATTTTCTAGTCTGTTGTTTATATCGGGAAACGAGCCACCTGATGGTAAGTAGTCATTTCAGCCTATAGACACCAGCAACACCAGAAGAATTGATACATTTGCCGATCCTTAAGAGCTCCTGCAGACTGCAGACTGCCATAGCCGCAGCAACGGAGGGGGAACTGCCTCTTACGCGCAAATGTCGAAACAACACCAAGGTGATTTAAAACAGACGTAAGGGTGATCGCTACTAAGTCAGATCCCATGAGGTCTTACCATCGAATTGGTCAGATACTATCTCGCCTCTTTCAAAATGCCGATCTGAACGGTAATGAGGAATTATTATATTTTAACCCGTCCTAAAATGGAGTGAATGCTAAGAAAAAAAATATTTTTTTTAATATCTTCGAGACAAATAACTGCCTCAATAGCCAAGTGGTCCTGACTGCGACTGCTACGCTAGAGGTCCTGGGTTCGATTCCCAGTTCGAGCAAAGTGTTATTGGGTTTTTCTATGAAATTCTCAGTATCAGCTCGGAGTTAGGAATTTGTGCCCGGTTAATGGCAATAAGCTCGCCCCCTATTACATGGGACCTAAACATACCGGCGCACTGTGGGTGTACATTAGTACGCCTCTGCCTAACCCTTCGGGGAATACAGGCGTGATGGTATGTTATGTTTATGTTATCTTCGAGACGATTTCTAATATTGTGTTCAATTTTCAGATTAGGTAACTATTATTGGTTTTCTGCTAGGAAATTATAAGTAGACCAATTTTTTACAAAGAACGTATATTAGATATACGCCACATACTAGATATTTCTCCAGTATTATACAAACTAAGTATTTGTTACGGGATTTTTTTCGGTTTGTGCGGGAATCGAACTTCAATAGTTAATGGTAATAGGTTTCTTTTTTACACCTACATCACTATGAAATACTTAGTACACCTCTGCCTTACCTACCTATTAACTGAAAAGTTCCCGAGAGAAGAAAGTTTCGTTGCCCAAATGGTTTCATTTTTGAGGTGCGCTGAACCCTAAAAATAAGCCGAAAATAAATTGCATGTTGTTGCTTCATTACAATAGCAGCGATAAAAAGTAAAAAAAATGCATTTCATTGTTGAATTTAAAAGGTTAAAGGTAAATGAACTTGTCTAAGTGAAATTCTATTGAAAGGTAAAATGAATAATTAATTTATATGAACGTTTTTCTGAGAGTTTTGAGTCTTTTTTATAGCCTACGTAAATGTCTTGCTGATCTGATATCGTCTTCGGGTCGATGACCTCTCTAAATAATAGTTGAGAAACACTCACATAATATAACTAAATAGTGAAGGAAAACATCACGAGGTAACCTGCATGCCTGAGAGATTTTCTCGATGGCGTGTGAAGTCAACCAACCTGCATTAGGCAGCGTGGTGGCCTATTCCCTCTTATTCTGCCTGTGGTGTACGCCTGTATCCCTGGAGGGTAAGGCAAAGGCGTATACCCACATTTCGCCGGTTTCTTTAGGCCCGATGTAATAGGGAGCGAATCTATTTCCATTAACCGGGCAAACTCCAGATTCCGAGCTGCTACTGAGAATTTCATAAAAAAACACTTTGTTCGACTTCGGAATCGAGTACAGGAGCTTTGGCGTGGAAGTCGCACTCGAGACTACAAGACTAATGAGGCAGTTTGCAACCACTCAAAAATTATCAAATAAACCCTTCACCTTTAATTAAATAGCACCTCATTAAGTATTCATAAATCATCACCTACATTACCCGGTTGTGAATTAAGGCGGAACAAAAGTACATAAAACAGAATATCTTATAAGTCACGTGTCGCCGCCATCTTGTGCAATATTAATAGCACGGCACTGCGACACGACAGTGCGACATTTTTGCAATTAAAAGCTTTAATCGTAGTAGCAAGTTCTAACCTTAAGATTGAACTTGGAACAATAAATCAATCTTTCTTTAAAGTCACATATAATTAAAAATATTTAGATACAATTGAAGTACAACTGAAGTAACTGCCTCGTTAGTCTAGTGGTCCCAAGTGCGACTGCTACGCTAGAGGTCCTGGGTTCGATTCCCAGGTAGAGCAGTGTTATTGGGTTTTTGTATGAAATTCTCAGTAGCAGCTCAGAGTTTGTGCCCGGATAATGGCAATAGGCTCGCTCCCTATTACATGGGAGCTAAACATATTGGCAACTGTGGGTGTACCTTAGTACACCCAACTGCCTAACCCTTTGGGGAATACAGGCGTGATGGTATGTTATGTTACAATTGAAGTATTTGTTTGTTGTTTATACCTCCTAAATAAAATAATGTAAGAATAATTGAACTGTTGACAATTTTTTGATAAGAATACTGTTATCAATCTTTTTTATAAAATTGACGAAGTATGGATATTATAATTAAGGATGTATAATTATAATTTATATATTTTTTATTTAAAAGCGGCGGTAGTCTAATGGCTAGGGCGTCGGACTTGCGATTATGTGGTTGCCGGTTCGAACCCCACCCATTGCACTACCGACGTGAACCCACTCGTAACACAAGCATTTAGATTAGCACGAGGGGTTAATAAGAATACTAGTAATGTGTGACCCACATTGCTAGTAAGCTTTTAAAAAACAAAAAAAATATATATATATTAGATTTTATTTATTTAGATTATAACGAGGCACGCGTTTAAAAGCTGTATATAATAAAGTAAACACTCTAAAGCTTGTTTTAAGTCAGCTAAAACAATGCCATTGCTAAACAATAAACATAATCTCTCAGACAAAGCTTTACCTTACAAAAATCGTTTGCAATTCTAAGACAAAAGACAACATTTATAAGGACCTGAGATAGCGATGGCCTTAAAGTTAAACAGCTGTTTTAAACCTAAATACAATATAAAATAGAATAGAAAATCTATTTTCAGAAAGGATTTGTTTATTGTGCAGTGAAGACTTATTTTGTGTGTGTTTGTATGCAAAAGAGCAGCCATACTTGAGTTATTGGTGTACCTAACCCGACTTTGTTTTATTTATATAGACCACTTGAATTTTGACCAATTTTCATTTAAACAGTAGTAATATTACTGTCGCCATTTCATTTAAACAACGGTAATATATATCACTATGTTTATGACATTCTTTTGATAGGTACATGCATGACATAATTATCTACTTCTGATCTATAACTTGTACGTGTAGAATAGTCTGTAAGTATAAGTTGGTTATTGAATAAATAAATAAATAAAATAAATATCACTGCTGCTCTTTGCTGCTGCTGATCTTTAAAACAATGGTAATATCAATGTTGCTATTCCGTTTAAACAATTGAAATTGAAATTAATTGATCCATTGTTACACAGTAACTGCCTCATTAGCTAAGTGGTCCTGAGCGCGACTGCTACGCTAGAGGTCCTGGGTTCGATTCCCAGGTCGAGCAAAGTGTTATTGGGTTTTTCTATGAAATTACCAGTAGCAGCTCGGAGTTAGGAATTTGTGCCCAGTTAATGGCAATAGGCTCGCCCCTATTACATGGGACCTAAACATACCGGCGAACTGTGGGTGTACATTAGTACGCCTCTGCCTAACCCTTCGGGGAATACAGGCGTGATGGTATGTTATGTTACATAGTAGTCTTAAAGATTAGTTTTACATTTATGTTCTATCTGTAACATATGAAGATATACATTGAATATGATGAAAACAATATTAATATCACTGCTAATATTTAGTTAAAAAAAATAGATATCACAGTTGCTATTTCATTAAAACAATCGTTATATAACTTCTGCTATTTCTTTAAAATAATAGTAATATCATGGTTCCTATTTCATTTAAACAATATTAATATCACTGCTACTATTTCATTAAAAAAATTGAAATATCACAGTTGCTATTTCATTTCAACAATGTTATATCACTGTTGTGAGTTCTTTAAAACAATAGTAATATCATGGTTGCTATTTCATTTAAACAATATTAATATCACTGCTACTATTTCATTCCAACATAACGACGTTCGACACCCTAACAATTCCCCCATAAAGTAATAAATGCAAAATATTAAAGAGCAATTACGTGAAAGCCTTGAAAAGCTCTCAGAATTAAGGCCGAGAGGAATCTTAGAGGCTCTTGATATAAAATAAGCATCGATAATGTCGCAACAGCCGGCACTTTTGAAGACAATGATTTAATCAGTTAAAATTAAAGCTTTACTGGTATAATTATTATAATCAGGGGTGGCTCTCCCTAAGGAGAGCTGGAGCGGTGCACTTTTATATTATTGTTATTGTTTTTGTCTACGTTTATGCGTATTTATTTATTTATTTATTTATTTATATATACTTTATTGTACACCAATAAAAACACAAATAGACAGGACAAAACAGTTTTACAAATATACAATGGGCGGCCTTATCGCAGGCTGCGATTTCTTCCAGGCAACCTTAGGATGGACATAACTGTACAGTACAAAATAAATGGGGTCGTCAATGGTGCAACTATTTTATATACCAATACTATACGATATATAGATAATACATACTATTACTACTATATTATAAAATATATACCTACATATAATCATACACACACATAATAAAATATATATATATTGATACTTGGATAAATATAAACGCGAATAGCAACGATGATGACGGTAAGGTTAAAGCGACAAGAAATGATCCTTCACAAGTCTTTTGAATATTGGCAGTGATTGCGCTTGTCTAATTGACACTGGCAACGCATTCCACAAACGTGCAGCCTGCACGGAGAAAGATTTGTCGTAGAAAGTTGTGGAGTGCATTGGCATCTTGAGTCTTAAGTTATCCGATGACCGTAAGAATAGGGTGTGGGTATCACCAAGGAAGTCGAAACGTTTCTTAAGATATAAGGGGGTACAGGGTAGAAAAAGCACATTGTAAAGTAGAGAGAGAATATGAGCATTCCGGCGAAGGCGAATTGGCAACCACTTGAGCTTAACGCGGAATTCTGAAACATGGTCATATTTGCGTAAACCAAATATGAACCTTATGCAAAAATTTTTCTTATGCAAAAAAAAACTTAAAAAAAATTGGAGAAAAAACCGACTGCGGGCAGGATGTATATTCGTAGTCGAAATTTGCCTTCACATTTTGAATAAATTTACGTCTCAAAGGTGAGGTGACCTGGCAACTCTGGAAGGTGGGACTCGCGGTGGTTCAGTGATCGTAGATATCTAACCAGAAGACGCAGGTTCGAATCCTACCCGCAGTCGGTAACTAAAGGAAACACACGTAAGATATGAGATAACTGCGAGACCAGAGGAGTTGCTGATGCGTTGTCAGCAACCCCTGAAGAGCCCCTGTGGACTGGAAACTGCCAGAGCAGAACTAGCTCTTACGCGCAAAATTCAAAACACATACGACGGAGTCTGTCGTAAAGGAGACAGACTCCGACGTAATGGTGTTCGACAGGCAGTCAGGCCCCAAGAGTTCCTACCACCGAGCAAATCGTGAAGATCTGATGCACACTCCGAAATGTATCCGATAAAATAGAGATAAGCTAGCAACTTTACGGCGATGTTCCAGACTTTGGACCTTAGCTCGGACAAGGGAGTCGTTACAAATGAGCTTCCTGGCACGCTTCTCGACCGATTCCAATGCCTCAAGCTGGTACTTAAAGTCACCTAAAATTTATTCTATGCAGGGTATCTAATTGCTGTTGGTCTTCCGAAAAAATATCAAGAATTTCATCCGGTTCTGACGGTTACCAAGATTATTTCGGCTTAAACTTGTAGTTAAAAAGGGCTTGTAAAACAATTATACCCACAAAAGTATGTTCTCTTTGTACTCATTGTGCTTATAATATAGGTCGCTGACACCACCCGGCTTGTTTTCCAATGTACACCATTTATTTTCTGAATTCTTTGTTCCTTTGTTATGTTAAAACCGACGCCATAATGTAAAAATATATTCTACTTTAATTTTTTTGTTTGTTTTTGACCTGATGTTGTTTGTTTAGCCATTGCTGTCCTCATAGTAATAGTGGATAGTGGTATTTTTTAAAGCGCAAATACAAATTCTCACAAACAAACGCCCAGAATCGTAAAACCTATCTGTACTTCTTACCAAAAATATTACTCCGTGCGAGGACCGAACCCACAACCCATAGAGCAGTAGCCCAGCCGCTACGCCAAACGTGTCAGACTTTAGTAAATTTTAGTAAGTAGATACCTATTAGAATAATTAGAGGTACTTTTGTGTTAGGTTGTTGAGGTATTGTGTTTTATTTGTCTTATTTATTCGCCAAATTAATGTAGTTTGAAATTAGGCCATTGAGAATTAATTGCGTATGAATTCTTTATGCTGTATCCACAAGGGCAGTTGCTTAAATATTATAATAGATTCCCAGGGGGTCGGCGGGTCTTCGCGATGGACCTAGCCGGCGAGGACGGTAGATCAGACGGCATCCGTTGGTGTGTGTTCTGAGAGTACTAGTCTCTCTGTTAAATTCCTGTCGGAAGGTGATAGGATCATCAGGAAGAGTCAGCACATGCCGCAGATGGCGGAGAGAGTTGGTTGATGTTGAGCGGTTATATATAAGCGGCGGTAGCCTAATGGCTGGGGCGTCGGACTTGCGATCACGTGGTTGCCGGTTCAAACCCCACCCATTGCACTACCGACGTGAACCCACTCGTAAGACAAGCAATCCAGCTTAGCACGAGGGGTTAACAAGAACACTAGTAATGTAACTCCCAATACAGGCATTACTTGCCTAAAGGGAGGCTCCAATCACTAATTCTGCTTGTATAAAATACTTTGTTGAAGAAATAAATGAATTTTGATTTGATTTGATTTTGAATGTGCGACCCGCATTGCTAGTAAGCTTTTTAAAAAAGAAGAAAAAAAATATATATGCAAGTTGCGTTGCAAACTTCACTTGCGCGATTCAGGATTTTTCCGTTGCAGTGTTGTATATAGTACGATAGATGTCACTACGATTATTTTCTTTTATTTTGCTCTTTTCTTTCCGTTTGCTGTCGATTCGACAAGAAGAAGATGAAGGTTATAATATAGCAACTTGTCTAAGCCCCCGGATATAAGCATACTCCAATTCCCCCATTACTGATGTTGGTTTAGGCTCCTACATTACGGACATCGTTTATTTTTTGTCCTCAAATTATAGCTTTGTTTAGATAGGACACTGTGACCCGATGTTGCAGAAGGAGATCATGTTTAAACACAAACATTAAATTTTGAAAACATAATATGGTTATTGTAAAGCAAATCAATATAATACCTACACTGTGAGTATTCATAGTTATTTTTTTAATCTGTAAATATATTTTATTTCACTTTTTTTGTTGTAAACAAATTTTTTTTTTAAATATTTTTTTAAATACATATTGTACCACAAATATATTTTTGTAAATTAATACATTTTATTACACAAAATTATGTACGTTTTATGTCATTTTTGAAATTTTGACCGATTAATCTTATTATTTTCAACGCTGGCCTTTACCTAGCAGAAACTGTAATAAATTAGGCACATTCTAATAATTGTAATATTTCATCATGCCTATGGATTAGACAGAGGCATACCAAAATAAAAGCAGCGGTAGCCTACTGGCTAGGGCATCGGACTTAAGATAATGTGGTTGCCGGTTCGAAACCGACCCATTGCACTACCGAAGTGAACCCACTCGTAACACAAGCATTTAGCTTAGCACGAGGGGTTAACAAGAATACTAGTAATATGTGACCCACATTGCTAGTAAGCTTTAAAGAAAGTATGTTTTGTGGAAAAACACATTAATAGAAAGAACTCACTCAGGAATCGAACCCAAGGCCTTTAACGTAGCAGTCATGCTCAGCACCACTAGACTAATGAAGCAGTTATTATAAATAAATTATTAAAATATTATGTAACATTTTAATAGCCAACAATATGTCATATAAACATTATCTAAGTATTTTCTACCTTTCTTAAGTCATTTGAAGCACTCTGTTGTTATAGCCCGAAGGGTTAATATTTTATCGGTCTAGGAATTGAACCCTAGAGCGGCTTCACATTCAGTAGCCGCTCTTATTACTAAACCAAAAACCTTTGTAATTTGAAACCCAGAAAATTTCAAGTTATTTCAACATTAATTCATAAGTGGAAACTTCGTAAACTATGAATATAATTCAGCTTGATTCGAGCTCAATTCAAATACTTGAAATAAATGTTCTGCAATTCTAACTAAGTAAATAAGACCTATATTCATTGTAAAATGTTGTCCCAACAAAGGCAAAGGGTATTAAGAATTCCGTGCCAGTCCCCTTCGGAATGAGCCTTGAAGTTAATTTGTAACTTAATTTGGGGTATTTCAAACAATATTGGAAAAGACTACGAAAATCGTAGCAGCGTAGCACGTAGTAACGTAGCATCGTAGCTTCGTAGCTCGTAGCTAGTTCTACGAAATTATAATTTAATACATTGACTTTATAATTCTATATTGTTTGTAGATGTTCTATTTGATTGTTAATTATTAACTGTCTCATTAGCCTATGAGTGATCGCAGGCTACGCTAGAAATCCTGGGTTCGATTCCTTGGTCGAGCAAAGTGTTATTGGGTGTATCTATGAATTTAATAACTATGCTGATCATAAAGTAATTTTTTTAGTGAAGGAAAAATTCAACTCGCAGGCAGGATTCGAACCTGCGTCTTCTGGTTTGATAAACCAGACGCTATGACCACTAAGCCACCGCGAGTGTGGTGGCTTAGTGGTCATAGCGTGTGTGTGTGCATAGCGGTGTCGCCCGTCCCGCGCACCCTGTAATGCGCTAAGATTCCCGGTCGAAGGGAACGAGGGGACAACACTACTGCACTCAATGAAACACACTCCTATTGGCACAAGACTGTTCCTCGGGGTTCGGTTCTCACTTGAGGTGTGTCTTCTTCGCTGACTGGATAGCGACTGTGTCTGCCGAACATACGGCCATAGCTTTTATACCATACAACCTTTTCGAGAATCACCTAGCATAGTACCGAACCCTTTGGAAGCCTTTTATTTACTTAAATCCTTACATAATGTACATGTTATATATATTATTAGATGCGCCATAACTTACTCTATAATATAACATATACATAACAAATGTAGCAATCATAATAAAAAAGTTTCTAGAACATAAACTACATAAACCACGTACATAATTATTATCTACCTACGTATCATTTATCCTTTCGACGATAGGTAGCGCTAGCAGCCTATTTATAAGTAAACTAAGTATATAATCGAGCCATCTATATAATCTATATAACTAATCATTATTATCTTTAACTCTTCTATTTGACGATAGATGGCGCTCACGTACGTATACGCTATTTAAGGGTATTACGCTATTATTAAGGTAAATAGGAATATATTACACAACTATTATTTACCTATGTTGTATTCTTCTGTTCAACAATAGATCGCTTTAGCACGCTATGTAAAAGTAATACATAATTGAGCCACCTATATAATTTATATAACTACTATTACTTCTACCTCTCAACTCTTCTATTGGACGATAGATGACGCTCACGTACGAGTACATACAAGTCTTGTTAAGAGGTAATAGGGATATACTACATAACTATTATTTACGTATCTTATATTCGCTTATATCTTATATATCTAATATTCTTAGATGGCGCCCATATGTTAGCTACAGTAAATACATACTCTACGTACATAATTATTATTTACCTACGTATTGTTTATCCTTTCGACGATAGGTGGCACTAGCGTGTTAGTGAGGCTGTCTACATAATCAATATTGCCCCCGTGTATTCCTCTATTCGGTGGTAGGCGGCGCCACCAGTACTTATAAAATATAACATTATTTTCTTACCATGCCGACGCCATGTGACTTGGACAGGATGGTCGCCAACACTTTGCGTCTCAACCGACACGACTTACCTTACGGTTAGTTCTATGTCGTACGATGCTACCATATGTGATCTGCTGATCAACTGATCTGTAAAGTTAAGCACCGCTTGCCGCGGCCAGTCCGAGGATGGGTGATCACTTTAACACATTGATCCTTCCGGGCCTCGGAGAGCACGTAAAGCCGTCGATCCCAGTTGTCAAACGTTAGTGGTAGTCCGAAGACCAAAAAGCCTGACAACCAGTCTATCTTCAGGATATCAGTAATGCCCCAAAATCGGGTAGAATTACCGCTATATATGTATAGGTAACAGCCTGTATATAGGTAACTTTACTAAAAGGAAAATCACCTTCCGCAAAAGTAGTCACACAAAGGTATATAATCTTAATTCCTAACGACGCCCTCGTAAATTATTCAGAGGCTTACGTTATGCCCATTAATTCGTCCCACTAATTCACCCACACACTAAATTCATCCCCTCGTTCTCGCTAATTCAACCCAAGGTTGAAACTGGTTTATGTATTCCGAATTTGGTACAATCGAGAATGTATTATGTATCAAGACATGCATTTGTTTATGGGGGGCAAATCGAGCAGATGGATCGTCTGATGGTAAGCGATAACCGCCGCCCATGGACTGCTACACCAGAGGAGCCCCAAGTGCGTTGGCCGCCTTTTAAAAGGGTTTCGGCTTCCGGTAACCTCACTCACTCGGCGAAACACAACGCAAGCGTTTTCTGTGGTCTCGGTTTCTTTCACCGGTTTTCTGTGAGGCCGTGGTATTACTCCGGTCGAGCCGGCCCACGGCCATTAAGCAATGGCTCTCCAACGGTTAAAAGTAGTGATAAGACCAGTGGACTCCCAAGACAAAAGTCTTTAGTTTGAATTCAAGTTACTTACCTCTGACTTTTGAAATCATGTGCGTATTAATAATTAATTATCAGTCTCCTAAACGGTGAAAGAAGACATCGTGTCGAAATCTGCACGCCTGAGAGGTTTTCTCAGAGGCGTGTAAAGTCTGCTAAGCAGTACTAGGCTAGTGAGGTGGACTATAACCAAACCCCTCACACTCTGAGGGAGACCTGTACCCATCAGTAGACTCTATGGAACCCTCCCTCCCACCGTTCCTTTGAAGTCCACCTTTTTTTGACTCACAAAAAGAAGGCAAAAAGTATTATTAGAAATCCTAACGGAAGATCTCAGATTTCTATTCAGTAATTAGTTTATTTATTTATAACAAGTTTTTAGTTTATTTATTTATAACAAATGTGATACATTTAGATACATATTAAATGATTTCGCCAAACTGCGTGACAGTAAAAAAAAAGTAAATAAAATGTCTTTTAAAAAAAAGTAAAACCTTAATAAAAGACAAAAAAATGTTATGTGTAAAACAGTTTCTGAAGGCGGTGCCTTTTATTTGGTCAAATCTTTTGTTTTCGCCTCGAACTTCCGAAACTGTTTTGCACATAACATTATTTTGTAGTTTTTAAGAGCGGATTTACTTTTTGTTAGAAGTTATTTTTTATTTCAATATTTTGAGTGGCACGTTGAATCTGAAGTACCCATCTCGAAGACGTTATAATTTACTCGGCGGGTACGTGATAGGTATTGATATTTTATCAAAATTTTATGATCAGATCTTCACCAAATTTGACTTAAGACCACCTCGGGAGTATACTATTTCATACAAAAAAAAGAATTATTGAAATCGGTCCACATTTGACGAAAGTATCAGTGAACACACTAAAAAAACATAGAAACCTTCTTTGAAGTCGGTTAAATTTATTAAATTTACAAAGACCACCACTATTGTTTAAATTCGCAGATCTGCACGATTTGTTTACCATTCTCGTCGAGGAGATCGAATTGAACACAAACTAAGCTTAAAAAGAATAATATCAATTCAAAGCTTTTGATCCTTCGTTCCAATGACACACATTGGAATGAGGAAAATTTAATCCAGGTACAAAGGATAAATAAAAACTGCTATTAAACATAACATAAATACCTCAGATCAGATGTCTGTAATGTTTAAAATTCTTAAAGGGATTATTGATGTTCCTGACCTGCATAACGAAATCTGTAATATATTTGTCCCAAACAATTACTGTCGTTGCAGAAAACACCGTTTACTGGCTGTTCCAACTTGCCGTACCGTTGCGCACTCCATGTCACCTATTCCTCGGACACTAGCCGCTGTTAACGCTCTCCTGAACTCGAACACAGATCTCGATATGTTTGCGAGTGAATGGAAGATGATACTGTCAGAATGTTTGATATTTTGTGAGAAGAATGAATGACTGTGTTAAATAAATTATATTATATGTTTAAGTAGTGTAATTGGTTTCGGCCGTTCTATTTACATAAATAAATAAATACCATCACGCCTGTATTCCCCGAAGGGTTAGGCAGAGATACTAAGGTACGCCCACAGTTTGCCGGTATGTTTAGGTCCCATGTAATAGGGGGCGAGCCTATAACAGGGCGCAAATTCCTTACTCCGAGCTGCTAGTGGGAATTTCATAGAAAAACCCAATAACACTGCTCGACCTCGGAATCGAACCCAGGACCTCTAGCGTAGCAGTCACGCTCAGGACCACTTGGCTAATGAGGCAGTTGAAAAAACTGCTATTATAACATATAATAATGGTTAAAATGCACTATAACGGCTTTAATTTGGTTGGAGAGAGATTCGAATACTTAATTAAAATAAAATAATATCGATAATAATAGAGATTTGACTACACGATTGGCGTAGCGCCGCGTGTTGTGGGTTCGATCCCCACACGGAGAAACTATTTTTATGATCCACAGATAGTTGTTCCGGGTCTGGGCGTTTGATTATGTGAGATTTTCTGTTTGTAAAGGCAAACAGGCAAACAAACTTGTGTCTGAAATTGAGACCACCTTGGAGAAAGTCTCAGATTGGGGCAGACAGATGCGCTTTGCATCCTCTATCGCCTATACTATGGGGTGTGCTCCGAGGAATTGTTCGGATTGATCCCTGCAGCCTCTTTTCGCCATCGTTCTACGCGACAACAGTTCCATCCCCATCATCTTGATGGCTGGCAGTCCACAACTGTGCGTTTCTCTAGAAACTTTCTGCCTCGCACAACAAAACTGTGGAATGAACTGTCGCCTGCAGTATTTCCGGACCAATACGACCTTCAAACCTTCAAGAAAAGAGCGTACTCCCTTTTAAAAGGCCGGCAGCGCACTTGTGACTCCTCTGGTGTTGCAGGTGTCCATGGGCGGCGGTGATCGCTTACCATCAGGCGATACGTCTGCTCGTTTGCCTGTTATCACATAAAAAAAAAAAAAAACCCACGAGAAAGTCCTAGTGTGGGGTAACGTTTATTTTAAATAAAAAAATAGCCTAGTAATATGACATGGGACTGTCAAAGGACTCAGCTTCAAATCCATCATTAATAGTTTTCATAGTCTTAAATTCTGAAGTTCTTAAATGGTGAAGGAAAACATCGTGAGGAAACCTTGTCTGCGAGATCTCAACGGTGTATGAACTCTGCCAACCTGCACTGGGTCAACATGGTGGACTATAGTCTAATCCCTCTCATTGTGAGAGGAAACAAGTACCTAGCAGTAGGACAATACATTGGGTTAATGAATATAATAGGTTGGTTAAAACGCACTTTCCACGGCATTAGGTAATGTGGATTGGTGATCCTTTTTCGACCAGTTTATATAAAAAGGGCCTCAACGCGACTACTACGCTAGAGGTCCTGGGTTCAATTCCCAGGTCGAACAAAGGGTAATTGGGTATTTTCTATAAGATTCGAAGTAGCGACTCAAAGTTTACAAGCCCCGTGAATGGCAATAGACTTGCCTTCTTTTAAAAGGGACATAAACATACCGGCGAACTGCGGATGTGCATTCACACCTCTGCCTAACCTTTCCGGGAATACAGTCTTTATGGTATGTTATGTAAATAAGCCTTTAAAGGCGAAACACATAGTATTTAAAATTCCCTTACTGAATATACAAGTAGACTGTATAAGGCGTATTACTGAAAAAGCCGTAAGAGATGGTTTCGAGAGCTTCTAAAAAATACATAAAATATTAAAATAATTCTCTTGTATAAATATCATAAGTATGAATTAAATATGTATCAACATGACTCTATTCGCCAAAGGGTGGAAGCAGAGCTGACTAATGTACGCCCTCAGTTTGACAATATGTTTAGGTCCCTGACAAACATACATAATCAACCATTACACTGTCCCACTGCTGGGCACGGGTCTTCTCAGAATAAGAGGGATTAGAATAGTCTAATCCCTCTTAGCATACATCGTGAGAAAACGCATTAGGCTAGCGTGGTGGACTATAGAGTCCACCACGCTAGCCTAATGCGTTTTCTCACGATGTTTTCCTTCGTCTTAAGCGCCAGATAATTCAATTCAATTCAATTCAATTCAATTCTTTCTTTATTGCGTTCCATAATGTACATATAAAATTTAACAGATGGTAAGCTTAAAACTAAGAACCAATTATGGACCCTGTTGGGCACAGCAACGCTAAGTACGAGAGAGGGAGATGTACCTATACATACATTAATAATTTAATAATGATATTTTAATTACATTTTTGTAACTATATTTAGCCTTCATTATTTATTGCACTTTTTATTTTATGTCTAAATAATTATGTATTTAAATATTATAAGTTTATATTTATAATTATATATTATTATCTTATAGTTGTTATGTAAATATGTACCTTTATGATATTTATTGCATTAATTTTTAATGTAATGTTATTTTTTATTGTTATTTTATATTATTAATTAACTATTAATACGCACGTGACTTCGAACAGTCAGAGGTAGGTATCATGGACCTACTAGAGGTGTGTAACTTAGCAGTCCAATGGTGATATCACTAGGCCATCACCGCACAGCCACAATATAAATACAAACTCAAACAATTTCTACACAATAGATTAGAAATGCCATGCTTCGGTACGAATAGGCTGATAGGATAAAACAGCCTCACAGAAAACCGACGTGAAGCAACGCTTGCGTTGTGTTTCGCCGATTAAGTGAGGATACCGTAGGCCCAGACAACTCCTTTGATGTTGCGGGTGTCCATGGGTGGCGGTAATCGCTTAGGTACCATCAGGTGATCCGTCTGCTCGTTTGCTCCCCTATCCCTTGAAAATAAAACATTTTAATCCCGAGAACAACCATGTTGTACAAATAGTATTATTTGCAGTAAGAATCGTACCTGGCACACTCTATTCCCCTTCTTTATTGAGTTACAAACGTAAATAAAGTCTGACGAGCTATAATCCGTTTGGTTACAATTTTGTTTGAACATTTGAACATAATACTATCACGCTTGTATTCCGCAAAGGATAAGGTAGAGATGTACAATCGACACTAAATATTATACACTATTACAGACAGTCAACGATATCCGAATCTTGATAATTTTGTTTATCGTGATAATTTAAATTAGAACAATCAACAATCTTTGAACAATCTTCAATTAAGCAATCTTCTTATTTTAGTGACGGAAAAATTCGACTCGCAGACAGGATTCAAACCTGCGTCTTCTGATTAGATACACCAGACGCTATGACAACTAAGCCACCGCAAGGGCTACTTGCCGAAATTTGCTTTCACATTCTGAACTTACGTCTTATATTGGATGTCAGTAACATCTATAATGAAAAGCAAGTTACTTTGCCTCTCAGCCGACATGACTTACCTTACCGTTAGTTCTATGTAGTGATACATAGATTGCGTTATAAATAAATATCCGTCAAAGAGTTTGGTATGTAAGCATCTAACAGAATTTAAGTATGTGTTTTGTCAGATATGTGTTTGAATAATATAGCTTTCCAAAGGTGAAATAATTTTTAAAATCGGTTGAGTAATTTTTGAGTATATCCATTACAAATAATTTTATAAACTTACAAACAATCCTCTTTATTATTATGTAGAAGCGGAGATTATGGATGGGATACAGAGATATTATTTTTAAAAATTGACCGTGTCACGCACGTGCGGACTGTGGACTTACGTAACAGTAGCTATGGGTAATGTTACGTACAAAAGTGTTACGAAAATAAAAGTATCAACACGCTCCGAAAAATATATTTAAACATTAACCACATAACATACTATCACGCCGTGAACTGTGGGTGTAATTTAGTACGGTGTACTAAACTACACCCACAGTTCACCGGTATATTTCGGTCCCATATAATGGGGGGCGAGCTGCGAACTTTGAGCTGCTACTTAGAATTTCGTAGATTAATCCAATAAAACTTTGCTCAACCTGGGAACCGAACCTAGTACCTCTAGCACAGTGGTCATATAAGACCTCTGGACTAATGAGGCAATTATATATATTTTTTTCTATTTATAACAACTTTTATAGCGTGACGCTTATTTGCCACAGTCATTAAGTGTAAAAATAAAAGCCATTGGAGTAATAATCTATAGTTTCGTAAAAGTTATTTATTATGGGCATTACATTACATTACATTTTTTTCGGAGCGTGTTGATACTTTGGTTTTCGTAACACTTTTGTACGTAACATTACCCATACCCATAGCTACTCTTACATAAATCAAAGGTACGCACAGTAGCTCACAGTAGGCACTCCCATACGTACGGTGTACTAATGTACACCATGTTTAGTTGGCATGTTTTTAGGTGAGATCTAGAAGTGGACCCAAATCGAAGCCCCGAGCTGTTACTGAATTTCTAACACAACAGCATTTCTCGACCTCGGAACCGAACCACCACGCACTATCGACCACTATTCCTAAATATGTAGTAGTTCGGAACGTGTTCTCCATAATCTTAATTCCAAACCAACTTAATAAAGTAGGTTATTAACACTTCTCGCTATTAATTATGTATGCAAACTACCCCGGTTCCTCGTCCGCTCTAAACACTGTCGTCAGGCTCTTTTGGGGTTGGGATTTAGGTAACAAATAGCCTTTCGTAGCAATAAAGGGACAAATCATTTGGTATTCAAAGCTTTAGTGCTTTAGATTTGAAACTGTTGACACTTTATTTGAAGGAAAAAGGAAGAAGTGATCAATATCAGCGGTGGAGCCTAATGGCTAGGGCGTAGGACTTTCCTTCTTGAGGTTGCCGGTTCGAAATCCACCCTTTGCACTACCGATGTGAACCCATTCGTACAAGCATTTAGCTTAGCACGAGGGGTTTTTTTTTTTTTTTTAAAAAAAGCTTACTAGCAATGTGGGTCACACATTACTAGTATTCTTGTTAACCCCTCGTGCTAAGCTAAATGCTTGTGTTACGAGTGGGTTCACGTCGGTAGTGCAATGGGTGGGTTTCGAACCGGCAACCACATGATCGCAAGTCCGACGCCCTAGCCATTAGGCTACCGCCGCTTCAAAGGGTTAATTAACAAGAATACCTACTAGTAATATATAAAGCTTAAAATATGTATATATATTTACCTAGTTATTTCTGTAAATAAATAATTTTTTTAAAGATATATTTACAAGTCAATATTTTAAATATTTAAGTACACACACTAGGTGGCGCCCGCGCATTTTCTATCTGACAACCTCTGATAGGAAATTGCGGAACAAACGCGAACGTCCTTTTTAAAGTTCAGAAATAATAATATCAAAAAAAAAAATAAAAAAAAAATATGTGAGTGACACAATACATAGGATTACATTAGCGATCTATAGCTTCTGTGGGAGATAGGCATGAGTTTTTGTATGTGTAGATCTCTACTATTATAAAATAAAAAAACTGTGTCTGTACATGGAAGATATTAAAAAAAAGCAAGTGGTTAGGGTATCTATATAATGTCCGAATCCAAAAAGGTGATTTTTAAAATTCTTGTTTTTTTGTTTGTTTGTTAAAGGTTGGCGCAAAAACTACTGAATAGATTTTAATTTTGCTATCACTATTAGAAAGTATGTGCTCCAATTTAAATACTGGTATACTTTTTATCTCAAATAATTAAATGGAACCTGAGATACAGCTTGACCTCTCTAATGTATAGAGACCCATACAAAGAAGAGATCATCATCTGTTGATTTTTAAGCTTCAAGTGAGCGAAGCCGCGGACTGAAGCTAGAATTAAATAAAAACATAAGCGAAACAAGAATTAAAAAAAAAGAGTTTTAAACATAATCATGTAACATGCAAAAACACTCACGTGCCAATTTGTTTAGCATGTTTTAATCGTTAAAAAACACTTACACACCAAAAAATGTTAAGATTGTCCCCGAAAACATTAATTACAATTTAACATGACAAAGCACTTTTGTTAATAACTGTACGACCATATTTATGCTTACAGTTGAATTAATCACGCTTCATGAGCAGCTTCGTGAGCAAAACTGTGTATAAATATGTACATGTTTTATTTACAAGGATTTTACATTAAATCGAGCGACTGCTACGCTAGAGGTCCTGGGTTCGATTCCCAGGTCGAGCAAAGTGTTATTGGGTTTTTCTATGAAATTCCCAGTAGCAGTTCGGAGTTAGGAATTTGTGCCCGGGTAATGGCAATAGGCTCGCCCCCTATTACATGGGACCTAACCTAAACATACCGGCGAACTGTGGGTGTACTAATGTACGCCTCTGCCTAACCCTTCGGGGAATACAGGCGTAATGGTATGTTCTGTTATGTTACATTAAATATAGAGGCTTTATCCTATAAGGGATTGTACAAATTCTATGTAAACTTCGTCACTCTGTTTATCTGTAGCCCAAGCACAAACAACTTTCGAAAACGTATTCGTATCGAAATCGAGAATAATTTGTACGAGAAAGAGGTTAACGAACGTAGATAAAGCAAAATGGTGTGCCAGGATCGTAGCAAGTGGAAATCTATAGTCTCTGCCTACCCCAATGGGAGACAGGCGCGAAAATATGTATGTATGAGATTTGTAGCGGAAAAAAAAATCGATACATGTATGTTGTATGTTCACCTACAGTTCGCCAGTATGTATGGGATCCGTGTAATAGGGGATGAGCCTACATATTACCATTAACTAGACTGATACTGAGAATTTCATAGAAAAACCTAATACCACTTTCCTCGACCTGAGAATCGAACCCAGAACCTCTAACGTAGCAGTCACGCTCAGGACTTTAAGTCTAAGGAGGCATTTAGATATTCTAACTACAGCAATTTATTTTAGGTACCAACATTTCAATTACATTTCACAAAACAAGTACATACTTGGGATATAATTAAAATACACACCAGTATAATTACCCTCGTCGTCTTAAGCAAATACTGAGCATTTAACATTGTTGGTTTACTGTAATGGAAGACTGTACCGAGCTCCTATAAATTTACCATCATAAGCGAAATTCCTGTATAAAAATATACTGTGGGAGAGCCATGCTTCGGCACGAATGCGCCGGCTCAACCGGAGAGATACCATGGCCTCACAGAAAAGAGACTTTTGTCACAAACACGCACAAACAACGCTTACTTTGTGTTTCGCCGAGTGAGTGAGGATACCGGAGGCCCAATGGTGGTCGGAATTTGATTCACGGAGTTTTTTATGGGATTAAAAGATAATCCTAATTAACTGCGGCATTGGACTTGTGGTTTCAAGCTAGGTGAACTAGCTGAACGTGGGAGAGCCATGCTTCGACACGAATGGGCCGGCTCGACCCGAGTGATAAGACTTCGCATAAAACCGGCGTGAAACAACACTTACGTCGTGTTCATACTTAGAAATAATCATTGAAATCGGTCAACAATTGACGAAAATATCGATGATAATACATGAATAAAAAATCGGACATAAATAGAACCTCATTTTTTTTGAAGTCGGAAACTGAATGTTAGTCAGAATCCGACTTCTAAGTCTTCTAAGTCAGTCAGTGACTGACTTACCCGAACGGCAGTATTATTCACAGCAAATAGATTACAATTCGATTTGCTTACACGATTTTTTTAAATAAATTTGAGCATATACTTTTTAATTAAAACTGCCTCATTAGCCAAGTGGTCCTGAGCGCGACTGCTACGCTAGAGGTCCTGGGTTCGATTCCCAGGTAGAGCAAAGTGTTATTGGGTTTTCTATAAAATTCCCAGTAGCAGCTCGGAGTTAGGAATTTGTGCCCGGTAAAAATTCCTAACTCCGAGCTGCTACTGGGAATTTCATAGAAAAACCCAATAACACTTTGCTCGACCTAGGAATCGAACCCAGGACCTCTAGCGTAGCAGTCGCGCTCAGGACCACTAGGCTAATGAAGCAGTATGTAAATATGTATGTTTTTATTTGGCAGTTTCAGTTATGATGTGGTACACTTGGCAAATCGTCGCAACAGTGTCAGAAGAGGTCGTCGTAGAAGGACGCACCTTTAGAACAAAAGTGACATAATTCAACATTTTCACAAAATGACTCTATTAAATAGACAAGCTCCTAATATCATATTCTTTTAATGAATCCATTAAAAACTCCACTTTTAGGTTAGGTAGACTTATAATGATAATAATGTCTTGTTTCGAGACATAAGTGATACCTTTTATTTCACACGTAAATATAGGTACACTATATCTGAATATATCGATATTATCTTTTGTATACATTAAAACAATCCTTGAACTACAATAAAAAAAAAAAATACAGCAAAACTTATTTAAATTAATATTATAATCCAAATACTACTTTGTGGTAAAAAATGAGATTGTTATAGAGAGAAAGATAGGTCATATTGTTAATCGAGTTAAAGAAAATGAGTGAAACTACCTACTTAGTAAACTTACTGTATATGTATGTTATGTATTCATGTAATTGTCACAAACCAGTAAATTAACCGTGGAAGAGCCATGTTTCGGCTAGGATGGGCCGGCTCGACCGGAGTGACACCACGGCCTCACAGAAAACCGACGTGGCACAATGCTTACGTCGTGTTCCGCCGAGTGAGTGAGGATACCGGAGGCCCAAACCCTTTTAAAAGGCGGGCAACGCACTTGCATCTCCTCTGGTGTTGCGGATGTCTATGGGCGGCGGTAATCACTTACCATCTGTTTTTTTTAATTTTTTTATTCATGATAGGCTTACGCTTGTCGCCAGTTTACCTGATGTTAAGCGACACTGCGACCTAAGATGGAGCGCGCTTGCCTAGAAGAAACCGATTCACTCGTGATTTAAAGCCACCCAGATTATATCTATCGGGGAAGACCCACTCGGAAAGCGCATTCCACATTTCCACGGTACGCATGATAAATGTGGACTTGAAGCATTTCGTTCGGATTTTCGGAATATCCATCATGAATCGATGCCGGTTTTTTGTGCTCCTGGACGTCCGGTAGTAGAAAGGGCAAGGGGGAATAAGATCGTGGAGATCTGATGTACACTCTCCGAAATGTATCCGATAAAATACAGATAAGCTAGCAACTTTGCGGCGATGCTCCAGACTTTGGAGCTTATCCCGGACAAGGGAGTCGTTGCCAATGAGCTTCCTGGCACGCTTATCTATAGATTCCAACGCCTCAAGCTGGTACTTAGCTGATCCATCCCAAATGGATGGATGGTGATCTGTCTGCCCCTATCCCATAAAAAATACACGTTGCATTTGGAATCAAGTTAAACATAACGTCATTATAGGCTATGAGTGTACCCACGGGATAGTTTGAACATGTTGAAAGAATGAATGAAAGACGATTAACGAAAGAAAGAAGAAAGAAAGAAAATAAATTTATTTGCATAGACAAGACGCACACACCATTGTGTATTTAAACAAGGAAGTAAACTAGATAGGTTTAAAGGAATAGGTGTATTTAAAGGAATTTATAAGGCGAATATCAGCGGCAACGTCAGAAGAGGTCGCCTTAGAAGGACCTACACCGATCTTATTGGCGAAGTCCTTCAAAAAGGTCAGGTGCGTAGTACTCGCAACCGGCGCATATGTATGAGAAGATGTATGAAAGTCGCAGAAGCAAAAGAAGCATGCAAGAATCGTAGCAAATGGCAGTCTATAGTTTCTACCTGTGGGAGAAGGGCGTGAGTGTATGTATGTATATGTAAAACTGTACTTTACATACATTTTTTTGGTGTGCAATAAAGTATATTCTATTCTATTCTATATGTATGAGTATACCCACGGGAAGCAACTAGTCTCTAATACTCGCGTAAGTGTCAGAAATTCACGTACTACGTATCGATAGTTCTATGCGGGTGGCGTACAAATTGTATTAGGGCCAATCAGTGTTCTCGCCTCGGCTCTGACTATTACGGCCAAGCCTTACATATTACGAACGCCATTATTCTTGAAAGTGCCTGTTAAGAGCCACAGGGGAGGAAATGTGGTTTTAAAATGGAGTAAAATTGTATAAAAGTAATATATGGGGCGCTAAAGATACTTTACTTAAGGTTTCTTTACATATAGTTTATGTATACTTCGAATTTTAATTGTATTCCGTAGTTTGACAGTTAAAGGGTTACCAGTTTTTGATAAAAAAAAGATAGTGAGGTAGTGTAAGAATGACAAAATTGAATGAACTTAAATAAAGTACTTACATGAACAAACTTATTATTTTAAATTGAATAACTTGTCTTTAAAACACAATGTACACTAGTAAAAAATATAGAATTTGTTTCTCTGTAGTAGCTAAAGCAATTTATAAAATGACAAAATTAACAAAAGTAAAATTACAAGATTTTTATGTTTAGTTTATTTCTATTGCAAGAAAATATAAAGGAAATTACTTTTATTAAAAATAATTAACGTGTTACTGAAGAATTTTTAGTTTGATTTGAATTAAACCATTTTTATCATTCGTTCTTTACGCAAAATCATTCACTACCTCAACACTATTAGTTGTAGTATGGTAACATTCTTTTTCTTCGAACTGTCAAGTGAAAGTCGAAGTTTATGTGTTGTTTGAACTATGCCATAGGCATAGTTTCCTGTCCTATTCTTACTTAATGATTTATATCACAAATGACTTATAAGTACAGATTATTACGACGTTCTAGGATTCAAAATATTATCACAGATTCAAAGCTGTGAATTTATTAATTTTGTATGGCGTCTGATATTGCAATAATATTTAATTAAGAATATTGTGAATGGTTCTTGTGAATTAATAATGAAGCTTTACAGTAGATGCTTTGTTTTAATAACGATCTTACGAAATATCTAACTCAAGCTATCATATCACGCCTGTAGTTCTAGAAGGAAGGGTGGCGTAGTTTTAGTATATGCGCAACCCGCGACACGCGTGTCTAGTTTTTTTTGTAAAGAATCTATGTGTGTATAAAATTTTAAAACTGTACTTATCACGAAAAATAACAAATCTATAAGCTTGTTATGTTACCTGGTTGTCCGTACAAAAACGTGCTCACCACGTCTCATTACCCCCGACCCGCTGTGCGCCCGCCTAGTACCACTATGATCTACCGTGGACTTATGTTTTTTTTTATGGCGTAGGGGGGCAAACGAGCAAACGGATCACCTGATGGTAAGCGATAACCGCCGCCCAAAAACTGGGAACCGAAGGATTACCGACTTAATTGTATTCAGTAACTTGACAGTTAAAGAACTGTCAAGTTACTGAATACAATTAAGTCGAAGTATAATACTTGAAGAAAACAAACTCAACATTTGTAATCTGTTCGCATTTAGGTACTTCATAATAACAATAACATCAAATTCAGCCCGAATTATGTTTTAACATATACAAGCAGCTTACTAAAGCCTAAATTACATAAACAATCACCGCTTTGGATCTACTCTGTTTTGTGTACTTACTACTATACTTAGATGTCTAAATTTGGAGTGAGGGTAGTCTGCAGAATTGAAGGCTGGGTGGGGTGCCACTTGTAACGGAGAAGTTTTTAAAAGGAAATTGTTTTTAAAATCTCGGAGGAGAAGAGAGACTCAAGAAGAGATGGGAATGGCAGCCCCGACGGATCTTTTTAATATTTATTATTTTATTATAAGAGGAAAGAATTAATTGTTTGTAAGTTAGTAAAATTGTTTTTAATGGATAAACGCAAACACTACTAGACTTATTTTAATAGTTCTTTTAAATGAAGCTTTCTAGTAATATGCTATTACTGCCGGGGCAAAAAGCACATGCTCTTTGCCGTGCCTCTTTGTCATACTGTTGCACGTGCTAAGTCGCCAATTCCTTGCACTCTGGCTGCGCTTAATGATCTCTTGGATTCTAATCCAACAGGCGATCTGTTTGCTGATGGGTGGACGAAGATTTTATTGGTATGTCAGAAGTACTGTGAGAGGAATTTATGAGTGTTGTTAATCTAATTTTACTCTACTTTATTTATTTTAATGATTGATAAAATTCTTTTTTTAGTTTTAGATACTGTAATTGGTTGTAACCGTTGTAATTAAATACATAAATAAATGCTTCATTATCACTGAGTAACATAGGCTATATTGTTCATCATATATATTACATTACAGAACTAAATAGTACACACATTATTAAATGTATACCTACTAATATATAAAGCTGAAGAGTTCATTTGTTTGTTTGCTTGATCGCGCTAATCTCAGGAACTACGGGTCCGATTTGAAAAAAAATGTCGGTGTTAGATAGCCCATTTATTGAGGAAGGCTATAGGCTATATATCATCACGTTACTTGGACGAAATCGCGGGCAGAAGCTACTACTTATATAAATAGAAGAAGAAAACTTGATCGCCTTAACAGGTACCATACAAATTCCGAACAAGTTAGTAACAATTCAAACTTGTCCCATCTTGTCCCGTCCTACACAGAGATGGCGTAGCGCAGTCGCTGACACGACTCGTGCCTGACGTTTCCGAATTAGTTTTTAATTAGAATCCAATCAGTACAAGACAAGAAACTGTGGCAGAGTTAAGTAAGAGAGTTCGCCCTAGAAGGACATACGCCGATTTATATGGTGAGCTCCTTAAAAAAGGTCAGGTGTGTAGTACTCTCAATCGGTGCGTATGTATTAAGATGTATGAAGGTGGAATAAGCAAAAAAAAAAACAATTTTCTTCTGCGACGGTCTGTAGTTTCCCTTTCTTTCCTGTGGGAGAAAGACATAGAAAGAAAGAAAAAGAAAGTATTTTATTTCATACCAGGAAGGCACACATATTGAAGACATTTCTACTATGTCTAAGTAAATATCATAACAGGAGTAGTGTGCGTCACATCCATAGTACAAAATAAGGTCGTCATTCAGCTTGAACCTGGAGATGCATAAGCTCCTGACAGCGCTGATTTTCAATGACAACCTTTTATTGACCCTCAACGTATGCTCGGCGGGGAATGATTTAACATAAAATAAATTAAAATAAGCATATTAAAAAATAAATAAAAAGAAAACAATATAACATCGATAGAACTCAACGATATCGATATTTGAATAGGCTATCGTCTTCCGTTTTCCGTTAAATTGTCATTCTCACAAGTTGGTCCAGCCAAAACTTTACCAATTTGTGATTAAAATTACATCCGACCAAGTCGGCTGTTAATCAAGTGGAGATTGAAGGCAAACATACATAAGTTATGTTACGCCAGTCGTCTATAGATTTTCATAAGATTGTTAACTTTGAATTGCACTGCCAATGTAGCGTTTATTCACACGTAAAATGGCAAATAATAAAAATATGATATACACCCATCGCTCACGTATAAAATTCGGACATGCAAGTGAGAATTTTGTAAAAAAGTAATAATCAGAACAGCACTGGGTTCCCGTGCTTACTAGGTTGCCCCAATTAATCAAAATAATATTTCTGTCAATGTTACGTTGTCATGCCTAAACTGATGAATAAATTCTTCATGAATTGTTATATAGATGTAGATTCCAAGAAGTAGAAAGCCTACCTTGAAGAAGGATATAGGCGATAAGAACGATGATAATGGAATGATAATGATAATGATAAAGGATGATGATGGAACAAAGCTCGTCAATAAATAATTATTAAATATACATATACCATCACGCCTGTATTCCCCGAAGGGTTAGGCAGAGGCATACTTATGTACACCCACAGTTCGCCGGTATGTTTAGGTCCCATGTAATAGGGGGCGAGCCTATTGCCATTAACCGGGCACAATTTCCTAACTCCGAGCTGCTACTGGGAATTTCATAGAAAAACCCAATAACACTTTGCTCGACCTGGGAATCGAACCCAGGACCTCTAGCGTAGCAGTCGCGCACAGGACCACTTGGCTAATGAGGCAGTTCAGTTAATTATTAAATTACGGATCTTTTTGTAAACTTTTTTACCGACAATATTGCAAACGGTAAAAATCTATTCTCTAACTATAACCTTTCCCGTTCGAAATACTAATAATACATATTTAAATAATGACGCTATCACTTCTTTCGCATAATCAACAACACCAATTGTCATCATAAAAACTCAAAAATTTAATGGCGTAGCGTAACCTAAATATGTGTGATCGTTTTTCCGTTCACCCCAATTATTCTTCTTATTTCTTATTCATTTATTCACCGACAGCCACTTATTATTCGTAGTAGTAATACGAAAATACCTTCCTACCATATTTTAACATGAAAAAAAGTGATTAAAAATATTTCTAACCAAATTTTAAGTACGTCAAGACGTTTCTAGAACATTTTCATGATGTCTAACACTGTTAGATTATTGTTGTAATACTGAAATATGACCAATATCGTGTATAAATTCCAATAGATTTAAGGTTAGCTTATTTATTATCGTATAAGGATATCCTGTAAGTAGTTTAAAAAAATATATATATGTAGCCCATTTAATGCCCCACTGCTGGGCACGGGTCTCATAATAAGAGGGATATGGCCAGAAGTCTACCATATGTGTATAATTACCTAATACGGATCGGCAAACTTCACAAGCCGTCAAGTAAATCTCATAAGCATGCAGGTTTCCTTCACCGTTTAAACAAGTGATAATATATACGTACATAAATAGAAAACAAAGGTGCGTGCGTTGGTTTCGAACTCGAGCCTTGGGTTGGCAGTCCAATTATCATATCACTAGCCTATCACTGCTATTATGCGTGGTTTCAACGCGAATAAATTTATTTTCTTTCAATCACAGTAGAATGAAAAAGGAAGAATACTTATTTTGCTGTTATCTCTCGCTTATCTACTAAATACAAATAGTATATTCAAATGTTATTACATTTGAATATACTATTTGGCATAACGTCCTCCAACCCAGTTTAATCCCTCCTAATATCTCCCCTTAACTATAAAATCCCCCCAAATTTGGAGGGCGTCCCCCAAATTTTGACGGTTCGAAACCCCCCCATTGCACTACCGACGTGAACCCACTCGTAATTTCTTAGCACGAATCGCATATTAGCTTAGCACGAGGCGGTACAAATGTACACCCAAAAGTCGCGTATGTTTGGGTCCCACGTAATAGGGGGTGGGCCTATTGCCATTGACTAGCCACAGATTCCAAACTCTGAGCTGGTACCAAAAAATTCGTAGAAAAACCAAATAACACTTTGCTCGATGCAGGAATCAAACTTAGGACCACTAGCGTAGGTAGTAGTCGCGCTTAAGACTGCTAGACTAATGAGCAGTTACCAAATAATATGTATATTCTACTAAATACTACTCTTAAAACTGTCTATTAATTAACTCTAAAGTCTTATAATACTCATAAAACAGAAAACCCATCTTTGAAATTGGGTTCTATTGACGTTAGCCCAAATTGAACTTTAATTGTAAAGCAATAGGGTTTAGAATTGTAAGTTCATAAATCATTACAATATGTTACTTAGCTGCGCAGAAGTTGTTAATGCGTTTGATCTAAATAAAATGGCGGTTTGCAGTTAAGACTTGGGTTTACGAGCCTTAAGAAGGTTTATTTCAAATGAGTTTATGAGAATTATGCTTGAGACTATTTGGTTTATTTTTTAGCTTAACTGTGACCTACTTTTTTATTGTTAGTTCTGCGTTTTTTTTTATTGATGAGTCGGCAAACAAATTGACTAGCCACCTGGTGGTAAATAGTCCTCAACGCTCGTAGATACCTGCAAGAGAAGAGAAGTTGCTGATGGGCCGGCTCGACCGGAGTGATACCACGGCCTCACAGAAAACCGGCGTGAAACAACGCTTGCGTTGTGTTTCGCCGAGTGAGTGAGGTTACTGTAGGCCCGAACCCTTTTAAAAGGCGGGCAACGCACTTGTGACTCCTCTGGTGTTGCAGGTATCCATGGGCGGCGGTAATCGCTTACCATCAGGTGATCCGTCTGCTCGTTTGCTCCCCTATCCCATAAAAACGAAACAAAAATCCCAAAGGAATGAAAACTGGCAGAGCCGCAGCTACCGAGAAGGAACTAGCTTACGCGTTAAGTCAAAGTCAAAATGTTTTATTTCAATTAGACCATTATAAAAGGTACTTTTGAAAAGTCAAACTAGTTGCACGGTTCTAAAAAAGTGGGTCATATGGAGAAGAGAAGAGAAGTTAAAGTCGAAACACACACCAAGGTGCTTTACGACAGACTCCGACGTAAGGGTGGTCGCCAGCCCGCCAGCTGATTACTAGGCTAATGAGGCAATTATAAAGTTATAGGTTGGTGACATAAATACATACACTCTTGTGTATGTATTTATGTCGAACGCCTTTCTTTTTCTTATGGGATAGGGGAGCAAACGAGCAGATGGATCACCTGATGATAAGCGATAACCGCCGCCCATGGACACCCGCAACACCAGAGTAGTCACAAGTGCGTTGTCCACCTTTTAAAAGGGTTTGTACCTCCGGTAACCTCACTCACTCGGCGAAACACAACGCAAGTGTTGTTTCACGCATCAGCATATCAGCATTTTACACGAAGTGACTGCCATAGGACCTCCACCTCCTCCTCCTCTTTTTTGTGAGGCCGTGGTATCAGTCCGGTCGAGCCGGCCCATTCGTGCCGATGCATGGCTCTCCCACATGCAGCATGGCTCTCTCCCAGGGGTAGGCAGAAACTATAGACCACCACTTGCTACGATTCTTTTATACTTCTTTTGCTTCTGCCACATTCATACATCATCTCATACATACGCGCCGGTTGCGAGTACTACGGACCTAATCTTTTTGAAGGACCTCGCCAATGAGATCGGCGTATGTCCTTCTAGGACGACCTCTTCCAACGCTGCCTCTGACATTCGCCTTATGGGCCTGCCACACACTCGACGAATGGCATGGGAAGTAACGTGGAAAGGAGGCAATGACATTGTGTGGCAACATTACTCGTCATGCCGCACGTCATGTTCGTCGTCGTGCCCACCGCTCCGAGCGCGAGTCAAAGGACCGGCAATACGAGCGCGAGTGGCTGGCCATATAAACGCGCGGTCGCAGTTCGCATGAATAGATGTGATCCACCATCTCCGTTGGCGAGGACGACGACGACGATGTATATTTCTTTTTATGACATTTATATAATTAGCTATAATAAAAATGCATAGCGCTCACGCTGCCACAGTTTCATCGTCCATTGTCCAACAAAGGCAAATGACAAGTGAGGAGCGTGGCGAATAATTGCGCGAGTAGAGCAGTGTGTGGGCAGAGAGGGCAACGTCGCGGCAGATCACAGCAGCGCGAAGAGCATAGCGATGAGCAGCGCAAGGAGCAAAGTGTAGCGGCCGCATTATAAATTCCTGTCGTTAATCGTCTTTCATTAATTCTCTCAACATATCCAAACCATATAGGTTGACGATGACACAAATACTAGCTTCTATTGGGAATCGTACCCACAACACGCGGTGTGCAGTCGGCGTATATAAACGCAAAATTTCCAAGTAAAGCTCTCAATTATATCCAAGCTCACAACTTTTTTATATTATGTGTACCTAATAGCTTCAGGCAAAGGAAGCTTTGATAAAAATATCGCATAAAATATGGAATATAAAAATTGTTCCTTTGCGGATAAGGGTAGGAGGATAACACACATATAATCGTTCGATATTATCCGAACTGCGATATTACATCTCGTATTTTGCCCACGCATTTTTCCCGTATGGGTACGGATTAGCATATAGTTCCTCACTGCGATTCAGATAAGCATCTCGTAAGAGGAGACCCTAACGTTGGAGAACCACGCTTCTGCATGAATAAGCCGACTCGGCCGGTGTGATACCGCGGCCTCAAAGAAAACCGCCGTGAAACAACACTTGCGTTATGTTCCGCCGAGTGAGTGTGAACATCGTAGGCCCAAACTCGAAGCCTTAGACAGAGATGTACTAATCTACCCACAGCTCGGTAATATATTTTTAGCTCCCATATAATCGGAGCGAGTCTATCGGTTGTACGTACTCGGAAGCAGGAAGGGAGTTACACTCCTTGGCTGTGTGCTGTGGATGTGGAAGGTACAACCAGGTAAGGATGATATCCTGCGGTGCGTCTGGAGCTCTGGTGGTAGAAGGGGTAGAAGGACTCAACAAGGCTTGAACTTTTAGAAGCGTCGGTAGCGTAATGGCTAGGGTGTCGGACTTGCGATCATGTGGTTGCCGGTTCGAACCCCACCCATTGCACTACCGACGTGAACCCACTCGTAACACAAGCAATGTAGCTTAGCACGAGGGGTTAACAAGAATACTAGTAATGTGCGAACCGCATTGCTAGTAAGCTTTTTTTTTTTTAAAAAAAAAGAACTCATCCCAAGTTCATAGAGTACTTGTGCACTCTCCAATGTATAATCGAGCCAAGACCTCACGTTTTTTTATGGATGGTAAGCGATTACCGCCGCCCATGGCGAAACCAGAGGATTCGTAAGTGTGGTGCCCGCCGTTTACAAGGGTTTGGGCCTCCGGTATCCTTACTTACTCGGCGAAAGACAATGTAAGTGTTGTCTCACGCCGGTTTTCTGTGAGGTTTCATCTCCCCGGTCAAGCCGTCCCATTCGTGCCGAAGCATGGCTCTCCCACGTTCAGGTTCCTAGCTTGTAACCTCAAGTCCAATGCCGCAGTCAATCAGGATAATCTTTTAATCCCACAAAAAATCCGTGAACCAAATTCCGACCAACGTACCAAAATATTAACGAGAAACAAGACATAATAATTTAAGGGACAAACTATGCAAATCCGAGGATTTGGGTAAGTAATTTATTTTCTGACTAGAACATTTGCGTTGGTATAAAGTTTCCTTTTTTACTATAAAAAAGGTAAGTTTTGTCTTGTTTATTACCTAACCGTGATTTGTTCCAGGATTTATGTAAGAATACATAAGTTAACCTAAGTTTAGGCTTGTTTTTACGGGTATTCTAAAAGTTCACCAAAATAAAAAATATTTGAAGGACTGGGAGAGGATGAGGATTGGGTATTCAAAGCACAAATGATCCCATTGGTTCGAAGTGCACTGAGGCCTTGTTGCCTCGGCCCCACATAAGATAAGACACCCTAGTTATATGACAGTTGGATTGCTCAGTCAAAGATCTCAAGTGGGAGAACGTGGGAGAGCAATGCACGAATGGGCCGGCTCAACCGGAGTGAAATCACGGCCTCACAGAAAACCGGCGTGAAGCAGCACTTGCGTTGTGTTTCGCTGGGTGAGTGAGGTTACCGTAGGCCCAAACCCTTTTAAAAGGCGGGCAACGCACTCGTGACTACTGACTCCTCTGGTGTGGCGGGTGTCCGTGGGCGGCAGTTATCGCTAACCATCAGGTGATCCGTATGCTCGTTTGCCCCTCTATCCCATAAAAAAAATAAAAAATAAACTACTTTTACACTAGACTACAGCATAATCTCTCTCTTTGTGAGAGGAGACCCATACCCAGCAGTAGGACAATATAATAGTTGGTTAATTGATTATGCTATGTATATTATAATATCCCTATTCATATTGTTTACTACAACAGAAACTGTAAATGTGTGTACGTAGTAGCATGTCTAAATAGACACCTAGTTTCATTTGTCGGTTTGATGGTGTGCATTTTTATCAAATAGTTTATTTATTATCTAGAAATGACATCGAGTTCTCAAATAACGTGTATCCTCGTTTAATATAGTCGACCTCAGTCAAAGTTGGACGTCCTTCAGCGACCACTCATCTTGTTATCGCAATATTGTACCAGTGAAGATTGTAACATAATTTATTTTAAAAGAGTGTCCATGGAGTTTCTTGCCCGATTCTTCTCCATAGGATCAACCTTTTGGAACTGTGCAACTAGAATAATAACGTTTCATAAACGCTTGTAAAAGCTTATTTGAAATAAAAAACGACACGAATGACGACACGTTTGGCGTAGCGGCTGAGCAAATGGCTTCTGCGACACGTGTTCTGGGTTCGATCCCCACACGGAGTAAATATTTGTATGATCTACAGGTAGTTGTTCCGGGTCTGGGTGTTTGTGTATGTGAGAATTTGTGTTTGTAAACGCTACCACGATACAGGAGTAAATCCTAGTGTGGGGCAACGTTTTTCTAAAAAAAAAAACATTTTAACTATGAACTATGTTTTTCTCCACAACGACAAACTCCCAGATTTCTTCTTCATAAATCATTCGCTCATTCACTCATAATAAATTATATTTTGTAACCATCATGTTGGTAGCTCTGGCCCAACTAATTCAGTGCACGCACGCACAACCGGAACCGATGAATAATTGATACGTCCGACTTCCGTTGTTGGTACCGCTGTGTATTTTATGACGTCATTTTTTATTTTCTACAGATGTCGGATTATAAAGAGGGGATTGTGGTGGAATAATAACTAAGTTCATGAACTGATTTGCAAGGTTAAGATGCGCTCGCCGCGGTCACTGTATGGATGGGTGGCCATTCTTAACACATCGAAACCCCTCCGTGTCTCGGAGAGCACGTAAAGCCATATTGTCATACAGACATTTTTGACAATTATTGTTAGTGGTTGTCAGAATCCTTAAAAACCTGAGAACCAGTCTATGCTCCGAATATCGGTATTGCCCAGAAATTGGGTTGTGGAGGTCCTCTGGCAGTCACTTCGTGTAAAATGCTGATATTCAGCCGCATCTGGTTAGACTGAGAGTCGATCTGAGCGTAGTTAGGGAAAGGCTCTGAGGATGATAATACCGGATTATAAACGTTACGAGCATAGTTTTTCTGTTCATTTTTAAGAGGATTTACTGCTTAGAGCATCTTATCTTAGTATAAGTGCCTATATATTTTTATCCTTAATTCAAGTTTTGCGTCGCGCTAACGTTATTTATCTTTGTTTTGATAACGTGTTTTGATAATTTGAGTGATTGCCACACGTGCCTATATCACTCATGGCGTAAAAATATACTAGAAAAAAGCTGAAAGTGAGTGAGGTTACCGGAGGCCCAAACCCTTTTAAAAGCCGGGCAACGCACTTGTGACTCTTCTGGTGTTGCGGGTGTCCGTGGGCAGCGGTTATCGCTTAACATCAGGTGATCCGTATGCTCGTTTGCTCCCCTATCCCATAAAAAATAAAGCTTTATATGCAAACATTGCAGCAACGAGTGACACTGCAATATACACAATTCAGTATCGGATAAGATATGATAGATAGCATGGTTTTCCAATTAGCAAATTAATTATTGGAAAAATAGGGGAACTATCCTTCAACTGTGACCTCGCCCGCGCAGTAGCTTAAATAGTAACATATTATTACGCTTGTTTTCCCTGAAGGGTTTAGCAGATATGTACTGAGACGACGCCTACAGATTTTCGGCCTCAATGTGGACTTTTTAATTACCCTAGATAATAAACTGTCCCATTGTTGGGCTCGGGTCTCCTCTCAGAAAATTAAGCATGCATTTCTTCCATCTATTCATAACAAATCATTGTTTAAAACTTCCAATACAAGAAACAGATTACTTTTACATACATAGTTTCAAATCAAATCATTTGTTCAAATCTAAATAAGTACTACATGATTAAATTAGTTATAAAATGTTACTTAGGTACTATATTATTTCCATTATGTGCCTGAACTAGGTAATCCTGTGTTTCAGGCGAGATTTTTTTTTTAAAAAAAGCTTATTAGCAATGTGGGTCACACATTACTAGTATTCTTGTTAACCCCTCGTGCTAAGCTAAATGCTTGTGTTACGAGTGGGTTCACGTCGGTAGTGCAATGGGTGGGGTTCGAACCGGCAACCACATGATCGCAAGTCCGACGCCCTAGCCATTAGGCTACCGCCGCTTCTAAAAAAATATAAATACATTTAAGGACTAAAATAATCACACAATCATAAATATACAGAAATTAAGTATAAGAATAATAAACTAAAAATTAAGTAAAAAATAACACAATAAATGCCTACTTTAACACAATTAACAATTTCTCCGTATCCTCGTAGGACATGCTCTGGAGGGCTTCCTGTAGATGTTTTTTACAAGTGCTATAACTTAGAGTTAATATTCTTTATAGCAATAGTTTAAATGAGTGTTCTATATATCACCGATGAAATATAGAATCTTTTATGTTTACGTTTGTTTGTTGTTATGTTTGTTGTTTTATGTTTTTACTAATTGTTATATATATGCTGTTGGTCTTTCTATGAAAAATTTACAATCGAATATTGTAACTAGACTATCTGTTCGTTCAATCTTAGTCGAAGGTCAACAAGACTCGAGGCTGTTAGAAGTATAAATAAAACCTGACCTAATAAAGGTCACAATGCAAATAATATATTGATTTTTGTGACTATCTTATCTTCAAACGTGTACCAGGTATAAAAATTAGATAAGATAATGGCCTCATTCCCTTAATGGTTACAAGTGGCCTGGGTTCAAATCTCAGGTTAAACAAATTGGCTTGGGGTCTGTCCCTAATACCAATTCAAAATAATATTTATCTCACAGAAAACCGGCGTGCAACAACGCTTGCGTTGTGTTTCACCGAGTGAGTGAGGTTACTGGAGGCCCAAATCCTTTTAAAAGGAAAGAAAGAAAGTAAATAATAAATTGTCTTTACCAGTGTGTGTTACCAGTTATAATATATGTCACAAAGACGTGATCGCTCACTATGGGAAGCTCAAGGTCACTCAGCGAGCTAGGAAGAGATCTATGCTTAGCATTTCTCTGAGTGGTTAAATAGAAATGAAGTGATCCATAAAGAATCAAAATTGCCTACACAGCTCAAAGGATTAGCAAATTTAAGTGGCAGTAGGCGAGCTATGTAAGCTCGTCGAATGGCCGCTGGAGCAAACATGTTCTCGAGTGGAGACCGAGTAACGGAAAACGCATTGTGGGATAACCTTGTGGAGAGGACGAGGTGTGTTGTACCCTCCAACCAAAGAGAGGATCCTTCGACCAGGCGGGTGTTTTGCCTGGCGGTTCACGGCCCAACGTTTGAAGTTCGGCGGTTGTATATATGCAAGTTGCGTTGTAAACTTCCCTTGCGGATTCAGGATTTCTTTGTCGGTTTCGTATGTAGCGCGATAGATGTCACTACAACCTCTAATGAGACGGACGTGATCCCGATAAAGGTCACCGGGAGTCATTGGATGCAAGCAACCGGTCCTTATGTGTCCTTATGTGAGTCTTTGGAGGAGGTATTTGTCTTTTAGGTCGAAATGATGATAAAGAAATCAAAACTGCAAAAGCCGGTGACACCACAAAACATAAGCCACTTACAAAATCACCATGGTATTAGTTCAAGGCTGACAACGGGGCCTAATTTGTCAACCATGGTGATATCGCGTACCGTCATGTCATAGCATAGGGAAACACAGAAGGCTAAATGTGGTAGAATTATTGCTCGTTTTCTCTAGGATGGTACTACATTGTAATAATGTGCATGATCAACATCACGGGGCGTCGGCGGTGGTGAAAGTGGCGCGTGTGTCGTGGTCTTCGACCTGGGGCCGTATTACGACGTGTTATTGCCATCATTTTTAGGTTGTGAGAATGGGATAGCGCTATTTAATCTGTAGAGCGGCATCCCTCTCTTTCAATCGGAAAATGATGGCAATAACACGTCATAATACGGCCTCAGGATGGCGATAGCGGCGACAGGCCTTCCAGCCATACCTATTGTTCTCTTTATCAAACCTTATATTATTAATGCGAAAGTCAGTTTGTTTGTTACACTTTCACACCTAAATCATGACCCGTTGCACGGTAAAAGCGTGTTTTTCTAGTGTTTTTTAAACTATCACTACATCTTATAAAACAAAGTCGCGTCCCACTGTCTGTCCCTATGTATGCTTAGATCTTTAAAACTACGCAACGGATTTTGATGCGGTTTTTTTTAAAAGATAGATTGATTCAAGAGGAAGGTTTTAAGCTATTTAACATCACGCTACGACTCTTAGGGACGGGGCAGCGCGGGTGAAACCGCGGGCGGGTCGCTAGGTAATTTATATTTTGGGCAACTATTTATAGGTAGTTCTTGGCTATAGTTGGACCCATTAGGTGGCACTATTGTGACAGCTTTTGGAATGCGGGTATCAGCTGAATAACTGTAATATCATACAAAGTAAACCTTCTGTTAATATTACTGTGGCTCAACGTGTCATGTTCTATATCCACGCCGATCGATATTAACTAATGGAATTGCTCACAACAAAGTAATTGTTTTGGCTGTCGATTATCTGTGCTCTCACCTTAATACAATACTAAAAGTATTATAGCATCACGCTTCCCAAACAATTTGGGGGGATGATATCCTTACATATTATAAAACAAAGACCCCCGCCGCGTCTGTCTATTTTTAATGGGATAGGGGAGCAAACGAGCAGATGAATCAAGCCTTTAAAAGAGTTTGGACCTCCGTTATCGTTATTTTTTTCGTTAGCGAAATCGTTTTTTTTCTGTTACAATTCTCATACATACATATATATTTTCACGCATGTTTCCCAGTTGGGAGTAGGCAGAGACTACAGATTTGCACTTGCTACGATCCTGGCACACCACTTTCGCTTCATCTACGTTCATTAACCTCCTTCTCATACAAATTATTCTTGATTTTGAAACGAATAAGTTTTCGCAAGTTGTTCAAGCTTGGGCTACAGAAGACGCAGGTTCGAATCCTGAAGTCAAATCTTTCCTTCACTAAAATGAATAAAATATAATTTATTTCATAATTATGTTCATTAATCCTATTTCAGCCCCCAAGCACATCTCAGCATCTCTTCGGCGAAGGCGTATGTTTTTTATTTTTGTCACATAAACGAGTATATATTTCTTCTTACAAATCATCGTTTGGTACAGAAAAATAACTTCTAATAGCAATTTGCCGAAACGCTCAAACTGTACCCTTGTTTAACAAGAAAACAATAAAACTTATCAAAAGAACGGAACGGAACCCAAAAAATAACAACTGTGTCAGACGTATAGAACTGGGTTCCGTCCCATTTTTACTGTTCAATGATCATTTTTTTATCTCAAATAAGGTTCAACTGTGATAGCCTAAAGATATGACAATTAGATTTCCAGGTCAAAGGTCTCGAGTTCAAATTCAAAAACGCACCTCTTACTTTTTGAAGTCATGAATGTATTAATTAATAGTTAATTATCACGCGGTTACCTACACGGTGAAAGAAAACATCGTGAGGAAACTGCATGCCCGGGAGATGTTCTCGACGGCGTGTGTGAAATCTGGCAACCTGCATTAGGGTAGCGTGGTGGACTACCTCTCACTCTAAGAGGAAACCCTTAGGACATTATAGTGCGTTGAGTTTTTTATGGGATAGGGGGGCAAACGAGCAGACGTATCACCGGTAAGCGATTACCGCCGCCCATGAACACCCGCAACACCAGAGGAGTCGCAAGGGCGTTGCCCTCCTTTTAAAAGGGTTTGGGCATCCAGTAACCTCACTCACTCGGCGAAACACAACGTAAGTGTTGTTTCACGCGGGTTTTCTGTGAGGCCGTGGTATCACTCCGGTCGGGCCGACCCATTCGCGCCGAAGCATGGCTCTCCCAAGATAAATATGTGATTATGTATCTCTCTCTCAAGGGTCGGGAACTCATCAGCAACTATTCTGGTGGGTCGTCAGCTTAAAAAAATAATAAATTCTATGGGTTTATCTCTGTCTCCATCTATTTGAAATAAATCATTGTTTAAGAGTTCCAATCCCAGAAACAGATTACTTTTACAAAGTTTAAATGAGTTTTTAAATTTAGATGTCTAGCCATAAAATGATATACGATATAACATAGCCTGGAAGTGTCTATTTATCATGCTACTACGCGGAGGACTCTGGGCTTGCTGGCCATCACATCAAGACCGTAAGCCAGGAATCCACTTCGGGTAGGTTGTAGTTCTGAACGTCTAAACAAGCTTATTTGACTAAGGTATTCAAAGTCAAAGTCAAATTCAAAATGTTTTATAAAGTTATTTTAGTGAAGGAAAAATGCGACTCGCAGGCAGGATTCGAACCAGCGTCTTCTGGTTTGATACACCAGACGCTATGACCACTAAACCACCGCGCTTGTCAATGGATGTTACTGACGTTACCTTTATGACGTAAGTTCAGAATATGAAGGCAAATTTTGAAATGGCTGGCCCACCAGCCATTTCAAAATTTGCCTTCATATTCATCACCGCGAGTCCCAACTCGCGGTGATATTCAGACGGATCTGGTCAGAATGGAAGCCGAACCTAACGTGCTTGAGGTTTTTATAAAATTTATACATACATACAACTGCCTCATTAGCCAAGTGGTCCTGAGCGCGACTGCTACGCTAGAGGTCCTGGGTTCGATTCCCAGGTCGAGCAAAGTGTTATTGGGTTTTTCTATGAAATTCCCAGTAGCAGCTCGGAGTTAGGAATTTGTGCCCGGTTAATGGCAATAGGCTCGCCCCCTATTACATGGGACCTAAACATACCGGCGAACTGTGGGTGTACATTAGTACGCCTCTACCTAACCCTTCGGGGAATACAGGCGTGATAGTGTGTTATATACATACCATCACGCATGTATTCCCCGAAGGTTTAAGCAGAGGCTTACTAATGTACAATGTAATGTAGGGAGCAAGCCTTAACCAAATTACAAACTCCGAGTCTCTGTACCTACTACTCTGTAGTAGTACAGAGAATTTCATAGAAAAACCCAATAACACTTTGCTCGACCTGAGAATTGAACCCAGAACCTCTACAATATCAGTCAAGCCTGGGACCAATATATCAGGCAGTGTAAACAAATTTATAAAGATATAATTATTATTTCAGAAATACAGGCAATTATTTAAAAAAGTTTTGTTTTACTACGGAATCCTAAAGTATACGATCGTAAAGAAACTTCTGTGACAAACAAACAAACTAATAACACTTGATTCTTTTACTTGGAGTTTCTATCGACGTTTCACAGTTCAAGAGAATCTTTTCATGAATTTCAGACCAAAATATTTACGCTTTCAAACGCATTTCGGGACAATTTAGAGTTAATTTGTGATGACGTAACTTTTATTGTAATATTTATGATAACATGGGTGGTCCTCACTTCCCCTTAAGATAATCAAATTTTTATACTGTCCCACTGCTGGGCATGGGTCTCCCCTCAGAGTGAGAGGGATTGGGGTATAGTTTCTTCCCTAGAGTGGTAGAAGTTTTTTTTTTATGTGATAGCAGGCAAACGAGCAGACGGATCGCCTGATGGTAAGCGATCACCGCCGCCCATGGACACCCGCAACACCAGAGGAGTCACAAGTGCGCTGCCGGCCTTTTAAAAGGGAGTACGCTCTTTTCTTGAAGGTTTGAAGGTCGTATTGGTGCGGAAATACTGCA
This sequence comes from Acronicta leporina, assembly GCA_947256265.1. NCBI lineage: Eukaryota > Metazoa > Arthropoda > Insecta > Lepidoptera > Noctuidae > Acronicta > Acronicta leporina. The sequence goes on along the minus strand of OX366540.1, from coordinate 3,098,672 downwards.
GGCGACAGTTCATTCCACAGTCTTTAAAAAAACCAGCAAACTGTGTGTACATTAGTAAACCTCTGCTTAACCCTTCAGGAACAACAGGCATGGTGGTATGTTATGTTCTTAAAAAAGAAAACCCTAACATAACGCACCAACTAACTTTGAAATTGATATATATAGAACCTTTCAAGTAATTTGCTATAAAAATTCTAAGTGGTCCTTACTTAGCTTATTACTTTGTCTCACTAACAATTACGAGACGATTAAGAAAATTGTCTTTTACGGTGTCCTAGCTACTGCTTTTGTTAATAAGACATCTTTTTTATAGAATAGGAAAGCAAACGAGCAGACGGATCACCTGATGGTAAGCAATTACCGCCGCCAATGGACACACCCAACACCAGAGGAGACCCACGTGCATTGCCCGCCTTTTAACAGTGTTTGGGCCTCCGGTATCCTCACTCACTCGGCGCAACACAATGCAAGCGTGTGTCACGCCGGTTTTCTGTGAGGCTGTGGTCTCACTCCGGTCGAGCTGGCCCATCCATGCCCAAGCATGGCTTGCATTGGCATAGCTCTCCCACATTAGATAGACCACGTCATCTTGCTATTGTAAACACACAACTATTTGGAATAAAGAAAGCGTCTTTTTTTTTTAAAAAAGATTACTAGCAATGTGCGTCGCACATCACTAGTATTCCTGTTAACCCCTCGTGCTAAGCTAAATGCTTGTGTTACGAGTGGGTTCACGTCAGTAGTGCAATGGGTGAGTTTCAAACCGGCAACCACATGATTGCAAGTCCGACGCCCTAGCCATTAGGCTACCGCCGCTTAAATTGTTGTATTATTTCAATTGACAGCACGTTTGGGTGAGCAATCGGCTTCTACGCTAAGTGTTGTGGATTCGATCCCCGCAAGGAACAAATAATTGTTAGACAATAGACATTACAGGTTGTTCCGGGTCTGAGCGTTTGTGTATGTGATAAATTTGTGTATGTAAAAGCACCCACGATACACGATAAAATCCTAGTGTGGGCCAACTCCCACTTTACCTGTCCAGCGCCTATCGCGTGTACAATAGTGTCCATGGAGTTTCTTGCCGGAATCTTCTCCATAGGATCAACTTTTTGGAACCGTGCAATTAGAATCATAACGTTTCATAAACGCTTGTAAAAGCTTATTTGAAATAAAAACATTTGAACCTGAACTTGAACGTTATATTATTTTGACCACCATAAATATGAATAACTGCTAAACCCAATCATAAACACATCATCGCCTTTTTTTTCTATAAGCAACACCGAAAAGAATGCATATTACATTGAATTATTGTTTCGGTGTATAAACATTGCGTGTTCAGCGACTATTACTGTTGCTTAGCAAATTGCTTTCACGAAATGTGGTACTAAACCAGGTCATTTGGATGCGGCATGTAGATGGAAAATAAGTTGGTTGTAAAGTTCAGCAAATACTCTCTTCCTATCTCTTTCTTAAAGTGCATTTTTTCTCATATTTAGTGCTTTACTGTATCTTGTTTCTCGCAACCTTTGTTTCTTTTCCCTTATATCCTTGCTTCGCCTCTCTTTCTCTTCTTTTCTGGGACAAGGTAATCAGAAAGAAGGAGACTATTTTGTTCGTTTTCTTTTCTCAGCACTTACGTCTTACACCCTTTTTTCTAGTACGGAAAATCCATGGATCGTCCGCCACTTGGGGGGCGGTGGGTTATGTCGGATTCGTACCGACTAAAAACCGTACTTGCCTTCTCTTGCCCTGCAGCCACGGTCATGGGATCAGTGACATGCACCACGACCGTGACAAACTTACGTCTTACCCCTGCCTAATAAACTCTCTTAACTCTCCCTTTTTATCTTGCTTCTTTAGCTTTCATTTTTCTCTCTCCATGTTTCTTCATGTCTCCTTCTTTACTTTACTTCTTCTTCCTTCCTTTGAAAAGTCTACTCTGGGCGTCCAATCTGAGCATTTATGCTGTGCTTGTTACAGTCAGTTTCCTTGATAATCATAATACTGTAGTGATGTAAGGTCTAGACTTGAGTGGACAATAGACGCTACCGCATCTAGATCTTTTCAACCATAACATACCATCACACACCATCATGCCTGTATTCCTCGAAGCGTTCGGTACAAGCATACTCACAGTTCACTCTTATGTTTAGGTTCTATGTGATATGGGGCGAGCCTATTGCCATTAACCGGGCACAAATCCGTACTCCGAATTGCAACTGGAAATTTCATGGAAAACCTTAGTGATTTAAAAAAACCACTAAAATTTTACTATGTTCTTTAAAAAATACCATATCCAAATTACCGCTTCGTATATCGATGCATCTTGTAATTATTTTTCATTCTAATCCATTGTATATTGTACACACAAAAGGAGAATGATTTATATTCCAACAGTTCTTACTATATACATTGTTAGGGATATCCTTCCTAAAAAGATGATACTATCAACACAAAAATAGGTTCATTTATGTATTTATTAATACTTTACGCACTGTTAGTACAAAGGCAGTCAATACCTTAATTAGGTTATCCATGAATTACCTAAAATCGTATGTGTCTCATATTTTGGAAAATTGGCGACAAATAATTATTCTACGATATCTAAGTAGGTACTTCTACTAGGTATGTAAAAAAAAACTTTTTAATACTGTATCTGCTATTATTGTGATACTGAGGATATCATCACTACATATTATAAAACAAAGTCGCTTCCCGCTGTCTGTCCCTATGTATGCTTAGATCTTTAAAACTACGCAACGGATTTTGATGCGGTTTTTTTAATAGATAGATTGATTAAAGAGGAAGATTTTAAGCTATTTAACATCACGCTACGACTCTTAGGGACGGGGCAGCGCGGGTGAAACCGCGGGCGGGTCGCTAGTTAAGATATAAGACACATAATATACGAGTATTGTCACGTCTATACTCCCAAGGGGTTAGTCAGAGGTTTTGGCTTCATAGGGTAGGTGGACAAACGGGCAAAAAGCCTCATGGTAAGCGATTACCGCTGAACGTGTACACCCGCTACACCAGAGGAGTCGCAATTTAAGTGCCGGTTTTTTGCAAGGGCTTGGGCCTCCGGTATCCTCACTCACTCAGCGTAACATAACGTACGCGTTGTTTCATACCCGTTTTAGGTGTAACGATGTTACACCCACATTTTTTTTTCTTTAAAAATATCCTTGCTCCTCACTAGGTTTTTAACGTAGGTACCTCAGAAGCCATTCGCTCAGCCGGTACGCCAAACGTGTCGCCGATTTATTCATTGCTATGATTTCAGGCTCCGTATAAAAGGGCACAAGCTTATTGCGAAATAAATAGTTAAAGCCATTATACATTCATACACTCACGCCTTTCTCCCATAGGGGTAGGCAGAGACTACAGAACGCCACATACTACGATTCTTGCATACCTCTTTTGCTTCGTTCACATTCATACATCTTCTCACGCACACACTATATGTACCATATATCTAATATTAAATATGTATAGGTACCAAATATATAAGTATGCCAATGTCCATATTTCAAGCATTATACAGCATAGTGGTAGAATTTGGGTCAAAAGGGGATGACCGTTATTTATATAGTAACCACACTTTATGGTTTCACCGGATATTCCTGGTGGGTTGGACTTGCGGCTTATTGGCCAAAAACTCGAGGCTATGACCATATTATAAAAAGCTTTGTTGAGCTTGTTTGAGCAACCGAATTCTTCAGTGAAACCCTCGAATGAACATTTCTGCAATTGATTTCTTAGACAATAGTTGATGTTTGATTTTGGGCCAGCACCATGTACTAATGGATTTTTATAAAATTACAAACAAATTCATTTGAAGAAGATTGCACTTATATAAAAATGTTTATTCTGTTTGACGATTTTCACAGTTGTAATAATAGTAATATTAGTAGTTCATTTTATAATAATTGTATGTAGGTACGAGTATGTAGTTCTATTTTATAATTGTAACGAAACCAAGTTACCAAGTATTTTGAATTCGTATTGCATTGCATTTGAGACCACTGAGTCAGTGGTTTAAAATGCAATGTCAGTGGCACTGACAGTCAAAATCAGTGTAATTTATATTGACAACTGACGTCATAATAATTGATTTCGATTACGATCCGCCAGGCGCCATAATTAGTTTTTTTTTAAATAACATTAAAAAACGGTTCCCATATTTTATACCTATATTTAAGTATAGTGTACATGGTACTAGCCCGGGCTCCTTACATTTCTAGAACATCTCCTTTTCTTATTTAAATTTCCTATTTATTCGAAGCCAAGTTAAAAATAAATATACTACGCAATTTGTAATGGTAATAATTAATATCAAGTGATTTTTCTTTTAAAAAAACTTGAATGGTAAAAAGTCTTATAAAAAATATTTTATAGATGGAAATTCGAACGAAAAATGCTTTTTTCTGCGAATTTAAAAAAGTACGTGTCACTTTAATGACAGGGCTTGACAAATCACGCCAGTCATTAGCCTATGAAATATAAAACTCAAAGGAAAAAGGTATTTTTACTTTTTAACTCAATGAAAGAGTAAAAAAATTCAAGTTGAAAATGTTCTTTAAAATTAAATTAATTGCTCTTTAGGCGACGCTATTAAAAAGGTCACCTTGCGACAAAAATTTTACCGCGTGACTTTAATTTCCACCTGAGACAAATATTTATGTGATTAAGACGATGTTTTGAGCCTAGGCGTACTATGTGTCTATTAATTGTAGGTATTTTTAAGGCGTCTGTGGCACAAGCTTTGCTCCACAGAGCGACAGCTCTCGTTCTAAAAATGTTATATTGGAAATATGCCTACATATCTATGTAAATTTAATAAATATTACATACCTACCCATGTAAGGTTCATGTAAAGGGGCGAGCATATCTCCATCACCCGGGCACGCATCGAAACTCCAAGCTGCTACTGAGAATTTTATAGAAAAACCAAATAACACGTAGCAGTCACGCTCAGAACCAGTAGGCTAATGAGGCAGTTAAATATTAAAATATTCTAATATTACACATATACATACAGACACATTAAAGTTTTCTAATAAACTTTTTAGAAAAATATCCGAAATTAACTGTTCAAAATTGTACGCGCAATTTTCATAGCAATTGTTTCTTATTCACTGATAAATAATATAGAAATATCCTACATTTTATAAAGAGCAGGTCACCCTTCTATGTATTACTGAAGACTATTGAAAACGGAATTCCTATAGAACTTTGTGGTGCTCACAGAGTTTCTAGATTCCAAATACTCTCTAGTATTTGCGCTGGTTTTCCGGAGTGAAAAGAATTGAAGAATGCATTTCCATTTGTAGAACAAAAACGAGTTTAGACCTAGCTCAAATATAACTTTGTAAAGATGCACGTTGAGAGAAAAATGAACATAATATATTTTTGTAGGAGTAAATAAATGAATTTCATATCTTTTAAAAAACTGTAAAATAATTATGTAGGTATAATGTCAAAAATGTGTCGAAATTATTAGTGGTTTTCTATGAAATTCGCAGTTTGCGTTTTGTGACTGCATTGATAACAATACGTTTTCCCCCAACTACATGGGACCTAAACATAATTGGCGAACTGTGCGTGAACTCTGCCTAACCCTTCGTGGAATACAGGTGTGGTTTTTAACCTACCATCACCCCTGTGTTCTATAAAGGGAATGTCATAATGCCTTTGGGACAAGCAATATTTTGAAGAAAAATTACCTACTGCGCTCGTATATTTACAAACAAGTGCCCTTGTGTCAAATAATTACATAGCCTTTTGATAAATTCCAAGGACTCCTCAAGTGTCGTGTCCCATGGGGTACGAAAATTGTGGTTACAGCACGAGTGATGTAAGATAATAAATAATTTAATTAATAATTATTATTATAATTTATAAGAATATTTTATTATCTACTCTGTAGTTTTTTGATAGAATAAAATAGAATTATCTTTATGATCTAAGACCATAAAGAAACAAAATGAAGGGTTAATTAAGCAGAGGCGTATATACCCACAGTTTGCTGATATCTTTGTTTAGGTCCCATGTAAGGGGGGTGAGCCTATTACCATTAAACGGGCACAAATCCCATACGCTGAGCAGCTACTGACAACTAAACACTAACAACACTTTCATGGACCTGGGAATCGAACCCAGGACTTTAGCAGTTGCGCTTAGGACGTATCTCAACAGAAGAAAATCGCAGGTTTGAATCCAGCCCTCGAATTTTTCCTTCACTCAAGTAAATTTATAATCTGCATTAAAATGCAAAAAAAAAACACAAAAAGATAGTTATTAAATGTATGGTAGCATTGTAAGACATAGAACTAACCGGAGCAAAGTACAACATGCTTTTCCATAGACGCTACTAATGTCACCTTTAAGATGTAAAATCCAGAAAGCGATAAATTGTTAAGCGGCGGTATCCTAATGGCTAGTTACCTGTTCGAAACCCACCCATTGCCCTACCGACGTGAACCCACTCGTAACACAAGCATTTATTTAGCCTAGCACGAGGGGTTAACATGAATACTAGGAATGTCCGAACTACATTGCCAGTAATCTTTCAAATAAAATTGTTTTTATAAATCAAGCACCAGTGTACCTATTGTCTTGTCAATAAAAGCGCTTGCCAGATTTTTTCCATCCCCATTATGCAGTAGTACTCGTACTATCGATCTATGACACATGCCATATACCGAGTATGGGACGTGTGACCTTGAGGGGACGGGCCGCGACCTTAAAGTTTGACACTGTCAAAGATATCACAGGTCGAAGAATGGCGATAAGCCATCAGTTTCGTCATGAATATTAAATGAACTTAATGTAGTTTATTATTTTAGTGAAGGAAAAATTCGACTCGCAGGCAGGATTCGAACCTGCGTCTTCTGGCTAGGTACGCCAGACGCTATGACCTCTAAGCCACCGTGAGTCCCACCTGCCATGTCGAAATTTGCCTTCACATGCTGAATGTGCGTCTTAAAGATGACGTAAATTATTGTAGTTTTTTAAATGAATTGGTTTTTTTGTTGCAAAACCCCAGCCATATTTCCCATACAAACGTAATACCAAAAGAAATCGTAATCCAAACACAATTTAATCAATATGTGTTATTATTTGGATTCCGATACCGTTATCTAGGTTCCTGCTCTGCCATTTCGCCCAAAAATCTTCACTGAAAATAAATGCAATCCTTGATAACTTCACCAAGTTTGGAACGATTTTCCAGTCGTTTATTTCCAGTGAAGTAGTAGTAGTAGACGAAATGGTTCAGTAGAAACCTAGATTAACAGTAGGTATCTGGATTCGAATAATACAATTTGATAAAATATTGTTTGGATTATGATTTACTAGCTTCTGCCCACGACTTCGTCTGCGTGGACTTCAGATAAAAAGTAGCCCATGTGTTATTCCAGACTATAATATATCTCAAACTGCCTCGTTAGTCTAGTGGTTTCAAGTGAGACCGCTACGCTAGAGGTCTTGGGTTCGATTTCCAGGTCGAGCAAAGTGTTATTGGGTTTTTCTATGAAATTCTCAGTAGCAGCTCGGAGTTTGGAATATGTGCCTGGTTAATGGCAATAGGCTCGCCCCCTATTACATGGGACCTAAACATACCGGCGAACTGTGGGCGTACCTTAGTACACCTCTGCCTAACCATTAGGGGAATTAGGCGTGATGGTATGTTATGTTATGTTTTATAATATATCTCTGTGCCAAATTTTATCCAGATCCGTTCAGCCGTTTTGGCGTGAAAGAGTAACAAACATCCATCCATCCATCCATCCTCACCAACTTCCGCATTTATAATATTAGTAGTAGGATAGGATAGGAAGTAGGATAGGATTTTAGTATAACGTTTTTGTGGGTAATTCAAGGTCCACCGGATCCTTAACGACGACTGTTACACTCGTCCTGGGTTCGATTCGGTGGAGGGGCGAAGTATTTTTCTATGAAATTTTCAATAGCAGCTCAGAGTTTTGCCTACCCCTCGCGAAATAGAGGCGTGATATTCAATTTTTATTGCATTTTCCATGCAAAGATTATAAAGTTATTTTAGTGAAGGAAAATCTTAGCGTGGAAAATGCAAATAAAAAATACAAAAAGAAATTTAATAGGTAATCGGTAGCATCGAACGACATCGAACTAACTCCAAAAGATAGTCATGTCAGTTGAGAAGCAAAGTAATTTGTTTTTCAATAGTTGTCACTGACGTCACCTTTAAGACGGCAAATTTCGACATGGCATTGGGACTCGCGGTGGCTTGGTGGTCATAGCGTCTGGTGTGTCTGACTAGAAGACGCAGGTTTTAAAAATTCCCGGAAGTTTATTTTTTCCTTCTGTAACACGTTGCCAAAAGATGTCGCTCCTCCCGCCACGCAGGCCAGCCAATAGTGGAGGGGTTTGTGACAGTTGCCGCCAAGCCAAGCCAAGCCAGCCAGCCACTATATAATGAGTTCTCGGTTTTGTGTCAGGTTCAATCTTTGTTTGTCGGTCGCGAATAAAAGTGATGCGTTAACCATATTACGCCCGTATTATTATACCTTAATATTCTTACTATTATACTTCACTAAAATAACAGCATAGATAAAGCGAAACAACACGGTCTTATTGTCTTTACATTACATTTTTGACAACCTTTGACCTGCCGAACAAAGAGATTCGACACAAAGGCTATCGCCTATCTATAATCGAGCTAGATAAAGGTTCTTTGTAAACCAAATGTCGAGGTCTATGGTGGAGGGAAACAGAATAAATTATACTCAGCTGTCAGTCATCATAACAGTGCATTGATATCTTTTTATAATCTAACATAACTTACCATCGCGCCTGTATTCCCCGAAGGGTTAGGCAGAGGCGTACTAATGTACACCCACAGTTCGCAGGTATGTTTAGGTCCCATGTAATAGGGGGCGAGCCTATTGCCATTTACCGGGCACAAATTCCTAACTCCGAGCTGCTACTGGGAATTACATAGAAATACCCAATAACACTTTGTTCGACCTGGGAATCGAACCCAGGACCTCTAGCGTAGCAGTCGCGCTCAGGACCACTTCGCTAAGGAGGCAATATTGTCTCAAATTCTGTCAATAATAATTATCTACTAGACCATACAGTGTATCGTTCTCATCCAGACAAAACACCCACGTAATGACGTCAGGCGTACTCCACACAGATAATATTTATATCAGTATCAATTAATAGCACCTACTTTGTTATCCCAACTTACAAAAAAGGAGGTAAAGTATTGAATAATTTTTGAGGCATTTTTTTTTAGATTTAGATTTCTTAATAATTGTAAGTATAAAACTGCCTCATTATCTTAATGGTCCTGAGCGCGACTGCTACGCTAGAGGTCCTAGGTCGATTCCCGGGTCGAGCAAAGTGTTATTGGATATCTATGAAATTCTCAGTAGCACGTCGGAGATTGGATTTGATTTATTTGCGAGTTTTTTTATAGGATACGGAGCAAACGAGCAGACGGATCACCTGATGGTAAGCGATTACCACCACCCATGGAACCCGCAACACAAGAGGAGTCGCAAGTGCGTTGCCCGCATTTTAAAAGGGTTTAGGCGTTTTATTCTCACTCGGCGAAAAACAACGTAAGCGTTGTTTCACGGTTTTAGGCCGTGGTACCACTCCGGGTTGAGCACGCCCATCGGTAAAAATCGAAGAAGAAGCGAATGTTGAAATATGACGCATAAACGACCGTATCTTTGATTATATTTATTACATTAACAATAGACTATAGACCTACGTGTTTGTTATTAATTTTCAATTGGATACCTCTACACGTTCCTAAAAAAACATCTTGGTAGACAAGCAGACAACAATGTGATCATATTAAAAGGTTTAAGATAAGAATAAGGTTTAAAAGTTAAAAAAAAAACAACATGAAATGGATCTCCTTTCACTAATGCACACTCGCTAATGGCCAACAATCGGATTACATGACGCGCAGTTCCTTTTTTTTCTTTTATGTTGCAAAGGATTGCATTAACGTCTGCCCGTCTTTTCAGACGCTAATCAACTGTAATTCAATACAATGAACCTCTGGAACTCGTGGCAAAACGATAAACTCCCTTTTTATTAACTGACTCCAAATGAAGTTTTTTTTTTTTAAAAAAAAGCTTACTATTAGACTGCCTCATTAGTCTAGTACCTAGTCCTGAGCGCGACTGTACCGCTTGAGGTTCTGGGTTCGATTCCCAGTTCGAGCAATGTTTATTTATTTATTTATTTAATACTTCATGCACAAACAAAAGAAGAATGTTGTACAATGGCGGACTTAATGCCATTAGGCATTCTCTCCCAGTCAACCTTAGGGTGATGCAGAGACAATCTTGGTAGTACCTAGGTGCAAAAATAGGGTAATCAAAACCAAAAACAAAAAAGATAAAATATATACCTAAAAATAGGTAGGTAAGTAATATAAATTCATAGCAACATATTATATATAGATAATAATATACTTCTATATACGTACGAAATATAATAAATAAAATATGTTCATACTATAAATATTAATGAATATAGTATATATCTAAAATATATATTTTATAATTTTATTTTATTTTTTTATTTTTTTTATTTTATTGATTCGCCTAGAATTGTTACACATTTTCATATAAGGTTACATGCACAATAGTTAAACATCAGTTGTGTACAATATCAATCGGCAAACACAGCATTCTTATAAAAAAATACAAAGGGAAGACAAATTAATCTTATATAGTTTTTCCTTTTTTACATGCTTTTAAAATAATATTACATAACTAGTATACTTACCTCTATTATTTTATATCGATCCTACGAACTTGGTTCCTGTACTTATTAAGAGTTGTGCCAAATATATTTAACTTACTGCCAAATCTATTGAAGAGCCTACACATTCTGGGGACTGGGGAGTTAATGCCTAAAACTGTTTTCCGGTGGGGTGGGTAAAATAACTTAATAGGGTTCCGCGGGTATTTGTGGGGAATATTAAAATTAATTCTAGAAATAAGTTGAGTACAGTCGATTAGATTATTTAAAAGCTTATATAAGAACAACAGGTCGAGAGAGACCCTACGCGTTTCAAGCGGTTTGATATTGAAGAATTCCAAGCGTTTAGCATAACTACGTACCCTTTTAGCAATGCCTTTCGAGTAGGCCAGATGATTTAAAAACCGCTTTTGTATTCGTTCTAGCCTAAGAGTGTGTGTCGCGTAGTGAGGACGCCAAACAACCGAACAGTACTCTAATACACTGCGAACGAAGCAATTGAACAACAATATTTTAGTTTTGTGCTGAGAAAATGGTTTAGCATTACGGATGATAAAACCAGTGGCCTTTGCAGCTTTTTTTATTATAGCGTCAACATGGGGAATAAATGTTAGTTTTTTATCAAGAAGTACTCCTAGATCTCTAATGATCTCAACTTTGTTCAAATAATGACCGTTCATATTGTAGTTTGACTCAATAAATTTAATCTTTCGAGTAAATGTAATTTGGGAGCATTTCTTAAAATTAAATTGCATGTTATTTTGATCACACCACTTCAAAAGCCTGTTTATATCTTCTTGAACCAATTCAACATCCAAATGCGACTTAATAACTCTGATCATTTTCAAATCATCGGCAAATAAGAATGGTACAGTATTATTCAAACAGTCCGGTAAATCATTAATAAAAATGGTGAATAATAATGGGCCTAAGTGTGATCCCTGGGGCACGCCAGATTTTATTTTAAACTTGTCAGATTGATACCCATTGGCTACCACATAGAAAGATCTTCCAGTCAAATACGAAGAGAGCCATTTGATAAAAGAACCAGCAAACCCGTACGCAGTAAGCTTTTCAATTAGTACTGCATAATATATATCATTTATCTCTTTTATCAAGAGAGACTAACATTAAGATGATTCTGCCAAAGAATTGAGGAGATGCTTTTTTAACTTGCCCTTAAAAACATAGCGACTAGTGGCCATCCTGATGTTACTGGGTTTTTCTATGAAGTTCCCAGTAACAGCTCGGAGTTTGGAACTTGTGCCCAGTTAATGGCAATAGGCTCGTCCCCTATTACATGGCTCCTAAACATACCGGCAAACTGTGGGTGTACATTAGTACGCCTCTGCCTAACTCTTCGGGGAATACAGGCGTGCTGGTATGTTATGTTTAAGCTTACTAGCAAAGTGGATCGCACATTACTAGTATTCTTATTAACCCCTCGTGCTAAGCTAAATGCTTATTTACGAGTGGGTTCACTTCGGTAGTGCCATGGGTGGGTTTCGAACCGGCAACTACATAATAATCAACCCATTAGATGTCTCACTGCTGGGCAAGGGTCTCCTCTCACAATGAGAGGGATTAGGCTATAGTCCACCACGCTAGCCTAATGCGGGTTGGCAGACTTTACACGCCGTCGAGAAAATCTCTCAGACGTGCAGGTTTCCTCACGATGTTTTCCTTCACCGTTTAAGCGCGTGATAATTAACTATTAATATGCCATAACTTCGAAAAGTCAGAGATGCGTGCCTTGGATTTCAACTCGAGACCTTTGACTTGGCAGTCCAATGGTCATATCACTAGGCTATCACGGCTATCTACATGATTGTAAGTCCGTCGCCCTAGACATTAGGTTACCGCCGCTTATTTGTCTGAATGTATTTCTTTTTATCTATGTTATTTATTTCCTGAAAATGTTAACTATTACTATTCCATTCAGTAATCCTTATATAAATAATTTTGCTTGAACTGGGGATCGAAATTGGACCATTCAACTAACTTAGGAAGACTCAACTTCCACAATTGTGACCAGTGAATAGCTTGGTACAGCTTACCAAAAATGAGGGTCAATTTTTTTAATGTCTCTCTCGATAAATCATATACCCAGTAACTTTAAAACATTGACTACTAACTACTGCATTTAAACACAAATTATATAAATGGCTAAGTGCACACAATTTTTATTCTGTCAAAGAATTTATGGAGACTAAACTTGCTCCAACAATAGTATAATAATATTGTATGATGTAACGCATTCCTATAATTTTGCATGCTATGTATTTTTAGCGAAACATGTACGCACTTAACTTAATGTAACACCTGTAATACCATATTTTAAGGCAAATAAATGATTATGAATATGAATTAATGAATAAAGAATCAATATTACAAAGTATTTTTAAAGAGTCCTATAAATATATATAAGTAGATAGCTGTGACGTATGTTCGTTGGATTGGAACCTTCCACTACATTAGATCCCTCTTGATAACCATCTAAACGGAAGACGTATCTTCAAGTACAAGTGGTTTTCCTACCTTTGATGTTAAAAGTAAGAGCACACGATCTTAAAAACTATATTTATCGAAGGTTTTAATATTTTTTTGCATTTTTCATGGTAAGAGTATAAAGTTCGATATTTAATGAAAGAAAAATTCGGCTCCACTGCGAGTCCCACCTGCCATGTCGAAATTTGCCTTTAGCGTCCGGTGTATCTAACCAGAAGACAGCAGGTTGAATCCTGCCTGCAAGTCGAATTTTGCGTTCACTAAAATAACTTTATAATCTTAGCATCTAAAAAAAAAATAGGAATACAATCACTTTGACGTACAGCAAAAAAAGAAAATACCTCTCTGCGACTGGTAAAGCAAAGTCTTATTGGGCTTATGGAATTCTTAGTAGCAGCTCAGAGTTTAGAATTTGTGCCCGGTTAATGGGAATAGGCTCGCCCCTTATTTTATGTGACCTAAACGTACCGGCGAACTGTGGGTATACATTACTCCACCTCTGCTTAACCCTTCGGGGAATACAGGTGTGAATCGTCGTGATGTTGATAGCGAAAACAAAAAAGATGCACCAAATTAGGCTTAGAGGGAGGAGAGGGCGCCACTGTTCTCATGTTTACATCGGATCTGCTATTTTAATGTGTTCAAAAATAAAAACAGTGTTTAAATCGACGTAAAATAACGCTAAACGTGTGAAAATAACAGTGAAGTTACCGTATAAATGTTATTCACCTTACAAATTCTATATTTACCAGCAAATATCTAAAAAACCGCAAGCAACTAGCGTGGGCGTTAAATGCCTCAATTCGAAGAATTTGGAAAAATAACAAACATCCGAGAACAATAAGGTCAGTTTTACAAAATTCATGAAGAAAATAACAAAAGAAAAAGCTTAAGTGTGAATCTTGTATAAATTATAACCTCAAATCACATTAAAAGGGAATATACAAATCATCATCAATTAATAATTCCTACAATAACGCCATCTAGTGATTAGAAGCAAAACTAACTACATAGCTACAAATCAAACCCCGGCGCAAGTACGAACCCATAAAATATTGGCTATATCCAATAGAGGGCGCAAGCAGTCCGTTCAGAATGGAAGACATCGTAAAAATTCTACAAAATATACAAAATGATCTGTCAAAACAAAAACAAGATATGAAAGAGATGGAACAAAATATTAAAGAATCAATTAATAACAATATAGACGCAAAATTCAACTTCATCGAAACTAAAACTAAACACCTAGAAATAAAAATTGAACAACAACAGAAAACCATCGAAATCTTAGATAAGCAGTTGAGAAGAAGAAACATAATATTTTTTGGGATTGAGGAAAAAGAAAAAGGATATGAAAGCCTACTTTCTATTGTCTTGGACATAATAAATAACGAAATGGAGATACCATGTCAAAAATGGGAAATTGAAAATGTAAATAGAATCGGAAAAATCTCTGGAAATATTAGACCAGTGGTTGTTACAATAACAACAACCAGCAGGAAAATAGAAATATTAAAAAAGAAAAAAATGCTTAATAATACAAATATTTATCTCAAAGAAGATTTTCCACCTAGTGTGTTGCAAAAGCGAAAGGACTTACAAGAAGAACTTAAGCGCGAGCGAGAGTCGGGGAAAAGAGTAACCCTACGCTATGACAGAATTGTGACACTGAAAACACGTGAATCAGAACCCCATACACCAACAGAAAGGAATACAATAAAACGATTTATGTCTACCTCACCTGAGGAGACAGGAAAAGAAACTACAAAATATAACATCGAGGGGACGAAACAAGCATCTAAAAAAAACAAGTCGCAAGCCATAACCAGTTTTTTACGCCCATCGCAGCTGAACCTTAGCAACCGGACTTTACCAAGCGAAGATACTCAAAAAAACTAACTAGCGCCTCTTCAACCTCTCTACCTTCTCCAAGCCGGCCGGTCACCGTGGAGGAGTCAGACCATTACCTCCTAAACCAAAAAGAAAACCAATTAAACAATAATAATAATAAAAACATTAAAAAAAGACAAAATACACAAAACCTCTATATATTAAGTATCAATGTTAGAACATTACTATCAGACAGTAGAATTGACGAATTAAAATATGCCATCAAGGCAATAAAATGGGACATAATAGGCTTATGTGAAACTAGAAGAGAAAAGGAAATAATAGAAGAATATCCTGAGTTTATCTTATACCATACGTCTGGAACGAATGGAAGAAATGGAGTTGGTTTTTTAATAAGAAAACACCTGAAAAACAATATAGTGAGTACAAGAAGCTTTTCAGACCGTGTTGCGATACTAGAAATACGAACAGGTGACAACTATAACTCTACCTGGTCGCTTGTACAAACATATGCTCCTACAGAAACCTACACAAAAGAAGATCTAGACCTTTTCTACCAAACGGTACAATATGCCTTGGACTCTACTCAGACAAAAAATATTATTTTACTCGGTGACTTCAACGCAAGAATAGGAAAAGCTCAAAAAAGTGAAGGAAAGAACGTAGGAAAATATGGACACGGAAAAAGAAGCCCACATGGCCAGAAATTAGTCGAATTTGCGTTGGAGAATAACTATTACATCGTAAACAGCATGTTTCCATGCAATCCGCGTAAAAAATGGACATGGCGATCCCCAAATGGTCAACAACTTAATGAGATTGATTACATACTTACAAACCAACCATCATATATTAAAAAATTTGATATAATTAAAAACCTGAACTTCAATACTGATCATAGGATGATACGATGTGAGTTATCCTTAGACTCAAAACCAAGAAGAAAACACATGAAACCTGCTGACTACACCAGGGAACTACCAACTATCTCAAAAGATGACGCCAATTACTGGGAAAATAAATTAATGGAAGCCGTTAAAACATCTATAGATGTCCAAAGCCAATATAATAAATTAGAAATAGAATTTCAAGAATTTTTGGAGCAGTTACCAAGAAAGAAGAAACATACAAACAACTATATCAACGAAGAAACAAAAAATCTCCTAGAACAAAGAAAAGAGTTGTATACGAAAAAAAGAACAAAACAAATAAAGTCCGAAATAACAAAAATAAGCAAAAGAATCAATAGAAATATTACACAAGAAAAAAAGACCATACGTCAGAAAACATTTGAAAAATTCATAAGTAAATCAGGAGCTCTACGCAAAGCTTATAAAGAGCTGAGTGACAAGTCAGAGTGGACAGGGAAACTGAAAAATAAGCAAGGTATAATACAAACTAGACGCCCAGATATTATAAACGAAGCAACAACATTCTACACAAAGCTCTACAATATCGAAAACGACACCTGTCCTCCCGTATCATATTATTACACAAAACCGAACGATCATAACACAGTTTATGGAAGTACAGAGACACCGAGCATTCTTAGATCAGAAATCGAGCACGCGATAAAATCTCAAAAAAACGACAAGACCCCCGGAAGTGACAACATTACCAACGAAGTCCTCAAATCGCTATCTATTTCACTTCTGAAACCACTTCAAGTATTATTCAATAACATTCTTAGAACAGAAGCCACACCAGAACAATGGTCAAAGTCTACGATTATACTTCTGCACAAGAAAGGGGATAGAAGCGACCTAGGAAACTATAGGCCAATTAGTTTAACGACGAATTTATATAAAATATTCTCAAAAATATTATTGAACAGAATAACGAATAGACTAGAAGAACACCAACCACGTGAACAAGCAGGTTTTCGCAAAGGGTATTCCACTGTAGATCATATACAAGTAATAACACAATTAATCGAAAAAGCAAATGAATACAAAAAAAATTTATATATGTGTTTTATAGATTACACGAAAGCCTTTGATTCCTTATATTTTGAAGCTATATGGGCATCTTTAACACAACAAGGCGTTAACCCGAAATACATAAATATAATAAATAGTGTTTACTCAAAATGTCATGCCAAAGTGCGTTTAGAACGAGAAGGTACAGAATTCCCCATAAAAAGAGGAGTAAGACAGGGAGACCCACTCTCCCCAAAAATATTTTCAGCGGTGCTCGAATATGTTTTCAGTTGTCTAGATTGGGAAACGAAAGGAGTAAAGATAGACGGAGAATTATTGAACCACCTACGTTTCGCGGATGACATAGTGGTATTTGCGGATAATGCGGCAGAACTAGAGAGTATGATCAATGAATTAGCAATAGAAAGCCAAAAGGTGGGACTGTCATTGAATTCAATGAAAACTAAGATCATAACCAATGGAGAACAACAAGACATTATAGTAGCAAACAAAAAAATTGAATATGTGACAGAATATATATATCTAGGTCAGCTAGTATCTTTTGAAAATAATACTGGAAAGGAAATACAACGTAGGATAACCTTAGCCTGGAAAAAATACTGGGGATTGAAAGAGATAATGAAAAATAATACAGTTAGTTTAAATATAAAGAAAAAATTATACGAAGTAACAGTATTACCATGCCTAACATATGGTTGCCAGACGTGGTCATTGAGAAAGAAGGATGAAGAAAGAATCGCTATCTGCCAACGTAAAATGGAAAGAAGTATGCTTGGAATAAAGCTATCAGATAAAATTTGCAATGAACACATAAGACGGAAAACAAAATTAATAGATGTACGGAAAAGAATTAGACTACTCAAATGGCATTGGGCAGGACATATTTGCAGGATGAACAACAATAGATGGACAAAACGCTTAACAGAATGGGTACCCAGAGACAGGAAAAGGAGAAAGGGGAGACCAAGTAAAAGATGGAGAGACATTTTCAGCCAAAGATGTGGATCTCATTGGATGCAAAAGGCACGTGAAAGAAATGTGTGGAAAGGTTTAGGAGAGGCCTACGCCGCAGAGGCGACTACTACCAACATGCACTAATTACTTTATACATAATAGACAGTAGGTACATACATTTATACATACACACATACACTCATACACACACACATATACATACATAATTACATAAATATTAAAAAAAAAAATAATATATATATATACGTAAATATATATATACTTACATATACACATACACTCATACACACACATACAAAATTACATAAATTAATGCACACACACATGCATACATACATCTAGCATTAAAATTAAGTAACAAATATTTCATAGTAGGTTAAGTTAAGTTAAGCTCTAATGTACTTTCATTTTTCATTCGGTAGTAGAAAAAATAAAGGCTATTTTTATTTTATTTTATTTTATTTTATTTTATTTTTATTTTTAAAATAACTTTATAATCTTAGCATCTAAAAAAAAAATAGGAATACAATCACTTTGACGTACAGCAAAAAAAGAAAATACCTCTCTGCGACTGGTAAAGCAAAGTCTTATTGGGCTTATGGAATTCTTAGTAGCAGCTCAGAGTTTAGAATTTGTGCCCGGTTAATGGGAATAGGCTCGCCCCTTATTTTATGTGACCTAAACGTACCGGCGAACTGTGGGTATACATTACTCCACCTCTGCTTAACCCTTCGGGGAATACAGGTGTGAATCGTCGTGATGTTGATAGCGAAAACAAAAAAGATGCACCAAATTGTTTTATGTTTTAGTTTCTTTTGGTGAAATAAATGATTTGTATTTGTATTTGTAAATCGAAGACTTCCAAAAATTTTTTTTTTTTAAGTTTTTGTTTTTTTTTGACAAACTCCCAAGATTGTTCAGCGTAGTTATTCTTTGACTATATATCCCAATATATTGTTATAAATTATGCCGGTTTTGCCAAAGGACGATACGGAAGGTATCCGTACCAGAAGTCAGCGGCAGCAAGAAATGGACCAGAGACGATTTGGAGATTCTCCAGCACTTCCTGCGGGTCATCTACAACCAACAACAGACCCAGTCGCTGGTCCATCTGGAACTTCTTCGGTACCAGCTGTTGATCTAGCGGCCTTAATGGCAATGATGCAGGATCAGGCTCGCCGTCAGGAAGAGCAGGCTCGCCGTCAGGAAGAGCAGGCCCGCCGTCAAGAAGAGCAGGCTCGTTTACTGCGGGAGCAGCTACGGAGTGACAAAGAGGAGCAGGCACGCTTGCTGCGGGTGCAGTTGCAGCAGGACAAAGAGGAGCAGACTCGCCGTCAGGAGGAGCAGGCACGCTTGCTGCGGGAGCAGATGCAGCAGGACAAAGAGGAGCAAGCCCGCCGTCAAGACGAACAGATGCTCCTCATGAAAGACCTTCATGGGACTCTCGGCAAACAGCTTGGTGTTATGAAGCAACAGGTGGAATAGCACGAGAACCGTATTTCTAAAACTGAGGAACAGATTGCTAACGTGACAAAAGCGTTAGGTGATTTTAGATCACCAGGCAGGCAGGAAACGGACTTGTGGCTTCCGCGGTTGCTGCTCCCATAACATCCTCGCTACGTGGATTTAAAGTGCCACCTTATGACGGGACCTCCTCATGGTCGGCATACAAAATGCAGTTTGAAGCCTTTATGGAGTCAAATGGGTGGGACAAGGGCCAGGCTAAGACGGCACTCACCCTATGCCTCCGCGATCAGGCTTTAACAGTACTGGAGGCTCTCGGCAAGGAGATGAACTATGATCAGTTGATTGAAGCGTTGGACTCTAGATACGGCGACGCCCATCTAGAATACGTGTTTCGTGCCCAGCTAAAGGACCGGGTACAGCGTGGTTCAGAGACCCTACAGCAGTGGGCCGTAGAAATTGAAAAGCTGGTTCGGAAAGTCTACCAGTCTACACCTGTGCTTATAGACGGAAATCTAGTGCAGGCGTTCATCGATGGAATCCGTGACCTGGAAGTCAGAGCCGCTGTGAGACTTGGTCATCACAGGACATTGAAAGACGCCTTAGCCCATGCGTTGGAAGTGGAGGCAGTCAGGCAGGACTATCGAGCTTATCGTATCCGGGAAGTCGTGTTACCGACATGTTACCTCTGCGGAGAAGAGGGTCACTTCCAGGTGGGTTGTGCGAGGCGCAGCAAAATTTCAAGGGAACGTGTGATAGTGCCTAGATGCTACATCTGTGGTGAGCGAGGACACTTTCAAGCCAGTTGCTGGAGAAAGGATGTTGGAAAAAGGAGAATGATAGCTGCTCCAAGATGTTATGTATGTGGAGAAAGAGGCCACCTCCGGATGAGTTGTCCGAAGCAAAGCAGATCCCGTGCATGTTTTCCGAGTAGACCGTGCTCTGAAAACTGGAGAAAGAATAGAGATGACGCATATTCTGGAGTGAAGCAAGAGGCTAAGGAAGTAGTACCAGTGAGGATGCTGACAGCGGATCTGAATGATGTACGAAACAGTAGCTCCGAACGAGTTGGTCAATCGGCCAAACAAACTTCTGAGAGAATGAAGACGCGTTATGACTGTAAGATGAACAACAAAGGCTTCGACGATGGTTCACTAGAGCAGCTAAATAACCCGTTGCGCGTCAAAAGAAAGTCATCCAAGTTCCGGGCAAAATGCAAAGGCCCCTGTAGAGTTGCGACTAAGATCAATGATGTCACCTACCGGATACAGCAAGGACCAAGAGGTTCTCCGAAACCAGTTCACGTGGATCGTTTAGCCTGTTATTACGGATCTAATGATGCATGCTCGGGACGAGCATGTCTTAGGAGGGGGCAGTGTTACGCCCAGGAGCTATTAGAATGACGTGGATGGGTCACGAAGGTTCTGGATAAATCGTAGAAGCATGTAGAATATTCGAAAGAAAGTACTCGAATACGTACTCACGTAATAACAATAGATCAAGGTCAGGTTCAAAGGTCAATACCCGTAAACAATAGACGATCAGGTACCTACTCGCATTTTGTAGGCATTTCGCGATTGTTCGATTCCAGAATCTTCATGACTGATATAAATAGCCGTCGTGAGGGTCGGCTAGGGCAGTTTAGTTTTGGACAAGGTGAAGTGAACATCAAAGTGAAGACAAGTGATTCTCAGTGTGACAGTACAGTGCGACAAGTAATAGTGTAGTGATTTTATTTGTGATTTCTGTTGTGTGTTGTCAAGTTTATTAAAGTCTTGTTTATTTCGGTAAAATTAGCGTTAATTAATTTATCCCGAACCCCAGCTCGTAACAATATACTCAAAGTAGTTATTACTTGGTCAATAGCTCTTCCTGTCTTTGGCAAATGGACCCCGGATTTTCCAATACGCTACGATCTAACTTGAATATATTATACCCTTTGAACGTCACAGGGGACGCTGAATAAAAAATTTGACACCGCTTCGTCGTGCAGGAATTTGGAGATCCACAGTGAAGATAGAAACAAAAGAAAAACGGGGTTTGACATTGACCCAATTACGGATAATGAAAAAAACAACTGAGCCATATAGGTCCAGTAGCTAGCGGTGGTTTTGGGTTTCGAAATTGTATAGGTTGATCCAATAGACGAATATTCCAATAGGATGTTTTATATACCACTTAGGTGGTAAACAAGAATATGGCCCGCCTGATGGTAAGCGGTTACCGTAGCCTATGGACGCTTGCAATACCAGGGGTATCTCCCACGTGTTGATGTAAAAATGAACCTGTAAAAATCTTATCACACCCTTTCTGAGAGGGTAGGGTAAAGATTAAGGAAGGAAGGAAGATTAGTTGGCTGACAGCATAGGAGACAATGAGTGTGGCGTTTTAACACCCGCTGCCCCCCCCCCCCCCCCCCCCACTGCTAACACAATGCTTCCTCGCGGAGCTCTGGTGACCTTGCGTACCGTTTAGGATCACAACATAGTATGTAAAGTCCTAGCCCCTTACAAGGCTTGACAATCTTTCTTCAAAAGACCATTAAATTTCAGACATTGCCCTACATTGTATGACTCACATATATTTTGATACTATTTGGCTGGACTTTAAAAGAGACGATGATTCTCGGAGTTTATTTCGGTGTTTCTACTCAGAGGTCGTCAGCTAGGAAAGCCGACAACATCTTGTACTTACAAAATTAAAACAAACTGTCTTTAAATTAAATAAATTTCGTTTCATTGAGTCCAGGATTTTTCCATTTGTTCTCAATGCGAATATAAATACGCACATTGTGATAAGCAGGATTTTTAATTAAATTCCTAACCAGTCAGATATTTTATTACGAAGTGAATATTACTGGGAAATGGAGGTAAGCTACCAGATTATTACAATTTATCTTCGTAATATCGAGCAAAGAAATCGAAGATTTATGTAAAAAGTGAAACCATTAAGATTTTTTCTTCGAACTTACTAGATAAGAGATGTAATTGCATATAATGTATTTTATTGCTTGGTAAGTACTGATTGTAAGTAGAAATTGCCGCCCATGAAATGAAATGAAATTATGAAATGATATTTATTTCTGTAAGTAGATCTTTAGAGACACTTTTACAAGTCAATGGTTTGTTTTTTTTTAGTTAGATAGCTTCGGCATTTCCTAACTGACGACCTCTGAGAATAAACGCCGAAACAAACTCAGAGAATCACGATCTCTTTTAAAGTTCAGACATAAAATAATGCAAATAGTGTGAGTGGGACAATGCAGGGCAATGTGGACACATGGACACCTGCAATACCAGAGCAGTTGCTTATGAGTTACCGAGGCAGCTCATACGGAATGCAGACTGACAAATAACAGAACCTCAATCTCAACAACCGTGCTTAAAAACACTAGAATAATATAATAATAGTCATACTTTTCCTTTTAGAATTTTGAGAAAAAAAATATATTACGTTCCAACCTTCAAAATATTTGATATTTGTCATCTTATTATTCATCTTATCAGGGAAAATTTAATCCAGATTTATACACTATACCTATCTGAATTTGCGACTGAAAATCCCTCCTTAAGTAGACTTAACTCTAAAATTCACGATAGTAAAACGCTTTTCAAATTCACGATACTTAAATTCAATATATTGTTTTATTTTACAAGTATCATTAAAAAAGTTAACGGAAGTGCAGTCTCATATTTTATATGTTATACCATCACGCCTGTTTTCCCCGAAGGGTTAGGCAGAGGCGTACTCATGTACACCCACAGTTCGCCGGTATGTTTAGGTCCCATGTAATAGGGGGCGAGCCTATTGCCATTAACCGGGAACAAATTCCTAACTCCGAGCTGCTACTGGGAATTTCATAGAAAAACCCAATAACACTTTGCTCGACCTGGGAATCGAACCCAGGACCTCTAGCGGAGCAGTCCCGCTCAGGACAACTTGGCTAATGAGGCAGTTTTATATGTTATATTTTTTTAAATTACCTACAACATTTCCAAGTTTGAATATCATAAGATATGCTAACGGCCATTGAGAAGAGGTAGGCAATGTGGAAAGTTGCCACAGACGTAAATTGCGGGCCAAAAACTTCGCTCATCTCGGTGTTACCAGTTTACAAGTTTTCTACCAAGTTGGTAACGAATTTTTAAATTGGTAACACTTGGTGGAACCCTTTTGCTATAAATCGCTTCTAACATCGGGAAGTTTAATTGTAACAATAGTAACAAACTTCTTTATAAGATAAGACAAGAACTTTATTTACCATCAATATGGGCACCGACAGTTCTACAATATAATCAAAATAATTGTCAAGTCAATTAGAATATAAAATCTTTATTACAAGAACGAAACCCTAAAAAATATTTTGACACACGTAAGCATTTTTTCTTCAATAATTTAGTTATACCTGAACTGCCTCATTAGTGGTCCTGAGCGCGACCGCTACGCTAGAGGTCCTGGGTTCGATTACCAGGTCGAGCAAAGTGTTAACATCTCAGTAACAGCTCGGAGTTTGAGATTTGTGCCCGGTTAATGGCAATAGACTCGCCCACTATTACATGGGACCTAAAATTTCCAGCAAACTGGGTGCCGAGTCTACTATTCATTTGTGTCAGAATTGTGATTCAGTGACTTCATAATGGTTGATTTTTGACAGTTTTCTCTACGAAATCTGTCATTTCTTATGTCATTTAGTGCCATTGGACGGTCATTCTGAGGCAATTGAAATAGCAGACTTGGGCCCCTGTGCGTATACATTAGTACGCCTCTGCCTAACCCTTCGGGGAATATAGGCATGATGTTATGTCATTTATACCAGCAAAACGCAAATCTCGTGACTGTACTAGGTCTCGTAACCCAAGCATGAACAACTTGCGAAAAAGAGTATCGAAATCGAGAATTATTTGTATGAAAAGGAGGTTAATGAATGTAGATGAAGCGAAAGTGGTGTGCTAGGATCGTAGCAAGTGGAAATCTATAGTCTCTGCCTACCCCAATACGTATGTATTAATGAGATTTGTAGCAGAAAAAACCTTGATACGGTTACGATACGAATTCGATAGTTCTTCGAGTTTGGGCTAGAGTTTAGCACTTTATCGAGTCACAAAGTGTTTGACGCTGACCATCAACTGGACCAAATATGGCAGTTTGTGCTAACTATTCACTTATCCATGTGCCAAGTATTCCAATAAGTACTTAAAGTACTTTTGATAAGTTGGCAAGTATTCTGAGATTCTCGAACAAGTTATAGCTTTGAACAATAGAAATTCTCGTAATATCAGATTTCTTGAGCCAGCGAAGTTTCTGGAACAGAAATTACGTAAAGTCTATAATTTTATGGGATGTTTCTGTTGTTGGCCAATGTCCGAAGCAGTGAAAGATTATGAACATGGCCTGTCAAGCTCTTCACTTAAAATCAAAGTCACGAATTCCCGGCTTTTCTTTATAAACTGCTGAACAGATTTCGATAAAATTTGGTTAGAATATAAATTGTATCTGCGAATAGCCTGCTAGTATTCAATAAATAAAGGTAGGTAGGTTGTATTACTTCATCCACTGATTTATTATTATCTAGCTACGCTACCCTACCGTCTGCTACCCTAGACGTCTAATGTTCGATACCCAGGTGAAGCAGGAAGCAGCTGGTGACAGATTTGTGATCCTCCTTTATTACATTACTTACACTGCCTAACCCTTCGGAGAATACAGGCGTGATAGCCTATCAAACTTTCGAGAAGTATCTAAATGCATAGTGCTTACGCCCTAATGAATTGTCGCTGTGTTTTAGTGGAAAATTTACAGGCTTGTAATAAAGTGCTTTTATCAATCCAATATTCTACAGCGTTGTGAAGCGCTTCAGAGTGCTTTGACACTAATTACGTCATCAATTATCAGCTGTCATGTTTAGAGCTAAATTACCTAGAAAATTGACGTTGTGACCTTACGGAACCGAATTTAATATTGATTATAGCGCCCGCGGTTTCACCGTCGTAGAGTTATGTTAAATAGCTTAAAACCTCAGATTAAGTATATACTTAATCTGAGCTTAAAACCTTCCTCTTGCATCATTGAATCTATCAAAAAAAAACACATCAAAATCCGTTGCGTAGTTGTAAAGATCTAAGCATACCTAAGGACAAACAAATAGCGGGAAACGACTTTGTTTTATACTATGTAGTGAAGTCGGTGAAGAATTTTATTTAATTAAAGAATAGAAGTACAGAAGAGTCGAATAATGCACAGCCAAGACATGTTAGCGTAATTTTATTCCAAATTTTGTGATTAGATCTTGACAATCTTTATATGAAACTACCACAGTACTACTACAAACTACCCTTTCCAAGAAAACTTTCTAAATTGGTCCAAGCGTCTTTGAGTAATGGGGGAACATACATAAAAAAAAGATTCCAAATTGAGATATCCTCCACTTCGAGTTCGTTTAGTCCATAAATAAAATCATCAAATCAAAGATTTTGTTTTTTTGAAAATTCTGGTTTCATAACCTTTTAAATCTCTTTGTGAATACACTAACTATGATTTTCACAATCTCAGACAAGAATCGATAATGTCACATTTTACGAAAATACAGCTAAGTTAAGACAAACACACACGGTAATGTATAATAATGTATAATAATGTATTATGAAAGAAAGAAAGAAAGAAAAGAAATTTTTCATTACCATACTAACATAATAAAATTAAAACTGGCCGATATCTGTATATATGAGCGGTCTTTATAAGACCAATAGAAACCAAAACAATTATATTTAGATTTTTCGTTTGTCTGTCTGTCAATTTACGTACGCATCACACAAAAACCTAGATCAGGCAGGACGCATTAATTGTTTTAGATTTAATTCGTAGTCAGTAATTTTATCTTGTACAGTTAAAATTAATGTATTATAGATACGTATTATTATGTATAATTTAATTTAATATAGGCCTTATTTGTTGTATTACTAACTACTATAAATATGTACCACATTTATTTTTGTAAAAACTGTTTTTAATAAATTTTATTATTTATTATTTAATGTGCTTTTCACAGTTGCATAGCTATAAATCTGGTGCATATTATAATTATCTTAGTACGCCGTCTAGAAATCGAATTATAGTAACTAAACCCTTTTTTTCACTACAGAACAAAAATATAATAATATAATCTTACATATACATCGAAAGATGTATACACACTTAAAGTACCGTGTGTGACAGCCTTAAGGCTAAAAATACACCAGTCCGTATACTAACGTGATTAGATATCACGCAGGTACCTACTCTCATTAAGTGAGTGGACCACGGTTTTATGAAACACCTTATCAGTGATAACGTTATTTTTATTTGGTAATATGCTCTTAGCTGTATAAATAGCCTGCGTTGAAATGTTCAACTGTATAAGGTGTGGATTTGGTCACCCATTAAAGGGTTAATTCTATTCGCCGTGCTTACAAACTTTCCCATAACTGAAATATAGAATAAAGTGACGAATTTTCATATATACCTCAATGTATCACAGAAAACAATATTGAGTACGTCGACTATAATCACTTTTTTAACTAGTACTGGTAACTAAATCAATACAAAATTATAAAGTAAGCCATACGTAGAACTTATATAATCTGGGCCTAAGTTTACTATAAAATTGGGTTAAAATTGTCCTTCAATTACTTCGGAAATATTGATTTATGACCAAATTTGTCGCTGCTTATATCAATTCGTGTGATTGAAGAATTTGTATTGAGAATTGTAATTACAACATAACATAACATACCATCACGCCTGTATTCCCTGAAGGGTTAGGCAGAGGCGTACTAATATACACCCACATTTCGCCGGTATGTTTAGGACCCATGTAATAGGGGGCGAGCCTATTGCCATTTCCCGAGCACAAATTCCTAACTCCGAGCTGCTACTGGGAATTTTATAAAAAAACCAAACCCTTTTCAAAGGCGGGCAACGCACTTATAACTCCTCTGGTGTTGCAGGTGTCCATGGGCGGCGGTTATCGCTTACCATCAGGTGATCCGTCTGCTCGTTTGCTCCCCTATCCTATAAAAAAAAACCCAATAACACTTTGCTCGACCTGGGAATCGAACCTAGGACCTCTAGCGTAGCAGTCGCGCTCAGGACCACTTGGCTAATGAGGCAGTTTGAGAATGTAATTACAATACATTTTAAATAGACTACTATATCACCAATTCCAATCAAAATTCGAAACAATGCCAGTATCTCACTATCATCAGACATAAAATAGGCATTACTCATCGCCAGTACTTCGGAAACTTCCTGAACATGGCGGACATTCTAAGGGCTCGAACAGGCATGTATTTTGAATATCTAGTTTTTTTTAATGGCGTATGGGAGCTAACGAGCAGACGGATCACCTGATGGTAAGCGATAACCGCCGCCTATGGACACCCGCAACACCAGAGGAGTCACAAGTGCGTTGCCCGCCTTATAAAAGGGTTATCCCCCTATCCCATAGAAAAAAAAACTTACTCGGCGAAACACGTTGTTTGACGCCGGTTTTCTGTGAGGCCGTGGTATCACTCCGGTTGAGCTGGCCCATTCGTGCCGAAGCATGGCTCGCCCACGTTAAAATAATATAGCTTCATTATATAAATAGGTTCGGCGATTGTCGATCGGCTTTTTATGTGATTTTTTCCCCACACTACGATATTCTATAAGTGACGAAGGCCAACAAAAACTTCATACAGCGTTCTTCACTCTTTTAAATCACTGTCAGTGTATACTATTGCCAAATACCCAAGGTCAAGGTAAGCATTTTTTGCGAAGAAAAAAGGCCAAAATAATTATACAATGAAATGAGATATGTTTTACAATTGGCACCATATAATATCATGCTTACTGATTGTATGAAATAATTAATCTGTGCAGGGTATAATTAACTTTTTTATGGCATAGGGGACATCGAGTCACAAGTGCGTTGCCTCCTCACTCACTCGACACAACGTAAGTGTTGTTTGACGCCGGATTTCTGTGATACCACTCCGGTCGAGCCGACCCTACGGTGAAGATCTTCTAATGTAAACTTGGCTATGTTTCCACATACGAGTTATTATTATGCTACTTAGCTATATTTAATTAAACAACTTATTTTCTTTATTGTTACTCCTCAAAAAAATTGGTTCGTTGGTAAAAAATAGCCAAGTCAAATCTTGAGTAGGAGTCTCTACAGAACTTGGCACCCATTTAGATCTCAATTCTTTTATTGGCCAAGCCGACAACCGCGTCTATTCTTTAACATTGAACTTGGCTCTCATTTTCACATTTATGTTTTTGTGCAAATCTATATCTATCTATACTAATATATAAAGCTGAAGAGTTTGTTTGTTTGTTTGCTTGAACGCGCTAATCTCAGGAACTACTGGTCCGATTTGAAAAATTCTTTCAGTGTCAGATAGCCCATTTATTGAGGAAGGCTATAGGCTATATTATCATCATAATACGCGGATGAAGTCGCGGGCAGAAGCTGTAGATTTATATTTCCAAATAGATTAAGCATTACCTACCTACTCAACATAATATTTTAACATAGCTGTATGTACCAATTAGATTTATTAGAAAACTAATGTGTGTATTAAATTTAACTATATTGCTGTACCCTTACCGGGTTTCATGTTGAAGCTGATCAATATTTTTGTAACATCTTTGTAACACATGAATGCAAATAAAGAACTTGAACATAGATCTCCCCTCCCGGAAGATCTGTCCGTGTTTTAAACAGTACCGATGTAAAATCAAATCGCCAATCGCAGGTACTGAAACGTTGTGTGCTTAGACCCTTAGGGCGACGTCCGTAATAAGAGTAAGTTCATTAACAGCAAGTTTCTGCAGGTCCCTCGCATTGCTCCCTCAGATAATATAGCGGGGAAGCATGAATTGCTAAACTAATTTATAGGACCCAGTAACTTTGGTATTGAGTAGGTGTATAATAGTTTTCGTAGGTTCCTTTAAGTTAAATTAGTCTTATTTTCAACATCACTCTGAAACAAAACCATTTTAAAGATTTTATCACATTATCAAAAAACTAACTGCCTCATTAGCCAAGTGGTCTTGAGCGCGACTGCTACGCTAGAGGTCCTGGGTTCGAGCAAAGTGTTATTGGGTTTTTCTATGAAATTATCAGTAGCAGCTTGGAGTTAGGAATTTGTGCCCGGTCAATGGCAATAGGCTCGCCCCCATGGGACCTAAACATACCGGCGAACTGTGGGTGTGTTATTACGCCTCTGCCTATCCCTTCGGGGAATACAGGTGTGATGGTATGTTATGTTATGTAAAGCGGTTTCATTTCAGTATGACGGATGTTGAAAAAGTATTGGTATGAGTATCAGAAATCAGTACCCAGATTTCTGATACTCATACCAATACTTTGATTATTTTAACATTATTATAATATGTAAATATAATAACATACCATCACGCCTGTATTCCCCGAGGGGTTAGGCAGAGGCGTACTAATGTACACCCCACAGTTCGCCGGTATGTTTAGGTCCCATGTAATAGGGGGCGAGCCTATTGCCATTAACCGGGCACAAATTCCTAACTCCGAGCTGCTACTGGGAATTTCATAGAAAAACCCAATAACACTTTGCTCGACCTGGGAATCGAACCCAAGACCTCTAGCGTAGCAGTCGCGCTCAGGACCACTTGGCTAATGAGGCAGTTGTAAATATAATATTATCCCTAATATTATTATAACAGTAAGGAGTTCAATAATATCAATATAACGCGATAAAATCTATAATAAGTTGTTTTATTTCAATGTCTAACTTTTTCGTAAATGTCAGAAACCAATTTAATAACATGTTATATTTATTTCCCTCTTCACATAATCCCATCACTCATGCCGAAAGTTATTCAGTAGAAAACCTCACTAGGCTTTGTGGTGATAATATTAAAGTTGTTTTTGTTTACCGTGCAGACAAAATTTTGCGTACAACCCGCAGTTTGGTGCCTCGCCGGAATAATAATACGCCGAGTGTTTATCACACCGAAGCGTATCATAAAAAAAATCAATAATACAAGTTCGCTTAATTTGATTAAAATTAGGATGAGATAATAATAAAACGTTTTCGATTTCTCTGGTATTTATTATCTGGTATGTATTATTCTCTGATCTTTCTCTGTCTCATTGGTAGTTCTGAGTACGACTGGTACACTAGAGGTGTTCCTGGCAGGCACCAGGGTTCGATTCCTTAATTGAGCAAATTTATAGTACCATTTCGGAGTGTAGATTAGTGCCTAATTAATGACTATAGGGTCGCACCCTTCCATATAAGACCCAAACACACTTGTGTGGGTGTATATTAATACAACTCTGCCTAACCCGCCGGGGAATACAGGCGTTATATCAACTCTTAAAAAAAATAGTTACAATATCAATTAATATTAAAACAGTGTTATTAGGTATTTTTATGATATTCTCAGAACCAGATCAGAATTTGGATGTATTTTAAAAGACAATATAAAAAAAAATACTGATCTTTTTGCGATGTATTTGCATTTTACATGCTAAGATTAGAAAGTTATTTTAGTGAAGGAAAATGGCCTCAACTTTAAGACGTAAATTCAGAATGTGACGGCCAATTTCGACATGGCAGGTATTACTCGTGGTGACTTAGTGGTCATAGCGTCTGGTGTTAAAATAACTTTAAAATATATTGTTGTGTTTTGTAGTATTTACATTAAAGCATGCTAAACATTCCCAAGGATATACATTCTCAAAACCGTCACCATAAGCCGTAGCAAGTAGAAGAGAAATTCGGCGTCTCGCAAGCAGTTGCCTTGCTAGCTTAGTTGGCTACAGCGCACGGTGTAGCCGGGAGGACGTATGTTCAACCCCGCCTGAGACGAAATGTTCCATTCATTAAAATAGTTCTTTAAGGAGCTACCTGCCAAGGTTATCCAAAAAGACTAAGTACAGCATGGAGTTCTTCAAAAAAGGAGTTAAAGGTTTTTACAGGGTCGGCCACGCGCGAGTGACACCTTTGGTGTTGCTGCCGCCCATAGGCTACGCCCTAGTAACTGCTTACCATCAGGCGGTAAGCTTGTTTTCCACCTCAATAGTATAAAAAATATAGTCTTAAAGTTAATCTCGACTTACAGTTACTCCACCAAACTTTTTGGAGAGAAAAATGTTTGTTAACAATTCACGCGAAACTTACTAAAAGGATTTACTTAAAACGAGTTATGTTAAGTAAGGGTTAAGTTTAAAAATTAACCTAGTTTAGAAGACTCCATTTCGTGCAGTCTTTATTGGAGTAGCTTAACTTACAAAGCAGTTAATTAACTTTATTTAGAAAATTAGTTATAAGTTAAAAGCCTTTACAACTTAATCTAGTGGTCCCAAGCGTGACCGCTATGCTAGAGGTCCTGGGTTTGATTTCCAGGTCAAGCAAATAGTAATTGGGTTAGGGAGGACCCTAAGCGTAGCAATTACAAAATATCTTAATAACTACTGAATCATGCGGTGTGACATTATAATTTTATCAGCACCTCGTGACCTACCTACGAAATACAACTCCATTACACCACGGTGTGACATACATCCACAACTTTCTAGCGAAAATATCCAAAGCCGCGAGTGTCTTTTATTGCGCGTGCATAACATACAGAAGAACTCTTTCAAAACGAGCTTATACTACATATATATTTTTAAAGAAGAAAAGCAACTGTATTCAACAATTTACAGCCAATACTACTCTATCGCTGGATTGATTTCTCTACTGGAGATCAAAATTTGACATTACTTCCAAGGATCTTATGTCAAACTTCAATCTCTAGTAGCAAAACTATCCGAAGATAGGTTCATTTCGGCCGTAAGAAGTGTCACAGTCAACATGGTCAAAATATACCAACCAAATTTTTAGGGCAATTTTAGGAGTATTATATATTTTTTTGTCGATTTGAAAGCGTACTTCTGTCTGCTGGAAATGAAGTCCGTGGTGATTGCAAATTGTCCTAAGAGCAACAGTCTTTGTTCGAGCAGTTTGGCTTACTCTGCTGTTAATAACTTCATTTAGAAAAATAGTTTAAACTTTAAAGTCAAAGCCTCTGACTACCTCTTTATCTAGTGGTTCCTAGGAGCAACTGCTACGCTAAAGTAGGGTTCGATTCCCAGAACGAGTAATATGTTATTGGGATTTTCTATGAAATTCCCAATTAATGGCAATAGGCTTGCCCCCTATTACAAGGAACTACATACAGGCGTGATGGTTTAAATTAGAAAACTCAACATCGTCAAGAAATTAAAACAGTAGGTAATGCTCGAAAAAACATAAAAATATATTCACCAACGTATTAACAATGTATTACACTACGGTGTGATACACATCCTCAATATCCTAGCGCAAACATGTGAAGTTACTACCGTCTTTTATTGCGCTGTCATGACATAACAACTGCTGTACCTAATTTAGACGTCTGCAAAAGAGGTTGGGGACTTTCTACTTGTAAAGAGGTCTTATTTAATCTCACAGTATTACTATAATGTATGTCTTAAGATAATGTAAGACTTACATTATAACATACTCAACCCATTATGCGGTGGTAGCATAATGGCTGGGGCGTCGGACTTGCATGTGGTTGACGGTTCGAAACCCACCTATTGCTCTACAGACGTGAACCAACTCATAACACAAGCATTTATCTTAGCACGAGGGGATAACAAGAATACTCGTAATTTACGACATATGTTGAAAGTAAGCTTTTTAAAAAAAAAAATGCTATCCCACTGCTGGGCACAGGTCTCGTCCCAGAATGGGAAGGATTAGGTTATGTGAACAATATGCAGTTGATCGATTAAATTATATTGGTGATGATTGATTGATGGATTAAAATATAATGTTAAATGAAAATCATGGTGTTTAGGTCGGGAAGGAGTCCAGAAAGGGTTCCTTTAGTACATATGAACATAACATACCATCACGCCTGTATTCCCCGAAGGGTTAGGCAGAGTTGTACTTACTAATATACACCTACAGTTCGCCGGTATTTTGAGGTCCCATGCAATAGGGGGCGAGCCTATTGCAATTAACCGGGCACAAATTCGAAACTCCGAGCAGCTACTGGGAATTTCATAGAAAAACTCAATAACACTTTGCCCGACCTGGGAATTGAACCCAGGACCTCTAGTGTAGCAGTCGCGCTCAGGACCACTAGGCTAATAAGGCAGTATGAACCAGAACATTAAAATCGTTAAGCAGTTTAAGTACTTAGGTCACTTACTGATGTAGATACTGAAAGACGATTGTGACATTGATCGAGCGAACTTATTGACAAATCCGCACTTTGAAAGCTGTTACTGATAATTTCTTAGAGAAACCCAATCACACTTTTCTCGATCTTAAAATTTAACAAGACATTCAGATTTGTAGTAGAGTTTATAACCACTAGAGTAATGAGGTAGTATATGAATAACTGAATACAGAAAGAATAGAGGGGCTAGTGGTTAAGTAAAAACTAAAGTGATCAACTGATCTTCTAGGTTAAGCTGCGCTTGCCGCGGTCAGTGTGTGGATGGGTGACCATTCTTAACACATCGAGACCCCTCCGAGCCTCGGAGAGCACGTAAAGCCGTTGTCACACGAACATCTATGACAATTGTTAGCAGTAGTCAGAAGCCCAGTCCTATCCTCCGAATATCGGTACAGATAGTTCAACTCAGTTGTGCGCGCGGCCCTATGTGTGCGTGGGCTTGTAAATATACAACTTTCATTCGTGTGGCAGTGACGCGGCAGTCGTCGTCCACTAACACCCTATGTGTGCGTGGGCTTGTAAATATACAAATTTCATTCGTGTGGCAGTGACGCGGCAGTCGTCGTCCACTGCCACCCTATGTGTGCGTGGGCTTGTAAATATACAACTTTCATTCGTGTGGCAGTGACGCGGCAGTCGTCGTCCACTGCCACCCTATGTGTGCGTGGGCTTGTAAATATACAACTTTCATTCGTGTGGCAGTGACGCGGCAGTCGTCGTCCACTGCCACCCTATGTGTGCGTGGGCTTATAAATATAAAACTTTCATTCGTGTGGCAGTGACGCGGCAGTCGTCGTCCACTGCCACCCTATGTGTGCGTGGGCTTGTAAATATACAACTTTCATTCGTGTGGCAGTGACGCGGCAGTCGTCGTCCACTGCCACCCTATGTGTGCGTGGGCTTGTAAATATACAACTTTCATTCGTGTGGCAGTGACGCGGCAGTCGTCGTCCACTGCCACCCTATGTGTGCGTGGGCTTGTAAATATAAAACTTTCATTCGTGTGGCAGTGACGCGGCAGTCGTCGTCCACTGCCGCGTCACTGCCACACGAATGAAAGTTGTATATTTACAAGCCCACGCACACATACTGGCCGCGCGCACAACTGAGTTGAACTATCTGTATTGCCCAGAAATTTGGTGGGTGGGAGGTCTAATGGACGCTTCGTGTAAAATACTGATATTCAACCGCATCTGAGTAGACTGGAAGCCGCCCGCGACATAGTTGGGAAAGGGCTCGGAAGAAGATTTTTTATGAATAACTGAACATCCGCAACACCAGAGGAGTCACAAGTGCGTTGCCCGCCTTTTAAAAGGGTTTGGGCTTCCGGTAACCTCATTCACTCGGCGAAACACAACGCAAGCGTTGTTTCACGCCGGTTTTCTGTGAGGCCGTGGTATCACTCCGGTCAAGCCGGCCCATTGGTGCCGAAGCATGGCTCTCCCACGTCAAAAATTTTTCAATAATTCAATTTCAACTATATTGACAACAGTTTTTCTAAATGAGAAACTTTTGTATCTTGTACATTTCTGTGACGTTAACGACGGCAACTTCCTGCGTTTTGACAGCTCCCTTCATACTACCCGCATTATAGATGGTATTTTATTTTATGGTATTGATGCTAAAGGCGATTATTAAATTTGCTAAACAACTGGGCTTTACGGCGTTCAAGTCGCGGATTCAATTCCGTGCAAATGTGTTATGCATTTTTATGCGGGGTGTACATATCTTGTGTTAATCTCAAAAGACGAAACAAAAACCACTACATAGTTAATCTTCGAAAGGGAAGTCGGTAGGAATAAAGTTGTATGGAGCCTTCGCCAATGCAAACCTAAAAAAGGTTCCCTATTCGTTCAATAAAACAGACAACCCTCTGCCTTTCCCTGTCCTATAAATTTTCGCGTCACGTACTAAATTCCTGTGCTCAGCACTCCAATTTCGATACGTCGGGGGCCAAAAGGCTGTACCCGACAATATGGCTTATACCATTTACATCCTTTTGAAACCGATAGCTGTCGCCTTGTATGCTTCTTGAAGAAATAAGTTACCTACATAAAAACATGGTCTTAATGTGACTTCGCTGTTCTAGAACATTGCGCATGGTGCTAATTTAAATTAAATTAAATTAAATAAACATTTATTTCAGGAAATTATTCCCATATTACATAACATAACATACCATCACGCCTGTATTCCCCGAAGGGTTAGGCAGAGGCGTACTAATGTACACCCACAGTTCACCGGTATGTTTAGGTCCCATGTAATAGGGGGCGAGCCTATTGCCATTAACCGGGCATTTGTACCGGGCACAAATTCCTAACTCCGAGCTGCTTGGAATTTCATAGAAAAACTCAATAACACATTTTGCTCGAACTGGGAGTCGAACCCAGGACCTCTAGCGTAGCAGTCGCGCTCAGGACCATTTGGCTACTGAGGCAGTATTATTATTATATAATATATAATATTCATATTAAACACAACAAATTTACGATTGCCCCTTTAGCTTAGATGGCTTGGGCAAAGTAGTGCTGTGATCTTGTAGCGGCTTCCAATCTTTCAACACGTTAAAATCCATAAAAAGTACTATTATTAAAAAAAACAGTGGATACATTAGTAGAACACCTCCTGTGCGGGTTTTTTATTGCTCTTCCTGGAGTTTGGAATCTCCTCGGCGGAGCAGGCACACAGTGCTTTGCGATCCGCCTCCTCCTGGGGCTGTGGGTCGCACACTCCCACTTGTGACGTGGCGTACGTTAGAGTCGCGGCTCGGAATGAGTACGTCGAGGCACGGCTCCCGCTGGTGACGCCCGTCCCGCGCACCCTGTAATGCGCTAAGATTCCCGGTCGAAGGGAAGGAGGGAACACCACTACTGTACCCAATGAAACACACTACTACTGGCACAACACTGTTCCTCGGGGTTCGGTTCTCACTCGAGGTGTGTCCTCTTCGATGACTGGATAGCGACTGTGACTGCCGAACATACGGCCATACCTTTTATACCATACAACCTTTTCGAGAATCACCTAGCATAGTACCGAACCCTTTGGAAGCCTTTTATTTACTTAAATCCTTACATAATGTACATGTTATATATATCATTAGATGCGCCATAACTTACTCTATAATATAACATATACATAACAAGTGTAGCACTAATAACAAAAAAGTTTCTAGAACATAAACTTTACATAATCATTAAACTGGAAATGTTCTATACACAAATTCTTACATATCTATTAGAGATAATGCTATATTCTGTTTGTTATCATCTATTAATTACTTTCTACACA
This sequence comes from Acronicta leporina, assembly GCA_947256265.1. Lineage (NCBI taxonomy): Eukaryota > Metazoa > Arthropoda > Insecta > Lepidoptera > Noctuidae > Acronicta > Acronicta leporina. The sequence continues at coordinate 3,061,587 of OX366540.1, read as the reverse complement.
AGATTCAACTAATTACACCAAATTATAATGCGAAACTTGTGAAATAGCATATCTCATTTCCAGAATCTTCTCGTAATAATATCGCGACATAGGAAAATTCTGGTAACATGATTCCGCTGTGCTACAATTGTTGTAACCTTATTAGATCCTTCTAAAAACACATATCTTAACATGCTTATATACCAATCTTACATAGATTTCTATATATTAACTTGTTATCACCTTATCATAAAAATATCAAACCTTTTCAAATTACCATAACAAATAGCAAGGGGGTGATAAGTACGTGTTAGGAAAATATACTAGAATATTATAAACCTTTCAGATGCCTAATTATTACACCATAAAGCCTAAATTTAATTATATTATCACGAATATTCTAGATAAGGTACATCCTTTCGACAAAAGATGGCGTTAGCGTGCTTATGTAAGGTAAGTATATAATCGAGCCATCTATATCTATATAATCTGTATAACTAATCATTACTATCTGTAACTCTTCTATTTGACGATAGATGGCGCTCTCGTACGTATACGCTGTTTAGGTAAATAGGAATATATTACACAACTATGTTGTATTCTTCTGTTCAACAATAGATCGCTTTAGCACGCTATGTAAAAGTAATACATAATTGAGCCACCTATATAATTAATATAACTACCATTACTGCTACCTCTCAACTCTTTTATTCACAATAGATGGCGCTCACGTACTTACAAGTTAAGAGGTAAATAGGAATATACTACATAACTATTATTTACGTATCTTATATTCGCTTATATCTTATTTATCTAATATTCTTAGATGGCGCCCATATGTTAGCTACAGTAAATACATAAACTACGTACATCATTATTATTTACCTACGTATTGTTTATCCTTTCGACGATGCGTGGCGCTAGCGTGCTAGTGAGGCTTTCTACATAATCAATATTGCCCCCATGTATTCCTCTATTCGGTGGTAGGCGGCGCCACCAGTACTTTCGTTATCAAAAACTACTAGGGTGAAATACCCAGTTGTCGACCTGCCTTAACGTAAAATATAACATTGTTTTCTTACCATGCCGACGTCATGTGACTTGGACAGGATGGTCGCCAACACCTCCTAACCTTTAAGCAATAGGCTCACCCTTTTAATAATACAGCAGTACAGTTCTGTCTATCCCTTCGCATATTAAGGAGTGATGGTTTATTATGAAGAAAAAATCTTATTCCAGGTACTTTGAAAAGGATTATTTTAAACTAGCTTCTGCCCGCGACGTCGTCCGCGTAGCGTGATGATATATAGTCTATAGCCTTCCTCAGTAAATGGGCTATCTAACACTGAAAGATTTTTTCAAATCGGACCAGTAGTTCCTGAGATTAGCGCGTTCAAGCAAACAAACAAACAAACAAACTCTTCAGCTTTATATATTAGTAAGTATAGAGTATAGATATTCAAGTCATGGTAATTTTCAAAATACTTTACCCTATGTTGAAGAAATAACAAAGAATGAAAGGCTTTTGTATACAAAAAAAAGGTTCTTTTATAAAAGAAATGATGTAAATAAAAATATAATAATGGCTACAAGATGTATTTAAAAAGTATTTATGAAGAAAACTGAAAAGAATCTTGCTGTACATTAAAAATGAGCATGGCATACCACCACCCCTGTATTCGGCAAAGGGTTAGGCAGGAATATACTGACGTACAACCACAGTTAGCCGCTATTTTAGGTGCCATTTAATAAGGGGTTAACCGGGCACACATACAAACTTTGTCTCTCAACTATTACAAAATCGTAAATAATCTGTGTCTGTATACATTGAAGATATTAAAAAAAACAAGTGGGTTAGAGTATATAAATGTCTCCGAATACAAAATGTGATTTTTAAAATTCTTGTCTGTTTGTTACGGGTTGGCGCAAAAACTACTGAATAGATTTTAATTTTGTTATCACTGTTCGAAAGTATATACTCCAAGTTAAAAACTAGTGAACCTTTTATCTCAATTAATTGAACGGATCCTAAGATAGATAGATAGATAGATAGATAGAATATTCTTTATTGTACACCATATTGTTACATTTTTACAAATTATTTTGGTATGAATAGGTACAATGGCGGTCTTATCGCTAAAAGCGATATCTTCCAGACAACCTTAGGGTGGATTTTAAATAGAAGAAAAAAAAATTAAGTGGGGGAGGGTAGCTGGTGGTGTACTGCTAGATAAAATTATATAAATAGGTACTTAAACTACACATTATAATACTTATATATAAACATAATAAAATAATAAATAAATACATATAATATATATATATAAATATATACACTATATTGATTTTGATTATTATAATACTTGATTAAACGAATCTAGATTTATGTGGATAAAAAGGAAACAATTCAAGATGTGCTACGTGTATTGAGTTCGGAGGAAAAATGATCTGTGACTTGTTTTTTAAAAGAAGCTAGTGACTGTGCTTGTCTCACTGATACAGGTAACGCATTCCACAGACGTACGGCTTGAACTGCAAAGGATTTGCCGAGAAAGACAGTGGAATGCGGAGGCATGGACAGTCTCAAATTCTCTGCTGACCTCAAACATCTAGAGTGTGTGTCATTAAGGAACTGGAAACGTTCTTTGAGATAAGATGGGGTTGCTGTATGGAACAGAATACTGTAAAGAAGTGACAAAATATGAGTATTCCGACGAAGGCGGATAGGCAACCACTTGAGTTTTATACGAAACTCTGAAACATGATCATACTTGCGTAAACCAAATATGAATCTAATGCAAAAATTTTGAAGTCGCTCAAGTTTATCTAGTTGCACTTCAGTAAGATCTGGATAACTGACATCGGCATAGTCGAGGATTGGAAGAAGAAGGGATTGAGCTAGCGCAGTTTTAGTGGCAATTGGCAAGAAATTTCGTAATCTCCTTAGATAGCCCGCAGACGCGAACAATTTTCGGCTAACTTCTTGTAATTGTAAACCCCAGGAAAAATCCTTATCTATGTAAATACCCAAGTCTTTCACCGAGTCGCCATATGGAATAATAGTTCCATCGAATACTATTTGAGGGAGCTGAGACCAATCGATTTTTGAGCGCAACCTTGGGCTACCAACAACAATGACTTGAGTCTTCGCTGGGTTGACATTTAGTCCGTACGCTTTACTCCAGTCAGCAATTCGTACCAAATCTTTATTTACAATTTTTACTGCCTCAGACAACTCACCTGGAGGTGCCTGCGAATAGATTTGCAGATCGTCAGCATAAAGGTGGTAGGATGAGAGGAGATCATTGGAAATAGAATTAATAAATATTGCGAAGAGAAGAGGAGAAAGAACGCCCCCCTGCGGTACACCGGCAGAATTATCACACCATGAAGAGGAAAACCCTTCGATGCAAATTCGTTGTCGGCGGCCACACAGGTAACTACGAAACCAATCAATCACTGTTGGAGATATGTTAAGAGAGCGGAGTATGGCAAGCAAAATATCAAAATCGACAGTATTAAACGCATTGCTAAAATCTAACAAGGAAAGTACCGTCAGATTTCCATTTTCCATACCGGATCTAATGTCGTCCGTAATGTTAACTAGGGCTGTGGTAGTACTGTGTCCTGGACGAAATCCGGATTGGAAGGGATTAAGTAGGTTGTTTTTACAAAGGAAAGCACTGAGCTGACTATGGATAAGGCGCTCTAGGACTTTGGATAGGAACGGTAATATGGAAATAGGTCGATAATCAGTAAATGAAATAGGATTAGATTTTTTGGGTAAAGGAGTAATTTGGGCTTCTTTCCATGACGAAGGAAAGATACCACAGGAAATGGAGTAATTAAGGATATGGCAAATAACTGGAAGGATTTCATCAAGGATAGGGACTATCATCTTACGACTGACACAGTCACTACCAACAGCGTTGGACGTGATAGATTCTATACTCTTCTTAACATCACAAGCAGAGAATTGATTAAAAACAAATGGTAAGTAATCGGGAGTGGGAAGAGATGAAAGACAATGCAATGTTTTGACTTTTAAGAGTCCGTTAAAATTCTGAGAGGTGCAAAAATGTTTATTAAGTAATTCGAGATCGATATTTTTAGGAGTAGAATCTTGGCGTGACTTTCCAACTCCCATTGATTTGAGAAATTTCCAGACTTTAGCTGGGTCACCGTTTTCGACGGATTTATGAATGTGGCGGCGTTGAGCATCTCTACACACCAGATTGCTGCGATTGCGGATTGCAACATATTTTTCACGGTTGTAATCGGTTGGTCTGTTTTTGAACCTTGACTTTGCTGCTGATTTTTTCTCCAGAATAGTTTTTAGGTCATCCGTTAACCAAGGTGATGGCAGATGTTTTATTTTGACGGGACGAACTGGTGCATGAATGTCGTAAAGACGGTTGAGGTAGGTATTGAGTAGATTGACTTTGACGTCAATCGACTCTGCCGCATAGAGTTCAGACCAGTCAATCCTGCTGGCGTCCTCACGGAGGCTCTCAAGGTTCATACTACCAAAACTGCGTAGATAGGATATTTTAGGTTTAATCTTGGGAGCACGGACTTTATAAGACAGGAAGATCAGATCGTGGTAGGAGAAAGCGTCAGCCGAACATTGACCATGCTTAGCGACATGCTGTAAAGAAGAAACGAGTATAAGATCAAGAAGCGAAGGGACACAGTTAGGGTAGTGGTGAGTGGCACTTAAAGGAAGAAGAGAGAGGTTGCAGGATTGTGAGATAGATCGCAGAGAAGAAGAACGTGAATCTTGCCGAAGAAGACAAGTATTGAAATCACCCATTATAATAGAATGGCTGTAAGAGGGAGTTAGATTTACTAAGAGACTTTCAAAAGAGGGAAAAAAAGTCAATGCGCAGGGAAGGACAATAATAGACACCAAGCAAAATCTTCGAATGATGAAGATTAACTTCCAAGAAGAGATGCTCACCCGCATTCGATGGTGGTGGCTGTGGTGATATATTTACAATTGAAAAAGGAATGTTTGAACGAAGATATATTGCAACACCGCCACCAGCACCGCCCGTGCGATCATTTCTTATTAGTTGGTATCCAGGTAATGAATACGAAGTGGAAGGGAGACATGGTTTCAGCCATGATTCAGAAACAAGGATTGCATGGATGTTCTTACAGTCCAAACTTGCCAGCATGTCATGATAATGAGCCGGAATACTTTGAGCATTGATATGGACTACATTCAGATTCTTTGGAACATCAGAGAATTGAGACTCGAGCATGTCATTTAGAGACGGAATACTACAAAAACTATCATCACTACACGCTGACACAAAACTTTCATTTTCGCTTAATGTATCACAATCAAACATTAAATTAAATATATAAATATAAGTTAGTATATAAATAAATAAGTATGCCTAAAATACGATATTTTGTTCTAAATTTAATTAAAATTAATTTAAAAAAAAAAAAAAAAAAAAAAAACATACTACGATACAGCTTGACCTCTCTGATGTATAGAGACCCATTTTTAATCCTAATACAGCTTCATGCGAGCAAAGCAGCGGGCAAAAGCTAGTTTTTTATAAAAACGTTGCTTGATGCTAGGAATTTCTCCTATATCTAACTAAAACAAATTCTCACTTACACAAACGCTCGGAAATATCGCTTCGTGTGGATATCGAACCTACAACTCGTAGCGCAAAAGCCGATCATCGCTCAGCCACTACACCAAACGTGTCGTCAGCTACAGAATTTCAATTAAAATAATAAAATTCATGAATTTAAGCGAACCAAGAAACCTTATAACAATTATTATCTCAACCTATGAATCAACCCAGAACAACTATCTATAAGCAATATAAATATATCTTCCATACGAATCGAACCCGCAATCGCCACCTCTGTTAATTATAGCGAAATATACGGGTCAAATTTCTCTATATGCTGATGACACGTGCCTTTTCTACTTTAGTCATTCCATAGACTCAATAATACGGGACGCACAAGAAGATCTTATTATATTGGAAAGGTGGTTTCTAAATAACTTAGTAACTATAAACACATCCAAAACACAATAAATGATTTTTGCCCCGAAAAACAAAAAAAAATCCACACCACAATCCCCTTATTATTAATGGAGTTATTTTAAACAAAGTCAGTGAAGAGAAATACCTTGGGCTCATCCTAGATAATCAACTTACATGGAAGCCACATATAGAAAAAATCCGTTCAAAAATATCAAGCCTAACAGGAGCACTTCGACGAATTGTGAGATGTCTTCCTCTCAAAGTTCGCTACACTATATATAATTCTTTGGTGAAACCGCACCTCGAATACCTTATAGAAATATGGGGTTCAGCAGCAAAATCCAACCTAGAAAAGCTACAGAGGGCGCAAAACAACATAATAAAAGTCCTATTTCACTACCACTATCTCACACCCACGCACAAAATTTATAAAGAAACTAAATTATTTAATTTAACCCAAATCTATCAATATAATACATGTATTTCAATACGTAAAATCCTGTCGAAAAATATACAAACACACATCACATTCACAAAAATCATACAAATACAAAGGCGTATTCTGAGACGAGCACACAACTTACACATACCTAGTCCTAGAACTAATTACCGAAAAGAAAAAACTAATTACTGAAAAACATAAAATACGAGGGAGCAAAACTTTATAACTCACTGCCAAATGATATAAAAGAAACACAATCATTATCACTATTTAAAAGGTTATTGAAATGCCACATCCTTAAATTTCACTAAGAAAAAAGCCTACTTAATATATATTAAAATAATTAATTTACCTCCAGTGTGAAGGAGTCTTTATATTTCTTGCACATCGAGTCACCACACGGTGGCCGCGTAAACTTTTTGTACCTACCCTACTTACCAATAATAAAATACTGTATTGATGAAATTTTAATAAGTACCTACTACTGTATACGTATTTATGTTCTTTCGACACGCTGCTTCTGGACATTTAATGTAGTTTACAAATTAGAATATTTTAGTATTTATTTCTGTAATAAGTGATTTGTAATCTTTGGAAATAAATGATTTCAAACCGTAAATATATTTATGTACACTTCTGCCTAACCTATACAGAGATAAATGCGTGATGGTACATTACAGTTGACCTGAATTTACCTGGAAATCATTTTGTATAGGTTATAATTTCTGCATGTCATTCTGCGCATAATATAAGGTGTGCCTTTAATACGAAGAGAATGTGTTATCCGCTACGGCGGTGTAGCTCGTAGCGTGCCAGCTACGACGTAGCATGTCAGCTACGGCGTAGCATCCGCTTTTATATTTTCTTTTCTTCATCTCGATAATATTATTATAAGCTATTTGATGTCCGCGGATTTGCCCGTGTCTCGAAAGGATTTTACAACACATAAGATAGCCTGTGTTTACTCAGGATGTATTCTATTATTACTTTGCCAAGTTTTATCATAATCTGCTCAGCGATTTAGGAACGAAATTGTAACAGACAGAGCTTTTTCCGTTATAACATTACAAAGCATACCAAAGGTATTATATTGTACCTATCGATTCAAATCCAAAAACCACTGCAATCTAATAACTTTTCGATTCCCAAACTACCCGCTTCTCATGCGATATGTCCGAATCCGGCTCACAGACAAACCGGACATGAGACGTCCGGCCAATTCCCACATTCACGTCAGCTATATAAGCCAAAAATGGGTATTACGATTTCAACTTCAAACTACATTTTTCAATACTAATAATATTATTCTTGTAATATCAACTATTATTGTCTGGACTTTAAAAGAGACCATGATTCTCTGAGTTTGTTTCGGTGTTTCTTCTCAGAGGTCGTCGGTTATGAAATGCCGGCGCCATCTAGCTCGAAAAAATGTAAAACATTGACTTGTAAAAGTTATAACAAACACAAAAACATTGTCTTTAAAAGATCTATTTACAGAAATAAATATCATTTATCACTAGTTATTACTTTTACTAGGGAGTTCCCATTTACGATCTATAGTCATGCTTAATTTTGGTCTGTGGACGGCTGCGGGGCTATATATCTGTCCCGCCGCATAGAGGACCTCGGGCGGCGGTCTCAGGGTCGTCCATCGCCCATTGAACTTGGCCTTCTGGGAGAGTCCAATATTGGATATCTGTGGTGGGATCGCTGATAATGCGAGAACGATTCCCGGGATCCCACCAGTATGCAGAAAGTGGTTAGTAGTGGTGGTTTTAATCGTTATGCTGGCTACCTGGCCAGAGAGCCCGACATAACCGTCTTGCCATTCAGGAAGTGGGGCGATATGAATCCGGCGCATTTCCCAATCGCTTTTTTAAATAAAAAAAGTTATGATATAATAAAATACGCCAGGAACTATTTTTAGTGAAGAAACCTAGAAATTATTTTTCCTTCATTATATAACTTGATATACCAGGAATCATCATCTTCATCTTCCGAGCATTTTCCAAACTATGTTGGGGTTGGTCTACCCAGATGCAGCCGATTATCAGCATTTTACACAAAGCGACTGCCATCAGACCCCCGAAAACCATGTTCTGGACAATACCGATATTCGGAGGATAGACTGGTTGTCAGGTTTTTTTGGGCTTCTGACTACCACTAAGGTTTGTCATAAATGTTCGTATGACTACCCGGACTGACGGTTTTACGTTGCCTTCGAGGTACGGAGAAATTTCAATGTGTTAAGAATGGTCACCCATTCAAACACTGACCGCGTCAAGCGAAGCTTAACCTTGCAGATCTGTACCTGTAGACAAGTGGCATGAACGGTACCTAATCTTTACTAATTACTAATTATTACTAATATATATAGCTGAAGAGTTTGTTTGTTTGTTTGCTTGAACGCGCTAATCTCAGGAACTACTGGTCCGATTTGAAAAATTCTTTCAGTGTTAGATAGCCCATTTCTTGAGGAAGGCTATAGGCTATATATCATCACGCTACGCGGACGAAGTCGCGGGCAGAAGCTAGTCGAATATAATTGTCAATGTATGCAAATGACGTAAGCTTTCGACAAATCGAGCGCGCACAAATGTCATCTCGATACATTTTGTTTCTATTTGTTTGTCTATTCTTGTCTACAGGCCCAGTTGATCAGCTTACTAATTACTAGCCACGAGCCCCTAGTGAGAGCCCCCATTAAAAGCCCGTAGTGTCCCACTGCAGGGCAAAGGCCTCCCCACTCTTCTTCCACTTATCTCTGTCGACTGCTGCCAGGGACCAGTCCCTCTGAAAAGAGTCCAGCTCATCCCGCCATCTCTCCCACCAAAATACACGAGGAATATTTTATTTAATTAAAATATGTAGGGTAGCAAGCTTATTGTTACCGGGTAGTGTGATTATACAAGTACAGCTGCAGTGCCTCGCAAGTCACGTACATTACGACGTGCACTACGTGTCGTAGAGTCGTGCCTGTTTCACAGAATTCTGATGTTTCAATCCTAGCACAAACTGTTATAATACCTACATGGTTTTTTTTACTTTAAATATTGAGAGTATAATTTTTATTTTATTTTATTTATTCTTTATACTGCCTCGTTAGTCTAGTGGTCCCAAGTGCGACTGCTACGCTAGAGGTCCTGGGTTCGAATCCCAGGTCGAGCAAAGTGTTATTGGGTTTTTCTATGAAATTCTCAGTAGCAGCTCGGAGTTTGGAAATTGTGCCCGGTTAATGGCAATAGGCTCGCCCCCTATTACATGGGACCTAAATATACCGGCGAACTGTGGGTGTACCTTAGTACGCCTCTGCCTAACCCTTTGGGGAATACAGGCGTGATGGTATGTATGTATGTTATTCTTTATTTTCAGGCTACTTAAATACATACCCTATAAACTTATATCCGCGTCACGTCAATTTAAAATTCATAGAATTTTGACAAAACTACTCTAAGTAAAAAATGGTCACCGATCTTTAGACTGGCCGCGTCAAGTCGGCTTAGCTTTGCCAATCAATAGAATAGCGTAGGTTTTATTCAGCCCCGAGCGTTCCTTTGCGTATAGTGTTTCCTTATTTACATTAATACGACATAGAAAAAATGTAATCCATAAATTTTTAATCTCGAGAAAATATTGCTTTTTCCTCAATACACAACGTTGTTGCGTTATTAAATATTAAATTTCTTATTCCATGGAAAGGAGCTGGTGGTTTTATAAAGAAATATTGTCTGTAATTTGTAGATGGAAGAAATAAGAACGCAACGTCGCGGACTCGCGGCATGTCACGTTGAGGTCACCGACCGCAAGTTAGATATAAAAATGTTTCAGTAACTGTTAGCTGACGATTTCCAGAAAGAAAAAGTATTTATTTTCACATAGAAACACTAAGCAACATGACAGAAAAATGATAAATAATGAAATCTATCTATCTATACTAATATATAAAGCTGAAGAGTTTGTTTGTTTGTTTGCTTGAACGCGGTAATCTCCGGAACTACTGGACCGATTTGAAAAATTCTTTCAGTGTTAGATAGCCCATTTATTGAGGAAGGCCATAGGCTATATATCATCACGCTACGCTGACGAAGTCGCGGGCAGAAGCTAGTATTTAATAAAATGCCTTCAAAAAAATTTAAAAGATCCAAACTAGATTATGTTATAGGTGTTTAAATTCGCTGATCAATATGAGTATCCATTTTCAAAGAGGAGCGGAGTTTCCATATACGGGCAATTATGTACTTGCAAATCAATTACAAGCTGTAATCACAAAAACCTGTATTTCAAATCAACTATTTTTAATATTCTCATTGGTTGCTTTTTTTCAATTTACATGCTAAGATGATGATGAAGTTGTTTTAGTGAAGGAAAAATTTCGCGTACTGTTATTCTGGTTCTATTGCGTCGGCGTTCGTCATGGCGTCTGAGGTATTCCTCAGACGCCATGACGAACTAAGCCACCGCGAGTCCCACCCGCCAGCTCAAAATTTGTTTTCACAATCTGAATTTACGTCTCGAGGATCGAACCCAAAAACTCTAGTGTAGCAGATGCGCTTAGGTCCACTAGACTTAATGAGGCACTTGGGATTATGAAACTTTCCACGAAGTTGGGAATAACTCAGGCAGAAACTCGGATCTCGGCCTTCTAGAAAATACTGGAAAGTGTCCGAAAGTTCCCGACCCGTATTAGGGCAGCGTGGCCTGTGTGTGACCCCACTCAATCCGAGTACTATTACTGACATCAATCATTCATCGTTACAATTACTCATCCTTGATTTAAATATGTATTAGAACATTTCAGGGACACGTGTGCTGGCTTACTTACATACTTTCAAGCTTTTTACCCAACTGCACAATACAAAGGAGGGTAATTTTGTATGTTTAATTGAATGCGTTTAGCCCTAGTATTAGAATAGAATAGAGTATCCTTTATTGTACACCATAATCTAATGTCAAGTATAAGTTGTCAATCATAGAATATGGTACAATGGGTGGTCTTATCGCTAAAAGCAGTAAGTATTGTCAAATGAAAAGAAGATTTAAGATGATAAGTTATATTTAGACGTTTCGATCGGAGGAAGAAGTCATGGCTACGTAACATGAGGGAGTGAACGAGGATAGCGAGTGCTGACGAACTCTTTCGCCTCGCTAGAGATAGAAATAGACATACTAAACTGACTACCAACCTTCGCTAGTCGGAGAGGCACTATGAGAGAGAGAATGATATGAGGGAGTAGACGGGGTTAGCGTGAGCTGCCGAACTCTTTCGCCTCACTAGAGATAGAAATAGATATACTAAACTGACTACCAACTTTCGCCAGTTGGAGGGGCACTATGAGAGAGAGAATGATATGAGGGAGTAGACGAGGATAGCAATTGCTGCCGAGCTCTTTCGCCTCGCTAGAGATAGAAATCAATATACTAAACTGACTGACAATCTTTGCTAGTCGGAGAGGGAAAATGATATTTAGAATCCAGCAGAAGAGCTATCCAATGGTAGGTGATCATCGCCGCATAGACACCTGCAACACCAGAGGAGTTGCTGTTGTATTATTGAGCCTCAAGAGCTACTACGGACTGCAGACTGCCAGAGTCGCAACAACCGATTAGGAACAGGCTTTTACGCGCAGAAGTCGCAGAACACTTAGGTGAGTGATCCTCTTAGAATTTGAATGGCTGCGACCAACACTGCGTCTTAAAGCTGTGTATTATCTACTATTGAGTTAACGCATCACAAGAGATTCTTGTTGCGTCATCAAACAGCTGATAAAGGAGTTATGTAATACACTAACGAGCGCAGAAGTTCACAAATAACTGATATTCTCAACAAAGAATTGGAATATCCAATTTTTTATTTACGTAACATTATACTATCACGCCTGTATTCCCCGAGCCGTATGCAGGGGCGCACAAACGTACTCTCACAGTTCGCCGGAATTTTTAGGTTCCATGTAATAGGGGGCGAGCCTATTGCCATTAACAGGGCACAAATTCCAAATTCCGAGCTTCTTCTGGGAATTTCAAAGAAAACCACTTTACTCGACCTGGGAATCCAACCCAGGACCTCTAGCGTACCAATCTCGCTCAGGACCACTAGGCTAATGAGGCAGTAAAATAGGATATAATATATAGAAGTAGGAACTACTTTTTTAGTTATCCTTAGACAAAAACCTAATATGTTTAAGATAATCAATTCAATTCAATTCAATTCAATTTACATAATCATACATAATCACCCCATTATTCTGTCCCACAGCTGGGCACGGGGCTATTCTCAGTTAAATTTATGGGATAGGGGGCAAACGTGTAGAAAAATCACCTGATGGTAAGCGATTACCGCCGCCCATGGACCGGGTGTCCAACAACAGAGGAGTCGCAAGTGCGTTGCCCGCCTTTTAAAGGGGTTTGGGCCTCACTCACTCGGCGAAACACAACGTAAGTGTTGTTTCACGCCGGTTTTCTGTGAGGCCGTGGTATCACTCCGGTCGAGTCAGAAGAATATGACAGATAAGGCTATAGTCCACCACGCTAGCCTAACACGGGCTGACCAACTTCACACGCTTCGAGAAAATCTCTCAGGCAGGTTTCCTCACGATGTTTTCCTTCACCGTTTAAGCGCGTGATAATTAATTATTAATACGGACACTTCAAAGGTCAGAGGTACGGACTTTGGATTCGCACTCGGGACCTTTGACTTGACAGATACATACTAGTTGTTACCTGCGGTTTCATTCGCGACCTAAACTGAGGTGGAATTTTCACCCCTATATTTTTTTTTAAATAAAGTTGCCCCACTCTAGGATTTTCTCCTGTATCGTGGGTGCTTTTACAAACACAAATTCTCACATACACAAACGCCCAGACCCGGAACAACTAACTACCTGTAGATCATACAAATATTTGCTCCGTGTGGGGATCGAACCCACAACACGTGTTGCAGAAGCCGATTGCTCAGCCGCTACGCCAAACGTGTCGTCATATTAAAAAAGGAAAGCTCAAAATCCCAGAGATACGTAATTATTTATAGAAACAATACCAATATTCAGGTAGAAACATCCAGCTTCCGTTACACCTCTTAAAATTAGAAAATCTCAAAACACTGGCAACATTTCATAATTTATTCATAAATATTCAAGATTCTAAAAAAATTTAAATCGTTGTTCCTATAAAACGTCGTTATTTATTTATTCCCAGTAACAAATATTCGTATTTCTAACTTTAAGGAACAAAGACTTTCATACAAACATACCATCAGGCCTGTATTCCCCGAAGGGTTAGGTAGAGGCGTACTAATGTACACCCACAGTTCGCCGGTATGTTTAGGTCCCACGTAATAGAGGGCGAGCCTATTGCCATTAACCGGGCACAATTCCTAACTCCGAGCTACTACTGGGAATTTGATTGAAAAACCCAATAACACTTTTCTCGACCTGGGAATCGAACCCAGGACCTCTAGCGTAGCAGTCCCGCTCAGGAACACTTGGCTAATGAGGCAGTTATTTCATACAAACATCTCGCACTTAAGCCCCTTGAAGTTGACATTTCCATAAATTCTTTCTTAGCGGATATCTTACAACGTAATATGTTCCAAATTCAGCTTTCTTTATTATAGTTTCGACTGTGGGTTTATAGATCACTCAAGAGAAACGGTTTTATAAGTATTTATATCTCGTCGTATTTTTTTTTTAGGGGGGCAAACGATCGCAAGATCTCCTGACGATAATCGATTATCGCCGTCCATGGACACCCTACTCCAGAGGAGTGTCAGTGCGTTGCAAAATTTGCATTAGTGCAATGTTGCGTAATAAGCAAAATGCAGTATATAATGTACTATATTCCAAAGTTAGGAGTTAACAATAACAATAAACATAGATAAGTACCTATTTATAGAATTTTATGTTACAGTACACTACCTCCACTTAATATTTTTCTACTATTTAAAATCCACCCTAAGATTGTCTGGAAGATATCGCTTTTAGCGATAAGACCGCCATTGTACCTATTCACACCAACATAATTTGTAAAAATGTAACAATATGGTGAACAATAAAGAATATTCTATCTATCCAAAAGATATAACACAAATAAGATGAAGAACTAAAAGGAAGGTCTCATCATCCACATAGACATTTCCCAAATACATTGGAGTCCACTTCAGTGCTAATGAGATATGGCTGAATATCAGTATTTTGCAAGAAGCAATTGCCATCTCCACAAACCATACATCTCGGCGATACCGACGGGTTGGTTGTCCGGCTTTGTGGTTCTGCCCACCGTTAACAATGTCTTATGGTTATATGATTAAAGAGACTGACGTCGCGGCGTTACGTGCACAGGCGGTTCTCGATGTGTTAAGGTCGCCCATCCATAGACCGACCGCGGAAAGCACAGCTTAATCTTTCAAATTGATAGATCAGCGTAGTTCTTATGCATTTCAATTACTTAGGTCAGCTAAGAATTATTGAAATATGCACATAAATGTAATAAATACCCCTTAATCCCTAGTATTTACCAGTGAAACAGTCAATTATTAATTCTGATGCCAAAATTCACCGAGTATCTGTAATAAAGCATGACTGCACGTCCCTAACCAATAAATCTCAACAAATCCTACGAAAAAACAATACAAACCGTACCCTACATTTTCAAACGTTTTACAAATATTTCAACAAAATCTTACCTTTTTTATCAGCTGCGAAAACACTCAAATACCATCCATTTTTCCACGAAAAACCACGATAATTCACACAATAATAAACACGATATGAATTAACACAAAACACACACTTAACACTTCACAGACACTTGAAACTTTTCGAAATACCCGCTGGAATCGACACGCGCCGCACGTCCGAACGCCACGGTGTCATACGGCACACTGAATAAAGGATATGTCGTTCAAACAAAGGCATACCTACAAAAAAGGTTTTATGGAAACCGAATTATGGATTCTTATTTCTCATTGTTGTAAAATAATAGGTTTATAAGGTTGAACGTTTTAAATCATGGTCAATGTAGCATTTTGTTGGGGTGAAATCTGACCAGAGTTGGTATAATTTTAGATCCATGTTATACGGTTCGAGCCAATTGCTATTCATCTACTGGTAGGGACAGCTCTCTTCTCAAGATAAGAGGGGTTAGGCTAGAGTCCTCCACGCTGGCTCAATGCGGGTTGACAGACTTCATCACGCTGAGAAAATCCTTTAGGCATGTAGGTTTCCTCACGATGTTTCCCTTTACCATTTTAAATATAGCCAAGCACCTATTAAGAAAGTTGTAGGAAATCCCAATAATACTTTGCTCAACTTAAGATGGAGACCGATGTTAGAATGAATGAACTTATTAGTTTATAATTTTATTGAGTAAAACCACTACAATTGCTCACTAAAAATGGCCGGTGCTCAAACTGCTTTTAGAAAAGTCTGGGTTGCCAGTTATTCAATTTAAATCTACATTATATTAATATTTTTATGTATTGAACACCCAGGACCTCGTGTTTAGCAGCACGTTTCCGACTAGACTACACGAAACAATTTTCTTTACATTTTCATATTTAATTCCGTGATTGAAGAAGAACCAATTCAATTCAGTAATACCATTCTTGCTTCTTGATAACGTACATTCATAAATCTGTTTTTATTGCCGATTGGGTAAAATAAAGGGGAGGTTATGTTCTTCACGCTTTTCTATTACCTACCCTTGCGCAGATAATTTCTTCGTTCGATTAGTTCTCAAAAGTTATTTATGATGATATCCCTATTGAATTATCTACCTGCCTTAAATAATTAAACTTTTAAGCAGAATTGGGGCTCCAGGTAAGTTTAAAATATATTAGCTCGTTCTCCAAGAAGTTTCACTTGAAATATTCATGCATAATGGAAAATATTTACAATCTTGCAGCTGACAGATGTTTTGAAATAACTTTCTAGAATATCTGGCACCTAGTTTTATTGATGCAAAGCATTGATAGTATATTGGTTAGAGTGCTCCACTAAAAAATATGTTTGTTGAATTTAAATCCAGAACTTTTTTTAGTAAAAACTCTTTTTTTAAGCTAGGAATAGCGTCTTTGTAAATGTATATTACTACTGGCTTCTGCCCGCGACTTTGTCCGCGTAGTAGCCTTCCTCAATAAATGGGCTATCTAACACTGAAAGAATTTTTCAAATCGGATCAGTAGTTCTTGAGATTAACGCGTTCAAGCAAACAAACAAACTCTTCAGCTTTATATATTAAAGTAATATAACATAACATACCATCACGCCTGTATTCCCCGAAGGATTAGGCAGAGGCGTACTAATGTACACCCACAGTTAGCCGGTATGTTAAGGTCCCATGTAATAGGGGGCGAGCCTATAAGTAATATAGATTTATAAATCGATCTAATTTATATATAATACTAGCTTCCGCCCGCGACTTTGTCTGCGTGGAATAGTTACTTAGTCGTGATTATACGGACCTGGGGCTGTATTACGATATGTTATAGCCATCATTATTAGGTTGTGAGAATGGGATAGCGCTATTTCATCTGTAGAGCGGCATCCCTCTCTGTCAATCGGAAAATGATGGCAATAACACGTCATAATACGGCCTCAGTAGTTCCTGAGATTAGCGAACAAACAAACAAACAAACTTTTCAGCTTTATATATTAGTACTAGCTTCTGCCCGCGACTTCGTCCACGTAGCGTGATGATATATAGCCTATAGCCTTCCTCAATAAATGGGCTATCTAACACTGAATTTTCCTAATCGGACCAGTAGTTCCAGAGATTAGCGTGTTCAAGCAAACAAACAAACAAACTCTAACTACTACTCTAAACTCTATTTTTAATGAATAAACTCAACAATTACTGGATCGATTTTAAAAATTATTTCACTAATAGAATGCATTATCACTGAATAATATTAGGCTATGTTTGGGGTTGAACTTAATCGCAAAGAAGTAAAACCAAATCGACTGTTGAACTATTAATTTATTGGAACTTGGCCTTCTTTTACTATTTTAGCTCAATATACAACGTGTGAGAAATCGCAGCGCCCCCGCTAGGGGGCGCGCGTGTCGGTGTCGGGGCTATGCCCCCTTTGACCGAGGTGGCCAACCTCTGCCCGTGACTACGGGCACGTCATTGTGTAGCCAAAAATGTGGCGGGTCAGTGGGCGCGCGGCAGTTTTGCCGCAGCGCACCTATGAGTGTAACTGTACTGGGTGTACTGTGAGAGCGCCGCGGAAGCGTTCCGCTATCTTCACGCCGCCTCGGCGGTCGGGCCCCGCCAGGTGAGACTCCCGGGTATCCGGGAGAAGCCCAGCGAGGGACGACCAGCGACAGAGGCGGCGGCTTTAGGGGCGCTCCCCACAGTGGATGCTGGGTCCCGCCCGATGCGTTCCCAGAGCGAGCCGGTCGCGCCTCGGGTTGGGGGCCCGTTGTGTGTGTAAGAGCGGTTTGTACTTGTGTGTAGCACCGCTCAGTGATTGCGCCCGAGGTGTGCGCCCGCGCGGCACGCTCGGCGCGTGTGTTTAGGCGTCTGTGCAGTAATGCTTGTATGTTTTAAGTGTACGCCGTGCCTATATTAACTTAGAACACGTCGTACCCTTAGTGCATATTGTGTGTGTGGAGTGTTTATTGTTTGAGTAGGTCGCGTGTAGGTGACTGCGACTTACTCAGGTGTCAAATCCGATGGGGCGTCAAATCCGGTGGGGGGGGGGGGGGAGGCAGCGTCCGACAGCAGGTCGCGCGGTAGGCGCTTCGCGTCGGGTGGGCGCGCGTGCCACGGCGCCAGGTCCTGGATGTGAGGCCAGGCAGAGGCGTCGGCACGCGCGAACATGTTCCTGGATAGGCGCCGCGCAAATTCGTCCAGGCTCTCAATCTTGAGGTCCCGCTGGATGACGCTGTTCCTCACGAAGCGAGGGGCTGCAGTGATGGTGCGCAGCGCTCTGCTCTGCTGCGCACGTAAAAGCTTCTTGTTTGTCTCGCTCGTGAGGGCGAGCCAAGCTGGGGCGGCATACGTCAATACCGAGCGTATGTACGTCTTGTACACACCCAGCTTGACGCGTAGCGGGAGGCGGGATGAGAGCACTGGGCGTAGGAGGGCGCGGGCTGTCCTACCTTTCGCTGCGACCTTGCGGACGTGCGGTCCCATGGTGAGCCGGCGATCGATGGTGACGCCGAGGTATTTTACCTGTGGCGACCACGCGATGTCGGCTCGTTGTAGTTGTAATGGTGGTGGCAGAGGAGCGAATCCGGTGACCAGCGCCTGTGTCTTACCCACGTTAACCGAGAGCCTCCACTTGGAGAGCCACTCGGGGAGTAGGTCGAGGGCGCGCTGCATCTTGACCGCCGCGTGCCCCGCGTTCAGCGAGGTCGTAATGTACGCGGCGTCGTCAGCGTACAGCGCGAGCGTCGTGTCCCCCGTAGCGGGGATGTCATCGGTGTAACGTGAGTAGCACACCGGAGAGAGGCAACTGCCTTGCGGGACGCCGGCTGCCACCGGATGGGCGCTAGATAGCGCTCCGTCCACCACCACTCTGAAGGTCCTGTGGGCAAGGAAAGAAGAGATCACATTAACGATGCGGCGGGGCGCACTCGACGACGCCAGCTTGTATATCAAGCCGGCGTGCCAAACACGGTCGAATGCCTTTTCCATGTCGAGGAATACTGCAACCGCATACTCCTTCTTGTTGGCGGTCGCCGCCAGCAGGTGCAGTACCCTCGACAACTGGAGCGTCGTGCTGTGTTCCGCGCGGAACCCGAACTGTTCTGGGCGCGGTGTGACGTGTGGATGCAGGTGTCGCAACAGGAGTTGTTCAAACACCTTGGAGATGGTGGGCAGTAGGGTGATCGGCCGATAGCTCTCTGGCCGCAGCACGTTCTTCCCTGGTTTGGGGAGCATGATGACGCACCCCTCCTTCCATGTGTTGGGAAAGGTCCCCGTGCGCAGGATCCCCGTGTACAGGCGCGCCAACGTTGCCACGGTTCGGTGCGGCAAGTGGCGCAGCGCTGTGTTGGTGATCCCGTCGGCTCCGGGGGCCTTCTTCGGCTTCGTCCTAAGGATGGCGCGTCTGACCGCGCCAGGGGAGAAGTGGATGGGTTCTTCGTCAGAGGCTATCGGCGTGGCGAAGTAGTCTCCAAGGTGCCTCTCGACCATTGCGACATGCTCGGTGTCGTCAGTCGGGTTCGGCTGGAATTGACGCTCCAGGTGCTCGGCAAATATCTCCGCACGGTCGGCTGCGGAGTATTTCACGGCCCCGCCGCTGTCCAGCAGGGGGCGCACCGGAGCTGGGGTATTCGATAGCCGTCGGCACAATCTGTGTACAGACGGCCAGTCGCCATCAGCGGCATCTATGTGAGACTCCCAGCTCTCTGAGCTGTGCGCCCGCATCTCGCCCTTGACCCTCTCCGCGAGACGGTTGAGCTCAGACTTCAACGCTGGGCAGCGAGTTTCCTGCCACCGCTTGCGAAGGCGCCTCTTCTCGCCTATGAGTTTGGCGATATGTCCCGGCAGGGGCGGTAGCAACTGTCGCCCCTGTGGTGTTGTGGATTCTGTGACGGTGGTTGCTGCTTCCAGTGCGTGTTGAATGCAAGCGGTGACCTCTGCTGCCAGCCCCTCGACGTCCGCGGGGGTGACTATAGGCCGTGTTGGGTTGGTGATCTCTAATCTTTCCTCGAATAGTGCCCAGTCGGTTCTTCGACGTGGCGCTGGAAGGGGGAGTCGAGTCGGCACTCCCGACACGACGACGAGCACGGGCTGGTGGTCCGACTGGTACTCGTCGTCTATTACTTGCTGCGTGATCTGGTAGTCGGATCCTCCTGAGTGGATCACGATGTCCAGCACGTCCGGGGCGTAAGTGTGTTGGTCCGGGTAGTGGGTGGGCGTCTCTGGTCCGGACACCGTGTACCCATAGGCTTCCGCGTCCGCGAAGAGCCGTCTTCCCTCGGTGTTGGTCTGCATGGCGTTCCACGCTGGGTGCTTGCAGTTCATGTCGCCGGCTATCAACGTGGGCCGCGGCGAGGCTTGTAATAGGGCCCGCAGCTCGGAGTGATCCAGTCGAGCTGCGGGCGGCTTGTATGCCGCGTAGACGTCCACGTCGTTGCCGGCTATGTGAAGTTGCACACCCAGCGCGTAGAAGCTGCTAAGCTGCATCTGTGGGATCTCCTGATGGACGACTCTTCGTTTCACTAATACTACCAGACCACGATATGTAATGTTGTGACTCGACTTTTCGTCCCTCCTATAAGCGAGGTAACCAGGGAATTTGACCCTATCGGCCGGTCCCAGGTGCGTCTCGCTTATGAGCGCCACGTCAATGTCCTGTTCCTTGAGGAGATGACGGAGGGGCGCGACCTTATTCTTCAGGCCGCGGGCATTCCAGTGTATAACCCTCAATGAATTAGCCATTGCACAGCGTGAGTAATGCGGCCAATCCATCGAGGATTATGGTTTCTGGGTCTTGACCCTGTCTCAGGGCCTTGATAAGGTCCATGAGGATCTGTATGGCGCAGGCGGTGATCTTCTTCTTACGCTCTGCGCTTGGCGCGTCACTGGCCGCTGCAGTCTCCGCCTTGCGGGGCAGTGACTTGGGGCGCTGCTGTTGGGCTTGCACTCTCTGCGGAGCGTCAGCCGTGTGCGCGGGCGGCGCCTCTCTTGGTGTTTTCGGGCGCTGCAGCTGCTGACGACTCTGAGCGGTCGTCGTGCCGACTGTAACAGCAGCGCTCGTGGCCTCTGGCTTCGCCTGCGCCGCTTTGGAGACAGGGTCGGCCCGGGTCTGGGTCGCTTCGGTGGGCGGGGGGGGTGTGGCCTTCTTCTTCCTCCTGCCCCCGCGCTTTTTCTTCCTCCGTCCTTCCGCCTTTGTGGTGGTGGTGGTGGAGGGGACTCCGCGTGTGGTGGGCCCATTTGCCACCGCCATGAGCGACGCAGATTGAGCCTCTTCTGTTGCTGGCTGGGTTTGTGGCCTCTCGATGGCCGATTCAGGCCGGCGCCTCTGCGTCGTCTGGGCCGTGGTGCCCGCCCTTCTGTTGGCGATCTCTCTCCGAAAGGCGGGACACTTTTGGTTGTTGGCCGGGTGCTCCCCCTGGCAGTTTGCACAGGTGGGGGGCTCCGACCGTGGGCGGGGGCAATCCTTTGCGGAGTGGCCTTCTCCGCATCGCACACACGCTATTGGGCGGTGGCACTGGTGCGAGCTGTGCCTGAACTTTTGGCACCGGTGGCACTGCGCGGGCCCACGCTTCGCTCGCCACGCCTCTATTTTGACACCCCGCATGCACATGAACACGGAGGTGTCGTAGATGCGGCGTACATCTGGCGTCTTCTTCAGTACTGCGTGGAACACGCAGCCGGGTCTTCCTTGGCGCGCCTGTATGTGGCGCACGTACTCCGGCTCGTATCCCAACGCGCGGAGTTCCTCCTCAATATCTCCTGGTTCGGTATCCGCCGGCAATCCCCTTATGGCCACCTTAAGGTTCTGCTCGGCCGGCAGGGAGTATGCGAACCAGGATAGGCCGCTTTCCTTTTCCAACTGGGTCAGGTACCGCTGGATCAGGCGGTATTGCTCCTCCGAGCCGGGTGAGAACCTTACCCCCCCTTGGTAAGGTCTGGCGTTCGGTGGGTGGCCCAGCTTGGCACTTATCGCCCTGAAGTGGGCGGCCCAGTTGGGTAGTTTTTCCACCACCAGTGGCGGGTATCTGGGCGTCTTTTTCTTGTTTGCCGCCGGCTTGTCTTGACCGGTCGGCTGTGCGTCCTGCGTCGGCGCTTGGTCCTCCTCAGGCGTGGGTGTGGGCGCGTGTCGCGTCGCTTCCGTGGGGGAAGGCGCGTGCGCGCCCGATGCACCACGTCTGCGGGCCTCGCGTTGCGGCATAGGGGAGTCCATGCACAGCCGCTTGGCCTCTTCCGCGGCCGTGTCCTCCGGGCTCCTTTGCCGGCGCTGGGCTCTGGGTTCCAGCTGGAACTCGTATCCAAAGCCCAGGGAATCAGTGGGGGGTGTCATGCGGCGCTCCGCTGCGCCGATCCTCGCCGGCGTATCCTGCGATACGTGGTCGCGATCGGACGCGTAGTCGTCGTCATCGTCGGCGTCGGCCGCCGAAGCTAACGACATGCTCGAACCCGCACGCGACGAGCATGCCGACAGCATCGCGGGTGAGTCGCGGGCGGAACTACGGGGGGGCGCGGGGGACGCGGTCGTGGCGGCGAAGAACGATGCCGCAGTCGCGCGGGTCCCGGGAGGCTTCTTGGTGGGTGGCGGCGTGGTAGTCACGGTCGCTTGGCGGGTGGCGGTAGCCGAGCTCGTCAGCGAGGGGCGGGGTACCGGCACGGGCGCGCGCGGGCCCGCAGCACTGCGCGCGGAAGCAGCGCGGCGCGTTGTCGCGGCGGGCCCCGGGGCCTGAATAGGTACGGGGCGGAAAGCGGATGGGCGGATGGGCACAGCTTGCTGGCGCGTCGGCGGCGGCGCTGGCGCATCGCGCGCAAGCGCCCGCGTCGCCGACGCCGCGACGGCAGCCGGTGCAGGGGTAGGGGCCCTCTCTTACCGGCTGACGCAGGTGCTGTCCGGACACGGATGCTTCGGCAGGTACCTGTGTCGCATCGGTCGCGAGCCAACGCCCGGTTGTCACCACTGTGAGGGCTGCGCCGAGGACACGGCGCAGCACACGCTGACCGCCTGCCCCGCTTGGGCAGAGCAACGCCGTGGCCTCGTTGCGGCCACCGGTGGTGACCTCTCGCTTCCGACCTTGGTTCGCTCCATGGTCCGGAGCGAGAACGCGTGGGACGCCGCCGCCTCGTTCTGCGAGCACGTCATGCTCGCCAAGGAGGCGGCGGAGAGGGAGAGAGAAATCTCAACCCCTCTCCCGTCCCGAAGGAGACGCACCGGGCGCCGGAGGGCGCTCACTGACCTCCGGCCTCCATGAGCTGTGGCCTGCGGGCGGCCGACGTGGGTCGTCGGCCGCCCGATCAGAGAACGGCCCAGTAGGAAGGGGCCGCCGGTGACACGCAGGGGGACCGTGTCGCCGGCACTATGGCCCGGGTAAGTGGCGCGGCTGGCAACCGCGTCCCACTCCGGGAGTGGGAGTGAGTTGTGGGGAGGGCGTGCAGCACGCCTCCCCCTAAGGTTAGGTGGTCGCCGTCTCAGGCGACCCGCCACTGCCGGAGTCGCGGAAGAATCTTTGTTCCCGTGACTCCGGCGCTACAGTGGTGTTACGAGACCTCCCGTGGTTTTTTAGTCGGTAGGGCGCCCTTTTCAGGGCGAGGAGTCCGACACTGTTCACCGTCGCATCCCCCGCGGCGGTGTTCGTGCATTAAGCATTTTTCCACGGGGCCACAAAAAAAAAAAAAAAAAAAGGGGTGGGGGTCGGCGGCACCTCTTCGGTCGGTGCTACACCGGACGATGGGTTCCCGATGTTCGGGAGCGACGCCGTCCGGTCCGTCACCGGCCGATTCATCGGCGGGGACCCGGTGTCATGGCCCAGCGAGCCACGGGCACCGGGTTTCGGCATCTTAATGCAGCTGGCGCTGGCGGTGCGTGGCCTCCGCGACCGCTTCGGTGTGTTGCCACACCGGGCGGCGGGGGGCGGGTTCCCTCTGCGCTCACGCCGGGGTCTGTAACAAACCCCACCGTAAGCACACAGGAAACAAAAGG
Organism: Acronicta leporina; assembly: GCA_947256265.1. Classification (NCBI taxonomy): domain Eukaryota; kingdom Metazoa; phylum Arthropoda; class Insecta; order Lepidoptera; family Noctuidae; genus Acronicta; species Acronicta leporina. The sequence goes on along the minus strand of OX366540.1, from coordinate 3,037,529 downwards.
GCGGTCCGTGCCAGGCCCGTATTTAGGGGGCCAAGGCCCCTAGGCACTTGGCATTTGGGGCCCCCCTCCCCCTTCTGGAAATCATGCCATTTTCATCCGGCTTCAAAAAAGAGGAGGTTCTCAATTCGTGTCTATTTTTTGTGTATTACGCGATTATTCGGCAATTTGTAAACCGATTTAGAAAATTATTTTTGTGTGAATAAGTATACTCCCGAAGTGGTCCCATTTAAATTTGGTGAAGACCTGATGTTAAAATTACAATGACACGTAACAAATGAGTAAATTACAACCACGTCGAGGTAGTTAGATTCTACTCGCCACTCAAAATGTTGAAATAAAATAACTTTTACCAAAAAAACCGCCCTCAAAAACACAAAAAATTATGTTATGTGCGGAACTGTTTCGGAAGTCAGTGTCGAAAACAAAAGACACAACTAGAACTGATTCCGCCATTTATGAACCGATTTAGAAAATTATTTTTTGTGTGAATAAGTATACTCCCGAAGTGGTCCCATTTAAATTTGGTGAAGACCTGATGTTAAAATTACAATGACACGTAACAAATGAGTAAATTACAACCACGTCGAGGTAGTTAGATTCTACTCGCCACTCAAAATGTTGAAATAAAATAACTTTTACCAAAAAAACCGCCCTCAAAAACACAAAAAATTATGTTATGTGCGGAACTGTTTCAGAAGTCAGTGGCGAAAACAAAAGACACAACTAGAACTGAATTACTGTGCTTACGAGAAGAGTATAATTATAATATATAGATAGATCTTGACTGTAGGTAACATAAATCGTTGACGAGATGTGTGCTTTGTCTGGAAGATCGAGTAACTCTAAAAGAATTAAGTATGTCAGAGGTTCGCACGAGCTGTATCACAGAAGTGGCAGAAATCCCACCAAATCATTGATACATCCAGAAAAAAGTACGAAAATTGGCTGTAAACAAATATGGATTGTCCCAGTTGTGAACAAACTTTAGTCACTCAAGTACCAACTGTTGATGAGAGATCAAAAGCACACTCAGTCTCTCCAGAACATCGTCGACATCATCCTCTGTTGTGGGAACAATGGTAAAGAGCTCCCGAAAACAATCCATGGGAAGCAAACGGAAAAAGAGAAGATTTGATTGATCATAAAGGCGAAGAGCCGAGTCAATTGGTCCATATATAGCTGCAGCACGTTTAAAAGAAGAAGGTCGTGATCGTCGGTTGTGTATCGCAGCTCATCTGACATCGAAGATAGGCTGAAAGATCTTGAAGCAGCCGCTTCGTTCGTACGTGTGTTTTGTTTGATAATTTGGCAGGCAACTCCTGCAAAAGTGTGTCCAAAATAAGGCCACTAGCTTTTAAATAGCTCGAATGTGTAATATCATTTCAAGACTTTTAAGAATATTTTCGATAAAGTTTCAAGTTTAGGCCAATCCAGCCTTTTGAGCTTGTGGCCAGGTTCCGCTACTGGAACTGGGGCCCCTAGAATGGCGGGGCCCCTAGGCCAGGGCCTTGTGGGCCTAAGGGGAAATACGGGCCTGGTCCGTGCAGAAGTAACTGTAATGAGGCAAGGTCAGTTAATTAATTGGCCACGAGCGGTCCTCAATATACAAAAGCTGTACTGCGGGGGTCATTGAACGGCGGAGAATCTTAACACCGCCGTTCAGATTATGACGTCAACAGTACAGCGCCATCTAGTAGTCAAAACTTGTACTATTTCTAACATACCGCCCACCAAGGACCTTTGTCCTTAACAATGGCCGCCCACCATGACCTTGTTTTCGCCATAGTGACCGCTCACCGTGACAAACTAAAATAACAAATCCTAACAGCAAGGTAATTGGTGAGAGATAATATAATAAACAATTGAACTTTCATTTCTTGAACTTAAATTAGTTGTAGAAATTATAAAACTAAACAATAAAACATTTAACAAACTAAATTTCTTTTACAATATCACAATTTGTTTATAGTATTCATATATACTGATCTGGGTATGTCTGAGCTTTCAGTAGATATGACACCAGACAAAATCCAACCGAGAGTGGTTGACTGAGCTACAGGTGTACCTGGTGGCCCTTTTAGAACACCCTCTTGTATAATTTGACTGTAAATGTCTGCCCCTAATAAAATGTTAATATTTTCGGGTGTGTCATACTGTGGATCAGCTAATTGAATCGATTGTAGATCCAAATCTAGCCGCCTAGTTATTTTCTTAACTGGGAGAAGAGTGGTTATTGATTTCACCACATATGCTTTCATCATAATTTCAAAAGTTGGGTCTACCCTAGATTGAATCCTTAACGAAACTGTGGACTTAGAAGTGACCTTACTGTTCCTTCCAATTCCTGAAATATTTCCCTTTGCTGGGACCTTTTGTAAACCTAAGCCTTGTACTGTAGCTTCTGTGACAAAAGAAGCTTGAGAGCCTTGATCTATCAAAGCTCTGATAACTTGGTTGCCTCCGTATTTCGACTCAGCATTGATTAGCGCTGTAGCTAACAATACTTGACTATGACTTTCCTTTCCAGTCGAAAAACATGAGATGACTGGTTTAGTATCAGTTGCACCTGACTCCACCCTTTGAACTAATGAATTGACCTTTGTGACCTGATTGACCTGCTTAGTTTCTTTATGTATACTAGGTGCTGTTGTGTTAAAGTTGTTGCTTGGGTGCAGAAGTGAGTGATGACGGCGATTACAAACACGACAATTAGTGGCCTTTTGACATCGTTTAACTGAATGGTTAGCTCCTAAGCAGTTAAAACAGATGTGATTATTCATAACAAATTCGTATTTTTTATCATAATCTAGTTTTGCGAACTGTTTACAAAAACATAGTTTGTGATCATCTGAACAATATTCACATTTGACATAAAAATTATTAGAAATATGAAACACCTTTGGTTTGTTGATGTGATCACTGCTTTGTTGTATAAAAGATTTAAATTTGGGCTCAATAAACTCTAATGCTCGAAACCGATTTTCAATAAATTTATAAAACTGTTTAAAAGTTGGCAGCTCATTTGAGTTGTCATTTGTAACATGCAATTCCCATTGTTTTCTTGTTTCAGGATCTAGTTTATATGTAACAATGTGAATTACAATGATATCCCACGAACTCACATCAATATCCAAATTTTTCAATGCATTTAAACATTCGGTAGTGGTGTCTATTAATTCTTTTAAAGCTTTAGCCGACTCTACATATGAATTACGTTGGCTAAATAATCTTTTCAAAATACAATTACATAAATATCTTTTGTTATTGTATCTGGACTCTAACTGTAACCAACATTGGCTATAATTGGCTGCTGTTATTGGTATACCTTTAATCAGCTGTTCTGCCTCTCCTGTAAGATAGCCCTTTAAGTAATGTAATTTCTGTACTGAATCTAAAGACTTATTAGTATGTACTAAGGAAATAAATAAATCGCGAAATGTTGTCCATTCAGAATATTTCCCTGAGAAGACTGGGATTACTATCTTAGGTAATCTTATAGATGCACCACATGACGGCGATCCAGAACTATCTTGAGTATCCTTGGCTCCTGCTGGTAACATTACTGGCGGTGGTTGATTGCTCATTGCAATTTTAAGTTCCGACTTGTATGTAATGTAAGTTTCCTCAGCCTCTTCATATACATCACATGTAATACATTTCAGGGATTTTAAAGTTGCGTTATCCAACTCCAATATTTCGAAATGGTTTTTACAAAATGCTTGCCAATCTTGTTCTAACTTCTCTAATCTTGCTTCTATATACTGATAACACATTCGATCTTTCGGCGTCTTCTTAAAATTAACTCTAGACTTTTCAATTGTTGTCTTTAAATTAACTTGCAGATTCTCGTACTTTTCCATGGTAGGTCAATTAAAATTGGACTGTCTTTTAAGTAAAATCTTGATTTTTTACAAGTGTTTGGACTATTCTTATTTTTAAGCAAAATCGGGCATAGATTCCTCGTTCCCCGTTTTTTGATTATTATTCTAAGTCCTAAACTACTTTCCCTGATTTTTTTCTAAGTCCGAGAGTAACGCACAAACGACTATGTTAATATTTTCGAAATTTTGCTAAGTCTTTAATTTTCACTATTTTCTTCAGTTATCATATAAACAATTGTACTCACAGTTTGTCCTTATCACACATTTAATTAATATTTGACCTCTGCCGATCCTTTGTTGTCAGCCTTCCAGTTGAACTTCTTCGTCTTCAGGGTAGGCTGATGACGTCACACTCCTGGCGCCACCTGACGACGTTCTCCTTCACGAGGAAAACCCTTCCCACACCTGAGATGCGATCCACAACTCCTTCCGGTGTTCCCCACTACTAAAACTACTGATAATATCCAGCTCCGACGGACCAATGTTTGGGGTTGAACTTAATCGCAAAGAAGTAAAACCAAATCGACTGTTGAACTATTAATTTATTGGAACTTGGCCTTCTTTTACTATTTTAGCTCAATATACAAAAGCTGTACTGCGGGGGTCATTGAACGGCGGAGAATCTTAACACCGCCGTTCAGATTATGACGTCAACAGTACAGCGCCATCTAGTAGTCAAAACTTGTACTATTTCTAACAGGCTACTTTACTGTTAGTCCGAAGTCAATGAAAGTCAGTTGAATTTTACCTACACTAAAATCTATACTTATTATCTATCTATATATTTTTTTTTTTTATATTGGATAGGGGGGCAAACGAGCAAACGGATCACCTGATGGTAAGCGATAACCGCCGCCCATGGACACCCGCAACACCAGAGGAGTCGCAAGTGCGTTGCCCGCCTTTAAAACATGATAAAACACACCGGGGCGCACTAAAAGTTTGATGAGCCACGCCATTTTTTACTTTGATAAAAAAATGCAATGGAAACTTTTTTTCTACCAAAAAATGTGTCTAAGCCAAGACAATTTACCTAAGATTCGCATACAAATGGAGCTGTTTACCACAGAGCATACAACATTTTAAATTATAGTCGATTTCTGTGACGAGAATGTGTGTTGCCATTTTTCTTTGCGAATTTTTTTGCGAATTTTTTGCGTTTTGTTTTTCCAAATCGAGATTTCGCGTTTTATTTTCTAAGTGTTGTAATAAATGGTAGATTTACTCTAGTTGGCTATGAAAAAAAAGAGAAAAGGAGAAGTATGCTCTAAAAATTACAAAAAATATTTTAAATGGACCGGTAGCGTTCGGACCAATTGGTCCGTTGGAGTGTTGACCGAATTTGACATAAAAATGGCAGTTGGACCAATTGGTCCGGTCATCAGTTTGCCGGTTAAAAGGGTTTGGGCCTCCGGTAACCTCAACTCACTCGGCGAAACACAACGCAAGCGTTGTTTCACGCCGGTTTTCTGTGAGGCCGTGGTATCACTCCGGTCGAGCCGGCCCATTCGTGCCGAAGCATGGCTCTCCCACGTTGAAAGTCCCACTATATCTATATTACTTAATATATAAAGCTGAAGAGTTTGTTTGTTTGTTTACTTGAACGCGCTAATCTCAGTAACTACTGGTCCGATATGAAAAATTCTTTCAGTGTTAGATAGCCCATTTATTGAGGAAGGCTATAGGCTATATATCATCACGCTACGCGTACGAAGTCGCGGGCAGAAGCTAGTACTAAAATATAAAGCTGAAGAGTTTGTTCGTTTGTTTGCTTGAACGCGCTAATCTAAGGAACTACTGGTCCGATTTGAAAAATTCTTTCAGTTTTAGATAGCCCATTTATTGAGGAAGGCTTTAGGCTATATATCATCACGCTAAGACCAAGTGACTATTCCACGCGGACGAAGTCGTGGGTAGAAGCTAGTAATCTTATAATCTTAGCATGAAAAATGCAAAAAAAATATAAAAGATAGTGTTAGTAGGTACCTAATACTTAAATATTAATGTATTACATAATATTTTGAGAATACAGGCGCGATGATATGTTTATGCTGTAAAAATAGTTTTGCGTCATGAAACTTCATTGCATTGCACTTGACAAGCTACCGTTATGTAACTTTCAGGAATAACAAGATATTCTTACATATTCAACCGTGGATTCAACAACGCAGTCGGTTTCCAGGTAATATGAATGTATTTTAAATGTATATCTATTTTAAACTTGCTGCAGCTCGTGGCTTCACTCGCAAGGACTTATTAAGAGTCCGATGCGGCGGACTGTTTTTTTATGGTATAGGGGGGCAAACGAGCTGACTGATCACCTGATGGTAAGAGATAACCGCCGCCCATGGACACCCGCAACACCAGAGGAGTCACAAGTGCGTTGCCCGCCTTTTAAAAGGGTTTGGGCCTCCGGTAACCTCACACACTCGGCGAAACACAACGCAAGCGTTGTTTCACGCCGGTTTTCTGTGAGATGTGGTATCACTCCGGTCGAGCCGGCCCATTCGTGCCGACGCATGAAGCTCTCCCACGTGAAATTTCCAATACAAACGTAATACAAAAAAAATCGTAATTCAAAAACAATTTAATCAATTTAATTCGGATTCCGATACCGTTTCTACCATTTCGTTCAAAATACTTCACTTCATAATAACACAATTTGATAAAATATTGTTTGGATTACGATTTATTTTGGTACAGTTAAACCACCTAATTAGTTTACATCAACACATGGATAACTGCCGTTGTTATTGTGTGCGTAAACTAATAAGACGATGTAAATCAGTACGCATACTAACGTCCAAGCGAGCGAGTTCTACTACACACACACCTACATCAATACTTAGGCATGGCTAACACGCTATAATAGTCCTTATTACTAATTGGTGTGGTTGAATGCATAGCACTATTTCAAACAATATTACCAGAGCAGCTTTAGCACCGTTGCTAATGTCTCTGACTGGTAAGTCGAATGCCGTATGATCAAACCACACTTGCGAATTATATTCTTTTTATAATATTATTTGATTTTTTTACAAGTTACTAATCCAGTTCATAAGACAATCGAAGTTTTGCAACGTTTGAGATATGCCATCGAAACTAACTAAGCATTTTATTTTGTGTCCTTAGTAGACAAAGCTACCCACAATTTTTCAATTATTTTTCATTTTTAAAAATTGAACGTCGTCATTTGTCGTCTATTTGCATTAACCATTACGACCATCGTTTAAGCATAGATTGCTTCTTACAACTCCTGTAATAATTTGTGTGCGGTGTTATCCTATTTTTTATTGCTTCATCATGCAACATTTAACGATGTCACAGATAATAGAATACTAGACGATGTTTAAGAAGGCCGAAATTGTTGTATTACACGAGCAAAACATTTATATCAGTGAAATAGCGAGGCGATTAATGATATCGGTGAGTAACATTTATGGACATTTTCATTATGAACCTATGCTCTTCTTGCCTGTAAATGTTAAATTATATATTATATTATTAATTAATAATATAATATATATATAATAATATGTATATATATAGCCTAATCCTTCTCATTGTGAGAGGAGACCCGTGCCCAGCAGTGGGACATATAATGGGTTGATTATAATATGTATAATTATATAATATAATATAATTAATTATATTATTAATTAATATAGTATATTAAAACACATAATAATTAATTCATTTAGGAAAGTGTCATATTATTATATAAGTAATACTGACTTAACACAATATATAAATAAATTAAATTTATGGCATAGGATTTGAGCCAAGATTCAATTAATCGAATTAAGTAACTAATATTAATTATGTTTACTAATGATGATACAAATAATAGGTATATCATTGGAATCAATGTTTTGAGTATTATAATTATATTAATATGACATGTTAAATTATGATTAATATTTATTTACACATATCAGCATTTATATACTTACTGGTTTCTGAGCATTTCTTTTTTATTACAGAGAAGAACCGTGCAGTTATGGGTTCGACGATTTGCAGATTCCGGTGACGTAGACCATCGCCGACGTGGGCCAAAACCATCGGCGATTTTTTCAAATGACTCCGGGGCATCATATCTAGGCACAGAGCGGACCCATTCCTCCCCACCCGAATAACCGCAACAGCTCATAATGTGTGCTTACAAACCGTGCGAAACCACTTGCGTGCAGCTGGTTTACGATGCAGCAAACCAGCACAGAAGATTTGACAACCAAGAAAACATGACTATTATTGACTGGCCTGCTAAAAGTCCAGATTTAAACCCCATAGAAAACCTATGGGGTCACATGGTGCTAAACTGGGACTTATCGAATACAAGATCAAAATCTAATTTAGATGACCTAGTTACGTCCACTTGGGAGTCGCTACGGGGTAGCAATATATGCGCTAGTATGGTAGCCAGCATGCCTAGAAGGTTACAAGAGGTAATTGATAACGATGGTTTGCCGACACATTATTAATTGCCATGACGTGTTATACCGTTCAGCAGTGGACGGCAATAGGCTGATATGATGATGATGATGATGACATGTTATATTTTTCACACTATATTTTAAAAGTGATCACACTGTTTTAAACGACGTGTGTATCATAAATAATGAAAGTCTTTAGTTAATATGTAGCCATTTTGTAATGTGAGTGATGTTATTGTTCCTGAGGTCAGAAATTGCCATAATTTCTTCCTCTAACATGTTGATTCACTTCACATTTTATTTTACTATGATTAAATTGATATACCTATACTCAATACTTTGACAAAATATATTACGTCCATCCTTATCCAACAAAAATAACTTTGTCTTATTATGATGTGAAAAGTTAACTTGTAAATTTTTATTTACTTACTTGACGTATTTATTTTTGATTAAATTGATCACCTCTAACAAAATATTACGCTCATACTTACCCATCAAACAAAACTTTGTATTCATAACTGATAAAATAGTAACCGTTTCATTAAAGAAACGATTAACTGTAAATTGATTTTTCAACCATTATTGTAGTGGAGGTTATCCTGTAACGATAATATGTAAGTAGTGTGTGTAATAATAAATAAATAAATAATAACTGCCTCGAGGCTCTATAAAATTGTTTTTCTATTGTGTATATTAATCGATCCGTTATTTAGTTATTTAAATGTTTTAATATACCATTTTTGTTGTTTTATTTCAATAACAAACAAATCAATACAACACAAATAAAAACAAGTCAATTAAACCAAAAGAGTTTACACAATTTACTTTTTTAAAATATAAAAAGTATGACATATGACAAAAATAAATTCCTCTGCCGTGATTTGAACTCACGACACGCCGCTTGTGCTTCGATTCCAGTCACCTCACCGTAACGCTACGGAAGCTATTATTCTGCTAGTTAAAATACTGCATCATATTCCTTTTATGTATGAGATTAATTTCTGGTTTGGTTATAGTTGTGTGCAAGTCGTTTTATCAATCCTTGCTTGAGCGTGTGCATAATACGCACTGTACGTAGATACGCACACATTGAATTAGACAACACCGGTTGCCTGTAGCATCCGCTAGGGTCGCTAGTAGTATGTAAACCAAACAATTTTGTTTCGTGTACTAGCTTCTGCCCGCGACTTCGTCCGCGTAGCGTGATGATATATAGCCTATAGCCTTCCTCAATAAATGGGCTATCTAACACTGAAAGAATTTTTCAAATCGGACCACTAGTTCCTGAGATTAGCGCGTTCAAGTAAACAAACAAACAAACTCTTCAGCTTTATATATTAGTATAGATATAGATTAGGAGTTTGTGTGTAATTTAAGCTCCTCCTTCAGCATTTTATCGCGTTGCATTGATAAAACATAACATAACATACCATCACGCCTGTAATTTCCCGAAGGGTAAGGCAAAGGTGTACTAATGTACACCCACAGTTCGCCGGTATGTTTAGGTCCCATGTAATAGGGGGCGAGCCTGTTGCCATTAACCGGGCACAAATTCCTAACTCCGAGCTGCTACTGGGAATTTCATAGGAAAATCCAATAACACTTTGCACGACCTGGGAATTGAACCCAGGACCTCTAGCGTAGCAGTCATGCTCAGGACCACTTGGCTATTGAGGCAGTCGCATTGATAAATTATTTAATTCCCGACGTTTTGGGTCCTTTACAGCATCCATTGTCGTAGGTAGATTAAGTTGTTGGTGGTTTTAATGTTACAATTACTAACAGCAATAACATAATAATTAACAAAAATATAATTTAGCTGTATTATCTCGGGATTTTTGTCTATTTTCCACACTACTACTATAATCCACACTAGGATTTTCTCCTGTATCGTGAGTGCGTTTACAAACACAAATTCTCACATAAACAGACGTCCAGACCCGGAACAACTACCTGTAGATCATACATGTTTGCTCCATGTGGGGATCGAACCCCCGACGCGTCGCGCAGGAGCCGATCGCACAGCCGTTACGCCAAACGTATCGTCAAAATTAAATAATATCAATATCAAATTACGTCAGAAGTGGTGTTATTTTAATGACTTATATGTTATTGTCAGAGAGCAGCAAGGACTTAATGCTTATGTAGTGCAATATAAAACACATTAGCTCTCAGGTTCGATTTCCAGAACGAAAAAAATATATATGTATATTTCTAAAATTTAGCAGTAAAGCAATAGAAAAAATCTGGCCCCATGTTATAAGGACCTAAACATATCTGCGAACTGTGTGTTAGTACCCTCTGCCTAACCCTTCGGGGAATGCAGGCGTGATGGAATGTCATGTAGGTATATACAATTATGACGAGGAATATAATAACGATATTTCTTGTACACTAATATTACACAGAGGAAAAAATGATATTTTTGAATGTTTGTAACGAATAAACTCAAAAACGACTGCACTGATTACAATAATTCGTTCACCTTTACAAAGCTACATTATCCCTCATTAATATAGTCTATATTGTGAATCGAGATAAAGATAACGGCACTCTAAATAAACACCTCATCTATACTCTATACTTACTAATATATAAAGCTGAAGAGTTTGTTTGTTTGTTTGTTTACTTGAACGCGCTAATCTCAGATCCTACTGCTCCGATTTGAAAATTTATTTCTGTGTTAGATAGCCTGTTTATTGAGGAAGGCTATAGGCTATATATCATCACGCTACGACTAAGTAACTATTCCACGCGGACGAAGTCGCGTATCCTATGTCCGTCTCCTGGTTCAAAGCTACCTCTCCACCAATTTTCAGCGAAATCGGTTCAGCCGTTCTTAAGTTATAAATAGTGTAACTAACACGACTTTCTTTTATATATATAGACTAGCTTCTGCCCGCGGCTTCGCCCCCGTGGAATGCGGTCTGTCATCACATCCCACGGGAACGGGATAAAAAGTATCCTATGTCCGTCTCCTGGTTCTAAGCTACCTCTCCATCAATTTTCAGCCAAATCGGTTCAGTCGTTCTTCAGTTATAAATAGTGTAACTCACACGACTTTCTTTTATATATATAGATAGGACTAGCTTCTGCCCGCGGCTCCGCCCCCGTGGAATTCGGTCTGTCATCAGATCCCACGGGTACGAGATAAAAAGAATCCTATGTCCGTCTCCTGGTTCTATGCTACCTCTCCAACAATTTTCAGCGAAATCGGTTCAGCCGTTCTTGAGTTATAAATGAAGTAACTAACACGACTTTCTTTTATATATATAGATATATATAGATTTGACTTTCTTTTATTTTATATATAGATTATAGAGAGTTCTTAAGTGTTTCTACAACAGTCTTTCTTGCTGCAGACCGCCTACAAATCGTTCTCCTTCATAAAACAGCGCTAAAAAACTAGTCTATTATTAAAAGTTTTGGTAGCAAAACATGGACAAGGTCACTGCCTACCCTTCAGTTATAATTGGGTGGCCATAACAATACCCTCTAGTGGATTTTGAACGGAAACTTTATCCACTCAACTGTTTTTGCTAACCCTCATATGAAAGTTTATCCAGAGTTTAATCAAAATTATTTAATATACTGCCTCGTTACCTAAGTGGTCCTGAGCGCGACTGCAACGCTAGAGGTCCTGGGATCGATTCCCAGGTCGAGCAAAGCGTTATTGGGTTTTTCTATGAAATTCCCAGTAGCAGCTCGGAGTTAGGAATTTGTGCCCGGTTAATGGCAATAGGCTCGCAATGTTGTATAGTAAAGTATGACGCACGATACGCACATGACTTCGAAGTCAGAGGTGCACGCCTTGGATACGAACTCGAAACCTTTGACTTGGCAGTTCAATGGTCATATCACTCGGTTATCACTGCTCTTAAAAGGAAAGTTATAATATACAAAATCAAAATCAAACTACGGAAGTTCTTATAAAAGATTATTTAATATTTATAAAATAATCTTTTTAACAGGTTAGAATACTATTCCTTACTGCCATTCAGATATGCATCTCGTAAGAGGCGAGAAAATATCTGCCTTGCTCGGTGGCAGGAGCTCTTGGGGTCTGACTTGCTGCAGACCACCGTTACGAGTTACCGAATCTGCCGTAAAGCATAATTTTCAAGAATAATAGGGCTTATTTCCTGCTTAGTATTTTTTTTTAATGGCAATAGGCTCGCCCCCTTTTACATGGGACCTAAACATACCGCCATACCATTAGTACGCCTCTGCCTAACCCTTCGGGGAATACAGGCGTGATGGTATGTTATGTTAGTATTTTTTTTTTTATTTGGCATTACCATTACCCTTTAAACCTTCTATAAAATATCAAAGACTAGCTTCTGCCCGCGACTTCGTCTGCGTAGCGTGATGATATAATATAGCCTATAGCCTTTCTCAATAAATAGGCTATCTAACACTGAAAGAGTTTTTCAAACCGGACCAGTAGTTCCTGAGATAAGCGCGTTCAAGCAAACAAACAAACAAACAAACTCTTCAGCTTTACATATTAGTATAGATATAAATTGGAATGAAAGGTTTCTATCTCAGGCAATAGTTATCTTTGGAATCTCGCTGTCATTTGTCTGGAATACTTACTTACCTATAGATAGCTCCTATCTATTATTTACTTTTAATTAAAAGTGAAAATCGTTCCAGCCTCGTTTTCACTTCAATTGGTTTCGAAAGTTCCGCTATCATACATAGTTTTAGCAGTTCCAACGATTAAACTTTCAGGGACACATCTGTTTCACCCGGCAGCGGATCTACCAGAACTTTTAAAAGCATTATATATATTGATGATTATGTGAATTTGTGTTTTTTGGGGTTCGGAAAATTCTCATGGGTCGTCACCATCTGAAAATCCCGTCAAAGCCATCTGCCCTCAATGAAATGATGACATGACGTCATTATGAAATGAAATGATAACATGAAGTCGCAGGCAGAAGCTATAAAAAATAAAAAATAATATACATTTGTGAGGTTTGTTACCATTCTGGAACGCTGTAGAGCACGCAACTAAGAATTACATTTCAGCCCCGGTTTGAAAAAATCGTAGATGCAAGGCTGCAAAGTAAAATATTTCGATACGTAGGGTACGTAGTTACTTAACAAAATTAACCTATCGCCGCTGATGTGTAATTTGATTTGATTACGTAGGTATAGAATTTCAGTAATGTCCTAAGCTTAAAATTCAGTAGAGCTTATTTGATTGGACCGGCATCGATTTATCATCCCTTCATGGCCAAACAACGATGTAGACCCGGTACGGAACGCCCAGAATAGGTGTATGGACCCCTAAAATACTACTTAGTTACGCCCTCCGAAGATGAAAAGGTTGGGTCTACCGATTAAGCTTAAATTTGACATAATGGGGAGGACATTATGGGATAAAATCTTAATGTATTTATGGCATAACTAGTATAGCGTTTAAAAAAAATCTATAGGCTAATACTAAGGAAAAATGTAGCATTCAAATGGTGAAATAATTTTTGAAATCAGCCCGGTACTTTTTGAGTAGGTACAAATCTTTCCTCTTTATAATATTAGTATAGGTAAAAAAAACATTGAAATAAAACCTCTAGGATGTTATGTCGTTTAAGCTACTTATAACTAACTGCCTCAATAGCCAAGTGGTCCTGAGCGCGACTGCTACGCTAGAGGTCCTGGGTTCGATTCCCAGGTCGAGCAAAGTGTTATTGGGCCATTCTATGAAATTCCCAGTAGCAGCTCGGAGATTGGAATTTGTGCCCGGTTAACGGCCATAGGCTCGCCCCCTATTACATGGGACCTAAACATACCGGCGAACTGTGGGTGTACCTTAGTAGACCTCTGCCTAACCCTTCGGGGAATACAGGTGTGATGGTATGTTATGTTTATGTTATAATATTAGTATAGGTAAAAAAAACATAGTGAAATAAAACCTCAAGGATTTTATATCGTTTAATTTATATTGTATTTTTTTAAATTATAATATGACTTGTTTAATATATAAATATTGTGCGTATAAGATTTTTATGGGGCAAACGAGCAGACGAATGATCTGACGTTAAGCGATTACCGCCGCTCATGGACCCCCGCAACACCAGAGGAGTCGCAAGTGCGCTACCCACCTTTCAAAAGGATCTGAGCCTCCGGTATCCTCACTTACTCGGTGAAACCCAACGTAAGTGTTTTTCCACGCCGATTTTCTGTGAGGCCGTGAAATCACTGCGGTCAAACTAGCCAATTCGTGCCGAAGCATGGCTCGCTCACGATTAGAACTACGACAACTACAATATGTTTTATTTCATCCATGTGCGTATATAAGTATCAGAAATAAACAAAATAAACAAGTGACAAGAAGGATTCTAGCATTAACAGCCTCGTCATATATCCCACTCTATCAATTTATCAGTCCCCTCCCCTCCAGGATCCACTAAGGCTACCCTAACTAGTAATAAACGCACTAAATAGACCTGTAAAGGAAGCCCTACAAATATGTACTATACCTACAACAATGGAAACTAACACGCGCAGTGTAGAAGCCAATCACTCATTCATCTCACCAATTAAACGGTTAATTATATATTTATTGCCGCCTTGAACTTTGCCCTAACTGAACCGAAATTACAATAACTTGTTTCAATATGCTTAATAATTCACTTAAGTACATACTCTCATATTGATTCGTCACGCAGTAGCTCAAGTTCAATATACATAGATTACAATATGTACGTAGTTTTGGCACTTACTCAAATTGTATTGTGATAGTGTATTGTCTGAAAGCTGTCTATCAACTGTATATTACTTTTAGGAGCCAAATTTCTAGTCTGAGTGCCGCGACATTTCCATAGTTACGAATTTCATTAATAACTTGTTCAAAAGTTAGATATTAATTCTAAACCACATCTGCTATAATATAAGTATGAAATTTATTTCGAGACTAATTTAAAAATATGTTATTTATTTCACATATAACCAAATACGAACTTTTAAAAAACAGGAACTTAAAGATTGTGATTGTAGCTAAGTAAACATCTATACTTCTATCTATACTAATATATAAAGCTGAAGAGTTTGTTTGTTTGTTTGTTTGCTTGAACGCGCTAATCTCAGGAACTACTGGTCCGATTTGAAAAATTCTTTCAGTGTTAGATAGCCCATTTATTGAGGAAGGCTATAGGCTATATATCATCACGCTACGTGGACGAAGTCGCGGGCAGAAGCTAGTCGTAAATAAAATAATGACGTGTTTCAGAATACTACATAATTAGAATTCACATTTTTAAGGGTTGTTTTTTTTTAATAGGAACCTCATACGTAGGTAACATTGTTATGATAACGCCACTTTGAGTTGTAGTAATACCTACTAATAAATACTTACATAAGTACCTACTGATTTCTAATGCATGCGACCGCGTCAAAAATCATCAGTAGGTAAGTATTCTCTTTTATGTCAGTCTATGTATGTCTAGTTTTCATGTAAATAGTCGACATACCTACTGAAATAAAACACCTTTTTACGGATTTTATCGCCATATACTTATTTTTATAATCAGGTACATCTTGAAGTTTCGAACTCTTTGAATGCAAGCCAAGCACGTTTTTTTACATTTCTTTGATGGAATTTAAATAAAATTATTTTTTCGAAAATTTCCCAAACTAGTTTTTATTAAAGAAATTATACCCAATGATCTGTCCAATATTTGAATAGTCACCAGTTATATTAGCCAACCCTTTCCCAACCCTAGCTCCTGTACTACTTTTACCGCAATGGGACATCGATCCTCTCAACTATAAAGCACCTAGTTTTGTAATATACTTCTACATAACACCCTTTCCGAAGGGAATAAATACTTCTACCTCCGTTTGCGAAATCACAAAGCGGAGCTGTCCTCGGAACTACTCAACTACTTTTACAACTATCCGAGTAGAGGTGGAATGGATATTTCATACTGAGGATTAAATAAAACAACTTACTTTTGTAGGTATAATATAGTTGTAGAGATAATTAATTACCTATATTTAAATTAAAAAGATTTCTAGCAATGTGGGTCGTACATTACTAGTATTCTTGTTAAACCCTCGTGCTAAGCTAAATGCTTGTGTTGTGGGTTCACGTCGGTAGTGCAATAGGTGGTGTGTTTCGACAACCCGGCAACCACGCAACCACATGATCACAAGTCCGACTTCCTCGCCATTAGGCTACCGCCGCTTTTTTAAATTATTTATAGGTATATAAAATTAGGTATTTTTTTAAAGAAACATAATTCACCCGTGTTGGTCCGTTTCAAAAAGTCTTAGCTTGACATCAAGTAGGTAACTTTAAAACTTAATCACTCTACCTATTAATGAAAACTGCATTCAAATAACAACTTTTTTGCATTTTCCATGCTGAGATTATAAAGATATTTTGAAATGAAATTATATGAAATGATATTTATTTCTGCCTCAATAGCGAAGTGGTCCTGACCGCGACTGCTACGCTAGAGGTCCTGGGTTCGATTCCCAGGTCGAGCAAAGTGTTATTGAGTTTTTCTATGAAATTCCCAGTAGCAGCTCGGAGTTAGAAATTTGTGCCCGGTTAATGGCAATAGGCTCGCCCCCTATTACATGGGACCTAAACATACCGGCGAACTGTGGGTGTACATTAGTACACCTCTGCCTAACCCTTCGGGGAATACAGGCGTGATGGTATGTTATGTTATATATAATATACGTACGAAGTACTGAGACAATACAGTTTTCAGGAAGGGTCCCTCAGTAATCGGATAACAAGTATAATACGACCTCTCTAAATTCGATTCGCTGTGTACGGTAACGAAATTTAGCCCGTAACACGTAGACTATAAGTGACATAATAAGTATTTAAGAATAATTTTATTGTCTTTTACATACGTATGTAACTACCTACAATACCTAATTTATGTACCTACCGATCTAACTCCAGCTTATTTGGGTCTTTACATGGTTTTTATAGTATAAAAGGGGGGGAGAGGAAACGAGTAGATGGATCGCCGCCGCCCACGGACACCCGCAACACCAGAAGAGTCGCAAGTGGGTTGCACGCCTTTTAATAGGCTTTGGGCCTCCGGTATACTCATTCACTCGGCGAAACACAACGTAAGTGTTGTTTCACGCCGGTTTTCTGTGAGGCCGGTCAAGCCGACCCATTCGTGCCAAAGCATTTATTATTTATTTATTTTACAAATTAAAAATTGCCCCACAAAACTGTGTTATCAGTTTGACTGCGGGATCGTGAGTCTCCGTACAATTTATACTTAATACATACATAGTCTGTTAGGTATGTAGTTAGTTACTGTAGATGTTATTCTAACCTTTTACTATTAGAGCTTTAAAATTTCTAATCTTCTTAAGTTCTCATGGCTCTCCCACGGTAAATAAAATAACACAAAATACCCTTTTTATGAACAATTTATTCAATAACAATAATTATAAAACCTATATTACTATTTACAAGCTATGTAACACCAGAAAAGTAGTCTTAACACCCTAAAATGTTTTAATTTCAGTAAATATACATAACATCACGCGCATTTTAGCATGTTAGGCAGGGCTGTACTGATCTGCTGCTGATGGTATGTAATGGGCTATAGGTACCTATACCATTTGATTACCGGCCATTCATACAACCATACATCTTCTCATACATACGAGAAGATGTATGAATGTGACAAGCGAGGCACATGGATGAGTGGTTGAGCCTCACGGGACTTGCTCACTCCAAGAAATTCATAGGTTCCTATCATCAAGATAGCAAAATACCATTTGGAACTCAAGCAGGCGGCAGGCCCGTCACTTGATGGGGGCGCTGACGGGACATTTCGGGACTAACGCTCTCCTTCAAAATATGGGTCTGACGGAGACATCAGCCTACAGGGCCGGTAAAAGGGACATTGAGAGCATGGAACACCTTCTGTGTACATGCGATGCACTGGCTAGAAAGCGATTGTGCCTCTTGGGGCAGGGTTATCTAAGACCCGAGGACTACAGACTCATACCCTCAGGCCTCATTATAAAGCTTATGGAAGAGCTGTTTGAAGAACTGGGGGAGGATGAGGATTAGGTATCTAGGGGAACCACAAAAGATCTCATTGGGTCGAAGTGATCTGAGGCCTTGCTGCCTCGGCCTCACACAAGATAAGATAAGATAAGATGAATCTGATAGAAGCAAAAGAATTAGTACCTATGCAAAAATCGTAGCAGTGGCGCTCTATATACCACTGAGAGATATATTTTTTTAATCTGGATAGGCTGACGGTTTATTGCCAGTTCGCCTGATGTTATGCAACACTGCGATTCACTCGTGATTTAAAGACACCCAGATTATATCTATCAGGGAAGACCCACTCGGGAAGCGCATTCCACATTTCATGTTTAATTTAGATAAATCATTACTTCTGCTGATTTGTCTAAGCGCGAACGCTACGCTGGAGACCCGAATTCAAGTCCCCGGTCGAGCAATGTACTTGCGTTTTTTTATGAAATTCTCAGTAGGTTCTCGAAGTTTGGATTTGTGGCCGAATAATGGCAATAGGCTCGCCCCCTATTACATGGGACCTAAACATACCAGCGAACTGTGGGTGTACATTAGTGCACCTCTGCCTAACCCTTCGGGGAATACAGGCGTGTTGGTTTTTTTTATTATTACTTATCTACCGTCCCTTCTGATAACATTTTTTGCAATTCTTGTCTCAGGAATGTGGCTTCCGATATCATCTCTTGCAGAGTTCTCGCAGGCTTTGACGGATGACCTGGTTTGTACCTAAATAACAAAAGAATAGAGTTTAATTTTGTATCTCACAGTCTTCAGTAGACCGTCTGGTCTTCTGAATATCTCGAATAAGATATCGGTGCGCACACAAAAAAAATTGTGCAAATAGTTTTCAGTTTTCCATTCCAATAGGTTATTACACCTTTTTTTGAAAACTGTTTTAAATTAATCCTTAGATCGCAATGAACCAGTAGAATTTTTATTTCAGTTTTATAAAACCGAAAAATGCCTAAAAACTATTTTTAATTTATGATTTTGAATTTTCGCGCGGAAACGTTAGCCGCCATGCTACTTCGGGTCGTGACGTCACTTCATTAGTAAACAATACAACTGCAAAAGACCAAGTAACGTCAAGTTACTATCGGAGTGACATCACGTCGGAATCCAATATGGCGGATGGCGTTTTAAAACAGATAAAAAAAGACTATTTTTGAAATTGAATTATAAAATTTACATTGCATTTTTATAAATAAATACTAACGTCTCTCGTTTACTTTTTAAAAAATCTATCATAAACATGCATTTTTATATTTTTTCTTACATGGTGTAAAATACCCTATTGTGGAAAACTGAGACGCCACAAGTCGAGCGATTGATGGATAAGGGTCAGGTATATAAAGGTTGTATAAAGAATCGCCGAAATGTATGTACGCGCATAACTTCCGAACGACTAAACTAAATTAGATTATTCTTATTTTGTTTTGTTTGTGACAGGATAAGGTATAAAAGAAAATTGTTAGAACTTCATTTAGGACACCACCCGTGCGTGTTGAGACGGACAAAGTAGGACAAGGACGGACAAGTAAGAAATAAAAAATAATGCATTCATAGCATAGGTACTTACTGATCATGCTTCGCTAACTCCAGATATATCAGATCATTATCTATGAAGTCTCCTTTCTTTCTGGGCATTACATGACAGTGAAGATGCTGAAAAGAGACAAGGCATATAATGACTCCTTTTTATGAATCATTCCAGTATAGACTAAAATAGTTTATTTGCATAAAATGTAGGTTACATTAAAGACGGATAAGTCATATATTATAAGCTGTCCCGTAAAGGTACATTTTGTCACATTATACGTTTAGTTATCACTACTTATTATCACTACTTATTACAAAACAAAGTCGTTTCCCGCTGTCTGTCCCTATGTATGCTTAGATCTTTTAAACGACGCAACGGATTTTGATGCGGTTTTTTTTTTAATAGATAGAGTGATTTAAGAGGAAGGTTTTAAGCTATTTAACATCACGCTATGACTCTTAGGACCGGGGCAGCGCGGGTGAAACCGCGGGCGGGTCGCTAGTCTCTACTAATATAAAATCGTAAAAAGCTGTTAGGTACTGTACATTGGAGATATAAAAACAAGTGGGTTAGGTTATATAAACATCTCCGAAGCTTAAACCCTGTCATTTTTATAGTAGAGCTGTAGCAGTGGGACAGTAAATACATTGATGACGACTATAAGAAACACTTTTCAACCAGGCTAGTAAAATCTATATCTATACTAATATATACAGCTGAAAAGTTTGTTTGTTTGTTTACTTGAGCGCGCTAATATCAGGAACTACTGAGGCCGTATTATGACGTGTTATTGGCATCATTTTCCGATTGACAGAGAGGGATGCCACTCTACAGATTAAATAGCGCTATCCCATTCTCACAACCTAAAAATGAAGGCGATTTAACACATCGTAATACAGCCCCAGGTCCAGGTCCCATTTATTGAAGAAGGCTATAGGCTATATATCATCACGCTAAGACCAAGTAACTATTCCACAAGACGAAGTCGCGGGCAGAAGCTAGTTTATTTATTTTATTATTTATTTATTTATTCAATAACCAACTTATACTTACAGACTATTCTACACGTACAAGTTATAGGTCAGAAGTAGATAATTATGTCATGCATGTACCTATCAAAATAATGTCATAAACATAGTGCTTACATTATCTATTATAAATTAAATTAAATTTTGAAAATAAAATTAACATAATCAATACAACATAAAAATATTAACCTAAGACGGAGAAATAGTACTGGGAGTGGCAATGGACTCCAAGTAATGATTTGCTGTACTCAGAAAACTCAGTTCAGTGCTTGTAAAGGCATCTAGGGATTGATCATATTGTAATATGTTATTGATGAGGGTAAGGGCTAATAATAAAGAAGAATTAAACAATTACCTTAACAGTCTGTCCCGCATTAGTTCCATCTTGAATCGTAACAGTACATGAATCTGCGCTGTGCACTCTTTCCATTAACTGTAACATAGTAAATATTTAAAGCGGCAAGCTGGTGAGCTGTAAGTCCTGAGTTCGATTCCCTCTTCGAACAAAGACGACGAATGACGAGACTAGTAAAGTCTTTTTATACCACTAGAGTGACAAACAAGCATACGGCCCGCCTGATGGTAAGCGGTTACCGTAGCCTATGGACGCTTGCAACGCCAGGGGCATCACTCGCGTGTTGCCGACCCTGTAAAAATATTTTCGCCCCCTTTTTGAAGAACCTTAAGTAGTTTTTTGAGAAAACCTCAGCGGGCAGCCGATTCCACAACCTGAGTGTGTAAGATAAAAAAAGATAAGATATATCTTTATTTGCCACAAACTAGACACATGTTTATGTCAATAAAACTTTTTATTATTATTATTTTTTATTATTATAAACTAGCTTCTGCCCGCGGCTTCGCCCCCGTGGAATAAAAAGTATCGGGAACGGGATAAAAAGTATCCTATGTCCGTCTCCTGATTTTAAGCTACCTCTCCACCAATTTTCAGCCAAATCGGTTCAGCCGTTCTTGAGTTATAAATGGAGTAACTAACACGACTTTCTTTTATATATATAGATAATGTTGTGTGTATGTGTGCATGTGTGTGTGTGTTGCATGTGTGTATATTAGCTCGACGAATTAATAATATCATAACTATTTAAGAAAACAAAATAGAATAAAATTAGATTGATTAGATTAAAATACAAATTTAATTAAAATACATATTTTTAATTAATTAATTTATATTCATATTATTGTGTGAAGTTGGTGGTTGTGAAGTGGAGGAAATTCTTATGGAATCGCACAGTATGAGACCAGAGTGGTTCTAATGTATGTGGCTAGACTCCACGCCGATGGTGAGAGGTGCGGTTACTCTCGATTTCAGTATTTTCACACGGAAAAGAAAGTCATATATAAATTGAAATAAAACAACTTTACGGATTCTACCCCCTATTACATGGGACCTCAACATACCGGCGAACCGTGGGTGTACATTAATACGCCTCTGCCTAACCCTTGGGGAATACAGGCGTGATGGTATGTATGTATGTATGCTTCAGAAGTCAGTAGGCACGTATAAACTTACCCTCTGTACAACTATGACGCTTTTGTAGAAGTCTGCGGCCTCTTCCTCCATGAGATCTTTGTTCCTCTCAGCGAGGCGGATGGGAGCCACCAGAACATGACCAGGAATCACACATCTAGAAAAAAAAAAATCGCAGCTGATAATATAGTTTTTTTAATTTTTATTATTACCTTATTATTTGTTATCACTTTTATCTCTTCTTCTCTACTATTTTATAAAATTGTAAAAAGCTGTGTCTGTATATTGAAGATATTTAAAAAAAACACGTGGTTTATGGTATATAAACATCTCCGAATCAGAAAATGTGATTTTTTTAATTGTTGTCAGTTTGTTACGGGTTGGGGAAAAAACTACTGAATAGATTTTAATTTTATTATAACTGCTCCAACTTAAAAACTGATGAACTTCTTATCTCAATTAATTAAATGAATCCTGAGATACAGCTTGACCTCCCTGATGTATAGAGGCCCATACCATGTAAAGAGGTCATCAATGTTGGTTTTCCATTTTTATTCCGGATATAGCTTCACGTGAGCGAAGCCGCGGGCAGAATCTAGTAATCCATAATAGTATTGCTAACCGACGAAACTTTTTATTAACGTTCCTTTTTTTTTTCAACCATATTTATTTTGAGGGTAATTATTAATGAGGGTCTCGGATGGAGTTTTGAATGGGATTCAAAATAGGTCTCTTCTAGAGATTAATGTAAAATGCGAGAGTAGCATATCAAGTGAGGTCTCGAATTAAGTGTTATCGGTTTCGGGCGAGAGAATCTTGTGTTGGGTCTCCGGTAGAGATCTCACGCTGCGGTCTCCGATGGGGATCTGGAGTTGGGGTCTCCAGGGGGATTTCACGTTGGGGTACCAGGTGGGGATCTCACATGTAGGAACTCACATTGAGGTCTGGGAAGCTAGATTTCACGTTGGAGTTTCAAGTGCGAGATCTCGCGTTGAGGTTTCGAGAGCTAAATCTCGCGTTGGAGTCTCGAGTGCAAGATCTCGCGTTGAGGTTTCGAGAGCTAAATCTCGCGTTGGAGTTTCAAGGGGTAGATCTCGCGTTGAGGTTTCGAGTGCTAGATCTCGCGTTGTGATCTCGAGTGCAAGATCTCGCGTTGAGGTCGTTGAGGTCTCCGGTACGGATCCCGGCGGGGATTTTAAGTTGACGTCTCAGGTAGGTCGACGTTTCATTTTTGTTTCTCCTTCCGTTTCCAGATAAATTAACTTTACCAAACAAATTGTTTGCTGACCTTAGATTCACAAACGCGTAAGTAAGCTTCGACTGGAAGAACACACAGCTCTCAGGAACTTTTACGTGTCCGAAGGTATATAGCGGCTCGTCCGGATTAACGGGCGTGTCCGGGACTTCAGGCGCGGACACTGAGGGGGCGTCGGACAGCTCTTCATGGACTGGTAGAAGATCTTTCCGAAGACTTAGCGAGTATAGAGAGTAAACGTTTCGTCTGAAAGATGGAATGTTAATGTCGTAAGAGTATGACTGTTGGCGCCTGTAGCCTATGTAACATACCATCACGCCTGTATTCCCGGAATGGTTATGCAGAGGCATACTAATGTACACCCACAGTTCGCCGGCATGTTTAGGTCCCATGTAATAGGGGGCGAGCTTATTGCCATTAACCGGGCACAAATTCCAAACTTCGAGCTGTTACTGGGAATTCCATAGAAAAACCCAATAACACTGATCGACCTGGGAATCGAACCCAGGACCTCTAGCGTAGCATACACGCTCAGGACCACTTGGCTATAATGAGGTGTTAGTGTAGCCTATGTTCTTGCCAAATTTTACGAAAATCTGTTTAAGAGTTTAGGCATGAAAAGGTAACAGATAAATAGACTTAATTTCACATTTGTTATTGACTCCTTCTTTAATACTTAGTGTATTGTGTTATTCGTAAAAATATAACAACCAGATCTTATAAACCTTCCATTATCCTATTCCAGATCTTATAATTTTGTATTTTTTTTTTTATTATTATTATGGTGCCACACTTTGTGTATTTGCCAGTGTCAAGTATTAGAGTAATCAAGTAATTAAAGTATTTTCAACGAATATTTCCCATCATGGGATTGTAATATGGCACCACACTTTTTGTGTTCGCCAATGTCAAGTATAAGTTCAGTTGCCCCAATAAAACGGTAAAAACTTTATTGAGGCTTCGATGGAGTTTAGGAGTGAACCCAAAAAGTCTCAATTTTCAATTTTATATCATTTGCCTACACTCTCACACGTTCACGAACACTTAATGGTTAATTAGCCACCATAATTACACATTAAACTTCGGAGAAATTCAAGTTTTGATAAATAATATAAAATCGACAACGTGTACTTTTCATTTTCCCGCCTAAAACCCTTGTTTTGTATTGTTTCTTTGCATTTGTCCTGTGATAGAGAAAATAAGACAAAACTTATGGTGTAGCTAGTATAGATAGTTTAAGAAGTTTCAAAGACGTTATTATATTTTTATGAATAAGGGGATAAATCCTTTGGATTGTGAGTGAAACTCGATTTTTATAGGATATTTTTTGTCACTGAAACGAACGAACTGAACGTCAGATCTCTAATAAAGACTTTTTGAGGCAAAAGGGAACCTATGGGCTGCATTAAAAACAATTGAAAGACGACACGTTTTGCGTAGCGGCTGAGCAATCGGCTTCTGCGACACGTGTTGTGGGTTCGACACACGGAGCAAATATTTGTATGATCTACAGGTAGTTGTTCCGGGTCTGGGCCTTTGTGTATGTGAGAATTTGTGTTTGTAAACGCACCCACGATACAGGAGAAAATCCTACTGGGGCAACGTTTTTTCTAAAAAAAAAAAATGTAATTGTTTAACCCATCAAGTCTCGTATTATAGACATAATACAAAATCTATTGTTTTGGTCTCCGGAGATCATAGCAGCAGTATTGTTAGGTGTCGGTATCAGGTTCTATTTAGATAAACACTTTAACATTTAAAGGAAATAAAATAAAAAGAAATTGTTTTTGTTATATTACCTAAACCGCTGAACCAATATTAATTAATTTTGGTATGGATATAGAATGGGCATAGAAGAAGGACTTAAGCTGTCTGAAAAAGATTCTTAAAATGCGGGAGTAATGTAGGGAAGAGCTAGTATTAATACAAGTGGATTATCATACCTCCTATGTTGAAAAACTGGCATATTCCTCCTGACATCTTTCAACTTCTCTTCGCTGATCTCCGCTATCTTGTAGGTGGGGGTAGTGTCCTCACAGTCCACTAGGACTTCACCCCAGGGGTCCACGCAGAGAGCGTGGCCGTAGGACTTCCGTTTAGTATTATGGGCACCAACTTGGGCTGCCGCTACCACATAACATTGGTTTTCTATAGCCCGAGCTCTAGTAAAAAAAAACTGAGGTGAACCTACTTAGTTCTTCTGTATTGGTTCTATTGGATTTCCAAACTTTTCAAAGAAAACTAATAAGATTGTTTACATTTTCAGCAGATTTGATTAAATTGGACTGTGGGTAACATTACATTTAGTTTTAAATCTATACTTCTATACTAATATATAAAGATGGAGAGTTTGTTTGTTTGTTTGCTTTAACGCGCTAATCTCAAGAACTACTAGTCCGATTTGAAAAATTCTTTTAGAGTAAGATAGCCCATTTATTAAGGAAGGCTACAGGCTATATATCATTACGCTAAGACTAAGTAACTATTCCAGGCGGACCAAGTCGCGGGCGGAAGCTAGTAACTGATATAGTTTCCTTCCCACCATGAATGTGTATCCCAAAATCAGCCTTATTACCTGAGCAATACGTGCCAATGTGCCGCGCCCGTGTGTTGGGTGAAAGCGGACGGGTAAGTCAACACCGTAGCTTTCAATATACTGAGAGATGTGCTCAGTTCTGGAAATCGCAAGTCATAGCAGATAGCTAGGCCTGAAAAAAAAACAACAAATATTACAATTATTATACTCGCCCCCTTTTACATAACATACCATCACGCCTGTTTTTCCCCGAAGGATTAGGCAGGTATGTTTAGGTCCCATGTAATAGTGGGCGAGCCGAGGCGAGAATTTGTGCAAACCGGTTTCAGCCACTGATAGAATGATCAGGGGGCCATAGTTTCAGGTACCATAATTATCATTTCGGGAAAAATTAACACATATTAAAAACCACGTGGGAGAGCCATGCTTCGTTCGACCGGAGTGATACCACGGTCTCACAGAAATCCGGCGTGAAACAACGCTCGCGTTGTGTTTCGCCGAGTGAGTGAGGTTACCGGAGGCCCAAACCCTTTTAAAAGGCGGGCAACGCACTCGTGACTCCTCTGGTGTTGCGGGTGTCTATGGGCGGCGGGTATCGCTTACCATCAGGTGATCCGTCTGCTCGTTTGCCCCCCTATCCCATAAAAAAAACCACTAAAATTCAGTAGTTTCTGTTCTGTTCTGTTCTGTTTCGATTCTGAACCAACTACTTTCAGGTCTCGCGCTTATTCTGTTACAGGTTGTATATGAGTGGACCCTAATATTAGTAACTAGCTATTGCCCTCGGTTTCACTCGCACCGCAATAGAACTGCTTCTAGTTTGCATATCAGGATGAAACATGCACCAGATTTTATGTAAAACCACTAGCAATACAACTGTCAAAACTGCATCCAATTTCGTATAGTATTTTTGAGTGATGCGCGTACAACAAACAGAAAAAAAAATTTTTTGGCTTCTTAAATGATAAATGATATTTAAGTATTTCTGTAAATAGATCTTAAAAAGACACTTTTACAAGTCGTTTTACATATTTTTTTTATAAAGTGAAGGAAAAATTCGACTCGCAGGCAGGATTCGAACGTCTTCTGGCTAGGTACGCCAGACGCTATGACCACTAAGCCACCGCGAGTCCCACCTGCCATGTCGAACTTGGCCTTCACATTCTCAACTTACGTCTTAAATTTTTAACGTTTAAATTATATTTTTTTTTACCAGATGGCGCCGGCATTTCCTATCTGACGACCTCTGAGAAGAAACTTCGAAACAAACTCAGAGAATCATGGTCTTTTAAAGTCCAGACAGTTCTGTTGCTCTAATTTGAACTTACTAACAACAACTTGCTATAAGCTTACCGACTTTGCCTATGGGAGTATCAACGGGTGTGACGATATGGTTGCCCGGGCTACAAAAGTCACTCTCTTTCAACCTGATGTTCCTTTCCGGTATTTCCACGTCGAAAAGGTGCAATTTCCGGTATGTTTGCACAATTTTCCCTTTATTATCAATGATTATGTGAGTGTTGCAAACTTTTGAGGGATTTTGATCATCCTTAAAAAAATTAAATTTATGGTCATCAAATCTTAATCAAGATTGAGATATTGAGCCTTAATCAAGGCATTGATTTTTATTCGATTCCCAGGTCGAGCAAAGTGTTATTGGGTTTTTCTATGAAATACCCAGTAGCAGCTCGGAGTTAGGAATTTGTGCCCGGTTAATGGCAATAGGCTCTCCCCCTATTACATGGGACCTAAACATACCGGCGAACTGTGGGTGTACATAAGTACACCTCTGCCTAACCCTTCGGGGAGTACAGGAGTGATGGTATGTTATGTTGATTTTTATGGATTTTTAGCTCTGGTCAAGAAACCAAGGCAATCTTCCACAACATTCGCGAGGGCAACAGTATTCGCGAGTCCGTAAGATGTACATGATAATTATTCAGATATGCATATAAGTTCATTGCATTTTACCAGTTATATGTCTGAATCAAACCTTTTCATGAATCCCACCCATAGACAACCACACATTATGTTTTGCAGCCAGCTCTCTGTAGCTACCGACTGTGGTGCCCCCTATGATCGGCTCTGCGGCATTTAACGTATCTTGTCGATTATCACACAAGTAATCACATGCTTCCGGAAAGAATAACATCTGAAAAAAATACGAAAAAACAATCATACTAATGTACACTAACTTCATAAAATTATCAATAATTTCATCCTCTTAGATGACGCATTGGAAAGGAAGTTTGTTCCTTATACCACATTGGTTTTCGAAGTTTGTCACTTA
This sequence comes from Acronicta leporina, assembly GCA_947256265.1. Lineage (NCBI taxonomy): Eukaryota > Metazoa > Arthropoda > Insecta > Lepidoptera > Noctuidae > Acronicta > Acronicta leporina. Next base: position 3,009,038 of record OX366540.1, on the reverse strand, counting down.
TACCCCATTGGCTTTGTCCAGTGAAGTTTTTGGCATGAAATGATAGGATAGGAACCTAGATTAATGGTCTCAGAATCTGTATAATAAGACATTCAATTAAATTCATCTTGAATTATATTTTCTTTTGGCATTACATTTGTACGCCAATTTTAACCCTTAAATCAGAATAAGTCTGACAATCCCTATACTCATATTCAGCTGCATGTGATAAGACTGGAAACCAACCCCAACAGTACGAAAAGGGTAGGAATATGATGAAGTCCAACATATCTTATTGGATCCCTTGACAGAAGACAATCTATAACAATTCTTATGAAAATACATTTTAAAGTGTTTGCATACGGTTTCACTCTCATTGGAAAGGACTTTTTGAGACAACTGATTGCCAAAATTTTGCCCAACTGATTGAGAAATCTATCTCTAGTACCTTTATATGAAAATTCATCAAAAATGGTTCAGGCATGAAAAAGTAACAGACAGAAATTCTCCATACCTGTACATTTTCTTGAGCAGCTTTGCTAATTAAATTGCTTACAACCTCCAAATTAGCAGCCTTGTCTGCGACAGACGTCATCTGGCACACAGCAATCCTCTTAATATTCTCCATACTGTGGTAACTTGCTTGTCTAATGAAATCTAAACGAGTCACTGTTCTAAGTAGCTTCAGATGCCAATTCTGTTAAAGAGAAGATTTAGGCAAGTAAGTACTTTTTTTTCAATAAAGAGGTTGAATCACTTAAAAATAGTATATTAGTTAGGTTACCACTTTTAGTAAGCTATTTTTAGCAAAATATGCAATAGCAAAAAATGTGTAAGCCAATGATATTTTATAAATATGATATATGTACATAATAGAAGAAAAATGATGGAGACATACAGACAAACACAAAAGTGGCATTTGTACACCCAACTGAGACTTTTAGACTAAATATTTTTTTATAAAAGAAGTTGATCCTCGACCTTACATATTTTTGTTTTTATAATGATAACTATTGATAAGCCGTTATCGCTAATATTTATTTAGCTAAAGATTATAGATACATAACCCTATACGAAAAGTTTACAGTAAAACTTTAAGTACTTCTTACCAGCATTATACGACTGAATTAATATTTGAATGGTATTTTAGGCTTATATAATTGAAACAACTAGTTTCAAAGCTCTTTTATTTTCTTTCGGCAATTTTAAATTTTCCACTTCAAATTCGCTACTTTGTTGACATCTGATCTGAGATTGATTTGATTTGATCAGCAGTTTGACAATGACATTGACATTATTACGATTCGATCTGCAGAACTTGTTTTTATTTTATGAGAAAATATTTCTTAAAATCAATTTCTTTTCCATAACAATAGTAGGTGCATAAAAAATTATAATAAACACACGTCTTAATTCACAAAACCGTTTTTATGGTATGCATTTATTGATGAATTACAAAATAAAAATGGTAAGTTACTTAAAACCACATAAACATTTTTAATTAAAATGCGTGTAATGTAATGGGTACTGGGAGCCGTTCAAAAACCATAAATGAAACTATAACATATTTTTATATTTTCATCACTTTTGCAATTTATTGATCATTTAATATAAAATCTCTAGTAAACTCTAGTTGTATGATTAGACATCATATTTTTTGCAATTGATTAGAGTACTTCTACCATTTTAGGAAGAAACATATCTTTTAATATTTTGGTAAGGATCGTCGCACAGTCCTTGCCCTGATTTCCGAATGCACATGAAATCTAGAAAAATCTGCTGATTTGTGTCGGTGTAAGTAAAAATAAATATTTTCCGAGTGCGATTCTGATTTCTGAAGGATCTAATTATATCTGAGAGGCAAATATGGCTGAGACTAAGGATAATCTTATCATTGAGGTATGTGTTAAGACTTTGTCTTTACTTACAAAATGATTTCAAAAAAGTTGAGCTCTCCTAAAAACTAGTACTTACATAAAAAGCGTAATTTCATTGCTTTTACCTTTCTTTTTGTCATTGGATGACTGCTAAAAATCATCTGTCACAAATTTAAAAGTGTATTTCGGTAGTAACATTTACATATCCCCAATTTGTTATTCTGTATATGTATGAATTAGCTTTCATGCATTTAAAAATAACAGCTGTTTGGCAAAGAGAGATTTACACCTTATTATGTGGTATACTAGAGTAGAGAGGTAGTATTGCAGGAGCTTGTGTATTGCCAGATGTTACCAAGCTATACCTATTATATTTTTAGTCAAAGTCAATAGACAATAATTGGTTCGCTTCAGGGATTTAGTACCCCAAATTATTTTGTAAATCCCTAACCAATACAATTCTTACAATATTGTTGTTAGTAGTTTGGGTTGTGGAACTTCTCATGTTTAAGCATAGTACAAGTTCTCACTTTCCAAAACATATGCAACACCATTTATGCTACAATTGTACATACCATTTTCATGTTTTTCACAGCCGGCGCGACATAAAATAAAACATGACTGGTATCAGACAGAATCGCAGGTTGTCATCACAATACTTATCAAGAATGCACCAAAGGATAAAGTAAAAATACGTTTTGAAGAAAGAAGTGTAAGGAAAATCTATATTTGTAATGATAAATTTAAAAAAAAATTCCTCAATAAATTGCCTCGCAAGTGTCTTGTATTACTCCTGTTATGTATGTTTGTATTAAGTTGATTTAAATCATGGGTGCACCAAAATTACTTTCAGGGAGTTACATCTGCATCTACACATACATATATTATATTTATTATGATTAACTACATAATATAAAATATAGAATTATACATGTATTTCGGGTTTTTTTATGGTATAGGGGAGCAAACAAGCAGACGTATCACCTGATCGTAAGCGATAACCGCTGCCCATGCACAACATAAGCGTTGTTTCACATTGGTTTTCTGTGAGGCCGTGGTATTATTCTGGTTGAGCCAGCCCATTCGTGCCGAAGCATGGCTCTCACACATATGTGCAATATTTATTCAAACAGTAACTTAATAAAGATGTATTTTTTTTCTTGTCTGACACTTGTCTTGGTGCAAGTGCACCCCGTTGCACCTTGCTGCTGGCTTATTATTTATATAGATATAGATCAATAAGGTAGTATAACTTTTTCTGATAGTTTCATTTATTTCAGCTATCCATATCCAGTGCTATACCTGATTCAGACTCTGAATACAGTTTGGAACTGGACTTAGCCCATGAAATTATACCACAAATGTGTACGCATGTGGTCAGCCCATCCAAAATAGAAGTTAAGCTACGGAAGAAAGAAGGATTGAGATGGACACAGCTGGATGGTGATAGAAAAGAGGATAATGTTAAGGCTATACCACAAGGTATGTACTTCTGCAATTTCCATAAAGATCCCTAGAGACTGAATCCAAAGATTTTACATTTTGCCTAATAAATGGTACTTGATGAGTTATGGTTTTACAATGCATTTAAAAAACCTCCAATCTATACTTAATCTAAAAAGCTGAAGTTTGTTTGTTTGCTTGAACGCGCTAATCTCAGGAACTACTGGTCAGATTTGAAAAATTATTTCAGTGTTAGATAGTCCATTTATTGAGGAAGGCTATAGGCTATATATCATCACGCTACGCGGACGAAGTCGCGGGCAGAAGCTAGTGATCTATATAAATAAATCAATTTCCGAATGCATGAAAGATAATTCAACACTTAAGAATGGCCAACCAATTTGGCTGTTTGTTGTATTCATAATTGTCACGACAATATTTGTTTTTTTTTATCACCTGAAATGACGACGAAATTAATTTCTCGGGTCGCTAGTTAAGTACCATTTTCTCTTCCCTCATATATAAGTTCAGCCAAATCAATCTATGCACAGATACAAGCAATCAACTTTTTTATAACAAGATGGTTTTCATCCCAATTATTGAAAACTAGCTGTTGTCTGCAGTTTCAAGACATTTTGAGACAATTTTACGCGGTTTACGCGTAAAATCGTAACAACCTAGGCAACTTTCGCATTGGTAATATTCAAAATGGATTTTATGTATATTACAGCCGTTATAGACGCGTCGGGCCCACAGCAACCACCAAAAGTATTTAAAAAAGACTGGGATAAAATTGAAAAGGATATTAAGAAAATGGTATGTATTTGTTTATGACACTTACACAGTAATTAGCCTTATTTGGAGATTATAAACAGTATCTATACTTATATATAAAGCTGAAGAGTTTGTTTGTTTGTTTGTTTACTTGAACGCGCTAATCTCAGGAACTACTGGTCCGATTTGAAAAATTCTTTCAGTGTTAGATAGCCCATTTATCGAGGAAGGCTATAGGCTATATATGATATATAGCCTATAGCCTTCCTCGATAAATGGGCTATCTAACACTGAAGACGCTAAGACTATAAGTAACTATTCCACGCGGACGAAGTCGCGGGCGGAAGCTAGTAATTAATAAACACAGCAAAATATTGGTAGATTGCACAAATATTTTTGATTGTTCAAACTCAATATCTAGTGGTCTAATCACGATTTCACATGAGGCTCTTGGCTAAGTAAGTATCTAAGCTGATTTACTGATCTGCAAGGTTAAGCTGCGCTGGCGGCGGTCAGTGTGTGGATTGGTGGCCATTCTTAACACATCGAGACCCCTCCGTACCTCGGAGAGCACGGAAAGCCGTCGGCCCCGGTTGTCATACGAACATCTATGACAATTGTTAGTGGTAGTCAGAAGCCCAAAAAAAACCTGACAACCAGTCTATCCTCCGAATATGGGTATTGCTCAGAAATTGGGTTACAGAGGTCTGATGGCAGTCGCTTCGTGTAAAACGCTGATATTCAGCCGCATCTGGTTAGACTGGAAGCCAGTCCCAAACATAACATACCATCACGCCTGTATTCCCCGAAGGGTTAGGCAGAGGCGTACTAATGTACACCCACAGTTCGCCGGTATGTTTAGGTCCCATGTAATAGGGGGCGAGCCTATTGCCATTAACCGGGCACAAATTCCAAACTCCGAGCTGCTACTGGGAATTTCATAGAAAAACCCAATAACACTTTGCTCGACCTGGGAATCGAACCCAGGACCTCTAGCGTAGCAGTCGCGCTCAGGACCACTTGGCTAATGAGGCAGTCCCAAAATAGTTGGTAAATGGCTTGGAGAATTCAAAGTTATAATGTTTTATTTTAATCAAACTGTTAGATTCAAAAAGTACTTTTGAAAAGTCAAAACCTGTTGCACTGTTCTAAAAATGGGCCTTATGGATAATGATATCACAATTTCACATAGTCAAAATTGGTATTTATGCAAGTGGAGTAACAAGATAATCTTCTTCATCCTGCCCTGGGGTCAGCGTAGCATGTCCTTTTCTTCCATTCATCCCTGTCAGCCGTCAAATAATAACTAGATGTTTTACCATATTTTATTTTATTTGTATTTTCATAGGAAGAAGAGGAGAAACCGGAAGGTGATGCAGCACTCAATGCGCTCTTCCAGAAGATATATGGCGAAGGCTCCGATGAGGTGCGCCGAGCTATGAACAAGAGCTTTGTAAGTATTTATTGTAATAATATTACATAACATACCATCACGCCTGTATTCCCCTAAGGGTTAGGCAGAGGTGTACTAATGTACACCCACAGTTCGTCGGTATGTTTTGGTCCCATGTAATAGGGGGCGAGTCTATTGCCATTAACCGGGCAAAATTCCTAACTCTGAGCTGCTACTGGGAATTTTATAGAAAAACCCAGTAACACTGCTCGACCTGGGAATCGAACCCAGGACCTCTAGCGTAGCAGTTGCGCTCAGGACCACTTGGCTAATGAGGTATTTTCTGTGATACCACGTCTCACAGAAAACCGGCGTGAAACAACGCTTACAGACACTCGAAACATTTCTTATTTTCGGGAAAATCGCAAACCTAGATGAGTATCTAGCAGATCTATCTCATGACGTACGTAAGAGGTACTTAATGTCATTCGTAAAAAAAAATATCTTTGTCTTGTTCCAGCTGGAGTCAGGAGGCACAGTCCTCAGCACAAACTGGAACCAAGTAGGCCAAGATAAAGTCGATATGAAGCCGCCAGATGGCGTGGAGTTCAAAAAGTGGGATTAGATTAGTACAACCTATATTGTATCCGAGTGAATGCATTTATGAAAGGACATTTGGCATCACCAGACCAGCCTACCTTGGAAACTTAAAGCGGACCTTTTAAGGTTTTTCGAAATTTGTAGGTCTACAATACTTTTTAGATTCATAGCAGTAGTAATTGCGACATTAACTATACAACATCCAAAATCCAATCATACAACTGAGAACTAGAACCTTTTTCAAGTCAAAATCTTGCTTAAACGGCCAAAATTGACGATTAACACTACTTTTAGCTACAATAACGATTTTTGAAATCAAGCTCTCCCGGCCGGGTATATCTCTCTCGGCTCTCTTTGGGTCCGATCGGACCCAATGACGTCATCGCAGTTACAAGGCGATTCGAACTAAAATTCTAAATGTTATGTTGTATTTTTCTTCTACAACTTTTTTTCTATGCCAACTAGAGTAAATCTACCATTTATTACAACACTTAGAAATCGACTAAAAGTTATCACGATTTCGGAAAAAAAATGCGCAAACATCGCAAAAATTTCGCAAAAAAAATAATGGCGGTTGATGTTCTCGTTGTAAAAATCGACAAATTTTTCAAATTATCTATTCTCTGTGGTAAAAAGCAAAGATTTTATATGCTCTAAGGTAAATTCGCTTGCCATAGACACATTCATTGGTAGAAAAGAAGTTTCCATTACATTTTTACAACAAAGTAAACAAAGGCGTGACTCATCAAACTTTTAGTGCGCCCCGGTGTGTTTCTATCAGTTTATTTTATTTTAACGGGCGGAACGTTTATAATTCTACGGGCAATACGTGACGGAATAGTTTATCAAGCGAGAACAATATAATATAACAATAGCTTTGTTGAGTGAGCGGCGCAAAAGCAATAACATCTGTCGTTCGTAAAAAAATACCATCTGGCGCGGGTACTTGACCGCGCTTATCGCTGCGGTGTCGGTTTTCAAGTGGATTTTTTATAAACATTGCAGTTAATGTTTACTAATAGTGTGTGATATATCTATCTATCGGCGCTCACTAAAATGCTTATAAAAACTGAACTCCACCAGCTATCTCCGTTCTGTAATACAGAAATATAATAATTTTGACACCAAAACCAGTTCTTATATAAGTTTTATTTACTGGAAGTTGAACAACGCTCAAACTCAAACAAAAATCAATGGTTCATACCATCTGGTTGAAATAAGATAAAAAACACATAAACATTAGTAATACTTGCTTCAATAACAAGAATATGAAACGTTCTAACGATATATCACACACTATTAGTAAACATTGACCGCAATGTTGATAAAAAATCCACTCGAAACCCGACACGGGGCATAAGCGAAGTCAAGTGGGCGCCATGTGTTTACGATCACCAGATGTTATTAAGTCCCAATTACTACTGCTATGAATCTAAAATGTGTTGTAAACCAAAAATTTAGTCAGTAGAGCGGCATCTCTGTCTAACAACTTGAAAATGATCAAGTATTTTATGAAAGAATAAGCATTTATGAAATGCACGGTTTCAAAAGGCTGACTCTATGGAGAAAATTCCGGAAGGAATCTCGCGTAACCGCGTAATGTTCTATTTCTGTTGATGACATGCGATATTTCTAAGGTAAATACTAAAAAAATGTACTTACATCTGTCCCAACAACATTGTCTCCGAATACTAACGAAAAAAAATGTATGGAATAGTTTTTTTTTTTATTAAATCCTGTTCTATAAACTTAAATATGGCAGAAATACAATCAATCCAACCCCTTGTATACAGTGTGGCAGATTGAAGAACAACAGGCGAATCGATATTCTAGCCATTGGATTCAATTTTTATCAAAAGCTGTTGATAAGTTGAGTCATGTTTCGGCACGAATGGGCCGGCTCGACCGGAGTGATAACTACAAAATGTTAGCTATCACTCCGGTCGAGCAACATAAATTGTGTTTGAATTGCGATTTATTTTGGTGTTACGCTTGTATGGGGAAATCGGTCCGATTCTTAGGGCCACTTGCACCAACTTCTTGAATATATTTAAATTGCATTTAAACACAAATTTACTATGAAAAATTAAGTTTAAATTCAATTTAAACATATTTAAAAAGTTGGTGCAAGTGGGCCTTAAGTTATAGCAACTAGGCTATTCTAGTCGTAGTAGTAATGGCCGATGCTGATTGGCTAGTTTTTTGCTGAGATTAACAGACAGAGTACAATCGGCTTTACAGATTTCAGTATATTCAAAATAGATTGTAATGTGTAGAAAGACCAAAATACTACACTGTGTATTCAATAAAAATGTTTTTTTTACAATACATTGATTTTTATTTAAATCTTTTCAGCGGCTTCTAGCTCAGCCTCCTAAACAGTAATATTAAAATTTTATCATACCTACATGCGAAACAGGAGGAATAGCAGAAGATAACTGCTTACAGAACGCTCAAAACAAGTGTGCGCGTCTGAAGTTAGCCGTTGCGAAGTCGCGCAGGTCACATAGCTTAAGTGTTCAAAAATATCGGTAAACATCAGTATCTTGCATAGAGTTGTATGTCTTTAAAGAGTTTTTATCATCATCTACATCATCATCAGCCTTTACTAGTCCACTGCTGGACGTAGGCCTCTCCCAATGTGCACCATTTCGCCCTGTCCTCGGCTTGTCGCAACCAGCCTCCAGCTAGAGTTTTAATGACCACGGTGAAACCAGTTGCGGATAAGTTATGATACGCACAGATATTTTGAGCGTACCGTACCGCGGTCAAATTTTCGGGTGGAGACTATTTATTTACTCGTAAAAAAAAACGTGTGTTTGGCAATAGAATCTCCAAATGTTTAACGCTCAAATGCATTAAATGTTATGCTTCGTAACCCATTTATTAGTATTTTTATGGTACATACTGACTGCAAAATTATATCGTAGGAAAATGCAACAAGTTAATTTTTTCAGTATTTATATTCATGTCTACTTACGACTACATACAAAAAAATCACACGCACTCAAGTTATTTCATCTAGATACTTATACAATTAATACTATTTACAAAATAATTAAAACTATTATTGCTTATTATGACTAGAAATTTGCAGCTGTAGTAGCTGCCGTCTTTGGTACCCATTAATTGTACAAAATTAATATTCATAGAAAAAATATGGTTCCTTTTTAAATTAATTTCAAGGTTATTTCTTATCGATGCCAGGAATGGAAAACCTTTATTGATCTATCCACGTGATATATTTTTTTGATCACAAGGGCTATAACCAAGCGACAAACATCTTAAACTTATAGGAAAAAACTAACCTTATTCCGAACGAACTTATCCTAATAACTCAAATACCTTTTCTCCGCCTAAGTCGGACTAATCCGACAATAGACCCGAGCGGCACCCACTGAATCATAAATTAACTTTCAGATGAAAATTTTAAAAACCAAGGCCGTAACTACTTTGGTGTTTCAATCCTACCTGTTTCGGAAAATTGTTCTCGAACCCCAAAAAATAAATTCTGAGTTAAAACCCTTAACGACACGTTTGGCGTGGCGACTGAGCAATCGGCTTCTGCTGTATGATCTACAGGTGGTTGTTCCGGGTCTGGGCGTTTGTGTATGTGAGAATTTGTGTTTGTAAACGCACCCACGATACAGGAAAAAATCCAAGTGTGGGGCAACGTTTTTTTTAAAAAAAATAAAAAAATCTCAGTAGCCACAAAACCTATGACCGTTGTTTTTGAAATTTCAACTATATTGTCTTAACAATAAGTGTTATTATGTCTAAAAATCCGGTAGTAAAATCCTACTGCTGTCCTTAAAATAATTTCCACTCAATCATCCTTTATTACTGGCAACACTGAACAGGTCTATAGTGGCTTTGCTGACGGAGTTTGGATAACTTTGCACCCGGCCTTCCAGAATCGTGGATATTTCACCAGAGCTGGATTGAAGACCGTTCCTGACTGGGGGCACCTTCTTACCGTTTACCATCAAGCTGTTATTTTCTGTTGTATCTGTAAGAAAAAATAATGAGATTGAGAATGAGAGAGTTAAATTCGTATCTCAGTTTTTTTCTTTGTCAAAATTAACACCATCACACCTGTACTTCCCAAAGGTAGGGCAGAGGTGCCTCTGCGACTCTGCTGTGTACTACACCCACAATTCGTGGGTGCTAAGTTTTAGGTCCCATTAAGTAGAGGGTGAGTCTTTTGCCATTAACTTTGTACAAATCCAAACTCCGCTGCTGCTGAGGATTTCATAAAAACAACACTAACAACGCTAGGAATCAAATCCATAACCTCAAGTTCAGCAACTGCGCTTGCTAATAAATCTGGCAGGTATGATAAATTAACTCGTTATGCCCCGAGCGTACACGGCGTACTTACACCCGTATGTATACCGTATTCCTTCGCTACATTTTTTTTTAAAAGAAGACATCATTAGTTACGCACCCTCTTCAACAGACTTGGTCTTCCTCTGCATCCCAACAACACAGGGTCCCTTCGCCAGAGACCAAGAGGGGACACTCTCCTCCCTCTTTATAGGCTCCAAAATATTCCTCCTAGACCTCAAAACATTCGGCAAATCACCTCTATTAATTTCTTCTAAATTCTCCACAAAATTCCTCTCTGGCAAGACCTTTTTTTCAGTCATGACTGGCAACACAGCCGGCTCCATTTTTGAAATTTGATTTTCAACTGTAAAAATCTCTTTTGGTGGTTCCTCTTTAGGTATGGTAGGCTTTATATCATCTGAGGAGTTGGTGTCTGTGCTATCTTGGGGCAACAGGCGATGCTTGGGGGATATGGAGTCTATTCTCTTGGGTAAACCCTTCAGTTTTGGTATCTGGTCTTCTAAGGAGAGAGGAGGAGCTGATGCCATGTATTGGCTATACATGTTGCCTATCAACTCTTCTGTACGTCTGGAAAAAAATATAATTTGGATTTGTAAAGCTTACCTGAATACTGTCACTTACGCGAATATTTTCTAATATTACTTGGCCAGCATGGTGGAAACCCCACCCAGCAATGGGACAGTAAAAAGGTTGACCATGACGCAAATATGGACCTATTGAAATAACATCTCTACGGGTTTTTTCAGCCATGACCCTGGACGCTGTAAAGGGTCCCAATCTTCGGGATTTAATCACGCAAATATAAACCAACCCATTATAAGTCCTACTGCTGGGCACGGGTCTCCTCTCACAATGAAAGGGATTAGGCTATAGTCCACCACGCTAGCCTAATGCGGGTTAGCAGACTTCACACGCCGTCGAGAAAATCTCTCAGGCATGCAGGTTTCCTCACGCTGTTTTCTTTCACCGTTTATGCGCGTGATAATAATTAACTGTTAATACGCACATACGCAAATATAACGTGACTAAATCCATAACGTGCGTTTTATTTCAGTAATTCGCTATAGTGTTTACTAATGCTTAGGACCTCAATCGATTTGCAAGGTTTAGCTTCGCTTGCTACTGTCAGTGTGTGGAAGTAACAAACGATATGTCGATCGGTAGGTCGATAGTCAGGAAGGCAAAAAGCCTAATAACCAGTTTATTCCTAGGATTACTTAGCGACGAGTCCCCTCTAGATAATGTTGTCTTACCTTGTTAGAGGTATGATGACTGTTTGAGGCGCGGTGTTGGTAGGATGGTACGCGTTGTGGCCAAACCCGTCCAGAGCAGAGTTGCCAGTCACCTGAGAATAATAATTATGAAGTTTAGAGTATACAAGTAAACTAATTCAAAGTTAATTTAAAGAAGCTCTTAGAAAGAAGCGACTCTTGCTTACAAAATTATGTATGTCGAAGTTGGATTGTATATTACACTGTTTTACAACAACACTAATCGTTAACTCGCTGTATTGATGAACACCGCGTTAGTCTAGTGGTTTCAAGTGCGACCATTACGCTAGAGGTCTTGGGTTCGATTCCCAGGTCGAGCAAAGTGTTATTGGGTTTTTCTATGAAATTTTCAGTAGCAGCTCGGAGTTTGGAATCTATGCCCGGTTAATGGCAATAGGCTTGCCCCCTATTACATGGGACCTAAAACATACCGGCGAACTGTCCTAACCCTTCGGGGAATACAGGCGTGATGGTATGTTATGTTGTTTAATTAAAACGAGATGTGCTACATACCTCCATGACTCCTATTTGCGTCGTTCGCACGTGATACGGAAAATTCTTGTTGGCGAATACAGGCAACGTTAGAAGCTGTAAAAAATATAAAAGCTTTCGGAAACACTAATATTTATCATTTTAATGGTGTTTTGTGTACATTTTACATAATTTACATTTTATTTACATTTTACATAATTTACATTTTACATAATGTACACTTTAGTAAGGAAAATACTCATGGATCGTCCGGACGGATCACCTGATGGTAAGCGACTACCGCCGCCCATGGACACCCGCAACACCAGAGGAGTCACAAGTGCGTTGCCCGCCTTTTAAAAGGGTTTGGGCCTCCGGTAACCTCACTCACTCTGCGGGTGTCCATGGGCGACGGTTCTCGCTTACCATCAGGTGATCCATCCGCTAGTTTACCACCCTATCCCATATGGAAAAGTAAGCTCCTTTATTTTATTCGGACTTAAGGTGTGTTTCCCTACATAAGCCCTACTCTTGGGTATTTTTTTTTATACTTTATACTTTATTGAATCCAAAAAAATATTAGTTTTGTTTACACAATTTGTTTATAAAATGAGAACATGTAAGCTTAGAATATAGGTTAATAATATTGTGAACAGATTGTTAGCATCTGCTGCTGAACTAGGTGTATAGCCTGTGCTTCAGCAAGCAGCGCCTCTACCTTCGGATTAGGTTATAAATATATTATCTTGGTAAACGGATAGAAGGATACAGTTTGATTTATAAACGTACTTATGAAATTAAATAAACTTGAGTAGTTTCAGTCCTCTTGGTATTAGCGATAGGGTATGAGCGTATGTCGGACTTATACCGGGATATACCAATTATGGGATTTGTGACATTCGTCACAACTCTTACTTGTATAAATAAGTGTTTGTAAGCACACCTCGATAGTATGTACCGTCCTCAGTCTCATTATACAATTCTACCAGAGCGCTTTCAATATTTACCAGGGGCGACGACGATGGGAAGCTGTGGTCGATATGCGGTATAAATACCTAACGACATACCTCGACTGTTGATGGGGGTCAATGGGCGACGTGGTATGTTGTAATTTTAATCCTTACCAGAAACATGACGTGTCCACTGAACGTTATGAAGAGGAGAACTGCCGTCACCACGCTTTCACGCACCCATTTGTCTAAAAAGTTACCAAATTAACTCTAAGAACTTCGTGAAGTGGCTCAGTATAGAAAAATAAATATATCTACTTATAAAAAAATTAGGCGTTAAATTTTTCATCAAAAAATTTTATACGTTAAATATTTTTTATAAGATTCCGTACCCAAAGGGTAAAAACGGGACCATATTACTAAGACTTCGCTGCCTGTCCGTCCGTCTGTCTGTCACCAGGCTTTATCTCAAGAACCGCGATAGCCAGACAGTTGAAATTTTCACAAATTATGTATTTCTGTTGCCGTTATAACAACAAATACTAAAAACAAAATAAATAAGAGGGCTCTCATATAACAAACGCGATTTTTGGTACGGAACCCTTCGTGCGCGAGTCCGACTCGCACTTGGTCGGTTTTTTTTATAATATTTTTTAAGCTACTCCTTAAACATAAAGTTAATTATTTACACCTTATATAAAAAAAATGTTTTAATTTTGGGGATTGAAAAAAACATCTACCACAACACTTGGCTATGCCAAACGTTTCCAGGAGTTTGAAAGCCCTCCCCTTCACCCTTGATCTATTAGGTACTTACCTATATAGGTGTTCGCAGTCAAAATGAAGAGGGGTCCCGCATAGAACCAGAGCGTGCCGCAAATGAAGAATGGACAATAGAACATATTCTGAAAACAAACGAAAATATTTCAATCAAAAAGTAAATAAAAACAAACAATTAATATTCAAAAAATCTGCCTCATTAGCCTAGTGGTCCTGAGCGCGACTGCTGCGTAGAGATCCTGGGTTCGATTCTCAGATCGAGTAAAGTGTTATTGGGTTATGAAATACCCAGTAGCAGCTCGGAGTTTGGAATTTCTGCACGGTTAATGGCAATAGACTTGCCCCCTATTACATGGGAACTATATATACCGGCGAACTGTGGGCCTATTTTTTTATGGGATAGGGGAGCAAACGAGCAAACGCGTCACCTAATGGTAATCGATAACCGCCGCCCATGGACACCCGCAACACCAGATGAGTCACGAGTGCGTTGAACGCCTTTTAGGTTTCGGCCTCCGGTAACCTCATTCACTCGGCGAAACATAACGCAAGCGTTGTTTCACGCCGATTTTCTGTGAGGCCGTGGTATCACTCCGGTCTAGCCGTACCATTCGTGCCCAAGCATGGCTCTCCCACGAATAAAATGTATGTGAGTTCACCTCTGCCTAACCGTTCGGGGAATACAGGCGTGATGGTATATATTTAAGAGGCGTTTCCTTACCTTCTCCGGGTATTTCCTGACGGTGAAGAAGGTGGAGTAGGTGAAAACGCACCACGCCAATATCCTCAGCACTATCAGTCCGTATCCAGCAGGACTTTCATATAAGTACAACACTTGACCTGGATCGAACGCCTACAACCAAATTTTATAATTATATATTTCATCAATTCTATCATCATGTTTTCTATGTTTATATGATAAAATGGAATCGAATATAATAGACTAAAATATATAGAATACTAGCTTCTGCCCGCGACTTCGTCCGCGTAGCGTGATTATATATAGCCTATAGCCTTCCTCAATAAATGAGCTAACTAACACTGAAATAATTTTTCAAATCGGACCAGTAGTTCCTGAGATTAGCGCGTTCAAGCAAACAAACAAACAAACTCTTCAGCTTTATATATTAGTATAGATAATAAACTAGAATAGAACTTATTCTTTTTGTATTATTTTTGCATTTTCCATGGTTGCTTGCATGCTAAATAGCTTTATAATCTTTACTATTATAAAATTGAAAAAAAGCTGTGTCTGTACATTGAAGATATTAAAAAAAACAAGTGGGTTACGGTATATTAGCGACTCCGAATCCGAAAATGTGATTTTTAAAAATCTTGTCTGTTTGACTGTTTGTTACGGGTTGGCCCAAAAACTACTGAATAGATTTTAATTTTGTTATCACTGTTAGAAAGTATATGCTTCAACTTAAAAACCAGTGAACTTCTTATCTCAATTAATTGAACGGATCCTGAGATACAGCTTGACCTCTCTGCCCGCGCCTTCGCTCACACGAAGCTATATCAGGAGTAAAAATGGAAAAACCAACATTGATGATCTCTTGAAGATTTACCTTTGGATCATCAATGTTGGTAAAGCCGCGGGCAGAAGCTATAGTCTTACTTTAAAGTAATTTTAGTAGTACGTGGTTAGGATCGACTCTCCTCCCCCCCCCCCCCCGAAATGCCTTCGCTAAATAATTAACATAACATAATCAACCCATTATAAGTCCCAATGCTGGGTACGGGTCCCACTGCTCCTCTCACAATGAGAGGGATTAGGCTATAGTCCACCGCGCTAGCCTAGTGCGGGTTGGCAGACTTCACACGCCGTCAAAAAAATCTCTCAAACGTGCAGGTTTCCTCACGATGTTTTCCTTCACCGTTTAAGCGCGTGATAATTAACTATTAATACGCACATAACTTCGAAAAGTCAGAGGTGCATTTGAATTGAACTCGAGACCTTTGACTTCGCAGTCCAATGGTCATATCACTAGGCTATCGCGGCTATCGGCTATATAATTACGTGCTTATATTTACCTTAGCTTGATACACAAATAGCACAATATAAGTGACGGCATAACAACACATGAACACAGTTAGTTTGACCGTGAACCCCACTTTGAGGCGGCCACGAGTGATGGTGTAGCCTTTAGCCATCAGCACCAACAGCAGCAGAAACGTCATCTCTGATAGCCCACAGAAGAATTGACCTGGAACATAGTATACCTGTACTTTAGAGATCCCTGCAAAAATACAATAGTAGTGTAGGTTGACTGATTTCTAATTAAAAAATAAACAATAATATGAATCAGTGGAACTGTTTTGAACGGTTATGTAAGTAGAAATTGTAAATTGCTCGACCTGGCTATCGAACTTAGGATCTCTAGCGTAGTAGCCACGATTGCTATCACCGGACTAATGAGGCAGTTTCTTTGCGTTATTGAAATAACGCAAAGAATTTTTCTGAAGAAAAAATTGCAGTACCTACGCTATGACCTCTAAGCCACCGCGAGTCATACCCACGTCGAAGATCGAATATAATATAATAATAATATATAGTTTATTTCAGATCAAATACACGTACAAGATCCATATGTTGTTAGTAACAAACTTAACCTACTGTTAGTAAATTACTGTTAAGAAAGGTAGGTACAACTACACGTGCAGCCGTATCCAGTGAGCCAGCATGGGGCTGTCCCACCTATCACACAATACATTCAGGATGCCGTTGGAGCTAGCACGTATTCTTCCGAGAATTGAGGCGCATCGCTTGCGTATGATGGCATGAAAACCATCAACTCTGTTTTCAGCGAACATCCCGGAAGCGCTACAAAAACGTGGTAGGCCCAACAACATCCTGAACGCATTATTGTACTGGACACGCAGAGCGTTGTATGTCCTCTGCGTATACCTGACCCACAGACTGCACGTGCAAATATGTCGAAGTTAAATCCTTCAAAAGATCGAATTGAAACCAGTATCTTATCTTAAATCTTGTGTGGGGCCGAGGCAGCAAGGCCTGAGTGCACTTCGACCCAATGGGATCTTTTGTATCGGATTAGGTACGTAGGGGAAGCCCCCTAGGTACCCAAACCTCATCCTCTCCCACTTCTTCAAACAGCTCTTCCATGAGCTTTATAATGAGGCCTGGGGGTATGAGTCTGTAATCCTCTGGTCTTGGATAACCCTGACCCAAGAGGCACATTCTTTTCATTCTCTCTCAATTTCCCTTTTTACCAACCAGGATATTACGCAGTAATTCATATCTGAAAACAACGCAAACTCACCAACAATCTTCGCATTGTCAGTCCCGAAGCCGTTGGCAGCATATCGTATGTACGCCAAGCTCTGCAGCATGACGCCCGAGTGCTGCGCCACTATTGACATGAGGAACAGCTTGTACGTCGAGTGCAGTAGGTGTCGAGACTTCAGCTCGACACTGCACATCACTACGGCGATCATCACGATGACGTAGGCAAACGTGTAGGCGAGAGTGACTGGCAACACATCTGATAAAGAAAGAAGGATTTCTTAGAAATGAAACTTTTCGCATCTTTTACAGCATCCATGGTCACGGGTAGATTTTTCTAAAATAATGGTTGAACTCTAGACGGTCTAAGGCTATGTATTTATATTATGATTGTTTGCGTTAGGTATGTAGAAAACATGACCACACAATTTGCCATTGAATCGCTTATATAAAAAACGTGTAATGTGTACAAATGTATTCTTTGCTTGAATGTTAGCGGGTTGGCAGACGTCGAGAAAAGCATCAGTCATTGATTAGCTCGACCATAATCTAGGGAGCTCAACACCTATCGCAAGACGATGCCAGATCAGCGGAACATTTGCGTTGGCCACAAGAAAAACTCAAACCCACCTACAAAAGAAAGGATGTAATTTTAAGAGAGTAAATATCCGATATGGTAAAAACACACACCAACCAAGCAGGCAAATGAAACTAGCTTATACTAGAAGCATACTTACTAAAGACGTGTTTCAGTAGTGAGATACTTACAGAACTCATCGGCGGAAAAGTGTTCATGCCAGAAGTCACCATCAGGCCCGTTCGTCATCAGAAACTTGTATCTTACATCCAAACCCTGAAATAAGGAAGAGTTTACTGAATTCTGACCTATATAATCGTCATATCAGACAGAAGAAGTCCACTGCTGAACAAAGGGCCTCCCACAAGGAGCTGTTATATGCCACCTGCTTCCATTGACTTCCAGCTACCTTCACCTGGGCCCCAAGTCTGTTATTTTATTATATCAGAATCGTCAATCAATGACTTCAGAATTGTCGATTTTTGACAGTTTTGTCTAAGAAATCTGTCAGTTCTTATGTCATTTGATGCCATCGAAGACCATTCAGACACAATTGAAAAAGCAGAATTGGGCCCCAGGTCGTCTGTCCATCTTGTTGAAGGCCATCCCAAAGGAATTTATGTAATAAAACTGACTTTATCGACTTCACTTGTTTATGTTTGTGCGAACCGCATTGGTAGTAAGCTTTTTTAAAAAAAAACAAACAAAAAAATTAGATCAATATAACTGCATAAAATAAAATAGCATACTCTGACGCCTATATTCTCCGAAAGGTTGGGCAAGGGTGAAATGTGAGTCCACAATTCAAGTTATTTCAGTTTCAGCGCTTATATTTGATACTATGACGAAGACTATAGTTTGTCACTGTCTGCTCTATATTTAAATAATTAAAAATGAATGACTATGTATTGCCAAGAGCAAAACTCAAAAACTACTGGACGGATCTTCATGCGGTTTTCACTATGAACGTAGTGATTCATGAGGTAGCAATTTAACATCACGATATGCCTCTTAGGAACGGAGCAACACGGATGAAACCGCGGGCGAATCGTAGGTGGTAAATAAATAGATAGGTACAAATTAATTCAGTCACGCTATATTGTACATACTCATACATACACACCATCACGCCTGTATTCCCCGAAGGGTTAGGCAGAGGCGTACTAATAGGTAGATAGGTCCCATGTAATAGGGGGCGAGCCTATTGCCATTAACCGGGCACAAATTCCTAACTCCGAGCTGCTACTGGGAATTTCATAGAAAAACCCAATAACACTTTGCTCGACCTGGGAATCGAACCCAGGACCTCTAGCGTAGCAGTCGCGCTCAGGACCACTTGGCTAATGAGGCAACGCTGTATTGCAACCTTTTGTAAATGACTGCTCAAAAGTACTTACCTTGCTGCTATCACAGTTGCTGATAGCAATGAACCACCACCGTTCCCTGGCAGAGCGGAACCGCCTGGAGTTGTGACATGTCACCAGCAGCTTCTCCGTGTCGACTTGACGGCCAGCACCCTGACCTTCGGCGTTCAAGCGCCGCCGGCGATAACGTTCATATAGTTCTAGCGAGCGCTTTATTTTGTGCTGAAATTAAAGCCGATTTGTATGAATTATTTGACTTGTAGAAAGCCTGGACTTGAAAGACCATGTTTCTCTGATTTTGTTTCGGTGTCTCTTCCCAGAGATCGTCAGTTAAGTAAAGATTTAGGCAGAGACGTACTGTACACCCAAAGTTCGCCGGTATGTCCCATGTACCTAATAGGGGGCGATCCTATTGCTATTAACCTGACACAAATTCTAAACTCCGATCTGCTACTGTAGAAAATTACAACGCAAGCGTTGTTTCATGCGGGTTTTCTGTAAGGCCGTGGTATCACTCCGGTCGAGCCGGCCCATTCGTGCCGAAACATGGCTCTCCCGCGTGTTACGACTTTTGCGCTTAAGAGCCAGCTCCCCCTCGGTTGCTGCAGCTCTGGCAGATTGCAGTCCTTAGGTACGCTTAAGGCATTACAACGCATCAGCAACTCCCCTGGTCTACTTACCCCACTCCCATTCCTATTATCAAACAATATCTCAACTTCATCCTTCAAGTTCCCAAAATGGCTGCCATTTCCAGGTCCTATGCTCTCCCATAGTTCGTCTTCGGGCACCACGGTGGTGAAGTTCAAGTTGTCCGTGGGAAGAAGCTCATACCAGGTGGTATTGGTATTGGTATCTGATATCGTGGGCTTTGGGCGCCGGGTTGAGGTCTTTAGGAACTGGTCATAGTAAGAAGGTTCAGGTGGTTGAAGTTTGGTGGAATTTCTAGGTTTTTTCGGCTTTGGCGTTGTAGTGCTGTAAAAGAAAATTGTCATATAAGGATTTATATTTAGTATCTTAAAGATATCCTTAGGCAATGAAATGAAATGATATTTATTTCTGTAAGTAGATCTTTAGAGACACTTTTCAAGTCAATGGTTTGTATTTTTTTACAGCTAGATGGCTTCGGCATTTCCTAACTGACGACCTCTGCGAAGAAACACCGAAACAAACTCAAAGAATCATGGTCTCTTTTAAAGTCCAGACATAAAATAATGCAAATAATGTAGGGCAATGTCTGAAATGGCCTTTTGAGGAAAGAACCATAGCAGCTTTGAGTAGACCAGTCCTAACTGACGGCAAACATGCATCACAGTCATCATGTAGCTCAACCATAATTAAGGTAGCTCAACGACCCGGTACGTCGTCTGCTTTCAACAATACCGTGGGAGAGCCATGCTTCGGCACGAATGGGCGGGCTCGACCGGAGTGATACCACGACGTCACAAAACGCAAACCGGCGTGAAACAGCACTGACGTTGTGTTTTGCCGAGTGAGTGAGGATACCGGAGGCCCAAACCCTTTTAAATGGATACGCACTTACGACTCCTCTGGTCAATGTCCATGGGCAGCGGTCGCTTACCATCAGGCGATCCGTCTGCTTGTTTGACCTTATGACATAAAAAAGCAAGTAGGTAAAAAGTACTTAATCATTCAATTTCTGATACCCACATAATTCTGAGAATTCATAGAGCAAGTTGTGGATTTGAACTGGTACCCTTACCTACGTCAGGCTATCAGTGATAACACTCAGCAACAGCTCAGAGTTTGGATTAATGCCGGGTTAAAGGCAATGGGTTCCCCTCCGATTACATGGGACCTAAACATTCCGGCGAACTGTCAGTACTCATACATTAGTAGGCACACATCTGCCTAACCCTTCGGACAATACAGGCGTGATGGTAACGTTATATTTCAATAACAATAAGGTTACTGACTCATCACCTACACCAATGACCTAGATTTTGGTTGAAATTGCTCCTCGTGGGTTGACAGTTACAATGAATGCACTCACAAATATGTAGTTCAAAGATTCAACGAGTAAATATGCAATATTTGTTAACAAAAGTAGCCATTAGATTTGTTAAAACGTCTTTGATTGAGCGAAAATGGGCAATAAAACAGATTTACCTAGTACCTGAGAGACATCAAACAGTTACGATCCTACTAAAATACTAAAATTGTAATTTTTGTTTGACAATTTTTTTTTTTAGATATTTCTGACGTCACCTTTAAGACGTAGGTTAAGTGAAGGCAAATTTCGACAAGGCAGGTGGGACTCGCGGTGGCGTAGTGGTCATAGCGTCTGGTGTATCAAACCAAAAGACGCAGGTTCGAATCCTGCCTGCGAGTCGAAGTTTTCCTTCACTAAAATAACTTTATAAGTGACCATTGGACTGCCAAGTCAAAGTTCCCGAGTTCGAATTCAAGGCTCCGCTGACCTTTCGAAGTAGTTAATTATCACGCGCTTAAACGGTGAAGAAAAACATAGTGAGCATACCTGAGAGATTTACTCGACGGCGTGTGAAATTTGCCAACCCGTATTAGGCCAGCGTAGTGGACTATAGCCTAATCCCTCTCATTGTGAGAGGAGACCCAGTGCCCAGCAGTGGGACATTATAATGAGTTGATTATTATCAGCGAAAAGTTCCTTGCCTAACCTTCGGGGATACTATGTTTTGAATTATAACACAGTATTTTTTACAGTAGAATAAATGCGGAAATGCGTTCCCTGCGAAGTATGTGTGGTGTAACTCGGAATGATAGATTGAGGAATAGTGTGATAAGACAACGTTGCGGACTGAAAGATGATGTAGTGACACGTATTGAAAGGAATATGCTGAGATGGTTTGGACATGTTGAGAGAATGAATGAAAGACGATTAACGAAAGGAATTTATAAGGCGCATATCACCGGCAACGTCAGAAGAGGTCGACCTAGAAGGACCTACACCGATCTTATTGGCGAAGTCCTTCAAAAAGGTCAGGTGCGTAGTACTCGCGACCGGCGCGTATATATGAGAAGATGTATGAATGTCGCAGAAGCAAAAGAGGCATGCAAGAATCGTAGCAAGTGGCAGTCTATAGTTTCTGCCTACCCCTGTGGGAGAAGGGCGTGAGTGTATGTATGTATGTATTTTTTTACAGAAAATCGACGGTCGGATGGCGTCAGACCAGTATCTAAAGCTGGCTGATACTCTTCGATATTACATGAGAGATGCTCATGCTGCCAAAGCTCTATTAGTAAGACGATTCAGGTAATATTGCCAAGTACGCAGCAGTGGGACAGAATAACAGGTCGATTATGTTATTTTCAAAGTAAAAGTCAAATGTTTTTTTCAAGTATCATATTTATCATACATACAGACAGTGATTTATTATATTCCTAAGGATAATTTACTAATTTGGGTTTAATGTATGAATGTCGCAGAAGCAAAAGAGGCATGCAAGAATCGTAGCAAGTGGCAGTCTATAGTTTCTGCCTACCCCTGTGGGAGAATGGCGTGAGTGTATGTATGTATGTATGTATGTGACACTTTAATTAATTTAATTATTAATTTAATTCGTAATGTCAACTTATTTGGCGCCCAAGATACAGGCGTAGCCTAGTTAGGGTCCATCGGAAACTCTTAAATATTCTGGTTTCTGACACGCGAATATTAGACATTGAAATAAAACTATTTTTTAAGAATTTTATCGCGTTGTATTAATATTATTTTAATTCCCGACGTTTCGGATCCTTTACAGCATCCATGGTCACGGGTAGACTGAGGTGTTGGACGTCTTAATGTTAAATTGCTAACAGCTACCTTACATTTTTGTTAATTATTAGTGATCCGATTCACGCAGAACGAGCTCACCGTATCCTTTGGTCTTGCAGTTTTGGGCTTGATTTAGATTTAATTGATTCTATAATGGGGTTCCAAGCAGCTGACCCAACCCAAGACCCAAGACCCAACCATCTTCTCTATTGAAATTTGGGTGTTTTTTAATTTCAATAGCCTCACGAATCATCCTAGGTAGGAATCGGTTTTCCTTAAATATTGTAAAGTTTATTTGGGAAATAAATGTATTGTATTGTAATTGTATGTAAATTAGACCAGTGATACAGGTACTTTTGAATTGTCAAAAACTAAGTTTAAGCGGCGGTAGCCTAATGGCTAGGGCGTCGGACTTGCGATCATGTGGTTGCCGGTTCGAACCCCACCCATTGCATTACCTGCGTGAACCCACTCGTAACACAAGCATTTATTTAGCTTAGCACGAGGGGTTAACAAGAATACTAGTAATGTGAGACCCACATTGCTAGTAAGCTTTAAAATAAAAAAAGTGCGCGGTTCCAAGTTTTCTTTCAATACATACCTTTTAGCAGCCGGCAGTTCCTTGTTGTGCTTGGTGATGATGCAGCCAGAGTATTCCGTGTCGGGATACCAGTGTGACAATCTTATTATCTGGTTCTGGCCGGCACGGTTCAACACCTCCTCACGCTCTTTACAAGTCTGTCAACAAATTGTGATAAACTGAATACATAAATTCTCCTCTCGCCAGTATTCCATGAAGGGTTAATATATAAAACTGAAGAGTTTGTTTGTTTGCTTGAACGCGCTAATCTCAGGAACTCCTGGTCCGATTTGAAAAATTCTTTCAGTGTTAGATAGCCCATTTATTGAGGAAGGCTATAGGCTATATATCATCACGCTACGCGGACGAAGTCGCGGGCAGAAGCTAGTGTTTTAAATATAACTTTAACTATGTACAATCTCACACTCCTCCAATTCTTTGTCAAAGCATAGATGATGTCATTAATTGCCTGTATGTGTATGTATCTTTTGTCTACTTTACAACCACAGTTCACTAGTATGTTTCTTTCATATGGAGGAAGGTAGCCTGTTTCTATTAACCGGGCAATAATTCAAACTCCGATGATCCGATCACCTACTGAGACTTTTATAGAAAGACACAATAACATTGCTCTGTCACCAAGGACCACTTAAAAGCAGTCGCACTAGAAAATATATTAGGCCCTGACTTCAATTCCCAGACAAAGCAAAGTATTATTGGGGATTTTCATGAAAGTTAATGGCAAGAAATAACTCGCTGTCTATTACATCCTAGAATAGATTTTAGAGTCCTAAAAATACCGACGAATCGTGGGTGTACCTTCGGTATATTTCTACCTAATCCTCGGGAAATATAGACGTATGTATATTTAATAATTGGGGTTCACTGGGGTTTCTTCCCATCGTGAGCAGGGGAGCTTCAGTTTATAGACTCAAAAAAGAACATTACCTACAGTTCACTTACAAAGCTACAACCGAGAAAAATAGGGTACAGTAGTAGAAGTTTTAGAATCCAAAGTTATCGCTCACCTTACTACTATGGTATACTGAAGGCCACTGGCTGTCATCATCATAGTACAGCAATAAGTTGGGTATACCCATCTCCTTGTCGTACTCTATCAGGTACTCGAACTGCCCATCCATGGATAGGAAGCAAAAGCGGGAGAGGAAGGCCCAATTCTGGAAAAATGATAACATATTTTTTTAAAGATATAAATCTTACGTAGCCAGAGTAGCAGTGTCTATGAATCATAATCATAATACAGGTGACTTGAAAAAAACTTCTTAAATTAAAAGCTACGCTCTATCACCTATTCTCTATCTTCTGCTTTCCCTTTTACCTTTTGACACCACTCGATTCTCACCCTTTCCTTCACTTGCTCCACAAAACTTTATCTAGGTTTTCCCCTTCCTCGTTTTTCTTCAATTTTACTTTCTTCTACCTTCGAAGAAGTCGTTTCGTATCAAGTGGCCAAACATATTTCCTCTCCTATTCTTATTAATCTAAAATTATCTTATGTGTCTACAAACTAAGCTATTGTATTCACCCGATCAAATAACTACGCAGATACTTATTATGTGAAGTATGGCAACACTTTACACGTACGAGCATTTGCCTCAAGATAGGCAAATGCTCGTAAGTGTAAAGTATAGTCACGAGAAAAAGAGTAGAGACTACATCTTTTCTCTATTAAATTTCACCTTATACTTATAAGGGGCAATTTTTGCGCCCCAGGACTTTATTGATGAAGTAAGTTTAGTCAGCAAAGATATAAAATGTAATAGTTTAGAAAAACCAATGATGATATTGGAAAATGGCCCATAATTAGAGCTTCGTAAGGTACAAACGAGATGGACGGATAACCAGGCGGAATATAACGGAGTCTTTATGGAAGTCTTGGAAGAGGCCTTTGTCCAGCATAGAACGTCTTTTAGTTGATATGATGATGAGGGTATTAATCTAGATTTGTGACAGCTACCACAGGTGCATTATTTTTTAAATAATATATAAATTACAATACGAATAGAACGAACTATGAAGCTTACGTCTTTAGTATCGATCCTGCCTTCCACCCATTTTGCGTGCACCCGTGACGTAACCAGCAGGATAAGGAGACACGCTCCCAGCAACCGCTGCGTCATTGATATAATAAATTGTTCAGTTTTCTAAATTATACCGTTGGTCCTTTCGATTTTTTGTTTTTGTTTAAACCTGTAACTGATTAAAAGTAATATTTAATTGTGAAACATTCTAGAAACAACATTATTCATATTTTAATAGCACTTGTCCTAATTATTTATCAAAGTAGAGAACACTGATTGCATTATCTGCTTTTCTCAAAATGTTATAACAATTAAAAATGTATAAACATCGATAACATTACTAATATAGGTATTTATAATTTGCACACTTAAGAGAATGAAGAGAATGGGCATGCCGAAAAAACCAAGGAAAGCCTCTTTCCTTGAAATGACACAGTTATTAGTGTTATACTTATATGCTCATTTTATCAGAATAACCAACCTTCTCATTACCTAATTGAGCTCAAGGTTTGTCGTATTAAACATAAAATAATTAAGTAGGACACAAATTATTTTACTTACCTTACTTTAGCTTCAAAATTTCTAATCACCAGCCACTAAATTTAGTATTAAGGTCCTACTTAAAAATGCCTTAATTATAATAAAACTGCTAATTATTATTTAAACATATTACTTTTCTTTGCATATCACCTACAAACTCAAGTACTACCACTTTGTTTTGGAACTTGTAATTTGTTGTGGACAACCGTAACCATGGCAACGCGTCTACGAGTAAGTACGTATGTAGGTAGGTACTATGTATGAATGCATAGACGCGTTCACTTATCGATACAACGCAAATCTTATTTTGGTCCTTTTGGAGTCTCAAATGACCCAAAAGACCATTTTTTTTACCGTATAGGTATGTCGACAAATGAGCAGACGAGCCAAGTACTTTTCACCGCCCATGGGCACCAGCAACATCAGAGGAATTGCTGAGGCGTTGTCGAGCCTTAAGAGCCGCTTCGTACTGCAGACTAGCGGATCCGCAGATACAGAGAGGCTGGCTCTCATAAGTGTTTCACAACAGCAGCCAGTCAGACCCCAAGAGGTTCTACCACCGGGCAAGTCCGATATTATTTCGCCCCATGCAAAATGCCTATCTGAATGGTAATGACGATTTGTATTCTAACCGATCCCTACACGGCGTAAAACTAATATATAAGAGTCAAAAGATTAAATGAATAAAGTCAAACCTAACGTCACGAGTGCAGGAATCTGAAGCAAATCCTGCAGTTTACAATAACCAAATTAGTTTTGAACTCTAACTCACCTAGCGCAACAGGCCGACTCCAGTCACAGTGACACTATAAACAGAATCATCAATAAAAAACAATACCTACCTACTCACAAGCATCTTAATGATTATGATTAATCCATGACTTTTACAAAACAATACTGTTAATGTTGATAATAGGTTGATAACTGCCTCATTAGCCTAGTGGTCCTGATCGCGACTGCTACGCTTGAGGTCCTGGGTTCGATTCCCAGGTCGAGCAGTGTTATTGGGTTTTTCTATGAAATTCCCAGTAACAGCTCGGAGTTTGGAATTTAAGGCTCGCCCCCTATTACATAGGTACCTACCGGCGAACTGTGGGTCTACATCAGTACGCCTCTGCCTAACCCTTCGGAGAAAACAGGCGTGATGGTATGTTATGTTATGATAATAGGTCCCTTATATGCGCTTCATATTGCGATGTGACGTAGGCCTTTGAATGCGCTGATCATCATATGGCGTACGGGGTAGCGGTGTTTGAATTGACTGGTGTCCAACACATTATGTGATCTTGAATAATATCTCTAGAATAAATATAAATAAGGACCAAGAATCGTTATTATGTGAATTCGGATCTATCACATACGGTGTCCCACAGGGTAATGTATTAGGTCCAAGTTTTAATATGATTGATATTAGCCTCCTCGCTAATACAAATACAATATTTTCTTTCACCGTCACCAAACGATAAAAGGTACCGTCATTATACGTTTCTTCGTAGTTAGGTAGGCAAAGCTGTTGCCGTCTAATACTAAAAAAAACATTGACTATCCTGACCGCAAGTCGAATTCTACCTTCATTAAAACTTCTAAAATAATACTATAATTTTATCAAAATATGATTCGTAAATGAATTCCGAGACATTTTAGGTGCGTGCTCGTGTTCGAGCTGGATCCACCGCGCTCTGCAGGTCAGCACTCTAAGTACTAGGTCGTTAGAGTGCTGGCCTAAGAGTGCAGCTATCACTTCTTTGCCGTAAAAAAAGATTTAAAAGAGCATCATCATCATCAGGAAAGTCAATCTATACTTACCTTGCTCCTATACACAGCGTGGTTATAAAGAAGTTTCTAGAAATCTAAACTCATCATATATATGGTCAAAGTTCGGAGACCTCACAATGACAATATGACGATTCATGAGATATGACTTTAGGTTTTCCTGGTAACGACTGAGGTCGCACTGCGAGCGGAGGAGTAGCGATGTAAATAAATACATATATATATATATAATCAACCCATTATATGTCCGGGTCTCCTCTAACAATGAGAGGGATTAGGCTATAGTCCACCACGCTAGCCTAATGCGGGTTGGCAGACTTCACACGCCATCGAGAAAATCTGTCAGACGTGCAGGTTTCCTCACGATGTTTTCCTTCACCGTTCAAGCGCGTGATATTTAACAATTAATACGCACATAACTTCGAAAAGTCAGAGGTGCATGCCTTGGATTTGAACTCGAGACCTTTGACTTGGCAGTCCAATGGTCATATCACTAGGCTATCACGGCTCAAATAAATACATAGAAGCATATAAAACAAAATTGTGTAAACGTCATTAGTTTTCTTTACTTGTGTTATTTATTAAACGTACATTCATTCACATCTCTAAGTCATTCTTGCAGATCCATAAACATATTATAATTATGTAATACTAATCATATTATCATAGTTACATATTTTAATGTATATTCTTACTGAACAAATAGTGAAAAAAGTATAAAATAAATAAATTATCATTCATTGAAAGTGTATTTTTTACAAAAACACCTCACCTCACCGGAGCCAAGATTAAGTACTGTGTATTCTTGTCTCACGTAGATTACCACAATGGATGACATTGGGAGAGAAGATTATAACATGTCTCAAATAGCTTGGTTGGCGATTTGATAATCACATTATGAGATAAGCGGACACTACTGCCCATCCTGATAAGCCTAAATCGCCTCTTCCGAAATCTTCAAGATAAATTGCGCGGTAAATTTCGGTGGAGCTAAAAATGCAGAAACCACGTAAATAATATTTTACATCTTTTTTTATGGTATACGGGAGCAAACGAGCAGACGGATCACCGCAGCCTATGGACACCCGCAACACCAGAGGAGTCACAAGTGCGATGCCCGCCTTTTAAAAGGGTTTGGGCCTCCGGTAACCTCATTCACTCGGCGAAACACAACGCAAGCGTTGTTTCACGCCGGTTTTCTGTGAGGCCGTGGTATCACTCCGGTCGAGCCGGCCCATTCGTGCCGAAGCATCGCTTTTATCTAGAAGCATATTGCGTTATATGTAAGTTTTAAAAGTAATTAAATATTTGGTCTAAGCTTCTAATTCTGAACGATCCCAGAGAAATAATTCTTTAGATTTTTTTACAAATGGAATGGGTTTATCGTCCGATACCTACATATCTTGGATATCATATTTAATCGAAATGGTATCTGAATCAGAATTCCTGTTACTATATTAAAGACTCAATAATGCAAAGGAAGATCTCATAATGAATCAGCTCAAGGCGTCACTTCCACGAGTCAACAACAGGAAAGGGGTCATTGCAAGTGCGTTTCAATAGGGCTGCCACCCGTGCTTACTTTCCCAGATTTGCCCTTGTTTTGAGAGTCACCGGAATGCGTTCAGGCATGGTTTTTATAAAGAATGCAAGAAAAATCAGACAATACTAGGAAAATCAAACCCTCACGTGAGCTCGTTTCAGTCCGACCATTTATTTTAAGTTCAGGTTAGGTAATTCGACCAATGGCAGCCCTAGATGGTACCCCACAAGTTGGTCGTATATCTTCAAATTACAAACAGTGACGCTATAATGGAACAGCTTAAGCTTTATATACTTACAAAAGTACTTTGTCGGGCACATAGCCTTAACAACCATTACCATCGTAACACGGAACACCTCTCCAAGTTCGTCAGTTCTTTGGTCAATAATTGATTAATATTTTTTTAAATAATTTGGTTAATAATTGTTTAATTTTAATTCATGATCATCAATTGTTTTGGCAAGGAAATATAATATTTTGGTAATTATCAAGACATTTTTTGAAGATTATAATATGATTGCCTTAGTGATTAAGGATTCCCAGTGATTAAAAATTACTTGTAGGAGAAATAACCGGTACTAAATAAAGTAGGTAGGTAAGTACCTAAATTTTAATAAATAAATGCGGTTTTAGTTGTGTGTGTCGTGCATAATGAGAATTGTGTTCATTTGTGTTTATAAACGCATCAAATATACACACTTTCTAGTGTGGGGCAAACGTTTTTATTATGAAAAAAGATCGCACAAGGTTATTTAGTATCGATTGAAGACACTTTTGCATGATACGATCATTTTAACGACGTGCCTACCGGCTTGCAGCCGAACTAAACGTGCAGTGAGTTGTCAATTCACAAAGTAATTATACAGTGATTATTTTTGTGATTTTAATGTGAATGACGTTCGGTTTGTGTACATTACCACCGTCAACAATAATATAGCTGATGCGAGCTACAGAATACTGGTATTTAAACTCCATTAAAAACTTTTTGCTTGCAGAATTTCGATTAGTTTTTTTTTCTGATTCGATATTGTTCTAGAATTGACATAGACACTTGAAGTGTCAGCTGTTTGTTAGCTTCCCGCGCTTTGTGATCCGATAATTGAAAAGGTTATAGGCCAGTGTAGTTACTAGCCTGAGATTAAATGCAACTTTGTGACCTTCAAACGCACTCCATCGTAGGTCGCAGTCGCTTGATATCAGGCGATAAGATATTTTACTTCAAACGGGTAGCCTCAGACGTAATTCTCGTGAAACTAAAATTATATTAGAAGTTGAAACCTGTGATCAAAATTTTTCTGTATCTGGCAGGTACCTAATTAGTATTATTTACTTGAGTATTTTGAGAGAATATTTTGTTATTAAAAAACACTAGATATCAATTTGACAAAACCACCAATATACTTACCTACCTAAACATAAAAAAATGTTATACATAGTTAGTGTACCTACGTACTTTTAAATTTGTTTCCCAAGGAACGACTTTTTAACGTCTATATTTTTAATTTAATTAATTAATTACTTATTATTCACCCATATTAGAATTTTAAAATAATGACTTTGAATTAAGAATCTTCGTTTTTTCCGCTCGCAGTGTTGCTTCGCCTAATTATTAGTGTTGATAAAGCCATCTCTCAGTATTTTATTGCATACGGCAATAATTATACATAACAGAGGTATGTTTAATGATAATCGTATCTTGAATGACAAAATATATAAAAACATGTTTTATTTTACATCAACTTAGAAGACGAATAACACGTATATAAAGTTAGGTAATACCTACTTATTTAAATACTTAATTAGTTTATTTGTTTACATGGACTGTCATGGCCTAGTGATATTTTTTTTATGGGATAGGGGAGCAAACGAGCAGACGGATCACCTGATGGTAAGCGATAACCGCCGCCCATGGACACCCGCAACACCAGAGGAGTCACAAGTGCGTTGCCCGCCTTTTAAAAGGGTTTGGGCCTCCGGTAACCTCATTCACTCGGCGAAACACCGTTTAGGTATCTGTGAGGCCGTGGTATCACTCCGGTCGAGCCGGCCCATTCGTGCCGAAGCATGGCTCTCCCACGTCACAATATTTAATCGGCTTTGGCACTTATGTACGGGAGTTGGTTAATTCCCGCGTGTTTTTTTTTATTTAGCTTACTAGTAATTTGGGTTGTACATTACTAGTATCCTTTTTACCCGTCGTGCTGAGCTAAATATGCTTGTTATGAGTGCGTTCACATCGGTAGTGCAATGGGTAGGTTTCGAACACACCACGGCAACCACATTATTGCAAGTCCGACGCCCTAGCCATTAGGCTACCGCCGCTTATATTTTTTTCTAATTTAGTTAGTTATAAGCTGTAATTATTAGTAATTATAAATTATTAGTTAAGTATGTAAGATTGGTATTTAAGCTAAACCACGATATCATAGGAGTAAATCATTACTTAAAATAACGGATCGCGATATATTGATAATATTTTTACATACATACCATCACGCCTGTATTCCCCGAAGGGTTTAGGCAGAGGCGTACTAATGTACACCCACAGTTCGCCGGTATGTTTAGGTCCCATGTAATAGGAGGCGAGCCTATTGCCATTAACCGGGCACAAATTCCTAACTCCGAGCTGCTACTGGGAATTTCATAGAAAAACCCAATAACACTTTGCTCGACCTGGGAATCGAACCCAGGACCTCTAGCGTAGCAGTCGCGCGCTTGGCTAATGAGGCAGTTTTGATAATATTTTTTAACACTATAAAGTCCGTTAATTTATTGTGCCTTAAACTTTCTTATGACAATAGGTATAATTAAATAATGATTGTGTTTTTTTCCTTGCAGTGTTTTTCTACGTAAGCACGACATCAAGCAAAGATAACAACCAAGTAGTGCCTATTAACACAATTATTTAATCTGTGAAATTAAAGAGTGGAGTGTTTGATTGAAAAGTGATCAAAAGACAATGAAGTCATTAACAATACTATTTGTATTAGTAATATTTACATTATTGACTTCCGTGCTGTGTTCCACATATTTCTTTGGTGAACAAACCCCGAACACAAAGTTAGCGTATCGCGATAAAGTGAAATACGAAGCGATACCTTTGAAGAAGCGAATCAAGACGTTCACGTATAATGGAACGGCGCCAATTAAGGTATTATTACATAGCAATCCATTCTTCTTCAATCCATCCTTCTCTAAACAACGTGTATAGTTCGCGCAAACTAACTTGACCCAAAACTAACGGAGGGGGAAAGTTTGCGCAGTAGGTACCTATATTTGTGTGCAAAATGTAACAGCTGGAAAAACCCAATAACACTTTGCTCGACCTGGGAATCGAACTCAGGACCTCTAGCGTAGCGGTCGCGCTCAGGACCACTCAGTTACAGATTTTATCGCGTTGTATTAATTTTATTTAATTCCCGACGTTTCGGATACTTTACTTACAGCATCCATGGTCACGGGTAGACTGAGGAATTACTAACAGTTACCTTACATTTTTGTTAATTATTAGTGATCCGGTAAGCTCGTTCTGCGTGAATCGGATCACTAATATAACAAAAATGTAAGGTAGCTGTTAGTAATTTTAACATTAAGACGACCAACACCTCAGTCTGCCCGTGACCATGGATGCTGTAAAGGATCCGAAACGTCGGGAATTAAATTAAATTAATACAACGTAAATCCGTAAAAAATAGTTTTATTTCAACGTAAGCATATTTTTTTCAAGAAATTAGTAATAGCGTGGGTTAAACCGCGGGCGGGTCGCTAGTCTCATATAAAAAATGACTAGGTACGAGGCGAATTTTCGACGCGTTGTCGACCTTGAGACACACACGTGTATTCAATATCGATGTCGCATTTGGAATGTATAAAATTCACTGATTTACATAACCGCTAGCTGTTTTACAAAACAGTACCTAGCCCAAGCACGAACACTTTCGAAAAAGTATTCGTATCGAAATCGACAATAATTTGTATGAGAAGGAGGTTAATGAACGTAGATGAAGCGAAAGTGTGCCAGGATCGTAGCAAGTGTAGTCTCTGCCTACCGCAATGGGAGACAGATGAAAATATATATGAGATTTGTTACAGAAAAAAACTCATTCGTTTACGATACGAATTCGATAGTTGTTCGTGCATCGTGTTTTGTAAAGCAGCTGAATGACGTATAGCAGTTTTCCATAATCACTGGCATTCAACGATCTATTCTCTTCTGTTTTCCAGGCGATCAGTTGTTACGACTATCAGAACAGCGAGGCATCTGTGAACATTACTGATGGTGGTATCGGATACCCATACGTGGAGTTGCGGCTGAAGAGCCAAAGGAGTTATAGACTGGACTTCGCTATAGAGATATACGCTTAGCTCAAAGATATGAGAATATTTATTAACCTATTTATGAACTGTGTTGAGCCAGTGATATAGCGTGAGAGGGGGAAAGGAACCATGATCCCGGGCGGGGCGGCAAATAACTTCTATTGTCATAGGAACTCCCTAAGTACAGTCGAGCATAAATATAATTACAACTACTTGAAGTTATATAGCGATTTTTTTTGTGAAAAGACGACTGCAATCTTTGAAATAATACGAATATCATATAAGTATTACGTAAGCAGATTTTTTGCAATTATTAACCCACCCCTCCCCCTCGTCAGCAAAAGTAAGCAAAGCTCTTACCCCTCCCCCCCATGCTTACGTAAACATTGGTACAATTGATTTATTTACGAGCAGCAGTTATAGTAAGTCTAGAAATATACTTATACGTATTCATTATTTGTAGGAATCCCCGAAAATGCATTTCGTTTTCTGCATAGACAATTGGCGATATGTGTAAAAAAGTAAATAATTACTGCTGACGTAATCACTATCTAGATCCCCCACGTCATCAAAAATAAGCAAAGCAAAGACCGCCCCTCTATAGTGCATAAGTAATACTTGAACGGCCCCTATTGGTTAGAAAATATGTTTATAATCACCATTTTACTTTAAGACAAAAGCGCTTTTGGCTTTTGCCAAATATATGTGGTTGTGACTGTACCTACATACCTTTATATACTACAATCTCGGTCTACAATCTGCCGATATGAGATTAACAAATCTTGGCAATCGAGCAAGAAATAGGTTGAAAGTAGAAAGATATTTTATTTTCATCCTTTTGCAATTACAATGACAAAATTTTCACCCATTTTTGAATTATTTTCGAAAATGGGGGTGTGGAAGCTTAACTTACTCCGAGTGACTAAAATACACGCTATGCCACTGTGATGAGGAGAAGTAATTGAATTTTAAAAAAATATCGACATCGAATCCGTTTCGAAAATGGCAATCTTTGAAATCGAAATCTTGTTAAACAAAAAAGATTTTGTATATAGGTTTGGTATTTATTTCTGTAAATAAATATTTTTAAGACACTGTCTTATAAGAAGGATATAATTGAGTGTCACAAACGTTTCTACCCTGAAACAGTGATAATAATTATTAGCTAAGTATCATACATTAATTAGGATTAGCACAGCTATTAAATTTGTTTTTAATTTCTACTTATGAACGGAGCGACTAAATAAATTCCCTCCAGTATGCAACAAATTATAAAAAAACTATATTAAAAACAAGCTTTTTTGTTTTACTAACTTTTGCTCCTAGATCATTCGCCAACAAGGCCAGGGGAGGTCGCAGAGTATGTTGGCCTCGAACCGCCTAAAAACAGCGCATGCCTTCGCATCGAGTAAGACTTCGATGGTCGAAGCCATGAGACACATTGCCACATTTGAAAGGACCCAAAAATCTATCTAACGGAGTGCAGATACTGGTGGATATATATAGCTACTATACCCACCACTTATCACGCTAATAGGTTTAGGTTTAAAGAACTTTATCTATATATATATAAAAATAGTTGTGATAGTTACACTATTTATAACTTAAGAACGGCTGAACCGATTTAGCTGAAAATTGGTGGTGAGGTAGCTTAGAACCAGGAGACGGACATAGGATACTTTTTATCCCGTTCCCGTGGGATGTGATGACAGACCGAATTCCACGGGGGCGAAGCCGCGGGCAGAAGCTAGTTCTCAATAAAAACATAATTAGTATTGTTCTCAAGTAAGTGACACTTACTTGAGAAAAATACTAAAATATGAACACTACTATAATAGTTATCCAGACAACCTTAAAAAACGCTTTTGTCTACTCCTCCATCGACAAAATATAATTATACTAATATTGGAGCAGTTCCGTTGAAGAATTTGATATAAACTCACTCGTTCTCATGTGTGTAGTACAGAGGCTGTATTATGACGTGTTATCGCCATGATTTTTAGGTTGTGATAATGGGATGGCGCTATTTAATCTGTAGAGCGGCATCCCTCTCTTTCAATCGGAAAATGATGGCAATAACACGTCATAATACAGCATCAGATCGTCACATGCTAAAATCTTTGGTTTAATTTCTAAAAAAATAACCGATTAAATCTACACATGTGGCATTTATCTTCAATGATATAAATAAAACTCATAAAAATATGAATAATCATATAATTTCTTAAAATATAAACATTTAAATAAAGATATTTCTCTTACACGATACATACACGTCGTACGAAGACTTTGGTTAAAGCAACCGTGTTTAATGCAAGACAAGAATAAAATAACTTGAAACAAGAACATATTAACTTGTAACAAGAAAACATAAACTTGAAACAAGAAAACAGTAACTTGAAACAAGAAGACAGTAACTTGAAACAAGAAAACAGTAACTTGAAACAAGAAAACATTAACTTGAAACAAGAAAACAGTAACTTGAAACAAGAAAACATTAAATTGAAACAAGAAAACAGTAACTTGAAACAAGAAAACATTAACTTGAAACAAGAAAACATTAATTTGAAAAAAGAAAACAGTAACTTGAAACAAGAAAACATTAACTGGAAGCAAGAACACAGTAACTTGAAACAAGAAAACATTAACTTGAAACAAGAAAACAGTAACTTGAAACAAGAAAACAGTAACTTCAGACAAGAATGCATTGATACAGAATCCTTCGGGAAATACAGGCAAGATGATATACCATCACTACCCTATCTTGCCTTGCATAAAAAAATCGCTCTAAAATAATAATTTGCATAGCCAAAACAAGTGATTTAGTTAAACTTAACACCAAATAGCATTCACATATAATAATAATAAAAATATTGACGAAAATATTATGTAATCAATCAGTACAATTTACTTTTTTTATAAGCGTCTGTATAAATATCGTGGAAATTTTCTTCGATTGTAAGTAAAAAAAACTAAATAAAATTTGGTCCACGTTTTCACTTAAGAAAAACATTAAACCTAAGAATTATAAGGAAAACAATATTTGCACCGTATATTCATGAGTTAAATTACGAATACGCTAATCTTAGATTAGCTTGCAATTCTAATTAATTATTGGAATACCTCAATTTAATTTAATAACTAAAATATGTTACTGCGAAATCTATTATTCATATTTCAGGCATAGGCGTACATCTATACGCACCCAGTTTGCCAGTTACATATGTAACCAGGTTGAGCCTATGCCATTAAATATTTACAAATTAAAACTCAAAGCTGCTACTGAGAATTTCATAGAAAACCTTGTCTTTCTCTATCTATCGAAAGAGAAGAAAGAAAACGGAGAGCTTTCGCCGAGAAGTTGCGCTTGCAACCAATAAACTAAAGAGGCTGCTTTTTTAATGTCATCAAAACAGGTTACAACTCTATTCTCCTCAAATATGGCATGTACTCATATAACAGTTTTAAACATTTTCTTTGTTTTTTGTATTTGTAAAAAAAACTGTTTCAAATAAATTTGCAGTATAAACATTAATTGTATTTTACAAATTTAACCAAAGTGATTTAGGGCCACTTGCACCAACTTCTTAAATATGTTTAAATTTTATTTAAACACAATTTTTCATAGAAATTTCGTGTTTAAATACAATTTAAACACATTTAAGAAGTTGGTGCAAGTGGGCCTTAAAAAAAATGCATATAACCGAAAATATGACTTGGTGCTTAAGTTCTAATACATTTGACTCTATTAGCGCAACCAAAGGTTATTTTTAAACGCTTCAAATATAATAATTGTAAACAAAAAAAAATATTATTCATATCAACCGATATTTTGTAGAATACTGATCAGATAATGTCGTACATTAAGTCGTAGGACCAAAGGACCAATTTTATTAATCAACCACCGTGTGGTTGATTGTTAATATATAAATATCATATTAAGTTTTAAAAAAAGAAACATTTTCATGAGCAAAAATTTGTTTATTTAATTATTGCAACGCCCCCTGGTGAGTAAACACCACAACATATTTAAAAAAAACCGCCCCTGATGAATCACAAAAACAGTAGCAGAACCTCTAAAAGGAAAGGCTCCAAACAACCGTTAAACAAAATGAGCAACGCAATTTTATCAATGTAGTCTCTACTATTATACAATTGTAAAAAAGCTGTGTTTGACATTGAAGATATCTTGTCTGTTTGTTACGGGTTCGCGCAAAAACTACTGAATAGATTTTAATTTTGTTAACTTCTAGAAAGTATGTGCTCCAACTTAAAAACTGGTATACTTCTTATCTCAAATAATTAAACGGAACCTGAGATACAGCTTGACCTCTCTAATGTATAGAGACCCATATAAAGAAGAGATCATCCCTGTTGGATTTTGAGGTTCAAGTAAACGAAGCCGCGGGCAGAAGCTAGTTTAAAATAAAGTTGTTACATGTTTCAGGTCCGGATATAACCCCCCTGCACGCCTCCCATAAATGATTTTTCCCTAAATAAATTTCTAGTTATCAAATATACGAAATTCCAATCAGCATCCTACAGAAACCAGTCAAAAACTTCAGTACATACATCTCTTGGAATATTTAGTGTATAATGATATACTTAGTGTATTTATTGGCATTCCTTGAGCACTTGGAGTGACTTCCTGAACAACTCCTGCTGGGACCGAGCGTGTTTGATCTCCAACTCTGCTAAGTCCAGGAGACTGGAATAAAAAAGCCATATGTAATATACTATCACGCCTGTATACCCCAAAGGGCTAGGTAGAGATGTAGGCACTAATTTTCACCCACAGTTCGCCTGTATGTTTTCGTCCTATGTGGGGTTCGCCTATTGCCATTAACCGGGCACAAATCTCAAACTCAGAGCAGCTACTGAAAAATTCTAAAATATTTGAAAATTTCATGAATACTTTGATCGACCTAGGAATCGAAGACCTCTAGCGCAGCAGTCGCGCTTAAGACCAATAGACTAATGAGGCAGTCAAGGTGAATATATAATAATGTTTATAGTTATTGTAAAAAAAAATTTATAAGGCGCATATCAGCGGCAACGTCAGAAGAGGTCGACCTAGAAGGACCTACACCGATCTTATTGGCGAAGTCCTTCAAAAAGGTCAGGTGCGTAGTACTCGCAACCGGCGCGTATGTATGAGAAGATGTATGAATGTCGCAGAAGCAAAAGAGGCATGCAAGAATCGTAGCAAGTGGCAGTCTATAGTTTCTGCCTACCCCTGTGGGAGAAGGGCGTGAGTGTATGTATGTATGTATGTATGTAAAAAAAAATGAGTATTGAGTAATAACTACACTAATCAATCTGTATGGTTAAGCTGCGCTTGCCGCGGTCTATCTATGGATAGGTGACCATTCTTAACACACCCGGAGCGGTTCCTGGGAGAGCACGAACATATATGTGATATGATTACTCATGGCAATTGTCCGTGGTAGTCGGATGCCCAAAGATTACTCATGGCAATTGTCCGTGGTAGTCGGATGCCCAAAGATTACTCATGGCAATTGTCCGTGGTAGTCGGATGCCCAAAGATTACTCATGGCAATTGTCCGTGGTAGTCGGATGCCCAAAGATTACTCATGGCAATTGTCCGTGGTAGTCGGATGCCCAAAGATTACTCATGGCAATTGTCCGTGGTAGTCGGATGCCCAAAGATTACTCATGGCAATTGTCCGTGGTAGTCGGAAGCCCAAAGGCCCCCCGCCTAGCAGTTTACTCTCGAGATATCGGAATTGGCCCCGTGATTGGGTTGCAGAGGTCTGTTGGCAGTTGCTCATATATAAAATACTAATATTCAGGCACATCTGGGTAAACTACAAGATAACACCAACATAATAAGGAAAACATAAAACCAAAAATAAAAAGAACTCTAAAGAGAAAACCTACAATACTCAGTGGGGATAGTAATTTCAATTATTTGTTATACCTCTTTCTAAAAGCAGCTACTCTTCTGGTGCGGAAGTCGATAAGCTCTTCCCGCGCACGCGCAGAAAGTTGCTCGAACTTCGCGCATGCGTCCGCTTGAGCTTGCTCAGCCTGCGATAAGGTATGTTATTTAACATACAATGCAATTAGACAGTCCCTTTTTTATTTCCTGCTAATTTTTTTTTGGAAATTAATATTCTTAATAGCTATACACATTTAATTTAGTATCATGCAATTTAGATTCTAAATTTCCATAACACAAAGTTCAAACTCCATTACCAATAAATAATATATTTTTTGGACTGGCGATCATCAAAAAAGCAGAAGCGATTGACCTTAAAGAGACCTTAAAGCATGCTTCAGTTAACTAGTTAAAATCTCGACATATTACTGTCCGTCAATAGATGTCGCTGACGTCACCATAAGACGTAGAATGTGGAATTAAAATCACAAACTAGGGTCCTGGTAGCTTAGTGCCTTAAGTGTCCAGTGTACTTAACCGGAGGGATGCATATTCGAATACTATTTGATATCGAATTATTCTTTCACTAAGATTGATAAAACTTTCAACAGAGGAATATCATAATTAAAAAGAAACAGCCAGTATAGTATAGCTTTTAATAATACTCTACAGGAAAACAAACATCGAACCTACTACAAAACTACATTATCTATACAAAAATGTTATCTAGCTATAAAAATCCATTGACGTGTAAGTGTGTCT
The DNA here is from genome assembly GCA_947256265.1 of Acronicta leporina. NCBI lineage: Eukaryota > Metazoa > Arthropoda > Insecta > Lepidoptera > Noctuidae > Acronicta > Acronicta leporina. The sequence continues at coordinate 2,968,743 of OX366540.1, read as the reverse complement.
TAAGGCTGATCGTTTCGCTCAGCCCGCCAAATTCAAATTTCAATTGGTTTTTCGCAATTTGTGGGTCAATTTTGGCCAAAATTGACGATTGACCCTACTTTTAGCTTCTTTAACGTTTATTATGCAAAGTTTTTAATGCTCAGTTGTGAATATTGTATAGCTTATGCCGCAATTACTACAGCTAGGAATCTAGGATGTGTTATAGACCTACAAATTGCGAAAAACCAATTGAAATTTGAATTTGGCGGGCTGAGCGAAACGATCAGGCTTAAAGGGGACCGGCGGACGCTAAATTGACCATAAAAACGTACTACCAAAATAAATGGCAATCGAAAAGAGAATTAATTAATGAATTACGATTTATTTTAGTACTAGGCTTCTGCCCGCGACTTCGTCCGCGTAGCGTGATGATATATAGCCTATAGCCTTCCTCAATAAATTGGCTATCTAACACTGAAAGAATTTTTCCAATCGGACGAGTATTTCCTGAGATTACCGCGTTCAAGCAAGCAAACAAACAAACAAACTCTTCAGCTTTATATATTAGTATAGATACTATACTTTTTTATGGGAAATTCAACGTCCGCCGGACCCTTAAGATCTTCTTACAGAAATATCATCGCATAATTATTTCAAAGGCACATTTACATTAGGCCTTTGTTCAGCAGTGGACTTCTTTTGGCTGATATGATGAGTTATACCATGTAGTTATCGTATCAAAATTTGGCACAGAAATAGATTATAGTCTGGAATAACACATAGACATTTTATCCAGGTCGAACCCAATTCTGAAGTCTACGCAGACAAAGTCGCGGGTAGAAGCTAGTTTGACATAAATTTTAAAGTTTCTAGACTGACCAAGCGCCGACTCAAGGGTCCGGCGGAGCTTGAATTAGCCTGAAAAACATAATACCAAAATAAATCGTAATCTAAACATTGTGTGATTATTCGGATTGAAATACTGTTTGTTAATCTAGGTTCCTACTGTACCATTTCGTCTACTATTACTTTACTAGAAATAAACGACCGGAAAATCGTTCCAAACTTGGTTAAGTTGTCAGGGATTGCATTCGCTGACATTTATTTCCCGTGCTGTATTTTGGATGAAATGGTAGAGCAGGAGTAAAAGTCGCTTCGTTTAAATACTAATATAATAATATTCAGGCGCATCTCGTTGGAAGCCGACCTCGATAGAGTTGGGAAAAGGCTCGGAGGAGAAACCTAGATCAAGGGTATCGGAATCCGAATAATAACACTGGTTAATAATGTTTGAATTGCGATTTAGTTTGGTATTACGTTTGTATTGGAAATTTGGTTCACCGGACTCATGTAAATTCGTCATAACATAACACAACAACACTCATATACAACAACTACTACATCGTTAGTACTACACATTACAGTAAGCGTGTTTACCTCTTGAACTTCCATCGGCTGCGTATTGCACAGAAAGATGACGTCAACACATTTGTGAGGTGCCGGGTACACAGTGGGCCAACGATGGCCAGATTATGTATTATTCAGTGTATTTGTCACAGTCACAGTGTATGAACATTTCATTTAAATGAAAGGAAAATTCGAATACTGCCTTAGATCGATTTTCCCTTTTACTTACGTTTATATCTTTAAAAATTTTCGAAATTGTCATTGTATACTGAAATTATAGGCAATAGGCAATAGGCTCGCCCCCTATTACATGGGACCTAAACATACCGGCGAACTGTGGGTGTACATTAGTACGCCTCTGCCTAACCCTTCGGGGAATACAGGCGTGATGGTATGTATGTATGTATGTATACTGAAATTAATTTAAAAAAATTACTGGCAAATAAAAAAAATCTTTGATTTTTAATCATATGTACCGATTTTGGGCATTTACATAACGCAAGTTTCTTGCCTGTTGCATACAATAACATTGAAGCAGTAAATTAACCATAAAACACAGTGTTTTTATTATTACCGCCACCCATGGACAGTCGCAACACCAGAGGAGTCATAAGTGCGTTGCCCGCCTTTTAAAAGGGTTTGAGCCTCCTAGACTATACTAGTTTTACTTGTTTTAACTTTTTTCATTCACGGTAATTAAATTGCTCCATGTAAAAGAGCCTTTACGCAACTATTGGGCATAAAAAAATATTAATATGCCGCGAAAAATTCGTTATAAGTTTTATATTTTTATAATTATATTTTTTTTGCCAGCGAATGCCTGTGGTAACGCCGACGTCATTCGGTGAGGCGCGTGTGACAAGATGTACGAATGTAGACAAAGCAAGAGAATTATTCAAGAATTGTAGGAAGTGAAGTTTTATAGATTGATTAAAATCGAAAGGAATCGATTAAAAAAGGCAGTTTTATACTTTGTCATTATTGGCTCAATTTGTACCCAGCAGTTTACACAAACACTGTTTAAACACACATCAATTATTAAAACACGACCCAAATTACATTAAAAAATCATTGTCCTAATAAAAATAAAAATATGTTAGAAAGAGAAAAAATGGAAAATTGTGTGAAAATCCAATTTCGTCAAAAATTTATCGACCGACGAAAATTTGGTCGATTTATTTTTAAAGAAATTGCGAGTAATGATTATAGCACGTGGTTATGCTATAACTATTACACAAATAGTCCTGTCAATGTGTTAATATCTTATGAGAAAAGAAATCATATTTGTCAATCATCCTATATGTAAAGTTTGAGCAAGTATGTGGCATGTGTTAATAATATAATATTCAAAATAATCTTGTCCTGAGTGTCAATAACCTTATCTGTTATCAATATGAATTGAAAATAATCTTGTGTAAGCAACTTTCATTGTGTAAATAATAATGTGTAGTAAGAAAAAAAAAGATAAAACCTACCACGTCATTTTTTTACGATAACGGACTACCTAGTAGTTTAAAATTCATTCTCCTCCCGCAGACCACATATGATAGGGATGCACCTATATAGAAAATATTAGTAAATTAACAAAAAAAAAGCAAGTCTTTATTTACCGCATGCACGTCCTTGTTCTTTGCTCTGGCTTTCTCGAGATTCCTGTTAGCGGCCTCATACGCGGCCAAACATCTAGAACAATATAATGAAGAAATTGTTAACCAAATCACAGTTTTGTTCGTCCAGAATTACCCTTATACAGAGTGGAAGAGATACACACAGGATGACTGGTAATTACTGTTAAATACTTTTAAACACAGTATTTGCAAAGACAAGATTTAATGAGAAATGATTTATTAGTTTTACAGATTTTTCTTATCAACTAGTGTTTGGAGCTTCCTTTTGTAAAAAAGCAAGACAATGTTATTGTATGTGTGTGTGCGTGCGTGTGAGTACGTGTGTGCGTGTGAGTACGTGTGTACGTGTGTGCGTGTGAGTACGTGTGTGCGTGTGTGTGGCCGTGTACGCCTTCAGATTTAATTTATAACAAATCGATATTCAGGAAATTTGTTATTTATAAGGAGATAGAGTTAGATAAACTTAGGGCCACTTGCACGAACTTATTAAATGTGATTAAATCATATTTAAACACATAATTTCCATGAAAAATCGTGTTTAAATACAATTTAAATGTAATTTTGAAGTTGGTGCAAGTGTCCCTTAATGTTGAAGTGTTTTACAGTAATCTCAGTCATCCAATATAATCAATTTTAATCAAAAGTGCTTAAAATGTAAACAATATTGAATTCTGGTACCTACATCTTTTTATCGCAAATGATTACATTAAATGAATCATGTGGAGTTTTATACTTGGTAGTTAACATGTTTATAAATTTACGTGCAGAACTCTTTAATTTCATTTTATGAACAGTGCAACAGAAAACTAAGAAGATTGTTTACATTTTACATAACATACCATGACACCTGTATTCCCCGAAGAGTTAGGCAGAGGCGTAACTAATGTACACCTACAGTTCGCCAGTATGTTTAGGTCCCATGTAATAGGGGGCGAGCCTATTGCCATTAACCGGGCACAAATTCCTAACTCCGAGCTGCTACTGGGAATTTCATAGAAAAACCCAATAACACTTTGCTCGACCTGGAAATCGAACCCAGGACCTCGTCGCGCTCAGGACCACTTGGATAATGAGGCAGTGTTTACATTTTAGTAACTTTTTATTGAAATTATCTATACAATATATACTGTATAGTAGCCAATATTACCTGAGTCGCCTTACTAATACAGCTTTGGCAGCATGCGCATCTCTCATGTAATATCGAAGAGTATCAGCCAGCTTTAGATCCTGGTCTGACGCCATCCGACCCTCGATTTTCTGTAAAAAAATACTGTGTTATAATTCAAAACATAGTATTCCCCGAAAGTTAGGCAAGGAACTTTTCACAGATTATAATCAACTTATTATACTGTCCCACTGCTGGGCACGGGTTTCCTCTCAGACTAAGAGGGATTAGGCTATAGTCCACCACGCTGGCCTACTGCGGGTTGGCAGCCTTCACACGCCGTCGAGAAAATCTCTCAGGCATGCAGGTTTCCTCACGATGTTTTCAAAAGCAAAGCACGTGATAATTAACTATTAATACGCAGATGACTTCGAAAAGTCAGAGATGCGTGGCTAGGATACGAACTCGAGACCTTTGACTTGTTGTCTTGTTGTCTTGTCAATGTAATGTTCATAATCACTAGGCTATTTCGCAGATCACCACTTTGATCACAAAGCCTGCTCGAAATCGCATTTTAATGAAATCGCATTTTGTTCAACATAGCAAGTGTAGTGATAAATGGTTTTGAATGTAAATTCATTGCGGACAAAAAGTAGCAGGCTACGAAATATCACCTGTGAAATCGCTGTGATAAATAATCATAATTTGAACAGATGAAAATGAATGAAATGTAGCAATCATTTCTATGCCTAGTACACCCACAGTTCGCCGATATGTTTAGGTCCAAATCCAAACTTCGAGCTGCTACTGAGAATTTCGACCTGGGAATCGATCCCAAGACCTCTAGCGTAGCAGTCCCGCTTAGGATGACTAGACTAATGAGGCAAGCATACGGCCCGCCTGATGGTAAGCGGTTGCCGTAGCCTATGGACCCTTGCAAAACCAGGAGCATCACTCGCGCGTTGCCGACTCTAATTAATAAGTTAATAATAAAGAAAAATATTTTACCCGGCATTTGTCAAATGTTTCTGCAACTCTGGTGAGGAATCGTTCCGTCGAGGGCTGTTCTCTTGTAGCCAGCTGGGTGATGCATGATGATAGTCTGATATGCGCGTCTGCTACCTCTGTTCACAGAAAAAAGTACACACGGCTATACATCAAGGTTTACAAACCCATAATAAGTATAACATGTATCAAGTGGAACAGAAATCAGATGCGAGAGAGCCATGATTGCCCAATCATGGCTCTCTCGCATCTGATTTCTGTGATGCGATCTCATCATCATCTGATTCTGACGAATGCTATCGCTCCGGCCTCACAAAAAACCGGGGTGAAACAACACTTACGTTGTTTCTTCTGTCTTTTGTCCCGGAGTTCCCGTAGCCCCGGCTCCAAAGTGGTGACGCGAAACGCCGAGGATGGTTTTAGTCCGTAGATCGCTGGATGGTGAATAGAGTTTAAAGCATTTCCAAACCCGTCAAAAAAAATTCCAATCTTTCTCTACGGAGCTGAAACCTGTTCATTAAGACAGCAAGATCTCCGCAAAATTGATGCACTGGAGATGTGGTGTTGGAGGCGCCTCCTAAAGATTCCTTGGACGGCGTTTCGTACCAATAACTCGATCCTAAAGGAGCTTCGCATCAAGGAGTTCAACTGCGACTACTAAGTTCTTTTTTTTACGGGATAGGTGGGCAAACGAGCAGACGGATCACCTGATGGTAAGGGATTACCACCGCCCATGGACACCCGCAACACCAGAGGAGTCGCAAGTGCGTTGCCCGCCTTTTAAAAGGGTTTGGGCCTCCGGTAACCTCACTCACTCGCCGAAACACGACGCAAGCGTTGCTTCACGCCGGTTTTCTGTGAGGCCGTGGTATCACTCCTGTCAAGCCGGCCCATTCGTGCCGAAGCATGGCTCTCGCACGTGACAAAATCTTTGGCCATATCTCCAGAAACGAGAGCTCCATGTAAAGGCTGGTCATCCGGGCCAAGTTGAAGGAACACAAGCTTGTGGCCGATCTCCTTCCTACTCGCTGGACTCACCTTATTGTGAAAGCTACCCAGACCACAATGGTACAGTGCTCTCGTAATGCCACTAATCCACAAAAATGACGAAGCATTTCGAAAGCTGTGACGCTCAGAGGAGAGAACGATGCCGACGAGAAGCCAGCGATTACACCACCGTTGCAACCACGACCACTCTGACAAGAGTGCCTGACTAAGAAGAAGACAAAAAAGGTATATCCTTTGATGACGACCTCTGTGGTTTAGTGGTTCGAGTACCGGACTGCCGACCGTGAGGTCGTGGGTTCGATTCCCACAGAACACAAAAATTTATGTGATGAATATAAGTGTTTGTGTTCGTCTGGGTGTTTCTTATGTATTATAAGTATGTATTTACAAAAAAAAGTATATAAGTATTATATCCATTGTCTAGTACCCATAGTACAAGCTTTGCTTAGTTTGGGACTAGATGGTGCTGTGCTGTGTAAAAAATGTCCCAGTTTTTTTTTTTATATCATATTCCCGGACTGTCGCTTTATCGTCGAGATCTGTCACCCGAAGTACAGTCCACAAGTTCAGCTGTTCTGGCGTGCTAGAGTAACATACATTCATCCATCCATCCGAACTTTAGCATTTTAATAATAGTAAGATGGATATCCCAAGTACCTTTATGTTTTGTTGTCATCCGATCAACTTTGACGACCGCCTCCTTGAGATGCGAATAATATTCCTGCAGGAAAGTGGTTTCCTGTTCGAAGAAGTCGTTCACATCGCGCACTGTGGCACCCAAGTAGATCTCGTCTGTGGTCGTCGTCATTGAACGCATCTGTTCAAATTAATCTATACTTAATATATAAAGCTGAAGAGTTTGTTTGCACGCGCTAATCTCAGGAACTACTGGTCCGATTTGAAAAATTATTTCAGTGTTAGTTAACCCATTTATCGAAGAAGGCTATAGGCCCTATATCATCACGCTATGCGGACGAAGTCGCGGGCAGAAGCCATAATACATAAAGCTGAAGAGTTTGTTTGTTTGCTTGAACGCGCTAAACTCAGGAACTGCTGGTCCTATTTCAAAATTCTTTCAGTGTTAGAAAGCCCATTTATTGAGGAAGGCTATAGGCTATATATCATATATCACGCTAAGACTAAGTAACGAATCCACGCGGACGAAGTCGCGGGCGGAAGCTAGTTATAGATATAACTAACTGTGCCCCGTGGTGCTGACCAAGTTCATCACATTATCGCATTGATTAGTAATCCTTTTTGGTACCTTGGGTTACATTATTGTTATTTTCGTAGGGATCTCTATATATAAAAAATACAGCCTACGTTACTCGCTGATAATGTAGCTTTCTATTTGCTGAAAGAACTTTTTGTATCGGTTTAGTGGTTTCGGGGTGAAAGCATAACAGACAAACTCATTTTCGCATTTATAAAATACACTTGCTTTTGCCCGCGGCTTCGCTCACCTGAAGCTATAATAGGATTAGAAATGGATTCAAATTTTTTTAAGAAAACCATCAGCGGTGATCTCTTCTTTGTATGGGCCTCTATACATCAGAGAGGTCAAGCTGTATCTCAGGATACGATTATTTAATTGAGATAAGAAGTTTAGCAGTTTTTAAGTTGGAGCATATAATTTCTAACAGTAATAACAAAATTGAAATCTATTCAGTAGTTTTTGCTCCAACCGGTAACAAACAGCTTTTTTACAAATCTATATATATAAAAGAAAGACGTGTTAGTTACACTATTTATAACTGAAGAACGGCTGAACCGATTTGGCTGAAAATTGGTGGAGAGGTAGCTTAGAACCAGGAGACGGACATAGGATACTTTTTATCCCGTTCCCGTGGGATGTGATGACAGACCGAATTCCACGGGGGCGAAGCCGCGGGTAGAAGCTAGTTTATAATAATAGAGAAGAGAAGATAAGTATGGATTTGACCTGCGCGGCGGGTCGGGCGGGTCTGCTTCTATGCTTTTGCTGTATTAGAATGACATGCTTTGCTCTGCTTTGTATGGTAGTATAGGTGCAGGCCTACCTTACCGCTTCCTTCTGAAGTGGTAAGGGGGTGAGGTCTTGGGGGAGAGCGCTACAGTCGTGTAGATCCCCAAGGCAAGTCCGGTGGTCTAGCCTTCTCGAGGTTGCCGCCCCGTTCTTGGTCTAATTCCTTCAGAATTAGACATAACAGAAAACACCGGGCGCCTTTGTATCCCATACAGCACATATACCTAGTCACACGATCCTATTACCTGCTTCCTATTTAATCCTATCCCGAATGTCCCAACTCCCTTCTCATCCTATCCCTGTATGTAACCCAGTAGCTGGGTTCGGAGGCCTTCTGGCGCTATCACTTTTGGGTGGGTGGGTAGCGCCGATGTGGCAGGCAAGGAGGACACTCAAGGAAAAACCATGGAAGCGAGACTCGAAGAGAAACTACCCCAGGCCGGTACCAATGCATGCGTTGGAGAATCCGGCCCCGAGCATGTCTCGGGCAGACCCGCGTATTCTGGGGGGGTCACAGGATCGCAACCAATGGCTGGCGGGGCCAGCTCAACGTGGACGCCGTCTAACGGTGCCACAAAAGGACTCACTGAGTCAGTTAGGGACGCCAGAGGGACCGTCTCAGGTCGTGGTGCTCATCGAGGCGGGAGAGGAGGTTTAATTTCTGGGGCCCATATGGGAACCGGAGGGCCGAAACCCTGCCAAAGTGGTGCATCCATGCCTGGGGCAGGAACCTCAGGGTAAAAGGTCTCGAAGAGACCGTCAGGCGCTGAACGCAAGCGCCGACGGCTCCAGAGGCAAAAAGGTGTAGGGGCCGGGACTCAACAGGGACCGGCCAAAAGACAGCGGGAGGTCAGTGACGAGGCAAGTGGCAGCGGTGGGCCACCCGAAAAGACCAAGGTGCAGCTGTCTGGGTCTTTTCGGGATGCGGTAGCAGCTGTTAAACTTGCCATCGTCCCTGACAACCACCCCTACTCTTCGCTCGAGGCGAAGGATGTGGATCAGCTCAGGGGTCTCCTTTTAGAGAAACTTGCGGCTGCTCCAGATTCTCTGCCCATTCTGGATGTGGGTCATAGTGTCGTGGCAGGGGCCATACACGTCTCCTGCCACGATGACATGGCAGCGCAATGGCTCAAAGCCGCGCTGAGTGGGGTTCGGGTGAAGAGTGGGGTAGAGGTCAGGGTTGTCTTGGCGGTGGATCTTCCAAGACCGGTCAAAATGGCCTGGAAGAGCCAGAACACCCAATTTCGGGACGCGGAGCCGGACCTGAGGATGCTCCAGAGGCTGAACCCGTCTCTTAGGACGGCGGACTGGAAGGTGGTAGGCACTCAAGTTGAGAGCCGCCACATCCGTCGTGTCGTCCTGATAGACCGGGTCTCCTCTGAGGTCATCCGAGGGGCCGGTTACGCGATACCGGGAGGATTAGGGCCGGCGGTATTCAAACTCCTCGAAAATTCCGAGAGGAGGGGGGAAACACGCCGGGATCAATCAACGCACGCAGCAACCGTCGGAGGGGGAGGGCAGGGTGGTTCGGGTGCTCCGGGGGAGGGTCCGGCTTCGCCAGTATCGGTGAGGACGGATGACCTACTCGGGGAACTGGACCTACTCGGTCTTGGCTCACCGACGGGGGCTGGAGGGGCCTAACTATAGGAACCTCATAACACCCATCTGTAGAGGACCAAGATGGAGGGACTAAGGTGCGTACAGATCAACCTTCAACATTCTAAGGCTGCCTCGGCCCTTTTGGCTAGGCAGTTGAAATTGAATAAATTTGATATTGCCCTCATTCAAGAACCTTATGTTTATAAGGGCGAGATTAAGGGTTTAGGCGGGACAGGGGGGGTAATCTATCAACATTCCGCTAAGGACGTGCGAGCCTGCATCTATGTCAGAAATGGTATAGATGCTTCCATCGTACGTGATTTATGTTCTAGGGACCTAACAACAACCTGGATCCACCTAGGGACGGGAAAGAGGGCACACAAGATCTTGCTCTCCTCAGCATACCTTCCCTATGAGAACAAGGAGCCAGTATCACCAATCATCAAAAAACTGGTGGAATATGGCAGCCAAGGGAACACAGAACTGGTCATTGGCTGTGATGCAAATGCGCATCATGTCGTCTGGGGCAGCACCGATGTGAACAGACGAGGGGAGGATCTATTGGATTACGTGGTAAGCGCAAACCTTCAGATTCTTAATAAAGGCAGCAGACCTACTTTTGTTAACAGGAGAAGGGCTGAAGTTATTGATGTCACGCTAGCCACTAGTAGGGCAGGCGCACACATTGAAAACTGGCATGTACCGAATGAGATCTCCGGATCCGATCATAGGTACATTTACTTTAGGTATAGGACCCATAACGATTATGCGACTGTACGAAGGAGGAACCCTAGACATACCGACTGGGATGCGTTTCGCAGAGACCTGGAGGTGAATCTAGGGAAACCTATTGGTAAGCTGAATTCTGTATTAGATATTGAATTTGAAGCTGATAGAGTTACTAAGGGCCTGCATGCAGCGTGGACAGATAACTGTCCTGAGAAAAAGGCACTTGGTAAGAAAGAGCCGTGGTGGACTCCGGAGATAGTACAACTACGTCGAGATACACGACAGGCTTTTAATGCCGCCAAGGCAATTAACGACTTTTCGGGCTACAGTGCTAGCCTCACAAAGTTTAACTCGGCTGTACGAAGAGCCAAGCGTAGGAGCTGGAGGGGACACTGTCAGGCGATCGAGAGTGTTTCTGAAGGCATGAGGCTCAGTAAAGCAATTTCTACAACTAAGGCCATTCCACTAGCATCTATTAAAGATGGGAATGGTAAACTGGCTGAGACTGGGGAGGAGGTCTTGAATGTAATGTTCAAAACTCATTTCCCGGGATCAGTAAAACTGGATGATGATAAGGAGGACTCAGTGACCCTGGAGGAGCTATCTATTCGCACCACCAGGGCTGACTGGGATACTGCTAAAAAGGTGGTAGATGAACATAAGCTCAGGTGGGCAGTGATGGGTTTCCAACCATTCAAGGCCCCTGGACCGGATGGGATCTACCCTATTTTATTACAGGAGGGGGCTGAGACTCTGATACCGCACTTATGCAGGCTGTATAAGGCGTGCGTAGCGTTTGGATACATACCTGCGCGGTGGAGGAAAGTCAAAGTAACCTACATACCTAAGCCTGGCAAGGGAGATTATGAGGATGCCAAAGCTTTCAGGCCTATCAGCCTCTCATCGTTTTTACTCAAAACACTTGAGAAAATGCTTGATAGGTATATTAGAGAGGGGCCTCTAAAGAGATACCCTCTCCATGGGCTTCAGTTCGCCTATCAGGCAGGGAAGTCAACAGAGGCGGCATTACATTACGTCGTAAGCCGCGCAGAGGCGGCACTGGAATCGCAGGAGGTTTGTGTCGGAGCCTTTCTTGATATCGAGGGAGCCTTCGACCGCACAACCTTTGAATCGATACAGCGAGCTGCGGAAAAACATGGCATCAACCAAACCATCATCAGATGGGTGACTTGCATGCTAAGGAGTAGGATCATTCATTCCACTCTTAGAGGAGACACACTCCACGTTAGGACGACCAAAGGCTGTCCACAAGGGGGAGTGTTGTCACCGTTACTGTGGTGCTTAGTAGTAGACTCACTACTAAGCAATCTCAATGAGGGCCCTTTGCTAACCGTGGGATATGCCGATGACATAGTCATACTTGTCAATGGCAAATTCCCGAACACGGTTTCAAATCTGATCCAAAGGGCTCTCTGTAAAGTAGAGAGGTGGTGCGAAGAGAATCACCTCTCTATCAATCCAAGCAAGGCAGTTGTCATTCCATTTACTAGGAAGAGACTGCTATCAGGCCTAGGCCAACTTCGGCTTTATGGCAAACAACTAAATTGGGCCTCAGAGGTAAAATATTTAGGGGTAACCCTGGATAAAGAACTGACGTGGCGAACACATCTGGACAATACCATAGCCAAGGCTCTAAGAGTCTTGGGTATGTGTCGCTCAGCGTATGGCAAAACCTGGGGACTTAGACCAAAGGTTGTGCAGTGGCTGTACACCATGATGGTTAGACCAATAATCACATATGGCAGCATTGTTTGGTGGCCTAGGACGCAACTAGGGATATGCAGGGAAGCCCTCGCTAAACTACAGCGAACGGCATGCCTAGCTATCACAGGGGCGTTCAAAACCACACCAACAGCGGCGATGGAAAAGGTACTCAACCTTGCACCGCTACATATTGTCATAGAGACTGAGGCCCGTCTTGCACTACACAGACTGGCAATAAATGGCCTGTGGGATAGTTCTAAGCCTAGAACTAGACACACAAAGCTTAAAATACAGGAAGGCCTTGACGAACTAACGAACATGCACTGCGACAAAATGCAGCCCATGTTTTGGTTCAAGAGATCTTACAAGGTTCATCTGCCGTCAAGGGAAGAATGGATGAAGGGACTCGACCCGCCAGAGGAGGGCAGTCTGATATGGTACACTGACGGTTCGAAAACCGAGTCGGGTACAGGGGCGGGCATATATGCAAGGGACCATAGGGTCAGTCAAAGCATGGGCAAATTAGCTACAGTTTTCCAAGCGGAAACATATGCTATTCTTGCCTGTGCACAACAGATGGAAAGTAGCGGTACCACAGGTAGGTCCATCTACATTCTTAGTGACAGCCAAGCGGCACTCATGGCCCTGACCTCCTACAGGATCGATTCAAGGCTGACCATGGACGCTGCCCGAACTCTTAATGAGCTGGGAAAGCGAAACAAGGTCAGGCTTGTTTGGGTCCCTGGTCATAGGGGTATTGTGGGCAACGAGCATGCTGACGAGCTGGCTAGGGAAGGTTCTGGAACCTCACTAATTGGACCGGAACCATTTGTAGGACTGGCTCCAAGCACAGTCAAAACGGCATTTCGGGAGTACGCAAGGGCGAGGCACACGGATGAGTGGTTGAGCCTCACGGGACTTGCTCACTCCAAGAAATTCATAGGTTCCTCATCGAAATGGCAAAATGCCATTTGGAACTCAAGCAGGCGGCAGGCCCGTCTTTTGATGGGGGCGCTGACCGGACACTTCGGGACTAACGCTCTCCTACAAAAGATGGGTCTGACGGATACATCAGCCTGCAGGGCCTGCAAAAGGGAAATTGAGAGCATGGAACACCTTCTGTGTACATGCGATGCAATGGCTGGAAAGCGAATGTGCCTTTTGGGTCAGGGTTATCCAAGCCCGGAGGACTACAGACTCATACCCCCAGGCCTCATTATAAAGCTCATGGAAGAGCTGTTTGTAGAACTGGGAGGGGATGAGGAATAGATTATCTAGGGGAAGCACAAAAGATCCCATTGGGTCGAAGTGCACTGAAGCCTTGCTGCCTCGGCCCTACACAAGATAAGATAAAGATAAGACCTGCGCGGCTGTTCACAGCGGCTAACTTCGGACGCGCACTATGTATACTGCGTGACTGCTTAAATATGTATGTTATAGTTTAATGTTATATACATATTATGCTATGTATAGTAGATTTATTTGTACATAGTTAAATATCTTTGTGTATACATATTATAGAAGTGAAGCAGTATTATAGAACAGTGGATTTTTTTTTAAACTTACTAGCAATATGGTTCGCACATTACTAGTTTTCTTGTTAACCCCTCGTACTAAGCTAAATGCTTGTGTTACGAGTGGGTTCACGTCGGTAGTGCAATGGGTAAGTGTCGAACCGGCAATTCGCAAGTCCGACGCCCTAGCCAATAGGCTACCGCCGCTTATATTGTAGTTTTTAACATTATGATGCAACAAGGAATTGCTAAATTGTTCCTAAATTCCTAATGATCGCAAGTCGATTCACAGATCAAGCATTGTTATTAGGTTATTCAAGTAATGATACTGAAATAGACTCACCAGTCCTCCGATCAGGTCCATCCTGCCTCTGGGCTTGGCGCAGAGGTCCTGCTCGTATTCCAAGAACACGCGCAGGTGTGAGTCGCTGCGGAATACGGGGTGAGCTGCCAACCGCTGCAGAAACACCTCGTGCATTGCCACCGTCTTCTTGAACGTGGCTAGGTACTCACTGGATCAAGGTTATCAGTGTTAGGGTCAATAAGGTTGCCCGAATATTAGTATTGTACACGAAGCGACTGCCACCATACCTCCGCAACCCAATTTCTGGGCAATACCGATATTCGGAGGATAGACTGGTTGTCAACTTTTTTAGGCTTCCCAAAAATTGTCATAGATGTCCGTATGACAACCGGGAACGACGACTTTACGTGCTCTCCGAGGCACGGAGGGGTCTCGATGTGTTAAGAATGGTCACCCACCCACGCACTGACCGCGGCGAGGGCAGCTTAACCTTGCACACAACTTACCCCGCTTACAGACTACTTGATATGAGCTCATAATTTCGACGTATACATAGGATGAGGTGATCTTAGGTAATATTTTTGGGGAATGTATGTGTGATGTAAACAACTTACTCCTCAAGTTCCTCCTTCATTTTGAGGAACTCTTCTTTGGTGAGAGCACCTTCTCCCTCGCCGAGACGCTGGAGCTTCTCGCGTGAAGCGTCGAAATCCGGCCGAGGAGGCGCTGGTGGGATCTGGTGGTGGTAGGTATTATTAACAGACTTCAAAAAAGAAGGAGGTATGTAAGAACAAATTACACATAACATAAACATACCATCACGCCTGTATTCCCCGAAGGGTTAGGCAGAGGCGTACTAATGTACACCCACAGTTCACCGGTATGTTTAGGTCCCGTGTAATAGGGGGCGAGCCTATTGCCATTAACCGGGCACAAATTCCTAACTCCGAGCTGCTACTGGGAATTTCATAGAAAAACCCAATAAAATTTTGCTCGACCTGGGAATCGAACCCAGGACCTCTAGCGTAGCAGTCGCGCTTAGGACCACTTGGCTAATGAGGCAGTTCAAGAAGAACAAATTAAAACGAAAAAAATAGTTATTTTAGTGAAGGAAATTTCGACAGCAGCATAAGAACAACTGTATCAGAAGTTTTTAGAGAGGCATATTTGGATCCGGTAGGTGGCGCTCTTGTCGATATAGTTTGGGAAGTGAGTAAAACAGTGGGTGATTTCCGGTGTCCTTAAAAGGAGGGATGCAGGTCCAAAGGATTGCTTGAATCGTTTATATTTTTTTTACTAATATTTCATACCTACCTAAGCTTTGATACTCACAATATACCCAGCATATTCCTCATTCTCCTCATATCTGTCGTGCAGCCACACAAACTCCTCATGTTGCCGCACAACTATGAACTCGGACTTCTGGAACTCTGGCAGTGTTGTCTTGGTGTGTACTGTAAACTTCACTTTCTCTTTTTCACTCAGAGCATCTGATATGTCAACCTGTGGTGAACAAAGACAAAAAAAACTTAAACTCTTATGTTTGTTAACTATTATTAGTGTCCTTCAACAGTTATATATATAATATTAACTTCAACAGTTTGTAATGTAGGTAGGTTTACTTTCTTATTGTAACCAGTAGATTTTTACATAGTTGAATTTGTGAAACTGGAAGGTTGCTGGTACTTATAGCACAGGTTAACCTATTTTAAGTACCAGCAGAACATTACAATTATAATAATCTGTACCTATATTAAGTATATACTACTACTATGTTATTTGGGCCAATAAAGATTTATTTATTTATTTATTACTGTTAAATCTGAACTGATGTACACAGTGTAGATTGAACATTGGAGAACACTTCGATTATCTTTTAGTACACTTTATGTAGCATACATTTAAAATACTTGTAACTTCTGTTATTTTAGTGAACTGGAACTGTAGGCAGGATTTGAACCTGCGTCTTGTTAGATACACCAGACACTGTGACCACTAAGCCACTGCAAATGTTTATTTGATTTTTTTATGGTTCTTCTTTTTTAATTTTGGTTGTTTGCTTGGCTCATTCATGGTCCACTCATTAATGATATCATAAAAATTAACACTTTATAAAATTAAAAAGCCAACTTTAAATGTTGCAGCACTTACCAACAAGCTATTATCAGCTAAACAGACATTCTCACTGGGCTTCTTCTTCTCCAGTTTGGGGTCTAAAGACCCTGGAGTTTGTCCCACTGGAGCCGACAGGGGATCATGGTTGGTATCTTCAACGCAGTCCTACAAAGAGTAACATTTATGCTGTTAATATTAAAATTTTATAATGCAATGCCTTAAGAAAACACTATCAGACCTATGAAGTTATCATTAGGTATCTAGATCCAGTTCTATTTATAGAAACATATCCACTTAACAGGGAAAAAACATAAATTATAATATGGTGTCAGCAACACAATCCCTGGTTGCTAAAAATACTAATGAAGGTTTATCCTGTCATGTTTTATCACATTTTAAAATGCTAGATTTTGTGGTAATTGCAGCAATTAGGGCATGGTAATCGTGAGGTGTTAAACCTCATTAATATGCTTACTTTTATGAATATTTAATGTTTGATAAATAGTATTGGTGGTGTGATTGGGATAGCTATATGCCCCTTTTAGATCAGATATAGGTTTTTATTACTTAGTGAAGTGTGTGATAACTTGAATAATAACTAAATGGGACAATGGAACAGACTTTCAACATTATTCCATAATATTCTAACCCTCTCTTTTCTTGTTTGCTCAAGGTATTTGCTAGGCTCTGTACCTCAGGCTCTATGCTGTGAGCCTCAAAACAATTTCCTGACGCAATTTTATTCAGATTCATAAAAACATCAATATAACAAGGTCGTCTGTGTTATCAAGTGGAAAAAAAAAAACAAAAAATATAGAACCACGTCATTACGCTAATTAACACTAAACGCAGTTAAATTCAGGAATTCTTCCAAAGAAATGCTATAAACGGCCGTTATCTGAGAGAAAATGAGTCATTAACATTAGATATCAGGCGAAATAAAACTATAATTTAAAATACATTTTTTTGTAAACGGAGACGCCCCCCGGCAAAGAGGCAAAAACATTCAGTTTGCCACCTAAAAACAAATAAACTACGGAAATACTCACCATCATTTTGAAATATAAGTATCTGGCTCGACGATAACTATTAAAAACAACAAAATAATTGAGCGAAGTTATAGTTATTGACACACACATACACTTACACACAGGAAAATAAGAATGAGTGTCAAAATTCTCAAATAAAAAAATGTAACTGTCATGTGTCATGTCATGAAAACTTAGGGTATGCTAAAGGTGGTACAATCTTAGTACAATAGTCATACATCTGTAATGGCAATTGGAATGGTAGAATCTGGTAGAACGGTCAATTAAGGGTTTTTTAAATACTAGCTGTTCCCTACGGTTTCGTTTCACTCGCCACCTAGAGTGTTGGTAAACTTTCACCCCGTCCCTCCCCATAAACCATCAAACTGAAAATTCAAAAACACACGATCCCCCTCCAATTCTTTGGCACGGATCGCGTCTGGATGATGGTGTATATATGTAGCCCGGATTATATTATATATATTATCATCAGCTTAAACTAGTCCACTCCGACGTAAGCCTCCCCCAATGTTCGCCATTAGTATACCTTTGTCTAATCCTGGGCTGCGATACCGGTACTGCTAAAATTATCTACCTCGACCCCCAGGGGTCGAAAACAACTCGGGGTCCATGCCTGAATGTGATGATGAATCTACATAGATATAAATTAATTCTAAAGGGAATTTGTATTAGTTATTTAAGCCATATCTTGAGTTTAGCTAATGATCACGTCGCACATGCGCCGCGATGACCCATTATAAATGTTGAAGCAAAGAGATTTTTTTAGTTCATAAAAATCGATGAATTTCGACTTAGAACTTCCGTTCGGAACGCATGCCAAAATTTATCGATTTTTGTTTGACAGTCCTTTGTGTTCCCAAATTTAATAAAGATAAAAGTTTGGTAGAAATTTACGACAGCAGATAGATGTGAACATAAAAGACATTTTCAATAGAAAACAAACAGTAATTTGTGCATATTATTCATTTATTTAATTTGACTTACTATTTTTGCAGTTCCACCGAGTCATAGTAGTGATAAAACCTTGATAATATTGTTATTCTCAATGTTGGGTAGAGTAACTATTCTTCAACGCTTGTATCATTAGTAAATTTAGTAGTTTTTGGAGTCTAAGATCTATATTGGTAGCGCAAAAATAAATTGTTGTTTTTAATTTATTTACACGAAATATACAGTTTTTATTACAAAATGGGGACACAGAGGCCTGGAGAATGGGCAAATACATTAATTTCTCGCTTCGAAGAGCAGGTATGTCACAAATTATATATTAAATTTAAATTTTAAGACCCACCCTTATTTGGAAATTTGCGATGTAAACAAAATAATTTATATTTGTTGTTTGAATGCAATCTCATGAGCCTACTTACTGGTTTTCGTCTTGACTATTAATTATTAGAAACTAATAGAATCCTCGGTTTAAATACATTTTTTTTGTGCAAATATTATTTTATGATATTGATCGACCCGGTATTCACAGCATCGAGGCTTCAAAACATGCACAATAGCCGATATTTAAATCTTTTACTTACCACTTTCTTTACTAACCATCACACACCCATTCTCTATATAGTTTATTTTTTTTATAATATTGTGTATTCTTTTTTGTGTTGGGCCCAAGTGGTTCCAAATAAAATTATTTTTTTTATTAGTAGATTTCAGGGTATTCTGTTAATAAAAAAAAACAATATATAAAATAATTTTCATTAAAATATCACAGAGAATGTTCTAATTACTATGTTGTTGGGGATACTTGGAAATGAAACTTGAAAAGGGGGAAGTTCCTGTTAATTTTTTATTGATAAAATATTTTTGTCTAGAAAAATAGAAAGAATGCTGTAAGTATTAAATAAAATTAATATTTTTTACCATGGACTAATGGCTGCAACCATCCAGTCAATCACAATTTAGCAGTTGGCTACTGTTCTAGTAGATAAATTAACGACTCTTTCAACCTCTCCAGCTGCCCTACAAGACAGGTGCTCAGAACCTGCACTCTCGCATCAACGAGGAGCAGTGCAAAGCATGCCTCGTGCAGATCAGCAAACATCGCTTCTCTTTAGTAATCTCTGGCCTCACCAAGATACTGGCGAGAGTCAACGAATTGGTATGTCATATGTGTTAGTTTATAAGCTTTTGGAAAAATGGAACGAACTGTCCAACTTGCATTAATAATAATAAAGACTTTAATTTTGAAAATAGGGTACATAATTATTGCGGAGTTTATGAGGAATAATGTCTCATTAGTTTAGTGTTCCTGAGCGCGACTGCTACGCTACAGGTCCTGGGTTAGATTCCCAGGTCGAGCAAAGTGTTATTGGCATTTTCTATGAAATTCCCAGTAGCAGCTTGGAGTTTGAAATTTGTGCCTGGTTAATGGCAATAGGCTCACCATATTTCATGGGACCTAAAAATACCGGCGAACTGTGGGTGTACCTTAGTACACCTCTGCCTAGCCTTTCGGAGAATACAGGCGTGATGGTACCTATGTTATTAGATTATAACTCATATGGTCACAAAAAATCCTTCACAAATCTGCTGCTTCTATTTATTTTATAACAATAGTAGACAAGGGTGTTGCTAGGATTTTGTGAAGGGGGGGGGGGGAGGCGCAGACCTACCTAGAATATATCTAAGCTGCTGCCACAGTTTGTATGATCTCATTGTCCTGGTCGGGGTGTTTATGTATGTGAGAATATGTGTTTGTAAACACACCCACGATACAGGAAAAAATCCTAGTGTGGGTCAGTTTAAGTAGCAAAAACATCATTGCCCTCAGGCACCCTAATTTATTTTAAATACTTTGTTGTAAACTATATACAGAATTTGTGTGGTTTACTGAATTAAAATGAAAATGAATGCATTTTGTCCACAGTACCAGCCAATAATATCAATTGGCCCAAACCGTCCCCAAACAGAAATGGAGAAGGGCTACCACGACAGCCTGGTGATAGTGCTGGACACACTGGAGATATGTCTCAGTTACCAACCCAAAGACACCACTAAGTATGATGAGGCTATGAATGTCAAGATTCTCCTCCGAGAAGTGTGTCAGTTTATAGGTAAGAGAGTTTTGCAAAAAGAAATATTGTGTATTCCCTGTGTTCCCCCGAACGGGGGAAACATAAATAAATCTTATTGTCAATGGAATCTTAGTGTCATCTTCCACCGAACTTTTAATCAGGGGAAGATAATAATAATTACAACTCTAAGAAACTATTTTAATTCTAAAAGTACCACATCAACTCTACATAAAGCAATAGTATACAATGATAAAAAACTTACCCCTCTGAACATGTCCGACAAATCAACACAATCTAATGAAGCGCTGACAGACATACAGACCAAAATACGAGAATGGAATCAGAAGTCTCTACACGGGAGACATCGCCACGATCTTGATCAATCTAACGTCGATAAAGTAGCATCGAACGAATGGTTAAGAAGGGGCGAACTTTTCCCCGAGACTGAAGGTTTCATGATAGCAATACAGGACCAAGTCATAGAAACCCGTAACTACCAGAAACATATAATACCTAAATGACATCTGTAGATGCTGCAATAGTTCACCTGAAACCATTCAACACATCACGGGCGCGTGTAAAACAATAGTTCAAACCGATTACAAGCATCGACATGATCGAGTAGCCAATATAATACATCAAAAATTAGCAATAAAATACAAATTGATATCGACACAGACACCATACTACAAATATAATCCTGAAACAGTTCTTGAAAATACTACACATAAGCTCTACTATGACCGCGCCATCCTAACCGACCGTACAACACATTATAATAGACCAGACATTACTCTTCTAGACAAAATTAACAAAACGGCTCAAATTATTGACATAGCAGTACCAAACACTCATAACTTACAAAACACAATAGCTGAAAAACTAACCAAATATACAGACCTTAAAATAGAAATCTCCCGAATGTGGCGTCTAAGCAGTGTCGCCATAGTCCCTATTGTTTTATCAACAACGGGTGTAATACCTACCCAGCTTCATCAGTCTTTAAACACACTTGGATTACAACCCTACACATATTATAATCTACAGAAAGCAGCCATCTTGAACACGTGTAGAATCGTCAGGAAATTCTTACAAAATAACACTGAAACAGAAATTACTACACCACACACACGAACATCAGGAACGACACTATCACACAATCATCAAACACACTCATCAGTGCACAACATATCTCGTAACCAGCTATCCACTGGTATACATCACTAGGGTAGCACTTGGCCTTGGCCCGTGCTATCTTATACAACCGGCACAAAAAAGTCGAGATACAAAAATGTATAAAAAAAAATAATAATAAATAATAAATATTCTGGGACATTTTTACACAGCACCATCTAGTCCCAAACTAAGCAGAGCTTGTACTATGGGTACTAGACAATGGATATAATACTTAAATACTTTTTTTTTTGTAAATACATACTTATAATACATAAGAAACACCCAGACGAACACAAACACTTATATTCATGTGAAGTAAAAGTTTCATAAGCCCCCAAAATATTTATGCGTGTTCCCGAATAGGGGAAAATGGGAATTTATCGTGTCATCTCCTCCCGAAATTGTAATGTCGGGAAGATAGGAGGTAAAAGTTTTATTTGTTTACAGGAACCAGTGAAACAACATTTCATTTTCAATTTTTTTTATAAAACAAATATACATACATATACATACTATCACGCCTGTACTGCCCAAAGGGTTAGGCAGAGGCGTACTAATGTACACTCACAGTTCGCCGGTATGTTTAGGTCTCATGTAATAAGGGGCGAGCCTATTGCCATTAACCGGGCACAAATTCCTAACTCCAAGCTGTTACTGGGAGTTCCATAGAAAAACCCAATAACACTTTGCTCGACCTGGGAATCGAACCCAGGACCTCTAGCGTAGCAGTCGCGCTCAGGACCACTTGGCTAATGAGGCAGTTTAAAACAAATATTACAGTATTTTAATAATTGTAATGAAAATAAAGTTAAAATTCATTATGACACTGAAACTGCGCTCCGCTTCGCTGCGCTTCGACGCTCTTTCGGAGTGAGTTGAGCCTTAGGGTTTTCTATGAAAATCTCAGTAGCTGTTTGGATTTGTACCTGGTTAATGGCAATAGGCTCGCCTCCTACTACATGGGACCTAAAAATACCGCCGAACTTGTGGTATATTCCAGAAAACCGCGGCTCATACCCTTTGGGGACTACAGGCGTGATGGTATAGCTGTTGCCTACGGTTTAACTTGCATCCCGAAAGGATTTACTAACTCGGCTTCTAGTTGGCATATCAAGATGAAATATGCACTAGATTTTAAGTTAGACCCCCAGAAATATAACTGTGGAAACAGCTTCCAATTTCGTTTAGAAGTTTTTGTGTGATATGATGATCTAAAAATTGCTTTTTTGGCTTCTGTTACTCTAATCAAGACCCCACATATCAGTTTTTCTTCAATGTTTATAAGATTAGTTTTAGTATACCTATGTGAAACCCGACACACGTATCTAGTATTTTTATGTAAAGAATCTATGTACAACATTTCAAAACCGTTCGCACAAAATGCAAACTGCGTCTTATTACCCCCGCCCTGCTGTGAACACTTAAACCAACCTTCACGACCCTTATTAATATGAGCCATGAAGATTCTAGAGTCGAGATAAGACTACAAAATGCAAGTAGTTACCTTTGAACCCGGCCTTGAACTATTTTTATAACGTGAGTGACGCGTTTGAGTACTTTCTTTCGAATATTCTACATGCTTCTACGACTTATCTAGAATCTTCGTGACCCATCTACCTCATTCTAATAGCTTCTCGGCGTAACAATATAATGTTTTATAATCTACATACATCTGCGTGTTACAGTGTCCATCTACTACTACACGGACGTGCGCAATGAGAGCACTATGAATAACACACTGCTGCGGCAGCTCGCCAGCAAGGTTCTGTTCGCGCTTAGCCTCAACTTCTTCAACGCTGTCTTCAATAGGATCAGTGCGAGGCTACAGGTACTTATCTCTTTTCGTTCTCTATTCCTCCCCTCTCCCTTTGCAGCACCTCCACTAAACAGCTTTTCATATAATTATCTTCTCTTCCACTTCAGTTCTTCATCTTCCTCTCGTCAGCTTCCACTGTACTTTTTTATATATTTCCTGTCAATCCAGCGGTTTTTTGATATCGCCAGTAGTTATCGATATTAGCGATAAGACCGCCGTTGTACCCTTAGTTTAAAAATACTCTTATTTTATTTCTTTTATCGTGAACACTAAAGATTACCCAACTCTCTCTAAACATCTGTAGACCCATCTTCTCTCTCACGCTTATTCCTGTCTGCCACCCTCATCTCTCTTTATTACTCTTATCAGATTGTAATTTGTTTCCTCTCTCCTTCTCCTATCTCTTTCTTTTTCTGATGACACTGAATGGAACTATGAGCTTGTAATATTTTTAATGTTTGCTTCAGGAATTATCATCTAGCTCAGAAGAAAACCCCGATTATACAGATATAGAGTTAATTCAACACATCAACGTCGATATTTTGAGGCTTATACGGCTTCTAACAGGTACTTTTACCATCTAATGTATACCAACTACTCTAAAATTTAAAATGAAACCTTAATTCAACTGCACATGGTTTAGCTTCCACTGCATATTTTTGAAATCGTTGTCAAATTCTGAAATCGATCTATTGTTCATATAGTTACAGTTGATATTTGCATAATTACAATAACATCTCATTTTTTCATGTTATTATTCGGTAATATAGTACTCGTAACACGTTGCTGCAGCATGTTGTAACAACAATATTGCTTAACATAGTTTGCTTACAAGAATAACGTTCTTTTTTATAATAAAATATATGACCATTGGACTGCCAAGTCAAAGGTCTCAAGTTCAAATCCAAGGCACGCACCTCTGACTTTTCGAAGTCATGCGCCTGTTAATAGTTAATTATCATGCGCTTTAATGGTGAATGAAAACATCATGAGGAAACCTCCTTGTTTGAGAGATTTTCTTGACGGTGTGTGAATTCTCCCAGACCGCATTAGGCTAGTGTGGGGGACTATAGCCTAATCTCTCTCATTGTAACCTAACCTAACCTATAATGAAACCGAAATCTTTCTACAAATAGTAAAGTAACTTTATTACTGTTCATATTTCTATACTCACCCTCCCACACACACACACACACACACACACACTCATTACCACTCATACACAGGGAGGCTTTTACGCACATCCTACATAAAGTTTTATTTTTGTGTATTTTTTGTTTCTCGTTCTCTGATCGCTGTACAAAGGTCTGAACGAATTTGGCTTATAACTAAGTGACCCATGTTTTTGGGAAGAGCGCTGATGTCCGAAATACAGATATTTTTTTTATCTAGTTCGGACACAGATGATTTTTCATCAAACTTTAGGAGCCTATTAATGTGTACTACTATTTTTAAGTGATTTGTACTTACTTCTTTTTGCACAAATAAAAAAAAAATGTGAGATGAGACCCGCGCCCAGCAGTGGGACATTATAATGGGTTGATTATGTTATGTAATAAAATAAATATGCCTTGTTTCAGAATCGATACAAAAGTTTAAGTTGTTAAGAAAGTCTGCACACATAGTTTTAGTTTCGTCTCTAGAGAAAGCGATATGGAATTGGATGGATACATACCCCCAGGTATCTATTATAGGACCTAAGTGAATATAAATATAATAAGTTTATTATAATAAAACTATCTCATTAGCCAAGTGGTCCTGAGCGCGACCTCTACACTAGAGGTTCTAGGTTCGATTACCAGGTCGAGCAAAGTTTTATTCGGTATTTCTATGAAATTCTCAGTAGCAGCCCGAGGTTAGGAATTTGTGCCCGGTTAATGTCAATAGGCTCGCCCCCTATTACATGGGACCTAAACATACCGGCGAACTGTGGGTGTACTTTAGTACACATCTGCCTAACCCTTCGGGAATACAGGCGTGATGGTGTGTTATGTTATTATAATAAAAAGTGGAAAGTGGCGGCGGTAGCGTAATGGCTAGTTCTAGCGCGTTCATGTGGTTGCCGGTTTGAAACCCACCCATTGCACTACTGACGTGAACCCACTCGTAACATAAGCATTTAGCTTAGCACGCGGAGTTAACGAGAATACTAGTATTGTGAAGTCCCTCATTGCTAATACTAGCCTTTACCCGCGGCTTCACTCACCTGAAGCTATAGTAGGATTAAAAATGGATTCCAGTTTCAAAAATAATTTAATAAAACCAACGGTGATGATCTCTTCTTTGTATGGGCCTTTATACATTAGAGAGGTCAAGCTGTATCTCAGGATCCGATTAATTAATTGTGATAAGAAGTTCACCAGTTTTTAAGTGGGAGCATATAATATACTTTCTAACAGTGATAACAAACTTAAAATCTATTCAGTAGTTTTTGCTCCAACCCGTAAAAAACATAGCTTTTTTCAATTTTATAATAATATAGATTTAAAAGTTAGTGTAGCCGCACTTTAGCCACCGGCAGCGAAATCATCCTCACACTTTAGAACCACTATCATCGTATACTGTATTATTCCAGAGGAACTTAATCTCACGTACAATCACGCTACTAATTCTAATGAGCTACCAGTCGAGATTTTCCCAAATGACAGCAAGGGGTTCTTCAAAAAATCGTGAAAAGGCTTTTACAGGGTTTGTAACGCCCGAGTGATACTGGTGTTGCACCACGGCCTCACAGGAAACTGGCGTGAAACAACACTTACGTTGTGTTGCTGTGGCAATTCCTTTTTTTACATACATACTAGCTTCTGCCCGCGGCTTCGCGCCCGTGGAATTCGGGGATAAAAAGTATCCTATGTCCGTTTCCTGGTTCTAAGCTACCTCTCCGCCAATTTTCAGCCAAATCGGTTCAGCCGTTCTTGAGTTATAAGTGTACTTAAGTAACTAACACGACTTTCTTTTATATATATAGATAAGTAATGAATGGATCTTGCTCATCACACTGCATTATTCTCAGTAACTAGGATTTAAAAACAAAGCTGTAAAGCTTAATATTGTAATCCAAGTAGATATATTTTTTTAAATGAGTATCTATGAAGTTTTTTGGTCTCTTCTCCATAAGACCCACTTTTTGGAACCGTGCAACTAGTTTGAGTTTTCAAAAGTGCCTTTTTTAATGGTTTGACTTTGACTTTCATCGAGTGAGTGACGTTACCGGAGGCCCAATTCCTTTTAAAAGGCGGACAACGCACTCTATTGCGACTCCTCTGGTGTTGCGGGTGTCCATGGGTGGCGGGTATCGCTTACCATCAGGTGATCCGTCTGCTCGTTCGCTGCCCTATCCCATAAAAAAATGAAGGCTGTTAAAAACTCAATAATTGTATCATTTTTTTTGCTTAAAACAATGTTCTCTTTCGCAGGAATTCGCAGAAGTACAATGTCGGCCTAACGATGAATTAAGCAAGTGTTGTGATACGCTATTCGATATATTACAAGACAGTTTCTCAGATAACAAGAAGTCTAGAGTGGCGATGTGGCCTCTACAGATCATGTTGCTAATTTTAAACCCTGTGAGTATCGAAATAACGTTTAATACTGCGTGTATTTAGTTTGCTTCCATTTGTAAATTGAAACATTTTTTGTGGCTGTTTGTTTATGTTTTACATTTAGATTTTAAGTACTACATAACGCCGGCATTTCTTAACCGACGTCATCTGAGAAGAATCGTTTAAGTCCAGACTGATTGACGAACTGTGAGGGTACATTAGTAGTACCCTTCTGCCTAACCCTTTGAGGAATACAGGCGTGATGGTATGTGTTGTTCACAGAAAGTTCTAGAAGAAATAGTGAACGCAGACAGCGGCGCGCCTTGCAGCCCGCGGCATACAAAGAAGAAACACTTCATTGATTCCGTCAAACGAGGACTCAGTAAGTTCATTTTTCACGAGAACACTATACAACTATCGCCTCCCATGGACACCTGCAACACAGAAGAATTGCTGCAGACTACCAGGGGCCCAAGTCTGCTATTTCAGTTATATCAGAATGGTCGTTCAATTGCACTAAATGACATTAGAACTGACAGATTTCGTAGACAAAACCGTCAAAAATCAACAATTCTGAAGCCATTGATTTACAATTTTGACACGACTTAATAGCAGACTTGGGGCCCAGAGTACCAGAGCCGAAGCAACCGAGGGGGAACTGGCTCTTACGCGCAAAAGTCGAAACACACACCAATGTGCTCTACGACAGACTCCCGACTTTTTTCTTTGCCCCCACCCCAAACTAGGATTTTCTCCTGTATCGTGGGTGTATTTACAAACACATACACAAACTGCCTCATTAGCCTAGTGGTCCTGAGCGCGACTGCTACGCTTGAGGTCCTGGGTTCGATTCCCAGGTCGAGCGAAGTGTTATTGGGTTTTTCTATGAAATTCCCAGTAACAGCTCGGAGTTTGGAATTTGTGCCCGGTTAATGGCAATAGGCTCGCCCCCTATTACATGGGACCTAAACATACCGGCGAACTGTGGGTGTACATTAGTACGCCTCTGCCTAACCCTTCGGGGAAAACAGGCGTGATGGTATGTTACACAAACGCTCAAACACGGAACAAATACTTGTAGGTTATACAAATATTGGGCTCCGTGTGGGTATCGAACATTTAACCCGTGGCACAGAAGCTGTAGCCCAAGCACCAACACTTTCGAAAACGTACTCGTATCAAAATCAAGAATAATTTGCATTTGAAGGAGCTTAATGAACGTGATGAAGCGAAAGTGATGTGCCAGGATTGTAGCAAGTGTAGTCTCTGCCTACCCAAATGGGAGACAGATGTGAAAATATGTATGTATGAGATTTGTAGCAGAAAAAAACTCATTCGTTTACGATACGAATTCGATCGTTCATGCTTGAGCTACAGATCGCTCAGGCTCAACGTATGGTCCAATATTGTATAGTCGTTTATGTCTCCATTATTTATCTACGACGCAATTTTTTTTTTTACTAATGATGGGTTTGCTCTTGACGTCTATCTTGCCGAGGCAATGATGAAGCCGACGGTGGAGCGAGCGCACCCGGAAGATGCCTATGCACTCTAGATTTGAATAGGTTCGGGTTGTATGCACTCGGAAATACAAACGCAGGGAGGGAGTTCCACTGCCCAGCTGTGCGCATTATAAAGGAATTTTTAAAGCGCTGTGTGCGAATACGTGCAATTAAAGTTATTTAAACCACGATTTCCTTCCTTCTTTAAGAGTCCCCTACAATTCCCTACACCTTCTACTACATAAATACGTACATATAAGTCTAAACACAAAATTTTCCACAAAGGTCCTCAAAATAACTCGAAGCAGATGACGGAGGCGGCTGTAGTGACCTGCGTCAAGTTGTGCAAGGCTTCCACTTATCTCAACATAGCGGACTCCGGCAACGTCACCTTTATCCTCGTCAAGTCAGTTATCAACGACTTAAAGGTGAGTTCATCTCTTCTCTACTATTATAAAATTGTAAAAAAGTTGTGTCTGTACATTGAAGATACATACATACATACATAAAGTCACGCCTCTTTCCCGTAGGGGTAGGCAGAGACCACAGACTCCCACTTGCTACGATTCTGACATACCTCTTTAGCTTCATCCACACTCATCAATCTTTTCATACATGAACGTCGGTTTAGGGTACTCTTGACCAAGCCATTTTTCAAAACGTCCTCAATCTGATTTCGGAACGTTCGCCTAGGCCTTCCCCTTCCTACATTGAAGATATTTAAAAAAAAACAAGTGGGTTAGGGTATATAAACGTCTCTGAACCCAAAAATGAGATTTTTTAAATTCTTGTCTGTTTGTTACGGGTTGGCGCAAAAACAACTGAATAGATTTAAATTTTGTTATCATCCTTAGAAAGTATGTGCTTCAACTTAAAAACTGGTGAACTTTTTATCTCAATTAATTGAAAGGATCCCGAGATACAGCTTGACCTCTCTGATGTATACAGCCGTATACAAAGAAGAGATCATCAATATTGGTTATACCATTTTTACTCCTCATATAGCTTCACGTGAGCGAAGCCGCGGGCAGAGCTAGTTTTATGAACATAACATAACATAACATACCATCACGCCTGTATTCCCCGAAGGGTTAGGCAGAGGCGTACTAATGTACACCCACAGTTCGCCGGTATGTTTAGGTCCCATGTAATAGGGGGCGAGCCTATTGCCAATAACCGGGCACAAATTCCTAACTCCGAGCTGCTACTGGGAATTTCATAGAAAAACCCAGTAACACTTTGCTCGACCTGGGAATCGAACCCAGGACCTCTAGCGTAGCAGTCGCGGTCAAGACCACTTGGCTATTGAGGCAGTTTAGTTTTATGAATACGATTAAAAGTAGCATTATAGGTTTCTACTTTGACATGTTACGATGTATTCACATTTAGAGGTCTATATTTTTGTTCCAGTCCCTCCTGTTTAACCCGTCGAAGTCCTACATCCGTGGCAACCTGATCTCAGGGTATTCGGAGCTGGACCTGATGACTGACTGCTTCGTTTCCCTGTTCCGCATAATGCCGCACAACAACGACGCGCTCAAAGTGTGTCTCAATCTCAACACGCACATCTCCTACCATTATGTCATCGTTAATTCACTGCTCAGGTTAGTACATACAGGTTTTTTTTGCCTCAAGGTAATATTGCCAGAAGGTGAATTGCCACACGCTAATGTTGCCTCAAGGTATTTTTGCTGCAAGGTAATATTGCCAGGAGCTAATGTTATTTTAGTGACGGAGAAATTCGACATGCGGGCAGGATTCGAACCTGCGTCTTCAGGTTAGATACACCAGACACTATGACCTCTAAGCCACCGCGAGTCCCAACCCCCATGTCGAAATTTGCCTTCACATTCTGAATTTACGTCTTAAAGGTGACGCCTGTGACAACTATTGAAAAGCAAATTACTTTGCTTCTCAACCGACATGACTTACTTTGCAGTTAGTTCTATGTCGTGCAATGTCACCTTAGCTTTTAACTATCTTTTTGTATATATGTATTTGCAAAAATAAGTTTGTAATATTAACATGGAAAATGGAAAAATTATATAAAAAAAGATAGTAGCTAATGTTGACATAAGGTAATTTTGCCACAAGGCATTTATTGGTTTGACCTGATGACCGATCGCTTCGTGTCATGCTAAACAACAAGCAAGCAAGATTGACTTTGAAAAGGTTATTTTTAAGGTATATAAACATAAATATTACGAATGTATTCCACCAAATGAAAATACCTCTACCTCTGCTCTCTTCCCACCTCTCTCTCTCTCTCCATATCATTCTTTCCATTTTAGCTCTATCAATCTTGCTGATTTCTGACATACTGATTCATTCAATTCATTTCAATGTCTATCAATCTTTCTCTACCTCCCATTTCTCTCTCCTTTTTTCTCCCTCTCATACTCTCCTTCTTTTTATCTCTTCCCTTTTTCTTTAGTCCCTTCGCTCCATCCTAACGTATGACCACTGCTCTTCTCGCTCATGGATTTTGCAGAAACCCAATAATTTCCTTGTTGTAGGATAATAAAACAGCCTCGCTTGCCGTGGTGGCCGCAAATAGAGCTGCTGTACCCCAGGGCGGCGGAGCTCCGGGCTATGTTCACCGACACCTCCAATAAGACAGCGCAGGTTGGTACATTAAGTGACCTCTAGAAGCTATACCATGCTTGACAAGCACGTCAATGTTTTGTCCTTGACCTTATTAGCTGTTAATTTTTTTTTCATATTATGAATTGTATTTAATTTAATTTTTCATTAAGCCAGTTTTTTTAATAAATCAAATACCAAACTCAATAAGGTTGTTGACAATTTTTCAAAATAAAAATATACTCATACCTTTATGTATGTACGTATGAAAATTATTTTTTCCGCAAATTATAGTAGTAACGACAAAACAAATAGGTTTTTTATTTATAGGTATTTTACATTCAGCGCCAAAACGAACATCCACAGAAGCCGCCATATTATGACGTCGATTTTATGTAATCAAAAACATAACCTTGCGAATATAGTCCTTATTCTTAGATGAAGCCAATGCTTTTACATTTGATACGGTCACATAAGTATGCTGTCACTCCAGAGACAACCTCGTCAGACGCTGCATATTTATGTTTTAAGTATCGTAACACACCGATAATATAAAAGCGTTTATATTGCGTAAAAAAATAAAATATTTTTGGACTTAATAACGAAAAATTGAGAATTCAAAAAGAAATAATAAAGTTATTTTAGTTGTAACGAGGTGGACACGTTTTAGGAACGTGGCCGACCGGGAACTATTTAGAGGAGATAAATTACACTCGGAACACAAAGTATACAAAATTTATTGACACTAGGTCTAGAATTTAAATTAAGTTAAGGCAAGAGTAGGGTAAGTTATGCCGGCCATACACGTTACGGTCTGCCGGAAAGGTCCACCTGAGCAAGTATGCCTGCGCAGGTAGACCGGAATGTGTGTGGGAATAGACCTGTGCAGTTTTTGAGCCTGCGCAGGCGACCGGCGCAAGATCGAAAATCAATTCTTTCGAGTGACGCCGTACGGTGTACCTTTGCGTGTGTGCGTGCACTCCGGTCGCCTGCGCAGGTCGCGTCAGTTGTTTTCTAGTGTTTCTTTCGGACGGTTGTCTCATCGCTCGCATCGTATTGCCACGTGATACAGCAATTCAAAATGGCGCCACCAAATTCAACTAAAAAAGTCCTTGAAGATTTTATCGAAATTTATAAAAGTCATCCATCTCTTTGGCAAATTAAGAACAAAGATTACCATAATCGAGACAAAAAAGAAGCTGCTTATAAATTACTCATAGAAAAATTGAGAGAAATTGAGCCAGATGCGAACAAAGAAACAGTTGTGAAAAAGATCAATAATTTAAGAAGCAATGTTAGAAAGGAAAAGAAGAAATATGACCAATCTTTAAAGTCTGGGGCATCTGCTGATGATGTGTACCGGATTAAACTGTGGTACTATCTATTTATCTTCAAAATTAAAGCAAGGCCTAGCAATGCCAGCGCGTCATCGTCCTCATTCGATGCCATCGCAAAAAGAACTGAAGACCGCTCCGGTACACCGGAATGTCCCCATACACGCTACCAATGTTCGGTTGACCTGCACAGGCATAGCTGCACAGATGACCTTTACGGTAGACCGTAGCGTGTATGGCTTACTTTAGGCTCAGGGCAGTTCGACGAAAGCTTCGAGGCGAGGTCTGGTCGGTAGAGAGCGGCACTTAGCTTGGGCAGCTGCAGCAGGAGGAAGAAGGCCCGCGCGGCCTCTGCCGATCCTTTTATAGCGACGCGCGGGGTGAGGCTCGGGGCGTGGAGAAGGGGCGACAGGGGTGGAGCGTGTCACATAGTGGAGGAAAATTTCAACTGCGGTCAGGATTCGAACCTGCGTCTTCTGGTTAAATAGACCAGACGCTATATTTTTTTACTTTATCATTTTAGCATAGAAAATGGCAAAAAAAATCAGATATATATATAGATATAGATAACTAATCAAGTCTAATTTAATCAATTGTTTTACTATAGTCTGCTTATTGTAGTTATAAAACCTTTATACACTTTTCTTTCTCACTCAGGGTTACGTTGTCCACACTCCTCTCCGTATGATCTCCCTCTCTCTCAAGTCCAAGGAAGTACAGTCTAAGCACAATAAGAATGAGGAAATGCCGGCCTATAAGCACCTGCTGCTTTGTATGGTTAAACTCATACACGCTGATCCTATGCTAATGTTGAGTGTAAGTACCTCTTACATCCTTTATTTTTATACAGATTCTTTTTTCTTATGGATTAAGTCGGCAAACGAACGGACGAGCCGACTGGTGGTAACATCGACATTTTACACAGCACCATCTAGTCCCAAACTAAGAAGAGCGTGTACTATGTGTAATAGACAATGGATATAGTACTTATATACTTTTTTTTTGCAAATACATACTTAAAATACATAAGAAACACACAGACGAACACAAACACTTATATTCATCACATAAATATTTGTGTACTGTGGGAATCGAACCCGATCGAAATCGAACGAGGTCGTCGTGTTCAGCCGTCCGGCAGGGTAACTACGTAAAAAGAGTAACCAGTTACCGGTCCCTACATCGTCGCGCGATCCAGTCGCTGATTTGGTATTTCGTAAGCGAAGTCTGCTCGTCTCAGTTCAATTCTTAAATCGTCGCTGTCAATGAAATCTTCATACAAACTAGCGCCAACCACTCAAGTTCCAAATATTCAGATAAGAGTACGCAAAACGTTTCGATACCTCAGGGTATCGATACTTTCTATACCATAACTTAGATCGGTTAGTACTGTCGATTACCACCGGCGCTAGTTTCTATGCAGATTAATATCATTACTAAACTTTTTCAAAACAATATCAACAAATCTACGTTTTATATCTTCGAGCACTACATTTTTATGTAGTAATCGTTTTAGAATAATATTGTATAATTTTTTTGCTTGCTTTTAAAGCCAAATAATGTCTGATTTATCTTTGACAGTTCTTATTTCTCTTCAGTTACCGTCACGTGGCCGTCATTTCACATACGTAATACGAATGTTGGAGCTTTTGTAACGAGGTTCCCGTTTCTGGGTTGCGTTTTTAGTGCCTCAGTTTCTCACTAGGGGAAGCATAGTCGGTGTGGTACAAATTTGAGTATGTCAGACGCGATTTCGTAATTGTAACCGGTCGCCACCTTAGCTAGTCACCCTGCGGTACTCGAACCACTTAACCACAGAGATCGTCGACTTCGATCGTCGAGGAATACAAGCGTGACGGTATGTCTAACATATAATGCCATCACTAATCTAACACATAATGTATTCCCCGGGTTCGCCGGTATGTTTAGGTCCCATGTAATAGGGGACGAGCTTATTGTCATTAACCGGGCACAAATCCAGCTCCGAGCTCCACTCCGAGCTGCTACTGGGAATTTTTCAGAAAACCTTGACAGTGGGAGAGCCGTAGGTGCGATCGGAGTGATAATTCTCCCACAGAAAATTGGCATGAAATAACGCTCATGAACGTTGTGCGCTGAGTGAGTGAGGATACCGGAGACCCAAAGCCTTTTAAAAGGTCGGCTTCGCACTTGCGACTCCTCGGTATGAGCGAAGTTGCGGGCAAAAGCTAGTGTTTACAATATATTCTCTGGTATACAGAACCCGGGGCGCTCCAGCATCGAGATCCAGTCGTCGACGACGGAGCTGATGAACGGGCTGGTGTCGCTGGTGCACCAGGCGGGCATGGGCGACATCGCGCACGCCGCCATGGACGCGCTGCTGGCGCTGCACCGGCCCGACCGCGTGCGCGTCTGGAACCCCGACGCGCCGCTCAACACCTTCTGGGACATCAGGTCAGAGCCAGCCGCCTTACTGACACTAACGGACAAACAAACAGGTTTATTGGTACAGACGCTGAACTTCGGGGGCTCGTGGCGAATTCATAACTAATCCGATCAACTGATCTGCAAGGTTAAGCTGCGCTCGCCGCGGTCAGTGTGTGGATGGGTGACCATCCTTAACACATCGAGACCCCTCCATGCTTCAGAGAGCGCTTAAAGCCTCCGGTACCGGTTGTCATATGTATCTATGACAATTGTTAGTGGGAGTCAGAAGCCCAAAAAAAACCTAACAGCCAGTCTATCCTCCGAATATCGGTATAGCCCAGAAATTTGCTTACAGAGGTCTGATGGCAGTCGCTTCGTGTAAAATCCAGATATTTAACCGCATCTCAGTAGACTGGAAGCCGATACCCAAAACAGTTGGGTAAAATGGTCGGAAGGTGATGAAGATGATGATGATACCTACAGATACTGAGCCAAAAAGCTGTGACAAAGATTGATTGATGACATTGATTCAGGATGCACATTCCGAAAACCCGAACGTAACGCTTTAAGTCCACTTTTATCATGCGTATCGCGGAAATATAGAATGCGCTTCCCGATTGCGTATTCTCCGATAGATATAATCTGGGTGTCTTTAAATCACGAGTGAATCTGTTTCATCTAGGCAAGCGCGCTCCATCGTAGGTAGCAGTATCGCTTAACATCAGGGAAACCGGAGATCACGTGTAAGCCTAAAAAGAGTAACAATGAAATCATCTAAATATACAAAATATTTTTTTTATGATTTTTTTTTAACATACTCATAATCTTCTTACAATTACTATAGCAGTTTTTTATATATTTATAAGAAGTTCTACTTGATATTGTTCATTTGCAAAAAATATATCCGTAGGCAGTTTATGATGGCTATCGTGTGACAAACGGATTTGCCAATAACCTTAATTCACGTCCACCAAGAACTTCAAAATGCTTGTATGAAATTTTGTTAGTTGATTCATTTAACTTATCATCAGGTGATTCGTCTGCTCGTTTGTCCTCCTATCCCATATAACATCCATTTGTTTTTTTTCGCAGCTCCCAAGTCCTATACAACATCAGTCAGAAGCTGATCCAGCGTCAGATCTGCAACTACCGCGAGGTGCTTCGCTGGCTGCGGGACATTCTCACCTGTCGCAACGAGTTCCTGGCCAAGCACAAGGAGTATGCTAACGTGGGATCACAGATACCTATATGTAAACAGGCGCATATTAAATTAGAGGTGAGTTATTCCTGTTTTCATTATTTTTGGTTAATTTTTTAATATGAGGAGGAGTGTGAGATTGTACATAGTTAAAGTTTATATGGATAAGAAGTGCGGAATGCTAATATTTTTTTATAATGATACTTAAAAAATACATTAAATTAATGAAAATAAAAACATTACACACACTAATATGCGTTTGACACTGATACACACCTTTTACGCGCTTAAACGGTGAAGGAAAACATCGTGAGGAAACCTGCATGCCTGATTTTCTCGTCGGCGTGTGAAGTCTGCCAACTCGCATAACATAACACTATAGCCTAATCTCTCTAATTATGAGAGAACCTTGCCCAGCAGTGGGACAATGCAATGGGTTGATTATGTAATGTTATTTTATTGAAAACTAGTGCTGGGTATTTGATACCCAGCATATGCTGAGTTGATTACCCATTCGGTACGGACATGACGACAATGTTCTTTCTTTTCCTTCGTTACATGTACTTCTAAAAATTTTATGTGTATGTATTTGAATCCTTCTGTTAGTCTGAATATTTTTTTAATGGGTTAGGGGAGCAAACGAGCAGACGGATCACCTGATGGTAAGCGATTACCGCCGCCCATGGACACCCGCAACACCAGAGGAGTCGCAAGTGCGTTGCCCGCTTTTTTAAAAGGGTTTGGTAACCTCACTCACTCGGCGAAACACAATGCAAGCGTTGTTTCACGCCGGTTTTCTGTGAGGCCGTGGTATCACTCCGGTCTAGATGGCCCATTCGTGCCGAAGCATGGCTCTCCCACGTGATAAACATGTTTCCATTTCTATTATTTTCTATTTCTTCTTGTGTTGTACGCCAAATGGTTTCGCAGGTGGTATTCTTCATGTGCCTGTGGTCCATCGACACTGATGTGGTGCTGGTGGCCATGTCGTGCTTCGCGCTGCTGTGCCAGGAGGCGGACATCCGCTGCGGCTCTGACGAGATCACCACGCAGTGCCTGCTGCCCAACTACGCCGTGTTCCAGGAGATAGCCCACACCTCCACCGTGCTCACCACTGGTAACACACCTTCTTCTGAGCCTTTTTCTCGAATATTTTGGGGTTGGCTCCCGGTCTACTCAGATCTGAAGAGCTGAATATCAGTATTATATACGAAGCGACTGCCATCAGACCTCCGCAACCCAATTTCTGGGCAATATCGATATTCGGAGGATACACTGGTGGTCATGCTTTTTTGGGCTCCTGACTACTACTAACAATTGTCATACATGTTAGTATGACAACTGGGACCGACGGCCATTAATCTATACTTCTATACTAATATATAAAGCTGAAGAGTTTGTTTGCTTGAACGCGCTAATCTCAGGAACTACTGGTCCGATTTGAAAAAATATTTCAGTGTTAGATAGCCCATTTATTGAGGAAGGCTGTAGGCTATATATCATCACGCTAAGACTAAGTAACGCGGACGAAGTCGCGGGCGGAAGCTAGTATTCGTGAAAGTAAAAAAAAATATGAGGTTTGAAATTCAAGGCCGTCGTGCCCAAATAGGGTAGTAATACCTTTTTTTGAAAACTGTTTTAAATTAATCCTTAGATCGTAATGAACCAGTAGAATTTTTATTTCAGTTTTATAAAACCGAAAAATGCCTTATAAACTATTTTGAATTTATGATTTTGAATTTTCGCGCGGAAACGCTAGCCGCCATGATACTTCGGGTCGTGACGTCACACTTCATTAGTAAACAATACAACTGCAAAAGACCAAGTAACGTCAAGTTACTATCGGAGTGACATCACGTCGGACTCCAATATGGCGGATGGCGTTTTAAAACAGATTAAAAAATACTATTTTTGAAATTGAATTATAAAATTTATATTGCATTTTTATAAATAAATACTAACGTTTCTCGTTTACTTTTTTAAAAATCTATCATAAACATGCATTTTTATATTTTTTCTTACATGATGTAAAATACCCTATTGCCATAATTACCCCAAAATTGAAATTCGGAGCTCAGCGCCGAGAGCTCGCCGTTTCTGTTTTGACGTGGCTTCAAACGGTTACCGACCTACCGAAGACCGCCTTTGTGTCAACGGTGCATAAAGATGATTATACAGATGTACAGACACAACTTTTAAAAAAATACATTGAAGATATAAAAAAAAGAAGCGGGTGAGAGTAAACGTCTCAGAATACAAAAATGTTATTTTTAAAATTCTTGTCTGTTTGTTACGGGTTGGCGCCAAAACTACTGAATAGATTTTAATTTTGTTATCACTAGTAGGAAGTATTATGCTTCAACTTAAAAACTGGTGAACTTCTATTTCAATTTATTGAACGGATCCTGACAAATAAGAAATCATCTCTGTCGGTTTTTGATTCTTTTATTTTTAGGATCCATTTTTAATTCTAATGTAGCTTTAGGTGAGCGAAGCCGCGGAAAATATCTAGTAAATAAATAATAGCGCTATGAGACCGTTTAAACCGACGTCTTTTCAAACCGATTACCGATCAGCAACTCCTCCGGTGTTGCAGGCCTACTCGTGGCCGACGTAAATATATTAAATAGCTCAAAATTTATTCTCTTGAATTTTATTGAAAGTTTTCTCCTTTAACTTTTCAAGCAGCCAGTCAGGACATGGGGAGGGGATGTTATTATAAAAATATTCAAAGTAAGTAACTTACCTTAAGGTGCAGTCTTACCATCACGCCCCGAAGAGTTAGGCAGAGGCGTACTAATGTACACCCACAGTTCGCCGGTATGTTTAGGTCCCATGTAATAGGGGGCGAGCCTATTGCCATTAACCAGGCACAAATTCCAAACTCCGAGCTGCTACTGGGAATTTCATGGAAAAACCCAGAACACTACTCGATCTGGGAATCGAATGCAGAAGCTCTAGCATAGCAGTCGCACTTGGGACCACTAGAGTAATGAAAGTTACCAAAATTAACAACAGTTACATTTAACTTACAGTTACACTTAATTTATAGTTACATTAAATTTACAGTTACATCTAATTTACAGCTACACTTCGGTCCACGTGTACCGTCTTCTTAAATGTGTTTAAATTATATTTAAACACAAAATTACTATGAAAAATTGTGTTTAAATACAATTTAAACACATTTAAGAAGTTGGTGCTAGTGGTCCTTAATTTACAGTTACATTTAATTTAAAGTTACACTTAATTTATCGTTCACTATTCGTCATGTATTTCGCCTCTGTACACTGATTGTGCATAAAGAATTAAATAAATATTTGTCCAAATGGATATACTAGGTTCTGAAGCCCTTCAGAAGCGGATAATGGCACTGCTCAGGAAGATCGAGCACTGCGTGAACGGAGTCCAGCCAGTGTGGGAGGAGACCTTCCGATGTTGGTGAGTGGGTCCACAATACTCTTACGGCCAGTTCAGTTCAAAGTTCAAATGTTTTTATTTCAAATAAGCTTTTACAAGCGTTTATGAAACGTTATGATTCTAGTTGCACGGTTCCAAAAGGATAAGAATCGTCTAATCGTTGAATAAGAAATTACATGGACACTGTTTTGAAATAAATTATGTTGTTAAATTGTAGTCCCGATAACGAATCTGTCGATAGATTTGCTTACTAGAGGTTGGGTATTGACATTACTTGTAAAGACTTTATTATGTCATAATCCTATCTCTAGTATAGATATTCTATTTCACGAAGGCCGTTAAATTATTGAAATTTGAACTTTATTTCAATTACATAAAGGTCATCGTACAGGACTTCGTGAGATAGAATGACTATAAGCAAATATACAGACTGATTTGTTATTAATCAAATTCAGAAATGAAGGAAGTGTTTTGGAAACTTGACACTACAAGATTTTGTTCCATGATATTTCTTGTTCGTATTGATGGCTGCTATGATTTTTGAAGTCTTTTAGTCGTTGCCCAAAGTGTCAGAAACTAGAATTTTATACACAATTTTATTTCTAAATCATCAGGGACTCGCTTTGCAAGCTTCTTCAGAAATATCCGAAAGGGCAAGGTGAAAAGATGGATGAATGTCAGATGGAGGCTCTGCATCGAGCTGTCGCCAAGCGCAGGGTTTCACATCACACCAGCAGCGAACATGACTTTGAGGTAGGTGACGGGAGAATTTATAACAAAAATAGGTAGAAAATACCATCACACAAACACCCAATAATACTTCACATGACTTGGGAATTAAACCCCAGACCTAATGCGTGCCAGTATTATTGTCCCTAGAATAATGAGACATTCATGTGGTGAAGATTTTCTTGTTATTAAATATGCATACGCCTGATGGTAAGCGGCAACTGCAGCCTATAGACGCCAGAAACGCCAGTGGTATCTCTAGCAAGTTGTCAATATAATTGTTAAGACTATAATTGTTAAGTAAGTTAAGTTTTGCCCATTCATAATTTCAATGAGGTACCATTGAAATTATTAATGGGCAAATAAAGTGTTATGGTTTTTATGGATAGTAGGTATACTATTCATAAAAACCATAACACTTTATTGTTAACACGTTATTGTTCAAAATTTCTAAAGATCTCTAAACCCCAGATCGTTTTGATTAATGATTGGTTAGATCCCCAAAAAAGAATATTATTTCATCGTATTATCGTCAAAATCACAATAAAAAAAAAGATGTTGACACAGTAAGGAACAGTGCACACATCGCAAAACGAATGTAAAAATTGGTGAGTAATTTTTAATTAAATTCCATCACAGATGCAGATTCTAGAATGGGCGAACATAACATCTTTCCTATGCGCGCTCGGTGGTGTTTGCCTACAAAGGAGGCCTTCTAACACTTGGTCACATCTTCATACACATGGTGAGGCTATTATTTTTTTCTTTGATTTGACAACTACCCTTTTCTAACCACTAAAGCAAGCTAATTATATTAATTACTAGCGACCCGCCCGCGGTTTCACCCGCGCTGCCCCGTTCCTAAGAATCTTGAATCCTCTTGGATCATTCTATCTATTAAAAAAAGCCGCATCAAAATCCGTTGCGTAGTTTAAAAGATCTAAGCATACATAGGGACAGACAGCGGGAAACGACTTTGTTTTATAATAAGTAGTGATATAGTGTATAATAAGTAGTGATATAATATTTTGTGAGAAAAAAATATTACAACTACTATACAGGTGGATTTGACAATTCAAAATGGGAGGTTCAGTAACCATATTGCTTATTTATTTTAAAATTGAATTATATATCATTTTTATATTGAAGCGGCGGTAGCCTAATGACTAGGGCGTCGGACTTGCGATCATGTGGTTGCCGGTTCGAAACCCGCTCATTGCACTACCGACGTGAACCCACCCACACAAGCATTTAGCTTAGCGCGAGGGGTTAACAAGAATACTAGTAATGTGCGACCCATATGGCTAGTAAGCATTTAAAAAAAGAAAGAAAAAAATACATACCATCACGCCTGTATTCCCCGACGCCGACGTCGTCGGTATGTTTAGGGCGAGCCTATTGCCATTAACCGGGCACAAATTCCAAACTCCGAGCTGCTACTGGGAATTTCATACAAAACCCCAAATAACAATTTGTTCGACCTGGGAATCTAACTCAGGACTTATAGTGTAGCAGTGGGGCTCCGGACCACTAGGTTAATGAGGCAGACTGTAATGATCTAATTTGTCCAAAAAAATCTTTATGGTGCAAACTAAACCATTGTCTTCAGGTAGGCATTATGAATCGGTTTTTCTCTCTTTACAAATAAGCTATACGCTATAGGAAAGATTGTTATTTGTTTTTAGATTCAAGAAAATACAATGTGTTAGCGAACAGCTCTCAAGAAGTACAGTATTGTCCTGTCACACAGTAAGTATAATGAATTACCACATTTCCACATTTTATACACTAATCATGAAGATATTGGGAGTTTAAACGCTACTTTTTAGGAATTACAAATAAATAAATATTCTGGAACATTTTTACACAGCACTAGATGGTGCTGTGTCCCAAACTAAGCAGAGCTTGTCCTATGGTTACTAGACAATGGATATAATACTTATTTTTTGTAAATACATACTTATAAAACATAAGAAACACTCAGACGTACACACTTATATTTATCACATAAATTTTGTGTCCTGTGGGAATCGAACCCACGACCTCATGGTCAGCAGTCCAGTACTCGAACCACTAAACCACAGAGGTCGTCAAATATGATTCACCGACACGGCTAGTCACTTCTTCCAACATTTTAGCTAAATGTCAATGAAAGTTGCATCGAAATCTGTGCAGCTGTTTCGCAGATTAACCGGATCAAAGAGACAGTCAGTTTAATAGATTTTTGTTTTAGTTACCATAAATACTTTCACGTTTATTTAGTACTTTCATGCTTACCGTCGGAGAGCCATGCTTTGGCTCAAATGGGCCGGCTCGACCGGAGTGTTACCACGGCCTCACAGAAAACGGCGTGAAACCACGCTCACGTTGTGTTTCGCCGAGTGAGTGAGGACACCGGAGGCACAAACACTTAAAAGGCGGGCAACGCACTTGCGGTTGTCCATGGCGGTAATCGCTAACCATCAGGCGATCCGTCTGCTCGTTTGCCCGCCCTATCCCATAAACAAAGTAAAAGGCTGCTATTTTGATATTACTAAGAGCCCGATATTAATCCTGCTTTCTTCCATAGGTTCATAGGCCAGCTCCTACGCCTCCTCCTCTGCAGCAATGAGCGCTTCGGCCAACAAATACAGAACCACGTAAAAGAGCTGGTTGGCAACGAAATGTCACCCGCTCTCTACCCCATACTGTTCGATCAGATTAAAGCGATCATCGACAAGTTCTTCGATCAACAA
The DNA here is from genome assembly GCA_947256265.1 of Acronicta leporina. Taxonomy (NCBI): domain Eukaryota; kingdom Metazoa; phylum Arthropoda; class Insecta; order Lepidoptera; family Noctuidae; genus Acronicta; species Acronicta leporina. Next base: position 2,926,110 of record OX366540.1, on the reverse strand, counting down.
CAACAGGTGAATTATAATAAAGACATAATAACATAATCAACCCATTATAACGTCCCGTAACTAGGGTTTTTTTTTAATAAATATTTACTTTTTGGCGGCTTTTTTAGCCATCTGGTCCCCTATTTTAATTGTTGTCTTTGACCTTAATGTTATGGTTTTGAAATTCCGGGACATTATACTCTATTCCGGGTAGTGTCCGACCGAAGGTGCAATTCTGGCCGAAGCCGAAGCCGAAGCCGATTAATCGGTATTCACCAAAACCTTCGGCCGAAGCCGAAGCCGAAGCCGAAGGTGTCATTGACCTTGAGAAATACGATAGTTACTTTGATCTCAGAATATACTAGATACATATTGTGAGAGCTTTAGAGATTTAGCCCAATAACGAGCCGAGTGACCAACATATACAAGTAGGTAATAAAATATTGTCTAAAATGAAAGTTTCATATATACAATGTTAATTAAATATTTATTTACTTAAAGTAATTTTAACAAAAATAATGAAATAATCAGTCACATTTTTTTAATTATCAGACGAACACAAAATATTTCTATAAAATAATTGAGCAAAGTTTAACGCTTTTTCAATATCTATTTTTTAAATATATTTTTTTTGGAATTTTTGAGAAAATTAAATACTTATAATTAATTTCTTTGGATAGTTAAGTTAAACATTTTTGGTAACAATTGGAGAAAATAAAAACTTAACAAGTTTTGGTAACAATTTGAGGCACCTTATTAATAAAAAATAAACTCACTTTTTTCGACTAGTCTTAATTAAAAATAGCTCTTTATACTTAATTATATGGTGAAGCAGTCATTTATCAAAATTATCAATAATATACCTATTTGGGAAAACTAAACTATTATAAAAACTTACAATTAAAAGAAAATATGAACATTTTTGTTCACTATTTGGAAAAAACCTTAGGTAGTAGAAGAGACTAGACTTAAAGTTATAAATGCACTTTAATCAGCTAATTCTAAAGATTCTCTAATATAAAATAAAAAACATATTTTTTCGATGAAAGTATACATAAAACAATAATTTCAGTTTGACAATAACTTCAATAGTTACTGTTTCTAATAATTAAATCATCATTACAAAATCAATAGAAAAACACTTTTTATGCAAGGGTTAAGTTTTTTTTTCAATTGGCGATTCTACAAGACAGGATACCTTTTCTTAATTTTCATGACTAATTTTATTAATTATTTACTTTAATTAGTAATCAAAGTTGAACAGTCTTATATTGTAAGCTAAAAATAATAATTTTTCGGCATTCTCACCCATCAAATTTGACCGCCTGTCGGCATATATTTGCCCCGCAGCGCTAAAAAGCTGTTCGCTAGGAACGCTACTGGGGGGAGCAGACAAATACTTGATTGCAGCTGGCTGTAGACAAGTATATGGGCTTGATGCCCAATATTCGTAAATATTTGCAGTTCTTAAAATCCGAGGATCTTTTAAATAACGACTAAGATGTTCTTGAAATAGCGGATAATGGTGTTCCAAATCCAAATCATTATCACTTGTAATGGGCAAACCAAGTTTATCGTGAGAATCCCATAATCCTTCATCGCTTTTTGGAGATGCATTCTCTGTATGTGGATTTGAGGTTGAACAAGAAGGTACATTGGTGTCAATATCCATATTGTCTGCACGAGACAATAGTTCATGTTGCTGTCGTAAGAATGATAGTATTTCAGTTTTGGCGTTTTCAGTCTCATCGGCAGTTAAATAGTTAGTTTTGAAACGCGGATCTAATAGAGTCGCAATCAATAAACACATGGTATTTTTTGCATAAGAAAATCTTCTGTTAACTGCCTCACACAGCTTCGTCTTCAGTATTTTCAAATTTTCAGGATCTCCTTCTTTTAGGATTAATTTCGTATTAAGCATGACAATCAACGGTATTATTATAGATACCGATGAGGAATCATTTGAAACCTCAAGTGTGGCTTCATAAAAACATTTAAGAGCGGTGATAAAGTATCCTATTTGCACCCATTCTTCTGCAGTAGGGACTTCTATTCCACCACGTTCAGCCATGTATAAATTGATGGCAGTTTTCTGTTCAAGGAGTCTTTCCAGCATCAAATATGTGCTGTTCCATCGCGTCTCAATATCTTGGATTAATACGTGTTTAGGCAAATTACACGTTTCTTGAAACATATTTAAATATCTAGAAGCTTGCTCACTTCTTTTAAAATGGCCAACAATTTTGCGACATTTTTTTATTATTTCCATCACAGTAGCGTCTTTAAATATAACGTCATGAATCACTAGCTGCAGGGTATGAGCTACGCATCCAATCGACAGAAAATTACCACGTCGCATGGCCGTCTGCATATTGTAAGCATTGTCACGAATACCCATGTGGATTTTATTTTTTAAATTATATTCTTCAATAATCTGGTGAAGTTTTTCTGAAATATATAGGCCTGTGTGATCTTCCTCCAGAACACTAGCTGCAAGAATGACTTTTTCTCTTTTAGGGCCTTGGATAAAGTGAGCTGTGCAGCTTAGCAACGAACACGTCTTTGCTGGATTACTCCATATATCAGTCGTAAAGCTAACCCAGCAAGCTTTATCTAAAACACGTATGACTTTCGCTTTGACCTTGTCGTATGTCGCAGGCATTAAAGTCGTTCTAAAAAATTTCTCAGTCTTTTTCCTGTATCTTGACGGAGCATCGGGATCAATCAAATTAAGTCTGCGAAATGCTTCTCCTTCAATAACGTTGTAAGGCAGCATGTCAACGATGATGAGATCCATTATACCTTTATCGATTCTCATAGATATTGGATCACTATCTGGCCACAATGGAGCTGCTTTTTTTTCTATGATTTGAGGTAAAGTACTCTGCTTGACATTAAATTGCGAAGATGTAGTTGCCTCTGTTTTATTTTTCATTAAACTCTTACTCTTCTGTTTTTCATTTATTGCATTACAATAAGCCTCCCACTCTATTTTATGCATTTTCATCAAATGATTTTTAATATTAGTGGTACTCTGCTTTTTTGGTAAAGCACTACCAAGAGACAATGATTTATTGCACTGTTTACATAAAGCTTTATCAGTAGCCTTTATAAAATATTGCCAGATAGGATTCAGCTCTAAAGATGTCATTGTGTACCTGAAAAAAAATATTCTATATAAATGCACAAGTACCTACCGAGCCGAGCCGACCGCCCCGTACTCGCAGTAGGACTCTGCAACGCGGATGCGCCTATATCCTATCGGTTTAGGTAGTTAACTAAAAGTAAACAATCTTCACATGTCTTTTTATCTAAAAATTGCATAAAAAACCATAACAACATTGTTTCCATTTAGTTTCCTACCTAACGTTAGATAACATAAAATATTTTAAACCAGACAATACTTACGGTTTTTTGGTTCTTAGAGTGCCTCACAATAATGAACGTATCACCACAGGACGTATCAATAACAAATATGAAATATTTAAAAACAAAACACTTATTAGAATTTTAAGACGCGCTCTCAAACTTGTTTTGACTCGTTTAGTTTACTAACTGCGATTCGTTTGGTCCGGTGCGGCGGCGCGGCGAAACTCTGCTGCTCTGCACACTCTCCGTCTCGCTCTAGCATCGTTCAGTAAATTTCAAATTTTGACAACTAGCAAACCTTTGGCTTCGGTCAAACCTTCGGCAAATTTTTGGCCGAAGCCGAAGATTTGGCCGAAGGTGCTTTTTTGGCCGAAGGTGGCCGAAGCCGAAGCCGAAGCCGAAGCTTCGGTCGGACACTAATTCCGGGACTCGGGACATATGCTTTCATTCAAAGTCAAAAGTCAAAGTCCAAATGTTTTATTTCAATTAGACCATTATAGAAGGTACTTTTGAAAAGTCAAAACTAGCTGCACGGTTCCAAAAAGTGGGTCTTATGGAGAAGAGCCGGCAAGAAACTCCATACTCCCATTCCAGGACAATCCCGGGTAAGGTTGCCAAGTGGCCGAGATTGTCCCGGAATTAAAGCATATGTCCCGTGTCCCGGAATTGAGATAAATGTCCCGAGTCCCGGAACTGAGGATAATGTCCCGGGTCTCGGAATTGAGAAGAGAGGTATTATTAACTCTTATGTTACTTTCTCGAAATTTTGGTAAATAACTATACTCTACCTATCCCGATCTCTGCTAATGAGGCATATTTTAAGTGAACAGTATAACAGTATAATGTATTGAAAAGTTAACTACTTTATCGCATTAAGAAATCTCCTGTAAGTCTAGACAATGTATCAAATCAATATATTTTTCAGGTGATGCTAACGGAAATTAATACACAATTTGTGGAGCATACAATCTTCATTATGAAAAGTATTTTGGATAACAAGAAGAGTGGTCAGCCCAATGAACATCTTAGCACTACATCCATTGAGACTTTGATGCTGTCTATAGTTAGGTGAGGCATTTTTTCTATTGCTTAACTCAGCAATCAGCTGACGAGCCACCTGGTAGATACCTGTAACACCAGAGGAGTTGCTGATGCGTTTCCGAGCCCCTACGGACTGCAGACTACCAGAGCCGCAGTAACCGAGGGGGAACTGGCTCTTACGCGCAAAAGTTGAAACACACACCAAGATGCTTTACGACAGACTACGACGTAAGGGTGGACGCCAGCCAGTCAGACCCCAAGGGGTCCTACCACCGAGCAAGTCAGATATTTTCTCGCCTCTTACGAGATACCTATCTGATAGGCAGTGAAGAACTGTATCCTATTATAAGCCACACTTTTTTCGTGGGAGAGCCATACTTCCGCACGAATGGGCCTGCTCGACCGGATTGATACCACGGCCTCACAGAAAACCGGCGTGAAACAACGCTTGCGTTGTGTTTCGCTGAGTCAGTGAGGATACCGGAGGCCCAAACCCTTTTAAAAGGCGGGCAACGCACTTATAACTCCTCTAGTATTGCGGGTGTCCATGGGCGGCGGTTATCGCTTACCATCAGGTGATCCGTGTGCTCGTTTGCTCCCCTATCCCATTAAAAAATCTGGTAAAAAAAATGTGTTGAAGATTCAACCAACACACAAACAACTCAATAAAACAGACGGGCGTGTCTATTCCTTTGAAAGAGTCGCGACTATTTCAATATTTTATGAGTTATCACTACTCACTACTCATTATAAAACAAAGTCGTTTCCCGCTGTCTGTCCCTATGTATGCTTAGATCTTTTAAACTACGCTTTTTGATGCGGTTTTTTTTAATAGATAGAGTGATTTAAGAGGAAGGTTTTAAGCTATTTAACATCACGCTATGACTCTTAGGACCGGGGCAGCGCGGGTGAAACCGCGGGCGGGTCGCTAGTTTAAAATATAAATGCCTTTCCACCACACACAGGAACCAGTGTAACTTGTGATTTGGAAAAAGATTAAGGGATATCAAAAGGTGATTGATCCAATCATACCATCACTTATGTATACCTGAAGTTCGCCGATATGCTCAGATCCCATGTAAAAGGGGGCAAGCCTATTTCCATTAACTGGGGGTAAATCTTGACTCCGAACTGCCACTGAGAGTGTCAGAAAAACCAATATTAATAAATTTTTTTCAAGAGATGTAGGGCTTAGTGGAATTGGATAATTCCACTCACGATTGGAGCTGCCCGATTAAGGAAGTACCTCCACCTTGCAGAAAATAGTTCCGTGCTATGTTGTGTTCCTAACGGTGAGCAAGGTCACCAGAGCTGCGCGAGGAAGCGTTGTGTTGGCAGTGGAGGGGACCGGTGGTGTTTAAGCATCACACTTTTCATCACATTTATTGTCTCCTATGCTGCCAGCCCAACTATTCCTCCTTAAGGCGGATCATTTACCTGAGCCCGCCAAATTCAAATTTGAATCTGTTTTTCGAAATTTGCAGGTCTACAACACATTTTATATTCATATCAGTAGTAATTGCGACATTAACTATACAACATCCACAACTGAGAATTAAAATCTTGGCTTAAAAATCCATAACAAGCCAAAAACTTGCCTAAAACTGTGCCAACGGCCAAAATTGACGATTGACACTACTTTTAGCTACAATATCCATTTATATGTAAAGGTTTTAATTCTCAGTTGTTAATATTGTATAGCTAATAGCGCAATTACTACAGCTATGAATCTAGAATGTGTTATAGAACTACATATTGCGAAAAACCAATCGTAATTTTAATTTGGTGGGCTCAGGTGAATGATCAGCCTTAAGTCTCAAAAAGGGTATGAATAGATTATTACAGCGTCGGCAACGCGCGTGTGATACCCCTGGTGTTGAAAGCGTCCATAGGCTACGGTAACCGCTTACCATCAGGCATGCTTGTTTGCCTTAGTAGTATAAAAAAACGCTTCTTGAACTGGGAACCGAACGCTTAGGACCACAGACTAAAGAAGCAGATACACAGTACACATCAAAAAAAGTTTGCGATCACTAGCTTAAGCTGATATAATTTTTTTAGTTGAACTTTATCAAGAAAAATTCTTTAATGTGTGTTTTCTTTAAATAGAGATACCCTGTTTGAAATTAAAGAAAAACTACTTTTTATATTTTATGAAAAAAATAACAAAAAAGATTTCGCTTTTCAGTGATCGCAAACTTTTTACAAATCGTTTTATATACAGATATGTGCGACATCTGGACATGACCGTGATGTCAGTTCACATCAAAACGAAGCTCTGTCAAGTGGTGGAGGCCATGATGAGGAGGAGAGATGACCTCGCCTTCAGACAGGTAAGGGTAAACTTTTGGTAGTAGAAGAGAATAGAATACTTGTGTGGGTCGCCCATTACTCGTTAACCCCTCTTGCTAAGCTAAATGCTTGTGTTACAAGTGGGTTCATGTCGGTAGTGCAATGGGTAGGTTTCGAACCGGCAACCACATGATCGTAAGTGCGATGCCCTAGCCAATAGGCTACCGCCGCTTAAATTGTTGTTACCAAATAAAGAATTTTACTCTTCACAAAAATTATGAAACTAACATGGTGTTTTGGTTACAGGAAATGAAGTTCCGTAACAAAATGGTGGAATACGTAACGGATTGGGTGTTGGGTACCAGTCACCAGATAGCGCCACCGTTGCGGGCTGATGCCTCCTCTATCTCCAGGTGAGTTAATCCATACACTATTTTTTTTACATATACTGTCTCACAGCTAGGGGCCATTAGGCTTTTGAAAAAAAATTAATGTATTTTCAAACTTAATATTAATAATATTTATATCTAATGCAAATCCTTTTTATTTTTGCAATAAAATAATATTAAAATCACGTGACTAAAAACGCGCCGCTCAGTGTTGTAACGTAATAATGTTATACAACTGAATCTTTTTGTGATTTTTTTGCATTTTTCGTGCTAAGATTATAAAGTTATTTTAGTGAAAGAAAAATTAGACTTGCAGGCAGGTTTCGAAGTCAGTAACATCTATTGAGAAGCAAGTCAGTCAGTGTCACCTTTAAGACGTAAAATTCAGAATGCGAAAGCAAATTTCGACATGACGGGTGGGACTCGCGGTGGCATAGTGGTCATAGTGTATCTTTTTTTTTCTTTTTAATCCATGTGGGTTGCACATTACTAGTATTCTTGTTAACCCCTCGTGCGTAAATATGCTTGTGTTACGAGTGGGTTCACGTCGGTAGTGCAATGGGTGCGTTTCGAACCGGCAACTACATGATCGCAAGTCCGACGCCCTAGCCATTAGGCTACCGCCGCTTCTAACCAGAAGACGCAGGTTCGAATCCTGCCCGCAAGTCGAATTTTTCTTTCACTTAAATAACGACTAAAAAATTAGCTACAACTAATATATTTATTTACAGCTATGACTACAACATACTGTATAGGTATGTATTCTCATATCAGCAAAAAGAAGTTCACTGCTGAACAAAGACCTCCCCTAAACACTACGAATCCACATTTGAGTATATTTTTTTAGATATTTGGCTTGCTGCCGAGATCTGGACCAAGCCTGCATGGAAGCTGTAGCATCTTTACTGAAGGGTCTGCCACTGCAACCTGAGGAGTCGGATCGAGGAGATCTGATGGAGGCTAAGAGCCAGCTGTTCCTCAAGTGAGATATCTCTTCTCTACTATTATAAAATTGTAAATAAGCTGTGTCTGTACATTGAAGATATTATAATAAAATCAAGTGGGTATGGGGTATATAAACGTCTCCGAAACTAAAAATGTGATTTTTAAAATTCTTGTCTGTTTGTTACGGGTTGGCGCAAAAACTACTGAATAGATTTAAATTTTGTTATAACTTTTACAAAGTATATGCTCCAACTTAAAAACTGGTATACTTCTTATCTCAAATAATTAAACAGATGCTGTCATACAGCTTGACCTCTCTGATGTATAGAGCCCCATACAAAGAAGAGGTCGTCACTATCGGTTTTTGAGTAAATTATTTTTGAGATCTATTTTTAATCCTAATAGCTTCAGGTGAGCGAAGCCGCGGGCAAAAGCTAGTATTATATATTTTTATGCAGACATAAATACACTCACGCCTTTCTCCTACAGGGGTAGGCAGAAACTATAGGCCACCACTTGCGATGATTCTTACATACTTATTTGCTTCTGTCACAACTCACTTTCATTAATCTTCATATTTTAATATACATACATACCATCCCGCCTGTATACCCCGAAGGGTTATGCAGAGCCGTGCTAGTGTAAACCCACAGTTCGCCGGTATGTTTAGGTCCCATGTAATAGGGGGCGAGCCTATTGCTATTAACCGGGCACAGATTCTAAACTCCGAGCTGCTACTGGGAATTTCATAGGAAAAACCCAATAACACTTTGCTCGATTTATAATTTCTGTAATATCTTCATACAGATACTTTACCCTGTTCATGAATCTGCTGAACGACTGCAACGAGGTGGAGATGGCTGAGGGTCCAGGGCGGCTGGAGACGCTGCGCAATGCCACAATACAGGCCATGTCCAACCTGCTCAGCGCCAACATCGACTCCGGACTCATGCACAGCATTGGTAAGTAAGGGGTGAACATAGCTGAAGGTCCTGGAAATAATAGGGGAGACTTTTACCCAACTTTCATCATCATAACTGCCTCATTAGCCTAACTGCCTCATTAGCCTAGTGGTCCTGAGTGCGACTGCTACGCTAGAGGTCTTGGGTTCGATTCTCAGGTCGAGCAAAGTGTTATTGGGTTTTTCTATGAAATTCCCAGTAGCAGCTCGGAGTTTGGAATTTGTGCCCGGTAAATGGCAACAGGCTCGCCCCCTTTTACATGGGACCTAAATATACCGGCGAGCTGTGGGTGTACATTAGTACGCCTCTGCCTAACCCTTCGGGGAATACAGGCGTGATGGTATGTTATGTTAAAATATCTTAGCATGAAAAATGCATAAAATAATTTGTATTTGTTAATTGGGCGCTGCCCTCCTATTATCGAGGGAAGACATTCCACCATCTCACCATCAAGTTGACGTCTCCAGATCTTGGCTACCACCGTGACCTGCAAACCCGCGCCGCCTTCATGGAGGTGCTGACGAAGATATTACAGCAGGGTACAGAGTTCGACACCCTCGCGGAGACTGTCCTTGCTGATAGATTCGAACAACTCGTACAACTTGTTACCATGATCTCAGATAAGGTGAGCAAACTATTGAGATAACTTCGACGTCTGAGCGTTTGACGTAGGGGCTGAGCAATCGGTTTTTATGCTACGGTTTGATCCCCGCACGGAACAAATATTTATATGGCCTACAGGTAGTATCTAGTTCCGGGTCTGGGTGTTTGTGTATGTGAGAATTTGTGTTTCTAAAAGCAACCAATAATTTTAATTAGGTTGATGGCAATAGGCTCGCCCCCTATTACATGGGACCTAAACATACCGGCGAACTGTGGGTGTACCTTAGTACACCTCTGCCTAACCCTTCGGGCAATACAGGTGTAATGGTATGTTATGTTTATATACTTTTACAAATTTTATCGCGTAATGTTATATTGATATTATTTAATATTAATATAACTGTCGAGTTAGAGAATACAATTAAAAGTCGAAGTATATAGCACCCACTACTCTGATGTTACGCACTAGCCGATAGCTGACGAACCGATCGCTACCAAAGCATTGTATTCTCTACTATTTGTAAAATTGTAAAAAAGCTGTGTCTGTACATTGAAGATATAAAAAAAACAAGTGGGTTACGGTATATAAACGTCTCCGAACCCAAAAATGTGTTTTTAAAATTGTCTTTTGTCTGTTTGTTACGGGTTGCCGCAAAAACTACTAAATAGATAATAAGATAATTAATTTTGTTATTGCTGTTAGAAAGTATCGTATAGTATAGTTATCTCAAATAATAAACGGAACCTGAGATACAGCTTGACCTCTCTAATGTATAGGGAGTCATACACAGAAGAGATCATCATTGTTGGTCTTGAGCTTTAAGTGAGAGAAGCCGCGGGCAGAAGCTAGTCAATTTATAATTTCAATATACCACTTGTGTATCAGGTGAGTCGCCTATTTTATGCACACACTGATGAAAAATTTTCAGGGCGAGCTTCCAATAGCGATGGCGCTAGCTAACGTGGTGAGCACATCGCAAATGGATGAGCTGGCTCGGGTCTTCGTCACTCTGTTTGACGCGAAACATCTTCTCGCGCCGCTACTATGGAACATCTTCTACAGAGAAGTCGAGGTGAGTCAATATCATATGAAGGGCAAAGAACAGGGTATGTCATAATGAATTGATTTTGTGTAAAAAAAAGTTCAAAGTTTAGAAGTGTATTTATTTATTGAAATCAAACCTTGCAATAAGTTTTGCTTAGAACTATTTAAATGCTTAATCACTACATAGTATAAAACAAAGTCGCTTCCCGCTGTCTGTCCCTATGTATGCTTAGATCTTTAAAACTATGCAACTGATTTTGATGCGGTTTTTTTAATAGATAGAGTGAATTAAGAGGAAGGTTTTAAACTATATAACATAACCCTACGACTCTTAGGAGCGGGGCAGCGCGGGTGAAACCGCGGGCGGGTCGCTAGTCTTATATATATAAAAGAAAGTTACACTATTTATAACTTAAGAACGGCTGAACCGATTTGGCTGAAAATTGGTGGAGAGGTAGCTTAGAACCAGGAGACGGACATAGGATTAGACTTTATATCCCATTCCCGTGGGAAGTGATGACAGACCGAATTCCACGGGGGCGAAGCCGCGGGCAGAAGCTAGTTTTTAATATAGTTTCATTGTTAAAAATGGCCTTTTTAGTTGTTCTTTTTTTCCGGTATGTCATAGATATACCCAGTTCTTTTCGTTTTGGCCTGAAACAAAAAAGGCATTTTGTGCCCAATCTGTTTGTATTTAAAAAAACTAGTAATTGGAAATCAAAATACCATAGACAAAGATATGTTTCCATTAGATAAAAAATAAGAATATGGAAGACAAAAAATATGGAATGTTTTTCTTTGCTCGTACCCTTCATATTGTTCCACTGCTTCATATTGTTTCAAAATGAGATGGGCGGCGGTTATCGCTTACCAACAGGTGATCCGTACGCTCGTCTGATCATCACGCTACGACTAAGTAACTACTCCACGCGGACGAAGTCGCGGGCGGAAGCTAGTAGTTAATAAAGAGAAAATATCTAATGTAAAATGTAAATGACTTTGACAGCCTGCAGAAATTATTTATAATTCAAATATTGTTTAATAGCATAAAAAACTGCAGTCTGTGTCTAATGCAGATAGCAGATTACACTCACCGTAGAGAAAATGCAATTCAATTTTATGCTCTGCAGAGTCTTATAGAGAGTAGTGGCGTCATACAAAGACTCCATACTAGCACTGGTTTTGCGGAAATGTCAAATCATACATACATATTTTCACGCCTGTCTTCCTTTGGGGTAGGCAGAGACTATATATTTCTTCTTACTACGATCCTGGCACACTACTTTCGCTTCATCTACGTTCATTAACCTCCTCATGCATGATCGTTGGTTTAGGATGCTCTTAACCTGAATTTTTTTTGAGAACGGATGCAATGTGTTTGTGGTAGGTTCGCCGAAGTCGACTAAACAGTTTATTGATCCATTAAAATATTTGTTTTTTCAAAATACGAATTATAATAAAATAATAAATAAATATTCTGGGACATTTTCACACAGTCCCAAACTAAGCAGAGCTTGTACTATGGGTACTAGACAATGGATATAATACTTATATAATTATATATATAAGTATTATAATGTGTAGTTTAAGTACCTATTTATATAATTTTATCTAGCAGTACACCACCAGCTACCCTCCCCCACTTAATTTTATTCTTCTATTTAAAATCCACCCTAAGGTTGTCTGGAAGATATCGCTTTTAGCGATAAGACCGCCATTGTACCTATTCATACCAACATAATTTGTAAAAATGTAACATTATGGTGTACAATAAAGAATATTCTATCTATCTATCTATCTATCTATCTACATACTTATAATACATAAGAAACACCCAGACAAACACAAACACTTATATTCATCACATAAATTTTTGTGTCCTGTGGGAATCGAACCCACGACCTCATGGTCAGCAGTCCGGTACTCGAACCACTAGACCACAGAGGTCGTCAAATTATAATTATTTATATAAAACTTTCCATCTTGCCCAGGTTTCCGACTGCATGCAGACCCTGTTCCGGGGCAACTCCCTCGGCAGCAAGATCATGGCGTTCTGCTTCAAAATCTACGGCTATGGCTACCTTCAGAACTTGTTGGAGCCGCTCATCTCTGCTCTACTCGACCAGGCGGACGAGCGAGCGGATATCAGCTTCGAAGTGGATCCTGCAAGGTACAGTCCACAAAATACCTAGGTATGACATCTGTGGTTTGATAATGACTTTAGATAGATAGTTCTTATAGACAAAACATACTATTACGCCTGTATTCCCCGCAGAGTGTCCATGGAGTTTCTTGCCAGATTCTTCTCCATAGGATCAACCTTTTGGAACCGTGCAACTAGAATCATAACGTTTCATAAACACTTGTAGAAGCTTACTTGAAATGAAAACATTTGAACTTGAAGTTTGAACTTGGTTAGGCAGAGGTGTACAAATGTACACCCACAGTTCGCCGGTATGTTTAGGTTTTCGAGCGAGCTTATTGCCATAAACCGGGCACAAATCCAAACTCTCGAGATGCTACTGAGATGTTCATAGAAAATACAAATAATAGCACTCGACCTGGGAAAGGCAATAGGCTCTCCCTTCATACCGCAAACCGTGGATGTACATAAGTACACCCCTGCCTAACCCTTCGGGGAATACAGGCGTGATGGTTTTATACGTTTTTCATAGGATAGGGGGGCAAACGAGCAGACGGGTCGCCTGATGGTAAGTGATTACCGCCGCCGATGGACACCAGAGGAATCGCAAGTGCGTTGCCCGTAATTTACATTCCTTTTATTTCTTTTCCCAATCCAGGCTGGACCCAAACTTGGACATAGAGATGAACAGGTCTAACCTCATAGACCTAACCAAGGAGGTGTTCGACCGGATCGTCAACTCCGCGGATAAGTTCCCGCCACAGTTACGAAGCATGTGCCACTGTTTGTATCAGGTGGGTCATTAGTATCATCAAACCATTAGAAAATAGAATAGAGTTACCTTTATTGTACACTAAAAACTAATGTCAAGTATAAGTTATCAATCATAGAACATGGTACAATGGGTGGTCTTATCGCTAAAAGCTTCTGTCTGAGTTTTTTATTGGGCCTATGCCAATATTCCGGGTATCGTCGTCGGGTTGTTGAGCTCCCTATAATATGATTGAGCTACACAATGACTGATGCATGCGTGCCTATGCAGTTGCTATGGATGGCTGTCCTTCAAAAGATGGGTCTGATGGAGACATAAGCCATTAAGCGGCGGTAGCCTAATGGCTAGGGCGTCGGACTTGCGATCATGTGGTTGCCGGTTCGAACCCCACCACTATTGCACTACCGACGTGAACCCACTCGTAACACAAGCAATCTAGCTTAGCACGAGGGGTTAACAAGAATACTAGTAATGTGCGATCCGCATTGCTAGTAAGCTTTTAAAAAAAAAACCCTGCAAGGCCTGCAATAGGGAAATTGAGAGCATGATACACCTTCTGTGTACATGTGATGAAATGGCTAGAAAGCGAATGTGAAAAAAAAAACTCTGTCATACCCCCAGGCCTTTAAAGGTTATCGAAGAGCTGTTTGAAGAACTGGGAGAGGATGAGGGTTAGGAATCTAGAGGAAGCACAAAAGATCCCATTGGGTCGAAGTGCACTGAGGCTTTGCTGCCTTGGCCCCACTCAAGATAAGATAAGCCGCTGTGAATCTTTCTTTAAAAGGCCATTTCAGACATTGCCCTGCATTGTATCACTCACATATTTTTGATACTTTTTCGTCTGAACTCTAAAACAGACCATGATTCTCTGAATTTGTTTCGGTGTTTCTTTTCAGAGGTTGTCAGATAGGAAATGCTGACACCATCTTGTACTTAAAACAGTAAAACATGGACATTAAAAGTGTCTTTAAAAGATCTATTTACGGAAATAAATATCATTTCTTTATTTCATTCCCACTAATGGCACGGGTCTCCTCTAAGGCTGAGAGGGATAAGGCTATAATCCACCACGCTAGCTTTATGTAGGTTGGCAGACTTCACACGCCATTGAGTAAATCTCTCAGACATGCAGGTTTTCTCACCGTTTTAAGCACGTGATACATAAGGGAGGATTTTATTGGATTTCTCTATAAAATTATCTGCTGCCAAGCAGAGGCAAACTAGCGTAGTCCCACAAATTTTCCGCTATTTTTTTTTTCTTTTTTCCGCTCTCTTTGATGTTTCATGACTAGGGAGCAAGCCTAATGCCATTAACCGGGTACAAATTCTAAACTCCGAGCTGCTACTGAGAAATGCAAACCGCTCGACCCAGGAATGTAATACATATGCATTTTTTAAGTTGGCGTTTAAGAGTGAAAAATGACGTCAGAAATTGTATTGTTTCTTATGATGGTAAATGTGTTGTACAGGTCCTAAGCAAGAGGTTTGCCCAGTTTCCGCAGACGAGCGTCGGCGCTGTCGGCACTGTACTGTTTTTGCGATTCATCAACCCAGCTATTGGTACGTTTACTGTTAATAAGGTAGTTGATTGTTCTTTGATTCAAAATTCTTAAGTTCAAGTTCAAGTTCAAATGTTTTTATTTCAAATAAGCTTTTACAAGCGTTTATGAAACGTTGTGATTCTAGTTGCACGGTTCCAAAAGGTCGATCCTATGGAGAAGAATCCGGCAAGAAACTCCATGGACACTCTTTTAAAATAAATGAATTACAAACTTCACTGGTACAATATTGCGATAACAAGATGTGAGGACGTTGAAGGATGTCCAAGTTTGACCGAGGTCGACTATATTAAACGAAGATTCACGTTATTTGAGAATCCGATGTCATTTCTAAATAAAAAACTATGTGGTAAAAACGCACACCATCAAAGCGACAAATAAAACTAGGTGTCTACTTAGACAAGCCACAACGTACACACATTTACAGTTTCTGTTGTGGTAAACAATACTTTCCATATGAAGACATCTCGATATGTAAATAATATGGAATCTGTTAAAGCTATGTCCATCTACTTATAAGGTTCCTACTATAGCTACTAACTGACCAACATGAAAATTAATAAGCTTATATTAGTCTCTAATAATCAACAGTTTCATTTTACCAGGGAGGCCGCAAATGCATCCGTATCTAACGACCACACATTCTTATCGTTAACATAGTCCTTGGTTTTGTAATAGGCTTTCTTAAGAAGAACAGATTTGACGTGTCTTTTAAAATCGGTGACACATTTTGGGAGTTTATTATAGAAACGCACACAATTTCCTAGAAACGATTTATTTGTTTTAGTTAGTCTAAATTTAGGTACCACTATTTTATGTTTATTCCTAGTATTAAGGTTGTGAAAGTCACTATTGACACTGAACTTCTGCAGGTTTTTGCGCACATACATTATGTTTTCAAGGATGTAGAGTGACGGCATCGTAAGTATATTGATGTTCTTAAACACTTCTCTTAGGGAATCGCGAGGGCCCATATCGTAGATTGCGCGGATGGCCCTTTTCTGTAAGATAAATATGGAATCTACGTCTGCAGCTGATCCCCATAGCAGAATACCGTACGACATAATGCTGTGAAAGTAGGCAAAGTACACGAGTCTGGCTGTAGCTACATCAGTGATCTGCCTAATTTTTCTCACTGCATATGCAGCGGAACTTAACCTGCTAGACAGGGCCGATATGTGCGCACCCCACTGCAACTTACAATCAACCGTAACACCTAAAAAAACAGTTTCATTAACTAGGTCGAGTTTGCTGCCTTCAAGAATTAGATTATGTTCAATTTGTGGTACATTTGGTAACGAAAATTTAAGACATTTAGTTTTGCTAGCATTAAGTAGTAGGTTATTAGCAGCAAACCATTTGGATAAGGATTTTAGACTCTCATTTACATTATAGAGATTGCTATCATTTCGATCGATTTTAAATATAAGTGAGGTATCGTCAGCAAATAATACTATATTCGATATCTCAGACATCATATAGGGAAGGTCATTAATGTACGCTAAGAAAAGAAAAGGGCCTAAAATAGAACCATGTGGAACACTAACTGCAGACCCGGGAGATGTGACTCCATTTATGCCCACTTTTTGCAGCCTCTTAGAAAGATAGGAAAACACAAGCTCCAAAGATAGCCCTCTTATACCGTAGTAGTTCAATTTACGGATAAGCGTATCGTGATTAACGCAATCGAAAGCTTTGGAAAGATCACAGAAGATACCTATAGCATCCTGTGAACCCTCCCAAGCCTCTAAAATGTGAGAGACTAGCTTTGTACCAGCATCAGACGTTGACCTGCCTTTCGTGAAGCCAAATTGCTGATCATGTAAGATCTTGTTTTTGTGAAAATGTGCTATCATTTGATTGAGCATAAGCTTTTCAAATACTTTACTTAAGGCAGGGAGAACAGAAATGGGCCTATAATTATTGGGATTCGCTTTACAGCCTGATTTGAAGATAGGAATAACTTTACTATGTTTCATTAAGTCTGGAAAGGTTCCTGTCTTAATACAAAGATTAAATATATTTGTAAGGATTGGAGCGATATTGTCAATTATTGAATTTAGTGCTTTAACAGATATGCCCCATAAATCTTCAGTATTTTTAATATTTAAACTTTTAAACGCTTTTTTAACCATAGGCGGAGATACTTGGCTAAACTCAAAGTTTGGTATGTCTCTTTTGAAAAAATTCTTTGCTAGAGATTCTGCTACTAAAGGGGACGAATCTAAACATTTCGTGACCTCGATCGGGACATTAGTAAAGTATTTTTCAAAAGCTTTTGCAACTTCCGCGTGGTCTGAGATTATTTTATTGTTTACTTTTAAACTCGGATCTGTGTCCTGTTTTCGGTTTTTATTAGTTTCCGCATTTATTATCCTCCACACTGTTTTATTTTTATTATCGGATTTGTTTATTTGACTGCTAATGAGTTTCGATTTCGCTAGAATGCATACTTTTTTAAAACACTTAGAATATTGTCGTACATAATTATGAAAACCTTTGTCAGAGGTTAATGATTTTTCATAGTACAGTTTGTAAAGAACATCTCTACTTTTCCTAATGCCGTTTGTGGCCCATTCATTAAATTTACATTTTTTACGCTGGGTAACTCTTCGAAGAGGGCATGACTTATTAAATGATGTACATATTATATTGAATAGCTTATTGAAATTTATGTTGGGGTCATTAGAAATAAAATTAGTGTTACACAATTGCATTGTAATTAGCTCGTAGAACGAACGTAATTTATTTTCTTTCAGAGATCTAACCAATATGTTTTTATTAATAGATGGCCTTTTGTTAGTCTCTATAGAGATCAGTTGTCCCATGTGATCCGATCTAACACCGCTAACTATTGAAGAGCCTTGAACTGCACAATTTGAAAAAATATTATCAATACAAGTATTGGAAGTAGCAGTAATCCTAGTAGGTTCATTAAAAATTGGTTCCAAATTAAATAATGCTAGAAATTGACGTTTTTCAGGGGATTCTATTAAAATATCAATGTTTATATCACCACAAACAAATATGTGTTTCTTGCATTTAAATACTTTTCTAAG
This sequence comes from Acronicta leporina, assembly GCA_947256265.1. Taxonomy (NCBI): domain Eukaryota; kingdom Metazoa; phylum Arthropoda; class Insecta; order Lepidoptera; family Noctuidae; genus Acronicta; species Acronicta leporina. The sequence goes on along the minus strand of OX366540.1, from coordinate 2,907,952 downwards.
AACATCTTCCATTACTATCAAAAATGTTGGAAAACTTGAAGATGGTGGCCTATACACGCATATGATAATATAGTTTTCTACTTCAGCACATGCTACCTCACATAAGCGATCAACAGAGCACGAGGTGATGTCTTTTCGTTCTTTGAATTTAAGATTATTGTTACATAGAATTAATGTTCCGCCACCCGCGGCTGTTATTCTGTTGTACGCACTGGCAACTGTGAAGTTAGTTACATTAAATTGCATTGTGTCAGGTTTTAACCATGTCTCACAAAAACATAAGATGTCAATGCAATATTTATCTACTAAAAGTTCTACATCTAAAATATTCTCACATACACAAACGCCCTGATCCGGAACAACTGCTTGTAGGTCATACAAATATGACCCCTATTGATGCTTGGTGCGATATAAACCAACCCATCCTCCTCCCAACCCAAAATCTAGTGTATATTTATGTAATATACACTAGATTTTGGGTAATTTTCGTGATAGTTTCCGAACCCCCTGCCCCGCCTCCTTTCTAACCTCACTTAATTAATGGATGATATCTTCCTAGATAATCCCATATAAATTTTGTTGGTGTCTGAATATTGATTCTCAAGATACACCACAAAATGTTTGAAGTCTGTTTCTAAAGCTTATTATCGTCCCTACAGTATCTCCCCAAGAGATGGGCATAGTGAACCGGCCTGTGCCCTCGCACGTGAAGCGAGGACTGATGCTGATGTCCAAGATCCTGCAGAACATCGCTAACCACGTGGAGTTCTCCAAGGAACAGCATATGCTGCCTTTCAATCACTTCTTGAGGGCACATTTTGAGGCTGGACGCAAGTGAGTCGAAAAATATAATGTTTCTATAGTTGTTTGAAGAACTGGGAGAGGATGAGGAATATGTTATCTAGGGAAAGCACAAAAGATTCCATTGGGTCGAATTGCACTGAGAACTTGCTGCCTCGGTGCCACAAGACTATTGTACGCTCTTTCTCTATCATAAAATTGAAATGCTTATAACTTCCTTATTTTTGAAGTGATTTTGTAAATTTGAAAAGTAATTGCCATTTATGGTAATTTGTTTTTTGAGGCCATTGATAGATATTCAACTAAGCCATTGATTGCACTCACGTACTAGAGAATATTACCTGTAATACGTCATACAGTGACGTAATACCCCGTAGTCTGTGTGTCAGTACACAGACAGGCGGTTCGAGCTTGTGTGAAATGAATTGATATTCATTTCTATTAGTCGATCTTTAGAGACACTTTTACAAGTCAATGGTTTGTTTTTTTGTTATAGCTAGATGCCTTCGGCATTTCCTAACTGACGACCTCTGAGAAGAAACACCGAAACAAACTCAGAGAATCATGGTTTCTTTTAAAGTCCAGACATAAAATAATTCAAATAATGTGAGTGGGACAATGCAGGGCAATGTCTGAAATGACCTTTTGAGGAAAGAACCATAGCAGCTTTGAGTAGACCAGTCCTAACTGACGGCAAGCATGCATCAGTTATCGTGTAGCTCAACCATAATTAAGGGAGCTCAAGGAGCTGTGTACTTCTCCAGTACACACAAACTGGAACCTCTACCTATCCTTGTTTAGTTCCAAAACTGACCTGTGTTTAACTGCCAGGTTCTTCATCCAAATAGCATCGGACTGCGAGTCAATAGACCAGACGTCGCACAACCTGTCCTTCATCAGCGACGCGAACGTGGTGGCGCTGCACCGCCTGCTGTGGAACCATCAGGAGAGGATCGGTGACTACCTCTCCTGCAGCAGGGACCACAAGGCCGTCGGCAGGAGGCCTTTTGATAAGGTATCATCAACTCATTAGTAGTTTTAAAGTTTTAGAATTCAAATAAAAATAGCCATGAACACTTTTCGATAGGCAAATTATCATAGGCATATTTGTTAATCAATAATATTTGATAAAAAAATATGTCTTAGTTATAAGATGGGTGAAGGTCGATCTTCAACGGCTCTTAGACCAGGAGTCCAAGCAAAAAGGGTCCAGTATTTAGTTTCCAAGATATACGCACGTTTTAATTTGGGTGAAAAAAAAATCCTGCGTTTATTATCTACAAGTTCATTAGTAAATGAATTTATATGTTCTTTCTAAGTATCAGAATTTTTAAGAGAAAGTTTAGTAAAACGGTCGACATGTGAAATCTTGTAAATGCTTTTTCACGAATCGAAAAAAAAGTTCCAGTTTTTAATATAGTTTTTATCCTTATGAAATTGACTATTCTACATACCTACCGAATCTAGTCTTAACTGAATACCCCACTACATACAGTGTTATTGTTTCAGATGGCTACCTTACTGGCTTACTTGGGACCACCTGAACATAAACCTATAGAATCGTGAGTATTTATTAACAAATATATGTCTACTAGCTTCTGCCCGCGACATCGTCCGCGTAGCGTGATGATATATAGCCTACGTCCTTTCTCAGGGTCTAAAGATTGTCTGTGCCAAATTTCATCAAAATCGGTTGAGAGGTTTAAGCGGGAAAGCGTAACAGACAGACAGAGTTACTTTTTATAATATTAAGTAGGGATCAGTAGGGATTTTTAAATTATTTATTTATTATTATTATCCCGTACTGTCCCACTGATGGGCAAAGGCCTCCCTCCCCTCCATTCCTTTCAACGGTTGCGATTGTGCGCTTCTTCTATCCAATTCTCAAGGAAGACATCCAGTTCCTCCCATCTTCTTCGGTCGGTCTGCTGCGACAACGTGTCGCTGTTTCAGGGCTTATGTATTGTAAGTATGTACTTATTTACAAAAAAAAGTATATAAGTATTATATCCATTGTCTAGTACCCATAGTATAAGCTCTGCTTAGTTTGGGACTAGATGGTGCTGTGTAAAAATGTCCCAGAATATTTATTATTTATTTATTTATTATTTAATCCTGAGCTTTCCGGGCCTATACTCGTTTCAACCGTGTCCCATCTAAGTTGGGCAGCCTTTTCAGCAACGTCAATAATCTCTTGCAATTATTATCTTAACACATACAGAATATTAAAATGGAACTTAGATTAACGGCATTTCAGTCCGAAAATAACACAATATTATTTTGTGATTTTTTTGCATTTTTCATGCTAAGATTATAAAGTTATTTTAGTGAAGGAAAAATTCGACTCGCAGGCAGGATTCGAACCTGCGCTAGGTACACCAGACGCCACCTCTAAGCCACCGCGAGTCCCACCTGCCATGTCGAAATGTGCCGTCACATTCTGAACTTACGTCTTAAAAGTGACGTCACAGGCACACAGGTTCGACATGGCAGGTGGGACTCGCGGTGGCTTAGAGGTCATAGCGTCTGGTGTACCTAGCCAGTAGACGCAGGTTCGAATCCTGCTTGCGAGTCGAATTTTTCCTTCACTAAAATAACTTTATAACACAATACTATGATAAAATATTGTTTGGATTCCGATTTATTTTGGTATTAGGTTTTTGTGGGTTTTTTTTTACTAGTATTCTTGTTACCCCTCGTGCTAAGCTAGATTGCTTGTGTTACGAGTGGGTTCACGTCGGTAGTGCAATGGGTGGGGTTCGAACCGGCAACCACATGATCGCAAGTCCGACGCCCTAGCCATTAGGCTACCGCCGCTTCAAATTCAATTCAAGCTCAGCCGGGCACTAAAGTCAACATTTCTTAATAACTTCTCTAACAATCTGTCTTCCAGCACCTCAAGTCTCCTCTTCTCGTCGTACGCACGCTGGTCCTCCATCGACATCTCCTCCACTAACTTTGAGGAGTTCATAGTGAAGCATAACATGCATAAGAAGGAAGAGTTCAAGAGCATAAAGAGTTTGAACATATTCTACCAAGCGGGGACCAGTAAATTGGGGAATCCCGTGTTTTATTTCATATCCAGGAGATATAAGTGAGTATTTTATGGAATTATTAAAAAAATAACAGTTTTATTAGTCTAGTGGTCCTGTGTTCGATTCCTAGGTCGAGCAAGTTGTGCTGCTTTACTATAACATTCTCGGTAGCTCGGAGTTTGGATCTGTGCCCATGGCAATAGACTCCGCCCCTACTAGAATGACGCTATAACTACTGCTCGACGTTAAAATAGAACTTACGTTGGGTTGCCAAGCGAGTGAGGATACCGGAGGCCCAAATCCTTTTAAAAGGCCGGCAACGCACTCGCGACTACCTCTTGTGTTGCTGTGTCTATGGGCGGTGGTAATCGCTAACCATCAGACGATCCGTCTGCACGTTTGCCCCCTTATTCCATAAAAAAGTAACTAGCGTAGAAGTCGCGCTTACTGCCACCAGACTAATGAGGCAGTCCTACTCTTATTTATCTTCCTCTCATTCTCTCATCTTCATCAAGAATCGGCGAGGTGAACGCGGACCTGCTCATTTACCACGTGATCTTGACCCTGAAGCCATTCTGCCAGCAACCCTTCGAGCTGATCGTGGACTTCACACACACCAACTCTGACAACAGGTTCAGGTGATGATCATACTACGTAGTGTAGGCTCTTGTGCGCTGCTCCTTGTTCACATAATACCGCGCTCTGATGAAAAAGACAAAACGTAAACACATCAGAGACTTTTAACCGACTTCAGAAAAGGGGCAGGCTCTCAACGCTACCAGCAACACCTGACTTCACTCAATTATACATCACTGCATACGGGAATTTTGAATAGGGTATTACACCTTTTTTTGAAAACTGTTTTAAATTAATCCTTAGATCGTAATGAAACAGTAGAATTTTTATATCAGTTTTATAAAACCGAAATATGCCTTAAAAACTATTTTTAATTTATGATTTTGAATTTTCGCGCGTAAACGCTAGCCGCCATGCTACTTCGGCTCGTGACGTCACTTCGTTAGTAAACAATACAACAGTATGCAAAAGACCAAGTAAAGTCAATAACTATCTGAGTGACATCACATCGGAATCCAATATGGCGGATGGCGTTTTAAAACAGATTAAAAAAGACTATTTTTGAAATTGAATTATAAAATTTACATTGCATTTTTATAAATAAATACTAACGTTTGTCGTTTACTTTTTTAAAAATCTATCATAAATATGCATTTTTATATTTTTTCTTACATGGTGTAAAATACCCTATTGTCATCAATCTATTTTCTTATATCTCTCTCTATCTCTCTAATTGAGAGACCTAAGGATGCCTTAGTCCTTCTACGAGGTCCATCATCTATCTCTATACCAAAACTCATCAAAATTACTTACTACAGCGTAACAAACAGACAGACAGGGTTACTTACGTATTTTATTATATTAGTACCTATAGTGTAGATGTAGCATATACGTTGTTTACGTTTTGTCTTTTGCTATTTAACCATGAATTAGGCGAAATATGCATGGCTTCTAGTCTGCTTACGTAAATATATGTTGTAGTTAAAATATCAGTATGTATTTGACCTGATTTCTTCGTCATACCTAATACACTAAACGGCCTACCTATACCTAGGCAGCCAAGAATGTTTGACAAGCATGCTTGGCCGTCTAGATACACCTTTAGGTACCAGGCTAGTTGTATGTACTCTCCAAATAAATATTTGACATCATAGGCTATGATCCTGGTCGGTAGTGGGGTAGGTCTGGTGTACAGAATCAAAGGTTACTTACTGGCTGACTGTAGCCATATTTTTCTTTCACTAAAACTTTAGCATGTGTTATTGCTTAATCTGGTGTCCTATAAAAAATATATTTCCGTGCTATTTGTTTTCTTTGTTATGTCTGTCTTAATAATACATATTTTAAAAAGTCTCATAATTAAATATTGAAATGAAACTACTTTTTACGGATTTTATCGGCGTTACAGCATCCATGGTCACGGGTAGACTGAGGTGTAGGACCTCTCAATGTTAAAATTACTAACAGCTACCTTACATTTGTGTTAATTATTAGCGATCCGATCCACGCAAAATCCGTAATTCTGTAAAAAATAGTTTTATTTCAATGTCTAATACTCGCGTAAGTGTCAGAAATCAGTATCAAAATTAAATGTAATTTTTGTATAATTCGACAAATCCAGGACCGACTTCCTCCAGAAATGGTTCACAGTACTCCCTGAGGTGGCGTACATCAACATCCATGCTTGCTACATATACAACTGTAACAGCTGGGTGCGAGAGTACACCAAGTTCCACGAGGCTATACTGGCGCCGCTTAGGGTAAGTCACTACATACATACACAGATAGGTGCATAATCCTGTATTCCCAGATAGATTAGGCAGAGGTGTACAAATGTACACCCACAGTTCGCCGATATGTTTAAGTTTCATGTAATAGCGGGAAGCCGGAAAATACCCTAATATACTAAATAAAAAAAATGATAACTGCTTATATTTAAAGATTGGTACGAACGATTTAACAGAATTTAATGTATTATATTTAATGTTTTTGAATTTACCGCCAAAACGGTCGGTTCGATGACGTCTACTGTGTGACGTCAACTTTGTGTAAATAATTTTAACACCTATTTAGTCTGTGGACGATCTTTGATTACGGAGTAATTATTTGACGATTTCTTTGTATAACAAAGATTGGCATTAACTGGGCACAAACCCACAGTCTAAGCTGCTATTGAGAATTGAGAATTTCATATAAAAACCCAATAGCAATGCTCGATATGGGAATCGAACTGAAGACTACTAGCATATCAGTCTCGCTTGGGACCTAATCCTAGACTAATGAAGCAGCTTAAGGTGTTACTCGTTATTTTTTATTGGTTAAGTGAATTGGGTTTTTTCTAGGCAAGCGCGCTCCATCGTAGATCGCAATATCGCTTAACATCAGGCGAACTGGCAGTCAAGTCTAATTTAAAACTATGTTCTCTTTAGGGTAACCGGAAGCTTATCTTCATAGACAATCACAGCCGTCTCAGCGAGTACGTGGAGGTAGAACAACAGAAGCTTCCGGGGGCAACGCTCGCCCTAGAAGAGGATCTCAAAGTTTTCAGTAACGCCCTCAAACTGTCCCATAAAGACACCAAAGTCGCTATCAAAGTGAGTGTTGATACATGAGCTAAATTATATGATATACGTTAAATAAATTAGATCTGTGTACGAAATATCCTTTTCTATACATTTTATATTCAAAATCTTTGTCTATTAGGTGGGACCGACAGCTCTTCAAATAACATCTGTGGAGAAGACCAAAGTCCTTGGTCTACCTGTTCTACTCAATGACGTCTATTACGCGTCCGAGATCGATGAAGTGAGTATTTTTTTTTATTACTGTGATTTACAGTTACGAGTCTCAAGTTCAATCCAAAATGCGCATCAAATTGGCTGGCAGCCCTTGGACTTGACTATTTGATTTTTTTGAGTCCTATTGAAAAATATACCCGTGGGAGAGCCATAACCAGGGCCTCACAGATAACCGGCGTGAAAAAATGCTTACGTTATGTTTCGCCGAGTAAAAGACCCCCATAATATTTATAGTATGAACATATTTTTTTTATTATATTTCGTACGTATCTAGTAGTATATTATTATCTATATATAATATGTTGCTAGAATTTATATTAATTACCTACCTATTTTTAGGTATGTATCTCTTTTCTTTGTTTTTGGTTTTGATTACCCTATTTTTGCACCTACTACCAAGATTGTCTCTGCATCAAGAGGTTGCATCCTAAGGTTGACTGGGAGAGAATGCCTAATGGCATTAAGGCCGCCTTTGTACAACATTCTTCTTTTGTTTGTGCATGAAGTATTAAATAAATAAATAAAATTGAAATGCTTATAACTTTATTTTGATCCTATTTTGGATATGTTTTTTTTGTGTTATTTATAGTAACACAAAAAAATGACCTGAGAATCTAATCTAGGACCTCTAGCATAGCAGTCGCGCTCAGGACCACTAGGCTTATGATATTTGTTGACTATTATATTTGTTCCATTAACAGGTATGCCTCGTAGATGACAACCAGTTCTCGCTATCGATAATCAACGAGTCGACGCCTCTGAGCTTCATTCATAACGACTGCGATAACATCGTGCAATCTATTATACATATTAGAAACAGATGGGAGCTGAGTCAGCCTGTAAGTAAATAATAATAAATAAATAACTTTGTTCCAATGTACTTATTAATAGATACGCCATTCCTCAATAAATGGGCTATCTAACGCTGAAAGAATTTTTCAAATCGGACCAGTAGTTCCTGAGATAACCGCGTTCAAGCAAACAAAAAAAATACAAACTCTTCAGCTTTATTATATTAAGTATAGATACGATCAAGTTCAAGTTCAAATGTTTCCTGCCTGTATTCCCTAAATGTTATCATACTTTTTTAACGAAACAGTGCCCCATCATCGGATTAACTCCTGTATTGTAAGTGCTTTTACAAACACAAATTCTCACATAACTACATTGTATAAAAAAAGTCGTTTCCCGCTATTGTCTGTCCCTATGTATGCTTAGATCTTTAAAACTACGGACTACGGATACGAACGGATTTTGATGCAGTATTGTTTAATAGATAGAGTGATCGAAGAGGAAGGTTTTAAGCTAGTTCACGTGGGAGAGCCATGCTTCGGCACCAATGGGCCGGCTCAACCGGAGTGATACCACGGCCTCACAGAAAACCGGCGTGAAACAACGCTTGCGTTGTGTTTCGCCGAGTGAGTTGAGGTTACCGGAGGCCCAAACCCTTTTAAAAGGCGGGCAACGCACTTGTGACTCTGGTGTTGCGGGTGTCCATAGGCGGCGGTTATCGCTTACCATCAGGTGATCCGTCTGCTCGTTTGCTCCCCTATCCCATAAAATAAAATAGAACAAATTAACATCACGCTACGTCTCATAAGGACGGGGCAACGCTGTTGAAACCGCGGATGGGTCGTTAGTACGTAATAAGGCGCTAGTATTCACATTAACCGGGTAAAAATCCAAACTCCGACCTTCTACTGAGAATTTCATAGAAAAAGTCAATAACACTACTCCATCTGGGAATCGGACCCAGGACTTCTGACGTAGCACGTCACAGGTTACGTCACAGGGTCATCGCTGAAAACCAGCGCTGTCGGTGCTGTAACACTACATCTCCGGAGAAACATGCTGAGCTTTGACCTTTTTTCGTTGATACGACGCACATCTCTCTCTTTGTGTAAACTTAGCTTCAGTTCATGCTAAAAATTTGTTTTATATCGTTCAATTTATGCATCTGACTTTGTGTTTGTTATTGTTTTTGTATTTTTTTTTTTTTTTTGTATTTATTGTGTTGTCAGATGTAATAATTTGTTATTTTTATTTTTTATTTGTGTTTATGTTATTTTTGTAGTGACTAACTGACACATTGGCCACTGGCTAAAAAAAAAAAGAACTTGTCCGTCGTTATGGGCGAAAATAAATGATCTTTCTTTCTTTCTTCTTTCTTTCTAGCAGTTAATTTATCATAGTTCCGCAGTTATATACTTTCGTCGTCGATATTTTAAACGATTGGTTCCATACTTACACAACTGAAAATAGAACCCTGGACTTATAGCGTAGCAGACACGTCTAGTAACATTTTTTACAACACTAATTCCATAATTAATGCGGCGGGAGCCTAATGGCTAGGGCGTCTGACTTGCGATCATGTGGTTGCCGGTTCGAAATCCACCCATTGCACTACCGACGTGAACCCACTCGTAACACAAGCATTTAGCTTAGCACGAGGGGTTATCAAAAATACTAGTAATGTGTGACCCAAATTGCTAGTAAGCTTCTTAAAAAAAAATAACTTTAACGCGTTTTAAAACACATTATGCTATCTTGCAGGATTCGGTAACAGTACACCAAAAGATACGCCCAAAAGATGTTCCCGGGACTTTGTTGAACATGGCCCTTCTGAACCTGGGCTCCTGTGACCCTAACCTGAGGACCGCGGCCTACAACCAGCTGTGTGCACTCACCGCCACCTTCCATTTGAAGATCGAGGGACAGCTGTTAGAGACTTCAGGTAAGATCGATCGTAACAGTCCTCAAAATACTAGTACAGAATCAGGGTCGGCGCTCACTGCCGGCACGGCACGGCACGGCACGGCATGGCAAAGGATTTTATTATTAATGAAGTTATTTTGAATCCTCTTTCAATGAGTTAAGTATTTGTAAATTGTAAAAGAATTTGTATTGGACTACTTGAGGTAGAAGCGAAACACTCTACGAAGCCACTACATTTAATGTGTCGTCAAAAAATTCAATAAGTATTTTCTATTTACTTGCATTTTTTTATTTAATTAATATCTTTCCTTTGTACAGGCCTATGCATTCCGTCCAACAACACGATATTCATCAAGTCAGTCAGTGAGAAGTTAGCTCACAATGAACCGCACCTGACCCTCGAGTTTCTAGAAGAGTGCATACAGGTAGACGTAATTTAAATTATGAACTTTATTTGTTATCACGCTGAGTTAAGTTTTCATTGTATGAATATTGTATTGAAATGCTATCTTACGAAAACCGTAGATGACTTTTATAGTCTTTGATATAGAGTCCAAATTTCAATACCTAATTTATGACACGAAATTATATTCATAAAATAAAATGATGATAGCAGTTAGTCTTTCCCATGCAAACGAATACTATAAATGGAGGAAAATTAGTTTTTTTCAGGTAATTTTAGATTTTATCAATACAAAATCCAACATTGAGGCCCACTTGCACCATCTTTTTAAATATGTTTAAATTGAATTTAAACACAATTTTTCATAGAAATTTTGTGTTTAAATACAATTTAGACACATTTAAGAAGTTGGTGCAAGTGGGCCTGAGTGTTCACCACCTTTATTCATAAAAATATAAAACATCTTATTAACTTTCTATTCCTTAAATGTGTTTTGTCTTGTACATACAGAATACTGTGACAGGGAAAATAAACCAAAACATATTTATCGATATCAGAAGTTTATAATACGTTTCATATTTTTATAAATAAGGCAGTCAGACTAAAAAGTCTTAAAAGCCCTGGCTGAGGCGAGTAATTCTGCGGGCATCAGCTCTATAAAACTAATTTTATTTCTATTGCGTAATAATCATCATCATATCAGCCAATAGATCACTATTGAACAAAGGCGGTAATTATAAATAATTAACTATCTTTTTGTGACTTTTTGCATTTTTCATGCTAATATGAGAGAAGCAAGTTACTTTGCCTAGAACTAACCGTAAGGTAAGTCATGTCGGTTGAGAGGCAAAGTAACTTGCCTTTCAATAAATGTTACTGACGTCACCTTTAAGTCGTAAGTTCAGAATGTGAAGGCAAATTTAGACATGGCAGGTGGGACTCGCGGTGGCTTAGAGGTCATAGCGTCTGGCGTACCTAGTCAGAAGACGCAGATTCGAATCCTGCCTCCGAGTCGAATTTTTCCTTCACTAAAATAACTTTAATATATTTTTCTTTATAATTATTTTTTATGTCCTTAGGGTTTCCGTGGATCCACGATTGAGCTGAAGCATTTATGTCTGGAGTATATGACGCCATGGCTCGCCAACTTAGTGCGGTAAATTTTAATTCCTAATAATTATTAACATAAACATAACATACCATCACGCCTGTATTCACCCAAGGGTTAGGCAGAGGCGTACTAGTGTACACCCACAGTTCGCCGATATGTTAAGGTCCCATGTAATAGGGAGCTAGCCTATTGCCATCAACCGGGCACAAATTCCAAACTCCGCGCTGCTACTGGGAATTTCATAGAAAAACCCATTAACACTTTGCTCGACCGGGGAATTGAATCAAGGACATCTAGCGTAGCAGTCGCGCTCTGGGCCACTAGGCTAATGAGGCAGTTCAATCAAGATAACACTTTTCAATCGGGCAGTTATCTATATCTATACTAATATATAAAGCTGAAGAGTTTGTTTGTTTGTTTGTTTACTTGAACGCGCTAATCTCAGGAACTACTGGTCCGATTTGAAAAATTCTTTCAGCGTTAGTTAGCCCATTTATCGAGGAAGGCTATAGGCTATTTATCATCACGCTACGTGGATGAAGTCGCGGGCAGAAGCTAGTTTTTTATAAACCAAACAACAGTCACCTACCCTAATCTAAGAGTTTAGATTTGTGCCCAGTTAATAGTAATAGGCTCGCCCCATATCACATAGACACAGACCCGAACATAACGAACTGTGTATAGTAAGTACACTTCTGCCTGACCCTTCGGGAAAGACAGGCGTAATCATCTGCTAAGTTCTTATTTAATTTTTCCCAGTATTGATACTTTGAAATGAATTCGCTCATTTTACAGTCAAAGTGAATTCCTTACATCAATATTTATCTTCTTCAGATTCTGCAAGCCCTCAGAAGAGTCCCGCCGTCAGAAACAAGTGGCCCAAATCCTTGAAAAGCTGATCACCTTGACTATTGAGGAGACTGAGATGTACCCATCAGTTCAAGCCAAGATCTGGGGCTCCATCGGACAGGTGCCGGAGCTCATTGATATGGTGTTGGACAGCTTCATACAGAGGAGTGTTAATTCTGGTGAGAACTCATTTTTTTTATAGGATAGGAGCAGACGGACGCAACACGAGACGAGTTGTCGAGCCTTAAGAGGTCCTATGGATTTCCGGCCAGAGCCTCAGCAATCGAGGGAAAGTTGGTTCGAAACACACATTAAAACTACAGAAGATCCGAAGAGATCTTTCCATCGAGCAAGTCAGATATATTCTCGCCTCTTACAAGAATCCTATCTGCATCATCATCAAGATTATCATATCTGCCATAAAACCTCCCGCAAAGACTTCCACGAGGAGCAGTATGTATATTATATATGGATCCTATGTCTCCCAGCGGCCTTCACCAGGTCCGTTCATTTCGTACAGCATCCCACACTGCGTTTTATCTGCATAGCAGTGAGGAACTTCTTCTAACCCGTCCCCACACGGAACCAAGCATAAAAGCGCCATAGATCCAATTTGTGATTGGGCACAGATGGGCCTTATCTCTTCTCTACTATTATAAAATTGTAATAAACTACGTCTGTACATTGAAGTTATAAAAAAAACAAGTGGGTTGGTATATAAACGTCTCTGAACAATTTTTCAAATGTTTGTCTGTTTGTTACTGGTTCGCGTAAAAACGACTGAATAGATTTTGATTTTGTTATCACTATTAGAAAGTATGTGCTCCAACTTAAAAACTGGCATACTTCTTATCTCAAATAATTAAACGTAACCTGAGATACAGCTTGACCTCTCTAATGTATAGAGACCCATGCAAAGAAGAGATCATCACAGGTTGGTTTTTGAGTTTCAAGTGAGCGAAGCCGCGGGCAGAAGCTTGTATTTTGATAAAATCTCCAATTCCAGGTCTGGGTTCGCCAATGATAGAAATAATGGCAGATACGGCAGTGGCCCTAGCTTCTGCTAACGTGCAGCTGGTCTCCAAGAAAGTCATCGGCAGGATGTGCAGGGTAAGTTCGTGATACTATCGGCTTGAAATCGGATGGGAGGGTGAAAGTTTTATTTTAATTTTGCGTTGAGATTTTAAAATTCATGTATATGGCTGAATCTATATATCTTGGTATAGATTTTTTTATTGCTTATTTTGCTTAGTTTACATGGATAAAAATCATCAGGGCTCGAAGTCTACTATTTTATTGTGTGACAATCGTCATTCAATGGCTTCAGTATTGTTCAGTTTTGTCTTCAAAATATTGTAGTTTTTATGTCATTTAGAACCATTGGACGACAATTCTGATACAATTGAAATAGTACACTTGGACCCCAGCTTGTATATCTTGTACTTGTGTATACATGGTGCTGAGTCTTAGGGCATACTAAATAGGTTATTTGACAGGTTTTTAAAATAAATTTTTCCCAAATTTTTATATTAGTACATATTTGCTGAAAAATATCAAATTATTAATTCGTCGCGTGCCAAAACGCTACTTTGACAATATGGCGCTGCAATGGGGTCGGTGACATCACTTGCCGGTATTCTGATCTGTGGCACATGCCATCCACGAAACGAGGTTTACAAGCAGGTGACGTCATCATAAACTCTCCCAATCAGGAGCGTTTTGTGTTACGTGACAAACTGTGATTGAGAGGGGGAGGATTGCTATGACCCTTTCCCGTGAAACGAGTGTTAGTATAGAATATGTATGGCGCACGGAAAATAGTTTGACGTCACAATTGTTATAGTGCGCTCTGTATTTATCATACAACTAGCTTCTGCCCGCGACTTCGTCCGCGTTAGCGTGATTATATATAGCCTATAGCCTTCCTCAACAAATGGGCTATCTAACACTAAAAATTTTTTCAAATCGTACCAGTAATTCCTGAGATTAGCGCGTTCAAGCAAACAAACAAACAAACTCTTTAGCTTTATATATTAGTATAGATTAAAATGCTCTACTCTATTTATGATTACCTTTTATGAGGCCATAAAAATAATCGGAGGCCGTATCATGATATGTTATTGCCATCATTTTCCGATAGAAAGAGAGGGATGCCGCTCTACAGATTAAATAGCGCTATCTCATTCTCACAGCCTGAAAATGATGGCAATAACACGTCGTAATACAGCCCCAGTTGACTAGCTTTTATTGTTGTGGTGTAGTCTTTGAAATTTCAACTATATTTCAATAATAATAAGGTTATAATTTGCCGTTCCGGAGTTTGGTCTATAAAATTCATCCTATACTTCGAATTTTAATTGTATTCAGTAACTTGACAGTTGAAGGGTTACCAGTTTTTGACAAAAAAAAAGATAGTGAGGTGGTCAAAGAATGAACGAAATTGAATGAACTTAAAATAATGTAGTTACATGAACAAACTTTTTATGTATATTGAATAGCTATTCTTCAAAACACAATGTTAACTATTAAAAATAGTAGTAAGTTAATCTATAAAATGTCAAAAATTAAAAGTAAAAAAAAGTTAAAATATATGTTTTTTATTTTTGGTTGGTTTTTATTAGAAGAAAATGGAAAAGGAAATTACTTTGATTAATTATTCTTATATTTTACAACTTATTTACGATTTTTTAGTTTAATTTTATATTAAACCATTTTTATCAATCAATCTATACGCAAAATCATTCACTACCCCAACACTATTAGTTGTAATGTGGTATCATTATTTCTCTTCGAACTATCAATTTACTGATTACAATTAAAAGTATACCTCATCACATTGCTCGTTTATAAGTGTTTGTGTTGTGTGTAAATATGTGTACATAGTATATACGTTTTGTGTGTCCCGCAGGCCCTATCCAAACTGCCCAATAATATCCTGGGTCCTGTCACCCCGGCCACTGTGAGTTTATATCTTTCATTTTTTAGTTTTTTTTACGTTTTATTTTTTATCAGTTTTTTTAGCAAAACTTCGACTGAGTTGTTAGTTATAGTGCTTTTTTTCCATAATATCTACATTGCATCGCGACTAAGAAAGAGATAGATAGATATAACTGCCTCTTTCTGTTTCTCAATATTCAGGACGTTTTATAAAATCAATTAGACCTTATTAAAGCAAGCAATAGGCGATATGTAAATAAATAGTACAAACTTTTCAAATTTGTAATTAAAACTGACTGGTCTAGCGCTAACGTGTCGAAGCGTAAAGTTCTGAGTTTGATTCCCAGGTCAAATAGTGTTATCGAATACTAATAACTTATACATACATACGCGAAGATAAGACACTGAAATAAATTCACTTTACGGACTCCGAAACCTTGGGATTTGATAATGTCGACGACTAATGTTTGACGACACATTTGGCTTAGTGGCTAAGTGATCGGCTTCTGCGACACATGTTGTGGGTTCGATCCTCACACGGAGCAAATATTAGTACGATCTACAGGTAGTGGTACCGGGTCTGGACGTTTGTGTATGTGAGAATTAGTGTTTGTAAACGCACCCACGATACATCAGAAAATCCTAGTGTGGGGCAACGTTTCATAAAAAGAAAAAAACATGTGAATATAACCTGATTTAGTACGTAAAGTGGTTTTATTTCAGCGTTATTGAATTTTAGGAAATACTGATTAGCAGCTCGGAGTTTGGATTGCTGAAAAGAGGTTCAATTAATTTTTTTGCCATGGTATTATGATTTGCATTTATTTTAAGTTAAACACAATTGGCCGTAAACAACCGAAATTCCAAAATCCTTGTATGTTTTTTATTATAGTCAAGCTTACAATTTAGTTGTAGTACACAGCTTCTTTCGTACTTGTTTCAGCCATTAGTCGTTGAATTTAAAAAATAAGTACAGCACTAATAATAAAAGCATTATTTTGTTGTTTAAAAAATACTATCGATGCTCGTTGTTACCATAATAATTTTTATCGACTTCACCAATCAATATTTCATTAATTTTTATCGTTAATTATACCTACATAATTTTAGGTTTTCGTACAAAAAGTTTTTATTAAACATTCACAAAAAGAAGTAACTATGTAGTTTAAATCAAAATCAAATCAAATGTATTTATTTGCTCGAATATGGTAGGTGTAAATACAAATAGATGTAATATAAAATTAAGAATAAAAAAAGAAAATCTCTACTATATTTACATTTATGTATCCTACCGTCTAATATACATATTACTAGCTTCGCTCGCATGAAATGTAAAAATGGGAAAACCAACATTGATGATCTCTTCTTTGTATGGGCCTATCAATAAACATCAGGGAGGTCAAGCTGTATCTCAGGATTCGTTTAATTAATTGAAATAAGAAGTTCACCAGTTTTTAAGTTGGAGCATATACTTTCTAACAGTGATAATAAAATTAAAATCTATTCAGTAGTTTTTGCTCCAACCCGTAACAAACAGGCAAACAGACAAGAAATTTTAAAAGCACATTTTCGGATTCGGAGACGTTTATATACCATAACCCACGTGTTTTTTTTAAATATCTTCAATGTACAGACACAGCTTTTTTACAATTTTATAATAGTAGAGATGGAGTATCGTTTCTGCCTATCCCTGCGGCGAAAATGCCTGAGTGTATGTACTTATGTAATTCACAAAAACTGTATATATATAACTAGATCTGAAATCCGAGGCTCACAATAAGTTTCAGTATACCTAGTGATGTTCATACTAAGTAATATTGCAGGTGGTGGACAAGACTTGTCACTCTCCAACGGCTATGCTGGAACAACATATGATGTGGGACGACATAGCCATATTAGCAAGATATCTGGTAAGTACCGGACTAGGTGCTTGACAACACGTTTGGCGTAGCGGCTCAGCGATCGGCTTCTGCGCCACGTTTTGTGGGTTCGATCCCCATACGGAGCAAATATTTATATGAATTACAAGTAGTTGTGCCGAGTTTGGGTGTCTGTTTAAGTGAGAATTTGTGTTCGTAAAACACCCATGATAAAGGAAAAAATCCTAGTTCCGTATAGCCCAACGTTTTTTTCTTTAAAAATTTAGATTTAGGGCCACTTGAACCAACTTCTGAATTTAAACACAAAATTACAATAGAAAATTGTGTTCATTTAAGAAGTTGGTGCAAGTGGCCCTTATAGTTTAACTTTTTAGTCTGTTTTAATATGGGGTGAAGCACCAGTTAAATTGAAGTCAGTCAAAACCCTTCTTATCAATTACTAGCGACCCGCCCGCGGTTTCACCCGCGCTGTCCCGTTCCTAAGAGTCGTAGCGTTATGTTATATAGCTTAAAACCTTCCTCATGAATCACTCTATCTATTAAAAAAAACCGCATCAAAATCCGTTGCGTAGTTTAAAAGATCTAAGCATACATAGGGACAGACAGCGGGAAACGACTTTGTTTTATAATAAGTAGTGATTTGAATGGTTGTTTTATACATAACAATATTATCGGCCAACTATATGTAATGTGCTAACAAAACATTGTCCGACCCGTGACGATATTGGTATCGAGAAACGGTTTTATTTATACCGGACAACGTAAAATGAAAAAATAAAATGGCTGAAAATAGATTTGTAACTTATATTGAAAAGCTTTTCAATAGATGTTACTGACGTCACCTTTAAGATGTAAGTTCAGAATGTGGAGGCAGTATGTATTATTTCTAACATCCCTAAATCTCTCCATGCAGCTAATGTTGTCGTTCAATAACTGCCTGGACGTGGCCCGCCACCTTCCGTACCTGTTCCACACGGTGACCTTCCTCGTGTGCTCAGGGACTGTCTCCATGAGGGCGGCGACTCATGGCCTTGTCATCAACATCATACACTCACTGTGCACTTGTACAACACCTAGTTTCTCTGGTAAGTTTTTTTAAAAGAATAATCTTTTAAAAATGATGTTACCTTAAGGTATTTCCTAGAATATATCACTCATTAGGACTTGTCTACTCAAAGCTGCTATGGTTCTTTGTCCCACACATTATTGGCATTATTTTATGTCTGAACTTTAAAAGAGGCCATGATTCTCTGAGTTTACATAACATACGATCACGCCTGTTTTCCCCGAAGGGTTAGGCAGAGGCGTACTAATGTTCACCCACAGTTCGCCGGTATGTTTAGGTCCCATGTAATAGGGGGCGAGCCTATTGCCATTAACCGGGCACAAATTCCAAACATCTAGCTATAAAAAAACAAACCATTGACTTGTAAAAGTGTCTAGATCTATGTATTTACAGAAAAAAAGATCATTTCATTTCAAAGTCACTGCGTTATTCTAAGTAGTAACTGCAGCTATTGACGCTAGATATACCAATTGGCACGTAGTTATCTTCGAGACCTCTGGTATTGTTTCATTCGCTCAGTAATATCGAATCGGAACAGAATAATGATGATGATAAAACAGAATCAGTCTAGTTGTTCTTAGCGCGACTGTTACGCTGGTTATGTGTTCAATTCCCTAGTCGAGGAAAGTGTTATTGGGTTTCTCTATAAAATTCTCAGTAACAGCTCGGAGTTTGGATTTGTGTTAGGTCCCTTATTCCATGGGACCTAACGATACCAGCAAGTTCAAGTTCAAATGTTTCTATTTCAAACTAGCTTCCGCTCGCGACTTCGTCCCCGTGGAATAGTTACTTAGTCTTAGCGTGATGATATATAGCCTATAGCCTTCCTCGATAAATGGGCTATCTAACACTGAAATAATTTTTAAAATCGGTCCGGTAGTCCCTGAGATTAGCGCGTTCAAGCAAACAAACAAACTCTTCAGCTTTATATATTAGTATAAGATTATAGAAGTATAGATAAGCTTTTACAAGCGTTTATGAAACGTTATGATTCTAGTTGCACGGTTCCAAAAGGTTTATCCTATGGAGAAGAATCTGGTAAGAAACTCCATGGACACTCTTTTTAAAAGTAATTATTTTACAATCTTCACTGGTGCAATATTGCGATAACAAGCAAACTGTGGGTGCAGATTAGTACAGCTCAGCCTTATGCTCATAGGAATAAAGGCGTGATTGTACATATTCTTAATTTTATATTCACAGAGGATACTCAGCGCGTGCTAAGACTGTCTTTAGACGAGTTCGCCCTGCCCAAGTTCTACCAAATGTTTGGCATATCCAAGGTGAAGTCCGCAGCAGTCACAGCGTTCAGGAGCCCTTACAACCGACACACTAATGATTGGTGAGTAATTACAACGGCTGTATTAAGACATGCTATCGCCACCATTTTTAGGTTGTGAGAATGGGATAGCGCTATTTAATCTGTATAGTGGCATCCCTCTCTTTCAATCGGAAAATGATGCCAATAATACGTCATAACCACTGACGTATTTAATTTTCAGGTACTCGGAACATTCGTACACGACGTGCTCAGACGCGGGCTCTACGGCCACATGCGCCAGCACCACGCACACGGACCGCGAGCGACTGCCGCTGCAGTCCCTCGAGATCATCACGGACGCACTGCTGGAGATCATGGAGGCCTGCATGCGCGACATACCCGACTGTGATTGGCTGCAGACATGGTAAAAAAATTGACTTCTAAAACTCAACTATGATGAAACGGAGGTACTTCTTCGCCCAATTCATCCTTCGAGCTTTTCTCCAACTATTTTTGAAAAAAGGTTCGAAAGAAGAAGGCTTTGTTTTTTTCCGCCCATTGTACCATATTCTAGGATTGCTAACTTATATTTGACTTATATTACTTTTTGTTGTACTGTCACTGATGTATCAGGGGGCCATAGGTTAAGGCATTGTAATTATCTATTCGGAAAATATTAACACACAATAAAAACCACTGTAATTGGTTCAGTAGGAATCAGTAGTCGATTCTGAAGTGTTAGTTACCATACTCCTCCGAAACGGCTTGACCGATTTTTATGAAATTTTATATGCATATGCAGTAGGTCTGAGAATCGGCTACTATCTATTTTTTTTGTGATAAATGTTGTCCGCTCCTAACATATAGGGTTCACGGGATACTCGACGGGGAAAGTAAAGTTAGGGATTCTCCACCCGTGCGAAGTCGGGGCGGGCGGCTAGTATTTGTATAAATAATTCTCAGTAGCAGCTCGGAGAGATTCGCTTTGGGCTCGCCCCTTATTACATTGTACCTAAACATACAAGCCAACTGTGAGCTTATATATTTACACCTCTCCCTTTCTAGTAAGGGAATAAAGGCGTGATGGTATGTTATGTTATGTATAGAGCTAACATCTTCTATTGACATTGAAATAAAACTACTTTTTACGGATTTTATTACATTGTATTGATATTATTTAATTCCCAATGTTTCGCATCTTTTATAGCATGTAAAGGTGTCTAATATTACTAATGTCTTGTAGCGACATCGACATCTGCATCTGCAGTATTTCCGGACCAAAACGACCTTCAAACTTTCGAAAAGAACGTACTCCCTTTTAAAAACCCGGCAACGCACATGTGACTCCTCTGGTGTTGCGGGTGTCCATGGGCGGCGGTGATCGCTTATCGTTTGCTCGCTATCCCATAAAAAAAACTTGCATTATAATATACCTACAACCGCCCGACATCAATCGTTGAGTCATGGCCCGCCAGGCGAAGCACCCGCCTTGTCAGAGATTCCTCCCTTTGTTCGGAGGGGTCACCTCGCCCCCCACAGTCTAATAATTGTGTAAGGGCCACTTGCACCAACTTCCTAAATATGTTTAAATTGTATTTAAACACAATTTTCATAGAAATTTTGTGTTTGGATACAATTTAAATATAATTTTGAAGTTGGTGCAAGTGGCCCTAAGTGTTAGAAGTCAACTTATATTGAGTTAATATCATATTCTTTGTTACAGGACATCATTAGCTAAAAGCTTCGCGTTCTGTTTCAACCCCGCGTTGCAGCCACGAGCTTTGATTGTTTTCGGATGTATTAGTAAGTATTTCTCTATAATATATATATATATATATATATATATATATATACTATACTCGGTATATTATTCAGATGCATCTTTCAAAATAGTTCTACCCGTCTAACTGCCCAACTTTCTCTATGAAACTCATAACTGATACGCGAATATGTCAGTGTGTCATTTGTGTTTTTTTTAATTATTACTAGGTAAGAACGTGACAGATGACGATATGAAACAACTGCTCAGGATATTGGTGAAAGCTTTAGAGTCGTTTAACGACCTCGCCTTGCTAGAGGCTCTCATCATGGCACTCACTAGACTACAGCCTCTGCTGTACCCGGTACGTAAAGATATTTGTGACTTATAAAAAAAAAAAAGAAAGCTTAAAAAAAAACGAAAGCTTAAAAAATCTGATACATTCATGAAAATTTAAAACGTCTTATAAGCTTCTTATAGCTAAAATATGTTTTTTTATTATTTTCCCTGTCACAGAATATTATAAGTGTTAAAATAAGACAAATTGGATAGTCTATAAACTGGACACCACTCTTCCAGTCAGTTGGTTTGAATTCGGTGAATTATATTACTTTTTCCGTAGTAATCTCTATGGTACAAGACATTCTAGTATAAAACCAGTGTATTTGTAATTTTCTTTCCCTAAACAATAAATAAATAAAAATACAGCAATGCTAAAAAACTAGTTTCTGCAGCCTAAACAACTCAAAAATCAACTCATTTTCTGTTATTTTTGTTGTTAGGCATCGCCAATTCACAAAGCGCTGTTCTGGGTAGCTCTTTCCGTCCTACAACTGGATGAGCCAACTTTGTACGCTGCTGGATTATCCTTCATGGAGCAGAATCTACACACTTTGGAGTCACAAGGCCAGTTCCAAAATAAGGTAATTATCGGTTTCAGGTTTAAAGAAGTTTATTCTCAATAAAACAATATGTCAATTACTTGAGATCAATATTAAAAGCTTAAAACTACCCTAAGTTTGTCGTTCAGTTATTAATTCATTACCAACACAATAAACATTAACAAAAAGAATAAAAATCATGTATTGCTTTGCCCGACCTCCACAGCTCCAGCTCGCTCCACAGCTACGTTTGCGATTAATAGATTAATGAATTATTCTTGATAGGCTTATGCTACCGCCAGTTCGCCTAATGTTAAACGAAATTATATAACACGAATTTCAACAAAATAGACTAAGGGCCACTTGCCACCAACTTCTTAAATACATTTAAGTTGTATTTAAACACAAAATAACAATGAAAAATTGTGTTTAAAAATTATTTAAACACATTTAAGAAGTTGTTGCAAGTGGCCCTTAGACTTAAATTAAATCAACAAACACTCAACAGAAATTACAACGTATGTTACCTTCACTAAACACAATCACTTGTCCACTACAACGTCACACTAATAATAACTTGTTTACACTTCTTTCTTCAATTCACCGTATCCGAACTGAACTGCCCAAGCTCTTTTATGAATGTACGTAGGCTGTTGATTAAGGGAATCTTTACAGCGTAACCGATCTAAGTACTGAGGGAAGGAATTTCTTTAGCCTGGAGCAACTTTTCAACTAAGCAACAGCAGCTAAGACTGTCCCCTAACGGGACGGTCATCGGCTTAGAGGCGTTGCTGGAGGGGGACAGCCAGGGATGGCTAGATCCTGGTGAAATTATTTAGGGATGAATTGAAAGCTACTGCCTCGTTGCAGTCCGGCTCGAGCAAGGGTCGGGAGAGGGAGGGAGGGTTACCGTTAGAGGATAGGCCTCGCCGGCGAGGACGCTAAATCGGAGGGAGACCATTATTTATAGGAGCTACATATAATGCGAGTGCGTACCTCTAAACAATGGCTTGTGTTTAAACGCCTACCAGAAATGCACCTATTTTGCTACCAATAAATTCGAAATACCTGCCAGAATCGATTAATGGTCACCAATTTGTATTTCATGAAGTATTGTAGGAATGAAGCTATTTTCCTTTTTATTCTATGCCATAAAAATATATAAACGCCTTGTAAAGTTAAATTCAGACCAAATTCTATAACAAATTTTGTTGTAATATGTGATTCGGTTCTGGCATTTGCCGGTCGCTGCCACGGCACTTTCACCTTGTTCTTTTTGTTTTGTCGGTTTTCTACGTATTTCTTCGACTGAACCAGAACCTTCGTGATACATCTCCATCGTCCTAATAGTTAGTCGGCGTATCACTGACGTAAACCTTAAATTAATTAATGCACTTTCTTTCAGACATTGGGACAGGTGATGATGGAGACCCGAGAACCTTTGGAGTGGCATTTCAAACAAATGGATCACACTGTGGGATTGAGGTCAGTGTATTGAGAACTCAATTTACCGCTTAATATCCTTGGGAATCCTAATATAGATCGATATACCCGAAACGGTTTTTAGCCGAGGCACAGAATATAAGAAAATCTCTCTCTTGTAAACTACTGAATTTCATAAAACTTGCCTTCCCTAAGTTGAAAGATGTTCTAATTCAAAAACAGCACGATGTAGCCTTGTCTATAAATCATATTGTGATTTTAGGAATAGCGAAAATAATAATTTTCTTTGGTGATTTTGGGACGTTGAAAGGTCAGGTCAGCATTAACGAGAGGAATTTAAAATTGGTGAATGTCAACGGTAGCATCAGGTGTGATGCAAGTATGCAATGAAGCATGCAAGAATCGTAACATGTGGTTTTCCATTATGGAATGAACTAGCTTCTGCCCGCAACTTAGTTTGCATGGACTTCTGAATTGGATCCGACCTACATAAAAAGTCTGGAATAAGAGATGGGCTGTTATTCCAGGTCCAATCTATCTCTGTGCCAAATTTTATCCAGTTCCCTTCCGTTCTGGCGTCAAAGAGTAACAAATATACATCCATCCTCACAAACTTTTGCATTAATAATATTGGTAGGATTAATCGACCAACCACATAAAAATGTTACCTCTGTCTCTATAGTTTTTTATGAGGTATATAATATTGGGTACAGTTTCCGTTCCAACTTCCACTTCGCGCTGGTGGGGCACCTGATCAAGGGCTACCGTCACCCCGGCGCGGCCACCGTGTCCCGCACGTGCCGCGTGCTGGTGAAGCTGCTGGCGCTGGCCGCCTGCCCCGCCACGCACCGGGACAAGTTCCACGTCACGCCCGACACCGTCGCCTACCTCACTGGTACGTCACACCGATACACCCACATGTTGGTGAAGCTGCTGGCGCTGGCCGCCTGCCCCGCCACGCACCGGGACAAGTTCCACGTCACGCCCGACACCGTCGCCTACCTCACTGGTACGTCACACCGATACACCCACATGTTGGTGAAGCTGCTGGCGCTGGCCGCCTGCCCCGCCACGCACCGGGACAAGTTCCACGTCACGCCCGACACCGTCGCCTACCTCACTGGTACGTCACACCGATACACCCACATGTTGGTGAAGCTGCTGGCGCTGGCCGCCTGCCCCGCCACGCACCGGGACAAGTTCCACGTCACGCCCGACACCGTCGCCTACCTCACTGGTACGTCACACCGATACACCCACATGTTGGTGAAGCTGCTGGCGCTGGCCGCCTGCCCCGCCACGCACCGGGACAAGTTCCACGTCACGCCCGACACCGTCGCCTACCTCACTGGTACGTCACACCGATACACCCACATGTTGGTGAAGCTGCTGGCGCTGGCCGCCTGCCCCGCCACGCACCGGGACAAGTTCCACGTCACGCCCGACACCGTCGCCTACCTCACTGGTACGTCACACCGATACACCCACATGTTGGTGAAGCTGCTGGCGCTGGCCGCCTGCCCCGCCACGCACCGGGACAAGTTCCACGTCACGCCCGACACCGTCGCCTACCTCACTGGTACGTCACACCGATACACCCACATGTTGGTGAAGCTGCTGGCGCTGGCCGCCTGCCCCGCCACGCACCGGGACAAGTTCCACGTCACGCCCGACACCGTCGCCTACCTCACTGGTACGTCACACCGATACACCCACATGTTGGTGAAGCTGCTGGCGCTGGCCGCCTGCCCCGCCACGCACCGGGACAAGTTCCACGTCACGCCCGACACCGTCGCCTACCTCACTGGTACGTCACACCGATACACCCACATGTTGGTGAAGCTGCTGGCGCTGGCCGCCTGCCCCGCCACGCACCGGGACAAGTTCCACGTCACGCCCGACACCGTCGCCTACCTCACTGGTACGTCACACCGATACACCCACATGTTGGTGAAGCTGCTGGCGCTGGCCGCCTGCCCCGCCACGCACCGGGACAAGTTCCACGTCACGCCCGACACCGTCGCCTACCTCACTGGTACGTCACACCGATACACCCACATGTTGGTGAAGCTGCTGGCGCTGGCCGCCTGCCCCGCCACGCACCGGGACAAGTTCCACGTCACGCCCGACACCGTCGCCTACCTCACTGGTACGTCACACCGATACACCCACATGTTGGTGAAGCTGCTGGCGCTGGCCGCCTGCCCCGCCACGCACCGGGACAAGTTCCACGTCACGCCCGACACCGTCGCCTACCTCACTGGTACGTCACACCGATACACCCACATGTTGGTGAAGCTGCTGGCGCTGGCCGCCTGCCCCGCCACGCACCGGGACAAGTTCCACGTCACGCCCGACACCGTCGCCTACCTCACTGGTACGTCACACCGATACACCCACATGTTGGTGAAGCTGCTGGCGCTGGCCGCCTGCCCCGCCACGCACCGGGACAAGTTCCACGTCACGCCCGACACCGTCGCCTACCTCACTGGTACGTCACACCGATACACCCACATGTTGGTGAAGCTGCTGGCGCTGGCCGCCTGCCCCGCCACGCACCGGGACAAGTTCCACGTCACGCCCGACACCGTCGCCTACCTCACTGGTACGTCACACCGATACACCCACATGTTGGTGAAGCTGCTGGCGCTGGCCGCCTGCCCCGCCACGCACCGGGACAAGTTCCACGTCACGCCCGACACCGTCGCCTACCTCACTGGTACGTCACACCGATACACCTACATGTTGGTGAAGCTACTGGCGCTAAAATCCGTAAATAGTAGTTATATTTCAATTGATCTTTAACTTCAACTTCATCAGTCTTTTAACGTTATTATAATTTCACAGCGTTAGTATGTGTGAGCGAGGAAGTGCGGTCCCGTTGCCATGTGAAGCATTCGCTGCCGAAGTGGTTACCCGACAACTGCGACCACTACTGTCCCACCGCCGAGCATAATCAGGTATGTATTTAAGACCAATAACTATTATCAGCATATTTTCATGTGTACGATACCCCAGCAGGAAAGTAGCTCCTAATAGTGATATGAGTGGAATGTATAGTTAGTAAGTAATCTGCTGTAAATGTGCCCCACATTAAAAATGGTGGGTTTTATAGTTTTGGAAAAAAGCGGGAAAATAAGCGACTCCTGCTGGAGTAACGTTCCTCCAGCAGGAAAATTCTAAACGAATGATCGAAAAGAGAAATATTGTGTATGGGCACCTTATATTTGTGCATAAATGTGCACCAAAAATATATAATATGCGTTTTCAGGTTTTCTAGATGTTGCGTTTCCTGCATGCT
Organism: Acronicta leporina; assembly: GCA_947256265.1. NCBI lineage: Eukaryota > Metazoa > Arthropoda > Insecta > Lepidoptera > Noctuidae > Acronicta > Acronicta leporina. Next base: position 2,881,136 of record OX366540.1, on the reverse strand, counting down.
GGAGTAACGTTTTGCAAAATCGTGTATCTCTTAAACCATTGTATGTGCGTCTGTAGAATAGACATATTATCACTCTAGGAGGTTCTTTCCTGCTGGGGTAACGTACACTATTTTCATAATCCTGGCGTGGTCCGAATTTTATTGGGGTCGGTGTAGCATATTCTTTATGCCATTCATCCTTGTCAGTAATCACTCACTCTTTGGTTTCCCTTATCAGCGTATAACTAAAGCATTAATAGTATGTCATTATGGATCCATTTCAAAATACCATTTGATATACATATCAAATTCATTTCAATATTGAATTTTAAGACGAATGCTATTTTGGTCCCGAGCTGCAGAAATTGACAGCCCAGGCTCAATCTTTTGTGTCCTATTGCTGTGCAAAAGCCTCGTCTAACTTAGTCTAGAATTTTCTATCCTGGGCTTCTTCGTACCTTGGATTGGAACACAGCGATCAAGGTCATCTTGCCAACATCTCGGCAATGAAAGTACATATTGGCGATGGTTTTTATAGTAAAAACAAATGTATTGGTTTCTGTTTTCAGTCCTCGATCCTGATCCAGCCTTCATCTTCTCATAGCTCGTGCCACGGTCGTCGTCAGAAGTCTTGGGATGTGTTAGACCAAACCGCCATATCTTCGGCACACGGTGGTAAGAATAATTAAAAAAAAACACCTAAACACACTGCCTCCTTTGTGGCAAGCACCGCTTATGAAGGAAATTGAAAAAGGATAATGGGCTAAAAAGTAGTCTCCAACAGATTTCCGCTATATCTCACCAAGGGCTTAGTAGATAGATCATAATATATTCAGGCGATTTGTATAACATTATTTAAGTTATTTTAGGGAAGGAAAAATTCGACTTGCTAGTATCAGTTTGTTTACTCGGCTAGTGTCAAAGTCAAAATCATTTATTCAGTATAGACTACACTAGGTAGTAGTTTTTGAACGTCATTTTTACAATATAGACAGCCCCCGCCCTTCGCCGCTTCCTAGTGTTTTCGCTGGGAAGAAGAAACGGCGCAACAAACTCCCCAGCAAACACATTTCTGTCTGTTAAGTTATTAAAAGGCGTTATACAAAATATAATTCATATCATTGTTTGTCAATAGCTTCGCCTCCAAGGGAATCATATGAATCATGATTATTTGTACAGGTAAATCACCGACGATGCAGCCGGGCAGCGGCGGACATAGTCCACATTTGGTGACCATACCTCATCAGGTAATATCACTCACAGTAACGCCATACTCACGTTCATTTATAGCTCATTTTTTAATCCCGGAGACCAATCTGACAGTATCCAAGACTCTATACGACTTCATTCTTAAATTAAAGAAAAAAGAAAAGTGGGAACGTGGGAGAGCCATGCTTCGGCACGAATGGGCCGAAGCATGGTTCTCCCACAGCAAAACCGGCGTGAAACAACGCTGGCGTTGTGTTTCGCCGAGTGAGTGAGGATACCCGAGACCCAAACCCTTTTAAAAGGCGGGCAACGCACTTGTGACTCCTCTGGTGTTGTGGGTGTCCATGTGCGGCGGTTATCGCTTACCATTAGGTGATCCGTCTGCTCGTTTGCTCCTCTATCCCATCAAAAAAATAATAGCCTGATGAAAATGTTGAATATAAATGGCCGATCAACAGAAACAAAAACAAAGGAAAAAAATAAAGAAGTTATTAGCATTTTTAGTTTTATGCTAGACTGAAAGCGCACTGTTGTGAATTGTGACGTCAAAACTCACAGCGCCAAAATCTATACTCGACATAATTATTGTTCATAACAATTTGCTTACCTGGGAAGTGTCAGATTAGTCTCCGGAATTATAAAACAGAATTTATTGCATCACGTTATTTATGAAAGAGTTTTTATTTATATAACTGTGGTCCTCTGAAATTAGCCATTCTGATTGGTCGCGTAGGTACAGTCACATAAAAAAGTGTTATTGTGCGAAAGCTAAACACTTATGGCAACGACTGTCTTAAGCATTGTGTAAACGGAAGATACCTCTAAATTGATGGAATGTATGAGTCAGTAAGATAACATTCGACAATTACACTCTCCGCGCATACGCCCACCTTTTTTATCGTAAAATGTATTATTTTGTAGAATATATTATATTTTATGAACAATTCTTTTTTTTTTCAATTATTAAAGGACAATTCATACTGAGATCTTTTGGATCATAAAGAAACTTTACACCTAAAATATTAATCGGAGAAAATTTGTTGTGGTGCAATAAATTCTATTGAAATGTTATGTTGGTGTGTAGACAAGGAATGGCAGAATCAACTATCAGGAGTCTCTTATTATTTTATAATTAACATCTAGTTTGGGAAAGTGTTACAAACATACGGACACACAAACGTTTCTTAAAGCTATCGAACATTTTAAAGTCGTTCAACAACAACATGTCCTTAGTAGTTAGTCTATCGTGAATAAATTTGATTTTGACTTTGTCATACTGAGGACACATTGAAATAAATATCTGCGAATTCGTGCTCGCTACTCAATAAGTTACAGTTTAGATGTCTTTAGGCAGTGAATAGAGAAACTCCTTAGAAGAAAACTTATTATATCTTATAGCTATAGTAATATGTTTGTCTTGTTTTGACACGTGATATTCTGGGACAGAGAAAAGGAGACGGAACATATTAGAGCTCTAAGAAGTGTATAAGACGTTTTATATTTTTATGAATAAGGGGGTTCGTATTATTTTGGGTATATTACTAAAATCATGTAATTATATTACTATACTTACCTACTTATCTTAAACCTTTTTGACATTTCGAAAATACAAAATACTGTCATCTTTCCCAAACCGATGAAACTATTGGCTTTTTAGCATTTCATTTGGAAGTATAAAGAGCTTATGTGTTATATCGATATTCATGAAAGGCAGATAGTAATTTAATGTATGGTAAAAATATTTTTTAAAGATGTAAGTAATTCATTATATATTTTTTAAGTAGTAAAATTAATTCTACTTCTGTTATTATTGTATCGGTAGCTTTAGGAAGCTTCTGGTGGACCAAAATAGAGAACGCATGGTCGATACACTTTCACAAAAAACATTGCATAAAGAATTGAAAAAGAAAAATGCAGTAAACAAAATTGGTCACCGTTTCATAAGACTGTAGATATGTTTGTGAATCTATATTTTATGATTTTCATCTGTTAAAGAACAGCGTATATACCCGCAGAATGAAAATGAAATTAAAAAGACATCTTAGACAAATATTTTTACCCGATACAATACATAGTGGCCCATGCTGACCGAACTTCAACATTTAAACACAAAACTTTACCTGTAGCAGTGACAGAAAAAGAAAGACACAGATAGTCAAAAAGGTCAGGTGTGTAGTACTCGCAACCGGCGCGTATGTGTATGTATGAGAAGATGTATGAATGTGGCAGAAGCAAAAGAAGTATGCAAGAATCGTAGCAAGTGGTCTATAGTTTCTGCCTACCCCTGCGGGAGGAAAGGCGTGAGTTTATGTGTTTGATTAAGATATTTTAGTACCTACAGTCAACAGCAAAAAGTTACCTCAAACTGTAAAATTTCTCCAATTAATAATAAATTCTATAATTTGGAGATTAAATTGAAAATCACTTGAAGAAATTAGTCAGTTTTGGAAACTATGACGAATAAAAATACGCATCACACCCTGATTATGATGATGTCTATATTATGAAGGAGCGAGATGATCTGATAAACCTCGCGGGAAATAGGTACCTAGAGATCCAAAAACACTTCAAATGTTGTCTGGAGATATCTCTTATGTATTATAAGAATGTATTTATTGCCCTACATCGTAACACTCGCATAATATCTAATAATATTATTCTAGTAATATCAACTATTATTGTCTGGACTTTAAAAGAGACCATGATTCTCTGAGTTTGTTTCAGTGTTTCTTCTCAGAGGTCGTCAGTTAGGAAATGCCGGCGCCATCTAGTTCAAAAAAATGTAAAACATTGACTTGTAAAGGTGTCTTTAAAAGATCTATTTACAGAAATAAATATCATTTATCATTTACAAAAAAAAAAGTATATAAGTATTATATCCATTGTCTAGTACCCATAGTACTAGACGGACTAGATGGTGCTGTGTAAAAATGTCCCAGAATATTTATATTAATTTCATAGTTTTGTTTCATTTTTGTCGCCAATGCTATGGGCGGCGGTAGTCACCCTAGCAGCAGCGGCAGTTTGCCTCCTCTGATTTCATTTGACATCTGTCAAACGTATATGTAGGTAAACATAACATAACATACCATCACGCCTGTATTCCCCGAAGGGTTAGGCAGAGGCGTACTAATGTACACCTACAGTTCGCCGGTATGTTTAGGTCCCATGTAATAGGGGGCGAGCCTATTGCCATTAACCGGGCACAAATTCCTAACTCCGAGCTGCTACTGGGAATTTCATAGAAAAACCCAATAACACTTTGCTCGACCTGGGAATCGAACCCAGGACCTCTAGCGTAGCAGTCGCGGTCCGGACCACTTGGCTATTGAGGCAGTATGTAGGTAAACATAAAATAAAATTTCATTATCTATAAATAATAGCTAATAAAATATCATTATTTAAAATTCGCTCGTCATCCGTACTTACCTACAAATCAGTTTTTTGAATTCGGTTAAAAAGCACTGGCCACTATGTCATAGAACACTTACATTTCAATCGTTACTTGAATCATTCAGTCATTGTCTGATAAATTAGTGACGCAACTAGATATATTATACTCATGTTTGTTTGTTCAACTTCCTTTTCTTATGGCGGATTGAAGATGTCATTAAAACTGTACTCAGAAAATACCATACTTTTCATTACACAAACTCACTTATTCTTTTTTAGGGCCCATACATATTCTTTTTTGCAAAATCATTATACAAAACTCAATAATACATAGGTACTATAAATAACAAAAAAATCGATATTTATAGGTCATCCCTATTCCCTATATAACGGTACCAAGAAAATTTCTGAGAAAAATTCTGACGTGGGAGAGCCATGCTTCGGCACGAATGGGCCGGCTCGACCGGAGTGATACCACGGCCTCACAGAAAACCGGCGTGAAACAACGCTTGCGTTGTGTTTCGCCGAGTGAGTTGAGGTTACCGGAGGCCCAAACCCTTTTAAAGGCGGGCAACGCACTTGCGACTCCTCTGGTGTTGCGGGTGTCCATGGGCGGCGGTTATCGCTTACCATCAGGTGATCCGTTTGCTCGTTTGCCCCCCTATTACATAAAAAAAAAACAGTTTTCTAGTGATTTCTGCCACTTACCTACGCGAAAATTAGCCATTAAATAGAAACTACATTTTTCGGATTTTGTATTGATATTATTTAATTCCCGTCGTTTCGGATCCTTTAGAGCATCTATGCTCACGGGTAGACAATAAAATCCATAAAAAGTAGTTTCATTCCCAATATATTTTTTATCTCAATAGCGGTGTCCCAAGGAGTGATATTTCGGTCTCAAAAGAACACACATCTATGAACAGCAAATTATAGAGTCGCACTATACTTGATTAAGAAAATCCCATTCAGTGGCTGACACAAATAATATTTATGACTTAAACTCTAAAAAACAAACCAATATGAACTTTAGTATTACATAGCAATTCTCTCTTCAATCCGTCACCTACTAATTCTCTTGTCTTCCAGTTAGCCCACGTACGTACTCATATCACTGTTGTCTTTTACACGCTACTGTCGGATTTGGTTCCATTGTATCGTTTGTATGACTGATTATGACCCGTCCACCTGCATCGCTGTTTTGCGTTGTATGCGTCATGGAAATATCGTGACTCTTACGATTCTATACGAATCTTTTTGGCACATTATTAACCGAAATATTAATATATTTTACAAAATTCCATGCGCTATTCTATTTAAAACAACGAATATAACGCAAAACGTCACTACTTTCAACCAATAATTTACGCTAATAACCGTTACATTGTTAAAAATATCGTTATTGCATAAAAATAACGATGCCGTTCTAAATAACTGTTATTTTGCGTAAAATATTGCCTCAATGAATAAACATGCTTGTGCACTGCTTTCTCTCCATAGACGTCGGCTAGAATGCGTTTCAAGACGCAGAGATCATTCTCTGTGCCAACCTCGAAAGATACCATCGGCCCGCCAAGAGTAACATCGTTTTCTTAACGTTAATTTATGATGAATACCGGCAAAATAACGTTTTGCAATAACAACGTTATAACAAATTTAAATTAAACTTGTGCATATAACATGTGCGAAATGTTATCTCAAAACTTAACAAATATCATTCAAGCTAAATAAGCGATAGAAGTCTTTAAATTTTCTAAATAATACTTTTCGATAATGCAGTTTGTTTGATTATTATGTCTTCATTGATATAGATACGGATGATGTTTAGAATATATTATTGCAAAACGTTATTTTTGGCCAAGACCCTAAACATTATGTCCCCTAAAAAATCTAGTGTCCAATAGAAAATCCATAATCCTTGTATTGTTAAATTTGAAATTCATTTTTTTTTAAATAAAACCTGCATGGTTTACCCGTAAATTGGCAATCAAACTAAATTACATCTTTTGTATCTAAGATGTTGTGAGAAGATATGTGTCTCTGTTCTTGAAAACTACTTCAAAATCTGTTTCGCACTGATTCCGAATGTGTCCATATTGTGTAGGCTCGGAAAGCTTTTTAATCGTTGATGTACAATCGACAGAAATGTTAGTTATACATGCAGCTAAGAATATCTTGACTTTGGCGAATAACTATAATGAAATCGATGTGAACACGCAGATCCGTTCGCGCCTCATGATCTTAATCTTCTCGACTGTAAATTGGTTTTGCCAATTGTATTTTACAGTTTAGTACCTTTATTATTAGGTTGTTATTGTTATACGAGTAATTTGCAGTTCATCATAAAATATGTTATTCTTCTCACAATATCATAAAGATACATCAAAACATACAATACAATTTTAACGAAATTACATAACAAAATAACATCAGAATCTAGCAAATTCTGTGATATGAGCACAAAAACCTAAACAAATTATTAAAAAATACGGTTATACTATAATAGTTTACACTCTTAGCTACATTATATTCACCGTAGTAGGTATGAGTTGTTTTAATAACTCTAATACAAATCACATGCACAAATATGACCCGAACAAGCTGATATATATCTTCTTTTATGGATCTAAGTAATGATCTCAAGCCAGCCTGTAGCTGTACGCGGGATTCTCATCTGAATTCATGATTTGTTATTATGAGGCATCAAATTATGCTTATTTCTTGCAGTAAAGAGAATATCTGCTCGCTTAAAGTATTGTCAAAGCTATTAATGTGTGAAACCTGCTCCACTCACTCACTAGGCTAGATAATAGTTGGTCAGGTCCCGTTTGAGTAAAGGATTCCTGCTCAGAATTCTCAATAAGTCGATAAAAGACAGAACCGGCTTTTGGGGGCAGTCTAAAGTCAAAAACTTATGTTCAAAGCCTATCAGGAAATAGTATAGAAAAAATCTTAAGTCGCAAAAGCTTGTTCGAAGTCGTAGTAAGAAGTACGCACACGCAATAATTGAATTCAGATACTGGACACTTCGCCACTATTTAACACAACGCGCTTCTAGATTTTAGCCGTCAAAATAAAACATAGATACGATTATAGATTTTTAAATGAAATAGATGCTTTGAAATCTAACCCCGATAATCCTAATTTTGAGTGTGTCTCACCTCCTAAATGTATGTCGTTAAAGTGTGGTCTCGAAATTATTATAGACTACTTCACATTTGTACCCCTTAATATACTTCATATTTTACATCTTAGTACTGCTAATCATAAGGAAATACTCTGCTGTTCTAAGTTCCTATTGACGTCATGAGTAGCATATCAACCCAAACGTACTAATTAAAATATATAAGACCTTTTTGTACACTTGTCTGTAATATTTAACTGAGATTTTAAAATGAAGTCCATCGCAGTACTACCTAGTACTGCGAAACTGTAATTTGTAATTTATATTATTCTGCACTGCACACTACTATATAAGTATAAGCTAACCTCTCATGCACCTCACCAAAAAACGTTATTTATAACGATATTAATAACGATATTTTTTATATCCGTAACGATATTTCACCACAATTTCGAGACCACACGCTACATGTCCCGCACTGTATGTCTTTACTTTGGTACGTCCATGTGCTAATATATTCACGCCGCGTACAGGACAGTGAAGGCAGGGCTCACAGTATGCAGCACGGACCTACCGGGGAATCGGCACGGGAGCAGGGCGACGCTGACAGCGGGTACGATGTTAGCAATGTGAGTAGATACTACTAACCTACTTATGATACGTAGGTACAGTCGACAAAATAATTATTTTTACACTACAGGGTAAAATTTAATATACGCGACCAATTTGAATAAGTACTAACATAACTATGTGTAACAGGGAGAGCACGTGATTAGGGAAAATGATTAAACTTTTTTAGTGTTTTGAAAAAAGTTTGGTAACGTTTCGTGCGCCTCTATTGATATTTTTCTCGTGAATAAAAATTGGTTAATGATAGTGAATGAAAAGCGTTGCCATACTTCACGTACCTAGTAACTACTTATCTACGTAATGAATAATTTACTTTGCACTATATAAGATATTTTTGTACAATTTATACTTATTTTATTTAAATATTTATTTTATTCTGTTTTAGTATTTGTTGTTAAAAAATGAGAACAGAAATACCTACATCATCTGAATATTTCGACTATCTATCACGGTTCATGAGATACAGACTGGAAACGGACGGACGGACAGCAAAGTCTTAGTAATAGGGTCCCGTTCTACCATTTGGGTACGGAACCGTAAAAAGCGTCGGTTAGATATAGTTCATTTCACAGTTGGCGCAAAATAACTTGGACCAAAATGGTGGATGCGCAGTAGTCGATTTTTAGTACATTTTGCACGCAAATGCACTGCGCAAACTTTCCCCCTCTCCGTTAGTTTTGGGTCAAGTTATTTTGGGCGAACTATACCGTCTACTCCAAAGGCTGATGAGCAATGTGTGTGGCTGTCAGATGGTGGAAGACGACGGCCGCGGCTCGCCGGGCAGCATGGACGACACAGAGCGACCTCCTTCTACAAAGTCCGGGGATAGCGACTACCCTGAAACCTCTACTAAGGTATGTATGGTCGGCAAGACTTATAAGGTGTAAACCCCGTCAGGGGTTATATCTTTTTTTATGGTATAGGTGAGCAAACGAACATACGGATCGCCTGATGGTAAGCGATAACCGCCGCCTATGGACACCCGCAACACCAGAGGAGTCACAAGTGCGTTGCCCGCCTTTTAAAAGGGTTTGGGCCTCCGGTAACCTCACTCACTCGGCGAAACACAACGCAAGCGTTTTTTCACACCGGTTTTCTGTGTGGCCGTGGTATCACTCTGGTTTATCCGGTCCATTCGTGCCGAAGCATGACTCTCCCATTTATAAATATTGCGTCACAGTTATTTTAGTGAAGGAAAAAATTGACTCGTAGACTGGATTTGAAGGCGTCTTCTGGTTAGGTACACCAGGTGCTATGACCACTAAGCCTCGCGGTGGCTTAGTGGTCATAGCGTCATATGGTTTGCCTTTACTAAAATAACTTTGTAACTTATATAAAAACAAAGATAAGCGTCACATCTCATAGGGACGGGGGTATAGCCCCCTCATCTCTCTCATTCTGAGAGGAGACCCATGCACAGCAGTGGGGCAGTATAATAGATTGATTTATCTCCAGATTCCTTTTCTATGAGATGGTTTACCAGTTTTGTCGTGTGTTGGTGCTTAATAAAAGTTATTCCATCTCGATCTACCGTGTCTGATTGACGTGCACACAACAGTCTGTGTCATTTTATTGTGACATCGTACACAAATTCAAAGATTTTTACTTTTTTCAAGGATTTTATCGCATTCTATTGATATTACTAGCTGACCCGACAGACGTTGTTCATCTTCACTATGAATATGGAATTCGAATGGGTATAATTAATAAAAAAAAAACAAAAGCATTTTCTTAAATTTTCTAATATTCGGTGCAATTTTCTTAGTTTTTTCTGTTATAAGAACCTTCTTACAATAACAAACAGAACAAAAAAAGAATTAACGAACTTGGCCCAGCCGTTCACGCGTGACTAAGGGATATAGGGATTCATTTTCATATATTTAGATAGATTTAATTCCTGAAGTTTCGGATACTTTACAGCATCCATGGTCACAGATCTTCTTCTTTAATTTAAGAGCTCAGCTCTTGTCGGTGGAGCACTCGCCACTGTTCTCTATCTTATGCTTTCTGTTTTACCTCTTGATACGACTCGATCGCAACCCTTTCCTTTACAGATACACAGTATTAATTACTTTTTTCTGTACAGCAAGCATCGACAGACAAAGACACGAGCAGTCCGGAGAGCAACAGTCTGCTCGACCCGTCAGTGCTCTCAGATTTCACCACGCAAGCACTTGTGCTCACCGTCCTGGCTACGCTCGTCAAATATACCACAGGTTAGATATTATTGCGGATAAGTGGCGAAAGGGTGCTTAGAGGCGTATTTTTACATACTAAAGGTTTGGTGGTCAACTAGGTACTGGACGAAGGCCAGCACTATATCAACCATATCTATCAACCATATCTATCAACACTAGTTTATGTTTAACATAGGACAGAAGAGTTTTAGAAGACAAATAAAAACTTACTCATTAGTCTTGTGGTCCTGAACGCAACTGCTACGCTAGAGCTCCTGGGTTCGATTTCCAGGTCGAGCAAAGTGTTATAGGGTTTTTCTATACAATTCCCAATGCTCGGAGTTTGGAATTTGTGCCCGGTTAATGACAATAGGCTCGCCTAGGGCCTAGGAGCTAAACAAACCGGCGAACTGTGGGTGTATCTACATTAGTACGCCTCTGCCTAACCCTATTAGGATATTACGTCATTTGTTACTTAAAAACTACCTATTCCGATCCCCGGTAATTATATTTAAACTTACAACAAAATATTTTATACGAACCGCCTGCCATCAGACTTCCGCAACACATTTCTGGGCAATACTGATATTCGGAGGATAGACTGTGGTTGTCAGACCTTTATGGGCTTCTGATTATCACTAAAAATTGTCATAGATCTTCGTATGACAACCGGGAGCGACTGTTTTACGTGCTCTCCGAGGCACGGAGGGCTCTCGGTTTGATAAGAATGGTCACCCATGCACACACTGAACTCGGCGAACGATGGTTGACTTTACTTTGAACATAATTAAATCTTGTTACAGATGAGGACGAGATTAGAATCCTGTACCAATATCTGGCCGAGGGATCAGTTGTATTCCCTAAAGTGTTCCCAGTTATGTAAGTATCACAATGTACAGTCGCCAGTACATCAAGTTATAACAAACTGTAAATTTTCTCCAATCTATACTATTACTAGCTCCCGCGACTTCGTCCACGTGGAATAGTTATTTAGTTTTAGCGTGATGATATAATTATGGCCTATAGCCTTCCTCAACAAATGGGCTATCTAATACTGAAATATTTTTTCAAATCGGACCAGTAGTTCCTGGTACTAGCGCGTTCAAGCAAACAAACAAACAAACTCTTCAGCTATCTATATGTTAGTATAGATTATAGAGAGGTAAAGTTTGTGAGTTCAGATGTTTGGGGTAATCTCCGGTACTACTGATCCGATTTTGAAAATTCGTTCAATGTTACAAAGGTAAGGTATAAAGGTTTAAACGTGGGAGAGCCATGCTTCGGCACGAATGGGCCGGCTCGACCGGAGTGATACCACGGCCTCACAGAAAATCTGCGTGAATCAACGCTTGCGTTGTGTTTCGCCGAGTGAGTGAGGTTACCGGTGGCCCAAACCCTTTAAAAAGGCGGGCAACGCACGTTGCGGGTGTCCATGGGCGGCGGTTATCGCTTACCATCAGGTGATCCATCTGCTCGTTTGCCCCTCTATCCCATAATAAAAAGGTATCTTATCCCTGAGTGCTATAGACTACTTTTTATTTTGGTAAATTTATATTTTCAAATAACCGATTTGGCGTAGACGAAGTTGCTCCGGTCAGCTAGTGGATAATAAACTCTATCGTTTGGAGATTAAATAGAAAATCGATTGAAGATTGAAGACAATCTTGGATACCGTGATCCAATTGTGAGTGGAATTATTCAATTCCACTATACCCTAGCTAATCTATACTTAATATATAAAGCTGAAGAGTTTGTTTGTTTGTTTGCTTGAACGCGCTAATCTCAGGAACTACTGGTCCTATTTGAAAAATTCTTTCAGTGTCAGGTAGCCCATTTATTGAGGAAGGCTATAGGCTATATATCATCACGCTACGCGGACGACGTCGCGGGCAGAAGCTAGTTTTTAATATATGGCGTCACAATAGAGGGGAGGAGGTATCACAGATGTGACAGGGGGGGGGATAGATGAATAATTGAAATGTAGTATCTGACCAATGCTTTTGTGGTGTTTAGTCACAGTCTCCTGGATATGAAGATCAACCATGTACTGATGCATTGCCACGACCAGCTGATTCTGAGCGCGGTGCAGAGCATCATACAGGTAACATACCTTCATACATACATTCCCGGTGGGTTAGGAAGATGTGTCGTAGTGATCGCATGCGCGGGTTCATTATGCACTTCGCAGAAACAGGGTGCTCCAAAAATTCCAAGAATATGTCATAGATATGACAGTAAGATATTGTTTGAGGAATTAAATAACATCGACTGGTCTTACACAAACACCATGAACTGTCCTAAACAAGTTCATGATTTTATAAAGTCCCAATTCGATAACGTATATATAAAATCCCGTATAAATTATACCAGTAATCGGATCCGCTGTAGGCTTCCGTGGATTAATAAAGACATTCTAAACCTAAGCAAGAAAAGAGATGATCTCTTTAGACTATGGAAAAATGACACTACAAACAATTGTGTAAGGTTACAATACAACAAAACGCGCAATCTTGTTCATAAAAGTTTAGAATTCCATAGAAATAAATATTATTTTAATAAAATCAAAGATAATTACACTAATCCTAGGAAATTATGGCAAATAGTAAATTCCATATGTGGTAAAATCACTCTATCTATTGATGAATTAATTTCTAGAGCTTTTAGTAAACTTTCATATAAAGACATAGCTAATAAATTTGCTAATGAATTTAGAGGTGCAGTCAAGAATATGTTACCAAACTGCCAACAGTTGCTACTGGATGAATCTTCTTACAGCAATAGTGCTCAAGTTAGTCTTTTTGTAAGGAAAGCCACGCCTAATAATGTTAATAAAATTCTTTACAACCTTAATAATCTAAAAGCGCCTGGACATGATGGTATAAAAATAACAGACATAAAAAATATTAGCAAAAATTTATCGGTTGCTGTAGCTAATCTCATTAACGAAAGCCTTAAGTCAGGTATATATCCTGATGATCTTAAAATAGGATTGGTGCGCCCAGTGTATAAAAAGGGTAAACACGACTCTGTATCGAACTACCGTCCGATTACTCTTTTACCATCTATAGATAAAGTAGTAGAAAAATATTTCAGTCAACAAATCCTTAGATTTTATAATAAACATGATATAATATGTAACAATCAGTTTGGCTTTCAACCATTTAAAAGTACCACTTCTCTCTTGTCAAAATTTACCGTATTTATCAAATAAATAGCGAACTTAACTCCAGAAAACACGTACTAGCTCTTTTTATAGACTTTTCTCGCGCTTTTGATACATTGAACCATTCAAAACTTATAAAAAAACTTGAAAATACTGGTATTCGTGGTCCTTTGTTGAAATGGTGCGATAACTACCTTCAGAATAGAACATATACAGTTAAAATTAATGATGCGGTCAGTGACAGCATGCCAGTCACCGAAGGCACGGCACAGGGTTCAGTACTCGGGCCTTTACACTTTATAGCATACGTTAACGACATGAACAACGTACTGAACCACTGTACTTCATATCAATACGCTGATGACACTTGCTTGTTAATTGCAGATCGTGATGTAAACATTGCTATATCAAAACTGCAATCTGATTTCGATAATTTAAACAAGTGGTGTCATGACAATGAATTGGTGTTGAATGCAGATAAGACCAAAGTCGTACATATTCGGTCAACATTCGCGAAAGAACATCCAATCATTGACGGCAAAATAATAGCACATGAACACTCATGTCTTCTTATACCCAATATATCATGTGCATGCCCCGCAATAGAGACCACCAACCATCACACATACTTAGGGTTAATTATTGATAATAAATTTAACTGGTCTCCACACGTTAATCGAATATGTGATAAACTTAGAGCATTCTTGGCCAACTTATACATCATACAGAAACGAATTCCCTACAAAATTAGGCTCATGCTATATAATTCACTTGCAGATTCGGTCATCACATATGGGATTACTAGCTATGGGAGAACCTTCAAAACTTACCTTGATGAAATTTATAACTTGCAACTAAGGATCCTAAAGCTAGTCGTCTCACCAAACATAAAACAAAACTTTAAAGATGATGCCCCTAAACTTTTTAAACACTGTAAAGTTCTACCAATTCACAGAAAAGTCATCTATAGTCTTCTGAAAGAACAATTTTTTAACACCGAAACACAGAATTATATCGCACACAAAATACAGACACGACAACAGACAAAAAAGAAACTCATAATTATAAAAGCCTGTAACTATTATGGCGAAAGAACCATGGCTTATCTAATACCTAGATTAATTAATAAACTTGATCCAGTTTTTAGAAAATGTGTCACAAAAAATAATATAAAATCAAAACTTAAAACTCATTTTTTGAACAACCTGTAGATCAATCTTTGGTCCCACACACACAAAGCACTACTTGTTATTGTATAGTTTGTAAAACCGGATTCCGGTCTTTCTGCAGTGATTAATAAGTTTATGTAGGTAGTCGTGTAGTAATTTTAGATATTCACTATAATTATTACTATTGTGTACCATTGTTGAGAGTGCAGAGTGATATTCACTGCAATCTGGACAAACCTTCGTGGTTTTTAGATTGTAAGATAATTAATGTTTTGTAAGATATTTTTGTTATAATAAAAAAATAAAATAAATAAATGTAGAATACTAATTGGCTCCATAGAATATGTTTTCATGGTTCTTTCTTCAAAAGGCCAATTCAGACATTGCCTTGCATTGTAACTCACATTATATATTTGCTCCTAAGAACTGTCTTTAAAAGAAACTATGATTCTCTCGGTTTGTTTCGGCAGTCAACTCAGTATGACTATGAAGGGCGGGCGTTTTGGGGGTCATAAAAATGACGTTCAAAAAGTATTACTAAAGTACTTTGTGGCTTAGTGGTCATAGCGTCTGGTGTATCTAACAAGAAGACGGAGGTTTGAATCCTGCCCGCGGTAGGATGTTTCCTTGACTAAAATAACGTTATAATCTTAGCATAGACAATGCAAAAAAAAAGTAACTACATACTACTTTATCTTTTTGACATTTGACTTTTCTTCAAAAGGCTTGTTCAGATATTGCCCTGCATTGTTAATTCCACCTATCGGAAAATACTACTACTCTGGACTTTAAGAGACCATAATTCTCTGAGATTCTTCTCTGAGGTCGGCATTTTGAGATATAAAACTATGACTTGTAAAATAATTCTCTGAGATTCTTCTCTGAGGTCGGCATTTTGAGATATAAAACTATGACTTGTAAAAGTGTCTTTAAAAGATCTATATACAGAAATAGATAAATATTACTTGTAATTTTTTTTATTATCAGAACATGATAGCGAGCGAAGACGCGAGTCAGCAACAGTTGCATTATATGCAGAGCTGTGGCTTCGGAGGGCTCTGGAGGTTCGCCGGGCCCTTCACTAAGGTTAGTTATATTTTCATATAAGCATACTAGAATCGTTATCTTGCATGAATTTATCTACATACACACATCAAAAAAGTTTGCGATCACTTTAAAAAATCGAAATATTTTACCATTATAATTAATTACTCCATTTTTTTCATAAAAAATAAACTGCCTCATTAGCCAAGTGGTCCTGAGCGCGTCTGTTACGCTAGAGGCCCTGGGTTCGATTCCCAGGTCGAGCAAAGTGTTATTGGGTTTTTCTATGATATTCCCAGTAGTAGCTCGGAGTTAGGAATTTGTGCCCGGTTAATGGCAATAGGCTCGCCCCCTATTACATGGGACCTAAACATACCGGCGAAATGTGGGTGTACATTAGTACGCCTCTGCCTAACCCTTCGGGGAATACAGGCGTGATGGTATGTTTAAAATAAAAAGTAGTTTTAATTTCAAACAGGTATTTCTATTTAAAGAAAACACACAACAAAGATTTTTTCTTGATAAAGTTCAATTCAAAAAATAGTGACTCCGAAGTGATGATATAGGTACTATGTATTTGTGCAGAATCCATGCACAGCGGAGAGCAGCGAGCTGTTCGTGAATTGTCTGGAAGCCATGGTGGAGACTTGTCTGCCCGGCGCTGACGAGGAGGCGCCGCGCGCTCCGCCCCCCGACCCCGACCGGCCCGAGCGACCCGAGCCCTGCGAAGCACTGCGGTACTCCGGCCACACAGGTCAGACCACCTATCTGATATATACTAGCTTCTGCCCGCGACTTCGTCCGCGTAGCGTGATGATATATAGCCTATAGCCTTCCTCAGTAAATGGGCTATCTAACACTGAAAGAATTTTTCAAATCGGACCAGTAGTTCTTGAGATTAGCGCGTTCAAGCAAACAAACAAACAAACTCTTCAGCTTTATATATTAGTTTAGTTTTTTTATACCATTCCCGCCATACTCAAAGTTTGTCAGCGGTCGATAAAGCGCGCATGCTTAACGTAAAAAGAACAGATCGTATACAAAACACTACATTGCGTTCCAAAACCCAAATTGTTGACGTACAGTCACGAGCATCAATATGTATACACTTACTAAAATTCGAAAGCGTTTTTTTATGAAATGACGATTGCAAACTTTGAGATAATAACAATATCATTAAAGCATTGGTTCGTAAATACTATGTACATAACATCATAAAATTTCAATTAATACATTAAGAGAAAATTGCTTTTGAAATTTGCCATGTGTGTACATATCTGTGCTCGTGACTGTACCTCAAACGCCGAGTGAGTTTAAAAGGAGAGCAACGCACTCGGCGAAAAACAACGTAAGCGTTGTTTCCCGCCGGTTTTCTGTGAGGCCGTGGTATCGCCGGCCCATTCGTGCCGAAGCATGGCTCTCCCACACTACCAAAATTTGTTGTAACTACCCTTTTCCGTGCATCAAGGAGTGATACCATGTTGATGAGTAGCCTTACCTCCTTGTTCTATCTTGCAGGCGTACACCGGCAGGCGACACTGTATTGTGCCACACAGGATACCTAGCCAGAGGAGGAAAAGTAAATGTGGAGACTCCACTTTACTAGTGAGTATATTACTCTCCTTTTTTTAAAAAAAATCTTACTAGCAATGTGGGTCGCTCATTACTAGTATTCTTGTTAACCCCTCGTGTTAAGCTAAATGCTTGTGTTACGAGCGGGTTCACGTTGTTAGTGCAATGGGTGGGTATCGAACCGGCAACCACGTGATCGCAAGTCCAATGCCCTAGCCATTAGCCTACCGACGCTTCACCTTCATAGCATGTTTAAATTAAATCCATCTGTAATGAGCAGAGATCGGAATAGTCAGAGTATATTTACGTAAAGGTCGAGGAAGTTAGTAACATAAAGTTGATAATACCTCCACTAAAATCCCGGAATCATAAACAACCGAGGGCCCCAAGTCTACTTTTTATTGTGTGACAATCGTTATATTTTTTAAAAGTTACCCCACACTAGGATTTTCTCCTGTTTGGTGGGTGCATTTACAAATATAAATTCTCACATACACAAACGCCCAGACCCGGAACAACTACCTGTAGATCATATAAATATTTGCTCCGTGTGGGGATTGAACCCACAACACGTGTCACAAGCTTCATTCAATAACTTCGGAATTGTTGATTTTTGACAGTTTTACCAGTGGTAACTGTACAAGGTTAAGGAATTTTGTTTTATAACTTTTGGATATTTAGTTGTATAACTTTTTGGAATTTAGTTGTATAACTTTTGGGAATTGAGTTGTATAACTTTTGGGAATTTTGTTGTTTAAATTTTGGGAATTTTGTTGTTTAAATTTTGGGAAATTAGTTGTACTCATAGAAAATTTAGGAATTTGGTGTACAACATTTAGCTGTAAAAGAAATATAACTTTTGGATGTCAGTAAAAATATTTGTTAAAAACTGGTTCTCTTTACAGAAACTAAAGGATATGACGTAACAAAACTACAGCACAATGGAAAAATTCGGACAATTACCAGAACACCGTAATTATTCGCAAAAACGATTAATTTTAGATAATTTATTTAATTAATTAAGTTAATTAAGACTATTTCAAGTAAATTGTTATTAATAGCTAGCCAATAAATCGTGCTTAGTACTGTAAGCTTACATATTGCACGAGCAGAATAGCCGCCCAATAGAATCATAATTGCTTAAAGCCTAATTCTTAGCCTTTTCCTATATTGGGGTCGGCTTCCAATCTAACTAGATTCGACTAATATAAAAAAAAGGTCAGGTGCGTAATACTCGCAACCGGCGCGTATGTATGAGAAGATGTATGAATGTCGCAGAAGCAGAAGAAGCATGCAAGAATCGTAGCAAGTGGCAGTCTATAGTTTCTGCCTACCCCTGTGGGAGAAGGGCGTGAGTGTATGTATGTAAAAAAAACATGCTTAAAATATAACTAAAATGGTCAATATATATTTGACGACCTCTGTGGTTTAGTGGTTCGAGTACCGGACTGCTGACCATGAGGTCGTGGGTTCGATTCCTACAGGACACAAAAATTTATGTGATGAATATAAGTGTTTGTGTTCGTCTGGGTGTTTCTTATGTATTATAAGTATGTATTTACAAAAAAAAGTATATAAGTATTATGTCCATTGTTTAGTACCCGTAGTACAAGCTCTGCTTAGTTTGGGACTAGATGGTGCTGTGTAAAAATTTTCCAGAATTTTTATTTATTTATTTATTTAATATACGAAAGGGCCATACAATGCAATGTCAGCTTATATGTAAGTACTGGAAATATACAGGATTATTGGTAATCAATCGTGAAATGCGAAAAAGCTACTTCTCTACACCATTTTAAACAAATGTTGTTCTACGACTTTACGTTTTTTTCTACGTTGTTCTAAAAAACTCGCGCACCGAGGGCTACGTAGGTACTTAAAAATATGTATGATGTAGCTAAAAATTTATGCATTTCGCAATTTTGTCTTTATATGTTCTTTAAGACGTTGCTTTGTACCAAATTTCAAGATTCTGAGTTCACGGGAAGTACCCTTCGGTTTTGATTCCCTTGGGTCTTGACAGACAGACAGTCGGACAATAAAATGATCTTATAAGGGTTCCTTTTTGCCTTTTGAGGTACGGATCCCTAAAAACTATAACTCTGTCATGAAATAAAATATTTTGACTTTGACTTAAAGGAAAGCCCAATAACATATAATTTACTTATTAAAAAACGGCAATAGCAAGTCTATTTTACATAGGACGGAAACATACTAACTTTGAGTCTACATTTTTACACCTCTGCCTATCCCTGCAGGAACCGGCGAGATGGTAAGTTATATTTTATAAGGAAATTTACAGACAAGAATGATAAGTTGAACGATAAAATAATATGTGTGTCGGTTTATCCAATATTAACATTAAAAAAAAAATACGCTTAAATTAGAACTGTAAGTAAACCCCATTAAAGTTGAAACTGACTTAAAAGGTTAATAGGTATATATAATATTTTATTAAAGTTAACTGCAAGCAAAAATAATTGCTTTAATAATTTTAGAAATATTAGCCATTTAGCCCAAGGAATTGATTTACTTGAAATTACTGCAATTTGTACAGTCACAAGCAGAAATATGTATACATTCACTAAAATTCGAAGCAATTTATTTGTTAAATGACGATAGCAAAATTTTGAGATAATACCAATTTCTTATAAGCATTGACTCGAAAATACTGTGTTCATAACTGCACAAAATTTAGATTAATATTTTAAGAGAAAAACGCCTTCGAAATTTGCCGAGTGTAAACATATCCGTGCCCGTGACTGTACATGTGTAATTGTTGCCAATAAAGAGTACGCGTTGTGTGATTTTCTTATTTCTTCTTGGGTCATACCTTGAGGCTGGTTGATTTGGTTAGGTTATATCTTAAATCTTCCTTTAAGGTATAAGAAAATCAAATGAATAACGCGCGCTCGTGATTTTGTATTAGGCTAATATTTAATGTTATTAGCACATGTTCCATTTTTATATATATTTTAGCTTGTAAAATAAATTTAAGAATCGAATAACTGGAGCATATTCTTACAGGAATTTAAATAAAAATGATATCTATGCTACTCAGATAGAGTTGAAAATGGAAGTTCATTAACCATCCGCTCTAGCGGCAATCAGTATCCTTACTTCACATACCTACTATTTTGAACTCTATCGCAGGTAGATAGAGACGAAAAGCGAAAATTACATCAATAACAAGCAAGCGGACGAATTTGACAAGACTATAATATCATTATTCCTTATTTTCATCTTATTTTTAGAAAGAAAAACAGTGAGATTAAATAAGTTTAGACTGTACGACAATATCAACACCAATTCTGATATCAAAATCATTTATAAAATTGTAACATTTCGTTAGAAATAGACGTGTAATGGTTACACAAATGCTAGCTACTATAAAGTAGAGCAACAATGTTCTTTAGATTTATGAATATATAGTTCTGAATATTATGTCGTCGTATAGTCGTGATATTGGGTAAATGTTGTGTAGTAAATTGTTTAAAAAATAAATTAAATAGCTTTCTCCTCTACTATCGGTGAAATAATTTTTACAAATACATCGTTAGGACAAAAATTGCCACATTTGATGGTCACGATGGATAAGTCCCAGTTTAATTTAACCTTACATTGGATAGAATTGTGATCGAGATCAGCTGATACTAGAAGAAAGAAAGAAAGAAAGAAACAGTTTAGTCACAATGGCGTGTTGTGTAGTCGCGTAGGTACACGTGAATCAAAAGTGGCAATTTTAATCCCCCAGTAGTTACAGATTAAGTATATCTTCTAATATTAGTGTAATTATTCCAATTGTCTCAAAGAAAATTATAAATGTTAGTTATAAGTAATGATATAGTAATCAACGAACCCTAAGAATACATTTTAATAGTATGTGTGGTAATACAAGGCAATATTAAGTATATATTTTGCATAATTAACAGAAACACGTCTCTTAGGTAAAAAAAAAACTATAAACTCAAATGGTGATGTGCCTTTAAATTTTTTTTCATACAAATAATTTTTCAAACAGTTTTATGTTATTAATTGTATTAGTATATTATAATAATATAAGTAAGTTATCATATATTTTTTATAATATATTACAGATAATCATTTATATAGCACTAGATATAGTTTTTTTTATTACAAATACCCATAACATGAGCGCTTGATATATTGAAATTAAAACTCTCGCACTCCTAAAATACAACAATACAGGGTGGAAAATTAAAAATAAACGCGTCCCAGAAGTAAAGCATCACAATTTTTTTTTTTTCAAAGAAATCTCATTCTTTTTGTATAAAATTGTGTTAGTCCCTTTTTTAAGTCTCTTAGTTCAGACAGCAGTCGGACTGAAAATATTATATTTAGGTACTTATATTTTATTTAGGTAAGTCTACTTACTTCCGCAAGTCAATCCCGATTTGTTTTCTACACTATGTATGATAAAAAAATTGAAAATAAAGTAAGGTAAAATCCTGGTAAAATAGCCTATTTTGACCGCGTCAGTACAAATTATAGTTTTTAGTTGATAAGTTAGTAAATATTTAATTAAATCTCTTATTTTAGGTCATCAATATTTTGCCATTTCACTTACGGCCAGTTATAACAAATCTCTTAATAGATACCGGAGATAGGGATTTGACATTTGTTGTAGGTAGTACTATGTCAAAATCCTATCGGTAGCAAATCATTTAATAGATTTGGTATAGAAAGCAGCCGTTATTGCCATCAAAATGTCAATAGCATATAAGTATTATAACCGACAAAAATGGGAGGAGTGTCTCAAATCAACGCCATATATAAGCGCTTTGCAATGAGTAGGTACATTTGTATATGTACCGTACTAGTGCGCCTGTTATTGACTTTAGTAGAATAAACGTGCCATACTGGCAGGTATTTTAAAAAATAAAGAACAAATTAAATATAGATGAATGCACTTGGTATTTTAATGAAGAATTTATGCTTTTTGATGGAAGTGTGAAACTAGTAGGTATTTAGCGAATTTTAAATCATAAACATCTTTTGATCTAAATTTGAAGGGTACTAGCAAAAACAGGGAATGTCACGACCTTCAATATTTTTGTTATCTAATGGAAACATATCTTTGTCTATGGTATTTATGGATTTCGAAATACTAGTATTAAAAAAAACCTTTTTTTTTTTGTTAATGGATAAAACGAAAAGAACTGGTGATATTCATGACATACCTACCAGTAAAGAAGAACTAAAAAGTCCATAGTTAACAATGAAACTATAAAAATTAAGCAATTAATTTGTTCTAAGCAAAACTTGTTGCATGGATTGATCTCAATAAAAAAAACTTACTTCTAAACTTTTAAATGTTTTTTTCTCAAAATCAATTCAATATGACATACCCTGTTCTTTGCCTGTAACCTTGATTTATATTTGTAACTGTTAAATTTCTGCAATTGATTTTCATTTTGATCTCTAAACAAGTGTTTCTTGAGGAAATTTGATAGATTGAGGTAATTTGATGTGCTGGCGACTACCTACTTATAGGTGAGTCATAAAAGTTGTTAGTTATTAACGTATTATAAATATGTATGTATTAAAATTCAAAAGGATTAGGGTATATGTATACTGGTAAGGGCTTAAATGGCCAATTTTCATAAATCATAATATGATTCACGGCCACATTCCAAACGGCCATTTTCCAGTATATGCTGACCTCTCATTGTATCGGCTTTTCTTACACTTAAATGTCAGCTTATACTGGAGATTTATATACTACGTAAAAAACCCTGTCCCATCCGAAAGGGGCCTACTGGTATCCGAAGCACATCACCGAATAAAATAAGAAACATTAAATATTCACGAAAGTTAACATATAGGTAAATGAAGTTAAAATTAAGTAAATTGCCTCATTAGCTTAGTGGTCGTGAGCGCGACTGCTACGCTAAAGGTCCTGGGTTTGACTCCCAGGTCGCGCAGTGTTATCGGGTTTTTCTATGAAATTCCCAGTAGCAGCTCGGAGTTAGGAATTTGTGCCCGGTTAATGGCTATAGGCGCGCCCCCTATTACCTGGGACCTAAACATACCGGCGAACTGTGGGTGTACATTAATACGTCTCTGCCTAACCCTTCGGGGAATACAGGCGTGATGGTATGTTATCTTAAGATGTATGTTAAAATGAAGTGAAAACTAACCAAAGTTTGTTTGGCACCCCGTGAAGATTGCCAGTGGCATTGCCATATTCTTCGCTTTATTAAATTTTATTTAGGGATTTTTTTTTACTTGTAATCTGAATAGAATTATATAAATAGATATAAGAATAAGATCTCGATACCTAATTACCTTCACGGATCAGACAGGGTTCTCACATATTGTATTTGGCACATTATGATGTCGTGTGTTCGTCAATCATATTTTGATTCATCAAATGTCTATTTTAGACCCTACGGTCCTGCCTATAAATGTGAAAATAATGTTACTAATTTAATATTTGTTAGTTGCGATTATCTATAAAATTGCCAGTAACTAGTGTTTTTCCTGTCGTAGGCCTAATAGGAATGATATATGTACGCGTATTATCTAATTATGATTTTAATTAAGTATTTTCTTAAACTGCGATTAGATAGTGCAAGTAAAGCATTTTGCACTTATGTAAATAAAATCTTTGATGTCGTGTCGTTTATAAATAAATTGAATTTGTAGTTTAATCAAAGATTCCGCTATTACAAAAGAAATAATCTTTAGAAGCATGTTTAAAAGAAAACGTTTTGTATGATATTTATATTTTATATAAAGTCCTTTTTAGGCCCTGCGCCCACTGGTGGCAAGGAATTATTGAATTGAGGTGAATCATAATATGTTTAATACTATGACATTATACATAGTTGAAATTTCAAATATAATGATCATAGCTAAATAAAAAAGTTTATGATCACGGCGTTCATTACCTAAAAAATGTTATCAGCAGGGCCTTATTCGATCTTTTAAAATTTTGAACATGGCCCTTCCTCAAACCCAGATTGAAACATAGATAAAAACTTGTACGTTTTCATGGCTAGATATCAATCTAAATTCATCAATCTGACCTCTAAGTGTACGGACAGCCTTATTCAATGCTAGGTCAGCTTAAACTAGATTTATTTATTTATTTTCGGAAAAACAAACAGTTACACATTTATATTTATATGAGAATTGAAATATAACAAATATTTTTACTTATGTGCAACCCACAGCGTTTTCCACGTATTTTACATATAAGTATTATAATAACTAAAAATACATTAAGAGACAAAAAAAGCATGCAAATGAATGAATTTTAAAAATTTTAAAGATTAAGCTTGATGTGTAGCGGTATGTAGGTACTAACATACTTACCTGTCATACTTTTAGTAAATTTTAACCCAGGCGTACCTACCTATTTAAACCCAGAGATGTATTTTCAGTATTAGTAATTTTATAAGTGTACCTAAAAAGATAGATCCTTTCTATGTATATCGATGTATTGAATCAAATAAAGTCTATATACATTAATTCTCAATTTTTATTTATTTATATACTAACCAAAATATAACTAAATTATAAGCAGTTCGTCACGTGACACTTTAAAACCATCTTCCAAAACAATACCCAGTAAAATGTTTCTAGCTATACCTACCGCGTTGAAGGCGACGGTGTTAGACCAACTTATCTGCGTTTCGAACACAAATTGAGTTGAATTTAATGACAATTACGCCACATGGACGCGTGACGGGAAATTGAAATAAAATGCAAAAATCTGAATAATATTTTATTTTTATAACAAAATAAACACCAGACGGTTATCCCAAAATGCCTACAACTATTAACAACTTCGAGTACTTGCATTGTAATAAACAAAATAAAACTTTAAATTCATCTAATTGAATAATATCAGCTGGTTAGTTTAATATCATTAAGACATACAATTCAATTGAACAAACAGTATGTATTATACCAAAATCACTTAGGGTTGACAGTAATGCAACAAAAAAAATATGCTATTACTAGCGGTGGGTGTCAATATAGTTTTATTCTAATGTCCAATAACCTTGTTATTTACTTTGCAATTACTGCCAACCTTGAAAGATTAAAGTATACCAAGGACACAGCTATACATCAAACTATACAGTTTGTCCTTTCAGCGTCCCGTATTACGTTGTAATAGAGTTCATTTTTGTAGTTCAACTGTATATCTTGACGTGAATGTCGTGTGTCGAATGTATAGAAAATAGTATTAGTATTAATTCACATAATGATGCCAATATCACTTCGATTGCTATAATAACTCATTATAAAACTGATTTTACACAGCCAAACCATAATAATAAAACTTGTCACGGTTCGACCGAAGCCAGAACGTGATAAATAATTATTCCAAAATTTTACTTGCATTGAATACCGGCTTTGACCGAGAGTCGCCAAATATTAAGCCGAAAACGGCCGAGATGTCCGTCGGTCCTTATTACAAGTCCCATGTCACCTGAGCCGGGATTTTTAAAATTGTAAAACTACCCTCACTACACTGTCAGCAAATATGACATTGCTGTATCACTACTGTGAATTAATTTTAAGAAAACTATTTCAGCATTTCCAAGTGATATTACAATTTATGTAAAAGCAGTGTCCTATGTCGCTCAATAGTAGAGATCATCATTATAATTATTATATTAAGAAATAACTGGAATGAAAAGCTGCATCAAAATAGGTAAGTATTTTTTTAATTCTTTTTCGTGTCTTAGGGCCACTTGCACCAACCAACTTCTTAAAATGTTTAATTTGTATTTAAACAGAAAATTACAATGAAAAATTGTGTTTCAATACAATTTAAAAACATTTAAGCAGTTGGTGCAAGTGGCTCTTATTTTCCGCCCGACCTCATTTAAATAAGTAATAATTATTTTAAACTAAGAGTAGGGGTGGGTCAACCTCAACCCCCCACTGTCTTCGGCCTTGGACCTGACCAGGAGGTCCGCCCCAATTCTATGACCGCTATAAACAATGTTGACGAATAATTAATTTTGGCCACTAGCGTATAGGCGTTTGAGTTTATATTCAAATGGATACGCCTTTTTTGATGAACGAGAATTATGAACAACTCATTTATATAATAAATTGAATTAAATCAATTATTTAAATAGCTTACAATAGTTCAAATGCTTTGAGCAATATAGTGAGCATTTTATTTGAATTATTATGTATTTATATACTTTTAGCGCTTTATTATTCGAGTCAGAGTGCGATTAAAAGAAAAAATATTTTTTTTATAAACATAAGCAGAACAACTGTTTTAAGCAATTATTATTTTAATATAATTTCAAGATTACACAGAATTTGAATAATTAATTAATATTTTTACATCCATAATGATTTATTACATAATAATAATGTCAACTTCAATAAATGCAATGATATAAAGGCATTATAATTAACATTTTACATAATATAATTGCAATACATTCTATGTACATAATTTTAGGTGAAATCGCCATTTTTTAATTGTTTTTAAACAAATCAGCATTTCAAAACTATTTAAAAATATAATCAACTACTTTTACGGAATTTACAGAAATAAATATCAATAGATTTCTTGAGTAATTAAATCAAAGCTTGTGAATAATTTTATTTATGATTAATTTGCCAAATTTATTTAATTGCAATTAATTGGTGATTTCACCTCACTTGTGCATATGAACATTAATAAAAACCCCAAACAATAGTTATGTTCCTTTATGTACATAAACAAATATAATTATTTTTAAACACACATAAAATTCATTTCTTAGTCTCTGTTAAAAAACAAAATTATTTTTTTATTTAAGTGCGTCATGAACTCACGATAGTTGTTTGCATTGGGCAAGGAATATTTATTTACAAGAAAAATGTCACATTTTAATTATACCGTGTGCATTATTTAAATATGGCCTACACTTGTCCCCAGAAAACGTATTAATAAGAATTATTCCTTATTACAGTTTGATATAATTCGATAGCCAACTAATTCAAGTTATTAAATGAGGGTACTTCTGACTGAACGGAAAAACTGGGTTATCTTATTTTTGTGCAAAATTATCCATAAGTATTATTTTCTATATGAAACTTAGGAAAATACCATCACGCTTTTATTTAGCGCCGAAGTGTTGTCCAACAGTGTTTTGAGCCAATGTTTTCGTCTCTTTCGTCTAAATTAATACAACTAGGTATACATTAGTCCATCTCTGCCCAACCCTTCGGGGAATGCAGGCGTGAGGTTATGTTATAAAATAGCAGTCAGGGTCTAGGATGGAACACGAAATTCAATTTAATGGACTTTGGTGCTCGAGTTCGCACATACACACGACGTAACACAGTAAAACTGTTTATACCGGTCTGACGGCCAGCTAGCGAGGCTGCGAGACGGATAGGCAGATCCTACTAACTTATCCCCCACTTGCCCCACACTGGGACTCTCCTGTATCGTGGGTGCTTTTACATACACAAATTCTCACATAGACAAACTCTCAGATCCGGAACAACTTTCTGTGGATCATACAAATATTTGCTCAGTGTGAGGATCGAACGCATAACACGCACGCAAAAGTCGATCGCTCAGCCAGTACGCCAAACGCGTTGTCGAATTCTTTATTATATCAAACTGTAATATAGAGTAATTTTCGCCATAGCACCGACCCTACACTAAAATATTAATATTAATAACTAGCTTTTGCCCGCGGCTTCGCACACCTGAACCTATAATAGGAAATAAATTAGAAATTGATTCCAAAAATAATTTAATCAAAAACCAACAGTAATGATCTCTTCTTTCTATGGGCCTCTATACATCAGAGAGGTCAAGCTGTATCTTATGTTCCGTTTAATTAATTGAGATAAGAAGTTCATCAGTTTTTAAGTTGGAGCATATACTTTCTAACTCAGATGTTACGGCCATTTTGCGCAAGATAACTCATGTGTTGACGTCATCCGTCAAACTACGTGGGTGGTCTGGCGCGGGTGATTAAAATGAGGATATCTCGAAACTGTTGTATACGAACTGTATTTATACCTACTGTATATCGTTGGAATCGCCATTAAATAAGTTATTTTACGCAACTAAAATCAAAATCTAAAGAAAACAAAAAACTAAACGACGTGTTTTTTAAATATCTTCAATGCACAGACACAGATTTTTACAATTGTATAATAGTAGACACTAGTTGACAGAAGATACTAAAGTACCATCATAACGGGGTCGATACCCGGATGTTGAAATAAAGCTTGAATTCCCATCAATAAAGCTTTAGAGACTAAACTACAAGTAGGACATGTATTATTATGAATACATGTCATTGGAACTTGCATTGATTAGTCGATTTTTTATCGATAATAGTTATCGATAAGTCGACTAATGATTGTTGCGGTACAACACTACAAAACCTGTATACAAAGCAATTTTGTTTGTTTGTTATTTTTATAGAGGAACGGTTTTATGCCTAAAGATAACAAGTAAATATGTATGCATGTGAGGTTTAAATCTTTTAACACACCACACAACAAGATCACACTGTAGAACATAAATATTAAAATCTAGAAGATTCCCGCGGTTTCATTCGCGATCAGTGACGTCATGTTTAACTCGATAAACTATATAGCCTATGTTACTCCGGAATAATGTAGCTTTCATTAAGTGAAAGATTTTTTAAATCGGTTCAGTTTTTCAGTTTGTCTATTACAAATAATTTGAAAAACTTATAAACAATTAAATCTTTCCCTTCTAAAATATTAGTGTAAAAAACTCAAATTACCGTACGGTCAAAATTATGCGGCTCTGAAGTTGTCTGAAAGTGTTTAGCACTAACTAAAATAAAGACAAATTGGGGTCGTTAATGTTTCGCATTCGTGGTTATTGACCTTAATACTGGTTTCTACATTTGTATACAAAACACATCATTATGCGATTTTCGGAACGGTTACCTTCAGACACGCACATTTATTTCGACGGCACTCTTAACTTTTTGGAGTCAATTGAGTTCCATAAAAGAATCGACTAAAACGCTACACTCATTAGTCGACTAAACAATATTAATAAATACTATCAAAACTTCATAATTTACATTACCCGTGCCTTGTACTTTGTGCTATTATTTATAATGGCCGGGTAGTGTGAATTATATGAGCTTCGATAACGAAACAATAATACAATATTAATCGAAAAGGGTATCACTCGATATGGTATTGAAGGGTTCATGATAGGAGAAGATTGATTTATTGAATCATAGCTAAATTTTGAGACAATGTTAAACGGGAGTAGGAGGCATATTCTAATAGAAAAACCCTCTCTAAATAAATAAAGAAAAAAATAACTGGAGTAGGAAAGATATGTGAAATTACCGCTCGACTGCTGAGTCAAGGGTCTTGTCTTCGAAATCATGTAAGTACGTAATAGAATAATAATCGCTCGTTTAAACTGTGAAGAAAATCCTCGTGAGAAAACCCTACTTACCAGAGAGATTAGACAGCGTATAGACTCTGCCAAGCCCGCACAAAGCCAGCGTGGTAGATTATAGTCTAACCCCCCTCATTGTGAGAGGATGTCGTCGTAATTATTATACTCTTTCTCTTATTCTTGTAATTACGGTTCATCAGCACCTTTCCGATTATCATTGTATATAATAAAACAATTAATTGAATGTCACATTACATTTACAATAGATTTAACCAATACATTGAATACAATAAGTTATTTTTTTACAATTGATTACAATTTCACTATGGAATAATAATTGTTACTTGAAAATTTGAGCGTCTTGGTAAGAGTTTAATACAGATATTCTTTTTTTATTCTTGTTAGAGATACGCGACACTGCGATCTACGATGGAGCGCGCTTGTCTAGAAGAAACCGATTCACTCGTGATTTCAATACACCCAGATTATATAATTCGTTTTAAGCGGCGGTAGCCTAATGGCTAGGGCATCGGACTTGTGATCATGTGGTTGCCGGTTCGAAATCCACCCATTGCACTACCGACGTGAAACCACCCGTAACACAAGCATTTAGCTTAGCACGAGGGGTTAACAAGAATACTAGTTATGTGCGATCCAAATTGCTAGTATTCTTTAAAAAAATATATATTATGTTACAATCAATTTGCATTTAACAAAACAACAAGCGTGTGAAACCAATTTAACAAACAATATCCTAGTTGTGCTTGATGGAAAGCACAAATAAGGTCTGGTCAAATGCGAACGCGGCGCACAATCCAAGTAAATAAATCCGGCCCCCACATACAACGTTAGTTTTAGTATATGCTCAACACGAGACACGTCTAGTATTTTTATGTAAAGATTCTTTGTACAACATTTCAGAACTGTATCACTAAAAATCACAAAGTTATAAGCTTGTTATGTTATAGCTCGTCCAAGCTGAAATGACGCGCCCCACTACTTAATTAGTCTATGTAGATGTGTGAGTGCAAATATTAATGACGACACTTCATCTGTGTGGGAGCGTCGATTGTTCAGTGAACTAGATCTGCACGTGTCCAAGACGGTGGACTAGTCGGGTGATAGTCGGCGTCCATATTTGAAATTTGCTTTGCGAAGGTGGGGCGCGTCATTTCAGCTTAGACAATCTCTACCTGGTTGTCCGTACAAAACCATGCTCACCAAGTGTTATGACCCCCGCCCCGCTGTGCGCCCGCGCCTAGTGCCACTATGACCTGCCGTGACTTGTTTTGTGCGCGTATAATAGTAGAAAGATCCTTAGACCCACTTGCACCAACTTTTTAAATTGAATTTAAACACAGTTTTTCATAGAAATTTCGTGTTTAAATACAATTTAAACACATTTAAGAAGTTGGTGCAAGTGGCCCTTAGTGCCGCCCGGTGTCCCACTTGTAACTTTTTTAAATATTTGGGAACAATATAGCATGTTGTAAAAATTATTGGAATCGATTCTGTTACTAATTCTGAACAAACTGTATTCAGGTTTCGCATAATTATACTAAAAATAATGTTGCATACACGACGACCGCCAAAAGACTTTGAGGCGGGATTTACAACTTTTTTACTAGATCTGTAAGCGGGTATAGTAGGATTTGATGATCTATTTTAATTTCAATATCCCATTAAGCGCTTACCAGACTTAACTAAATACATTGGTATGTCGCAGTAACTCATTTGCTTACTTATTCGTTTAGTCATCTAAGATATAGTTAACTACGGTGGTTATACCCATACCCGACTATTATAAGAAGACTAATACTAACCCCCCACAAGAGATGGACTCCACTGAAAATTGAAATTGACTAATTAGTATAGAGAATAAACAAATTTTGTTTATGGTATTAATAAAGCATGACAACGAAAAGCAGTGATAGCCTAGAGTAATGACCATAGGACTTAGTCAAAGGTCTCCAGTTCGAATCCAAGGCAAATTAATAGCTACATAATTATCACGCGGTTAAATGGTGCAGGAAAACATCCTGGTTATAAGGCGAATGTCAGCGGCAACGTCGCGAAAGATCGCCCCCTAACAACATAAGCAGATTTTATTAGAGGGGGGAAAAGGGAATGGGGGCAATATAATTGTGTACAGTCTATCCCAGTTAACTTGTCTTTTTTAGTAAACAAATATGGCGTCCTAATAACCAGAGACAGTTGATAGTGGTTAGATAGTGTTGGGAAATCATGAATGAATGACTGAACTAAATACTCTTAGCCAAGACCGAATGATTCTCACCTTGACGAGTAGGTACTGAATTGATCTTTTAATTTTAAATATGAAGTGAATGTGTGGATATGAATAAATAAAACGACAAACAGCGAAATGTTAATTTATTACTCGTATTCCTCTAAAATAGACGAGTCAGAATCTGATGGCTCTGAAGAGTCATCAGATTCTGACACATGTATTATGAACCTCTGGGTCAGTGCATCTGCTGCAGTATCTATTATGTCATCGAGGTGCAACATTTTATACTCTTCCTTTATTACATGATTTATGCAATTGGTCCATGACACCGTGCCTATTTTTGTTAAGCCTTCTTTAATCAATTCCTTGACTTGAGCCATTTTAAAAGATTTATTATTTTTGCCAACATGGCCTTTTAATTGTGCCTGTATTTTAATTCTATGGGATTTAATTCGCAATGATAAGGCGGAAGGCGTAATACAATAACATTTTTACTGGCTGCCATTTCATTTGAACTTGAAATTACACTTCAGTTGTTCATTCACATAAATCAAAATCATTCATTATTTTGTCACATTCCTAAAATTGGTATAAAGTCTAGTTTTGAAATGTCAAATTGTCATGATTATTTTATTCTGTGAAAATGAAATTACATAAAATTTCGT
Organism: Acronicta leporina; assembly: GCA_947256265.1. Taxonomy (NCBI): domain Eukaryota; kingdom Metazoa; phylum Arthropoda; class Insecta; order Lepidoptera; family Noctuidae; genus Acronicta; species Acronicta leporina. The sequence continues at coordinate 2,848,360 of OX366540.1, read as the reverse complement.
TTTCATTAAAAATAATAGGCTTTTATAGTGATTTCGAAGCAGTTTTTGGTGTAATTTAGAGTGTATGTGTATAGTGTAAGTGTTAATAAAATCGTTTCCTACATCAAGTGCGTGATTAAAGAAAAACTTGTGATTTTCGCATCGGACAGGGTTTGTTTACCAAAAAAGACAAGTCCAAAAAAACGGACTGTATATAGCTTACCTGTTTATAATTTTACAGCTAAGTCGTGTTTTTCTTAGTGTTAGGGGCTTCCACTTTGTCTGTAGGTAATATTTCCTGAAAACGAATTTAAAATACTGAAGATAATTATGCCGTGAACATTTAAGGCGTTTTTTTTGGCATAAGGGGCAAACGAGCAGACGGCTCACCTGATGGTAAGCGATTACCGCCACCCATGGACACCCGCAGCACCAGAGAAGTCGCAAGTGCGTTGCCCGGTGGAGGCCTTCGGCATCCTCACTCACTCGGTGAAACACAGCGTAAGCGTTGTTTCGCGACAGTTCTCTATGAGGCCGTCTTATCAATCCGGTCGAGCAAGCTCTCCCACGGTATATACAAATAATAGGTAACACCAGGTAGTACACCAGAAATATGTGATTTTGTGTGGGTTTTAAAAAAACTTTAAAAGCAACTTACAAACTTTACAATTACTTAATTATATTGTACATTATGCCTGTTATTGTGAATAATTAAACACTATTCAACAACCCTTTGGTTGGGCCAAGGTTGGGCGCCAATGTCCCTTTCCACGTGTTGTGATGTGTAGTAGTTCCGTACCTCGTCATGTAATTCTCCCGCATGTCCGTTGCGAAGAGATTCTCTGAGAGTGTCGTCCTCATCTTCATCTGTCGGAACGTCATAAAACTCTTCGCTGTCCAGCTCACCATCTGTGCCTGAGAGAGAATGGAACATATTTGATGTGGGAGAACTCTGCTGCTGAGACCGTTTCTTAAGTTGGGGTTCTGAGTGAGTGATACAGAAGATACGTATCTCTCACCAAAGAGTTTGCTAAGCTAGAGGTCCTGGGTTCGAGGTTCCCAGGTCGAGCAAAGTGTTATTGGGTTTTTCTATGAAATTCCCAGTAGCAGCTCGGAGTTAGGAATTTGTTCCCGGTTAATGGCAATAGGCTCGCCCCCTATTACATGGGACCTAAACATACCGGCGAACTGTGGGTGTACATTAGTACGCCTCTGCCTAGCCCTTCGGGGAATACAGGCGTGATGGTATGTTAAGGATCTATTTCGATTCAGACACGTTTGGATATGATTGGCTGACAGCTCCGCTAATCACTTACTCTTGGTTCACAGAGAGGTAAAAAAAAACGATAAACGAAGTACGTGCGGGATTATTTGTTAGGGAAAATCGTCTTTTTTAGTCAAATAATAGACCACAGATTCCCTTCTCGCAAGCTGTAGCCGCCGCTAATGTATCTTCTGTATCACTCGTGAGCTACTGATACAGATATGATACATATCTGTAAACCGAAATGATATGTATCACTGATATGAAACAACTTTTTAAGGATTTTATCGCATTGTATTGGTATTTTTTTATGAGACTATAAAAATAGCCAGTCAAGTATCCCGTACAAAGGTTTTTTTTATGGGATAGTTGAGGAAACAAGCAGACGGATCACCCGATGATAATCGATAACCGCCGTCCATGGACACCCGCAACACCAGAGGAGTCACAAGTGTGTTGCCCGCCTTTTAAAGGGGTTTGGGCCTCCGGTAACCTCACTCACTCGGCGAAACACAACGCAAGCATTTCACGCCGGTTTTCTGTGAGGGTGTGGTATCACGCCGGTCCATTCGTGCCGAAGCATGGCTCTCCCACATACCTAGAACAGACTGATAGTCTGTGAAGTACTCCGAGTCTGACGCGTAGCTCGGCTCCACGGCATCAGTGGCGTCGCCACTGGGCGCTTTCTTCACGGGCCGCTCCCGACGAACTTTCCGCTGTTTTAGACGACGCATGCTCCTGGGGACATCATTAAATAATTATTATTATCAGTCGTATTTTATTAGTGTGTAGGCTGGCTAGGCCTAGCTAAGTGATGGTTAGCAGGCAGACAGAATGGTATTATTTATAAATTTAAAAAAATTTATTCTTTTCTAATTTTCAGTAAAGCACTAACAGTACGGGTTTCAATACGGTATGTCTTTGGTTAGCTAATAATTCACTTACATTAAATCCAAGTAAAACACACTTTATAACCTTTTCATTACGAAATCCAGTTTTCCCACAACATGACATTATAGCACATTCCTGTAACTCATTGATCACTGACTCAAAATGTAACTGTTCACGTATTCAGAAAACTAAATCCATAAAATATCTCGGAGTAACAATTGATGAAAACCTAACCTTTGCAGAACACATAAGTAATGTTGCTAAAAGAGTACGTAAATTGACATATTTATTTAAACAGCTTAGACATGTAGCGGACCCGAAAGTTATGAAAACAGTCTATCTGACTCTTTGTCAATCTGTACTTGCGTACTGTATTTCTGCCTGGGGTGGAGCAGCTAAGAGCCATCTGATAGAATTGGAGAGGGCTCAAAGACTTATTCTCAAGATAAGTTTGTTTAAACCAAGGCTGTTTCCTACTTCGGAACTATATGGACTTGCGGAGGTGCTGTCGGTAAGACAACTATATATTCTTGCTGTCGTTCTTAAGCAACACAAGCTGCTAAAATTTGACCCAATTAACCCAACGTTGGCTCAGCGTCGTAATTTTCAAATATGTCCAACCGAACCAGTCAGAACAGCCTTCAGCGATAATTTCTTCTTTTACCAAGGTCCACGTTTATACAACCTGGCTAACAAATTATTCTCAATTTACCCAACTACGACGCAAGAATGTAAAAAGAGGGTCACGAAATGGCTTCTAAAACTTAAGTATGAGGATACAGAAAAACTACTTATCAGACACAGAGACATTTAACACTCATAAACAGTCACACTCAGACGCATTTACCCACAATGACACACACACTCAAATTCAGACACAATAACCCACTGTCACTCACTCATCACATCCGTACACATCCATACACACCCCCACACAATACACAAACCACTCATCTAGCTCACTCCCAGATACAACTCACTTAATTGTTAAAGGCTATATATAATATGTCCGGGTGAAGGAGGCCAGGAGACTCATGACACAAGTTTTTAACTTAGTATGAGCTCCTGTCTCCCTTCTATCTATTAAATTGTTAACTGTAAACTGCATACATTTTATGGGAGAAATAAAGAAATATTTTATTTATTTATTATTTATAGTAAATAACTCTCAAAATCCTCACTTATGTTGTAAGTAACTCTTGTGCAAAATTTAATGAGTCTGGCATCACTAGTTTAAACTGTGGGTTACCAGTGTCAGTAAGTACTAGTTTCATTAACAGCCAGTCCTAATATCAAATCAATCAGTAGATTTGCTTACTAGAGATAGGATTTTGACATAAGGTCATGTAATAATAAGTATAAGTAATGTCAAAATCCTATCTCTAGTATATTTGCTATTCTGACCGGCCATTAGTTTAACATAATTATGTTAATTATAACTTAACTAATGTAACTTACGTTTCCTTCTGTAACTCTCTGAGCGCTTCTAGTTCTGTCCTCATACTCGAAACCTGTTTGTCAAGTTTTGCAACTTCTCTTACTGAAACAATCATTACACTATTATGATATGTCTCTTGTGTCTATACAAAAGTTGCCTGTAAGATACATTCGCTTTTAGCAATAATTCAACCCATGAGAGAGATATAAATTCAGGTCATTTTTTTTATTTATTTGGGGAGTAGTGGCCCCTCCGACTTGGTTAATTTTCTGTTTTTATGGGATAGTGGGGCAAACCAGCAAACGGATCACCTGATGGTAAGCGATAACCGCCGCCCATGGACACCCGCAACACCAGAGGAGTCGCAAGTGCGTTGCCCGCCTTTAAAAGGGTTTGGGCCTCCGGTAACCCCAACTCACTCGGCGAAACACAACGCAAGCCTTGTTTCACGCCAGTTTTCTGCGAGGCCGTGGTATCACTCTGGTCGAGCCGGCACATTCGTGCCGAAGCATTAAATGCAGCCTTAGTCATATTAGGGTGCTCAAAAACTTATTTCCTGTTGTGTTTGTAATTGACACCCCTGTACCAATGCCCCTGGCACAGATAATATACTATGCTAGTCTTCTGGGATTTTTTTATCTGACAGAATGCATGAAGGGCATGCAGGGCCTGCCCTGCATGCCCTTCATGGCCCTTCCTTAAGTCGGGAAAAAGAAAACAGATACAGTCAGTGTAATATTTTAAAGATTGGATCTGTTTACATCGTAGGATTTAGATTAGCTACAAGTAATTTACGGTTATCAATCTTGTTATCTTTCTTGAAGAGCCAAGTTCAAAAAACGATAAGAACAATACCAAAATATAACCTCTAAAATATATGAAACAATGTTTGATAAATTTAAATACTTTGAAGGCATAATTGATGACTTCAAAGTAGGCATCAATTTTTTTACTTGATCAAAATTTTACTTTTTCTAAAGTTGATGACATAGTCAAAGGCACAAAGTACATTCGATTTTTTTGATTTGAGAATTACAGAAATATTATACTAACCTAGCATTGCTCTGCGCTTCTCAGCATAAATCTGTTCATATATAAACACACCAGCGGCCCCAACAATGCCCACAATAGCAGCGCCGACCATAATGCGGGGAGATAAATTGTAGTTATTCATGATTAGTGCAATTTGTCTTCAATTATTTCCAGATGATTTAAGGCACCTAACGTAATAGTAGGTACACCAAAACGATGTAGGAACGTTTATTATGTTTAAACAATGCTGTTTCGTAACACCGCCAACGATAACAACCGCAAAAAACACAAATTGTAAAAAGCTAATTAGCAATAACGAAAATCAAACGCCAAACACCGATGCGGCGATAAGGTTAATGTTAAAGTTAAATAAATGATGGACCTATAAACAAATCAGAACGCGATAATTGAATTAGAAATGCCACATAATTTCACTGATTTTGTAAGTGAAATCGGCAGTCAATCAGTCACACAAGCAAACAAAATATTGGGACGCGTTCCAGATTTTGTGACTTTTAGTGGACTTCTATGAATTAGAACGAAGTGGAAACAGATTTGTTCTTTCTTCATTTGGCTCATTTAATGCATATAATTTGGCATATTGGCGATCTTGGATTCTTGGAACGCTCTATGAGCTCTAGCTGATAGCTCTACTATAGCTAAACAGATTAAAATAAATAGAGCCGTCAAGTTTCCTCCAATAAATTGAAGTTTCGGTTTACCATTGAATATTGACACAATAAAATATCGACTATAAATGTATTAATAACGATGGTCTATTATCACATTGTGTACGCTACACATTAAAGTATCACATTGAAAGATCATCTTACTTGTGAAAATTGCAGCTTAATGTAATCACTTGTGTACCTAACTCAGAAAAAAAAATACTTTGAAAATAGTCGATTTTAATATTGGTATCGTGTTTTTGTCACTTTGGCAACATTTTTTTTAACTGTCACCTGCCGCAATGAGTTTTTAGCTGTCAATCGAATGTCAAACGTCAATGAAATTTTACGAGAAATGCGGAAAATGGCAAAATGATGCTTTTATTGTCGCACTTTGTCCGTTTGTCGGTTGAACTCTACGTTGTATATTGATATTTTACCGAAAGCATTACAAATTCCATCGATCGTTGACATAATTAGCAGTCAATTGCTCGTAATTAGGAACAAACAATAACTCACTCCACAGTGTTTCGGAGAAAGTAATCTTGAAGCTACCTTGTTTTTAGCGATATTTTTCCTTCTCTAATCCACAATGAGTGCTATAGATGACGAAAACAGCAATACTTGCGACGATAATACGGATATAAATGCAGCGACTGATAACGAAAACACAGGAACAGTATCAGATCATAATAAACACCTGTCTCTCGACACCAATAAAAATACGGGCATTATTGGCGCTAAATCGAAGAGTAAGCCGCAATCAGTCATAAATGTTACTTTAACTACTACTAACAAAGATTCCGGTGATGTTAGTCAAGATGCATTGAATGAAAACTTAGTAAAATCTGATAAAATGGACTCCCTAGCCAAAATGACTGAAGAATTAATTTCTGTTGGACAAAAATGTAGTGGGGACTTTGTAGCCAAGAGTAGTGACGAATCTGATGAAATTAAAAATGTTAAAATACATGAAGCTGTTTCTAAACCTACCAATATTGATGAGAAAAGTGAAGGAATAGACAGCCCTATTGAAAATAGCAATAATATTGAATTGAAAACTGGTGATGATCACCTTGATGATGTTGAAGATGATATGAAACTCACCTGGGAGGATGATGATACTAGTGATCAAGTGATGCCTGAGGATAATGGAAAACCTGATAGTAATAAAAAACATGACATTGTCTCAGAACAACAACTTCTAGAAGATAATGAATCAAATCCTGGCGATAGTACTGAAAAAGTGAACAAATGTGAAGATGTCTTGAAAGAAACTGAAATTCATCCAGAAGCCAAAGAATTGGAAGCAGAAACTGATATTTTTGTGAAAAAGAGTGTAAAGAAAGATAACAATGACCTTTTAGAAGATAAACTTCTAGAAGAATCAGAGATGAATGCTGAGTCTTCTCAAATTCGACCAGACATAAATATTTCTGAGGAAAAGGGAGTGGATATTAATAGTGAAAACCTATTAGAAAAATCTCCCGATTCTGTATCTTCTGCAATTGATGTAAAAATAGAGACTACAGAAATAGATATTCCCTTAGAGCCTAAATTATTACAAGATGCTGAAATTAACACTGAATCTTCTAAAATTCCTTCTGATAAAGACATTGCAATGGAGATAGCAGCAAAAGAAAATGAGGATAAATCTAAAGAAAAGGTTATTATAGCAGAATCAAAAAGAGATGCTCTGAATGAAAATGATGATTTAATGTTAGAAGAACAACTCTTAGAAGAAACTGAAGCAAATGTTGTAAGTTCTGATAAAATCCCTAAAACAAACATCTCAATGACACAAGATTTAGATAAAATTGATAAAATACTGGAAGATACACTTTTAGACGAATCTCAAGTTATTCCTGAAGTTGATATTTCTCCTGCAAAAAATGTTGATTGTGAAGATGAATTACTGATAGATGCCAAATTAGAAAGGGAGAGCACTACTATGGAAGTAGACAATATTGATCAGTCTGATTGTCAAGCTACAAGTAAAGAGAAAATGGTTGATCAACCAATGATTGATCAAGATGAATTAAAAGAGAAATCTGAAATGGAACCTGTAAATCAAGCTGTATCCGTTGATGATCCAGGTAAATTAAAAACAAAAAATCCTGACACATCAATAAATGATCAATCTGGCAAAATTGATGAAAAAGATGGTGATCACCTTGACAGTCCAAATGAAACAGAACTGGTTTCTAACAGTCCTTTAGAAGCAGGCCAGGCTCATTTAAATACACCTAAAATTGACATTGAACAAGTCAAAGAGAGTGCTAATGACAAAATTGAAATTAAAAATAAGCCAGAATTAGAAAAAATACATTCTTCAGACATTACAGAAGATAAAAATGAAGATGTTAACATGAATGAAAGTAATATTTCATCAACCAGTACACAAATTTCTCCTATTCGCATACAAACTCATGGTTTACATAAACCTGATGTGATGCTGGAAATCCCAACTCAGGAGTTAATAGACATAGATACAGATTTGTCTATGAATTTGGATCAAACAGGTGAGGTTGATCCTGACAATGCCGATGGTAAAGTCTGTGAGGATGTAGACATTGAGGAAACTGGAGAAACTAGAGTATCAGAAGAACAGGGAGCTCAAATTCCGACTCCTGATATTGTTGCTGATTCAAGTTTGGCTGTAGAGAAAGCTAAAGATTCAGTTTCAGAGAAAACAATTGAGGAGAATTTGGAAGAAATGTTTGCAACTGATGCTGAGCCTACTCATAAAGCAGCTATTGAGAGTATAGGTAAGATAATCAAATAATATATCCATACCTTGCTAGAACTGCTGGTTTTGATACCATAAAATTCCCAGTTACACCACAGAGTATTGATTTGTGCTTGGTTAATCGTTACATGGGTCTTATAAATACCAGCGAACTGTGGTTGAACATCAGCCTTAACTTATGGTAATCTATGAAGCCTGTATCAGTCATTAAGGCAAATCCCTCACCTATCTCTTTTCCACATATCTCTGTTCTCTGCTTATGAGGGTCGGTTCTTTTTATTGGAGCTAATCCTGTCTCCAGCTAAGATAATATTGTTTCAATTATTATTGTGATTGTCATGAATGCATATTGTGAAACCCAGAAATAAGATTCAGATTCATTTATTTATTCGTCTAAACAGGAAGGTAGGTTGTTAGGTGAATTTTTTTTCTTGATGGCAATGGAGTCATTGTCAACTGTTCTGACAGTGTCGATTTATGATGCAGATTCGGCTTTACTGATTTTTTGGTAGGTTTTAGAGGTAGGTAGGTTACAGTGATGTGAAAGACAAGCAAAAGTTTCTCTATGTTTTGCCATTAATGAAAATTAAGCAGATAATTTCCGTTAATGGCAATTATGATCACTCTATATAAAATAAAAATACCTCTCAAACCATGGGAGCACAGCACTACATATTTGCATAACCTTTAAGAAAATATAAGCATGCTGATGTCATCCTCTGAGCCTATTCCCAACCATGATGGGGTATAGAGGATAGACTGGTTGTCATTTTTGGCTTCTGACAACCACTAACAATTGTGATAGAGGTTCGTATGACAACCGGGATCGACGACTTTACGTGCTCTCCGAGGCACGGAGTGTGTCATGTGTTAAGAATGGTCACCCATCCTCAAACTGACCGCAGTTAGCGCAGCTTAACTTGCAGATCAGTTGATCAGCTGTTATTTATTTATTTATTTATTTTCTTAACCCTCGCGCTAAGCTAAACATGCTTGTGTTACGAGTGGGTTCATGTCGGTAGTGCAATGGGTGGGTTTCAAACTGGCAACCACATGATCGCAAGTCCGACGCCCTAGCCATTAGGCTACCACGTCATATAAGTTACTAGCTTCTGCCCGCGACTTCGTCCGCGTAGCGTGACGATTTAAAACCTATAGCCTTCCTCAATAAATGGGCTATCTAACACTGAAAGAATTTTTCAAATCGGACCAGTAGTTCCAGAGATTAGCGCGTTCAAGCAAACAAACAAACAAACTCTTCATCTTTATATATTAGTATAGATTACTTAGCCACAAGCCACTTTTAAGAATGCTGTTGTGTATTTAAAAAAAACTCCTAAGAATTGCAGGTGTGACTATACAAACTTGATTATTTTCAGTAACAAGAAGCCCTAAGCCCGAAGAGTCTAATGCACAGCCCTCAACCTCCTTCGCAATGACTCCGGACACTTCAGATGAGCTGCCTGAGGTGTCTGACAGCCTTGGACTGCTGGCCGAGTCTTCAGGGAGGGTGATGGAGGATGATGAAGACCCAGAAGACGATGATGACGGTGATGATGATGACGATTTCGATCAGGATGGTAAGTTATATTCATGTGCTGTAGATATGATATGTAATCTATATAGAATGTATAAAAATGAATCCGGAAATAGGGATTGGCCACGGCATCACGCGTGAACGGCTGGACCAATTTCACTAATTCTTTTTTTATTCTGTTTGTTATTGTAACGAGAAGGATCTTATGAAAGAAAATACTAAGAAAGTTACGCGTAACCCAAACCCTTTTAAAAGGCGGGCAATGCACTTGCAACTCCTCTGGTGCTGCGGGTGTCAAGGGGCGGCCGTAATCGCTTACCATCAGGCGATCCGTCTGCTTGTTTCCTAAAATAAGGGTTAAGTTTATAATAGTTAACCCTGATTAAGTACCTACACATATACCAAATAAAAAATCTTTCTTGGTATAAGTTGTACCAAACTGATATCCTGAATCTACCAGTCTCATAGCCAGATGCTCTCCTCAGAGGCAGACATAACCTCTTACTATGAACTCGTACTCTAACTATCTGCTATAAACGACTGCTGCAACATACTGTTGCACTTGGAATCCAGACGATGTAGGCAAATGCAGTTGCAGGTATTTTCGGACGCTTACTATGACAACATACAAAAAGAAAAAAGATATTTAAAAAGTAAGGTGGCAGTGTTCGATTTTTCACGTGGGAGAGCAATGCTTCGGCACGAATGGGCCGGCTCGACCGGAGTGATACCACGGCCTCACAGAAAACCAGCGTGAAACAACGCTTGCGTTGTGTTTCGCCGAGTGAGTGAGGTTACCGGAGGCCCAAACCCTTTTAAAAAGCGAGCAACGCACTTGTGACTCCTCTGGTGTTGCGGGTGTTCATGGGCGGCGGTTATCGCTTACCATCAGGTGATCCGTCTGCTCGTTTGCCCACCTATCCCATAAAAAAAATTGCATCTGCAAAGTAAGTTATGTCGGTTGAGAGGCAAAGTACTTTGCTTTTCAATAGATATGTTCCTGGCGTCACCTTTAAGACGTAAACTCAGAATGTGAAGGTAAATTTTGGCATGGCGGGTTGGACTCGCAGTGGCTTAGAGGTCATAGCGTCTGGTGTACCTAACCAGAAGACGCAGGTTTGAATCCTGCCCGCAAGTCGAATTTTTCCTTCACTAAAATAACATACCACATTTTCAGAGAGCAGTAACCTTGTCTCCGCCGAGCAGTCTGACGACTCCAACCCAGCTCCCTCCGAAACAGAGCCAGCAAGAGACCAGGAGGAGAAGGATATGGAGACTCCAGAGAGCCAGGACATGCAGTTTGAGTTTACCATAGATAATGTTGAGTGCTCATCCCGGGAGAAGGCGGAGAAAATGGAGATTGAAGTTGAGGAGTATGGGACTGTGAGTTTTGCTTTAGAGTATACTAGTGGCCCGCCCCGGCTTCGCACGCGTGGAGAAATCCCTAACTTTTTTCAAAATATTCAAATGGTGAAAGAATTTTTAAATCGGCCCAGTTTTGTTTGAGTTTATTCGTTACATACATATACACATACTTACAAATCTTTCCTCTTTATAATATTAGTATAGATAGTATAGCAGATCCTGGGTTCGATTCCCAAGCAAAGTTTCATAACTCGAGCCATTGGCCATTGGTGATATTTATTTATTTACTTCAGTCTACCTTTGGGTGACTATCACTGGGGCCTATGCTGTCACCATGTATATAACCTGTAAATTAATACTAGTAATACCTGAAAATTAGTTTGTTCAGAATCAATTACATACATACATACATAAAGTCACGCCTCTTTCCCGTAGGGGTAGGCAGAGACCACAGACTTCCACTTTAGCTCTACACTACGATTCTTACATACCTCTTTAGCTTCATCCACACTCATCATTTAAAATGGTTTTTAATGCGTTAATTTTTCTCGAAAAGTTAATGTGATGGCCTCCTGGATCAAGGAGTCGGGTTATACAACATAACATATCATGTTGTATAACATGTATTTAAGGAGTCGGGTTATGGAAAACTAAAACCTATTTGCACAAATTGTTATTGTGTGCGTGTGCGCGCTGATATAGTAGTAGTAGTTATGGGTACGACTGTTTACGGAGTTTTGCGATTAGCTAGTATAACTAATTTCTTGAAAAAAAAAATGCTAACATGTCTCAAAATGACTTTAGGGTTTTGCTATTATAATGATGATGACTCGATATTCTTATTGACGTGTTTGACGACTTGCGCTTTTTCTTTTACACGTTGTAAATCTCTACTATTATTCTTATTATTTAATCTAAAAGCGGCGGTAGCCTAATGGCTAAGGCGTCGGACTTGCGATCATGTGGTTGCCGGTTCGAAACCCACCCATTACACTACCGACGTGAACCCACTCGTAACACAAGCATTTAGCTTAGCACGAGGGGTTAACAAGAATACTAGTAATGTGCGACCCACATTGCTAGTAAGCTTTTTAAAAAAAATATATGTATTATCGTACGGTTGTGAACACTGATGTAAGACTTTAATAATAATATTTTTTCCAGCTTCAGTTACAAGCAGAATCGATTAATGATGAAGAAACAAAGTCAGCTGTTAACGCGCTCCTGAAAGACGCAGAGGGAGCTACCAATGAAAATGTCGAGGTAGAACTTGTACTAATATTTTGAGTACTAAGATTACCGCCGCCCATGGACACCCGCAACACCAGAGGAGTCGCAAGTGCGTTGCCCGCCTTTTAAAAGGGTTCGGGCCACCGGTATCCTTTCTCACTCGGCAAAACACAACGTAAGCGTTGTTTCACGCCGGTTTTTTATGAGGCCGTGGTATCCATGGTACTCCGGTCGAGCCGGCCCATTCGTGCCGAAGCATGGCTCTCCCACGTTTAAAGGTTTTCCGACATTTGCCGCGTGAGAGCCAGTTCCCCCTCAGTTGCTGCGGCTCTGGCAGTCTGCAGTCCGTAGTCTCTTAAGGGTCGGAAGTTGCTGATCAACTCCTCTGGTCTTGCCGGTGTCCATGGGTGGCTATGTCTACTTAGCTCATCTGCTCTTTGCCGACATTAAATCTTATTAAAATAGCAATATAAGTCTCATGATTGTAATATTGATGAGAATGTTAAGGTGGATGTGTGGAGTGACTAGAATGGACAAAATAAGAAACGAGTATATTAGAGGAAGTCTGAAAGTGTCGCCAGTGACAGAAAAGCTGAAAGGGAATCGTTTGTCTTGGTATGGGCATGTGATGAGGAGGGATGAAACGCATGTGACTAAAAGAGTGATGAATATGAATGTGCAGGGACAGAGATGTAGAGGGAGACCAAAGAAAAGATGGATAGATTGTGTTAAGGCCGATATGATGGGAAAGGGAGTGAATGGTGAGATGACGGCTGACAAGGATGAATGGAAGAAAAGGACATGCTGCGGCGACCCTAAATAGATTGGGACATGGGCAGGAAGAAGGAAAGGATTGTAATATTAAGTTTTTTTTATGTAGCAACACTGGTAGTTTGTTTTGTTTTGCCTTACCACCATTTCCCCAAATCTAAACTAACTTCTCTTCTCAGGGCCCGAAGGCTACAGAACAGATGGAAATTGAAACGGTAAAACTGTCAGATACATCTGACAATGAAGTGGATGACGTAGCCCAGGTGGAGCAAACAGAACAGAGCAGCAAAGACAAGGAAGGTGAGTAGAGTCCTGACAATATATAAAGTGGGTTTTAAAGCGACCCGTGTGCAGATTTACATCAAAATTGGTCCAGCTGCTTAGAGAGTACGGTGGCATAAGCATGTAGAGAAGCAAAACTGCCTGACTGAGAAAATGTGCTGAGATGATAAGGACATGTTGAAAGAATGAATGAAAGACGATTCATCATATCAGCCTATTGCCGTCCACTGCTGAACGTAGGCCTCCCCCAAAGAGCGCCAACCATCCAACCAGAGAAAGACGATTAACGAAAGGAATTTATAAGGCGAATGTCAGCGGCAGCGTCAGAATAGGTTGTTCTAGAAGGACATACGTCGATCTCATTGGCGAGGTGCTTCAAAAAGGTCAGGTGCGTAGTACTCACTCGGATATGTATAAGAAGATGTATGAATGTGGCAGAAGAACAAAGAAGCATGCAAGAATCGTAGCAAGTGGCGGCCTATAGTTTCTGCCTTCCCCTGTGGGAGAAAGGCGTGAGTGTATGTATAAAAACCAGCCTCAAAAGTGTGCACATATCCCTGTTCTATGTTCCCGAAAAATACTGGACCAATTTTGACAATGTTCTTTTTGTTATTAGCTAAAGACAAGTCCGCTCCGACAGCCGCAAAGCCTTCGCCAAGCAAGGAATCGCCCAGCAAGCTACAGAAGCTAGCCATAGCAACAATGCAAGCTAGCAATGTCGTTAACATAGTGGATTTGGAAGAAACTAGCTCTTCGGAAGATGGTATGATTATATTTATATTTGATCGCTGCTTCATGGTTTCACATGCGGCCTAAAGATAAACTTCATTAATCGTAAAACGAAAATACCATACCATCACGTCTGTATTTCCCGAAGGGTTGTGCAGAGGCGTACTAATGTACACCCACAGTTCGTCGGTATGTTTAGGTCCCATGTAATAGAGGGCGAGCCTATTGCCAATAACCGGGCACAAATACCTAACTTCGAGCTGCTACTGGGAATTTCATAGAAAAACCCAATAACACTTTGCTCGACCTGGGAATCGAACCCACGACCTCTAGCGTAGCAGTCGCGCTTAGGCTCGCGTCGCGTTAGACCACTTGGCTAATGAGGTACAAAAAAAATCGTAGCCAAATAACATAGCTACGTACTATGTTGTGTTCCTAACGGTGAGCAAGGGCGCCAGAGTTATGTTTTGTCTCGTTTTAACACGTGATATTCTGTGACAGTGAAAAGAAGATTAAATATTTTTTTTATGGGATAGGGGAGCAAACGAGCAGATGGATCACCTGATCGTAAGCGATAACCGCCGCCCATGGACACCCGCAACAACAGAGTCACAAGTGCGTTGCCCGCCTTTTAAAAGGGTTTGGGCCTCCGGTAACCTAATTCACTCGGCGAAACAACGCTCGCGTTGTTTCACGCCGGTTTTCTGTGAAGCCGTGGTATCACTCCGGTTGAGCCGGCCCATTTGTGCCGAAGCATGGCTCTCCCACGTGAAAGAGATTAATTCCCATTCATCAAAATATAAGATCTTCTTCTTAGCTATTATATGTTTCGTCTTCTTTTCCCTGTCACAGAATATCACGTGTCAAAACAAGACCATACACAGTTTTATAAAATGTTTTATATTTTTATGAATAAGGTGGATTATGTTAGCTAGATTAACAATATGTTACTTAGTGATAATGTAGCATTATATTAGTGAAATATTTAAAAAAACGGTCAAGTAGTATTTGAATTTAATTATTACTAGCGGCGAGCGGCCCGCCCCGGCTTCGCATGGGTATTTTTAACATATTCTATCACCTATATTCATCAGAGATAATGTAGGATTCTAATGGTGAAAGAATTTTTCAAATCAGTCCAGTAGTTTCAGAGCCTATTAAATGCAAACAAACAATGAAATCTTTCAAATTATAATTCTTTATTGCAAACTAAATGTACAGAGATTTGAAATGCTAACAATAGGTAGGTCTCCTCCTAGCTTTCCTGTTTATAACATTACACTGCAAATTAATTTTGCGGGTTGACTGGTAGAGAATGCCTAAGGCATTAAGTCCGCCAATGCACCTTTATTTTAAGATGCATAAAATTTAAATACATAAAAAAATAAAAATAAATAAAATTAATAACATACATACATACATATTTTCACGCCTGTCTCCCATTGGGGTAGGCAGAGACTATAGATTTCCACTTGCTAAGATCCTGGCATACTACTTTCGCTTCATCTACGTTCATTAACCTCCTCATGCATGAACGTCGGTTTAGGGTCCTCTTAACCTGTCCTTTTTTAAGAACGGCCGCAACATGGTTGTGGTACGTACGTCGAGGTCGGCCCCTTCCATCTCTCTTCTCATCTCATCTTCCATCCATACTCATGTATGTGTACAGTGTACTCCTGTATACTCGTTTCGTCAATCTCCGTTCATCCATCCTCTCTACATGCCCAAACCACCTTAAATTAATAACGAATTAAAAATTCTTTCAATTATCAGATATACAAGAAGTACAAAAACTACCGGAAGACGATACTCAATTAGAAGTCAAGGCGGCGTCGCCGGACCCGGAAAACATCACCAAAGTGAACATACCGACCGGCATTGACGTGATGTGCACTTCCGGCGGAAACACGTCAGAGATCACCACTAAGGAGGGTGAAGTGGTCATAAGTGGCATACCCAAGCCGCCGCCACAGAAACCTGTAAGTACATTGCATAACAAAACATCACGACTCTAATCCCCGAAAGGCTAGGCAGAGATGTAATATAATTGCGAATTCGTC
Organism: Acronicta leporina; assembly: GCA_947256265.1. Classification (NCBI taxonomy): domain Eukaryota; kingdom Metazoa; phylum Arthropoda; class Insecta; order Lepidoptera; family Noctuidae; genus Acronicta; species Acronicta leporina. The sequence continues at coordinate 2,832,365 of OX366540.1, read as the reverse complement.
AATTCAATAAATATATAATTCAACTAGCTTCTGTCCACGTCTCACTTAATTCTCAAAAACCAACAATCATGATATCTTCTTTGTATGCGTCTCTATAAATTAGAGAGGTCAAGCTGTATCTCAGGTTCCGTTTAATTATTTGAGATAAGAAGTTCACCAGTTTTTAAGTTGGAGCACATACTTTCTAACAGTGATAACAAAATTAAAATCTGTAACAAAGAGACAAGAATTTTAAAAGTATCATTTTTTGGTTCAGTGACCTTTATATACCCTGACCCACTTGTTTTTTTTTTAAATATCTCCAATGTACAGACACAGCTTTTTTACAGTTTTATAATAGTAGAGATTAATATAATATATACAAATTTTATTTTCAGGCTAGATTGAATACCAGTGAGGTATCAATAAAGACAGCTAGCAATGCTGAACCATTGGTTATACCTGAAACTAAGGTGAGACTACACTGGTTGCTAACACTTATACGCGAAAAAATAATACTTTTTACGGATTTTACCACCTGCTCTTAATCTCATTGTAGAATCTCATTCTTAAAGCCTCTCAGCCATGTTGGGGTCGGCTTCCAGTCTACCTAGATGCGGCTGAATATCAGTATTTTACACGAAGCGACTGCCATCAGACCTCCGCACCCCAATTTCTGGGCAATACCGATATTCGAAGGATATATAGATAGATAGGTTGTCAGGCTTTTTGTGCTTCTGACTACCACTAACATACATACATACCATCACGCCTGTATTCCCCGAAGGGTTAGGCAGAGGCGTATTAGTGTACACCCACAGTTCGCCGGTATGTTTAGGTCCCATGTAATAGAAGGCGAGCCTATTGCCATCAACCGGGCACAAATTCCAAACTCCGAGCTGCTACTGGGAATTTCATAGAAAAACCCAATACCACTTTGCTCGACCTGGGAATCAGCGTAGCAGTCGCGCTCTGGACTACTAGGCTAATGAGGCAGTTCCACTAACAATTGTCAAATATTTGTATGATCTCCAGGTAGTTATACAGGGTCTGGGCCATCGCGTATTTGAGATTTGTGTTTATAAAAGGACCCACAATAAAAAAAACTAGAGCGTAGCAAAGTTTATTAAAAACAAAAAAAAATAGTGAAATGTTTGTTTTCAGATAAACGAACAGATTAAGGCCGAAACAAAGTCTAAACATAAATTGAGTTTAGAAATATTCAGCCTGGACTCCGACGAAGAAGATGGCACAACCAAAGGTAAAGTTTACACTTAATCCGAAAGGAGGTTTAAATATCCAGGATATTATTTTTAATAGAAAAACAAGCAACAATTACATAATATTTGTTATACTTCATCTACTTGGAAAGTAATAAATAAATAAATATGGTGCGACATTTTTACACAGTACCATCTAATCCCAAACTAAGCAGAGCTTGTACTATGGGTACTAGACAATGGATATCATACTTATTTACTTTTTTTTTGTAAATACATATTTATAATACATAAGAAACACCCAGACGAACACAAACACTCATATTCATCACATAAATATTTATGTCTTGTGGGAATCGAACCCACGACCTCGTGGTCAGCAGTCCAATACTCGTACCACTAAACCTCAGAGGTCGTCGATGACCCATTACTACTCTAATACCGGGGTAGAAAGTATGAAAATCCATTATTGCCCTGTTTTGTTTCTTTTTTGATACAGATAATATATTGAATTTTGCTTGGCAGAGCACATGTAAAATGGTGTAGGCAACTGAGGAACTAATGGCGCCACCTCCGATTTGGCCTATGCAATTCTATGGGCTTCATTTTTAGGTTGTGAGAATGGGATAGCGCTATTTAATCTGTATAGTGGCATCCCTCTCTTTCAATCGGAAAATGATGGCAAAAACATGTCATAATACGGTCTCAGGTCTTTGCCATAACTGCTTATGTCTGTAGCGACATCTACCGGGCTACATACCGAACTACGACGGACAAATCCTGAATCGCGCAAGTGAAGTTTGCAACGCAACTTGCATATATACAACCGGCTAGCATCAACCGCGCCGTGGCCCGCCAGGCAAAAACATCTGCGGTCGCAGTGATAGCAAGAAAACTAATAAAAAAAAAGTTGTATGTGTATGCTTGTAAATAAATACTTAAAATTTTTTCACCAGAAAAACCCATCACAACATCGCCCCACAAGATGACAGCCCTAGAGCTGGAGAAGGCTCGGGAGACGAGCAAATGTATCAACTATTGCTGCACGAGTTCCAAAGACGTAGGGTACAGGGTAGCTGATGCTGCTACTGTGGCCTACTATGATGCTGGCAGGAAGAGACGGTCCATGGTATGCCAACCGTGCGCTGAAGTAGTCGCCAATAGAACCAAGGTAAACATCTATTGAATCTCGTATACCGATTATTAACATAAGTCAAAGTCAAATTGTTTGATTTCAATTAGACCATTAAAAAAAAGATACTTGCACGGTTCCAAAAAGTGGATCTTATGGAAAAGAGCCGGCAAGAAACTCCACAGAAACTCTTTTAAAAAAATATAACAAATTACCATCACGCCTGTAGTCCCCGAAGGGTTAGGCAGAGGCGTACTAATGTACACCCACACTTCGCCGGTATGTTTAGGTCCCATGTAATAGGGGGCGAGCCTATTGCCATTAACCGGGCACAAATTCCTAACTCCGAGCTGCTACTGGGAATTTCTTAGAAAAACCCAATAACACTTTGCTCGACCTGGGAATCGAACCCAGGACCTCTAGCGTAGCAGTCGCGGTCAGGACCACTTGGCTATTGAATAACAAATTAGATTACAATATTAAGCTTTACAACTTTATTTTAAACTAGCTTCTGCCCGCGACTTCGTCCGCGTAACGTGATGATTTATAGCCTTCCTCAATAAATGGCTTATCTAACACTGAAAGAATTTTTCAAATCGGACCAGTAGTTCCTGAGATTATCGCGTTCAAGTAAACAAACAAACTCTTCAGCTTTATATATTAGTATAGATAATTACTGATAATTATGCAGTTTGATGAGCAAGATCCATTCATTACTTATATATAAAAAAGGGATTGTCACAGCAAGTGAGAGCTGACCAGCCCCGACAGACAGCACCCGTTCACGAGCCATAAAATACCATTAGGCTGGTATTCACCAAAGAGTTGGGTAGAGGTGTTCTTTTTTTATAGGAACGGGGAACAAACGAGCTGACGGATCGCTTAACCTTTAGAGCGTTTGTTTTGTATCCGAGCGGACCGAGCTTGGGTCCGCTCGGACCCAACAAACGCTCTTAAGGTTGGTAAACGATTACCGCCGCCCATGGACACTCACAAGTGTGTTTTCGGCATTTTAAAAGGGTTTGGGCCTCCGGTATCCTCATTCCCTCGGCGAAACAGTACGTAGTGTTGTCACGCCGGTTTTCTGTGAGGCCGAAGTATCACTTCAGTCAAGCCGGCCCATTCGTGCCGAAGCATGGCTCTCCCACGTTAAAAAACGGTACTAACGTCGGTTCGCGGGTATGTTTAGGTCCCATGTGTTCGGGAGCAAGCTTATTGCCATTAATCGGGCGCTAATCCTCAAGAGTTAGCTGTGCTTGCGATATCGCATTAATCTAGGTTTAGATCTTGTGGTCCCAAGAGCGCTTGGAATGCTAGAAGTCCTGAGATCGATTTCCAGGTAGAGCAAATTGTTAATGGGTTTTTGTATGAAATTCTCAGTTTGTGCCCGGTTAATGGCAATATAGGCTCGCCCTCTAATACATAGGACCAAAGAGTATAATAATATAGTTGTACATGAGATCTAAATATGGCGAACCAGTGTACATTTATACACCTCTGTTTAACCCTTCGGGGAATACAGGCGTGACTGTATGTTTGAAATTTCACATCTACCCTCAGAACTTAATGCAAGGCATCAAGGACCTCACTCCATTATTTGACTTGGAGATGAGCAAGATGTCTCAAGATCTCGTCGAGATATCCGACTCGGAGTCTGAAGACGAGGACATGACTCCCGACGAGCCCAAGGAGAGTATCGGAGAGAAAGGTGCCAGGTAAGTTCACCATTTTTCCTCGTGGGGGGACGGGTGGTAAGGGTTCGTTCCCACTATGATTTTGACCGGTGGATTTGCCGGGTCGGTAAAACAGCTGTTCACATTATGCCGGACCGAGCTCTGCATTTTTGCCGGGACATTTGTCACTGCGGACTGCTGGCAGAACGCCCGGGCCGGAGTAATGTGAACGAGCTCCGGTATCCCTGTCCCCCTCTCGCCCCTCTCGCTGCCCGCGTGTCATTTTTCGTTCGCATTCTGAATAGTGTAGACGTGCAGGATGGAAATAAACACAGAAAATTTAAGTGCGCTTGTCAAAGAGAGACCTGTTCTGTCTGAATTTGACTGAGGTAAGCACCCAAGTGCTTCAAACTGCAATTAAAAACAATAAAAAAAACAAAAAGACAAACTGCCTGCCAAGTTGTCCTGAGCGCGACTGCTACGCTAGAGGTCCTGGGTTTGATTCCCAGGTCGAGCAGTGTTATTGGGTTTTTCTGTGAAATTCCCAGTAGGAGCTCGGAGTTAGGAATTTGTGCCCGGTTAATGGCACTAGGCTCGCCCCCTATTACATGGGACCTAAACATACCGGCGAACTGTGGGTGTACATAAGTAAGCATCTGCCTAACCCTTCGGGGAATACAGGCGTAATGGTATGTTATGAGTTTTTTTCTGCTCCAAATCTCATACATACAAACATATTTTGACGCCTGCGTCCCATTGGGGGGAAGGCAGAGACTATAGATTTCCACTTGTTACGATCCTGGCAAAGCACTTTCGCTTCATCTACGTTCATTAAGCTCCTTCTCATACAAATTATTCTCGATTTCGATACGAATACGTTTTTGAAAGTGTTCGTGCTTGGGCTATTGTTGTAAGATAGTAAGTGCGACTTATACACTAGAGGTTCTGGGTTTCGACTCCCAGGTCGAGCAGTCTTATTAGGTTATGAAATTCTCGAATAGCAATTGCTAAACATAACGGCAAACTGTGGGTATACATTAGTACACATCAGTCTAACCCTTTACGTAATACAAGCGTGATGGTATGTTATAAAATTTTTTTGTTCAACAGATTCTTAGAAGAAAATCTTGCGCAAATTTTGAATGCAACGTGGAGTAAATACGATATGGACTGTCGACTCAAAGAGACTCAGATCATGCTGGATGATGAGATTGAGAAGCTAGAACGTAAGTAATGGAGTACCAGGAAGTTGGGAGAAACCAAATAATAAGATAAGATAAGGAAGAATAGCAAGGATCCGCAGTTTATAAATAGTATTATGTGGTCAGTTAAGACAACAAAGACAAGTCTAGAAACTTTCTGCCTCGCACAACAAAACTGTGGAATGAACGGTCGCCTGCAGTATTTCCGGACCAATACGACCTTCAAACCTTCAAGAAAAGAGCGTACTCCCTTTTAAAAGGCCGGCAGCGCACTTGTGACTCCTCTGGTGTTGCAGGTGTCCATGGGCGGCGGTGATCGCTTACCATCAGGCGATCCGTCTGCTCGTTTGCCTGCTATCACATAAAAAAAAAAAAAAAACGATAAAAGGAC